>JAPTHN010000013.1:5864743-7136144 GCA_026936325.1 Platynereis dumerilii | reverse complement strand
TTTTCCATGGGAGACCACCTTCAGGCTGTCTCCTCTGCTATAAAATACCACAGTTCTAGAGGCTGTCCTTCTTAAGAGAACTTCTTTCAATGAGACCACAATTTAAAGACCACCTTTTCCAAAGGCCTTTCCTGCTTAACTTAATAAGAGACCTCCCTTCCATCAGACCCCTTGACACCACTATTTAAAACAACCTTTTCCATGGGAGACCATCTTTCTGGAGGCCTCTCATCTTCAGAGACCTGGTTTCAATGAGACCCCCCTTAAGGCCACACATAATCAATTCTTAGCTTCGCGGACCCGCCGACACAATAGATTTACTGCCGATGGAAAAAAATTAAAAAAAAAAACATTATAAAAAAAAATGTTTTCACTTTTTTTTTGTCCTACCGACCGTCCGTAGAAAAAGTGCCTTGAGAGGATCCGAGAAGCTAAAGATCAATTATGTGTGGCCTATTGAGACCACTATTTAAGACATCCCTTTCCATAAGAGACAACCTTTTTCTCCCCTTTTATGAGACCTTCCTTCAACGAGAGCCATTTTCTTCTATAAAATACCACATTTTTAGAGGCTCTCAGTTTTATGAGACCTTCCTTCAATGAGACCACAATTTAAAGACCACCTTTGCCATGGGAGATCACCTCTCTAGAGGTATCTCCTTCTTAAGAGACCTCCCTCCAAGAACAGACCCTTTACGGGACCAATATTTAAGACACTGCTTTCGACAAGAAACCACCTTCAAGCAGTGTCTCCTTCTGAGGAGACCTGCCTTCAATGACAGACCCCTCTCCTATAAAAATACCGCATTTCAAGAGGCCTCTCCTTCTTAATAGCCCTTCTTTCAACGAGAGACCATTTTAATGAGCCCACTATGAGAGACCTTTTTCATAAAATACCACATTTTAGAGGCTTCTCCCTCTTAAGAAACCTTCCTTCAACAAGACCACTATTTAAGACCACCCGTTTCCATAAGAACCACTTTTTAGGGGCCTCTCATTTTTGGGTCCTTGGAATTCATCCCAAGACCATTGTCCTCAGCTTCATTTCCTGTCAACAGGCAAAGTTTGTGTACACACAAAAGCATTTGACAGACACAATTACAACCCCAACGGATGTGCCCTTCTGATCAAATGGTACTTATGCATCCCTGGCTACAATATAGTGCTTCTCAGTGCTTAAATGGACTTTTATTCAACATATTTCTTCTAAGCTGTCAGCACTTCACACAAAACTGGCTCCAAATATATACCCAAACTTGGACTGTGCTGCCCTCTTGTAGTTACGAATACCATAGTTGCCAATTTGTCATTTAATCTTTCCCTTTTTTATGTGGAAATAGACCAAGGACCCTATGCATGTATTGCATGCTATTTTTAGATCTCCTTTCACTAAGAGACCCTTAATGAGACCACCCTTTTCATAAAAGGCCACCTTTCTTGAGGCCTCCCCTTCTTAAGAGACCTTTCTCCAATGAGACATCCCTTAATGAGCCCACTACTTTAAGACCACCTTTTCTCCTTTTCAAAAAAGAACACAAATCTCAGAGGCTTCTCCTTAAGAGGCCTTCCCAAATCCCGAACTGTATTTCAATATATAGCCTTTCAAAAAGACACTCAATACCAGAATTATCCAAAACAATTTGATGACATTCACAGGGTACTGAGATGTTAAATCCCAAACCGTGTTTAATAGAAGATCAATAATGTAATTAAGGGCATATTCAGAGACAGAATTTCTCAAAACCCAAATTGACATCAACCTAACTCTTTCCGAAAGACAGTATTGTTTCATTATACCAATTTACCAAACAGGAACAAAAAGCATGAAAATATATAGTTGGGGGGGGGGGGTTTTCTTCTTTAATCTGGCCTGTTGGATTTCTTAGGAGGAATTTCTTAGCATTAATGCGCTCACTATTTGAAGACCACCTTTTTCATGTAAGACCACAGTTTTAGAGGCCTCTCGTTAAATTTAAAACAAAAATTCCAAGTTTTTCATATTTTCATTTATTTCCACGAGATTTTTCATCACAATTTTCATATTTACATTTCGTGAATAACAACGACAAGTTCAAAGATATACCCGAGTTACCTCACACAATTTGTTGACAGCTTCACTATGTACAATGTCAAACAAATTATACATAAAATGACGGACTCCTAGGACTAGGGAAATCCACAATTCTTAAAAATTTACAAAAATAAATACTGAATACCTTTGAAGGTAATTTTATAGTCCTACGTATGTACAATTTATAAAAGGTCAATTTCGTATGTTTCTGATAACAGTAATCCTATTCGAACAGTAATGCAGAGGACTTTCAATATTTCATGATTTTATACATCAAAAAGTCTTCAAATGTCCATACAACATCATTGAAGATACCAATATCAATGAACTAACTCATTTGATACACTCTTGGATATCAAGCCATTGAACATACTTCACAGAGATTCATTTGACCATATATAATAAAATCATAAGACACTTTTCAAACACGTACTTAACTCACAATAAGTAAGAGAATTTTTACAAAGGAGATGTGTGAATATGTACAAAAGATAAATGAAGTTTTAAATAATTATTAATACAAAACAGCCTAAAGACGACAGTATATGCCCTACTAGATCCTCAGAAGTTAAGATAGTTCCAATGTGAATAATAAATTAAAGAATTGGAAATAGAAACATGCCTCAATTTAACCTAACAAAGAAAAATTTGAAAAAGTTACACCCTATCAAATATACGATTCCTTTTAGGAACCTAATTTTTAAATAAAATTAATGGTTTCGGCATCAAGACAACATAAAATATCAAAATGAACAGAAGTAGCGATAAAATAAAGAAAATATAAAGAGAAATGAAAGGAACAAAGTAACCGAATGTGTCTAATAGGGCATGTATAAATCACAATATATGACAATATTGATACAAAACACAAAAAGAAACGTTGACAATATGTCATGGTCGATAATAGTCATAAAATACTTAGAACAGAAAAGGAATTGTACGTATGAATCTCTTGTAAAAAGTTAATCAACCATCAAGCGTTGTGTCGATATTCATTTCTATATATGGCAATAAGAGTAGATGGAAAAATCTGCGATATATTTAAGCAATGAAAAACAAAATATAAATATTGAATTACAAAGGCAGATAAAACAACTATTATTTGGTATAAATAATACTTAGTTGAACTCGAATATGTGCGTGATAATATGCCGTAAAAATCTCAATTAAAATTACAAAATATTAGATAAATTCACTCATATGGAGAATAAGTTGTTCTTGGTTCCAGGTATATCCATGTATAATATTATTGTTCCAGTGAACAATAATATTATACAAAAAATTCACTCATATTTTTTAGCAATAAAATAAAATTTATCTGAATAAGAATTTTAACACATCTAAGATTTCCACAGCCTACAATATAGGTCACATAGGATAGCTTATACATTCACAAACTACACAATGTCCCTCGTACTCAATATTCATTATTACGTTGTCATTAAAATTTTCGGTTCATGACGATTGCTTTATCTTTGATATTTCCAAAATATCCAGCAGTCTTAGTAACTTCTCTGGAACAAAAACAGACGAAAAACGGCCCAGAATACATAATTATTTTGTACTCGGTATAAAACGCATTTCAATCACAATACAGTCAATACACGAACACGTAAATTGACCCAATATCAGAAAATTTCAATTCATTTCCGAATTTCATTTCTTAAGTCAAATCTGCAGGTTGAAAGTTATACAAGAAATTGCACATATTAGCGTTACGATGCAATTTTAACATTTTCATCATCATATAAATAATTAACTTTCTTATTTTTCACATAAATAGTATTAAATAAAACATGTTTCTGTAATAATTAGACTTGGTAGCATTCTTCGCAAAATCTTTTTTGGCTACATAAATCTCACCATCAAGAAAATGTTATTTTATATCACAATCACACACTACTCATAGTTAGTATTGATAAGAATTCTGGCAATATGAATTGTGATAAATATTGACAGATTATTAACAAAGAATGAAATATTCCCTTGAAGATTTTCTGGTGACGTCGCTTTATAAGGAAGATAGCCACTGGCAGAATGTGAATCTCCTGTCTTTAAACATTAGAAATAGTTCATAGTTGTCATATACAAATTAATAATAATTTGTAGTAGAACATGGTATAGGTCAACAGACTAAAATCATATAACCGTAATATTTTGCAATTGAGTAGCACACTGCACTGCAGAAAAAAATAACATTTCTACTATTTTCTTGTGGCATTTACTATTTCTATCACTCATGTGATATAAGAACTCTTGAGGAATAAATACACTATATAGAGCAGTACTAAGAGTACTTGATTATTATAATTATTATAATTATTAAAACAAACCAATTTCATCACTATTGTCAAGATATATACATATTTATAAATACATAATATCTATACAACATAGAAAACAGATGTAAAATACCATAAAGCACGATACGTATATCTATATTGAACAATATGACAACAAATTCAACAATATTCTGGTTTTCACGATAACCATCAGTCCACAGTATTTATACACAACTCAATCAATTGAGCGAAATTGTAATAGTCATTGAAATCGTACAAGCATTCACGTGAAACAGTCCAGTATGGAAATGTGAATGTCTCGTACGATTCCATACCACAGTTTATAAACAAGATAAACCAATAATATATTTGTAAATATATTGTGTAATAATTATATTTGGAGCACATTTTAACTTATCGATCCAGAGTGTATAATGTTGCTCTCGATATTAACAGTCAACAACGTCTTGCGATGATAGCATTGTCTTCACCACGGTTGATCGGACGTTAAGTATCTTAAGAGTTACACAAGGATTAGGGGGATTAACATCAAGGATTAAGATGGATTAAGGTTAATCCAGGATTAGGAGATTAACATCAAGGATTAAGATGGATTAAGGTTAATCCAGTTGTTGTCGTACTATAAATATTCCGAAGCGGTAAGAACCCTATTCAACGTCAGTGATTTGTCCCATCAGCCTCTCTTTCGGTCAGTATACTCCTTAGATTGTGACATCACAATAGTCGCCATTGTCTGTTGGTTGTCTGCAAGGTGTTATGACATCATCATGACGTCACAAGGTGTCACCAAGTGACATCACGATGGTACAACGTAGTAGCAAGTGTGTGAGGAACGTGAATATCAATGTTCAATAATATTCACAATTCGTAACTGTTTTTATAACTTCAGTTTAACTGCAGTCTGTTTGATAACTGTTTGATATAATTTTGTCACAGTATCACAAAAGTCGGCTGACGTGAAATCGAAGCGGGGTGGTCAAAAGGCTGAGGGAATAGGTCTGTACCAGGGCTTCTGTCGGAGTTACAGTGAATAAATAATAGACTCATCATAGACAATCCATCGACGTACGACAGAATAACCATGACGGACGATATTCATATAGCTGTTGTAGCTGCTCTTTAAAACTTCATGTATACGTCTAATCCATCTGGTACTTCATACTCAGTCCATTTCAATTGAATCAAAAGGGTCATCGCTCTTAAACAGCTGCTCCATTAGATCTTCCACTGTTGCAGGCTCACGCATATAAGCAGAGAAATCTGACGACCTCTCCGAAGACTTTTCGGAGCTCGTCACGAGACTCTGACCTTGGGAGCCCTTCTTATCATGTAAAACACTGTCCGAACACTCCTTGCCCTCGAACATTGAGGTCATTGAAGACTTGACGGCAAGCCGTAGGTGCTCCCAGGTGTCGCTAGTGACACTAGAATTGTTATCGAGGGATCCGTTAGATTCCCCGCTCTGAGTCTTTTCAAGTTTAATCAGTGGGTTGGGGCTGTCGCTGCTCGACGAGCAGGAGGTAATGGTGCTCGGGGAACACCGCTGTTGGGAGTAAATGCTTTTGACGACGCTGTTTCCACCGGATTGTTTTGATCTCGGCACCCGTCGACGGACCGTCGGTTGTCTGAAATTGTCGTCATCACTACTGCTCGTCAGTACGCTCTTCAGTGCTGTGATCTGCGTGTTAGTAAGAGGTTGCGGTTGTTTCGCCTCGATCTCCATCTTAATCACAGCCGACGTGATAGCAGCTTCTTCGGGAGTCTCTTCTGAAGGGGTCATTGACCTAGAGGTCGCTGAACTTTCCTCAGGGGTCAACAACCTACTGGCTGTCGTTGACTCCCCGTCTTGCGACCCCTCCTGCATTGCTTCCTCTTGGGGATGTTGTTGAATCTCCACAGGACTTCCTCGATCCTGCGTTTTGGATTCCGTAGCAGTATCAACAACATTTCCGTTATTTTCTAAGTCTTTGAGATTATCAACAACATTGTCAAACCTTTCAGTGTCTTTATCATCGATTATGGTCTCGTTCGGTCGTGTCTCAACAGCCTGTTTCTTAGGCTCTTCTGTAATCTTGTCTAACTTAATTTTGGACAGTTCTCCTCCGCTCGAGGAGTCGTAATTCCTTTCCGAACTGTCTGACTTGAGACTCATGACGAGTTCATCCAACTGTTCTCTGACTAGCTCGGGCTGGGGGCAGTAATCAAGAGACTTTCTGTCCTCGTTAAGAGTCATGTGCAAGTCTGGCGTGTCTTTGGTGTACGTCATTTGGACGGCCGCGGAGAAATTAGCATCTTGGATCCACACTGGATCCTGCATGGGCATGGCGACGAAGTCTATCTTGACAGGGACAAACAACCTCATGAGCATGCCCCTCGTGATCTTCATCTGATGTTCCGAGTCCGACCCCGTGTCTGGGTCCGCGTTCTTCTCCTTGGAACATCCGCTGACGCTCGAGGCGTTGTCCGACTCTTTCAGAGATGACGTCACCTCCTCGTGACTCCTCTGTTCGCTGGGAGTCAAGGAGCTCGACCCCTTTGATCCCGAGTCGCTGCACGCTGAGTCAGAGTCATGACTCAACTTATCTGGACTGCTACAAGCCTTCGGACTTCCTTCTCCGCTCACCGGACTCATTTCCATCTTCTCCTGCCGTTCCTCCACAACCTGTAATAAAATAATAATAATTCATGACTTTTGTCAGTTTTATCCGAAGAATAGCAGGCTGACCATCATGCAAAGATGTATGGCTCGAGTTATACGTCCTGCAGTTATGCAATGAGCAGGCTATTGAGGACAGGACACAGTTATTAGGTGAAGGATGATCGAAACTGCCATCCAATCTCAGAGCTTGAAGTGAACCTAGGACCCAGTGATTGGAACCACCCATATCTTACTCATTTGCGAGGAGGAGGAAATTAATACAGAGCAGGAAACAAGTCAATAGAGCTTAGTTGGTTGTCTTAGGCTAACTCTCACTCATTAACTAGTACTACATTGTTTGGAGGCATGGAAATATTAGGAAAAATACAGGTATTTCATTTTAAACTCCAATACCTTACTCATCTTCAAGTGGGGAAATTAATACAGCCCAGGAAACAAGTCAATAGAATTTAGTTTGTAGTCAAAGGCTAACTCACACTCATTACTACATTGTTTGGAGGCATGGAAATATCAGGAAAAATACAGGCATTTCATTTTAACATACCCTGCATTAGAAAAAGATAAACTTAAAATCCTCACCTGTTTATTCTTGTCTTCCGCTCCCTCCTCGCTATCTCCCTCCTGCGTGTCCATCTCGATTGAGGACGGGCTCTGCCGATGGTCTTTGGGGCTGTCACTAGGGGGCGTGGCAGTCTTATCGTCATTCGGACTTCCCTCGTCAGTGGAAGTACCTGTCATCTCAGGTTCTTTGACGGCAATTCCTTCCTCGGTTATGAATAGCAGGTCAATGTCTTCCTCCTGTAATGTGAAGTTGATAAATAATTAATTTATAAATACACAACACAATTGACAAATGTGATATTTGTTAGTATAGGTCACGGCAAATATTGTGGCACCATACAAAATAAAGATCAAGGACTTCATGGCAGTGTCACTTTTGGTAACTACTAATCTTGATTGATCACTTGTAGACAAATTTTCCTTTCGGATTAAACTTTAATTTAATATGAATTTAACTAATTTACGATTTGAATTTCCCCAGATTATTATTTTAACACTTTGCTATACATTAATGTCCGTTTTACTCCCAACACAGGGTCTAATAAAGTTTATAAAGATTCAATAGACCAATTTCATGGATGGTTCTCCCAGTTGACACTAGGGGAAAAGTGGTGAATACTTAAATCCCATTGGCTAATAGCTTTCCCACCCTTGCCTCTGATTGGTCCAGCCAAGGTGTCTCCAAGCTGGAGTATTTTTAGTGCATTTTAATGTAACTTCAAAGCTTTATAACTTCAATGGTCATTCTTTCATTTTAAATTTTGAAAATTGTCTTTTTGGATTAAGAGTGTATAAATCTCCAGTGTGTGAAAAGCAAATTAAGAATTGTTGAATTGCAAAAAAGTTATTTGGGGTCCATGTTCAGGCCATCCAGTGAAATAGGTCTATTGGGCCTTTCTAGTTTCTCTTTTCCTATATCAAATCAAATGTAACTCTCAGTTCCCATACCTCAGGGGGCATATCTTCCAGCTGGCTCATCAGTTCCTGCATCTGCATGATGACCGTGTCATGTTGCCTGAGCTTCTTTAAAGCCGCTTTGTCTTCTTTCAAACTTTTTCCGAGCGTCATTGAAGGCATCCTGTACCTCATCGCCAAATCGTCCGACCAGTTCACAGCTGTGACCCAAGGTGGCGCCGCCGGCAGCAGCTTCTTCTTCTTCTTGATTTTGTCCTCCTGTAAAAGAACACAACAACGTCACAAGACTTCATAAAGTCAAACGTCAAATTGTTTGACAAATTTTTAAGAGACTGGATCTTATGGAGCTCTGCATAAGCAGTCGGAAAACTAAAGTTCAGAACCCTTTCCAGTAGGTGTGTTTTATTGTTAATATTGTTAATACTAGCTATTCACCCGTTAGGGTTTCTTGCTTTTCAAAAATGTGCTTAATTCCAAGATCTTCCCAGGTTTGAGTAAAGTGAAGCGAGCTCCTATGTATTGGCAGACCAGCGGCAGTCGGCTTTCAGTTAGCTGAAGTAATATGGATTGTTTGGAAGTACTATGGATGTACAGAGGGTGTACAGCACAACAATTTAGTACAAACAGCAGGAGCCTGAGTTGATGTCGGAAAAGAACGTAATTTGTGGGGGGTAGTTATTTTGGAGATAGAAGTTCAATCAGTGTACCAAAAGATGCGGAATTGAATGGCCTGCAATATGATATGCATTACTGGCCTTGATGTCACAGAGAGTATATATATATATGCCCCAGACTTGTGTGTGGAAAATGTGGTTTTTTGTCAAACTCCCAAGATGAATATCTGGTAACTGGGTAGTTATATTGGCCACACAAGGTCAGTCAGCATATCAAAAGATGTGGAATTTAATGGCCTTTAATATGAAATGCATTACAGCCCTTGTTGTGGCAGATAAGTATAGAGTTTGGTTATTTTTATGTGAAAAAATATGATTTTTTGCCAAATTCCAAGATAAATTTGTGGAAATAATGAATGTTGATAGGTAAAAGTTGTCCTATCGGGAACTTGAGATGAATTGACAGGCTTAGGAGTTAGTCAGGGAGTCACAGAGGGGAGGTGTGACATAGGGTATGATTACAGTTTTTTTGCATAGAATGATGCATGGGGTGCCCCAGATTAAGAATCAGGCGGGTGCCGCTCCGGCACCCTTGGGCATGCCATTCTGGCGGCCATTTTCCAAAATGGCCGCCAAAACCCTATTTTTGGCCATATATCCTCATATAATTGTCATAGGACCATGATTTTTGGGTCTAAACCTAGGTTTTCTGGTATAAGGAATTCAATGAAAGTGGTTTTGATTATGCCAGTTCAATATTCTGACAGCCATTTTGGAAAATGGCCACCAAAACCATATTTTTTGCCATATCTTCAGATATAATTGTCATACGACTATGATATTTGGGTCTAAACCTAGGTTTTCTGGAATGGGAATTCAATGAAGTTGTTTTGATGACATCAATGCAATAGTTTGTCCTTTAACCCTCTCCTTAAAGCAAGATGGCTGCCATCGTAACTCTAATGTGGCATTACTACTCGCAACACTCTCCGCTATCTTGTCGATTTCAGTCACCTTCGTTTCTTTTAGTTGACCAGCCAATATATCATTCTTTACTGTCAAAGGCATTTCTTGTTAAGGGGAGGAACCTAATGCCTATTAGATTTTTTTTTAAACAACAGCCAATTGTAACAGGAGTATAAATGTCCGATGGGGTTTTTATAGTGGGCCATTTTAAATTGAAGTTGACAGCAGAAAAACAATTCCTAGAAATTACTAGTTTAGTTCAGTTTAGTTATCTCAAGAAATATCAACAAATAATTAAGGTTTTAAATGAAGGCTGAAACCAAGACCTTGATGTCAGCTTTTATTTAGCTTCTTGGTTTCCTTTTAACTACAACTTGTCAACCCTCCAGAAGCTAAATTAATGTTGCCGTCACTATCGCAAATGTCCTTGGAAACTCAAAATCCTGCCATGTATTTTCAGTTCCACTTATTCTTATCACTAGATAACTCACTTCTAACCAATCAAAATGGGTGTGGATGGATAGCCCTTAATGTCAGCTTTCATTTGGCATCTTGGTTTCCTTGTTACTACAACCGTTAATCTTCCAAAAGCTAAATGAATGTTGCTGTCATTATTGAAAATATCCTCAGAAACAAATTTTCCCATGTATTTTTAATTTCACCTGTCCTTATCACCAAAAAATCATTCCTAACCAACCAATATGGATGTGGTTGGATAGACCTTGATATCAGCTTTCATTTGGCACCTTGGTTTCCTTGTTACTACAACTGTTAATCTTCCAAAAGCTAAATGAATGTTGCTGTCATTATTGAAAATATCCTCGCAAACGCGAAATCCTCCCATATATTTTTAATTCCACCTATCCTTATCATTAGATAAATCATTCCTCACCAACCAAAATTGATGTGGTTGGATAGCCCTTTATGTCAGTTTTCATTTGACACCTGAATTTCCTTGTTACTATAACTGTCATTCTTGCAAGAGCTAAATAAATGTCGCTGTCAATGTCACAAATCTCCTCGGAAACACAAAATCCTCTCCTGTATTTACAATTGCACCTATCTGTATTACCAAGTAAATCATTCCTAACCATTAAAAATGGACGTGGATGGATATCCCTTGATATCAGCTTTCATTTGGCACCACGGTTTTCTTGTTACTAACTTTCAACCCTTCAAAAGAAAAATAAATGTTGCAGTCAGTGGCGAAAATCCCCTCGGAAACACAAAATCCTCCCATGTAATACAATATGCACCCCATTTATTTAGCTCTTGGAAGATTGACAGTTGTAATAGCAAGAGAAACCAAGGTGCCAAGTGAAAGGTGACATTAAAGGCAATACATCCACATCAATTCTAATTGGTTGGGAGTGAGTTATTTAGTGATAAGGACAGGTCGAACTGAAAATACATGAGAGAATTTTGCATTTCCGAAGATATTTTTGATAATGACCGCAACATTTATTTTGCTTTTGGAGGGTTGACAGTGGTCATAACAGGGAAACTGGGTGCTAAATGAAGGCTGACACCAAGGGTTATCTCTCCACATCCATTTTGGTTCGTTAAATTAAAAATACACGGGATGATTTCGTGTTTCTGAGGATATTTTCAATAAGGACTGGAACATTCACTAGCTTTAGGAAGATTAACAGTTGCAGTAACAAAGAAACCAAGGTGCCAAATAAAAGCTTATATCAAGGGCTATCCAACCACATCCATTTTGATTGCTTAGGAATGATTTATTTGGTGATATGGGTAAGTGGAATTGAAAACATAGGGAGAATTTTGTGTTTTCGAGGGGATTTTTGACACTGACAGCAACATTTATTTAGCTCCTGCAAGATTGACAGTCAAAGTAACAAGGAAACGAAGGTGTCCAATGAAAGCTGACATAAAGGACTATTCAACCACATCAATTTTGGTTGGTTAGGAATGATTTATATAGTGATAACGATAGGTGGAATTAAAAATACATTGGAGAATTTTGTATTTCTGAGGATATTTTTCAGTAATGACAGCAACATTAATTTAGCTTTTGGAAGATTAACACTTGTAGTAGCAAGGAAACCAAGGTGCCAAATGAAAACTGATATCAAGGGATATCCATCCACATCCATTTTGAATTGTTAGGAATGATTTATTCAGTGATACGGATATGTGCAATTGTAAATACAGGAGAGGATTTTGTGTTTCCGAGAAGATTTTTGACATTGACAGCAACATCTATGTATCTCTTGCACGATTGACAGTTCTAGTAACAAGGAAACGAAGGTGTAAAATGAAAGCTGACATAAAGGGCTATCCAACCACATCAATTTGGTTTGGTTAGAAATAATTTATCAGTGATAAGGGTAAGTGGAACTGAAAATACATGGCAGGATTTTGAGTTTCTAAGGACATTTTCAATAGTGACGGCAACATTACTTTAACTTTTGGAGGGTTGACAAGTTGTAGTGAAAAGGAAACCAAGAAGCTAAATAAAAGCTGACATCTAGTTCTTGGTGTCAGCCTTCATTTAGAACCTTAATTATTTGTTGATATTTCTTGAGATAACTAAACTGAACTAAGCTGGTAATTTCTAGGAATTGTTTTTCTGCTGTCAACTTCAATTTAAAATGGCCCGCTGTAGAAACCCCATTGGATATTTATACTCCTGTTAATATTGGATTTTTGTTTAAAAAACCTTCTGATAGGCATAGGTACCTTCCATTAACAAGAAATGCCTCTAAAAGTAAAGAATGATTTATTGGCTGGTCAACTAAAAGAAACGAAAGTGACCGAATTTGACTAGATAGCGGAGAATGTTACAAAAAAGTAATGCCACATTTGAGTTTTGATGGCAGCCATCTTGCATTAAGGAGAGGGTTAAAGGACAAACTATTGCATTGATGTCATCAAAACAACTTTCATTGAATTCCCCATTCCAGAAAACCTAGGTTTAGACCCAAATATCATGGTCGTATGACAATTATATCTGGAGATGTGGCCAAAAATATGGTTTTGGCGACCATTTTCCAAAATGGCTGCCAGAATATTGGACTGGCATAATCAAAACCACTTTCACTGAATTCCTTATACCAGAAAACCTAGGTTTAGACCCAAAAATCATGGTCCTATGACAATTATATGAGGATATATGGCCAAAAATAGGTTTTGGCGGCCATTTTGTAAAATGGGCGCCATAATGGAATGCCCAAGGGTGCCGGAGCGGCACCCGCCTGATTCTTAATCTGGGGCACCCCATGCATCATTCTATGCAAAAAAACTGTAATCATACCCTATGTCACACCTTATGTACAGGATCAATAGGGCTGACTCCCTGACTAAGTGTAATTTAAGGTGTTATGGGTTGAGGGAAAAAAGCCTTATGAGTGAGATGAGATTCCTGCTATGGCTATTATTATGATTAGATGACATTGCATTACTAACACCTGAGCTTGTAATTGAGCCCATGGCTCGTAAGCAAAGATAATATAATATGTTTAAACCCTTTCACAGCCATTGAACATAGGCCTATAAACTGAAGTTGGCAACCGTTCCACTTCAGTCAAAATGGCATAGATAACCAAGAACATTATCTTTTTAGACAGATGGCTTCCTACACATTCTTAACATCATCATCACAATTATAATTTACTTCTGATCATCTGCTGCAGAAAGACAGCCTCCTACACATTTTACACCAAGTAATATCAATATATCACAACCACACAAATCAATCTTTACCTCGGACTGATCTGCGTCACTGTTGGAGCTGTTGTTCTGACTGCCCGAGTTAGACTCCAGCAGATAGAGAATCGAGGAACCCGTGTCTCCATAACTCATCTCGTCCGACACTTCTTGCTGGTTGCTCGTCTCGCCCGTTTTCATCGACTCCTTTTGGCTTGAAATCTGAAATGGAGGGTGAACTAGGTCAACTAGGTCAATCTCGAGTAATAGCTGCATTAGGTTGCTATAGATGCTAGATTGGAGGATGGATGATTGAGGCTTTACATCCTGTATTTATGCACTAGCTAGGCTAATTAGGACAGGGGGAGGACACGGCAATGAGGTGAAGGATGATAGAAACAGCCGTCAACTTAGGCCCAGGTGACCCGGCAAGGGCAGAGTTCGAACCCTGGACCCAGCGATTGGCAGCCCAGCACGCTACCACTAGACCAACCTGCCCCCCTCTATAGATGCTAGACCTCTAGCATGTGGCAAAAGCTGCTTAGAAACTTTTGTAGATCCAGAAGTTCTTGTAGAAAAGCCGACAGAATTTCTGTCACATCAAAATTTTGAATGTTGGGAATGTATACAATAACCGCCTCCCATGTAATGAAAGAGTCTAACTTATAATTTCTAAGCTCTAGGAATTTCATATGACCTTCCCCACTCTAACATGAAAGCTGGGCGAGATTAAAACTTCGTACTACTTGGCACAGCTCTCTTGACAATTGCAAAAAGCATGCTGTACTAAAAGCTTACAACTAACACCTTTTAATTCTTAAATGCATGATAGTGGATGGCAGCACCATCTCATGGGAATCCCTAGAACTACAAGGTCTATAAGGCCACACATAATTGATCTTTAGCGTCTTGGATCCTCTCAAGGCACTTTTCTAGGGTCGGTCGGTAGGAAAAAAAAAATTTATGTAAAAAAAAATTTTTTTTTTAAATTTTTTTTTTCTGTCGGCAGAAAATCTATTATGTCGGCGGGTCCGCGAAGCTAAGAATCAATTATGTGTGGCCTAAGTGATCAATCAAAACTTACCGTAGATGCACTAGTGGTCATCCTCATCTTAGCATTGGCCTGGGACGGGGTGGTCACGGTGGCTCTTGTCACGGGGACGCTGCTGGGGGTCAACAGTCCTTGATTGACCCCTTGGCCGCCAGATAAGTTTTGGGGCATCAGGGGTTGGTAGAAGAAGGGCTGCATGATTGACACTGAAATTAACAAGATACAATAAGCATTATTGTCTAGATCAGTGGTATCAAAGACATTTTAACCCTTAGTGGACTGAATAGACATTTATGGCATCCCTAGCTAGCTGCCTCAGGAACATGCTGATGACGTCACAATCGTCCTGGGAGATTGTTTTGTTTGAACAGCCCAGTCTGGTAAGGGTTAATCTTTACATCTAATAATCATTCAATTTAATTGTATATCTGTACATTTTCTATCTAATTTTGGGACCAAGTAAGTAGAAGCTTGGTGTGCCACCAGCTGAGCAAAAACTTCAAAGATAGGCAAGTAGTCTAGGATGAATGGATGATCGGGGCTTTGCATCCTGTATTTATGCACTTTGTAGGCTAAATAGGACAGGAGGACAGGCATGAAGTCTGATAAGACAATTCTGGGAATAATGCCATATATATAGCTATACTCCATATTTGAACTCCAAAAGCAGAAAATGTGGGCCACAAAAAAGTGCGTTTTGCCAGTGCTTTTTAAGGACATTTTTTAAAATTTCAAGCCATCCAGATTTTGCACATGCTGCCATTTAAAATCAAGAACTTCCTTATTAAATCACAAACCACTCACCAGCTGGGGATGGTAAAACGGCCACTGCAATCCAGACTGACCCATTGACGTGGAGGTGTTGTTATTCACGTTCACGGGCATCTGGATCAGGGGAGTGTAGGACATGAAGTGAGACGGCAGGTTGCTCATTGAAGACGTCACTGAACTCTGGATCATGCCGCTCTTGCCTTGCTGTTGAGCACACTGAAATATAAGAATATCATTCAGTTATACATTGGCAATACAATGTTCTTTCACAGACAGCCAACATCATGCAGTCGTCGCAAAGTGAACTTAGAGAGAGGCATCAGTTCCATTTTTAAAGTGACAGGGCAAATCGGGCTGAAGCTTTCACGGAAGAAGTCCAGGGGGAAACTTACAATTTTTTTGTGCATGAACACCTATGCCTTGGCCAAAAAGTAGTGGGACAAATGCCAACCAGCCCTAGCTACACTGATGCCACTGAACTTAGATCAAAAAGAGCCTTCGAAGACTCAGATTTGACACTTACCGAGAGTCATGTAAATTGACTCGGGACTTGAATCTAGTTGGCTAAGACAAACATTTCAAATTTTTTAAAGTATCGTGATAGAGAGCCTGCAATTAATACGTGATGTTCTGAATAGTTTGAAATCACTTGCTGTGCCAGTAAGTAGGTAGCTACCACAATCGAAGCAGAACTAACCATACAGGTCCGTTTATAAATCACAGCTTTTTTCTTATCCAAAGAATAGAACATCACACATACCATATCATTATTCGTAGGTGTGTTGGTTCTGCTGAGCTTCGTCATGGGGAATGGAGGAGACAGGTTGGGGACAATCTTAGGATGTCTCGCCGAAGCTTGCCCGTCTTCTTGGCGCATGAATTTAGCCGCCTTCTTGTGACCAGCATCGTCGTTCAACAACCTCTTCTTTCTGCTCTTGCCTTCTTGCAGAATACTCTTGAATCCTTCCTTCTCTTTTGTCATCTGGAAGAGCAAAGAGAAAAGATTGAGAAGATTGCAAAGATTGAAAAGATTGAAAAGATTAGAAGATTGAGAAGATTGCAATGGTTGAAAGATTGAAAAGATTGATAAGATTGAGAAGATTGCAATGGTTGAAAGATTGAAAAGATTAAAAAAATATTGAGAAGATTGCAATGGTTGAAAAGATTGAGAAGATTGAAAAGATTGAAAAGATTGAAAAGGATGGATTGATGATTGGGGCTTTATGTCCTTTATCTATTTCTTATCATTGTCATCTCCCACTTTGAACAATCAAACATTGAAAAATCCTACCTTTTGTAAGTAATACTGTTCTTGGAGTAGATTATGCATTTTGAGGACATCTTCAGTCAGAGAGATCGGTTCGTAGACGTCGTCAGCGGTAGTCTCTCGCTGCTGCTGCTGCTGATTTGAATATTCGGGAACCTCCTCCTGGGCGGGGCTTGGGGGCATGACTTCCTCTCGGGCTTCCTGGTCGGAGACTAGAGCTTTCGTGGAACTGGCGCAGCTCGGAGGCTTCGGGATGTCCACTTCTACGGTCACGCCTTCTCCGTCGGAGCTCTCGCTGCCTTCTGTAGCTGTAAGAGAAGTATAATATGATTAGTTCTCAGTACAACGAACAAACTGATTTGTGAGTGGAAGAAAGGCAGAAGAGGGGAGTATGGGAGAGGAGGGAGAAGGGGAGAGGAGTAAGGGGAGAGGAGTAAGGGGAGAGGAGTCAGGGGAGAGGAGTGGAGGAAATATGGAAGGAAATATGGCAGGAAGGAAATATGGAATGGATCTCCAAAGGCCAGCGGATAGTGTTATGAGCAGGTGTCAATTCTTTCTCCACTCTACTACGCAGACCTAAAATTGGCAGAGGGGATGGGTGCAGACAGGTAGGAGATTCTTCGCCATGAATTGGATTACAAGGCGGCACTGGTTGGTTGTATAAGGTCTCCAAATCAATCCAAAAATGTCAAAGCGCTTTACGAAACTCGAATAAATGTTAAATAGCTGACAAACAAATCTCACCTTTAGCGTAAGGAGTGGCTTGCTTCTGTCCAACCTCCTCGAGGCCTTCTCCTTGGCAGGAGTTGAGGAATCGGAGGATGTTCTGAGCGTAGTTCAACCTCTCGTAAATCAGGGCCTTCTCTTCTTCGGACAATGTCAACAGAGACGAGTTAGTGCCGACAGATTGAGTGGGGCTTGCTCTTTCTTCTTCCTCCTGGAAACAAAATAATCACTTTTGAGACAAGGATTTAAAACGAATCATTCTCCTCAACCACTGAGTAATTGTACGGAGTGTAAATCGTAGATTAGGCGGATGGATTACGCAGCCTACGGTAGCTAAAATGTCGACTCTAGTTGTCAGACTACAAGACTAAGAGACCAGTGTTCTTATTAACGATTTCTGACGTTGTTAGGAATTTTCTCGCAAAAACGTTCAGCTGTTAGCCCCCTGAAAATGTGCAGGTGAAACACATGACAAATCTTCGCAAACTTAGTACAATGTAATAATATATGAAAGACTGCAGAAAAACTCACAGATCTGTGACAGTGCACAAGAGAGTGTGCAAGGGATACTGGAGGGTTGATATACTTTTGCATTATTTCATATAAATATTTAGACAGCCATTTTAGAATTTTAGACCATCAAATAGTAGACAAAAACCGAAATGTTAAAAAATGACAGCGTAACAGAATTTAGTTCTAAATGGAATGAATCCTAATAAGAACACTGATCAAGAAGCCTTCCTGTAAAGAAACATTTCTGAAACTGAAGACTTGTAGGTCTCTCATGATCGCAAATATATGTTCGCAACAAAATTCTGTCAAAACATTTTTTGAGAAGCGGAATGGAGAAATAATAGAATCCACAATTTTAGTCTGAATTGTGATCAATATTTGAATTATCCATGACTTCTGACGACTTTTTGCTTTCCCGAGACTTTCCATGACCACAATTTTTCCCCTGATTTTCCATGACCAAAATTTTTTTCCCTGACTTTCCATGACCACAATTTTTTTCCCTGACTTTCCACGACCACAATTTTTCCCCCTGACTTTCCAAAACCACAATTTTTCCAACTGACTTTCCATGACCACAAAATTTACCCCCCCCACCAACTTTCCATGACCACAAGTTTCAACCAAGACTCTCCATGACTGTGGGAACCCTGTAATATCTCAATTCCACATTTCTTAATTTTTTTTCCATAACATATTTGCATTCATGAGATCCCTACAGATGTGAAGACTCCCCGGATGAATTTTCAAGACGCAGATCCTCAAAACTTGTGCGAAAACTTGTCCGAAAAAAGCTGCGAAAATCTGTATGTCACAACGTGGAAATTGGGAGTACAATGTCCCTTAACAATTTGATAGGCTAATGCAGTGCACTTTTGTTATAATGTAATACGTTTCTCTATCACATATGTTAGGTAGCTAAGTAATACAATGCTACTTTAGCAATGAAAGAATCGTTAGAAAATATAGATCATTTACACAGTCTTAGTTAAAGATCCAATGCATAATATTCATATTAAAACATATCAAATACATAAGTAATGCATTTGCAATAGTTACTCATTACATATCTATATAAATCATGTATAAATCAATATCATTTCTACAAAATATAACACATTATAACAAAACTGCACCGCATTTTACAACAACAATTTGTTCACAAATTTATTCACAATTTCTGAAACGACAAAATTGAAGAGTTCATTCACGTCGTCGCCAGTCAGAATCACTTCTTTACTGGACACATAAAATATGTACAATATAGAAAAACAACCATAGATTAATAAGAAAAGTACTCTGATTGTTGCCTGGTGTGTTATCATGAGGAATAGGACCAGAATTCTATTTACACAGCTGAAATATTTGTCAAATTAAAGATGATTATCTGATTTATTTTTTTTGTCAGCCTTTTTTGATGGAGAATTTTGAAAACATGATTAAGACCCAAGGAGTCTTATACTATTGGTCTTATGCAATTAGTCGGCATCTTGAATTCCAATTTCCGCACAAAGTAAAGTTATTTTTCGAAAGACTTCAACACCAGAGGGCAGGTCAAGCAGAGTACAAGAACTAGTAAGCATAGATATGAAACATAAGAAGAAAGAACCTTAACATAAAATAACAATATAATGTGTAAATATGGCAGCTTGAAAATAAAGGTTAAAATCATAAACGTAGAACGCAGCTGGAGTGAGCCTACCTTCATATAGTAATCATTTGATGTCAGCAAGTTGAAATCTGCTAACTGTTTGAAAACGTTCGCTATGTCCTTGCTGCACGTCAAAGACTGAGATGTTGTACCACTCATGTCTTTAGTCCGGCAAAGACCGGCAATCTACATAATAATAACCAACCACAATTTATATTCATTGTTTACTAGTGCGTGTCTATTGTTTTCATTCAATTTGCGCTACTTTTGTAGCCATAAATGGTTGACAGTCATCAAAAACATGACACTTTTTTGAATTTGAAAATATTGCCATAATAGTTCGTCAGTACAGAGCGATCTAGGGATCTGGGGACGTCGTAGCACACCATGTGACCTGCACATGTGACCTGCAGTGTGCGACCAATCAGCATGCGACTTTCAAGTCACATGACCATTCCAACCACCCAGAACCAGTGCAGTGGCCATGTGACCCCTCAATCATGTGATCAGTCGCTGTAGGTATATCATCCATCTATCCCACGCCATATGGGCAGATATGGCTTCGTCCGTTAAGTCGAAAAGCCAGTATTTACGAAGTAGGTATATCCAGCCTGACCTTACTGACGTTTCGGAGCGTTATAGGGTGCAGGGTGGCACCCTAGGGCACCCCAGCAATACAGCCAGAGTACATCCTATCTGAGGAACCCAGCAATACAGCTGAATACCTCGATACATCATATGTAACAAATATATAGCAGTATACATAGCACAAGTCATACAGACGCAAATCCACGGAGTGGATACTCAAAACGAGACGACATAGTATGCACAATGTTAATAATCATGAGACGACATTCACGAAAATTGAAACAATACATACCTTTGAGGACTCCTCTTTCGTTACGGTTTCTTCTGGCTTGCGTTTTGAAGATTCTGTAACACGACAAATACTTTGAATTTGATATTCTATGGAATTATTACAAAGCATTTGGACACATTATATACACTGTACGTTTTAAGTACCTTTTCGACCTTTCTTTGTTATTAAGTGCAGGCCTATTTAAATTTAGGGCTCTCATGAATAAACCGATTAACTGCCGACAGTTCGTTTCAGTTCGATACTTTTCACTCTACATCTTAAAATCCATTAATCTGTTTTCTTTCTTTTTGGTTTTTGGATATTATATCATGAAACAGTATTGAAACAGAGTATACGACAAACTATAGTTCCAATTAAAATCCCAAAGAATGAATACCACACATAGACTTACTTTCAGACAGCATCAGTTCAGAACTGCTAATATCTGCCCTGTAGACGGCCGTAGACATAGAAGGCAGATGCTGTCTGCTTGTCCCGGGGGTTGGCTCAAGGCTGGAGATGGACATGGGGTAGGGTGGTGCGACGTTCTGAAAGGGACAAATAACATCAAAATACATTCTTTTAAGTCACACGTTCCAACCCTGGCCTAATGGTTACATGCTTGTCCACTGCCTCTGAGGGTGTGGGTTCAAATCTCTACCACGGAGCCACATTGCACTATACAAATTCTCAAAGTTGCTAGCACCTCTGATAACCATTAAGTAGCATCTTCAATAAATATCTAGTTCTTCTATAATTTAGGTCGCTCATAATTGATGTTTAGCTTCTCGGATCCTCTCAAGGCACTTTTTCTAGGGTCGGTCGGTAGGACAAAAAAAAAAGGTTAAAAAATTTGTTTTATTGTATAAATGTCAAAAAAAAAATTTTTTTTTTCCATTTGCAGGAAATCTATTGTGTCGGAGGGTCCGCGAAGCTAAGAATCAATTATGTGTGGCCTTACCTGCAATAACAAGCCCTTGATCTTCTTGTGGATCTGTCTGTGCTCGTAGTTCACGTCCACTGGTTTTCGGCTCAAGAAGGTGTCCATAAAAACATCAGGATTCATCGGCCCCCTGGAAAAAGAGAGGCAATGGTTACAATGGATGGACGGAATGTCAATGATGATTGGGGCTTTATGTCCTGTATTTATACACTTTGGTGCAGGCTAATTAGGACAGGACACAGTAATGAGGCAAAGGAGGGTCAAAACTGCATTCTGAGCAGGAATCGAACTCGGGACCCAATGAAAAATAAGCCCAGAGCTCAATAATGCCAATTTATGAAATTACACCCTTGTCATCGTGACATCGTAAGATTATACATTAACTAGCTTCCAGGAGAGGTAAAATCAATTGACTTATAACATTTTTGTTCTCTCCAAATCTCTACCTCTAGGTCTAAATATTCAAATATTCAGAAATGAAAAGTTTTATGCCAAAAAATAAATATTTAAGTTCAATTCACTTACTGTACGACTTCATGTTGACCCATGATGAAGTCAAAACGTTTGGTCCAAGGGTTGACAAAGCTCGACCATTCCGTTTCCATGGTAACGTAATCTCCGTTCTTCGCCCTCATTCTGTAAGGTGGACTGCGGAACGTTTGTCCAGGCATCTGGATAACTGTAAAAGAAGACAAAGATTTTTTTAAATTTTAATATATGATTCAACAAGTTAACACAAAACATAATAACAAGGTATCATCCCATTACTTAATGTTCGATATTAGATATTGTTTAATTTCAGGATTATCAGATTATGTAGGCCTATTCGGTAATGGCACATAGTACACTCATGGCATCAGCCAACCACAATTTCATATAAGAAAACAAATTCTTTTTTTCTCCATTCTGCAGGACAATAATTTTTATGGTCAATAAATAAATCAATCAATCAAAGACCGCCTAGCATGTTCAGTCGGAGATGGATGGATGAGCATGACTTTACGTGCTGCATTTACGCACTTTGGCAGGCTAAATAAGACAGGAGGACACATACACTGCTGTATAGCAAGGAGGTAAAGGACGACTGAAACTGCCATCCAACATTACATAGGTCAAGGTAATCTAGAGCTTAAATTGAACCCTGGACGTCTCCCCTGCATCATTACACCTTTTTAACACACACCTTGTTGATATATTCCCAGAAGCAGCTGCAGATCTTTCGGATGGTAATATTCGAACACTGAAGTTCCAATCATATCTTGGGGCAAGTACCCGAGCAACGGTATCGCCGTGGGGTGGATGAAGTTGTAATTACAGTAGATGGTGTGTCGTGTTGAAAAGCTCTTCTTCTCCGGCACTGAACAGGGCTCTGTGAAAAAAGATAACATTTATAAATTTAAAGATTCAGCATACCGATGGCAATGATTAAAGCTTGGACTGAACTAAGTGCTCTCAGAATTAAAGAATCTTGACACCAAAGTGGTCTTCAGGTGATGTTTCAGTGATATGAATATTGCCGATTATCTATGATCTATGTTGTTCTTTCATGGGATGCGAGAAAATTTGCACCTTCTAAATAACCTTACAAACCGCATCTTTTGGGAGCATAACCAGTTTCTGGGCCTATCAGAGCCATGTTGGTTGACCAATATGGTAATCAGAGAGCCAAATGGCCAGGACAAAAACGTCCACATCTTCTTTGATACCCAAGAACCATATATCATGTATAAACAACACTACTTGAAGAGAATACAGTCACAACTCACTTGAATAAGCAGAATGCAACGGCAAGCACTCTAAAACCAGGTACATGTTGTCCGATTGCAGTCCTTCCGCCGGAATCCCAGGGGGGAAAGACAGAGGCACTTTTTGGATTTTGGTTCTGCCGCAGAACACTGTGTACTTGTCACTTCTGTTCAGGCTGAAACCTTGTCGCAGGCTCTTGTAGTGTCTATAAACATAAATGAAGATATATAAACATAAATGAAGATATATCGTCAACATCATCAAATGCTCTTCTACTGTTAATTGAAATAAAATAGTGGGATAAGTTCCACAATATCTGTTTTACGATTTCTATACAGCGTAGTGGTAAATTAATTGAACTGAATCAAATATCTCAGCACAAACATCGTCCAAAGTCCTTCTTGTGTAAATCTATACATGTATGAAATATTTTTCAAGTTATGCGTCGTCAGCTGAGGTACAAATTAAGTGTGTCAGTATTTGTTTACTGATCCTTATACAGAAAAGTATAAAACATTAGGCATATCACCTGAAAACAACAGTTATTGTAATATAATATACACCATGTGATATCACACATTTAGACATTTGAAAAAAAAATTATCTAACAATATTTTTACCTCAATCGGAAGAAGAACATTGTCTTCCTCTCCTCAGGCTCCTCGCCACTGGATTCTAAAATAGAACAAATAAAATAAAATTATTAGATAGATAGACAGATATGGTAAGTGCAGCCCTCCAAGCACAGTTCTTGGCGTTAACGAGGTTTGACTGAATGAGATGGGAGAGAGAGTGGGAGTCCTCAACATGTTACACATTTACCATTTCTAGTTTTACCACGACATGGGCAAACCGTAGGGTGTTCAACTCTTTTGAATTAAAATAATTTAAATCAATTAAAATGCCGCTCGGAGCTGCTGGAGACTCTGACATCACATATGAGACCAGCAATAGCTGAAGATGACGTCATTTACTGCAGAATATTACCGATTAAAGATCAATTAGAGTCGGTTTATTACGTCACGTGGGTTTACATGAGCGTAAGGAAAAGTAAAACTTTAACTCCAGTTGTCTCTGAAAAGATTGTAGCAATAAAGTTATTTTGCACCCATTATTGTGTTATTTTATTCATTTTGCGGTGAGCCAAATTTCGTAAGAAATATCATTAACTTTTATGAAAAGACAAATCAGGATTATGTGAGAGTTCCCCGAAGCATGGACAGGTTATCCTAAACTTACAATTGCTATTTATTCAATTTGTGGTAAGCCTTATTCCACGAGAAATATCATTTAGCTTTTATGAAAATGTTAATGAAACAAGAAATTGATATGACGTGGGAGTTCCCCTGGGGTATGATACATTTCATTTCAATTATAACATTTCAATTATAACATTTAAACACCAAGCAATCTACCATATAAGATCTTGTGAATATTGATTAATCTTCTCATTTGTTTTCATACCCCCATTGCATAGCTCTTCTCGGATATTCAGTTAAATTTGGAAAACTTTAGTTAAAACGTAGATCTGCCGATTCTTTGCGAAATACAACTTGAAGTTAAAATCAATTTTAAGGCTACTATACACTTAGAAAAACAAAATAGGGCATTTTCAGTGGTAGTTTATTCGAATTTGTTACTCCAGGAGTCTGGCAGGAGAGCCCAGCAATGCTTGAAATGTAAAGAAAACCACAGCTTTTTGATGGTGTTAAATTTTCTTTTTTTTTTGTGAAGAAACACTCGCTGTTTATTCCCGAGCAGTATTGTTCTATCGACCATTGATTTAAGATTTAAAAGTTATATGTTTAATATGACTAAAATCAGCCAATATAGACCTTTAAACAAGTTTAATTTGATATAGAATCGGCAGATGTAATACAGTGTTCCAGCTAGGATTTGATTCGGGCATACAATTTTCTATAAATGAGGGCACTTTAAAAAAAAAAAAAATTTTCTTCAATTTTTTTTTTTTTCTTTTGGGCATGGCGGAAGAGGGTCGGGCATGGCGCGGCGCCATGCTCAAATGGCCTAACTGGAACACTGTAATAGCTTGAAAATATATTGTACTCACCACCAGCTCTGGCAATGGCCGTTGCGGCTTGTTGGGTTTTGGTTTGTCCCCTCGCAACGCTCAGATTGCTACTGAGGGTGACCACATCTCGCTTGTAGACGTAGTCAATAAGGCACTGGTTGAACCAATAATTCTAGAAGAGAAATTAGTCCATTAAATATTAATTAGTTCAAAGTGAGTTTGTGTGAGTTCATACAATTTAAGCTTGTGTCAGTATGCAGTGTATAGTATCAGACAATCTGGTAATACCTTTTATTTGTTATAGAATTTTTAAAGATTTTAGAAAACCTTACCTTAGGATATCCAAGCACTTCTGACAAATCAGGGTATACTTGTAAAACGAGACATTCCTTGACTGACATCACAACCTTGAACCACTCCTGAAGAAAAGTATAAATGCAAAATTAATTCAATTCAATTAATAATAAACGTATTATTTTTTGTCCGCAACTTTGTTTTTCCACAAGTGGGTTTTTTTCGCCGATTTCTTTTTTCCACAATCTTTTTTCCCAATTTTTTTTCTCCGAACTTTTTATTGAACAAACCTGAATAGTATTCATGAGCATACAAAGAACAAATATTAAGTAATATTACAGCTCATTACAATCAGTTGTTTCTAAATGTATCTTTTGGGATCAGATGGTGCCGGCAGCCGTCTTCATGCCTTGGCATTTACATTAATTTTGTTTACGATGCTAATTTACTGCACTGGCTCCAAGCCAATATTCACGAAATCTTCATCTTAATTCTCACCTTCTTCTCCAAATCTGGAGCAAAGGGATATTCCAATTTGGAACCTTCGCCATCCGGAATGGCACCAAGGAGTTCTATGTCTGCTCCTGCTCCTCCCGATTCCTCCCCTGCAGAAAAAAAGGCATGAAAATGAAATACACATAAACATGATAAATTTACCAGTTTCAGTCTACTATAAAAATGATATCTATCACTCAAGACATAAAGGTTATTCTTCAATTGGTCAATGCCAAAAAAAACCGGAAAGTTTTAGCAATTTTCTAATGCATTAGCATCTTTATTTGAGGCGGTGGGGGGGGGGGGGGGGTTGACAAACGAAAAATGTAAAAATATCGGAATCTACAGGTCCATTGCAAACAATAGGCCCACATTTTCCCGAGGGTTGCCATTATAAACTTTTTATTCAATGAACGGCCACATACATATATAAAAGATGGTCAACTTGATTAATTTTTACCAGTGAATTTCTGTCAAAAAGTGTACTATTCTGAACATTAACACAAGAGGGCTCAGTTGACAACACATGGCCAGTAAAGGAATTTTTAAAAATTAAATTCCACCACTCACCCTTGATCTTCTTCATGTGCTGCAGGACAGTCTTGAGAGTAGAGACCGTCCCCGCCTTGGCCTTGCCCTGCTGGGGCATCAGCGATTTCAGTTCTTGGAGACATTTTCTTATCGCCTCCTTCTTCTTGTCCTTTCTGTTTTGTGTGTTGTCCGAGATGCCGCTACTGCAAAGAGAAAAGAGAGAAATCGTTAGGAGGAGAGATACAAATAAGAATTGGAGGCCAATTGTTAGTTATTGATTCGATTTGTTGGTTAAATCCAACGGTCCAAGGGCATCCAGTGCTCCCCCTGTCCAACATGACATCATTGGGCGCTTTGCTGAAACGGATGGATCATTTGGGAAGGACTGAAAATTTTTCATGTTAATTGGCAATTAGTAACCCGACCAGCCACAAAAGAGGGTGACATTATAATGCTTTGAACAGACGAGTTCCAACATGGACATAGTCTTTCTCTCAGACAGTCTGCTATACTAACATTCAGCTGTTCAGAGACAAAATTCCATCTTTCTCTGACGAAAATCTCTTGAGGACGAATATACTTTCTTTCTATTCACTTCCATATTAATTAGGTCACACCATGATACTTTTAGCATTGGAAAAGCAGGCATCTAATTAATAATTTATCATGTTCCAAAACAACCAGCTGACGATAAACAGAAAACAATCAGATTGTTTATTTTGTAAAAGAAAATACAAATTAAAAGGTACAGATAAATAAGTGTACATGTATATACGAATTCAGTTAAACACCTAATTATCAGGGTCTAACATGCATTTTTGTTAGTTTGAAACCTCAAAATCGGTGTCTAACTAATACATAACTCCTAAGTTGAACTACTTTCCTCCCAACTTGCAAAAGACGAGAGCACTCTTACATAAAAGAACATAAGTTCCACAAATAAAACATAATTATACTGGAAAATTCACAAATAATGTAAATAGCAACATTTAACACGTTTAAGAGGCCGCTTGCTTTTAAAGTTTTATCGCTTCCGGAAATCTCTTCAAATTTTCTATATTTGGCATCGGTTTTTTTCAGAATTATCTTAATTCGAGAGATAAACGAATACAGTTTCTAAATATGGAAGTTTCGCAACCACTCCGAATATAATTTACACCGACTCTTATGTAACAGCAGACAGTGCATATCGCAGCAGACTAAGCTGCTCGATGATTACTGCGAAGTTACTGCGGCTTTAGGTTGCCAAATTTAGCAATATGCATCATTAAATTTACATAAAGCAGATAAAATGTCAAATGCAACCACATTTCAAAGGTGAATCTATTTTGTGATGAGCAGAATTTAGTTCTTTTCACAGAATATAGATAGAGGAACACATTCAAGTAACAAGACAAGGTAATGATGTTGGTTACAGAGTGCTTATAGCTAGAAAATTGGCAATATTTGCTACCCTGGGATCATTATATATAAAGAGCAAATTGGAAGAAGCTACGGCCCAATAGGCCCAGTTTTTTCTGCCTTCGAAAAATTTTAAGTTTCTTTCTTCTGCAGTAGTTTCCACAAAAAAATCTCAATTGGTGTCTCCTATCACAGGCATAAGGCCAGACATAATTGATCTTTAGCTTCTCGGATCTTCTCAAGGCACTTTTCTAGGGTAGGTCGGTAGGACGAAAAAAAAGGTGAAATCTCAATTTTTTATAATATCAATTTGATATAAATTCTGGTAATGCTCAATTTTTTTTTTTTTGTAGGCAGAAAATCTGTTGGGTCGGTCGATCATGAAGTTTATTTCCTTGAAAAAGGTAAAAAAAGAGTTTTTCATGCTGTGAAAAAGCCCTTTTTTGTTTACTTTTCAAGCAATTCTGGGCTCTCCTCAAGTAATTTTAAGTCACAATATCAATTAAACTCACTTAATTATGGGAAACACGCAATTCTGATGTTTGGAAGTGTATACAATACTTAAAATCTTTCAGTTAATGACCTATAACAGCAATTTGAATTTTACATAGAATTGGCAGACTTGCTAGCTTTAAGTAATCTCGAAGTTGCACGTTCCTGTCATAACTGCTGCAAAACACTTCCAGGAACAGCAATGGTAAACTTGGCTGTCTTACCAAAGAAGCCGAAGAAGCCAGAATTGCATAAAGATATTACCTCACCAGCATCACAGCATCTAACTAGAATGAGCGCTCGGAGATCGCATACCTCAGCCTGCCTTCAAATTAAGACTGAAGTTGAACACAACTTTCTGATTCATGATATCCGTTATCAATTAAAAAAAAAATTATAGTAAATGTTTCTAAAGGGTAACCATATCAGATAAACAGTTTTTCAAAGGGCCCATTGGAGCTATTAATGAATATGGCAGTCAATCGATGAATCTATTTATCTATGTATATGTCTATCTATCTATCTATCTATCTATCTATCTATCTATCTATCTATCTATTTATCTAAACGTCTTTCCATCTTTTTATGTCTCTATCCATCTGTCTGGTTTTTAAAATAGTTTTAAAATAATTATTTGTCCTTTTTTCCAGCAAAGTATGATGAAGTAAAATGACCTTCAATTGATAGTATAGTTACTATGCAATTGACATGTCTGTTGAAAAATGAAAAAGATCTGGATAAGCGGCCACTAATTGCATTTAATGATGATTACACTGACCAATGCCAATCAAGAAGCAATAACAATCTGTAGAATTCTCTAGTTAACTAGATTCAATCAAGAATCACAATTGCTGAACAGGCTGTAGAAATATATGCACTCTCTTAGACTGCAAGTGCAAAAATGACTGGTATACTATTACAGCTGCATGCAGCTCGGTAGAGACCTAATTTCGAATTTCTTTAACTGTAGCCCCAAAAATTCTACAATATTCACCAAAATTTAATCAGGTATTGTGTAGCACAAATGAACACATCGTGCCAAAGGAAATTTTAATCCATTGAGAATTGTTGGCAGGAGTCGATTAACAAACACACAAACCCACAAGCAGAGATCCCAGAAAATGCCTACCCTTACAATACTCCGCCTTGCAGGCTGAGTAATTATAATACCTAGGTGAAGACAGGTAAAACCAAGGAAATCTAGCCGCTATTCGAAACCTACACCCACGTGCCTCCTGCCAAGTTTTGTCAGAGTATTAATCTTAGACCTGGTTTACCATGTTAACATAACGAGCGTCTTTTATTCTTAAGTAACTCCTTATGATCATTGTATTATGCAACCCTGGAGAGCGGCCAGAACTGGTTTCAGAAGGCTGCACTTTCCAAATTGTCTGATTTTGTAAGAGTATCCAGTCTGACAATTGCTAGTTTCCTATCGACTAACTAGTAATAAAAAGTTTGAAAACATTTGTAGAATGAAAATTGTGAGAGACTTCCGTTTCAGGAGGAAATTTTACATTAAAAAAAATAAAATTTTAAACCAAAACTGAAAAAGACCACCTTGGCCGAATAATATCTTGATCCCTGTATCTTAACATATAATTAGGATATATCACATTTTATGAAATATCAGTTACGCTTACCCACATATAAGACAAATTGAAAGCCAAATTTAGAAACTGCGCAATATTCAAAAATATAATTGCAGCAAGTATCTGATATCCTAACTATGCGAAAGACTATCTACTATGCAAAAGACTCACAGCGGATGTGTTTTGTATGGATGGATGATTGAGGCTTTACGTCCTGTATTTATGCACTTGGTAGGCTAATTAGGACAGGAGGAGGACACGCCAATGAGGCGAAGGACGATTGAAACAGCCGTCCATCATAGGCTTAGGTGACGCAGGAAGAGCTGGATTCGAAACCTGGACCCAGCGATTGGCAGCCTAGCACGCTACCACTAGACCAACCCTCCCACTTTCAAATTTATTTTTCTTAGCATTGCATGGTCTGCTACGCAGACACAGATAGAAGCGTTTCTACAGTCCTACCACAACGTAGCAAACTGTAGGGTGTCCAACTCTTTCGAATACAAGTAATTTTAATCAATTAAAATGCCGCTTAGAGCTGTTCGAGAATAATGTCCCATGTGAGACAAATGCTAAAGATGAGGACTTTTACAGAAGGATATTATCGAACGACAACCAATTACAGTAATTGGTCAGCCTAGCACGCTACCACTAGACCAATGCTCCCCGGCCCTCACCTGTATCACAGGTGGCAACTGCATATATCAACTATTGCAAAAGACTCGCAGCGGATGTGTTATGGGAAGTAAAAGAAAAAGTCATTCTTCTGTGGCTATTATGAGACTATATGCAGTTGAGTAATTCTACCATATATGGTAACTAATAGCAACCGAAGCCATGTGCCATTCCAAAATGAATCTCTGCTTGGTGACAGCTCTGCTGGTGACGTTAACAACAGCTGTGGCTGACTACAGGTAACAGATACCAGCGGACGCCAATATATAGAACTGCGTCTTCGAAATGACTTTGATTATATAATAAATATTAATACTGTTTTTCCCACAACGTGAGAACTGGTGTTTGATCTGATTTATCCTCATCTACAGGTCACACAGTAGAAATATATGAACTCATGGCAGTTGGGCTAGTTTGCAATTCGTTTGTCACATTTTTGTGATGTTTTAGTGCTTTTTTTTTAAAAGATTTTAGACGACGGCCACCCATTCCAGGCACACAATCTGACTTCATCTATTCTAGGATGTAATATTTGGAAGTTATATAACGGTTCAAAGTTTTAACTTTAATATTCTACTGTAATATAGCTCTTCTTCATAATTCAAGCATGCAAAGTTGTACAACTTTTCATAAAATCAGGGATGTCCCAAAATTAAAAGCAATTCAAAAGAATTTCAGCGATTTCCGAAAATTTTTGACAAAGTTCTTTTATATTGTTGAGTTTGTGTATTACGTCTCATCAGCACCTGATTGGGCTATTTAGAGTCATAGATAGTTCAAGTTGTACAAGTGTGACGCCGTTTTAACTGATGAAGCAGAGTTTTATCATAACATATGATTCTCATATTTCATAATGACCATATTACATATTCATAAAATATTCAGTAGTGGAGATGTCATTGTTCTCTGTTGGGAAATTACATTTTCGTCTTAAAATGTCAATTATGTCATTTCGCCATGTGTTTTTGTTGTCTGTTACGAAGATATATGAATATATTAATTGCTTAGCTAACATATACATATACCTTAGGCCAGACATAATTGATTCTTAGCTTCGCCTGCCGATGGAAAAAAAAAAAAAAAATTTTTTGACATTATAAAAAAAAAATTTTTCACCTTTTTTTTTTGTCCTACCGACCGACCCTAGAAAAAGTACCTTGAGAGGAATCCGAGTAGCCAAAGATCAATTATGTGTGGCCTTATGACGTCTGTTAATTACTTGTCAGCTCTGAAGCTTATTATCTATTAACATATTTTGACTCGGAATTTCGGAGAAGTGTCGTTAAATAGGTGACATAAATGATCATGATATGATTTGCGACGAAAATTATATCACAACATTTTAAGTGAATCAAAAGGCTGAAAAACAACCTGAAAAAATACCGTGCAAGCACGTAAACCCCGCTGGCTCTATGTGAAGCCATTGAGACCATTCGGATACTGTTACATGTTATGATGTGACGAATTGGCGTTATTACTGGTTAAAAGCATTGACGAGCTAAATGATTGGTTTTCATAAACGTAATCAACTAGACTATTACTAGCAACTATTGGTGATGTACAGTACCATAAATTACCATAATACAGGGTACCCACTGAAATTTGGCAAGCAAATTCCCTGTATTTTCCCTGACTTTTCCCTGCTTCAGACACTTTCCGACGTTATTCGGGCATACCGTTTTAATTACAATTTACTACAGTGGGCAACCACTATACCGATTTTTGATGCTCACTGACACTATGTATAAGGACTTGACTCAAACAGTCCCAATATATATTCCTTTCAAGACTTATAAAGAGTTGGTTATTACTATCGCCATTAAAAGCAGTTGACAGAAGTCACGTGGCAAGCAGGTGATGCAACAAGATTGCCAATTATATTCGATTCAGATGGAGGGGGGGAGATGGGGAGGGGAGTCTAGCAAGGGGGGGGGGGGAGACTGTGGGGGGACAGGACTTAGGGGGTGGGGACTATCTATATTGAGCTTTGCACACATGTCCCATCTTGTAACGAAGATACACCCAAAAGACACCCATCATACCAAATGTTGGGGGGACTATGGGGCTGGGGACTACCTATATTGAGCTTTACACACATGTCCCCTGTCTGGTAACCAAGAATCACCTAAACAAACACCATCATACTTCAATTTTTGTATTATTTAACTACTATCACAGGTTCATAGGATATAAACCTATAAACCTGTTTTCAATATTTGGACAGTAGAATTATAATAGTTCCTGCACCTGCTCCCCAGCCATTCATCTTCACACCTCCGCTTAACTTATGTCCCCCCCCCCACCGGAATTGCCATTATTAAAAGCGATTGAAGGCAGTCACGTGTCAAGCAGTTATGCGATGAGTCTGGTGTTGACGAAAGTTGTGCAATAAACTCAGAATGGCATAATATCTGTTATTCTGATCAGGACCTATTTGGCATCAACAAATTGAGGTCCATATCCTACAGAGAGGTCCAATTTGCTATTTATCCGACTTCTTACTATACAATACTAGAAAAGCCCATTGTGGCATTATAGGGTAAATTTCAAAACTGTATGCAGTATATAGGCCTATAGAATATGCTGGTAGGAATCTCATTGTGGAGGCAGCACTGATGGATGATTGGGGTTTTATTTCCTGTATTTACATGAATGCACTTGGTAGGCATACTAGGAGAGGATGTATGACAGGGGCTTTACGTCCTGTATTGATGTATCCATATCTACAAGCCAACGAGGACAGGAAGAGGACGCAGCAATGAGGTGAAGGATGTCTGAAACAGCCATCCAACATATCCCCAGGTGACCTGACAAGAGCTGGATTCGAACTCTGGACCCAGCGATTAGCAGCCCAGCACGCTACCACTAGACCAACCCTCCCCCTCCCTACCCATTAAGGAAGGATGTAATTTGTAAGCCCACGCAGTTGATGGCACATACAGGAGGATAGAAGCTTCTCGTCCACAGCAATTAGCAAATTGTGCTCAGAAGATCTATGCAAATGATTGGGGAGTGGAGGCCGTCGACAAACTCATCTGGTAAAAAAGCAACCAGAGATTACCAAAAAACACCACCTAATTCCAAAAATAAATCCAGATAACATCTGAGTCTTTTATATATAAATCCATCTTGTAATATATTGCTTTTACATTGTTATGCAACTGCGTTAAGTTCTAAATGCACTACAGCAAGCCACAACAACAAAAAATATAAGGATAGGTGGTTGAACCAAATTTACGTCCTATATTTCTGCACTGATAACGTTTAATAAGACAGGCAGTGACCACTGGTGCTAATTAGGACAGGAGGAGGATACGGCAATGAGGCGAAGGATGATTGAAACAGCCGTCCAACAGAAGCCAAAATGAGTCATCTGACTTTCAAAACTACATAATGCAAGTCAACAACTATATAGTATACACCACTTCAAGAATTTTCAAAAGTTACAAGCCTTCTCTCAGCTTAAATAAGGCCAGAAATAACCGATCTTTTGCTTCTCAGATCAACCGATCCAAAAAATTTTCTGACTACTGAAAAAAAATTTCACATTACCTACAAGTTTATTCTATTGACATTATAATAAATTTATTACAGCTTTTTTTTTCGTCCGACACTAGGAAAAAAGCTTCCGAGAAAATCCGAGAAGCTAACTATCAATTACATCTGGCCTACGATCCAAGATATTTAAAAAGTTACAACGCCCCCTTATGACTCCTAATAATTTATCTGTTTGCGCGCCTGCACTGAGGAAGTTAAGAAATGTTATTTTAAAAAATGAATGTCTACCATGTCTTCACTCAACTATATGGAGCTGACGATCGAAGACTGTTATTAAAATTTACTTAATATTGAATGAGTGAACAGACACTACAAGGAACTTATTACAACAAAAATTTAATATACTGGAAAAACGAACCTTCGATAAGTCACAATAACGATGACACTGCCATAATAAACATATTTCCTATCCTCTAGATCACAGAAATTTCCAGTTTTTGAGGTCTGCACCCTTTTAATCCTGGTTAGTACGCCATATAGATCCATTGAAAGTGTTAAGCCCAAAGATTCAATATGAATGGATGTGCTGCATATATTGAATAGCATTTCATATAACTCAGTATACAAACAGAATGTACGTGTGACGTGTCATACTTTTTCCTAAAATAAATATAAATTTCTTTTTTCGCATTATTTTTTTGCAAAGCAAATAAATGCCGTCCAGTACTTCTAATCTAAGGCTATAAATAACTGCAAGCCTTATATAACATGTCCTGACAATCTTTGCGACAAAAACTGACATAAGCAAAAAATTAAAAGAATCTTAGGTTTCTTAAAATAGACCTATACATGCTCTAGAATCAACAAAGGTCTTTTCAGGCTGTACTTTCAGTAAATACTCTGCTTTTTTCTAATTACTAAGGGGTGCCAGTGGAGGCAATATTGAAATCATACCATACAACCAGTCTCTAATATATTCATTAGTTACCAATTTATGGCAAATCAAATGAACAACAGCCAAATTTACTACTAACACCAGAAGCCCGTCATCATGATCATATGATAAAGCAATACTGAATTTATAAAGCAATTACACTTTCTTGGTTTAAACTTTATCTTGCACTTACACTAAATATTATCACATGAGTTGATTTGATATCTTAAACAATGATAAATCTTAAACAATGATAACACACTGACAGACAGTGATAGCCACAGGCCAGTGGGTTACCATATCATGAGACGGTCACATTTCACAATAGGGAATTTTATAGTCCCAATTTAGAGACAACTTTTTATGATCTAGTTCTTAATAGGGCTGTGCAATCGAAAAATTTTCTGAAATCGATTAATCGACAGGTATTTCGATTCGATTATCGATTTTAAATCGATTTTTACATCAAACACCAAGTTCAAAATTAGCGCATTGATTGTTCAGATGAAAGTTCATAAGCTGTAGTCAGTATAAGAAACTAATTTGCCTTTAAAAAAGAATCATGCACAGCAGTAGAGTTGTAACCATAGATCTATGTACATATGTCTCCAAGGTCTACAGATCTAGTTAGCATGGGTGTAGACTTTAATAAAATTTTTCGTTTCTGACTTGTCTATTAGTATGGCCAGTGGTTTGGCATGTGCACAGAAAAGAACATCACAGATAGCACAATTGTGTTTATCTCTTCAAGAGCTTTAAAACGACACCAAATACTGTATGCAGCCTGTATTATGAATCCTTCATTCACCAGACCACTGTGGATGATCCACATTTTAACAGCAAACCCGGAACCGGCCGCCCGCATTTTACCACGACGGGGGTTGCAACCTGGGCAATGGTCCATTAATGTTACGCTCGTGGATTTTCTGATGTTTTGAGTTGAATAAAGTTATTTTTTGGGCATCGCTGGAAATCGATTTTTACATATAATGTCGGCAACATCGAAATCGAAAGTTTGGGCGATGATTGTCGGCGACAATCGTCGGATCGGCACAGCCCTAGTTCTTAAGTTTCTAAAATTGAAACTTCTTATCACTGCTTATCGGTCCTTTCTTCCAATTTACATATCAGAAACGATTGAAACTTTCGAGGCGTGAAGATAAAATGTATTTTAGCAAATATCTGATGATTCCGATTTATTTTACAAAATACGACTAATCAGCTGCTATTCTTAACCATTTAAAAGTGAAAAGTATCCTGCATTTTTTGACGCAAGGCCAGACATAATAATGATAATTGATATTTAACTTCTCGAAGGTCAGTCATTTCAACAAAATTGTTCTTCTATTTTTTACATTTGAACTCCCTATAGATTCACCAGGATGACTATTACAACCTTCTTTGTTCTTATTAAATAATTGCAAAAGAAAAGAAAAGAGTATGTTATCAGTGAATTATCATAATGTTACAGTTACAACATGAGATAACTTTGAGATTGCACCAACTCTTTGCACTAAAGAAAAGCAGTGTTTACAGTCGATCAAAAACCTTCATGCAAGCGGCCAAAATTTGGGTTAAGCAAATACGGCCAAGTCAATACACTAACTTTTTTGCATTTTTTCTTACATCATTTCTTTATTTTTCCTTTTATCTGTAGCTAAAAATAGCCTGGCCTGGATGGTTGCCAGTGCAAGTGTCATTCAACCGAAAAGTATTGTGATTCAGAAATGCCGTGCCCAGCTGCATGTCCACATAAAAGACATTAATGATTTATATAGGCCTACAATATACAGTTAATGTTAACTGCCATGCACTGGAATATATTCAATCATACATATGGTGATACATGAACCTCATATGTTTATATGAGGCATGGGATCGAACCCATGGTGGGGAACCCAAAATTTTCAGTGGACCTTCATGAGCAAAAACCCAGCTGGATGTCATACGGATGAGATTAAATTATCTGTGGTGGGCCAGTAAAGGATCCCTCCCATGGGGTAAATGTGCAACATGTCAAGGACTCCCACTGGCACTCACTCTCTCTCTCATTGCATCAATCAACCCTCGTTAGTGCTAAGGGCTGCACTTACCATGTATATCTATTGATTCATGACTGGTTATTAAATCCTCAATAACAGCTGCCATAAGTTTTCTGAATGACTAAGTCTGAAATTCTTTCGCTTCAAAAACCAGGTCCATATTAACAGGACTTCTCAAACAAGAGGAAGCTAGGAATTACAATTAGCACTTTGACTATAATATATCAAGTATTTTGAGTGATTCACACTCGACAAAAACAATTTTTATATTTTTCCTCAGTGCCCAGTTCAATGAACTACTGAAACTAGTATGAGTCCATGAATATCAAGAGTGACACTAGACATGCTAGATAACAACATAATAGATACTGAGGCCAAACATACTTAATTTTTAGATTCTCGGATCGATCGACCCAACAATGGGCAAAAAAATATTGAGACTAGCCACAATTTTTCTAAAATGAACATTATAACAAACTGAGACAATAGCTTTCTTTTTGTCCCGCCAACCCGACTCTAGAAAACATGCTTTTAGAAGATCCGAGAAGCTAAAGATCAATTATGTCTGGCCTAAAACATGTAAAATGTAACAGGTGATGCATGAACAAGTCACAGCCTAGTTCATAAGAGACATTCTTGCAATAGAATATTAAGAATACCATGGCATTAGATACGAGGTATAGGCGGGCTGAACCAGACGTAACTATGAGGCGTAAAATAATTATTTCAGTAATGCTGTTAGTTCAATCTTTTCACATATATACCTGCAGTCCTGCACAGTGCCCAGGTTTATGGGTCAAAGTCCTAAGCCAGTTATCGCTGGTTACGTTGTTATGTAATGTTGTAAACCAAGGAATGACGACAAGGTTATGACATTCATACAGGTCTACATGATAAAGAAAGAGTAAAATGTGATAATAAAAGAAAATTTAATATCAGAAATCCGTCTCAGAAAACAAGTCCAAATGGTAAACATTAATATAAAACACCAGACAAGATACTTATTTTTTTAGTTTTTGGTTTTTTAAATCTTAATTTTACCTATCAGAAGGACACCGATTTTGAGGGTTCTAAATTCTAACATGCATTTTTCTGATTTTTGTCAGATCCTCATACACTTCTTAAACCTTACCTTTTAAGAAGTAATTATCGCTAAATTAATAATAATCTGATTGTTTGTTTGGCGTTTGTCCTTAGCAGGACGTTAACATGCAAAATTGTCAGTTATAGATTCTAGCTTTTCTAATGATGAAAGTATCACAGTGAGGCCTAGATATAGTTGGCATTTTCAATTTTCAAGAATTATTAATTATCCACTTACTTGGGACGCACGATACCTGTCATGCGCTTATGAGTTGAGAAAATTATTTGGCAATGAATTGTAAGGGTTCTCATTCATCAGTTAATGGAGGAAGCACAGACCCCAGCATGATAATTCAGATAGTTTTACTTGTCATTCGTATATATTTGAAGGTACTCTCGACCAACTGCGCCTTCTCAGTTCTGGCTTCTTCTGGACAGAAAATAGGTCACTTTTGAACTCAACCAATCAGGGAAGTTCTTAAAAATCATGCGACCTCTTTTAGAACTTATCTGATTGGTTAAAAAGGATAAATCCAAGTATGACCTGCTTTTTGTCACAATAATAGCAGCCAGAAGTCAGAGCGTGGTACCTGTGAATATACACTAGTGACAACTAAATAAAAGAATATAAGCATTGGCCTGTGGTCGAAGTAAAAATATTTAAAAAGTATTAATTACCTGCATCCCGAGGTAGACCCTTTAGAGTGCATTCCCGTGGCTACGCCACTACTTCCTATGGAAAATGAACTCATGCTGCTTCTGCAAAGGAAAAACATTTTAACAGTGTTAGCAAAGTTTATCATTCTGATGATTGTCAATATTCCTATTAATGCAACTATTAAATAATCATTTTAATGAATAAAATCCACAGAATGCACTTGAGCAAATCAATTAGGAAATATTCCTGAACATAATTCTATAAAATAATGGCATAATATGCATAATGCACATAAAATAGCAAATTAATTAAGCACTGGAGTTTTGGGTGCAGGGCCTTAAAATGCTGAAGGCAACTTAAATGTAATTAGTTCGATAATTCTATAATATAATTTAAAGAGTACTCACTGTTCTGCTGTTCTTGTCGAACCGTAATTAGAATCTGTAGCAGATTGTTGCTCCATTTCCCGAGTTCCTACTCCGGCCCACGCCCTGCCGAATAAAAGAAATCTTCATTAGGAAGGTATAATTACAAACTAATTGATTTTTATGCATATTAGAAACCATCTGTGATGATTAAATATTATGTCCGAAAAATCTGTCAAATTTGCAATCTCAAACAATTGCAGGCCTATCAGCAAATATTGTGACCACATGCTCTATGTGGGTTAATTGCATATTTCAACAGTAATTAATGATGCACATCATATATATGTATATATATATATATATATATTTATATATATGAATCCCAAGGCTGTTCGGTTTGCAGCGCAGACGCCATGACTAAGATGCGGTCTGCCCACTGACATATTGTCATGATTATAAGCATTTGGGGCTATAGCAGAGGTTTGTCTACCAATAATGTAAATATTCAGCTGATACTACAATTGCTGAAATAATTTGCAAGTTTGCATTATCAGTGATTATTGCAATTTGAAGAAAACCATTATTCTTATTTGTCAGCCACTATCTTCAAGTGCTTAGCAGCTGAAAAGAATCGCAAGCTTCAGCATGTTCAGTTGAAGCTGCTTTGTATAGTATGTTTATTTCCTTTTGGAAAAACAATAAAGATATCGAAAATGTCAAAAACAACTCACGCCAAACTAATCACAAGATGTAAAAGTTAAAACTGCTCAGACTCCTCCTTAACGCTTTCTATCCTGCTGTATATACCACATAGTTATTTAAAGTATACGGAGAAATGTATATTTGCTTAAGACCAATGTGCACAAAAATACATGCACTGTTTGATCACATTTAAATATATCCAGGCACTTAAATTTCAATCGCCTAATTTGCATACAGAGGACCAGATGTCAAACTTAGGAAATCGAGAAATACATTTTTTAATTTTTCAAGAATTTTTAAGTAATGCTTTTAGGTATACATTATATATTCAGGGATTAAAAGCTGAAGATGGTTGATTGCAGTTTTATGTCCTGCATTTACACACTTTGCAAGCCAATTAGGATATATAGGAAGAAACAGCATGCAATAAGTTTCAAATAATACCGTGCAAGGCACTGGACGGTTCGAATCTCAAATGTGAAAGAAGAAGGCACATAAAGATAATGTGCAAAGGCAAATAGGATCCACTCAATTTCTATCCACTAAATGTCTAGTTCTAACCAAAGGTTGATGACTGGTCATCATCAGCCTTTGTTGTAACTGAAAAGTAGAATGCATGAGATCCATAAACATATATATGCTAGCCATGCAATTATAAACTGAGGGTCTTCAGTTAGGCCAATTTGATCCACCCAACTTCTATCCATCAAATTTGAAGATTCAAGAAATGTGCTGGTATTTTTCATGCAGTCCACTAGGTGGCTTCCATCGTGTGGTTGCACTGTGGGTCAAGCCCCAAATTCTGCCGACTTGTTTACTGTGTGGCAGTTGGCAAGCGGTGGGCTTGCTGTGTGGACAAGGAATGAAGGAGAGAAGTGAATTTTAGAAATAAACACATAAATAGGATGAGGAAAGACTTGTGGTGCCAAGTGTATGTAGTTTGTGCATAGATATGCAAACTGGCACAGTTGGGAAGTCAGAAGTGGCTTAGAAATTGAGCGTGTTGAGTAATTGATTGGCATAGGTCCTGTCTTCAGCCACCCGTCATCCAGCACAACGCCTATCGTAATAGGTGAGAGATTCTCACCTAATAAAGGACAGGATGTTTGAAACAGCTGACCATTGATTTGGTTTTAAAAATACTCAAAAAATTTTTATTTCTTAATCATTGCAATATCAAAATTTTCAAAAGAAGAACAAATTCCACATGAATTTAACCTAAAACTCTAACAAGAGAAAAATAGCTAAAATTGTCTTAATAGTATTGTGGGGTCTTGCCTGAGCAAAGTAGCTGGGCTAGCACATACACAGGTATATATACTATTCACTGTATTCAGTGACTACCTATCACATTAACATTGATCATTATTTGGATATCAACCAACAAGCTGTTTCATCTCAATACATGCCTTAACATGGCCTTGTGCATATGCTCTTCACCTACATACATTAGCCTTGCTTGCATTACATAACTGCTCTGGCACTGGGAGGCTATGACCCAGTGAACTACAATTGTCACAACCAATTGAATTGGATATTATTATGGCAGACTCATAGATCTGTGAGCAATATTTCTTGCTACTGTTTTTTTTAAAAATATGCTTAAAAGGGCATCCAATGAAATTTGGATGGATGATTGGGGTTTTGCGACAAATACACTTGCTAGGCTACATATGTAATTAGGACAAGAGGATGGATGGACAGCTGATTGCTGATTTACGTCCTGTATTTATGCACTTGGTAGGCTAATTAGGGCAGGACGAGGACACAAGGAGGCCTGGCTCACAGCAATGAGGCAATGGCTTCCCGAAGGGCAAGCATTTCTAAACATTTTCCAAGTGCCCTTGCCAGAGCAGGAATCGAACCCACAACACAGATCCCCTACCTACTGAACTGACCCTCCCCCTGACTAGTTGATTAAGGCCACACATAATTGATTCTTAGCTTCGCGGACCCGCCGACACAATAGATTTACTGCCGATGGAAAAAAAAATTGAAAAAAAATAAATTAACGCCATACATGTGGCATTACAGACTTATATAAGAATGTCATTTGAAGGCATTTTATACTGTAAATACAAAGAGATATATTTTGGAGTTTGACCTACATAGCTACAAAAATTAGAAAATTATTTATTTCCTGTCACAACAGCTCAAATCATGTGTTTTTATTTTATTTCCTGTCACAACAGCTCCCATAGAAAAATATACTTGAAATCAGTAGTAAAATTCCACTTTTAATGATTTGATATACTGTCTGAACTGCATAAATGCATCGGATGTGATCATGCGAATGTATTTAAATTAAATAACACTTGAATATTATATGAAAAGTTAAAGTGCATTATGAACATATTGTATCATAAATTTATAAAGCTTTTTACCGGCAAACCTGATAAAGTTGATATCTGATGTGAATGACACCCTGTCACGCTGTAAATGAAGTTTCAAACAAGTCTGGGGCGCATTTAAATTCACTTTTTTTGTAAAGTGTGTTAAATATAGCCCTATTTCTCTATTTATAGTATAAAAACTTTTTTGTATGTAAATAATCATGCATTGTTTTGAAAACAGACCACACACTAAAGAGAAGTATCATATTGCAGGTGATATTTGATAGTTGATGCAGACTAAAGGTTGTAACTTCATTACAAAAAGCAAAAAAAAAAAAACAGTTGTGCAACTGTACTTTTGGGGCACAAAATCCTACGATAAATTGTCGATAATAGTAACTAACTACCAATTTACATAAAAAAGAGGAATCTTTATCTCAAACCAGCGTCACACCAAAAGATGATATTAAAATAACTAATTTTAACAATTTTAAACAAGATAGGTTAAATTGTAGACTTGTCACAAGCTAATTAATTAATAGAATTAGTATCAAATTTTGTAATAATACAATATTACGTGACGATCATATCACATGATTGTATCATGTTACAAATGACCCTGAATATGTGGATAGTTTAAACAGTCAATAAATGAGCAATGGTGAACAGTTACTACACTGTATTATCACTATTATGCGCTATGCGATATACTGATTAATATTGATTATCACCTTGGCCCGGTTATGATAACTCAATAGCTGTATGAGATAATGTATTAGGTCAATTACCTCACAAAATAATTTTTTGTATATCTTTTTTTGTCACAGTTTTATCTTCATGTAACATAATCAGTGATGATAATGTCTTGTACAAGTATTATCTTTCAATATATTAGGTCTAATTATACAGCCTTTCAACTATGTTGAAAAATTAATCAGATTTGAATCCAGACGAGCATGAAAATTATTTGCTAATAAAATTAATTGCGATTATGTTAAAAATGATTTATTTATCACAAAAAAAACCATTTAAATCTATCAAATAATTTTTTTTAAACAGTAAACTAAGATTTTTAAACCAACAAAATATGACATGTCATTAACATCAGAAATTACAGACACCTTGATCAGTGTCAATAAGATAATATTGAATCAAGTTGATCCAATTTTGCACAATATTATTTTTTTACAAAGTGTTTAATGATGATTTATATCATAAAGATACATGCATGTGTCATGACACTAAACACTAAAGTGACCAAATTGATTTTTCAGAAAACTCAGAAGAACAAAATAAAATCAACTTCCATATCTCATTATTATCTCATCACAAAATTATCATGATCTACTTTGATAATAATCTATATTATGATAGGTACATAATTAAAATCAATAAGTTCTTACAAAATGGCGGCATCGTAATAATCCTTGCCAGAGAAATGCTGTCAGTCAATCACCTACATATTTCATGAATTGTCAATAGATTTATATGATTGAAGAAAATTTGGGCTCAGACTGAGGATCGGGAAAAATTTACATATATTCTTTATTTTTGAGTCTAATAACCTGATAACTGCATTGTAAAATTTAATTAACTAAATTATGTTACATGCCAAATGTCCTGTACGTCAGTAAAATGGCACAAAAGACCGATTCTTTCTTTTTAGTTTCAATACAATAACTACATAACATAGTACCTAAAGGAGAGATAACAAATTCTATTAATAATATTAAATTTATTCAATATTGACAAAGTGTTTTACTCTTTAACGTTTTTTTTAGGCCCAAGTTTTTTTGATAATTTAGTGTTTTTAATGATTTTTATCAGAAGAGAGAAATGACAACCACAGGTAGAAAAGCAACCATCAAAATTTAGCTACAGCTATTATATTTTGTGTTATAATAATATTTATGATTTTTCACTGGTACCCTTTGCATCATATATGTACTGATAAAATAAATACAACAGCAATAAATACAACCAGAAAAGACAATAGCCAATACACAATATGTGTATTGCATTGTACCAACAGTACAATGCAAACTGACAAGGCAAAGGGGAAAGGAAAAGGGGTAAATAAACACAGCAGAAGATCAAAGCCAACAGGCTACAGCACTGTTTGTTTTTTCACACCTTTGATAATGTATTACTAAGTAATCACTAATTATTCAATTGGAGTGCTTCAGTGATTCTTACAGCATAATCCAGTTATGACCCACTTTACTCACACAATCAATGTCACTATGGCTATTAGCAAAATGGCTACATGGCTGAATATGCGTAGCCATAAATAAATGATGTGTATTACAGCAGAGCCAGGGCCAAGTGTTTAGCCAACTTCAAACTTACCTTCTGGAGTTTTTATGGCCCCCACGGTCCATATTTCTCCTGCTGGACATGGTAATCCTTCTATTCGTCAAGAACAATCATACATGATGGTTCCCAAAAAAGTTGGGGAGATATTTATGTAAACTAAAAAGGTCAAGGCTGTTGGTCCAACATGGAGGACTGCACTAGCGACATCTTTGCACGGAATCAAAACACAAGTGAGCAGACGTAAATTGGAAGAGTACATACCTCAATCGTCAGCCCTTTGTAATCTCGGTGCGTCTTATAATACATTCAAAAGTATGTAGTAGCCTCCATTGGTGTTGAGAAGTAATAATCTAGCAAATTAAAACGAGTATAGATATTCCTCCTTCTATCTTCTTGCAAGTCAGGTAGCATGGCCCTACACGTGAGTTGCTCATCAGCAAACCAATGACTAACGACGCCTCTGATTGGCCAGAGCCCCTCAGACCTTCTATCGAGCTCTCTCATTGGCTGTCGCAGACAGGTTTTCAGGCACGCTGGCATAAATTATGCAAATTTTGTTTACAAGATCCAACACCAGAGGCGCTGAACAGACCAACTCACATGTTCTGTAGTGCGTTTGCTGAGCCACTGAGACCTGCAGGCCTGCAGCAGTGCTGGGTCTCAGTGGGTCTGGTTGCAGCAGGTTTTAGGCCTACACACTGCACGTACAAATTGAGAAACATCAATCTAGCTTTTCCCGTTCTTGTAAACAAGAAAACATGACACATGCTCCTTAATCATTTTGGAGTGACACATGCCCTTTAATATAATTTTTGGGTATGTGGACTTGATGGTCAGCAAGGACAGTAGTTGCTGAGTGAAGATTGCAGAGGGATTATGTAATCCATAGGCGGCAATGTGCCCTATATTGATCCATTGGACAATCTGTGATCCTTTCCATGGCCAGCATGGAGACAAGTCACATGAGAGATTTCATGCACTTGCCCTTTAATTTTCAAGACACAAGGGCTCTTTAAACTTTAATACCAAGATTAGGGATCAGCAGTGGCGGATCCAGGGGGGCCCAGGGGCTCTGAAAAAATAAGGTGGTAAATGGATTTCTAAAGAATACGTGGCAATGCGGGCAATGCGAAAACGACACTCGGACCCACCTTACCTAGAATCCTAGAACACCCTGCCTGGATCTGCCACTGGGGATCAGCAGGGACAGACACGGGGGGGGGGGGGGATGGGGGTATGCATCCCCCCCCCAGCAGACCAAAATTTATATATTTTTAAATATTTTATCCGCGCGCAGTCGCGTTATGTCGCGAATTATGCGTTCCACGACGCGACAGCCCGATAGACCCCCCACCGGAATTTTCTGGATCCTCCCCTGGGGATCAGGGATCTTAAAGAATATGATAGGTATAGCCGCAATTAAGTCTACAAGATGTAGGCTAGCCCCGGCATAAAAATTTTAATAACAATCACTGTTGAAACCTCTATTATTAGTAGTTCAGAGTGTCAGACATACAATGAGACATGCCCTTTTAGCTTTAAATTCTTTTTTTTTTTTTGGTGGGGGTTCTTTTTTTTTTTTCAAATAAATTGGGGCAGTTTGCAACGGTCGACACAGCCCTGCATGATTGTTACATTGATATTACAATGGACAATAATTATTTTGTTGATAAGGCCACACATAATTGATCTTTAGCTTCTCGGATTCGTCTCAAGGCCCTTTTTCTAGGGTCGGTCGGTAGGACAAAAAAAAAAGATGAAAAAATTTTTTTTTATAATGTCAAAAAAAAAATTTTTTTTTTTTTTCCATCGGCAGGAAATCTATTGTGTCGGCGGGTCCGCGAAGCTAAAGATCAATTATGTGCGGCCTAATGTTCTTGATATCATAGTGGACGTAGGGCCGCCTATATTTAATTGGCATTAGTAAATAATATGTAAATTTATGCTAAAGGAACAGCGCACCACCCGAAAAAAAAATTAGAGAAAAATAAAAAGGAAAAAAAGATAATAGGGAAAAAACATTGAGGCCAATATTTGCGGGTCAAAAAAATTGGAAAAAAAGAAATTTATTTTTTTATTCACAAATTTTTTTTATTTGGGAATAAAAAAAAATAGATTGAGAAATATTCAGAAAAAAATTAAAATTCGGAAAAAATTAATTTTACAAAAAATTTGCAGGAAACAAATTTGCAATATTAGGCCTATTTGGAAAAAAAATCTGTGTTTACACTGCACATATGAGACTTTAATGCCCCCCCCCCCCGACTCAAAATAATTAACATGGAGAAGAAAGGAAAAGCTGCAAGTGACTACATATTTTCGCTATATGTTGTGCCCTCCCCGAGGCCATTTCTACTCCCCTGACCAGCCATGATAGACAGAATATGGCTATAGGCAAAAATAAAGATAAAATGCTGATGAGTAAAATAATTATGCCATTTATTTAATGAACATCACATTGTTTGTGCTTCAAAATATATATGCGGAAAATGACATCAGTTAGGGTAAAAATATATTTTTAAAAACATTTAGAATATACTATATCTAAACAGTAAATTGTATAAATAATATTTTTGGTAAATAAATAAATGCTATAACATCACATTAAACAGATCATTTGGATCCTCTTCATAATCATGATTTGTAGTTTCTGATTTTTCAGACAACGACAATATTTTTTCTTTATGTTTTTCGTTTGCTTCTACAATATCCTGAGAGAGAGGCTGTCCCTTTTGCATAACGTAATAAAAGAAATGGAACGACGTTCCAAAAGTCAATGTCTGGAAGTCCCAATTGTACTCCTTTTTTGCGTAAACAAGTCGTCGGAAATGCGGCTGTGCGAAAGTAACAGAGATGAATTTTCCATTTGGTTTTAAGACCCTAGACACCTGAAAATTAAGAAAAAATAGTATTTATTTTACCACATCTTTATCAAGATAAATCAAGTAAACTACTTAATCAATAATCATATTATTGTCCCATAATACACATCTAAATATTGTGACCCAAGGCCAGACATAATTGATCTTTAGCTTCTTGGATCTTCTTGAGGCACTTTTTATAGAGTTGGTCAGCCCTCGGTAAGCCAACAAAAAGCTACAATCTCAGAATTTTATCACGTCAATTTGATCAAAATTTTGGGTAATCTAATTTTTTTTCCATAGGCAGAAAATCTGCTTATAATAAAACAAGTGGAGGCAGGCAATTAAAATATAAATCAAATAATATAAATTGTAGATTTACTAAATTATATAAAAATGTAAACATTTTTAAACGCAAACATTCAACAACATGTAGTTACCTCTCCCAAAATTGTGTCCATCAGATCTGTCCCTTCCTGTGACATTTTCCAGGGATCTTTCTCTGTTACGAGCAAGGCGTCTAATGTTCCTTTTTCGAAAACTACATCATAACTTCCATCTTCGTACTTTAGATCTCTGATGTCCATTACCTGATGTAAAGAGAAATTATTAATATCTCAGTTATTTCAGTGTAATTTCACAGTAACACAGGCGCATCGGGAGGGGGGGGGGGATTGCCTTAATCGGATAATCTCTCAAAAATAATCTAGGAACCATACAAATTCTGGCAAAGAGGTCAAAAATTTGGGCAGATGATCAAATAAACATTATTGAAAATAATTTGACAAGGTATGAATTTCTATGAAATTTTGATCATGAAATTCAGGCAAATATCGCCGGCCTCCCCCCCCCCCCCCGAAAAATGTGCACGCAGTATGCCAATGACAGTAACAATGACTTTGTATAGGTTAGAGGCAGCATCGTAACTTAGGGGTTTCAAGTGGGGGGGGAAGCTTGTGATACTAAAAACAATTTTGAACAGGTACACCAATCTTTTTTCATTTGGGGGGCACTGGGGGATCCAAGCACTGGACAACCCCACCCCCCCCCCCCCCGACCCCCATGCCTGGCATAGTAACTGTTATGCCACTGGTTAGAGGTAAAAAGCAGAAAACTTTGATTATTCAAATTGCAGCAGGAAGCCACAAACATTGCAATAATAGGAAAAGTTATATTTGGGAAATAGCTTGGACTTACCTCCCATTTCATGCCAGGCATGTCTTGGTATTTCTGAATCATGCTTGATATCACCACAGGAGAGTAGTCAATATTTGTGATGTTTTTATACCCATCCTTGTAAAGGTCTGCACTGAGTTCACTGTTCCCACAACCTGCAATGAATTAATTGATTACATATAAATGGACCTGTAGGTTAGTTAATTATTGAAAGGATGACAACTTGCGTGTATGAAACCAATGGAAGGCATATTCATTTTGAAGTAAAATGCCTCTTTTCTCATTGTAAATCTACTATGTAGCTTCCAATGCCTGTTTATTCTATAATTAAATCATAGTAAATGTTTAATGAATAGCTCTTCTAGTTTTGAGTGCAATGAAATTTAAATTGATACCTTCCTATCACTGCTATTAGCTGTGAAAAATATAAATATATTGGTCACAAGAACAAATCGATCTTGCTAGCCTATTTGTTAAAATGCAATTTACCTAACATCAGAATTGAGCTGTCAACAGAAATAGTCTTTTCAACCAGGTCTTTGAAGGCTGAATATTTAGAGAACCAATCATATGACTCTTCCTCTTCATAACGTTTGTCCCAATAGTTCCGATCTTTGTAATCGGCATTTTTTGGGGGCAATTCCATGCTTAAAACCCTCAAATCAACTATTTCAATCCACACAAAATCCACATGGCCAGAGCGATAATGTGGGTTTGTTTTGACAGTTGTCACGTGGCCAAATGTGGCTTCATGAGCTATTTTTAGCAACATCAACATCATCGATACTGCTGCCAGTCAAGTTGAGCCAACAGTCCTCCTGGCTTCGCCGTGGCTTCACCATGCTTCCCAGTGCTTCAATTGATTGGAATTCACTCTTTACAAAGGTTGTTTGCAGCTAAATGAACGATTTTGATGAGAAAAATGTTTATGGAAAAACACCCGCAAGGTGACGTTTAGTGAATTTTAAGAGACATCTCGTGTTTAAATTTACCAACTAAATAGTAAAATAGTTCCTTAACTACAACCTTTGATTTTCAATTTATACCTTCTAGATCTTTTCTTACTTTCGTATCAGAATAGCACCACATCTTTTACTTCTAATTCGATTTCATTTAGGTGTTGTCATAATCTTATTTAGAAATTCTTAATTGGTACTGCGCATGAATATTTTGGCTTGAGGTCAGCTATTCAGGTCAAACAAGTGCGAGGGAAGGATCTCGCTCGTACCTAGCGTCATGTAGACGCTAGCAGGCATTGGAGCTCTCTGCTCTCTGATTGGTCAGCCTCAGTCAGTTCTGCGGAGGGAGGGTTATGGAAGAGCGGCGACGTTGGTGGAGGGTGGGTTAACTGAAGAGCGGGTATCCCAAAGCTGATTGGCTGATATTTTTAGACAGGGAAAACACTTCCTCTGCAGCTCAATGTTGTGATTCAGAGGAATGATTTCAATATTTGGGCAGTCTTTTCTGTGTGATTAGGGTTGGGAATAGATAGTTCAGAGTATTTTGAGTGCATGTGAAATACCAAATGTCTGACCTGGCCATTTAGGCCTTGTAATCCTTATAATTACGTGCCTGTAGCAGTGCGCGCAAAAACCGTCGGACAATCGGCTTTTGCCGATCGTTTTCACGATTGTCCGACCTGTCTCTGGCTGTGGTCAGACAAAAAATCCGACAGGAACTTCTCTGAGTAGCCTAGTACAAGCAAGGGCTGTATTGGACAACCAGCAAGTCTTTAGCAGCAGTATCGATAGCAATTTGTAGTTGTTTGAAGTGAGAAAATTAGCAGGTCTTTTAATTGCAATTCTGCCAGTTTGAACTTCTTGTGACACTTAATTGACTAAATTGCAATTCTAGACCAGTGACAGTGTTCATGACCAAGTGTCAGAGCAATAATTACAATCAACATCTCAGTTATTCACTCTTTGTTAACTATCATGTTGCCAATTAGCTTAGCCTGAGTTTGCAACTTTTAACATGATTTATTTTATCATTCAATGATAATTTTCAAACTAATTAACAATGTTTAAAATTATTGACCAATTCAGATAAGAGCATCCTAGCCAAATACTTAACTGCCTTTTTTCTTTGCAAGCAGACAGAGAAAACAATAATCTGATGATTCAAAGCCAAGCCAAAAATAACAGCAAGTTTGGAATTTAGCAAAATGTTACCTGTGTCCGAAATCTAGGTAGGCCTACTTCTGGGAAAATCTTATCAATCATGGTGGCATGCTGCATGAATATTAGATTGTATCATACGGTCATAAGTTAGACTGACAGGAAGACAAATGTTTGTCTGACTAACATGAAAATTGTCTGACCAGAACTCTCTCTCCGTCAGACAAAATGTCTGACCAAAGTCAATTTGCTTTCGCGTGCACTGGCCTGTAGCCCATTGACAGTGTGGATGCAGTTGAAAGTTTGACCAGCTGGGGTCATTCTACTTCTAAGTACTTGTTACTAAAGTTGGTAGGCCTATTATTGTGGAAATAAAAGTAATTTTGTAGGCCTATTCAATCATTTATTCAATCTGTAGCTCATTATGAGATGTAGTCATTGAAGATTTGTTATTCCACTGTATGTATTAATCTATTGGCGGTATTGCCAAGTATAGTGATTTTTCCTGAACAATTCAAGCACCCTCTTAGTCCTTGTAAATGTGCCACCTATATCTCTTGAGATCTAGCTAGTTTTGTTTTTGACAAACTGATAAATATAGCTACTATATATTTCGAAAATTTATTTAAAAAAACAAGGCTGAACACATCTCTAATTTTCAACTATTATTTGACCATACATGGAACACAAGTTTGGTCCCTTCTATAGTGACATGGCATTTTATACAAAATATTAATTATTGGGCTTACCATCGTGGGAGATTTACCACTCGCTATGCCTGCCCAAACTGGTCCAATGTAAAGCTGTTCAATCACAGCATTGAATGACCATTTTAGAAGTGATTACAAAATGACTTCTTGTCAAAAAGAACTGAATCCCTTATATCATAAAAGGGCACCTTTTTTTTAAACATCATTTGCAGGGAAAGACCTTTAGAGTTACAGCCAACGGGCTACAAGATTATATTGCTGTCAGCACTAAATGTCCCATCCTAATCTGAAAATTCCTGGTTGCGAACGGGGCACTATGCCCTGCCCTGCCTCAAATTTATAGATCTACACTGGCACAGGATGAAGCGTATGTCCAACATGGTAGCCCAGATATCACACATCAGCAGGGTTCCAACAAAATTTTACGATTGGGATTCCAGACTTTTCCATGACCAAATTTTGGATTTTCCATGACCAATGCTTTACTCATTCAGGTTTAGATTCATCCCGAAACAAATTCATGTGATAACCATCATCCACTGTCCGACCATTCGAACAACCAACTGACTGCCATAAAGACAGAATTTTATAAGTGAATTGTAGTCAAAATTTGAATTTTCCAGGACTTTTCAAAATATTTTGATTTTCCATGACTTTTTTAAGACCACTATTTTTTCCACGACTTTCCCCGACTTTTCATGACTGGGAACCCTGATCAGAGACTCGCAATGTAGCCCAATGTTCCACCACTGAACTCGGCTCTATCCACAATGAAAATTCTGGAAAAATCCTAATTCGTTCAATCACAGAAGTATATCAACTTCATTTTAAATACGATGAAATTATTGAGGCAAACAATCCGAAAATTGACAGTGTCAAGCCACCAGAAAATTGAGACTGGGTGCAGAATGCAGATAACCCCCAGCATCCAGAGAATTATGCACACAGGAACATAAAACTCCCACGCAGTTAACTGAAATGTAGTATAATAATAAACAACCAATATTTGTCAGAGCAAATAGCTTTAATAATTCATTTCCTGAAATTCATGCACTATATATATGATGAAATAAACACAAGTGGGTAATTTTCAACACAGATGTAATAAAGAATATTGTGAAAATGCAGATTTTTACATTTAGGCTAACAATATTCAAGAACACAGGCCAATAACAAAACAGTAGTGTCAATGGTTTCTAATCTTGAACAGTAATTTTACTAATTTAGAAGACCATCAGTACAGGAGTCAATAATGCCATTATCAACAGTAAAGCTAAATGTTTTATTCATAGCATAAATAAACAGTACTTTTATGATGAAACAGAATAAACCTACTTAAACAATTGAAATGACTGGCCCTACTTGAGTGAATTTATGGATTTGAACAAAGGTCTTCATCAAGAAATTCTTTTTTCTTGTGGCAACTGAGTAGAATCGGAATTAAATTTTTGCTTAAATTTCACTATCACATCTGATTTTTGAAATGGCCAGAATTCACACTCTTCAGGTTGATAATGATCAACCCCTGGCCTATTATAAGGACTTATTCTGAGAATAAACGTAAAACATCTTATTTTATACATGAAAATCACAAATGCAATGACCACAAAACATTATCAGATAAAGAAACAATTCATTTGTTACAAATTGCAAACAGTACATGATAACAAGAGAAAATTCTGAAGCATTTCTGAGCAATTTATGAAAGGTATTTAACTTTCTCCGAACATCATCAATATCTATTCTGACAATCCGGAGGATGTTGCTCTTAATATTTCAATCATATTAATGCAGGTTGATTTCACTGCAATTAAACAATGAGCAATTAATTTGACTGGGTACATTCTGGTCCTAGATGCGTAACTGTGAAAATTTTGCATCACATGAGTTCATATTTCATTTTTACCAGTGACTGAAAAAAAAAAAAAAAATTACACAAAATTTTTAACATAATCAACATTAATGTCTTTTTTTACAGATGTTCAGTTTGCCTTACCAAAAATTAGCAAATACATTTCTGCCAATTCCATTTGGGATTCAATCATAAAATATTTTTAAAACTTTTAGATTAACTTTTTGCGAGTTACTTGAAGGGTAAATCAGTTCAAGATTTATTCAAGGAAACAAGAGAGATATGAGGACATAGGGTTAATCACTTCTTACCCTTCTATGTCCTCATATCACTCTTGTTCCCCTCAATAAATCTTGAACTTGTGTACCCTTCAAGTAAGTGAAGAAATATAAATAGGTCATTTTTTATTAATTTTTTAAATATCAACAACAGTGGAAAAAAAATAATAAAATCAAAATCAAATCATTGAAATATGGAAGAACAGTGTGGTAAAACCACTTAAAACCTTCCCTGATTTAAGCTTTGGTAAATTCTGTGACATGGAGAGACGCCGAAACAGGATTGGCAATAAAAAAGATTCCAAATATCATGCAAGTTGCAAATACTGAGTTCTGAGATTGACGATGCTTTCGTTTTTGCCTGAAAACGTGTTTGACTGGATTTGTGGACTTTCCAGACAATTTCCTTCGTCTGTTCATCAGCAGGAGGGAACGTGGTCGGACTATGCAGTCTTCATTAACATGCTGTAGTGTGTAACTATTGGTGAGCTTCACATGACTCCAACGGCACCAACTGATGAACCAACGATTGTATCACTTATGATGTACTTCCCAGTCACATTTCAGGATATAGGACATATTTCTTGAAACATCTTTTTTTTTATGGAATATGCGCTTGGATAACAAACCATTTACCATCAACTGGAAATAACAAAAAAATGTTTTATTATTGGTCAATTACCACATTAACATTTACTATGTTTTCAAGAAATTTAGCTTTCAATAAAGATCTGTATATTCGCAGCAGTCCCAGATAAATTTTTTAACTAGGTGATTTTGTAAAGTTTGTTGTGCACAAAATATTATGTTAATCTATGAGAAATGACTAATATTCGCATGAACAATTGCTGACTATCGTGCCTTAGCCTATTGGCATTCTCAGTGCTCAAAAAAAGACCAATAAAGAATCTTTTTTTATAGAAAATGCTGCAAAAAACAGCAGCAATACATTAGGCAATGTAACAACATTCACATAATTGGCCTACATTCTAAAAACTCACCATTGGTATTGCTGTTCAAAGTAATGGCTTTATTACATTCTGAAAAGCTGAGCAGAAAAGTACTTGGAACTACAGACAGCCATAATCCACAAGGAGTAAAATCCGCAAGATCACTGAAGACAACTCGAGCCAAAGGCATGGTGGATGTGCAGCTAGCGGTCAGATTACTTCACACACATAAACATCCTGTAACTTTTCATCACAAATGCCAAACCTGAAACGCAAAAATTCAAATTGTAGCTGAGAAAACAAAAGTCAATTTTAAAAGATACTTGATCCTGCCGGTTGCCAATAGAGCAAGGAAGGTGTCTTGGCATAAATTTAAAAAAGTATATTATACAAATATTCAATATTGGATGGGAAGCAGGGGGCTGTACAAGGGTAAAAATCTACACAATCGACATGGTGACACTGCACTTGTTAAAAAGTGACACTGGGACACTGGCCCTCTTAAAAAACGACCAACACTAACAGATATACCCTTAAAAAGTGACACACAACATTTTAAAGTATTTCCTTATCATTTATGTTTAGATAAAAAGTGACAAGGGACATCATGAGTTATTTTTTCCTTTTAAAACCGTTTATACTAGACTATGCCAGGGTTGCCACTCGAGTCGGAATTATAAATTCCCTGATTTTTCCCTGTCTCAAAACAAGTTTTCCCTGTCTCAAAACAAGTTTTCCCTGACCACTAAACAGGCTCTCGCACAAAATTTCGGACTGCGATTCACGGGGAGTTCATGAATTTACGTTGCAAGTTGAAACAAAAAGGAAATGAATGAAGCCACGTTGCTCACTCAAGATGCCTCCAAGCTCTAGATTTCTGATTTTAAGGTCATTTTATAATCATCAAAGAGGTTAGACAGGCAAATGTCATCCAGCCTTCTGCGTCGTTAATTAGTTTTTATACAAAATTTCCCTGACCAAGGTGAGATTTCCCTGACTTTTTCCAAAATCACAAATTTCCCTGACTAATTTCAAAGTTCCCTGACATTTCCCTAACATTTCCCTGACCAGTGGCAACCCTGTGTGCCTGTGATGTCTTAGCAGCCTTCAGGGACATAAATGGCCCAACAGGCAGTAACCTGGGGATGCACATAAATGTCCCTTCAGTCCAGTAAGGGTTAGGTAGACTTGCTGTCAAATGGTCAAAAAATATGCATTCAGATGTTTTAAATTTTCATGATTTGCTGCTAAGATTGTATTTTTCCCATCTCAATTGAAAAGAAAAGAAATAGCAATTCTCAATTCCACCCCAGGCATACATTACGAGACTGCTGTAATTTACTTATTTTAAAAGTTCAAACCATGAAAGAGCAGTTAATGGTGACGTTACCATTGTTATAGTTTGCTCTCATGACCTCATCAGCTATGATGTCAAAATAACAAGTCTTCATTAAAAAACTGTGTCGGATCCTATATAACTTTTTTGGATCCAATATAAATTTTCAGGATCCAATATAACTTTTCTCACCATAATATAGCAGGGATATCATCCAAGTATATTCGCTTGTGATTGGCTGACACAATCCGAGTGGAGATTACCAATATATATAAAGTTTAATATAGGCCCAACTTGTGAGTGTGGTTCACCTCATGAGTCAGGGTGCGGAAGAACACCCGAGAGGATAATCAGAATTAATGATATTCCCAAATTATAAAATTTATCTAAATAAGGAAAATGCTATAACAAAATAAATCAATCATTTTTCATCCATCAGCTTCAGAGGATTAGCTTTGACTCTGGACGCCAACTTAGACCTTTATAAGTTGTATGAGCTGACGTAGAACGGATAGGGCTGTCTTGTCCATGTTGGAGAATGGAGACTTTCAATGACGGTTCATTTCCAAACAGTTCTTAAACATTCATTATGAATTTATTCCTTAACCGCCAACTGTACTAGTCTCCTTACATATTTTTCTCGTAAAGAAGATAAGTAGTCATGTTTCCAAATTTCCAGAAATCATTGATATTTAACTTGTTCCCTCTGCTCTGGAGTTACTTCCTCATAATTGTAGAAGAAAAGGTTGAATATCTTTAGCATAAGACCAGACAAGCATATAAGGTAGTAAGTCATTTATAATGGCTTCTATTTCTGTGAGAATCATAGAAAGAACTTCTGGAGAGATGTAGGCCTTTTAAAGGCAGCTGGATGGCTGAGTGGTTGTAGGCTTGGTCCGCTGAAGAAATGCATGTATGCATGAATTCGAACTCCGGATAGGGAACCAATAATTTTCAGTGGAGCTTTATGTGTGAAATTTCTGCTGGATGTTGTTAGGAAGAGATGTATAAATTGGCAGTCCCTTGTATCAGTGTCTGTGCTTGGAAAGTGAAAGATCCCTCACACGGGGTAAATGTATAACATGTTGAGGACTCCCGCTGTCTGTTCTATTTCAGCAACAAACCCTCATGAGCACCCAAACTGGCCTGAACTAAATAAATAACCATATATTGATCTATTAATGGATTTTCTCATAGCTACTCTTCCATTTCTCAAAATCTGCCATCAGATAAAACTTAAGGTTACCATGCTGAGAGAGAGAAAAAACCTTCTTTGACAGTGTGTCTTTGAGAAACTTCGCGGTGAACCCTACGACTTTCTGCCCTCGTATGCGTGACAAGTTGAAAGCATAGATGCACCCACAGATCTGACCTGTGGACAATCAATGAGAGGAGACCCTAGTTATGCGCAACGGCATGTTGAGACCAGTAGTACCAAAAATACTAATTAGAAGGCCAGCAATAGTCCAAAAACCTAGTAAAAATTTGAAAATATTTAAACATACGACGAGGGAGTACAAGTTCAGGATTCAGGAGCAGAGGTACAAACCACACATAAACAGACAAACCTGATGACATAAAATTTTACCAATGGCGAGCTACTCCAGACCATTAAGAAACTTTTAAATGGCAGACCGGTAGGCACGACCCCTTGTTAATCAAGATCTGCAAAAAGGCTAGAATCTCTCACACAGGCGCCCGACAAGGAGGAACCGCTCAGGAAGAGCACCAACTTTGAGGTCCTGCCCTATCGGGATAGGACCAGTCCCTATGAGCTCCTGGCCCAAATTAGAGAATGACGACATAAACAATCAATTATTCTTCTTGAACATGAGTTCAAGCTTGTTTCAGCTGAGAAGATCAAATTTGGTGCCACACCAGACCACGTGACCATGACATCATCCTTCCGAAAAAGACTCACATGACATCTGCCATTTTTGCGACGCGAGAAGTATCAAAGATATCCCCCCGTTGGGGGGGGGGGGGAAGCGGAATGGAATCCGCATGCCGAGGAGGAATTGACACCCCAGGCTACAGCAGCCTGCTTCGGTTGCGAGCGTTAGCGAGCAGGCTACAACATTTCAATGGTGCTGCCAATCAGGTCCTCGCTCACATGAATTTCCAAGCAGGGCTGGGTACGAACCTGAAATACAGCAGCGTGGACATTAAGGGCAACAGTCCTACTGCCCCAGATTCCAATTCGATACCCAATTCGACTTCAATTTCGTCTGCAGCCTCACTCGCTCACCTGCTTGTTCAGCAGACTGTTGTCAGTCAGTTGACACCCCAGACAGAGTGAAAGCGCTGCTGGTTAGGGAGGCCTCAGAGTTGTCTGGTTTGTTCTGAACAAAGAGCTGATACCCAACCGAAGAACCAATTCAGGGCCCAAAAGGGGTGAGACGAAGTGGGCAGCAGGAAGGACCCATTTCAGTGCCACTGCTGGAACTGGAAAGGGACCAGAAGAGGTCTGTCCGAGCAAGAGCAGCAGGACGAACATGGAATATGCAGGATGAGCTATAACCGAGGAAGACGAGTACCAAAGGACCTAGAAAAAAGCCAAGAAAGGCAGAGAGGAGGTAGATGCAGGAAAAGGCCCAAGCTGTGCTATGACACAGGCCACAACTGGTGAAAGGAAGGCCGACAAGGTTGCAAGCCAATCCGGAGATGCAAGAAGCAGGGGTGCCACCACGGATGGGAGATCCCAACTGGTCGAAGATCGAGGAGTTATAGCGCAAGGCACCAACCCAAGAAGTTGGCTGGGCCGCAATGGCAGACCGAGAAGCACCAAAAGCCAACTGGCTGAGAAGCAGCCAGCCAGGCAGAAGTGAAACTGTCAGAAGGAGATGTTGCCAGAGCAGCCATGATATGGCTGGCAGAGATCCCGCTGGTGTGACCGCAACCGGCCAGAAAGAACAGGAGGCAAAGGAGTCTCGCACAGGGACGAAAACCAGAGCCAGGGGATATGGTGAGGAGCCAGGATCCACAGGCCAGGAACACAGCAATGAGGAACCCAGACCAAGGAACCCAGACCGAGCCACCAACAACCATGCCGGAGAATGGGGAGGAAGACAAGCCGAGGCAGCCAGGCCTGTAGGCCAAGGCAAGGAGATGCTGACCTGGACAAGCAGAAAGCTGATGCTGGAGGGAAGACAGCAGAAGGACCCGACTGGCCGGCAACTTCTGGAAGAAACAGAGCCACCCAGGCAAGCAACAGAGGGACACTGTTAAGGCGGACACCGCCGAGTTCCCGGCACCAGACCAGCCAGAGGAGCCGGGAAAAAATTAGTCGATCCCTGGAGGGGAGCCCACCAGGAAGAAGCAGGCCAGGGGTATCGGAGCAGAAGTCCAAGAGAGAACCTTCCAACGGGTCGGAAGCGACCTGAGGAAGCACCAACATGCAAATGAGCTGGGAACTACACACCAGAAGGGCCAGTGCACCAGAAAGTGCTTCGACCAAAGCAGTCAGGATGGAAATCCTACTCAACTGCTAAGCTATGTGCCGGAGCCCGAGGGGGCGCTAGACAACGGGAGGAAATATTGGGAGGCAGATCCAAAGCATGGCCCAAGCGGGAGGAAGTGCTCATCAAGGGAGGAGGGCCAGGGCAGAAAAATATGCTTAGAATGAAGAACCAGGGACAGGAGCAGCCAGAGCTGCTAAGGGTCCAAGGTGAAGACAGGCAAGACGGGACCCCAGATAACCAGGTGCCACCAAGCCAAGAAACAGGCTGGCAGAATCCCCCTACTAAGAGGAGGATGAAGCGGGAGACCCAGCCAGCAGTAGCTACAATCGAAGAAGCTCAAGACTTCAAGGATGGAGCACAGAGAGTGGGTGAAAGCCAGAAACCCCATTACTTGGTCCAGAGACACAGGGCACAAACTCGAGATCAAGGGACAAAGAAGCCACCAAGCCCTCAACAATCCAGCAAGGACAGAAGGGCAGCGATTAGAGGAGAATCTGGAGAGTCCACGAGTGCCCGGAAGAAAGGAAAAACCGGGCCCATTTCCCGAGTGCGAAGGCACTGAGGCAGAAGTAGAGCAATTTTGAATTCCCGGATTCTTGTTGGTAGGCCAATAGAAGAACAACTTCACAGGTCCAAAGTTTGGAAGGAGCTGACCTGAAACTACATTAAAGCAATCCACAGTGGGGTGGAGTGAAAAAAGTCAAAATGTGAATTTTTGTGGGGGAAAAAAAAGAGCCCCACCAAAAACATGTCAAATAGATTAAAGTTACCCAGAATGATGGGTTGGGATTGGCCCAAAATTTCTCTAATTTTTACATTATATTGTACAGCGTGCTCATGTTGGTAAGTGTGCAAAATTTCTTTGTTGTACGACTATTTTTTCTTACTGATATGACCTGACAAATGCACCAAATGACCCCTGGATTTATTTCGGGTACGCACGGAAAAAAATCACCTGTTTGCTTGCTTTCTTCTTGGTGACGTCATAACCATTGTAAGAATTTGTTAACTTATAACAATATATTTATAACAATGCTCATTGTGACGTCACCAATAGCAGATGTCCTGGAGGAGGGAGAAACTATCAAGAAAAATAATTTGAAAAAGCTAAATAATTTGTAATCAAAGAAATACTGTAATAATATGGGTAGAAATTTTACTGATCATAAGTTAATATCATAATACACGTAACACCAGCAATATTTAGCTAATAATTTTATCATTCAGGGCAACTTTAAATAACTATTTATGACCATTTTGGTTAATTTCACTCTGTAACGCCTACCTGGGCATGCTGAAATTATCTTTTTCGATGTTTCGCGAGACGTCAAAAATCTGAGTTTTTTCCCCCATAAAATGGGTTATAAATGAGATAGACATGATTTAAACAACTTAAAGTAACTTATTAGAAAACACAAAAATGCAGAAACACTTACTTTACATGATGTAATATTGAAATCAAATTATTTTTACCATTTTTTGAACTGCTTTTGCACCCGAAATTATGTTTTTGTCATATCATTAGTTCTAAATGAGCTACAGACATGATTTAAAGAGCTGTACATATTTGTAAGACCATGCCAAGCACAATGGACAATATTGTGTGTGAGAAAAATATGCTTTAGATGATGAAACATTGAGATATTTTTGATTTTTCTTACTTTTTTGTATTCGTTTTAATCTTTGAATTTAGTTTTTGTCATAAAATGGGTTCAAAATGAGCTGTACATAATGTTTTGTACTAGGCTTGACACGATAAATAAGTTTGAATATGAAAAGAAGTGTCATCTCAATTTTGTAATTGATAAAATCAGACAAATAATGCAAATATTGTGAGACAAGTACTTTTGGCTTCATGAAATTATAATACTTGTCATAATATCGGTTCTAGATGAGCAGGGGACATGATTTAAAGAATAGCAGATATTTTTCGGACAATGATAAATAATATTGTATGTGCAATTTATGTCATATATAATGTAACATAGCTAGGGATAACATGATTTCTTTTTGTATTTTTTAATCCTGAAATTGTTTAACTACTAACTCGGAACAGGGACAATCAGATATTATATAGCATTATTTCTTCAGCCTTGTTCTTATGTCTTCCAAGGACACCATAAACACAATAGAGATGCTAAGCAAAGGCAGCATGATATCCATCATAGAATTTCAGCGGCTCTACACTACAACAGTATGGAGCAGTCGTGCGACAGTCCTGCCTAAAGTTGAAAGTTTCATGATGTTTTCTTCAGCTCAAATGGAAGTCCTAACCTCCCTGCAATATCTACATGCCAACCTGATGCTTATAGTACGCTTGAAGATAAATACAAATTAACCAGGTTGAAGAAATCATGGTACTTTAATTAATACTTCAATAATTATCAATCTGTCAGATAACTTTCAAAAACATCGCGAGAGCTTAAAAAAAAAAATCATGTTATCCCCATATTAGATTAGATATGATAAATATTCCTTACATACAATTTTATTTATCTCGTCTAACATGGTCCTAAAAATATATGCTGCTCTTTTAATCATGTCCCTAGCTCATTTTGAACCCAATTAATGACAGGTATAATAATTTCATAAGCCGAAAAGTACTTGTCTCACAAAGCTCTCATAAAATCATTATATCTCAGTATCATGTACACATTGTACAGCTTATGTTTCTCACAAACAATATTGTCCATTGTTCTACGATTTAGACCCCCCCCCATGCATCTAAAACAATTTTTTTTTACCCCCCTCATGCATTAACTTCGATTTTTTCGCCCCCCGTACATACATAAAAAAAAATTTTCATTATTACATTGCGTAGGCCTGAATAGAGCCGATAGTCCCCCCTCATACATCTGCAGTGAATTCCGCGAGTGCCCCCCTTGCATCTACAACGTATTATCGCTCACCCGTACATAGACCGAAAAATGCTGTCGGGATTCAAGCATTCGTTTTGAGTCAGATTTTGTCGGACTAACCCGTACATACATCATACGAAAAATAAACCAGCCCGACCACCCCCCCCCAGATTTTTAAATGGAATAGCCCTCATGTAAAGTAGTTATGAACTGCATTTTTTGTTTGGTGTGGTTATACACTTACTTTCAGCCGTTTGAATCGTGTCTCATTCATAACACATTTTTATTCGCAAAATACAGCTTTTTTAACGCGAAACATCGATAAAAGTGATTTCAAAATGCCCAGATAGGTGTTACAAAAAGGAGTTAAATTACCCAAAATGGTCATATATATATATTTTTTTTAAGTTTTTGCAAGGGCGCTTTTTTTCACATTTTGACTTTTTCACTCCACCCTAAGACGGGGCCATCCGGACAGGATTGAAGCAAGGATGGTGAAATAGGACCCGGCGAGCCAATCCAAGAGGCTGAAATAGCTGAAAATCGCTTGATCAGGGCAAGTTCGATGCTTGTGTCCCGCAACCGGCCGGAGCGGCCATGACAGCGGCCGACTTGACCAAACAAATAGGAAAGCCGGCGTATTTGCAGGCCATGATCGCCGATTTGGCGGACTAAAAAGACAAAATAACCATCCTGAGGACCGACAGGAAAGAAATTAAACTTGGGGAAGGTCCAGGAGACCCCTCCAAGGAACAGAACAGCAGAACAGCGAGCAATGTGCCCCGCCAGCGCAGGAGCGGGAAAAGCATGTGGCAGGCCGTGCTTCAGAACGGGCGCTCTGACCAATGCACCAGATAAACGACAAACCGTCAAGGCTTTAAATGTCAATTTGGCGGACCAAAAACGATGTGCAAGCAGCACCAAAGTCAATCCAGCAAGAATTGAAGCTGGGGATTGGAGGGCCCCTGAAAGCATCTAAAAACGAAGAAAACAGCCTGGCCGGAGCGGGCAGGCACGAGTCAAGCCAGGTGGGCATGACAATCTGTGCAAGACGAACGATGAAACATCGCCTTTGCAGGCCAAAAATAAAGATATTCCAGACTCCCAAAGTCGCCCCATGATAGGAAGGAAAAGACACATGAAGAAAGGACAGCTGCCGAGTGAACCTCCAGGAAAGCATTCCAGCCTTCCAGGCTGACAACTGTTGGGGAGGGCGTCTGCCTGCAGGCCTGGTCTGGTTGGCCCGTTTGATTGTCGTCACCCTACCCCTATAGCAGCTGCTCCTGCTCTTTCTGGCAGACTTCCGCCTTTAATGAGTAGTGTTATGGACTTATGGGTCTCTGGACCTTAACACCACCTCATCTACGATCTTGGGATAACGGTCCCTGGAGATGAGCCAGAAGTCCACAAAAACGGAGGCAACAGAGAGGGCGTAGCCCTCACTACATACACAAAGCGACTCACAGTCCACAGGAACCGTCTGAGTCCAGGGAAGAACACCACCAAGGAAAACCACAACGCGTATTGTCAGGGAAGCTTGTGGATACAGGGAAGGGCTAAAAAACTTGGAAGAGGGTATTGAATCTAGTCACAAAGAGATCCACTTCCAGATTTGAAAAAATAGATTCCAGATTCGATGAAAGATTGTGTGGTGAAGGATCCACTCTGTCCCTAACACCTGTGAGAACCAGGAAAGAATTTCTGCTATAGCTAAGGTGACCTGGTGAATAGAACGGGATGAGAATCACATGATGTCACAGGTGATCATTGTAGTGATGTCACAATGGTGATATCACTCACCAAAGTAAGGCTGGTGGCTTTCTCTAAAACTTTTCTCAAGTTTCTGTAATTCGAAAGCTATTTTTAAGTTACAAGTTTGTAAAAATGTTTTAAAATCTAGAGCCATCACTAGTTAAAGACAAAGGCTGCTGAAAACGAAAATTTCAGTTTGATAAAAAAACGTCTAATTTCGACCAATGCTCCCACCTTATGTTAAATTATCATGACTTTGTATGGAATGACCCATGCAGGGCTAAATCCTTCCAGACTGGTGATGATGCAGTGGGACTCATGCTACAAGGAGAACAGAATTGCTCCACCGGTTGATGGCTTGATGGCAGACTGGATGTATGCGAATGTGAGTGTCTACAGATCTTCTCCTTGAGATTTGGAGCCCAAGCCTTGACATAGAACTGAACTCGCTTCATGTGCAGTCTTCTGAGAAATACGAATTCTGATGCATGCGGAGTTCTGAGAACGGAAGTAGGTTGCGAACTTAGGCTGACACAATTTAAGTAGCAGGAATATGGGGACTCCCATCATGTCTACTTCTGCTAAATTTGGAAGGACCAAACATTTCACAACATCCCCAGGAATGTTAAGCAGGTGCAAGGGATGATGTCCTATTTCTTGTAAGTTACTGGGAGACGCAAACGAGTGAAGAGTTGGATGACTTCCTGAGTGTACCCAATTCGATGTGAATTTCGTCAGTCTGCAGCCTCGCTCGCTCGCCTGCTTTACAGCAGACTGTGATCAGTCAGGGGATGTGTAGCAACAGTGTAGGTACGAGGCTGGCGTCCGATAAATCTACAGTTATTGTCCATTCTGGACCTTGTATCCGATCTGACTGAAAACAGTCCATTATTGAAGCAGACGAGCAAGTGAGGCTGCAGACTGAAGAAATTCAAGTCGAATTGGGTATCAAATTGGTTTCTAGGTCACTGGTACTGTTGCCCCCTAACGGCCGCCCTGCTGCCAATCAGGTCAGCACTCTGCAGAACTCAGTACTGTGTTGTGCAGCTCTGAATTTCATGTAAGCGAGGACGTGAAATAGAGCACCTATTCTGAAATGTTGTAGCCTGCTCGGTAACGCTCGCAACTAAAGCAGGCTGCTGTAGCCTGGTATCTGATAATTATGCACTTATGAAGAGCAATTTGTTTCCATACGGAAATGAGCAACATGGATGAAATTGTTAAAGGGTTTCAGATCTGGGACGGGCGGAATCCCCGGACTTCTTTTCGACTGAATAGATAGGAATAAATCCTGGTGAAGTGTCTAGGACTACTTCCGAGTGCTTGTTTGTTGAATAAGGATTCCACCTGTTCCAGAAGGACCTCTCTCCGAGTTGAATCCTTTGGTAACAGTTACACTGGACTGGAAGTTGCTCAGCGGTGGAAGGTTGCCGAAGTTCAAAGTCAATCCTGTTGGCAGAAGCTTCTTGTGCCAAGTGATCAGGTCAAAAAGCCCATTCATCCGAAATGTTAAATTAGTAGCCCTCAAACCGGAGTGGAGGTCAGAGGAACGACTGGACCTTTATTGGTGTCATTTGGTGTTGTTGGATGACTTGGATTGATTATTCTTGTAGTTTGTTCAGGAGGCAACTTGACTTCAGATATATAGCTGAAGTTGGAAGTGTTGGAATGTCTAGCTGGAGTTGTCACTTCTTGAGAACTGGATCCTGGATCCACGGCATTGTTGACTGTCATTGCCAAATTGGATCTGTTGTTGTTGTTGTCCCTTCTGTAGAGATCCGACATCTTTCCTCCTTGGAAACCCTCCTTGTTGCTTCTCCAGAAGGGCAGGTTTGCCCTTGAAGAAAAATGGTCTAATCTTCAGAGTGTCAGTGGCCTTGATGAAGCCCTCCTGTCTGTCTATGAGTAGGTAAGTAAAGGCCCCTTCCGCGAAGTCTGTTGTGAGGGATAAGCATTTGCTTCAAGAGGGCTTCTTCCACATCCTCATCTGTCGCCGGCAGACGATTGACAAGCTTCAAGGTGAACAGCAGCCTTTCAAGGGTTGACAGCGTTACGATTACTCTCCTGAGCATTACTTCGGAGTTTGACAATCTGGAACAGAAGGGTCTGAGGATGAGTGAAGATAGGACAACTCTTCCACTGAGGGCTTGGCTGGCATCACTGAAAGAGGGAAGTCATCTGCTTCATAAAATTTCAAATTGAAGCGTCATTTGGAAGCTGGAGTTGAAGTGCTGGCTTCTTTTCAGATTATGGCAGGTTATGGCGGGTGTTGCCGCGTCCCGCTCTCCTGCAAAGTATCGGAAAGAATTTCACAATGATGAGATGAAATTGTCCGAAGGTGAGAAAGAGAGAGGAGCCTTCTCCACTGGATCCACTGATTTGATGTTGACCAACAGAATCTCTCAGACGGTCCTCCTCCTGGCAGTCTGGAGATGTAGCTAGGCTGACCCGATTTGCAGAATGATCCCACTTACTAGCCGGGGTCTTGGGGCAGTCATCTCAAGACTCTTCTCCTGTGGCGGCGAGGGGATTGCCACCTCCTGAATGTCTTGACAATCTAGAAGACAATGGAGATCGGTATCTGTCTATCTGAACCTCAGGCTTTGGAGTCTTCCATGTCCTTGACGTGTTGGTCAGGCCTCAGATCCCAGGAGCACGGCATCACTGCCAGTAGTTGCAGTAGCCCTCACTTGCAGAACCGGACTCTTTACAGTTGCGGACAGTAATATTTATACAGCTAAGAGTTTGGCACACAACTGGGTTTTACTCAAGATTCAACCATTTATGGAAAATTGAGATTAGTATGTTACTGAAAATGTATTTTAAGGTCTTAAACATATCACTATGACGCTATCGAGAGGCCACCAAAAGGAAAAGAAAATAATACTACAATGGAGACAATGCATACAGATTGTCAGAGGCAGCAAGTTAGCACAATTTTTCTATTTGAATGGTTGATAAATGATTTTAAAATGCTAATGACTGGAGCACAGTAATTTGAAATTTAACATTATCAAGACCTAGCTTCCAACAGTGATGTAGTCGAGGCCAGGACACTTGAGACCGAGGCAAGGCCAAGGATTTGGCATCCGAGACCGAGCCAATGCCGTCAAAATATGGCTCGAGGACGAGGCCGGCCTCGAGAACTCCAACACTGCCTTCCAATTAATATGTTGATTTTGCATAATTTCATAAGACACTAAAATATTTGGCATAACTTAATTTAGTCTCAACGGAATTGGATGAAATTTACTTCCAGAAGTCTCAGTACAAGCCAGTGATAATGTGGAAAGGAAAAAAAATTACTCCTGATTTGAATAATTAAGAAAAAGAAAAATATACATTTTTAGTCTGCCCGGTTGAACGTTCTCCTGTCTTCTCCATCTAGCACCACTCGCTGTGTAACTCTAATGAGCGTGTTTTCTAAACAGCCTGATCGTGTTAAGTCTCCTCCGATTCCATAATAATCTGAGTTGCAGCAGCAGTCGTCTGTGTGCGATTGTGTCAAAAGCTTTCTCGAAGTCCAATATTATGACATCTATCTGCTTTCCGTTGTCTACTTGCAAGGCAATCTCCTCGATGGTATTGATGAGCTGGGACTAACAACTGCGCTTTCTGCGGAATCTGTGCTGATTCTTTGTCAGGGTGTTTTTGCTGTCTGGATGGTCTATGATGTGTGATGCGATGATATACTCCAGTATCTAGCAAGTTACGCAGTTAATGGAACAAGTCTTCAGTTCTTACTGGGAGTCTTGTCTCCTTTTTTTAAGATGGCACAAATGTTGGCTGTTTTCCAGTTAGTTGGTACTGTCTGTTCATCGAGCGATTGCTGATGGATGGATGTTTGGGGCTTTACGTCCTGTATTTATGCACTTGGTAGGCTAATCAGGACAGGAGGAGGACACAGCAATGAGGTGAAGGATGATTGAAACAGCCTTCCAACATAGGCCCAGGGGACCAGGCAAGAGCTGGATTCGAACCCTGGACCCAAAGATTGGCAGTCCAGCACGCCACTAGACCAACCCTCCCCACTGAGTGATTGTTGAAAGAGATGCAGAAGAATAGGTGCTACATGCTGTTTGTTGTTCTTGATTGTCCTTGTTGGGATCAGGTCCGGGCCAATCGCCTTCTTTACGTTGAGCCGTTTAAGCTGTTTTTCAGATCCTCGCAGTCCGATGGTGAGTACTTCTGCTTCTTGATAGGGCTGCTTCCCATGCTTGGAATGCGGCTTAGGTCTTCTTCAGTAAAACCGACTTGTAGTTCAGCTCAGCCTTTTCTTTCCTGTTTGTGGTGAGTTTGCCTAAGCTTTTCTAGAGTGCTGTTACATCGCAGTTTTCTTTCTTCCTACATATAGTTTCTTTTGGCTCTCTTATTTCCATCCTCTGCTTCTGACATAAGTCAGTCAATGTACTTCATGTGGGCCTCGTTTATATCAGTTTCTTCACTTGTTTTTCATTCTGGAGGTAGAGGTTGCTGTCCATCTGCCTTGGCCTTGTTGTAGAGCATTTCTTTCTTCTGCATCTGCTTCTTCATGTGTGGTGTCAACCATGGCAGATCTTTTCCGGGGATCACCTTCCTTGTTGGGACATTCTTGTTGATACTGTTAATGACTCACTGTCTCTTTTAAGTGGAGTGCGTTTTCAAGTGTGATCAGTTTAGTTATTTCAAATCTTCCTGGGTCTTCGGACCAGAGAAGCGAAGAGCCGAGCACCAACTGCCGATAACGTGACAAGAATAATGAAAGATGACCAAGCGACAGGGCCAGCCAGAGAGGAAGACAATACATTAATTTTCACTTTACGGTTTGTTTCCACCCCAAATGTTAGTTTCCAACATGTAGCGGTATTAAAGCAATTAAACAATCAGTTACTATCTGATTTTCGGCGCACAAAAAATATCAGAACACTTTCACGTTCTAAGCTGGCACGCATATATGGGGGAAAGTGAACATATTGAGATTTTGGTTATAATTTTCTGAATAAAGAAAGAGAAATAATTATATAAGACAACCGCACAACTCTTTTGTTAGACTGGACTTCGGATTGAGTTTCGGCAGCAATGGAAAAGCCATGACCGAAACAAAATTTCAGAATTAAGCAGGACACAATTGACAACTCTCTCGCCCTCACACAGCATTTCTGTACATGGCCCATTGAAACTGAAATTGGATCAATTCAGTCAAATACCACAACTATTATTGTCTACAATAGCCATACCTTAGAATACAATTTCTTGGATTGTCTTGCACATCTCAATGATCTCCAATGGTTGGCCTGTCGAATCAAGTAAAGTGGCTTTCTTTCAGAATGTTCACACATGACAGCATCCACAATTTTTCTTCATGGTCGCATTCATAAACTGCATGAAAATCACCTGAAATATCAAGATTTAGTGTATTATTTTAATGTGATACATCAAATTCAATGAAGGAGAAAAAATCAAATTTACAAGAAGCTTTTTCTAGTTTGAAAAATATATAATACAATATAAATTTCATAAAAGCATGTTAGAATATTTGGTTTCATCTACTGTTTTACTTGATTGAAGGCAAGTTTGACAACATAATTTACAAGTTCCCTTTATAGCTCAAGACCACAGACTTAAGATTAATCCTTCTTGTTTGACGCTGTTTTCATTTAAGTCTGTGCGATAATAACAGGCTGCCATGTTTACGAATCTGCTCAAACCTTTGAAAAATGAGTTTGTGCTTTGCTGTAAGCACTTATACACCCTGGTATAACCTTGTTGAGCCACACAGCAACTGCTGCTTATATTCCTCTTCAGAACAGAGCTCATGAAGTCAACTGATTCTTCAATCGGATCTCCAAAGTTCTCTCGGATAATCCTGACGTGCCACTGTTCCAGCACATGAAAACGGAATCCACTCTCAGGTCACACGTCAGCACTACAAATACCAGAAAGACGAACCCATGAACTAACACTGAGCATCAATCATGGGAGGATGTGACAATATTAACTCCTCCCCTCAGGAAATATTAATTTTAGAATACTACATTTATGTCTAATAAATTCATTACATTTCTAGGCCTATAAAAAGTTTTTATTTAATGTGACCACCAATATCTTGAAACAAAAAAAATAACATCAGTCATAAGATAACATAAGATAAAACTCTTTTTAACATCGGTGGTGACAATAAAACAATAAACATAAGCTTATAAGCTTTTTACCGACACGTTAAAATAACAGAACAAGTCAAATTGATGAAGTTATAAACGCAGATGAAAGTAAAGAGTGAAATATATTTAAGGTTATACTCTTACTTGGACACGTATCTGTGTATAAGTATTCATACCAAGACATTTAAGCGTCACAAATAATTTCTCAGACGTAGAAAGCATGTTACACATTGGAGTAGTTATTTCTCCGCAAGTTTTGACTTGAATGATCCTGTATCATCTGAACATTCCAAATCAGAGGGCAGAATATCCAATGATGAGGGACCCTGATAACTAATTGACCTTTTACCATATTGAACTTAGTAAAAAGTGCGTAGGACAAGTTTGTCATTATCCTGCATGTTATATGGAGAAATATGCTTCTCACGATATGAACTTTCCAAAGGTGGAGCTTGGCCATGAATTATCTTGAAAACCAATTTATCTTAATTATTTTTAAAGGTTTCGTGTAGGAATTTTTACCTTAATGCTCTTTCATTTACTTTTTATTTTTACTTTGTTGTAATATTTGAACTTGCTTATTGTCCATTTGATTCCTTAAAAGCTGTATTAACCACTTACCTTGAAAAATGGAAAAGTGAATTAAGTGTGCACATATACGCCACTTGAAGAGGCCCACTTCTTACAACTACGGTAGGTTCTCAGATCACTCTGTCTTGGAAGTCTCCAGAAGATCATTCACCTGCCAGAACCAGGCCCGGGTCATTCTATGATTGCTGTAGAACAATAGCATTTATCATAATTATCCATTAAAAAACACAAAAAATGTTTTTCTTAATGGTTTTTTTAATATGTTAGAGCTACTGAATCGCCAAAAGGAACAAGATTTCTCAATTGCCATTTCAGACGATCCATTCCTTGACTTTTCCCCCGACAAGTACCATAATTTCAAAATTTCTCCGGACCAATATCAAAATTTTCACTTTTCCCTGACTTTTCCTTGACCGCTGGACACCCTGACTCACTGACTTGCCTATCCACATTTCAAGAATGATTGAAGAATCGTTAGTAAAATACAAACTATAATAATCGTCAAAGTTCATTGAGTTTCATTCCTAAAATAAAATCAGACTGTATGATCATGATTGTATTCTTATAAATTGTGAAAATGTTATCCACTTTATTAATAACATCAAGGTGAATATACTGTATTGATTTTGTGAATTCATGGTATTAAATTCAGGGTGCCCACCGAACATCGCACAAAATATTACAGGAATATAGGATTTTTTTACAGTAAAATACAGGAGTGAGTTTGTGTTTTATGGCCCATCAGCACCGGTGTGGGCTATTTTGAGGCAACGTAAAATACAGGAAAATATAGGAGGTTTTCGCCTATTTTAATAAGCCAATGTAGGAAATATTCGACAGCGCAAACCATCGGCAAATCACAGTCCTGAGTGCTTCCACCATAAGCCGAAAACTTCATGTCGCAGACAAAAACGTGTCTAAAAATTCATATATCTGGGGGAAAGAAACTTTTAACTTTGTATCGCAGACAAAAACGTGTGTTTAAGCGTGAAATTCTTTGAAAACTTGAAAAATATAGGAATTTTTCCAAAAAAATAGGAAATTATAGGAGGCCTTAAAAAATATAGGAATTATAGGAAATATAGGAGGAGTGGGCAACCTGTAAATTAATATCTTAAGATTCCAAAAACAATCATTACCCGAAAGAGAAGAGAATCCGAGAGAAGACAAGCAGACAACAAAAAATAAGAATAAAGTTTTGTTCACTTACATGATTATGCTTTCCTTCCTGAGGGCGTTCTACGATCTTTGGGGAGATTCTTATTCCGCAAAAGGGGTTGAAATCTTTGGTCTTCCTTCCGTTACATGTTGTACCCCATTGACAGTATGTTGAATTTCAGCTAGTCATTTCCTTCATGATACCTTCAGTAGAGCTAAAAAATACATAAGAACTGACCTAACAATGTCACCATTCTGACAAGGATAGTTTATTTATTCTTGGAGATTTATCTAAATTATTTGTAGACGAATTAATGAATTTCTGCTATATGTTCTAGGGTAGTTCTCCTCTCAGGATTACAACTCTTTAAAGTTTTCATTTGAATATTGATATATTTAGAAGAGGCACAATGTCGCACAACCAAAATATACACATTTTTACAAATACAAATTCAAATTCATTCAACAGTTTAATAGTAGAATACTTTGACGATTACTCACAACAAATACACCTAAACAACTGCTATAATTTCAATTCATTCCATTTCAAAGCACTCGACTTCTGAAAGCCGTGGAACTTCAGCTGACCAGTTAAATCCATGTGATAATATTCGCCCTTGAGGCTACCTCAGTCGATGATCGGTACAATATTGGAATTTCTCATTGAAGCGGACACGACTCTTCTAGCTGAAAAAGAATATTAACAGATCAATAAAAATTAATTGATGTGCATGAATGAGTCAACACAATGTTACCATGAATTTACAAAGTGACCAACTGCAATTTAAATTTTCACAGTGAAAACTGATCTGTGAAGATCAGGATATATAAATAATTACATTTGATTGTATAAAAGATTACTTTACACTAGTTTACAGTATGAAGACTTTTACGTCAACACATCACTACTGATTAACTGATGCATGTCATACGCAAAATAACTGTCTGAGGCCACCACTTTCAAGTATGCATTAATTCATTTGTCACAAGCATGTCCCAATACTTGAATTTCAGACTTGGGAATCACATCAGGTCACCAGCACATGAACGGACTTGTCAGGGCATCTTGACGATCTTTCTGTCCGGAGGGGGGCTTTAAACAGAAAGAGAAATAACATGAGATGATTGCTTTCAACTATATCAAGTTGCATCGATTTAAATTGGTCAATATTTTGTGTGCAGCAAACTCGCAATTAACAATACTATTGACTTACTCTTTAAAATCTATTGGTTGGTGTCAAGTCTTGAGGATGCGGACTCGGTCCGACTCACGACTGGCAGCCTATCTTTAATTTTGACTTTTAAGCTCCGTAGTTCCTAAAAGTTACAATATAAATAAATCACCAAAGGAGGCAAGACTAACCTCAACATCATCAAGACCAACCGTTGTTGATCAGTGGAGTAAGCTACTAAGCAGTACGTCAGACCTCCTGAGATGTACATGTCTCTGTCACTCTTTCGCAAATCCAAAATTAACCTGAAACGACAAAGGAACAATCAACCAAGTAGTAAATATTAATGTATTACTTTAATAATTAAAAAACTTAAAAGAGTTTCTCTTGATCACTCAGGTTTAACTGATTTGCAATTTCCAACTAGTCAAATATTTAGATATGGTTTACCGCCAAGTTAATCATTACCTTGTTCAGACGGCCGTTTTACTGGGCCTTTATGTTAATTTTGGTTTATCTGCCTGGGGTCCTTTGGACTTCACTCCAGCTCAGCTGATGACTTGAAGAAAGCATAACATATTTCAATTTAATTTAAAGACAAGACATCAACACAATTAATAAAAATTTACAGCATCAACATTGACTTGCCGTAGAGATAGCAAAGGCTGAGCCAGAACAGATGTAGTAGCAGGATTAACTTGAATACATTTTAATTAACTGCTGCAACGCCATATCAATATTAAGAGATTCAATTGAAGTTTAACTTCTATAATGTGAGTTATGTGACACTTATAACAGAAGACTGCAATAAAGACTGCCTGTGTTCAAATTATCCCAAATTTCAGGATTGCAAAATCCATTTTTGTGCCACTGAGACTCGTTTGAATACTTCACCCTTTCGCTGAGCTTCCAAGCAGCCCAATTTATTAATTTCCTTGTTCTTTAATTAAGTTCCATATACAAGCGCTAATTATTATTCTCATTTCAATTTACATACCATATTCTCACCCATTATTCATAATTCCAGTTCTGGTCATCATTCCTTATTCACAACCAAGCTTGAATAAGAAGGACGTCAAGGGACACCGAGGTAGAAGCCTAGAAGTTCACTATTCTCTGTCCTCAGTACTTGGTGAAGAATGCATTGATGACGTAACCATCTGAAAAGAAAAAGATGTCTGTTGAGTTTGTTGACAGGATGGTATGATAATATGGACCATATATTACACATTATTGTAAAGTGCATTCTATTTAAACATTATCACCAAGTCCTTTACATCATTTTACACTGCGTTAAGACTATGATTTATATGCGAAATTTAATTGATTTGGAATATTAATTATAATAAATTTGGAATATCAATATTGAATATTCACATGTCATACTTACAATTGTCCGTCTCTTGACGGGTTTTTGACTTTTGAACTAAACAGAATTAATTAACACCCACATGACATCTAAGTAATATTTTAAAAGAATATTTCTTTCCAAAAAAATTGAGAAAGCTATGTCCAGTCTGCACTGAAAAATAACTACTTTCTATCTGAAAAGCAAAAATATTTCAAGAATGTGGAAAATAAAAGAGAAAGTCTTGAACTAAGCGTCTGAAATGCAAAATTGAGAAAACTATGTCCAGTCTGCAATGAAAAATGACTACTTTCTATCTGAAAAGCAAAAATATTTCAAGGACCTAGAAAATAAAAGAGAAAATCTGGAATAAGCATCTGAAATGCAAAATTGAGAAAACTATGTCCAGTCTGCACTGAAAAATAACTACTTTCTATCCGAACAGCAAAATATTTCAAGAATCTGGAAAATAAAAGAGAAAGTCTTGAACTAAGCGTCTGAAATGCAAAATTGAGAAAACTATGTCCAGTCTGCAATGAAAATTGACTACTTTCTATCTGAAATAAATATCAATTATTCAAAGATTTGCTGGATAAACTTCAACTTTTCTAGCCATATGACGTCATTCAAATATTGTGTTCAAGTAATGGCTGTCTGGGTTGCACATTGGCCCTCTCTATAGTCAGGAGCTCACTCTATTTGTTTTACTGCATGGGGCAGATCAAATTTAACGGTGTTTGTATGCCTATAGCCAGGCTATAGGATATACACATGATCGAGTGAATCTGTGAATATGGCGCTATATAAATGCTGTACAAAAAATAATATAAGTGTCAGCCAGACTCTGCGAATAATTTGACCAGTCTACTAACAGAGCCCGGTAAAAAGTCTAATCTGTCTGATTGTCTATTCATATACAGCCTGGCTCTGTACATAGCCCAGATTTGTCTATTCACAGAGCAAGGCTTTGTGCATGCATAATCAAGAAATAAGCCCCACACCAGCCACTGAATGAGTAGCAGCCTATCCTATGCTTTTCAACAGACGGATGATTGGGGCTTTTAATACGTCCTGTATTTATGCACTTGGTAGGCTAATTAGAACAGGAGGAGGACACGGCAATGAGGCGAAGGATGATAAAAACACCCGTCCAAAATAGACCCAGGCGGCCCCACAAGAGCTGGATTCGAACCCTGGACTCAACGATTGGCAGCCCTATTATAGGCCCATAGCCAGGGCTGAATCTAGGGGGCGCAGAGACTGGTCCGGATGCATGCGAACCCCTGAAATTTTGAAATTTTTACATGTTAAAAAATTTGCAAGGGGGGCGGGAGCTCCCCCCCCCCAGAGGCTACGGCCCTGTTGATATATAAAGGCTTACATAAAACAGAATAAATTCCTTGACAGAAAAAGTAGGTTGAACACAATGATAGACACAGCAGCAATTTTGCATATAAAACAGTTAAACCGTTCCACACAATGCAATGCCAATGCACAATATAATGAATATTGTGAATCCACATCCACCACTTTCCAAAATGAAATACAGGCTAAAAAATATATTGCATCAACCTCCAAGACCAATTCATACTTACAGTCCATGCCAAAGATAGTATAGATCGTGAAATTGGAATGACAATCACCCAAATCAGTTTGGTAGAGCATTGTAACAACAAACTAAAGAGTTGCAACATGCCGGCCGCCATGTTGTTTTCAACTTCCAAAACCTTCACAATTCAATTTCACAGCAATACAAGCTAATACACAACTCGTTTTGATATTATATTGCACTCTGTGCTAGCTACACATGCAGTAGGTTATAATGAGACCATTTTTAGTGACTGGCATGAGGTAGGACTTACCCATTTGTATTTTCACTGGTAAATTCGTTTTTTCCTGCAAGTAGCCCAACTGCCATTTTCTTCTCCTTCTTCTCCAAAGTTTGAAATCTCCCGGCAGTTGGTATCCCTAATCACGTGACTATTGACGCATGCGCATCTAAACTTCCGACGGGGACTTTACCCACTTCCTGCAGATACTACCTACTAGTCTCTCCGCCGGGGAGACTGGGTACTAGTCAGGGGAAGGATCGGAAGGGAAAGGCAGAATCGTCTCAGATTTAGATCTTCACTTTCTCCGTGATCTGCTGGTAAATATGGCCTTTTAATCATAGATAAGGTTGTTGTACACCTTGTAATAGTTGTAAAGATTGTTTTGGGTTGTTTTTGGAGTTTGTAAACTTGCTAATTGCCCTGATTTCTGCAGTGATTTGGGGTAAGATTTCATGAAAATTGTGTGAGATCCAGACATGATGCAGTGAGTGAGTGAGTGGCAAACTTCAGCTGTTCAGCTGTTCCATAACTTGAAGTGGCACTTTACAATGTAGAGTCTGCTGGGTTCTAGGCCCCTTCTGGGGTTTACAATTAATATTAGATTAAAGGCTGAAAGATCCTGTTGGTCGTTTAATAACTGAGCAGATTTAAGGACACTAAGTTGTGACAGTGTCAGTGTTGACACTGTCATTGTAGCTGAGAAGATCATCTGCTACTGTCACTGTGACTGTCTAGGCTCACTCACTGCTAGTGACTGTCAATGACAGAACAAGAACTTGTGCATTTCAATTGTGATGTCACTTTTTAATAGATTGATTTGATGACAACAGACAGTGCATGTCATGTCATTGAATTCAACATTGTCATGACAATAAGTTAGCTAGTAGGCCTAATTTTGTATCAATATTCAATTTGTATGGCTGGAAAAAGTAGGGAATTCAGGCATGTCAATAAATTGTCATTGTCTGGAAATTTCTAAAACCCAATGGAAATTTTTCATTATTTTTGACAATTGTACGAAATTTTCAAGAACATCTTGTAATTTTTGTGATTCCACTGTCATCTGGAAAAATGTTTCTAAATTGTAACTGTGGGAAATTTTTGCATTTTTTTTTTCATTGCCTGGAAGTGCACTTTTTTTCTGGCCCCCGCAAGTTGTCAGATCTGTCTTGATTTTCAGCTTGACAGAACAGCTTAGTCAATGGCTGTGGAGAACAAAGGGTGATATCATCATGATTACGTTGATGATGAGATGTCAAATTGTCAGTCCTCTCATCTCAGAACCATCATAGTAGTTTTAGCCTTGGCATGGTGAATTGATGACACTGTAAATGTGGTACAGGCAACGTCAAATCACTCGCGAACACTCGTTTTTCGCCATTTCCACAGCAACCAGGCTGTCTAGAAGAAAAATTTCTTCACTTACTTGCTTGTCTAGGCTGTTTATAAGTTCCTATCACATTTTCGCCATGTTTAAGCGATGTTTTTCGCCGATTTTCGGCGATTAAGTCCCATTTTAGATGACGATTTCTGACATCCAGTCATTTGCTTCGTGACGTAAACAAAGAATCTATATGAAATATAGTAGCACTTTTTATTCCAGAACTTGTGGTAAAAAGATCTACAAATATAATGGCAACAGTCATTTACAATTACATTCATGTATTTCATATACATTGTATAACTGTTTCCCATACAATAAATCTTTCCAACCTGCACTGTCCTGCGGCAGTGTACTTTAATGAAGTCTGAACTTTTAATGTACCCCAATACCATCAATGCAGTCCAGCATTGCCAGTATTAAAAGTGTTGTAACATGAACAAGTTGTTGAGTTGGAAACCAAACTGGCATTGAATTGAGTCAATAACACTCCATTGGCCCACTCTCTGTAGTCTTGATAGAAATGGACCAGCTGTCATCTTGGCTAGAGTTATAGCTAGTCTTGGAAACAACTTCAGTAATAGCATAGTACTACTCAACAACCTTGATACATGAATGACTGGTTGTACAGGTATCTCAGAAACCTGAATAATATCCTTAGTTATTCCTTACAGACATTACTCATTGTTGTAACAATAACATTACCAGGACATAGGTATATAGGCATGTAGGCAGAGCCAGGAGAGCAGAAGAGTCATCCTTGCTCATCCAACCAGATTTAAATCATCATTACTCATTTCTGTTATTTGGGATTGGAACTTTATAGAAGATAAATTAGAAATATTAAATTGATGAATTGTTGTAACAATGCTCAACTTTACCAGGACATAGGCATGTAGGCAGAGTCAGAAGAACAGCATCTTCATCCTTCAGGGGCGTATAAATGACCTGAGGGGGGGACATAACATGGGGTGAATATGGGACAATTTGCAGCTTTTCCAATCTTTTCCATGTTAATTGGGGGGGGGGCATGGCCCAATGGCACCTCTAATTGCGCCACTGTCATCATTACTCATCCTACCAGGTTTAAATGGTGATTACATGATTATAATCTCAAGAACAGAACAATCAAAATTGGCTAGACAATTTTTGACCTATTGTTTAGGATGAGACTACCGGTAGACACAATACACATCTTGTGGATTGTGAATTTCTGAAATAGGTAGAACCATTATCAGATTATACTGAAGAAAAAAAATTATGTGAAATAGTTTTCTAAATGGATCGCCTGGAAATAAGTTCTGAATGTAACTATCGTGTGCATATCAGATGTTTTATGTATTGGTTTAAAGAATTTGTATGTATAAATAGTTTAAATACTCATTATTGTCACTTCCAAATAATTGAAAAAGATAAAATCATTGTCAATCAATCATTCAATTCCTACAATCGACTCCAATGTAATTTATGAAACTGCACTGGTAATAATAACCCTCCCTCTCCTCTGCTTGTAAATATTTTTAATTAATTAATGAAAGCGATCTAGATATATTTTACATTTTTGCTTGTCGACCCAATCCTATCTTTTCTGGATCTGCCCTTAGTCATGTTAAGGTCTGTTGTCACTTAATATTTTTGAGTCTGTATGTCTATTTTCTCTGCCACAGCTGCACAGGAAGAGGTTGTTCAAAATCAAGGTGTCAGAACTGAGAGGTGTTTGGCTTTGGAGTCTGGACTGCCAAAAGTTTTTTATCAGTTTTTATGACGCTGACCTGGACAACCTGTCATCTCTTATATGTATGTTCTTTCTTGTTTGAATGTACAAGATATCTTTTTGATTCAATACATCTCCCTAAGTTCCTGTACTTTCTGTAAATATTCTAATTGACTACATCATAGTCATACACAGTACACACACACCCTGAGGGATAATGATAGATGGAAGGAGGATAAGTTGACTTAGTTGTGCAGTTTTGGGATGGATGCCAACAACAGTCAACACTGAGCACTGAGGCAGCAGTGGGTGAGCTGTGCAAGTTTAAGTGACCTAGATTTAGGATATTATGGGGGGGGGGTAATACCCCATGATGGAGTACCGTAAGTGCTCAGTTGGAGGTTCAGATGGAGGTAAATTAGTTTTCGGCAGGAGAGAGAGAGAGAGCTGAAGTCCTGAACATGTTGCACATTTACAGATATTTACCCCATGTGAGGGATCTTTTACTTAACCCAGCACAGACACTGATACAAGGGGCTGGCAATTTAAGTGCTGGTTTGTACAAACCCCCACCATTTGAATGCGGCCCATTATTAAGAGGAGACTCGTGGAAGAAAATTAAGAATTGTGATGTGCCGATTATTCGGGTAAATATGGTATCTGAGTATTGTTTACATCATGTCAAAGCAGAAGAAAAACTGCCCCTTGTATGATCCCCTTGTTGCATCTGTACAGGCAGTCCTTTGTGTATTTGTATAGGCATGGTTAGATACATGTGTGTCTTGCAACATGTAAGTAATTGTCTTGGAAATTTATGTCCCAGCCCGGACTCCTCAGTTTACTGACTCTGCATTGTTGAAGCTCTAGAAATAATAACTGTTTACTGTTTAACACTGTTTTGTCTCTTTATAAACGGAAGGGTAATGGATCATCCATGGATGGATGGTAGGGCTTTACTCCCTGTATTTATGCACTTTTGTAGCCAATAAAGGCTAATAAGAACATGAGGAGGACGCAGCAATGAGCCCTTATGGTGGAAGATTGAAAATCAAACTTCTTTCCAACATGGGTCCAGGTTGTCTTGGCTAGAGCTGGAATCGAACCCTGGCCACAACCGACTGAGCCAATCTCTGCAAATAAACAGCAAAAGGAGGTGAAATTTCATGTAAAATGAGGTAGATAAATTGACATAATTTCTCACTATACTTAACTGAAGCTCAGAAAATAAACCAAAAATGTATATTTTTAATATCTTGAAACAAACAAGACTATTTCTTTCAACATTAGTGCCATCTTTTAGCTAATTCCCCCCATATAATGTTCTCTGTGAGAGGTAGCTAATTGAGTAGATGGACTCGTCGCCGGGGATCCTGCGGGAGACACCTTAGCACTTGCCACCACGAAACACCTTACTCAAGAAATACCAGAGGCTCGACAGTTAGTTTCACGTATCCATTTAATACACAATTTATAAACAGTTACATTAGGAGTCATTCGAAGAACCGATGGTAACCAACTTATCAATACATTAAACAACGATCTTAACGAATTACATACATCATAAACTAATGCCATCTCAATCAACCATGACCTGAGGTTCCTTTAAGAGTAACCCTTGATCATACCTCTAACAACAATACCCTTACCTGACGAATCGTCACCCCGTCAGGGAGACAGGTAGCCCTCCTGCTGCCTCAGCGGGAAGCGGGCTCTGTTCTGCCTGGGCAAACAAGCTTGCCCCCAGAGATTGCTACTAGGGTGTTCTGCGGCTGCGCAGAAACACCAGGGTAACTGTTGCCATGGAAACATGGGGTGAGTTCTACCCCGTTGCTATCATTGAATCTCATTACACAATAATATAATATATCACATTACTTTTATACAATAATAATACAAAATGATATTACAGAATTAAGGTCTTGAGGTTCATGGCGATTTGAGGAAAGTTCCTATAAGAGGAAAGAATGAAGACACCTCTGAAGCTAAAAGCTCAGCGGTGACATCCCGACCGATCGAGGATTTTTTATAAGATAGTTTTTCTCCGGTTTGAAGAAAACATTATTTTAAACTTACAATCGAATACGGATTACATTCACGTAATAACGAATTAATATACACTGTGACTAATAACGTAACTATTCATTAAAAGCAAAGGTATTTCTTTTCAAAGATAGAAGCCTGAATGCTTCATGCTGATTAACAGAATGATGTAAAAGTCGTAAATAGATTTGTGTAACTATTGAGAGGGTTGTTAATCGACTTTGTACATGATACCAATTTTAGGTACGGACAGAGGAAACGCGTCTCATTGCACCTGAATTTTGTGAGTGCTTTAATGAAAGTTGTGGTGACATCAGGATGATGTAACCACTACCACCGGGCAGGCGGAAGGGGGGGAAAAGTTTTAAGATAAAATCGGGCGTGTGCAATAAGCCCATGAAAGACAATTCGGAAAAAGGAAAAATTTTGAAAGGGAAGCAAGAATACGACTTGCATCCGTGAAAGGAGAGGAACTGAATGACAGTTCTTCTAATGGTGTCAATGAGATGCTGAAAGGGGAGCTCAGATAGGGAAGTGAAAACTAAATTTTAATGATTGACAGAAAAGGACAAGTTATTCTTATGACCTATTCGCCAAATTTTTCAATTTTTATGAATCGTTGGTTCGTCTGCCAACGTTATTTTTGGAAATAGAGCCGCTAATTACATGGCTCCTCAGCAAAAGAGACTCAAGCACCAGGCGAGTCAAGTAGCCGTTTTTATCAAGGGCAGTTATGGGTATCATCCCTTGCGTGTCATTGGATATGCATAGAGCTAAACCAAAAGCATGAAGTGCATTAAGACAGGACAGCCTTATAAGTTTAAATGGGCTGGTATGTCCGATACCCTAAACTACAAAAGTAAGCAAGTAAAATGACATATAAGCGATAAGCGATTTTAAAAGCAACAATTAAATCATAAACCAAATGTAGTCGAATCACGAATATCAAGAATAACATGGATTAAAGTGACAATTATTAATTTAAAAGCGACAAGTAGCGGAATAATAATCAAAATGATGAAACAACAGTCCAGTATGGAGATAAAGAAGTCAATAGTGGACTATGGTTTCGTAGAACTTGTTACGTACACTCTAAACAATCCGAGTGAACTGTAGGCATAAGGCGTACAGAAAATGAAAACAATGCGAAAATAGGTTAACAGTATACTGGTGCAGTGGAACAATAGTGAAAACAGAGGTACATATTAATACACCTGAGAAAACTTGTATAAGAAGGCTGGCATGCATAATGCATAGACCAGAATAATTAGCAAATAAGATTAAAGCATAAATCTATTTGATGGTAAGCGTATAAGAAATGAGATCAGATGTTTACAGAGAAAGTTCAGTGCAAGAGTTGACTTGTGATAATTGTTCGTGGACACGTTGAGACATAACCTAGTGGCAAAGGTTTGAGTACTGAATTGATCAATTTCAATGAAAATTTGGAATATATAATCTAAGTTAATTGTAATGTGTTGGTTGATGCATAAATGTCTAATCAGTGATGCGCTTTACACAATACTCGTCAAGAGTCAATACATGATGTCAAAGATAACATGATCTGTATACGTGTAGACGAGAAGATTGGAAGAATCATTGATTGAAGGAGTCAGTTATATAAGTCATTGATATAGGGCGAAGGAGGCAACACCGACGCTCGGTGCGTGGTGCAGAGGGTGAGACATTGGCAGCGAGTGGCTTGCCAAGTTCACATGAGATGTGTTTGTCAAGGGCAAACGAGGTGTCGACAGCGATGTGTTTCTCAAGGTCGAACGGGGTGTTCGACCTGGCAACGTGAAAGATGCCGGACGTCGTGGACCTAACGGACGAGCTGCGAGAGTTCCAGGTCTTATTACCATCCACCCAAAACGATGAGGGGGTTGTTACTGTTCTAACAGATACAGAACAACAATGTCAACCTGGATGAGTGGTCCTTCCACCATTCTCAGCTGTACCGAAGTGGCGAAGTGAATGGAAGCCATGGGAGACAACCATTACACGACGGTCAGTGTCATTTCGGAGGAATATTGTTTCTGTAAATGGAGCACAGGCGAGGTGCGAATCGGAGTGGTGGAAATAGCTTGATGTGGTGCCATAGGCACGACAACTTTAGCGGAGACAGGAAACGTTCTGAGCGAGTAACTGGTATTTCGGTAACTATGCTGAAGACTCGAGGGACTGATATAGCTGCAGTACTGCGAAGATTTGCCAGTCCGGCCTCGTTGCGTGACTAACCTAGGTTAGGGTCAGGCGGAGGAGGAGGTGGACTGATCTACATCTTGAACTGTTACTCAGACCTTATGTTGGGGTCTGGCGAAGGAGGACGTGACTCGTTCGACACGACCTTCATGTTTTTATTCAGACAATCCCAATATCGGGTGGACCTTGATGGGTCATGGAGAAGAAGACGTCGTCATGAGTCTTTCGTGTATGCGCTTTCTGAGATCACAATGTTTATTATGTGTTATGTGCGAGCACAACCTTGTGCGAGAACGCTGGGGAATGCGTGGGGAGGAGACTCTTCTGAACTAGACACAATCCATATTAGTGTCTGTCAACGGTAACTGATAGCAGGGGCAATCCGTGTTAGCCACCTGAATAAAGTAGTTACTCAGAGGAAAAGAGTGTCATTAAGAAGATGCCGGCCGGAAGGTAGTTGAGACAATCCATATTAGTCACTAACTAAAAATGAGGCCATGCTCTTCAAGCACAAAGTGTTCGTTGATGCTTGTGTAGAAACAGAGGCAATCCAGATTAGCCGACTGTTAAGAAGCCAAGCAGGAGATGACATCACCATATCATCATACAATGTGAGCTCGGTTGTGAATGGTGACATGTGCGACGAAGACTGCACAATGCCAAGCCAGACACAAAAGTTCAAAGAAAGTTCTGCAGTAATGTAGCCCCATGTTGGAACCAGGTCAAGGCAACGATATGCTTGCCGTGGTTACGACGGAAATGGAGTGTAACGGAATGTTCACACTAGTGGTCGCCCCGAAATGGTGCCCTCTTCATATTGCCATGAGATGATGACAGGAATACGGCCGACTCGAAGTGGTCGTACTTGCTGTCGGAACGTGATCCCATACGCGAGCATGGTGCCCAAGGAGGTGGTGCTCCAATCGACTGACTTTCGGATGTTGAATCGGATGTGTCTCTTGATAGGGTGCCCGTGACAGTAGAAATCACAGTGGAAGCACAGGCTCTGTAACGACTGACTCAGATCAAAGATTAGAGAACATATGCATCGAATGTGTCTCTGATCATAGGTGCCCACAGCAAGTCTTGCACTGATGTTTGACGACCAGCCCGACCAGCAACTCGTGATCAAAGAGACATTCCCGCAAATTATGTGACGACACAGCATTAAAATGGTATGCAATAGTCATACTGAAATTACTTTAAGAAACAGGCTAGGAGCTCGACCAATAAGGTTACTGCAAACAACATGTAAGAAAAGGCACGTGATATATATATGTAAAATATAAATAATTTAAATAAGAGATAATAAAAGGAATATCATAATTGGTTTAGATAAATAATCTGAATCCCAGTAAGATGCTGGTCGTTAAGTGTGTATAGTTAAAAGTAAAAGAGATGTTTAAATGTAAATAGAAAGGTAGCAAATCACGGCAAAATATGATGTATCATCATGGTGATCAGCTCCCCAAGATCAAAATGAATCACATCAATAAAGGAAGAAGATCACTGTGCAACGTGAGTATAAGATTATAAATTTTTAGGATGAGAAAGTGTTGCGTAAGGCTTATGCACAGAATATATGCATACCTTCAAGCATATGTCAGTAAAATGTTACCCATACAATCGAACGAACAAGGTGTGACTCTTCACAGACTGACTAAAATATAAGGACATGCAAGCGTGAGTATGAAAGGGTTAAAATGCAACAATACACATACAGATAGAAAAGGGAAAAAGAAATGCAGTCAGAATGCAGTTGTACAGGAAAAGTTATTGCACGAAGGTGCAGTGCAAAGATAAGTAATCATAATCATGCAGTAAAATAGAATCAGACGCTGGTACTGGTATCGTCAGGAGAGGGGGGTGGTGGAAGGGGAGGGGGGAAAGTTGGGCGGAGCAACAGTGACGTAGGACGAGTGGGGCGTGGTTCCAACTCGATATCAACTACTGAGCGATTAGGGGGGGTATCAACTCGGGTACCCATGCGAGGGGCCGATGGTTGCCGGGGTGAGGTGGACCGGCGAGGCGGGGTAGTCCGCCTTGGTGGAGTTGTATGGCTCGGTATGCGAGTAGGGGGGGTCATTTTCTTTGATGCGGCCAGGCCAGAAGTGGTGGCATAAGGTTTTATCTGTACTGAATGGGTAGTATCTGGTTCCATAACATTGGTGGACCGAAATTCCATCTCCCTTTGACGAAGTTCTCTAATTAGAGCTGAGTAAGGATTAAGCTCTTGAGTATTAATAACTTCTTGCATGTTATGACCCAATTTGTAAAGGTGAACTGAGTCAGATGCGAGCATAGTCACCGCAAACTGTCCTTGCATAATTTGCTGTAACTTTTTCTGCTTGTATAATGGAACATTAATGAGTCTAGGGAGTTCTACGTTAAGTGAATCAATCTGCAAAGAGCAAAGTGCAGTATCCCAGTTGGGTTTGAGGATACTGTATAATCTATGATGGTCGCACTTGAAACTATTAGGACAAATGACACCTTTAAGAGAAAGTGAAGAAAGGTGGGACTTAATAGTAAGAACATATAGAAGTAAGCGCTGGTGTCCACTATTCAATTCCATGAATATTTCGATCTGTGGAAATTTGCGGGTTTCGGGTGAACGATGCATCACTCTGAAATCCCTACAACATTTATGTAGACAACGCTTAGCCAAGCTCACTACCATGTAAAAGACACAAATAGTAAGAAGGTGAAGGGTAGTGATATGTATAAGACTGACAGGACTTATAGAAACAGGGTAAATTACATAACTGACTGAATCACAATGCAGAGGACGTCCTGGAATGACTGGGTTGGCGTGGGATGGTTTAAAATGAGTAGCCATAACCATAGAGGATAAAAGGCCACTAAGGTATCTACCACGACAATACATAAATATGACCAAAATTAGAGACAAATAGCCAGCTATGGAACCGATGAAGGCAAATCCACGGATCCAATGGCGAATGCTGAACCAAGCTGAAAGATAGAAAGAAGCTTCCAGCTCGGCCCATTTAAGCATAAAATCGTCACCCTTTTGTTGAATAAGGCGACTAAGTTCTTTAAGCTTAATGATGCCATGTGTCATATTTGCAAGTGAGGTATTTGCTATTCTGGCAGCCACTGCAAATTTAGGCAAGGTGAAATTTGGCATGCCATAAGATTCATATGGTGGTAGACTTGTGAAGTTGAATTCACGTTCAAAAGAATGCATCGCAATTGCATTAATCGTATAGTTGATTAAGAAAGGTTTATATTGATTATTTTCGGATGCGGGACATCCTGTAATACGCCTGGGAATGAAACCTGAAGGGGAGGAGAATTCGCAAAAACAAAACTGGCCACGCTGAAGCACAGCGTAAAGACTACCGGGAACGGGACGTGCCACACGATCATTGGAGCAACGTCGAGTCCATGGGAGTGATAAGCCAGTAACTAAAAGCTGGTTACCTGCGTCTATTACACGAGGTGCTGCACGAAAGGGTTCAAAGAAGTAATCGACTTGACAGAGTTCAGAAATGACGTCTGCGGTAGCATTCGTGTATATGGCAGTGTTGCAGGATAATTGCGAGCTATCGATTTGGATTGTTGATTCTGTGCAAAGAAATTGATCGTCAATGTTGAGACATTCCTGGAGCTCTTCAAGACTGAGTTCCAAGAAGGAATCGTGCTGCACTCCTAGAAAAGGTTTTGGGATAGAGATACGAGTGTAATCATGGTTAGACTCGCGGTCTTGGAAAGCAGGAGTAGCTACCACAGGTACATGGAGTGACTCTGTGTGATACAAAGTGTAGGGTTTTGAATTCTTAGGTTGGATTGGCCATAGGAGTTGGAGTAAGAAACCATGTCTAGTAGGCATAAAGATTGGTTGTGATTTCTGATAGATATGAGCCAGATCCGTAAAAGCTAATTGATAACTGTTGTGCCATGAATATAATACCGTTGATACTTTGTGAACTAATTTATGGACATATGAGGCTGGAAGAACATGTGGAGAAATTTTACCTGCAGCCAAGTCGTGGAAGGCTGTAATTAATTTATCAGCTTCATTTAAGAGGATATGAAGTTGCTGTATTTGTTGGGACCAAAGCCTGAGATATTTAGAGGTCAGCAAGCTAAGGATCCTTGTGGCTTGAATCTTACGTTGTAATGCGTTGATAGCGTTACTAACCACAGCAAATTGGGAAATAATTTCCTGATTGGTTTCATTTAAAAGTGTATGAATTAGTTTAATGTTTCTGGAGGTGTTGGTGAAGGTACTGGCTATGACATCAATGGTGAGAACTAAATCAGAACGCATTTCAAGGAAAGCGTCCCTCATAAGATTCTGACGTGCAGACATAGACTCAATAGTATTTACAAAAATTTGATCTCTCTGTCGTCTAATATTAGCAGACATACCTGCTCCGGCTTGTGGGATAGTAACTGAAAGCCAGAAAGCGGTACTGTCTTCGGATTGCCAATCCTGGGTATTAATATTGACACGGAAAGTTTCATTAGTAGATTGCATTAATTGCTTAGTTGTATTAGATGTATCATCGGTATTAGGTAAGGCAAGGGGATCTCGAGGTGTTGGTGTACGACCCGCTCGTTTAGGACGACTGGGTGGCGAGTATTGATCAAAGAAGGGGGGCATGGTAGGTGGAGGGGAATATGAGAATGTGGGATGCGCAAAAGGTGGATCGGGAGCTGCCCTCTTAGCGTGGTGGTGGACTGCTGAAAGAGGAGGGGGGGCTATGGGGGTAGAATGAGTTGGAGGAGGTCGACGATATTCTTCAAAATGTTGTTGAGTGAAGATAGTCGATATGTGTGCTAGTTTAGCCTTTAAAGCTGTTTTATAAGAATCAACTTTATCGATAGTATTCTTTAAGAGTGGAGCGAAATCAGAACATATTGCAGCGATTAAATCATCAGGGGATTGACACATGTCTTCAAACATTGTGAGGTCCCAAGTGAATGTGGGAATATGGAAATCGGGATAGAAAATATTTGCATTGATGATAAAGAATTCAACACTGGGAAAAATTTGTCCTCGATAACTATAGCCAACGCCATAGTCTGGGCGGAGAAGCTGTGCGGGTGCAGAGCTCCAACGTGAAGCTGCGTCTGGTGGAAAAAGGCCAGAGCTGCTTGTGAGTGGGCGAGCATCCTTGTGATTAACAGATGCGAGAAGCTGCATATGACGTAATTGGTCTCTAAGGGAACGGGATGAACGGAGTAAGGGAATGGAATCACATGCTTCGAACGTCATATTTTGAATTGGGAAAGACACGTTACTTTGACAAGTACCAGAAATCCTAGTGGTATCAGGCAACGTGTTCAGGAAGACTGCCAAATCGCAATTACAATTAAGGGGGTTAGATGTTAGGTCAAGTTCTTTCATTTCGGGTGAAGGAAAGTAAATTTGTTTGTTAACGCCATCTAAATACTGCAGATTGTTACGTTGCAAAAATATATATTCCAGATGGTCTCTAATAAAGAAAGGTCCAGAAATTCTATACAGGGAGTTGTAACTAAGATCTATTACAGCTAACTGACGGATATCTCTATGTCTAATTTCAAAGGTATGAAGGTTATTATAGGATAAATTTAAGTAGTAAAGTTGATCGACATATCTAAAATATGCTCTGGAAATATGTGTTAGCTTAGAATGAGTTAGTTCGAAAGTGCGCAGATTGGGCGTGTTTGTTAATGGATCTCTTAATGATCTTGAAGTAGTAATATTTCTGAGTCTAAGTACCCTAAGAGATGTTGGATAATGAAGATTCTGTATTCCGCCAATACAGTCTAGTATAACTATTTTAGCTAAATTTAAGACATTAAATTGTTGCGTTTTCTGAAAATAGAAACCCTGAAGAATAAGTGTTTGGAGAAATGGTTTTGGTCGTGTAAAATTAAAAGATTGATGGGCTGATAGATTGGGCAAGAGGTTGGAAACTTCGAAAGGAACATTAGAAGCTTGTAATTTTAATTGTTGTATATTATTGAAAGGCATAGAAGATGGGAGGCGGGTCATATCTGGTAGATGGAGTCTAAGAGATATCAGCTTACTTTGTGAAACGCCGAGATGGTTCCACTGAAAGGATGTTGAACCGTGTATGGTAAGGTCTAAATGAGTTAATTGAGCTTGTGGTAATAAAGGTAGGGCAGGAGACGATAAATCTCTAAGTAAGGTAAGTTGTATACGTCTTAAACGGTAAAGGGAAGACCATGGAGCGAAGACTGAGGCGTCATCAAGGACTAAATTAGTAATAGCATGTAACTGTGAACGTGCTTGGACGTATTGTACATGAGTAACTTGAGTGTTTGGCAGATCTAAAAAATTGATCTCGGGAAATGAGTCAATAACATCAGGAAACCTTACTGCAGAAGTAAGATTTTGTAAAGTGAGATATCTCATGAAAGGCATAGTAGTGAAGAAAGAGATAATGTCCTTAGTAAGTGCGCCAGAGGAAAGAATCAGTTTTGTGATACGAGGTGAATCGGGAGGCCATACACATGGAGGTGTAGAAAAATTGGCTCCCAAATCACATGTAAATATGTCTCGTTCGCGAGAACACCATTCACCAAACATAGAAACTCTACAAGAAGCCATAGGTTGATCTTGTGTTTGAAGCAAAGTACGCTTGGCCCAAACGGCGGCCGTGTTTGGATTAATGGTAAATCCAAAATTCTTATAAAGAAAAGCGTCTTGCTCAGCAATTCGTTGCAAATCAGATGGAGGTGGTGATTGAGCTGGAACCAAGGGAAGGAGGAGGAAGGGAAAAAGGACAATTAGCGTCATTGTAATGTTTATAATGAGGTAGCAAGGTATATAATTGGCTAAAAGGTTTTAGCATCACCAGTAAAATCAGGTATTACTATAACTATTAACCAATAAGGTGGTGAGAAAGACATGATTAACTGAATGTAGACATGCACTTAAACGAAGATTACAGGTAAAAGAAGTTCATCCACATAGAGACATAATGGTAACGATTAGCATACTAAGCGTGCAAAATTCATCAATCAGGTCGACATATCCTATGTAAAACGAATACGACTATCAATACACAAATAATTATCAACGGAAATAAGTATTCATAACAATTAGGCAAGACGAGTTTTCCAACTACTTTGCCTATCATATGAAAGAATGCTGTGTATGTCGACAGAAAATGCAAGAGATATACTCTAAGATCATACTGAATTACTGAAATCGAGAGTCTCGACCAGACCTGAAAATATAACAATTGTCGTCAAAGAAATATAAGTTAATAAAGTACCTTCCCACGATTACACGCGTGTAAGAAAAATTGGGAGTATAATTACTGTGAACTTATCTCAATATAACACAACTTGAAATTTCATCAACAAAACTCAATGCCTATAAAAATTCCCGGTTTACTAATTAGTAAACGTGTATGCAAGTTAGTGGTCCTAAATGACCGGTAAATGACTCTCTGAAAAGGGTGTACTTACATAATGTTGCAAGCTGTATGTAGGACTGCTGCCTCTCTACAGGTGTAAAGATTAGAGCAGGTAAGCTAAGGTTTTACTGGCTCCGCAAGAGCTGGGCCCTGTGGGCTGAGCCGAAAATTTTACAGCAGGTAGCGTGCCATATAAGGTGCAAGGGTGCTACCAAAGCAACAAGAAACTGCTTCCCACGGCAGTCTCGGTGAAGCCATGGCAACACAGAAAGCGCCCCCTGCCGGGCTATGTTGTGATGCCATACCATATAATGAACTATGGAAAAGGAATTAGCTAGCTAGCTATAATTTGTATATAATGAGTTGGTCATTTACAAAAAAAAAAATTTCTTTCCCCAAAATGCGAAGCGATGCTACAATCACTGGGTGAGCAAAATCCACAGAAACGCATTTAAAATTATGTGCTAAGATTAAACTCACGACCACATTGTCGGAACATATTAACATAACTACATCGGCATGAGCCGGAACACATGAAATAGCACAAGATATCCCCAAATTATGGTCGGGCTCCCAGTCCGACAGGCAGAGAACTTGCAACATACTGAGATACTTACTCAACGTAATATGCTGCACAATAATTATAAGAAAGGATGCTCAAAAATAATACTGTATCAGAGCAGTTATAGTAATGCTCAATCAAAGTAGTACCGACATGTCACGATGGAAAAGGTAGTGGATAATTTGTAAGAAAACAGTCCATCAACAATGGCATATAATCACTTCTCAATTGGCAAGATGATTGACGGCTAATATCTGCAATAAACGACACTCACAACATGAGCAGGAAATGCAGAAAAGGAAACATATTCCATGTTTGAATATTACTGACTATCTACAAAATGCAGAATGGAATATGTACAAAATGCTAATGATACGAACGCGGTAAGCTAATGGATGAGAAGAGGAGAAGACTACACGTGAGGGGAGTCTTAGACAAAAACCTTATCGGTGGCATGGAAGATATCATCACACAGCATTGTGGGTAACACAATTCAAGAAAGAAACTGAAACCGACTTAATTCAACAAGGGTTAACCGATGTTACGATAAGACGTACACTGTGCCATGTGCATTGTTTCTTTGGCCGTGATGCTGGGGTTTAGCTGTCGCTGCTCAGACATTCAAGTCCGACCTGTTGATTGACTGTGTCTTGTCACGATCACGCCAACCAAAGAATATATATTTGTTAAATCTCATCATAAAAATAGTTTCAGAACTAAAAGATAGGTAAGAAACAAGTCTTAAATAATTACAAGAGGTTATAAAAAGCAATTGAAGGCAGAATGGCAACCAGATTTACTGAGAAAGGATCGTGATGGATCTCTGTGGAGAGTCTCTGTCTCTGAAATATGCGTACCAAATAATGGTGTTTACCGAGGATGAAATGATAAGCCAATAAAGTACTATATCAAGAAGGCAATCAAATGCAAAGAACAAGGGAATACGTGGTCAATGCTGCGAGGAGACAGTGGCCAACGTATGGAAATGCTATCGATTGATCACAAGGAACACAGTGATAAGAGATGGAAAACAATTCGTAACGAAGAATGGCAAGGTTTAAGAACGTTGTTGGTGGGCTCAAAGTAGATGAATAATCCGGCTGAATGCTTGTGAGCTACAGAAAAGACTTAACGGTGGATAACCGTATTGGTCTGGGAACGAAATGAAGGGACTACACCCTCCTGGTGGCATGTAAGCGAGAAGTTGGCGACGCAACAAATGCAAGATATCATCGCACATGTGTTAAAATGTGCGGGTCGAGAACTCTTGTTGAGGTTTAAGGCCTGTTAAGGTGTGCTAAAGCAAATATTCGAAGACTATTTGGTTATGAAGAATGGACGAAGAATATAATTCGGTAAAATTTGTAAATTTAATGAATAGGTCTATAAATCAGCATTGTAGGTAACACAAAAGTCGGTTATATAGCATTCACATCATATAGCGGAATTGTTCGATTAACAGGGAGAAAGGCATTCGATGGGTCAAACTGTTTCCTGGTACATTGAAGTCTATATTTTTAAAGAAGTAAATAGATTTGAATGAGTCCATTAGTTCGTAAGGTTAAAGGAAAACCTGATTACTGTTGTTGTAGAGTCGACTTCAATTCGGTTTGTTGGTCGTCTGCGTCATTGAAATCTTCGGGTAATTCCTGTATGTAATGGAGACGCTGAGAAAGCATCAACAGTGGGGGTGATGACACCGGAGTTGACGTATACATTGGCAGTGATGGAACCATGCGTACTTCCTGTTCATTGTCAAAGAAATGACGATGGTGAAAAGGCTTTGGACGCAATGGTGGCAAAAAATGTGTAGGCTGAGCAGCTGCTTCGGCTGACATGGTATAGCCCGGGAGATCTTCGTCTGTTGACCATGATGAGTCCGGTGTCGGTGTAGGACTAGGACAATCCGAGTCCCATCCATTGACTAGAGGTTTCTGTTGAGCATAAGTGCAAGCCACATAATTGGCTGCAGAGCGAAAAGCATCAATATCGAGGGTTGGAGGTGAATGATAGATGCATGTAGCCTCGGTTTGAGTAGCAACAGAAACCGTCTGCTTAGGTCCCTGGAACTGAGGAAGTTGCTGCAGCTGAGCAACATTCACACGAGTTGCTGTAGACCATTCCATATTACTGTGTGAAGGAGGATACGACATTCGCCTTCGATGCATTGTTGCAAATACACTGAGGAACAGTAGTTGAGTCAACGGAAGACAAATACCATATGATGGAGGGGCCATAAACAAGGGGTAGAGTATCACTGAGGGGGGGGGGGTATAAGTGAGGAATCGCAGATGGTGTGAAGATAGGTCTGACTAATTTAGGTGTAAGTGATTACACATGTGTTCGGGTTATGTAATCAGGATGAAACTGCTTGAATGTTGTTGGAAAGCTGTGATTTTTCACCTTGGTGTGTGTGACCGTCACTGCTTGCTGGCAGCTCGGTTGGAGTGATGAATTCATATGTCAAGAATTCATGTGTCTCATTAAACCATATGAAATCTTAAAGGCAAGTACAAGTCTGTATAACAGAGGAGAATGATAACCAATTTCGTCCATGAGAAACTCATGAAGTATCACGCAGACACATGTGGCATGAATATGTGCGAAAGAGAAATACGGCATAAGGAGAAAGTGATTCATAAGTGATTATTAAACTAATTATTAGCTTAAGAGAAGACTGATGAGGTACGGGAAACTGATGTTGGGCTCCCATGGGTTCATGGGTGATAACTAATATACTGAAATGATAACGTTTAGATGTTAAAGAAACATTCATTCAACGAGAACGGAAGTTATCAGTCCACAGTCAACTGAAATAAGTCCAACTATGTATGGACAGAAAAGCTTGTGAAATTATGTGGGATATTAGATTAAATATCTGTTATTTGTTTGAGACCAATAGATGCATAAATGTTTCACGTAAAGCCACATCCATGTCAGTAAATATCTGTTATTTATTTGAGATGATTTGTGAGGCAGGATGTCGACGAAACAGGACATTGCAAAGAAACCAAACGTCGAAAAGATGCACAGGATGCTGAGCCACAATCGAATTTAGTAATGTAGCAGGTTAAGACAATGCCAATAACGACACACTCCGATACTTCTTGACGGAAGAGATTTTTGAGGAAAACATGTCCTAAAGGAAGGAGATGATCCTATGATAGGAGACAATCCCTGGGAGATCTTTGAGAGATATGTGCGTCTCAAGAGGAAGGCTTGGAGCAAGGAAACTTAGCATTATTTGTAATGACATTATATGGAATACTCGGTATATTGTGTATAAAAGATTATCATGGAATATATGTAAATATGAAATCGAGAGACTAGGCATTTTGGTATAGCCAATATGCTAATTGCGGACGACCCTTTAAATTGTGTATGGACAAAATATAAAGGTTAGGACTATTGAAGCAAGACACTGTCACTATGACACTTACTGATGATACTTTCCAGTGATATGGAAATAGACCACGAGCAGGTGATCCCTTCAGTTGTTATTTGGCGATAATAAGCAACCCATGCATGATTTTGCTGACATACAGGTATGCACTATACAAAGGTATCATCCATAATTCACATTAGAGGACTTGTAATTCTTTTTCTTATTCATGTTGACCTAAGGTCAGTATTGTGCAGAAGAGAGTAGGCATCAAAGTACCAAAATAAGACACTGATGTCATAGGATTGTGTTTCAATGGTATTTGGAGTACCTAGGATCATCTTGAAGTAACTCAAGGAAAATTAAATTGAGTCTTGTGTCTAGCGATTTATTGACATGTCTATAATAACTGAAATTCCAATCGAACTATTGAAGATATGCATGTGGATATGCCATATGCAAATGGACATAATTGCCAAAGTGACAATTGTTCAAGAATTGTGCTATCAGGAGGGGGTCGATTGCTTTATGAAGTGACCTCGGTCATTTTCTATTTAGCAAAATGACGTGAGCCGACTAGCTTAGACAGTGCCTAAGGTGGACATCATTGCCAGAGCTACAACACTTAACAACGAAAGAGCCAGGAGGTTTTCCTGTAGATTCCCCTGTATTGTCTGACATATTATTATGGATGATAAGTGATCCATTTGTTTAGGCAGTGTTATTCATAAGTGAATTTCTTCTTCTATGGAACTGCATTACTTTTATAATGGAAAGAAGCTTAAATGCAAACAATTGTGTTACACGAGAGAAAGTGAAGGAAACGAAAGAAGGAAACCTTCTGGCATATTGTCACTGAAATAAACAAGACACAATAATGAACACAAAAGCCTGGTTCGGACTTTGGAGGATAGGAGGTGTTTATCTTCAAGCGTAACTCACTGAGCCATTGCTTGTGTGAATGTGGATGTAATTTTCTTTATGTCTGATATTCCAGAAGAGCTCTGGAAATTAGCTATACAGAACCTGACAAAGTATCTGGACATGTCCCCGACGGGATTCGAAGCGACGAAGTTCAACTTCGTCATGCGTGAGTCCTAGTCACACAATTCACACGTGATGACTTTACCTCTAGACCAAGGCCGAACCGGCCAACAGCATATTTTTAAGACTTCTAGTGACCTATGTATGCTGCTGAGCTGGCGGAGAGCCTCGTTTTCATTTCAGATTGAGAGTGTGATCTAAAAATAGACACTGAAGATAGCGAGTAATGATTCATGCACGTGGCCAAAATAAATGTGCTGTAACGATCTAAATATTGTATTTATATGAAAAGAGAGGAAATTAATGCGAACAGGTTGGTCGATATGATATTAAAAGAGCTAAGAAGATACAATAAACTTCGTGCATTTGTCAGCTTATGACAACACTGAATGCGGAAGAAAAGATGAAATTAATTTGATGCAATTATAAGAGCTACAAATCAGTGGACTCGGTGGCGACATAGGCAGCGCGTCCGGACACCAACGTTGAGATTTTGATTTTGTAGGAAGAAAGGGTATGTGCGAGGTCGCGAGATCGAATCGCAGGGACACTGCAATGAACTTCATATAAAGAATGACTTGTAATTGGAATTGGAATATAATGTATTTATTGAATGGTAGGATTATTGAATGGTAGGAGATAAGATGTACTTCATGTACAATGGTAACACGATGGTCAGCCTTGTAACGAAAGGAAAGAATACCTGAATATTGTTCTTGTATGCTGGTAACCATGAACATTTGTGAATGGTCAGCACGAAAGAAAACTTGTGAAATTTTAGGGAAGCTGTAAATCCACAATACAATGTTTTGATTAACCTTCATATTTATAAGTCTATTTAACATAATATGAACTTGTATTGTATTGTAGACGAATCAAAAGAAAACTTGTGAAAATTGAGGGAAAGTACTTACGTGGAGACTTCACTTTACTGCTATACATTTATTGTTCCGTGCATAGATTCCAGAGTAGGACTATGAAGGCTAAGTTAACACTGTTATTGTACAGTTCTGTTATCATTTTTGTCGATATAGGACTGTCCGTATATTGAGTACTGTATTTCAATTAATTTCTCTTCGAATCTAGAATTGAAGATCCTAAACGTGATCTTGAATTATATCGGTGGAGAGCTGTATACTTGTTTTGTTGGGAACTTGGAAGCATTCGATTCAAAAGGAGAGTGAATCTGTATTCCAATCAGAACAAGGACAATACCGAAAAGGATGAAACGGTGTGATTGCCCAAAGGACTCGTCAGGCACTCCAATCACTGATTGAACATAGTCGGATCCAATCTCACTACTATTATCAAATTGGCAAAAGACAAGATGAAAGTACTGTAGGATGACTGCCGCCCTGTCTGGCAGGTCCAAAAGGAAATCATTGTCAGAGATCTCTAAATGGAAAACTATGGAAGAATGCTATAGTGAAGCTTTATGAAGAGGATATTTTACTTGATGAAGCTTGGAGGCTGAGGTCTTGTTAGTAGTGCACAAGAAATTTTTGGACGATGACCAAGCCAAGCGTGGATGAAGGAAAATCCAGACGATGACAATGCATTACATACTCAAAAGCTGAAACAAGGAAGGAGGAGTGCATAGTATAAGCCTTGAGAAAACAAGAAAGAATAACCCAATGCATCCATGGTTTTATGATGCGACTTTTAGGAGATCGTTGTTGTGTGCAAATGACTCATATGTTCAGCGGTGAGGCTTAAGAGGTTATCATTCATTATCATTAATTATCATATTTAATAACGACGACGGAGGCAGTGGTATATGTGTAGTGTGGTGGACATCGTCATTGGAGGATTACATATGAGTCGGTGGTTGTTACTGATATTTTGGTGGTCATAATGGACTTTGTGCACCTAGGCATGTGCGGTGGCAACTGTGCGTATTGATATGCGTCTATGGTGATTGAATTCGCCATATGGCTTGATATGTCCCAAGGAAAGATCAGTTGCAAACAGACCAGGAAAGTGATGCAAGCGCCTGTTCATTAGGCAAAGTTGAAGTTGCATCAGACCGCGTGGCGTTACTTAGGTATTATTGCAAAATGAAAGCCTGGGGGACCATGACATAAGTTATAGATAAGGAATTATGGAAGAAATGTTGGACGTTTATGAGACCATATGTGGCAGCATGTGGAAACATGCAGAAATGGCAATTAAAAACTTTACTGGAGACAATAATCATTGCAGCCATTTAGCATTGATGAGACATAAAGCAATTTATAGTCGTCATTTTATCCTGAAAACTTACTTTAATATTACTCTTTAATATTACTCTTAAGGATGTGTAATTCCAACACAAGGTGGCATCACAGATAACAACGACTATAGTTGACTATGCGAGGAATGTTGACTGAGGAGTCTGACTGGTGTGTTATTCACATACCGCGGGGGTGACTGGTGAGACACTATAAAGTGTGTGTCTGTAGCCGATATGTGTTCTGGAAAGAATAATGTGTCATGTGGGATAAACACATGGAGGAGGTAAAATGCAAGACATGAAGTATCGTCTGGTAAATGGACAAACGAAACTACAGTAAGTTTAGCTTAAGTAAACATGAGGAATGGGGGAAGACGTTTCTCAAGTAGGTTTGGCTAGGAAAACGTTTTAGCTGACTAAATCTGATAAATAGAAAGCAACTTTGGAAGGAGGGGTGAATAAACTTGTTTAGGGTGTGCCGTTCCTGTGAAAGGAGAGCAATGGAAACGTTTTAGAGCACTACCTGGAGTGGTGTTTTTACTTACGTAAGCATATTCTGAAAAGTCTGCAAATTCCTTGCTAAAAGGTTAGAGAGTAGTTCTAGGTATGTTCATGACTTACAGGAAGGAAGAAAGGTCACTATCCTTCTCGAATTTTTTACTTTGCTATAAACCTGAGCTATGGCATAATAGGGTAAAGGTTATATTGAAAATGAGACTTAATTGTTTAGAGATTATCATACAATATGGTACCACAATAAATTGTCAACATAACGGCATTACAGAAAAAATATATATTAGATGGATGTGTAGGAAAAAAAATTAAACACGATGATTGCCTTGTTTAATAAAATTAGCAATTGGTCAATAGGGGAGGTATCAGGTGGGATAAGAGAGTCCTAGGGTCTCGGTCACCTCCACAGCCAAGCAAAGAAGAGAAGATTATTCAACGGCTGCACCATCAATAGGCAATTAATAGAGACTAAATCATATATCGGTGGCATTCAAGCTCATCTTCACCATGGTTAAATAACTTAGTTCATAGGGAAGAAAGGTCGGCCTGTAGGTCGCAAGTTCGAAATGCAGTCGAACAATGGAAACAGACCATATTCCTGAAACACAAAATGCCAAGCAGATACACAAGATATCTGAGATGGATAGTTGATATATACTTGGAGATGACCTTCACGCCAACGGGCTGATGTTATAGTTGAGGTGACTGTACTGTCATCATCGAGAATACAGGGCCATTCATGAAGTGCAGACCCAGGGCCTGGTTGAGTATCATCTTGCCGAGTTTTAAAATATAAAAGAAGAGCGTCAGGGTTAGGAATTGACATACTGTAAGAAGGCTGGGGTAATTGATGCGAAGGGTGGGAAAGGTCATGGGAATCAAGCGATGATTGGGACAAAGAGCCAGGGTTGACCTGTGAAGATGGGGTAGGGACTTGTAATGGAGGCCCTCGAGATTCGTCGCTGTGTAATTGCATAGTGGCTGCAGCCACATCATCAATCTTGAGATTTTCGGACAGAATTTGAATGCGCAATTGTTGCTGGTTATAAATTGGTGAACCATTCTTAGAACGAACCATACAATGCTTCAATCTACCTATGTGAAATAGACCTGGTAAAGTACGGTCGTCAATTGTCTTAAGCAAAAATTGATTCAAAAGTGGCTCCGATGCAATATACAATGGGCCAATAAGCTTAATGCTTAATTTGGTAGAATATTGCACCCCAGTATATTTTGGTGCCAGTAATAAGACGAGGTCTCCTTCTTTAAATGAATGTAGTTTTGGCATACGTTTTGCGTGTTGCTGGGTCTGTCTAATCTTAATTTTGTTATGAGAAACTACAGCTTGTTGTCTGACAAACCGCAATTTCTCTCTAATCGAAGATACATACTGATCGTAAGAAGTAGCAACCACAGAAAGTGCCTCGGGATTAATATCCACGAGATTGCGGTCTTCTCTAAGGAAAACAAGGAAATTAGGGGAATACTTGGTAACTGCGTGAGGCAAAGAATTATAGGTTTTACAAGCATATGGAATAAGGGATGGCCATTGGGAATACTTATATTCTATCATAGTTAACAATAGGTTGGAAACAGATTGAATAGCCCTTTCAGCCATATTGCTTGAATGTATCATTGTAGGGACAAGGTGAACCTGAACATTCAACGATTTAAACACCGCTGTCATAATTTTACCGACGAAAGAAGCTTCTTTATCACAAGTAACCCTATGAGGTATCATGTATGGTAAACAAAAATGTTCAATAAATTTCTTAGCAATCTCATCAGCTTTTCTACTGCGTAACGGAATGGCTACGACATAACGGGAGAAAACATCTTGTAGGATGAGACAATGGATAATTTGAGCAGTAGCATGGGGAAAGGTTTTGATATCAAAATGTATATGCACAAAGGGAGTACAATCAGTAAGCAATCTAGGAACGAATTCCCTTTGCTTATTTGTTTCAATAACCTGAGACGAGCGCTGGCAAATCAAACATGTTCTGGCATAATCCAAAATGTATTTCATGAGATTCTTAATGTGAAAGTTTGATGTAATGACATCATACAATTTATTAGACTTTACATGAGCACCTAAATTTAAGTGAAAGAATTCAATGATGTCGAAAATATAGATGTTAGGGATGGCCAATTTAAGAATGACGTCATGCCTTTTAGGACTAGATTGAACATAGAATAAAAGTGAATCGATTAAAGCAAAATGATTAGATAATACAACTGCTTGATTTGCCACTTGCTTACTAGTTGGTAACGTGCTATATGCTATGAAGTTATAAACCGGTCCCAAATACAAATCCTGCTTTTGGGCGTTTATAAGCTGGACTCTATCATGAGGTATCTTGACGTAATGAAATGCATCTGTGATGTATTTACGAATAGCTGGTTCTAAGTCAGCTTGATGAGGCATCTTAGTCAAGATAGTAGGTTGATTACTATCGATGGTCTTGTATTTCATTTCGGTAATAGGTAAGACTGGTCCAGTGGTATGGGTGCATTCACTGGTAAGATGTGACAGCGGTTTTATAGGCTTTGTGGGCTGTGGGGTAGGGTGGGAGATACCATTATCTGAGTGTTCCTTGGCCTGGGCCCTTGTTGTAACACAAAATAGAGAATAACCCGAAAAATTAGCATAGAGATTTTCATAGTAAGTTTGACGAGATGTCAAAAGGGGATGAGTATTGGTATCCAGGAAATTATAATAAGAATGTTGCTCTTCGTCATTAATGCTCCTATCCTTATCAGCCACTGCTATTGGAATAATGGGTTCAGCATCTGCTGGCCATTGGGTGTTATGATGACGAGATAACATATCAACCAATTTCAACTCAGTAGTGGTTGGTTTTACATAATAAATTCGATAAGGGTAATCTTGTAATTTCCAATAGAATTTTGCTATGCGAGGTGTTACAAAATGACTGGAAGATTTAAGAATTTGAGCAATAGGGGCGTGGTCCGTCAGGATCGTAAACCTACCACGTCCAGCTAAAAAATATTTAAATGATTGGACAGCAAAGTAAATTGCCATCATTTCCAATTCCGAAATGCTGTAATTATGGGTAGCAATATTACCATGTAATCGACTAGCATAACCTAACAAAACTTTTTTAGGTGTATCATCAGTTCCATTAGTTTGCAACTGATAAAGAGCTGCACCGGAGGCGGTTCTGGATGCATCAGACACCAGAATCATTTCACCTTCAGGTCTTGGGAATGACAAAATAGGTGGTGATGTAAGAATTTTCTTAATAGCATCCCAGGCAACTTGTTGTTCATCAGTCCAGAGAAATTCGTTAGCCTTGCGCAACAGGCGCGTCAAAGGTTCAGCTGTCTTTTGATAAGATGGTATAAACGAAGAAATGAACTGAATTGAGCCTAAGAATGATTTAATCTGTTTCCTATTTTGAGGAATCTGCAAGTTCATAATAGCATCAATTCTAGACTGTCTGATACGCAAAGTAGGTCCATTAGGTCCCTGTAAATCAACATCAAAGCCAAGAAATTGAAAGGTAGAATTAGAGGCAAAAGAACACTTAGCCAAGTTAAGAACCAGGCCGTGTTTATGAAAAAGAGCAAGAACAGCATCAATGAGAGCGAGATGCTCCTCAGAGGATTCACTAAGAAGCAAATAATCATCATAGTAGTTGTAAACACATTCTGCATAAATTCGTGGCAATTCTTCAGTAATTAAAGTCATTATTTCAGCGAATAGCGCTCCCGAATTGATATACCCCATCGGTAATCTAGTATAGGTTATGGACTCTGCATTATAGAATGTAACGACGCCGAGGTACTGACGAGACTGAGGAGTTACTTGACATGCAAAAAATGCCTGTTTTAAGTCAATGGCCGTAGCGAAACGAAAAGGACGACTGCCCATTTGTTGCTTAAAGGAATCAATATTAGCACAAGGCCTCTGCAAAAGCTGAAAGGCTTTGTTGACAGAACGCATATCTCCGACCAAGCGGGGATTTTCGTCCGTGCGTGATTTGCGGACTAAGAATAGTGCACTGGTAGCTTGTGTGAGTTCCTTTTTGAAAATTCCCAGTTGCAAAAGCTTCTGTACCTGTTTACGTACGTAGGCGATATCAGCTTGGGAAGTGATATAAGGGCGAGCTTTAAAAGAACAATCAGTGATAAGTTGTTGGGTGATGTCACAAACGTATCGGGTGATGGTTCCTATCTGACCATATAAACTAAAAGCTGGAGTGTGCGATAAAATGATCTCACGAAGCTTATCTACTTCGTTAGGCTGAAGTGCACACTTATCGAGCTTCAATTGCTGATTAACTATATCGAATTCAGTCATGCGCACAGTTGGATCGTCAGGTTGAAGCCATGGATAATTGCGTAGTCTAGTCTGAGCACGAGTGTCAGGATCCATAGCATCATAATCTGGGTATGAAAGCTGTGAAATAGCATTAGGGCCATTATCGATGATGACGTAATTAGTGTTATCAAGTAAATTATCATCAACAGATTTAGTATCAGGCTGTTGGACCACAGAAGGTGCTGTTGTAAATGGAATATCCATAACTAGTGCTCCTAGAATTATATCAGCAGGCAAATGTATATCTTCAGAATCTACATTATTAATTCTGATTGAACCAAAGCCACTGCGCAAATCGACAAGTGCCTTGTAGTTCTTTTCAGAAATAATGCGAGATATTTTAACCTCAAATGGACCATTAAAATATTGTGCCAAATGATTTACACGAACTGGCACATCGCAAGATGTATTAGGTGTTATAGTGGTCGACTTATGTACGACAAGTAAAATTTGGTCGACAGAAATATCCATGCGTGATTCTGCTGAGCGAAAAACGCATTTGTATCTAATTTGAGCGTCCAAGCCCATAACACAATCAATTGGTGAAGCCACATCTATAATAAAGGTCTTAATAGGAACTTTACACTCGCCAAACTGAATGACAAAATAGATAGATTGAGAAATGGAAATAGAAGAACCATTGCCGACCATAAGCTTGATTGGATCTGCATCAACACGAGGAAGGCCCTGCAAAAAGGGACTACGTTTGATAAGAGACGTGCTAACTAAATTGTGTGAGCTGCCAGTATCAAATAGGGTAAAAAATTTGGTGCCATCGGGCAAAAGTGATGGAATAAAGTTACAATCATGAATTTTAATAGATAAAGGAGTAAGAGGAGTAGGAGGCTGAAGTACTGCATATAAGATGTCAGGGAAGTCATCCCTAACAATAGTATCGGAATGAGAAAAATCATGAAAAGGAGAAGTCTGCACAGAAGTATTAAAAGTTTGGGAAGGAGCAAAGTTGGTAAGGTCATTAGATTCGATAGGAGACAAGTGGTGAGAATCGGAAGAAATGGCAGGTGTTGAGTTAGGACGAGACACGGCCGTGTCTGTGCACAGTCAGAATGATCCATTATGTCGTGGTTGCTGATGTGGTGGGCCCTGTGAACGATTCTGAGGTGGAGGTCGTTGATTACGAGGGAAAGGGCCAGCGCTCTGGGAGCGGTAAGCAGTTCTAATGCCATTAGGGTGCTGAACACGTGAGTTATTAGGGGCATTACTGTTGTACTGCTGTTGCGCGAGATTTGCATTGTCATGCTGCCGATTATTGAAGTTTTGGTTATTCTGGGAGAAGGGCCTATTGTTACCAGATCTGTTTGAATTAGCAAATCCATTTGCTGGAAGGTTCCTGTTCGAATTACCGAACCTATTAGGAAAGGGTCTGCTAGGTCGATTATATCGTTGATTGAAGGCATCATTTGTAGAATTGTCACGATTGTATGAACGTCCGGCAGGCTGGTAATCAGAAGATGTTGGTAGACTATATGGCTGATCGGGAATGAATCGACGACAATGAGTAGCTATATGACCTCGGAGTCCACAACGGAAGCAAGTAAGACCAGAAAAAGAAGATTGACCATAAGGCATTTGCTGAGAGACATATTGGGGTTGAGTGTCATCCATGGGAACATCGCGAGGTGCAAGCATTTGAGGCAGTTGCTGCAGGGATTGATTCAAAGCGCCCATGGATTCCTGTAAAGTGAGCAAAGTTGACTGCGAATTACCTGTGTCGAATTTTGAACTAGGGATTTTAGTGACGTCGACGTGCTGGGCGATGACTTCGCGCTCCATAATGCTTTGGACTATTGGAAGTAATTCATCAAGAGGTTTGTTATCATCGATTAACTGAAGAGAATGCTGCAAGGTCAAGGGTAGGCCTTTACGGAAGTATAAAGCCACAACCGATTCAGGTAGACCTAAACGTGACACCAATTCCTTAATCTCATCCAAGTATTTGCCAACGCTATCACCATAGGTGATACGTTTCTGAGACAAAGCATCGAGGATAGATGCTCGACTCCTAAGCAATGAAAATTTATCTAAGAACAACTTCTCAAGTTTAGCCAAAGTCATAGGCTTCAAAGCATTACACCAATTGCGAGCATGTCCTTCAGTGAACAGCTGCAGGCGATGCAATATCTGCTGGTCATTTAGATTATGTAATTGGACATGATCCTTGAATTTGGTGATCCATGCCTGTGGTGTCAAACTATCAGATTCTCCATTAAATACTGGAGGTTTCATCTCTGAAAAATTAAGAGGCTTAGTTCTAGGCTGTGTTTCAGGCATTTGGGTGTTAAATGCTGCTGCAGAAAAAGAAGAAGGCAGGGAACCTGAACGAGACGTAGAAATTGGACCGTGAATAGATTGAGTAGCTCGGTAAGACGCATCTCGGGAATCCTGATAGGAAGGTGGGCAGGGCAGGGATGTGCGCAAGCCAGTAAGATCTTGTGGCTGAGATCGAGCCTGGGAATTAAGATTATTAAAAGTAGGATCAAAGTTAGGGAGATCTTGAAAAGTTTGATTGGTTGAAGAGGCTTGAGACTGGGTAACCTGTTGAGAAAAATGTGAAGGCTGATTAGCATGTTCGAATAATAATTGATCACCAGTGCGAACTGCAGGTGTATGAGAAAAAGCGCCCGATGCAGCATTGTAATTAGAAGGAGTGGTCACACCCGGGTTGTGATTATTCGAAGCCATATTGGAGCCAGAGGGAGATTGAGCAGAGAGGCGATGCAAAAGTGTTTGATGGCTGGGATCAGTGTAACCTATAACTGGCTTACGACTAGAATGAGGAGTGTGAGAAGGGAACAGTACTTGAGTGGTTGTATTAGCTGTACGTGGTCTAGTGACAGTATTTACAGTATATGAGATTGTAGCAGACTGAACTGTATTCGTAAGAGAAGTCTGTGCAGAAGTGAAAGATGCGGGCTGGCTTCCCTGAGTAGATGTATGAGATGGGACGGGGGGTACAGAGAAAGCAGAGGGTCCTGGAGCAGGCCGGGTGGTGCTGGGCGACGTGCCAGTCCGCGGGGAAGGTTGTTGTGCGTGGCCCGGGGGAGACGATGGGGGGTGTTGTTGAGATGGAGGCTCCTGATAAGAGTGATTAAATTGAAAGTTATTAAGAGACTGGTCGAATTCCTGGTTTTGATAGGCGTTGTTGGAAACGTTATCAAACACAGAAGGGTCCTCAGGAGGAGGGACTTGGTGCTGTTGACGGAGACCTCCCAATGAAGGAATTTGGTCGTCGCTCAAATCCGATGCAGGTTCACGTGGAGGGGTCTGATGGCGGGGGGAAGATCGTGGACTGTCGTCTGGGGTGCGATGGTGATGATTATCAGAGCCGTGTAAAGAATGACTAGGAGAAACAGGAGGTAATTGGGGGTGTTCACTGCTGTTGACAGTAGACGTAACAGGCGGGGTTTGTGCAGTAGCACCAGGCTGTGAAATAGGCGTTTGTTGACCAGTATTATCAAATGATGATGCACCAGGTTGCTGAGAATCTAATTGATGTATAAGAGAGGCGTCAGACTGACCAGCGTGAGAAGCAGAATTATCCTCACCTGTTTCGGCGTTATTGAAATTTGCAGGAATGCCAGCAATATTAGATGGATGTTCGTGACTTCCAGAATCAGAAAGAGCTGGGGATCTATTTCTACCAAAAGACTGTTTATCAGCGTTATCACTATCAAAAGTATGGCCAGCAGAAATATTTTTATCGGAATTATCAAGCTTATCCCTAGCAGTCTTGAGAGCAAGATGTGAATGGTCCTCGTCAGAATCAGAATCGTGTCGGCCAGGTGATTCCTCACGAGATTTTAAGCTATCATGAGAAGGTGTGGAAACACGGGACCCGTCAATAATATCCCCAACTTTTACATGTAAAGGAACAGTCAATGAAGAATTATCTGGTTGTTGGGCGATGTGTTGGTCCGAGGTATTAGGCTGTTCACTTGAAAGCGATGTGTCAGTGTAAACGTCAGTTACATCGAGGTGTCCCTTATCGCCCTGACTTGTACTAGCAGAGGATGAGTCAATTTCTGACATCATGAGGGTAAGAGGGTAAAGCCATACATTGGTAGGTTTTCTCAAATACGTTTTATAACGAGCAAAAGAAGCCTCACGAAACAGAGCAAGTTCTGGTAAGGGAAGAGACAAATAACCTAGCTGGTCTAGTATCGACTCATAGACATGCCATTGAGTGTTCTTATCATTAGCAGCCAACAATAACCATTTATTAAAGAGAATAGTAGGGGTGTACTGTTTGATATAACGAGAAGCACGAGCAGACAAATATCCCTTATCAACCGCTGTCTGAGCTTCCAAACGGAACTTAAGTAACCACTGCTGAAGTGTCAACTGTGTCAACGGGACAGACATTCAGAGCAAAAATAGATGTAAGAAGAGCAAGCGTGCCGTGCATACTAGCACTTACCAGAGCAAAAATATAACTAATTTGAGGGAGATTACGTATAAAAATAGAGCCTAAAATCAAAATAAGGGTAAAGGCTACAAAATGTGCCACAGCGATTCCTTGCAATAAACGTGGATGTAACTCAAAACACATATCAACCGACGACCCGAAGAATAAGGGAATGAAGACATCACTTGAAAACCATATATCAGCAATAATGAAATAAGTAATCACTTATCTTGCTTTAAATACATATATATAAAATGCAGGATTAACTGTAGCACGTCACCACACATGAAGAAAAAATGTCGACTTGTCCCTTCAAGTCAATAAGAAACTAAACTAACTAACTTTGGCTAGCTAAAAGTAGAACAGTAGACCTGACACAACAAAATACAACACGATACGCTATCAATGATCAATGCGCACAACGGCAATAAATGAATGGAAACATGCATAAATGAAGAAGAGCATGCTGTTACTCAAGAAAACAATGATGGGATGACAATCAGTATGTGATAATCAAAATCTCCAGAGTGTTCGTTGGACGGGCAATAGCGAATTTGTAATTTTAAAAGTAATGAAATGTGACATATTTAAGTTGCAGAGTGAGGAAAAAGGAAGGCAGAATAGCGTGGCCATGGGACCAGGCTATTAGACCTTAAGTGCCGTGTATATAAAATCTAAATAGTATGCTATGTGTTTGAAAACAGACAGACATATTGGTAATGTAACGTTAAAACGCAAAATTAAAGTATAAGAGGAGATGACAAATAGCCTAAGAAAACATAATAAATTAAGGAGATAAGAATCAAGTGCCTTTCCTATTAATGTTTGCAAAATGAGCTCCTACCGTATTGGAAGATGTGCTGTGTTGCCAGGAAGGCCTAATGATGCGAGAGATGCCCCAGAGACTTGAGTGCGCTGTCTGGTCCGGGTCTGGATGAGGTGTGTAGGTAAAGTTGTGAGAGGTGTGGAAGATGAGAGGCAGGCATATCGAAGCTGAACATGAGCTAATAGGTAACCAAATAAAGATATGGGCGAAGCCCCTGAGCTACCTGATAAGAAAATTGCGCCCCCTATACTAGTAGGTGAATTAAGGTGGGATAACATGGCTCTGTAAAACTTTATGAATTTAATTTTAGGCTTTGGGCTCTGCATGTTTAGTAGAGCATATTAATCAATTTAATTAACGATATAGCAGAACAATAGCTAATTAGGAGGCCAAAACAGCGACCAATGGCATGGCGTTGAACCAATGCTCTCTAGCCATAGCTGGCGAACCCGCTATGCATGATATGAAGTTGTGACATAATCGAATTTCCACATCAAAGAAGTGGACTTTCTTCATGCGAAGAAACCGTAGGCCCATAGCCCATAGCATTGCAAGGCTAGTGTTTCGGGAAGAAACGTCACTAAATGTGAATCTTACATCGTACGAACATCAAACATTGAGTTGCTATGTATGATCATTTACAGATATAAAGAATTATCCCTATGCTATCTCAGAGAGTTCTGCTTCTACAGTTCGACGTGTGTTGTCGATGCCTACGTTACCGTTGATAAGTCAATACATGTAATGGTAGTAAATCAAGAGACAGTGTGACACAGCAGACAAGCGCCAAGAAGCCGCAGACCGGTATTCTCTCACCATGCCATCTTTTAGCTAATTCCCCCCATATAATGTTCTCTGTGAGAGGTAGCTAATTGAGTAGATGGACTCGTCGCCGGGGATCCTGCGGGAGACACCTTAGCACTTGCCACCACGAAACACCTTACTCAAGAAATACCAGAGGCTCGACAGTTAGTTTCACGTATCCATTTAATACACAATTTATAAACAGTTACATTAGGAGTCATTCGAAGAACCGATGGTAACCAACTTATCAATACATTAAACAACGATCTTAACGAATTACATACATCATAAACTAATGCCATCTCAATCAACCATGACCTGAGGTTCCTTTAAGAGTAACCCTTGATCATACCTCTAACAACAATACCCTTACCTGACGAATCGTCACCCCGTCAGGGAGACAGGTAGCCCTCCTGCTGCCTCAGCGGGAAGCGGGCTCTGTTCTGCCTGGGCAAACAAGCTTGCCCCCAGAGATTGCTACTAGGGTGTTCTGCGGCTGCGCAGAAACACCAGGGTAACTGTTGCCATGGAAACATGGGGTGAGTTCTACCCCGTTGCTATCATTGAATCTCATTACACAATAATATAATATATCACATTACTTTTATACAATAATAATACAAAATGATATTACAGAATTAAGGTCTTGAGGTTCATGGCGATTTGAGGAAAGTTCCTATAAGAGGAAAGAATGAAGACACCTCTGAAGCTAAAAGCTCAGCGGTGACAATTAGATCCACAAATCTCCATGAAATGAAGTCTAAATCAATTCTCAGAAGCACATTTCAAGAATTTCCACTTATCAGCTTCACTATTAGTGCCTTGAAGGACTCCCTTCAACCTTCAGCTTGCTCTAAATAAAACATCCTTCAAGAATTTCCTTTCTGAGGCCGTCTGATGGATTAAGCCCCATACAAAACCACTTCTTGCATTATACAGAGTGTCAGGTATCTGTAGAAAAATCTTGTTATCAAAAGCCACTTCCTAAGAATGTAAACTCTTACTGTTTTGCTCTAGTTTTTGCATTAAACAAAATGTTAATTCCTTAAGGGCTATACCTCTGCGTCTGCAGGGTCTGTCATTCTGTCTGGATTATAATACAGATCTGATCGACTAAAAACATTGAACTTGATTGATGGTACAGATTGAAAGATTGATAGATAGATAGGCAGGTAGATAGATCAATAAGAAGATGGATAAATTGATAGATAGATAGACAGATGCATTGATAGATTTACTGGTCAGGTATGTCGGTAGGCAGGTAGATAGATTGATGCGTTGATAGATAGATGGATAGATAGAAAGATAGATTGGTTGATTGATTGATTGATTCATCTATTGATTGGTTGGTTGTTTGGTTTATTGACAGATAGATAGGGGATTGCTTGCCAATGCTTTGATAGATCCACAATATTTTTAAACCAAAATATTTATTTAAACAAAATTATTAATGAAACAGTAACCCACTTCCTGGGCTTGACAGTCCTTACGTCATTCTAACATGGCTTTACAACTAGACATGTCATTACAACTAGGCATATTCACAAATACAAATAGGTGTAAATTCCTCGTTTATTTGTCCATGTCAATCAAATCATCACCAAGATATTCGGTCAAAAACACACCTTAACATGCCTAAACAAGGTAAACAACCACTAAACAGGTGTAAATAAGCTATAGACAGGTAGTCATAACAATATTCTCCACTTAATGCCTTATTATTACCATGTTAACCTTTTCCTAAGACTGACTGAGTCACTGTAACTCCTTTGGGCTCGGAGCCAACTAGCCAGTCGTGAATGTTACTTGGCTACTTTATCATAAACATAGTAACGTCCCTCTCTATTAGAAACCATCCATACAATATTGCTGGTTTTTCTTGACGTCTAGTTTTTCGATGCAATTCTGGCTTTTTACTTGACATTTGACTTTGGGTTAGGCCAGACACATTTAAATTTTAGCTTCTCGGATCATCTTGAGGCACCTTTTCTTAGTTTTCTAGGGTCGGTCAGTAGAACGAAAACAAACAAGAAACTATTATTTCAATTTCTTATAATTTCAATTTCGTATGCTCAATTTGTTTTTCTGTAGGCAGAAAATCTGGTTTTCCGGTCAATCCGAGAAGCAGAAAATTTAATATGTTTGGCCTTACTCCAAGTCACATGACATCATTGACATGAAGTCTGATCTCAATAAAGTTGGTAGAGTCAGTCTTCTGAACGCGTTTGAAGAGTATGGATTTCTCAATGTCCTGTGTTTTCTGAAGTTGATTTCCAGTGTCAAAAGTTTCAAGGAGGATTCAAGCCTTCAAGGATCTCAAGTGGGTAAATAACTGCTGAAGTTGATCGATTTATAGTTTTATATGCTAGATTGATTGGATCATGGGTAGGTGCTGTAGATAGATAGATAGATAGATAGATAGATAGATAGCGAGACTTTGTATATGACTAGACTCATGGATATTTTGATGACTTTATGTTATACAGATGTAATATCTTGAGTGCATCCCTCCGAAGCTAGCCTTTGCCTCTCATCTGGTTGATTGACGAGGAGAGGCACAGAGAGCAAATCGGAACAACACTCCTAACAGTTCTAAACATATGGAGAAAATATCCATTAACCTGGTCATTAACCCCTTGAGTGGGATCTTTCACTTGCCCTGCACCATGTACACAGCGTGCATGGGTTAGATTAACTCAGTGCTCAGTGTGAGTGCCACTGAGTGGCTTGGCAGTAGCAGGCTTCCATTGTGATATTGCCTGGACAAATGGTTTGAGTGGTCTGGAAGTTATAGACCAAACTTATGACCAAAGTTTATGGCATATGGTACGGTAACGTAGTATGTATTTAAAATGAGAATTAAGACTTGTTATTTCTGCAACCAAAATCATAATTATTATAATAATATTATTGTTGGAGCTTTACCATTTACAGTCATCAACAACATACAAGTGTGTCTTACAAATCTTTGTAAAAGTTACTACTGGAATGCAAAGATATTTCTTTATTCTTTGCATTTTCTTTCCATGCCTAGGCTATATTGTTGGCAGCTTCTATTTGAGGAGATCAGTTTACGAAATGCATGACAATGATGTCATACCCAAATGTCATGATGTCATAAGATGTTGTTAATTGGGGTTAATTAGCCGTACATGAGGAAGATGACATCACCATGACATTTAACATGCATTTGATTCGCATGGCGTTAGCAAGATATTTATCATCATGATCATGCTATTCATTTGCGAGACTTGGGGGTAGGGTTGGTCTAGTGGAAGCAAAAAAAAAATCAAATGTTGAACATAAAAATAAACACCATGTTTTGATATAATTATGTATACTGCATATTTGCATGCAATTCTGCACAAATAAACTGAATTATAGTGAATACCTGCTTTATTCACGTTAAATTATAAAAACTTGAAATATGATAATTGTGATGTAAATCACGTAATGGTGATATTTTGTTGGCGTCAAGGTAAATTACTTGATAAAAATCATTAACATGCATGTGACTTTAACCTTGTGTTATTTACCTGGGCATCATGTTCATCTATATCTTCATAAAATGTATCTGGGGAATCCCCTTTTCTGGGAGAATGTTTTATTTTCGTGCGCCATGCAAGTCGTCACCACAGTGCCATAGTCACTATTAGTCAGCCAATAATCAGGCCTTTCTCCCATAAATCATAGATCTAGACATATTTCTTGTTGTGGTAGATAGATAATTTCTTCAAGGACTTTAAGACGTGAGATGAATGAATGATAGATTTCTGAGACCTGTGTAAGCAGTCTTCACTTAAATTGCTGGGGGGAGGGTTGGTCTAGTGGTGCTAGGCTGCCAGTCGTGGGTCCAGGGTTCGAATCCAGCTCTTGCAGGTCACCTGGGACTATTCTGGACAGCATTTTCAGTCATCCTTTGTCTCATTGCCGTGTCCTCCCCCTGTCCTAAGTAGCCTACCAAGTCCATAAATACAGGACTTCAAGCCCTTATCATCAATCCTTCCCTGTCAACTGGTCTCTGAATCAATTCAAGGTGACTAACAGTGTTTTCTTCTTTTTTTGTAGCCATGGCGACCACTCGGAATATTCCAATAGCACACATAAGAAGAAGTGACTCGGAGTCCGGACAGCAATCTCCGCAGCCAAAGACAATCCACGTCCAGCACCAGGATCACCCGTTCAGAAATGGTGAGGAAAATACAAATTTTACGAAACTATCAGGAAATATACAGATATCAGGGAAATGTAGAGATGCGCAAGGGGAAAATACGTATAGATAAGTATTAGAAAAATATGAGAAAGGGCGAAACTTGGAAAATATACTGAAACTTAAAAAGTATGGTATATCAATACAAAGAAATTATAGAAATTAGGAGGAAAAACTTTTTCAGTTACAGTTGCCCTTGGAAGTAAGTACGCCCCGCTTTGATTTGCCACTAAATGCCATGTTAAACTAAGCAGCTGCTAAGCTGGGGACTTAGAGGCGTATCTAGAAATGACCCCGGCAGGGGGTCATTACATGGGGTGAATATGCGGAGCTCCACCGCTGTTTCCTATCTCTTCCATGATAATTTTGGGCCGGGGGAGGGGGGGAGCCGCGGCCCAATACCCCCCCTCCCCATTAATACGGCGCCGCCCGGCTGGGGTGTACTTACTTTTGAAAGATGCTCAACAAAATTCCAAAAAAATTGAAGAAAAGAGCCTAAATTGAAAGAAATCTCTAAACATGTAGTCGTGGGATCATAGAATCAAATGACATTTGTATAAGATCATGAAGATTTTGGAAATGTTTTCAGTACTTCTCACAAAATATAGTGTGTATCAGATTACACTAGGTTCTCTCATTCCATTTACACATTTTATTTTGTGTATTTACTTAATTTAAGATTTTCTTACTTCTGTATGGTTTATTTATTTATCATTTATGTGATAGGGCACCAAGCCAGTTTTCTGTGCCAAAAGTTTTACTCTCCCTAGATTTTGAGATAATTTCTTTTTCGATGGAGAAATGAGATGTGTCTGGAGCATTTGGAGATATATTATATGAACATATGTGACCTGCTCCACCAAAATGGGTTCAAAGTCGGCCAGCTATCATATTCAGCTGTGAAAATGGCTTTGTGCTTATGGAATTTTGCTTTAAAATGATGTTTCATTTGTCTTGATATCTCCATCCAATCCAAAGATATGGCACCTCAAACATTGATGATACGAAACATCGATCTTTGAGAAAATGGCATTTGAATTTCCCGCCATTACAATAAAAGAACTAGGAAAATCAAGAATGATGCCCAATTTAGATAATTTAAAATCAGTTTTTGGTTAAAATAGTCTTAAATAATCAAAGCAAATTACCTTTGCTTAAACGAGGTACCAAAGGCTAAAAATCATCAAAATGTGACATTTGGACGAATTTTGCTCATTTCCAGAAAATATAGATTGCCTACTTTGAACTCATTTTGGTGGAGCAGGTCACATATTATGATATAAATATTGTGTATTAATTTGTGTTCCAAATATTGTAACTTCGTCTCACGCAGATCTATTTTATCACTCTAAAAAATGATCGATGATTCATCAAGATATTGTTTTTGACACATTTTAACATTAACGTTTCATATAATCTTGATTTCTTTAATATCTTTTTAAACTTTGTGGAAAATACTTCGGTTTTTTGTGGGGATTAAAAATAAATATTCGTAAAGCATGTAAAGTGATCTTGTACTGTCTGCTGACATTTATTACAGTTGATCCGTATTAAGATAACTATTGACATTGTTAGTTTGAATGGTTTCGTGAAGGTTGTCTGACCAGTCTAGTCTGCAAGGTTGCTGATTTCTGTATGGGCATTTTACAATAATATTTTTTTGTAGATTTTCCTCACAGTAATAACCGAAGGATTTAATTACATGATAGGATACAGAGTTATAGTTAGTGCTCTTAGTCATAGTGACATTAGGCCGCACATAATTGATCTTTAGCTTCTCGGATTCGTCTCAAGGCACTTTTTCTAGGGTCGGTCGGTAGGACAAAAAAAATATTTTATAATGTCAACCAAAAAAAATTATTTTTTTTTCAATTTTTTTTTCCATCGGCAGGAAATCTATTGTGTCGGCGGGTCCGCGAAGCTAAGAATCAATTATGTGTGGCCTTAGTGTGATTGAAATGTATGCATTTTGAATTTGAAGTTGCTGGTAAACCGCCAACACCGCAGCACTGCGAAATTGAAATTCCGGGAAAATTTCGAATTCAAATTCAGTCGTCAGGAAAAGGAATACACGTGCGCCATGCAGGTAATAAGCATGTGGCGCCCCCTAGCATGTGACGAGTTTGATGAAAAATTTTAAGAGCATTATCACCCTATGATAGTGATATACAATGTTTGGTAGATCGTTTTAAATTTATTATCATAGCATGTTACGAGTTTGCAATAGATCACCCTACTTTTGTATCTGATCAATGAATTGATATGTTTTATTGCATAACATGTCTCCAAAGATTAACTCCCTAGAATAGTGTATCCCTCAATTTGGCATGTTACAAGTTTTAAGAGTGTGACTTCAAATATTTTCATGGATTATACAAAAAAAAGATATATATATCCCATTTTGTATGAGTTATTTATCATGTGTATTCAGCATTGAAAGCATGTTTAAGTTTTAGAGTTCACCTGTTTGCCGTGCTATCCCTTAATGATTAGTTGGGTAACTTGGGTTCACCAGATAGATTTTGTGGCATAATCTGTCAAAAATGTTAACCTATCCTTATCTATAAAAATAAAATGTCAAAATATTGTTGGTCTATATATCTGTCTATCTATCCATTCCACATGACCTATCTGTCTATTTATCATGTTTATCTATTCATCCACATGATCTATCTATCTGTCAGACTCTTGTCTATCTATCTACATGATCTATCTATCTATTTGTTCGGATGAGACGTTAGATTGGCGGCTACTTGTATAATTGTCTGCGCTGGGCAACATATGTCTTTCAGACATCGTGTCTCTTTGGTGTGATTTATTTGTATATATTTTAACTGTAAAGAATTTGTATATATTATAATTGCTTCAAGAAAGAAATTGAAATTGAATTGAAATTGAAAGATCCCTCGCATTTAATCATGTTAATGGGGTGAATGTGTAACATGTTGAGGACTCCTGCTCTCTTTCCCAACTCATCAATCAACCTCAAAAATGCCCAGAACTGTGCTTAGAGGGCTGCACTTGCCATATCTATTTGCATGATCTATCTTATCTATCTATCTATCAATCTGTCAATCTATCTATTGATCACATCCGTCATCTATACATGTTAAGATAATCTGTGTGCCTATCTATCTACCTGTAGCATACAGCTTTATAGCCACTTATTTTATACCCGAATGGCTAATCACTGCTAATATACCTTTAACCCTTACTGGACTAAAGGGACATTTCTGTGCATCCCCTGCTTACTGCATGAGGGGACATTTTGTCCCTGAAATATGCTGTTGTCCCTGATGACGTCACAAGCACAGGATTGTTTTTTGGGACTGATCAGTCCAGTAAGGGTTAAGCTGTTAATTGCATATGAACCTGAAATTCTGCCAAGAAAATCAACATGAATGTAGCTTTGTCACAGATGCATGAAGTATTGTAGCTTAGCAGTTTTTGCAAAATTTTTAGTTCATTGAATTTTAGGTCCTCGATATAGCCCAATACGGTGCTGCAGAGGCGTAAAACACAAACACATCATTGAATTTTAGACTCTTTTATCAATTATGAATTATATTTGGAAACTTTCTTACTTGAATTGGAATAAATGAAAATGTTATTGCATCATCATTCGTTGTTCACACATTCATACATAAATAAGTAAATGCAAAAAAATATCTTTATAAATATCCTTCAATTTTTTGCCCATTGTAAATTTATATTATTTATCTCCGACTCTCCAATAATAAACCCGATAGACTATCATTTTATCATTTATATGATCACAGATCTATTGCATGGATTTGTAAACTTGTTTTAAGTTTATTTATCTTTCTTCATATTTACCAGTATGGTCTTTTAAATTAATTTTAAGTGTTATTTACGATTTTCATACCTTCTCTCTCTCTGTTTCCTCCTATTTTTTTAGCATGTCATTTTTGTCAGCTCTCCCACCATTGTGGAAACTGCACTTGTTGTAAGTTGGTCACAAACTTCAATGATATTTTTTTAGAAAACAAAAAAAAAATCTCATTTGAAGATCATTTTCTACTCTTAAAATGCCTGTTTAATAGTGTTAATAGAAACAAGTTTGTTTGTTCGATATTGGTTGCGTTCAGGCTGAAAATAATGATTTTAGAGCTTGTGATTTTAATTTGGATGGAATGGCTAATTTAGGGCATGGGATTGTAAACAATGGAGCTTATGTTCAAAAATTCGGTTTTTAGAATGTTTAGAAGCAGTTAGCAGTTTTGTACTAATTCTGTTAAAAACTACACAAATGCTTCTTGGTTTTGGCACATTGTTGAATTAAACTAATAACGGTCAAGACTTAAAATAACGAGTTCAACTACGCTGGACCGTTATTTGTCCATTATGCTGGGAGCCTCCCAAGTACCTATATATATATGGCTCCATTGTACAGTGGTTAGTATGTCTGCCTTGTACACATGAGGCCGTGGGTTTAAACCGCGCCCTGCCCATGTCCTGATTGCCATTCAATGTGGTGAGCGCCATGACGGCGATGAGTATATTTAGCCGGAATGGGCGCTATATAAATTAGGCCTATACTGTATCACCAGTGTTCAACCTTGTTAAAAAAGAAAGTCATTTCTCACCCATGCTTGTGACCATGATATTTATGTTGGAAAATACTTGAGAAAAATGCCTTTTGAAACTTGTGTTAACACTTAGCAGGTACCTATTCTTTATCAAATACCTCGAATTTATATGTACATGTATTATAATGCGTGGCCCAAATAGTGATGGATGCTTTGCAAGGTACAAGGTTTACATCTCAAAACTGCATCTGCATGGATTCTAATTCCTAGTATGTATTTTGATTAGCCTCAAATATGCCATGTACTGCATGTCAATTCACAGTATAGCCCAATAAGGTACTGAAGAGCACTGAAATGTATAATATAGTTCAATGCTGAAGAGTTGTAAAATGGGTAAAACCCTAACTATGTACCGCATGAAAAATGCATGATATATCAACGAAAGCTCATAAAAATATCAAAGGATTTATTTCTTGGCTTTTATGTGGAAAACTGAAAAAATTAGCACACATTTTAACATTGTTTAACATAGTTTCTATTATGTGTGTGACTTAAAACCAGAACTTTCTGATTATTTTGGCACTTTCTTAAAATTTTGGCTTTCTGCATTTTGTCAAGATTAACAGCATCGTTGAATTATTAAATTATTTATCACTTTCAATTTGTAGTCTCAAAAAGTATGAGCAAAACAAAACTGCTTATTTATTTTCAACAACTGGACTGAAAAACATTTCGCTGGATAAAATTGTAAGAAAGAAAATGTTGCTTTCGGTCAAGCTAATTACTGGTGTATTAAATAATAACAAAATGGACAGGCAAGAAAAGTTCAAGATTTTTTGCACCACACATAACAAAATTAGACAGTTTGGAGAACAAGTTATTTCTGCTTCGATACAACTTATAAAGGCACTTTCCAAATTAACCTCATCTCATGATTAAAACATTGTATACAAATATATTCAAAGTTCTCTTATCGTTATTTCAGGCTTACCTACTATAACCCCCATCATTTACCCCAATCGCCAAGAGGATCGTTACAGCGCGAGCCCCGAACCCCCTCAATATGTCAACACCTCGTACGCGAGGGCTTCACCCACCGCAGACTCCTTTTATGCGTCCAACCGATCTTATTCCCCTACTGGAGGATTCACGCAAACGTTTATCAGTTCGCCACCTGTTGGTAACACGTGAGTAACTTTCCTTATTTTTGCTGTGGAGGGGAATTAGCTCTGTGGTAGCATGCTCCCTTTCCAATGGCTGGGCCATGGGTTCCAATCCAACCTCTGGCCATTTCAGCTTATATTGGATGGCAGTTACAATCATCTTTCGTCTCATTCAAGTGTCCTTCACCTTTTCAAAATTAGCCTCCTCAGTGCATAAATACAGGAAGTAAAGCCCTTATGTCCCTCTGCTTGCCTCTATATAGTTGAGGTTCTCTTTTGATAACACCTTAGCATGCCATGGCCAAGTTGGTAAAGTTAACAATACAATTTCATTCCAACATAAAAAGTGTTGCTATCTGTCACCCTGTCGTGATGATGCACTTAGTGAATACCCTTCTAGCCCTTGATGGGGGGAGGGTTGGTCTAGCGGTAGCGTGCTGGGCTGCCAATGGCGTCGAATCCAGCTCTTGCCCGGTCCCTTGGCCTATGTTGGACGGCTGTTTCAACATCCTTCGCCTCATTGCCATGTCTTCCTCCTGTCCTAATTAACCTACCAAGTGCATAAATACAGGACATAAAGCCCCAATCATCCATCTAGCCCTTGATGATACTGATGATAGTTGGCAGTTCTCTGAATGTTCATTTTCCTGTTTATCTCTTTCAGCTCTCCAGCCAATCAGACTGCCCCTCTGCCTCGGTCTGCAGGAATCTCACTATCCTACGACAGAACCAAACCGGGTGAAATCAGCTTCAGGGCGCGACCTCAACCCCAGGAATATTCGGGCAACAGGTCGCCCTCCAGCCCCTACCAGGAGGATCCTCCCTTTCAAATCACTGCTAAGCCAGCTAATATTATCCACATTCAGAGGTGAGCACTATACAAGTTGACGGAAATTCTATCACAGAACTTGAGAAGAAAGCATACTTAGAAGATATGGCTCTGTACTAGTTAAGGATATATATACCAGTTCAATCAGTTCTATACCTTGGACACCACATTGTTTCAATCCAATAATGTGTCCACTACATTGTTTCAATTAAAACAGTTGTTTTATTTCGGAGTATTGAAATATGGTATTGACCTCTAAATAATGCAGGAGATCCATTTTGACTTCGCTTCTTGTACGAGATCACTTTTACCAATGAAAATACAGATTTTTCTGAGCTGATTTACTGTGATGCGCGGATCATGCAGAATTCTTGAACCTACGATGCTTAGGAGCATCAAAATTCATGTAGAACGGGGTAAAGTTGGCAAGCCAGGAGAAGGTTGGCCGCCTATTTTAAACCACTTGATGAGAGAATGACAGAAATTCCAGAATTCCTAACTGACATAGGTTTCTTTGGGAAAGGCGCCACCTGTGTCAGTGAGGAAAGTTAACATCAATAGGCGACCAACTTTACCCCAGCTTGCCAAGTTTACCCCGTTCAACAGTATTGTAGTCATTGCTGTGATAAGTCTACTGGAGTGTATAAGTACAGGATGTAAAGCTCAAATAATCTATCCATCGTCAACTGCTTCTATATTTCACTAATTGCACTACTTATTTAAAAGAATTGTTTTTCCTTTCAGAGCTGAAAGAAGATCTGACCTGAGTCCTGAACCGAGCCGTTCCTCGACTGCTTCCCCTTCGTCTCCCTTCTCCGCAAGCACAAGACAACCACAATTGCCGCAACCCCAAGATTATAATACTCCTAGATCACCTACATCTCCTCCAATTACTGTACGCTCTCCTCCTCCTATTGCCGGAGAGGGAGTAAGGAGTAAGATACTTTACACTGCTCCAGCTCCTCAGCAAGGCGTAGTTTCATCAAGACCAGCAGGGGGCAGCAACACCAACAACAGTGGAGCGCCGCGGCCCCCTGGTGGAAATCTGCAAACTACTCACTCCCCTACGTTGTCCTATTCGGCCCCTGCGAGAGATACGACATCAGGGGTAAGTATAATGTGGCCTATTATCACAGAATAATGTTCAAGCTACCACTTTGAGCATTGGGTAGATGTATAAATTCATTTCCTCACAATTTAAAAAAAAGAATTTGCATGTTACTTGTGAGCGAGAGACTGCAGCGCTCTCAGTTAGTTCACAGTTAGAATACTGAATGGAAGACTGTAAATCGCCTAGTGTAAACGAAAACTTGTGCAATTTTGGTTAAAATCTGCTGACATGATAGCTTTGAAACCCCTTAATCATGCAATCCGTGGATTCTTGTTGGTAAGACAACTATTCCTGTAGAGAATCTCAAGAATTTGTCAGTAATTAATAGATTATAGATAACCGTTCTAAGTGAACTGACCAATCAGAGGGCAGTGTTCTAGAAAGACGTGGCCAGGTTTTGCAACTGCTGAAATGGAACCTTTGTATTTCCTGGTACGCTTCAGCAGAGCCTTCAGTGAATAGGTCAGACACACCCACAAACCTGGCCAATGAACAGGCCTTCACACAATCACATGTTATGCAAATTAGGCCAATTTCGCCAATTTCCAGACTTCAGTGAACCATAGAGGTTTGCAAATTACTGGAGTAGATAATCTCTCCAAGAGCCTTAAAATTATAGGTCTTAGGCCTCTGAGGATTGAATTGTCTTCACGGAAATCAAAAGTGAAAGGTTTGAACTGGAGAGAAATACTGCTCGCTGATTGGATGTGACTCTCTGATGCAAATCTTATGATAATATACGAAAATAGAATGATTAGTTTAGGGTACATTTAGATTCTCTGGGTGTCATTGTACTGGATTTGCCCTGTTTCTCACAGGCCTACAATATATTTTCTTTGCAAATTTCAGTCGAAGGAACCTGGTCCAGGAGGAGAAGGAGAAGATGAAGTGGACGCCCTGACGAACCTCCTAATGCAGAATATGGATGCTGCTTCCGACCCTGAGTTCTTTGGTAAGCATTGAAAAATTGCTCTCATATAATTTATTGAAAGAGTGCTACTTATAATTTACACTGTGAAGCCCGAAAGAATGATATGATAAAAGTTTATTGACAAGATTTAAAAGGTATATTTATTAGGTTTATAATGATAAATAAATATTGTCAACTTAAACTAGCTCTTCATTGTGAGTGAAACTTTTCAATATTCAAATATATTTGGGCAAAATTTCATATATATATATATTGTCTATTATTCTGCTCCGGACCCAATAGGATTGTAATCATTTGCAGTATTCTATATTTGTCTGGAATTGTCGCAATTGAACATTGTTTTATATGAGTTTTATGTATTCATGAGTTGCTATGTAATTTGTTGATACAAATTTGTAATTGTATGATACGTGCATATATTTGAACATGTACAGTGGTGGAAATAAGTACTTAATCCCTATACAACTTCCAGTTTTGAACAAGCCCTAAACTCCAAAATGCTCAAACTATTATGAAATCCAGTAAAGTTGTTTGTTGTACCCTTATTTCAAAGATTAGAATAGATTTTGTTGCAAAGTTTCAGAATGTTGAAGACACGGAAAATTAAAAAGAGGCTCAAATACTTATTTGCCCCACTATGTTATCCTCAATTCCTTGAAATGCAGTTCCTTGAAATTATATTTTTACCCTATTGATTATTTCATCAGCAATGTGCCATTTGAAACCCGGTGTTGGGAAATTTGGTTTATTATAGTAACTTGCATAATTTATAGAAGTGAATATGACATTTAGAGCTCTTAACTTTAAAAATTTCAGAGATGTGTAGTACCTAATATCAACATTATTGTTTATTTTGCATAATAAGGCCACACACAATTGATTCTTAGCTTCGCGGACCCGCCGACACAGTAGATTTCCTGCCTTTTTTTTTGACATTATAAAATTATTTTTTTTCACCTATTTTTTTTTTTTCCTTCCGACCGACCCTAGAAAAAGTGCCTTGAGACGAATCCGAGAAGCTAAAGATCAATTATGTGTGGCCTAACTATATACACATAGATTTCTAATTCATATCTAATCCAATTGCTTTACTTACCCAGGTCCCTGCTCGTATTGTGGGCGAGTGGTGAAGGGTCAGTTCAACGCCTGTAAGGCATTTGACAAGGTCTTCCATATTCAGTGTTTTAGGTGTTTTCATTGTGGTGAGTTCTCGGAAAAAAATCCTGCAATCCTTTGGAAGAATGTTCCTGCGAATGTTGCTATGAAATGTGTGATGTCCCTTACAAGTTCAACATAGCGTCTTCCCTATATGAGCCTTTGATAGTGCAAGCTGAATGCATATTTTGATAGCTACCCTATAAAGGCATTTGACCTTGTTCATGCTCTAAGCCTTTATACCTGGTTGATTGGTTATTAACCCTAGCAAAGCATTTGACTAAGGGGTTGATATGAGGGTGAATTTTGAAAGAGTGATGTTACGGATTGTTACCTATGTGTGGTGATTTTAATGAGAAAATTAGGTAGGCCTAAACACCTCATATTCATAGATTTACTCATGATTCCTCATTCTGCTGAATATAATTAACTCTGGTGTGTCAATTTGATACAGTGCATTTGATATTTGGTTCTTCAGAAATATTATGAAATGAGCCATAAAAAAGTAGTTTAAATTTACAGACTGAAATCATCAACATACTTGATGGAGACTAAGTCTTATTCAAAATTCGCGTCATCCTCTAATCCCATTCTTTATTCAGGCACCTAATCCAGGCACTTACCTAATCTTAATCCAGGCACTTACCTAATCCAGGCACTTCCTAATCCAGGCACCTTGATCCTGCATCATCACTCCTAGTCCTTGCTATGCTGCTTGGAATAACTTTTTGAGCAGACTTTGCATTTGGTTGGCTGGAAAATAATAGAGCAAAACTATTTTGAACATTTTGGATTATGTTTCTGAGACAATTGGGTATCTTTAACAGAAAGTCTGTGAGTTTTGTGTTATTCTCTATGCCTTTGCTTGTTCCTGCATTACTATGTGGTACAGATTTTAATGGAAAATGTTGGAATTACACTGTTGTGTAATAGCTATTCTTATGTGAAACTGTGACATTTTAAAGATTTGATAATTCGTCAAACAGTTTGCTATTACACCAGCTCTTTGTGGAACTGAATGCAAAGTCTTCTCAACTTCTTTCATAATTTCTCACCTACTAATTGTCGTTGAATTAACAGATTGCTGCTTGTGAGATTAACCGAGCCTTGGTTACCATGGTTACACTGCGAATTAACTTGTTGGTGATTGGCTATTCACTGCATGAAGTTTTGCACAGTTTTACGAGTACATTCGATGGCATCGTGTCATGTTTCATTGGCAGCCCATTGCGCAAAGCACTGTCTCTCTCCCGACATGTTCGAATTTTGATTCTAGAGAAGACCCTAACCTTGACGCCATTGACAATCATTAGTCTTGTAAAATAACGTGATAGTTGTGGACTGGTAAATCTAGTAAAAAATACAGAAGTATGATTTGGTGCCGACCACGCTGAACAGAATGACAAGCTTTATGACAAACTTGAATTGCTATGAAAAGCAATTGTTACTTTTGAAAAAGCAGGTTGACACGGAAAAACAAAAAACATGTCATCAATTGGACTCATTATACTGTGCAAAACTAAAGGCTAATTCCTTCACACTGACTAGTAATCCACATCTAAACAAGACCGCTGTTAAGGATATCTCCCAAAACCCATACTTCCCTTGAAAGCCTTTTCCCTCCACTAATTTCGAATAATACATGTGTTGCCCCCTATAGTTTTCTAAGCTAATTAAATCCCTGTATCGTGCTGCCCTCTATAGGAATGTGTGCAAGGTGTGGAAAGGCTATAATGGGAGAGAATACCGGATGTTCCGCTCTCGACAAACTTTATCATCTTAACTGCTTTTCCTGTAGCAGTTGTGGTAAGTTAAATGTAAAGTATGAGATAATTTTCTTCATCATACTATTTCTTGTTACATTGATTGATGTATAGAGATTGAGAGTTTGTTGTTTTGTTAGATATTTTGTGTCTACTTTAAAAGTACTTTTCATCAACTCCTTTAAGTGGAATTTGTTTAGATTTGATTTGATTTTTAATCCTTAATGAAGAGGCCAGTGTGAAACTTAAGTTTTTAGAATAGATATTTAAGGCATTGATATTCCCAATTCCGATCTTTTCATTTAATTAATCTACATGTAAGACATTAATACGTTTGTATAGATTGGTATAAATTACTTTCACAGGCCGTTGTGCTCTTGCTTTGCATAGGACAACTTCTCTTAATTGCCGAGAATCTTTTTTCAACCTTTCTGTCTACCCTACTATCTTTTGCATGCTCCGTTCTTGATCTTTTGGTGATGTGGTTTTGCAGCGAATGCATGAATTTGCAATTAGATATTTCACTGTACTAAAAAGTGGAAGTTTACATTTGTTGTAATGATTGAATTATAACTTAATATTTGATGATGTAATTTTGTAATATTGTTTAGAAATAGATGGTGTGGATAGTCATCATCTGTAAAAAATCAATATAAAAGTAAAATTGATAAATTATTCTATCTGATATTTTGGATGTAGCCTAATTGTGTTGCCATAGAAATCATCTACTTTTTCTTGCAGGATCTATTTACCCTGGTAAAGTAAAATGTGTTTCAAATGTTTTAGGGGAATGTCTTGGAGGTCAGCCGTTCTTTGCAATGGAGGGGAAACCTTATTGTGAAAGTTGTTATTTGGTAAGAATAAAATTGAACAATAAAAACAAGACCTTGCAGGAACCCGTAGACTGATAGAGAGACGTAGTTACCCAAAACTCACATGTGTCAGCAAGACCTGTCTTGATTACACTAACCATTATTTGCTGGGTTGGCAGATTTCATTAAGGGAATTTAAAGCATGATTTATTTGGTTTTAACCAATTTAGTTTATTTTTGAAAATGATTATAAAATGTCTCACGAGGCAAAATTAAGCTACTAAGTGTGGAATAAACTTATGATGAGGAAATTGTAAACCAACTTCTGTTGACAGTTGTAATGATGATATCCTAGTTTCTCTTACTGGAATCGTGAATGCTTGAGCTGCATAACATTGTCCCAAAAGAGGCCCGTAATTTGACAGATATCTCAATTCTCTTGCAGAATACCCTTGAAAAATGTTCAGTTTGCTCCAAGCCAATCACAGACAGGGTAAGTATTTCAGACAGCCAATAAACAGGCAGCATATATATTATGCAAATTAATGATATCCACTTATTTCAGTATTGTAACTTTACAACTATGGTTCTTGCCTATGTTTCTTTATTTCTAAAATTCCTGTACACTTGTATACCTAAGTTGTTTTGGAGGAGGAAAATTGAATAATTTATGCAAAAATTATCTGAATAAAAAAGCGATAACTAAAATTTTTAGGAGTGAAGAGTCATCTGAATTTCATTGCTGCTATATATATCCATTCGTAAATAATTCACAGTCTGTCAAAGCTGTCTAAAGGTGTCTCCATGATTCAACATTCTTCTGGTTGTATATTTCAGATTCTCCGGGCAACGGGGAAACCCTACCATCCTTCATGTTTCACTTGCGTCGTGTGCAGCAAAAGTCTAGATGGAGTCCCCTTCACTGTCGACGCCACGAACCAGATTCACTGTATTCAAGATTTCCATAAGTAAGTTCTATGTTGGACGGCTATTTCAATCATCCTTTGCCTCCCTCTTTGCCGTATCCTCCTACTGTTCTAATTGGCCTACCAAGTGCATGAATACAGGATGTAAAGCCCCAATCATCCATCCATCAATAAGTAAATCAGGGGAGTTGGGGTTAGATCTTTTGGCGCATTGATTTAAATTACCGGGTCCTGGGTTTGATTCCCGTTCTGGTCAGGTCACTCCGGACCTGTGCTGGACACCAGTTTAAATCGGCCTTTGCCTCATTGTTATGTGCTCGTCCTGTCCTGATTAGCCTATGATGTGCATAAAAACAGGACATATGCTGGACGCTGGACAGCAGTTTCAATCATCCTTGGCCTCATTGATGTATATCCTCAAAGCTCCTGTCCTGATTAACCGACCATAGTCCATAGATATGGGACGTAAAGCCACAATCATCCATCTATCTACTGATAAGTTGTCACTAAATCTGTCTCAACATGCTTAGAAAGTAGCGCAGTATATAAATCTCTTGTGTTCATCTGTCACATGTATTTCTGATTCTCTACGATGAGTTGTCAGCTAGTTTGTCTGTCAGATCCTTTCGATGCTTAACCGCATCACAGGCATAATTTTAATAAAATTAATTTAAAGTTTCAACTTCCACATTCAGTAATGCAACCCTTCATATCTTGTTTATTTTTTACATGATTTGTAAATATATCTGATCTATCTCTAACTTTATGTTGACATTATTCTTTTGCTCTTGCTATTTCAGAAAATTTGCCCCACGGTGTTGTGTGTGCAATGAGCCGATAATGCCAGAACACGGGCAGGAGGAGACAGTTAGAATCGTGGCCATGGATCGCAGCTTCCATGTTAACTGCTACACATGTGAGGTATGTCTTAGGGCTATTCCATTTGAAACTTTGAGGGGGGGGGTGTTTGGGTTAAATTTTTGACCCCCGCCGGCCTCCGTGCATCAAAGTGAATTTTACCAGCCCCTCCAATGCACTAACTTCGCTTTTTTTACGGACCCTACAGGCAGTAAATGCGAATTTTTTACCCACCCCGCATGCATCAAATAAAAATTTTATGATTACAATGCGTAATCCTTCATGGAATGATAGTGTCCTCTCCATACTTCTGAACCAAGTTTTCGCTGTTCCCCTCATCCATCTTAAGAAAAATAAATCAACCTGATTTTGTCGCCATGACCTAATAGTATGTTTGACTGCAATTAAAATCATTCTTGGCCTCATTGTTGTGTCCTCCTCCTGACCTCTTTATCCTTCTCAGTGCATATACGGGACGCAAAGCCCCATTCATCCATCCAGACACTTTCTGCATCAGTTGGTCATATGTTAGACTGCAGTTTCATTCGTTCTTGGCCTCGTTGCCGTGTCTTCCTCCTGTCTTAATTAGGGCCTAGTTAGTAATTACCCTTCTCATTTCTCATTGAGTCATTGGTGCTATAAATACAGGATGTAAAGCCCAAATCATCCATCCATCAATCTCTTTTGATACAGGTTATCTGATTATGTATTTTTATTTTTCGTTCTTTTTCTCTAGGACTGTGGTATGGTACTATCCTCGGAGGAAGAAGGGCGAGGGTGTTACCCTCTTGACGACCACATCTTGTGTAAGAACTGCAACGCCACACGCATCCAGAACCTCTCTTCCAAGATGACCACTGAGTTATGAACAAATTAGAAAATAGATACAGAAAAAATTTAGAACAAATTTGATAAATTTCCCTGTTCTCAACAGATTAAAAACTAATTTTGTGTTCTAGCCTAATAGATTCTACAAAGAATGATAACAATGACTACTGAGTTATTTGCAAAGTTTGAATAAATCTAGAACAAAATACGGAAAAAATGTCCTACTCTCAACAGATATATAGAGCAAATTTTGAACACTTTTAATCGTATTCTGAATTCTATTTATATGTCGTTCAAAGAATGACAAAATGATCACTGAGTTACGAGCAAATTCACAATATATATTTAGAACAAGTTTAGTCCATTTTCCTAGTTCTCAACCGATTAAAACATTTAAAAAAATTGTTTGCAAATTCTCAATTCCATAATGCTCCACTTTCATTCATTATACACACACAACATTACTGAAGAAAATGGAAAGTTAACAAAAATTATATGTTTGTCCATCTTTTATAAAAAATATGTGTATATTATGTTCTAATCTGAGTTATGTGAGCAAACCTTAGTATCTACAAATGTGGATGTTTGATATTAAAATTATTTGTATTTAAGAGATAAGAGTAAAGTTTGTCATAAATTCCCAAAAAGTGACGTCCCTAAAATATTTGACAAAGGAGCACACTGTGCTTTGAAATATTTCCCTACTTTGAATTACTCCTTCAATCTACCAAATTTCGAAAAAGTTTCCTTGTGTGAAAGTATTAGCTAATGATACTCAATTGTTGCCATTATTAGTTTCCGCCAAATATTATTTTCGATTTATTTTGCATTTCGATATACATGCATGCATTGGATGAAACGTACTTCAAAATTAAATATTTTTAAAAAATGATTTTATGAAAATTATTATATTAAAATTACTACATTTGATGAAAATATGTTCACTCGTCAGTGATTGATTTATGATTATTCTGCCAATCCCTCATGCCAGTAATGTAAAGTAAATTTTATACCTTGTTAGTGCCAAAAACTGGCCATTAAGGACTGTACTGTGCGTGCTAGGTCAGTAAAGCTTTTTAAAGTATTTTAGAAAGCGAACAATAATCTTTGCATTTTGAGGGTGTAAATATATATACTTAATTGACCAAAACATAATGTGATCAGAACCATGCCAAATATCATTAAACTGCATACAATTTTTACTTAATAATTAAATTGTAATACTTGATATTTCATAAGATATATATTTTGAATGTTGAACATTTTTGGAACTTTTTCATACTCCGTTATGTACGCTATGAAAATATATTTGGTAGGCCCATATTTACGAAAGCCAGTACAAGCTTATGTAAGGATGATCTTATGACATTAATATATTGGAGAAATACTAAGAATTACTTTCATATATATGCATCCCGGATTTACATTAATTTTACAATATATATGTTTGATGATATAACTTAATAAAGAGATTTTAAAATTGTCACCGATATTCAAAAATGGACGTTTGCAAATGTATTTGATTCATAGGCCTACATAGATTACCGTGTAAAATTGTCACAAGTACACATGATTGACTTTGACTTGATATACACTATATCATTTATCCTTATAGACTACATGTCCGATTGTCCATATACTACATAAGTCGGCTAAGGCCACACATTATTGATCTTTAGCTTCTCGGATCCTCTCAAGGCACTTTTTCTAGGGTCGGTTGGTAGGACAAAAAAAAAAGTGAAAAAATTTTTTTTATAATGTCAAAAAAAAATTTATTTTTTATTTTTCCATCGGCAGGAAATCTATTGTGTCGGCGGGTCCGCGAAGCTAAGAATCAATTATGTGTGGCCTTATAGACTACATGTCCGATTGTCCATATACTACATAAATCGGTTAATCTTGTCTCGTAGTTTACTATATCTCTAGAAACCATGCCTACCCACATATATGAAAAATATATATCTCCAGAGACAATGTCCACCCACCTTCACGAAATAAGTATATCTCTAGCTGAACCACCTATATTAAACAAATACACCGCATTGAAGAAATATTAAGATAGTATTCTGTATAACTAGTCAGTAGAGTGATAGAACCGTTAATGTTTGTAAAACGTGTGATGTGTATATTTTGTACTGTTGTTTGTTATAATTACAAAGTCTATCTAGAGTATAACAATTAGATAAAAATGTAAATGTATCTAAGCATTTATACATTTTGATTTATGAAAATTGAATTTAGAAGTACCTTTGGCAACGAATGTTGTTCAGTGTTCAAATCTAAAGCCGAAGCGTCTCCTAAAAAAAACTGTTTGTCTAATTGCAATTAAGATAATTGAGATAAATATGTATAATTGGACTATTACCTGCAGTTTGCAGTTACATATTGGCTTGTGCAATTTAATTTTGAAAGTTTGTATTGGATTGATTGATTTGATATATTGATATGATATTGATTATATTGAATTGTAAAGTTTTAAACTTGATTTGTTTACATGTTGTGTATGCTCAATTTGTTTATATGAATTTATAAATTTTTCTACGAAATATGTGTATATGGAGCTTGTATAATTGTAACATATCTGAGTAGTTTTTTTGATAGAAAAAAATTGTATTATTGGTTTCTTTTTGTATGATTCTTTGATTGATCAATAGTATTGCGATTTTGTGAGCTGGTTTCTTTTACATAATTGCTTAAATGGTAAATACACGTTTACCTTGTTTCTTTGATAGGACACCCACCAACAATTTTCTGCTTGTCGCTATTTAAAATTTTAATATAAAAGGGTGAAATAAGTGTCAGAGTTAGCGTCAGGCACCAAGAAAAAATTTTCTTGCCTCAAATTGGAAAAATTATTGACAAAATATACTTGAGCAAGTGGCTGCAGAGGCGTAAAACACACATACACATACTCCAGCAAGTGAGTTATCAAACTCTAATCTGTTAAATTTAAATAGTTGCAAATTGTATTATGTATTATAATATACACATACCTAAACATGGAAATATTGCCGTTAAACACTGCTGATTGTAAGTCTGCTTTTGAAAAGTTGTAGGCTATTATGATTTAATAACCATTTACACAATCGATATTATTTTGAATATTTTCTAGGTGCTTGACTTTGCAGTTTATACAAAATATACTTGATGTATTTCAAAATCAGCATTTTACTGCCAATTATATGTCATTTAACAGACTTCTTTAAGTCTGTATTGAGTCTTGAATTTGATAACTTTTGCAAAAAAACAATCTATGCTTTTGTCTTGTTGCATTTTATGCTTTCTGTAATAAAACAGCAGAAGTATTTGTAAAAAATGGAAAGTGTTTGTTGTATTTATTCCTCGAAAGTGAAAAATTTATTCATTCAATATGTAATAATTGTGTAAGTCTTGTGCAAATAGAAGATTTATAAATACGGGGTATTGGTATTGGGTGGAGAAAAAAGTTTGTTAAGCACTGATATTGACAAAAAGTTGGTGACCACATTCATCAGGACATTGATTTATCAATAAGGCCTAAATATAAGCTAGAGGACCTAGTATTTGAAAGGCAAAGAAAAAAATTAGCACTTCATTTTTTCATTAAAACATATCTCTGGTCAGCTCATGAGAGAATTCCAGAAGACCAGAACGGAGCCATTATTCAAGCTTTATTAATTAAAAAAGTTGCATTGCAAAGTTGCGCATTGTCGCTTTAAATATTTTATGGAATTAGCAACGGGGATGGAACGGGGGGAGGGGGAGAAAGTTGTAAAATTATTATTGGTGCTAAAGAAGAAATTTAGGTCTTGCGAATAAGATTTGCCCTTTCTCGTCCGACCAGCCCTGCTTCCTACTTTTCCTTGTGGCACTCTGGGGAATTCAGGAAAAGGAATACCTGCATGCCAGAGAAATAATTGGCTGGAGACACTGCTCCAAGGCAGATGTCCAGCCAAAATAACTAATTTATTGGTGGTGGCGCCACTTTCTAGCATCTGGAAAATCCTGGTAGAAATGTGAGAACTACTCATGATTGCAGAGCCCTCTTGTGGATTGTCTGTGGATGTAAACAAAATGTCAGCTCACGAGGAGTTAGATAAAACTATCAGAAAATACAGGAAAAAACTTCGCCAGATTGAAAATCTTGAGAGATCAGAGAGAGAATTAACAGATGATGAGATAGAGAAGGTATGTGGCCCAAAATATTTACTTGTTATTGAGTTAAAAGGAGATAATTTTGGGTTGGAAAGGGTAATGGTACACGTCACACAGTTGCAAAATGATGAAGTGATGCATGCATGGCACGTATATTATCTTACCAGTGCCAAGCGCATGGGATCTTCGTGATGCATGGATGGGCTCACAAAACAAAACTTTATCAAGTTTTTGACAAAAGTATTAATGACAATGTGCAATAGAAATTCATTTCAATCCATTTCAGATAAATTTCATGTGATGCTTGATCTTTGAAAATCAAGTTGCTTATTGACATAACAATTTAATGTGGTTTTAATTGGTGAGATTAATTTCTGGTAATACAGTTATACTCAAGTTGAATTTACACAGTTTTAAAAGTGACATTTATCATAAAAAAGCAACTGAAAGTAACTAACCTCACAGCGATAATAAATTACGCAACCTCTCCCCTCCTCACAGTGTTATAAGTTATAACTTATATTTAACTTTTATTACACAAAAGGTACCCCGGTGATTCAACGAGAAACTTCTCTATGTCAGCAAAAGCGGAGTTACTTTTCAAAGTGACTAGTCTATCTTTAGGATAAAAATGTTGGTTTACCACTCAAATGTTGGTGTGTGGTCAACCAGGCGACAGACAACCAGGCGACAGTATGCCACTACCAACTAGGCTACACAAAATTTTCAAATCACTTATCACTTCCATCCAGGCGACAGACACTTCCATCCAGGCGACACAGTACTTCCATCCAGGCGACAAAGTACTTCTGTCCAGGCGACAAACTTTTGAACTAGGTGACAACCACTTTCAGAGCTTTTTAGCAACTTCAAAGTCTATAAACTGGGCGACAAACTTTGCACCAAAACAAAAGTACAGCAAGCAGAGGCAAAACTTGCATTTGTGATTTACCCACAGAGGGCGCAAATGACATTTTTATATTTTGGCTTGACACTTATTATCTCTGATGATAAATAACAAGAAATATATAAATTGTTCTATTTATTTTAATTTTAAGATTCCAAGAACTCTAAATTCATTTTGACTTCAGATTGAGATCATTCAATTCTAAGAACCCAAAAGTTATCCACTAGGCCGCAGTGTTCAGTCTACAGTGAGCGATAATCTGAAGCCTATTTTGTTGATATTCTTGTCGCCTGGTTCAGCTGAAATAAAGTTTGTCGCCTGGAATCAGAAATGTCTGTCACCTAGTTGGTAAGTAACTTAAAATGTCTGTCACCTAGTTGGTACTTGTTGTCGCCTGGCTGGTCAAAACTTGTCACCTGGTTGGTAGTGGTGTGTCGCCTGGATGGTTGTCGCCCAGTTGGTAGTGATGTCGCCTGGTTGTCTGTCGCCTGGTTGACTGGTAATCCAAATGTTCGAAGTCACGTTAATTATGCATTAAGTGTCTGAGGACCTATGTTGAAGGTAGCTGACTTAAAGCAGATAAAAAAAACAGCAGAACAGATCGATGCGGCTTATTTTTAATGCAAGTAGAAGAACAAGATTATCAGGCTTATATAGAAAAGCAAATGTTTTAAGGATTGAAAACCTCATTGAATTATCTTTACTTAATATTTCATTTAGATATATGAACGAAACTCTGCCGCGGCGTATTTCAACTTTATTCAACATAGGTACCCATGAATACTATACACGAAATCGGAATTACCCTAGAGTACCTCACCATACTATTGATTTATACAATAAGAGTTACTTGGGTCCACAGGCATTACAATCATTTTGAGAAAAAAGCTTGTCACTGCACTTATTGAATTTATATACAAGGTTGGCAACTCCTGGTTTGAGAATTCATGCTCTTGCTTGAAACAGCATTACAGCAGGGATTCTCAAACCAGGAATCTTGAGGGAGTTGCCAACCTTGTATGTATTTTATACAGGATACGTTTAGCAATGTGACCTTTTTGTAAGAAATTATAATGCCTGTGCTTGGGTCGAGCCCCACATTTGTGGTTACATCTCGCTGATTCAGTTAAGAATAGAAATACTTTAAAGACATTCAGCAAAGCTTTTGTTAAGCTGAAAACTGATTTATATTAAATGAAGTTGCTATGATACATTGCTCCAATATATATATATGTGTATGTCTTGTTCATTTGTATTATTAATTTTTCCTTTTAAATTCTGTATTTTATTTATTTAAAGGGAACAACTTAAAATAGTTAATTTTAACTCTGTTTGTTTCCTTCTTGTTAACTGAATGGAACTTTATGTGTTATTATCTTTATATACTTTTGTAAATTGAATTCAGATGTTATCAAGAAAAAAATAAAAAACTTCAAAACTTCAAACTTTCTTTTATCAGTCAATTTTGACAAATACAATCTAAACTCATTCGTTTCAGGTCTTAAAGAAAGATGTTCTCCGCGAGCAGCTGCAGCAGTTGCTTCAGATGGTGACCCCCGAAGAAAGCCAGGATGAGGATGCTGACGAAGACGCTTATTACGGTGGTGTGTAAATTTTTCACCTTCATAACGACTCCCGAGTCAACAAGTATAGATGGAGAGATGAACATTAGAGAGGCTTTGCTACAAGTTCATGTGTGACGTATACGTGTACAAGTGCTATCTAATTACATTGTTGTCATGGAAACCCCCACGTACACGTCACACGGAAACGTGTAGCAAAACCTCTCTATTGAGTCATTGTTCACTCTTTGCTCTTTGGGGTTCAGATTCTGCCATCTTGCATGCTCTGTCTCATTTCATAGTCTGTAGTCCGCTGGCACAGGGTTCCCACAATCATGGAAGTCAGGGTAATCATGGAAAAAATTGTGGTCATGAAAAGGCAAAAAATTGTAAGAAGTCATCAATAATTGAAAATTCAAAATTCAAATTTAGGCCTTATTCACACTTAAATTTTACTGATTTCCGTGGTTATGCCACTTGCAGTGGACCAGGTGGAAATGGACATCGTATGATTCATGTCGCAATTTTGTTTTGGGGTGCCTTTCAACCTCAATGCGTAAAGATTTGGTGATGGAAAATCAGAAATTTGGATGTGGAAAGTCATAGAAAAGTTAAGGAATTTGGACCCTGAAATTTTGTGGGAACCTGAGTTGCATCTTTAATTTTTTTTTTCCTGAATATTTTTTGTTGAATTATTATTTTTTCACGTTATCACAACCTCTTAATTTCTAGGGAATGAGGAAGATTATGATGACGAGGATGATACCACGTTTGAAGTGACGTACGAAGAGGACCCGGAGAGTAGCGACAGCTCAAACTTTGTCCATGTCAAGAAAGAAGAAGTTGAAGCTGAAGTTGAGGAAGAAGAAGATGAAGTTGAGGAGGGATCTGGTTCTGAAGATGAAGTTCAAAATGTGGCGAATGTTGCTGTTAAACAAGCTGAAAAGGTTGAGACTAAACCATCCGTGAGTTCTGGAAGTGGCGACAAAAGTTCAGGAGATTCGGAGTGGAAACAGTGAGTGAATTTTGTTTTGGTCCAGATTTGAAGTCTCAATTCAAAAAGAAAATAGGTTTGACAATTCCCATGTACAAAAGTAATTTCTGAAATGATGGCAAATATCGCCGCAATAGTAGATATTTAGAGTGGTTTCTTCACATCAAAAATATTGGCTGAATGGTAAAGTGCTGTCAAGTAAAAATATTGAACAGAAGTCGAAAGACCTATGTAGGGCTTTCGAAATGATAAATACCAAAATTATAGTTAGAATTTCCATGTACCATATTAATTTCTGAAATGATAGTATGTTTACTGTTTAGTACTGATTTAGAAAGTTTTATTCAAGACAAAAATATTGGATAAGAAGCTTCAGAAGTCCATTCAAACTCCTTGGTGTTCGGATTTTGAGAGGTCATATGAAATGTTGGTGATATATTTGTGGGTCTCTGTTTACTCAACTGAAAAAATTAAGTATGTTACGATACTTAAAGAATGAATTATGATGATCAGGGGTGGAGATATTCTTTATTAGCAATATTACCATGGGAATTCATTTTACTCATTCATGTGCTTTCATTGTGTGTGACAAACTGTGACATAGATTGGTTTCTTTCATATTATCCAGAGTACCTTCCAAACAACGGTCACCAGAAAAGCCAAAGCAACGGTTACCAGAAAACCCGAGTACAAGTTCAAGCGACCAACCAAAAAAGAAACAGAAAGTGGAACCAACTTCCAAACCTACAAAATCACAATCTTCACAAAACAAAGACTCTAAAAATCAGGCCAAAGGTCAAGGTCAACAGAGGTCACGACCTTTGCGATTTGATGTAGCATTCTTGGAAGGTCACAGCGACCTAGTTTGTTGCGTTGCTATGGATACGGATCATATTGTGTCTGCTGGGTGAGTGGCGTCTATTTTTAATTGAAAAAAATTGTCTCGCTCAATAAATTTCCTTTTCACGTAATGGATATTTTAACAAGGCGAGCTGATGCACTGGGCCTAATTTGGGGCAATTGCATTTTATTGTGTTTGGCCCAACTTGTATTAGGAATTGAAAGTGATATGTGACCTGCTCCACCAAAATGGGTTCAAAGTCGGCCTCCTGTCATAGTTAGGTATGAAAATAACTTTATTCTACTAGAATTGAGCTTTAAAATGATGTTTAGTATGTTTTGATATCTCCTTCCAATCCAAAGATATGGCACCTCAAACATCGATGATTCGAAACATCAAACTCTGAGAAAACGGCAGTTGAATTTCCCGCCATTGCAATGAAAGAACTAAGAAAATCAACAAGGACATGCAATTTTGATAATTTAAAATAAATTTTTTGTTAACTGGTCTTAAATATTCAAAGAAAATTACTTTTGCTAAAATGTGGTACCAACAGCTAAAAAACATCAAAATGTGACTTTTTGACACATTTTGCTCATTTCTGAGAAATATATAATGCCTACTTTGAACTCATTTTGGTGGAGCAGGTCACATATGAGGGTATCTTGATTTATGATATGGATTATGTTGGTTTTTGTTTTCAGACGTGACACAGCAATCAAAATCTGGAGTATCACGGACAAAACTGAACTGCGAAGTTTAGGAGGCCATTCTGGGACAGTGTCTGACTTAATATTGTTGAATAAAGAAATTTCATCTCAATTTTGTAAGTGCATCTTAATTTGTATTTTATACATGTCTATTTTCAAGCAGCCTAGGCTCTCAGGTCACTGCCTTTTTTTCGATCTTGTATGTATTATTTATTTGCAGGTGCTGAGTTTGAAATAGAAAATGGAGACCAAGTTATCATCAGTGCATCACAAGATTGTTACGTGAAGTTTTGGTCGTTAAAGTCGGGTGCGTAATTACCTTTTTATCTGCTTAAGTTTTGAAAAACGCAATCGTTGATAAACTGCATTTGATATATGTTCTCTGGATTATTTGCTTTATGCGTTTGTTTCTTTCTTTTTTTCAGGTCGATTGCTCAAATCTGTGTATACTTTCAATCCGATAAATTGTATGACATATATTCCCGAGGAGAAGCTGCTTATTACCGGAATGGGTAAATACTAAATAGTGTTGTCTTTCTGTATTTAAGATGCATTTAAATAAAATGAAATAATGAATATATTGCCATCAAACCTTTTTAACTGAACAAATGACTGTGTACATAGCTGGAAAAAGTAGAATTCAGGCATATATAAATCAATACCTCAAAATTTTGAAATTCTCAATAAAAATTTTTGAAGAAAGATCCAAATTTTTTACTTGAAACCAGTCGCACAATTTGCGACAATTTGTTGGAAATTTTGCCATACTTTATGAAATTGGAAATTCTCATTTTTTCAGGCCCTGCATATATACATATTTTAAAAAAGAACTCTTCGACTTCTAATAACTTCTTTTTCTTTTTTCAAACTATTACAGGAGGAGGGAAGGTCTCTGCCTGGGATGTTATATCTGGTTCAGACATTTCGTCTTTGTTACCGTGTTCAGAACCTGTCACAGCTTTGGAGGTGAGCCCAGAATTGTTTGTACATGTATATTAAAGGAGTAGTAAATATGACTTGAATCTGCTGAATAATCTTTAAAATGATGGGTCATAATATTATGTTAAGATATGTCAATTATAACCAAAGATATTTTTAAAATGTTCGTGGTACGAAGTTATGCAATTTCAGAAGAAGCATTTTTGCAAAAACTTGGCACCAACAGCTAAAAAAACACAAAATGTCAATTCTTGACACATTTTGTTCATTTCTGGGAAATCTAGATTGCCTCCTTTGAACTCAACTTACTGGAGCTGGCCACATATATTTAATTTTGAATATTACATATTTTACAATTCCTTTTTATTCCAGTATAACGGTGACCACATCTACTCCGCGTCAGGTGACGGTTACATCCGAGTATTCAAATTAAGAGACAGGGAGCTCCACCTGATGTATGTTGCAGAAACTATTCGAACAAAAGAAGGAGACTTGATTGAGATTTTTAAGCCCATAAGGTCCATGGCTGTCCTGAAGAATCAAGTTTACTTTGGTGACGAAGGATGCAATGTTAAAGTCCTGGACTGGAAGCAAGGTGAGCTGGATTTCTTAGCTTTATTTTCAGAGTAAGGCCGCACATAATTGATCTTTAGCTTCTCGGATCCTCTCAAGGCACTTTTTCTAGGGTCGGTCGGTAGGACAAAAAAAAATTTTTTTTATAATGTCAAAAAAAAAATTTTTTTTTTTTTTCTGTCGGGAGTAAATCTATTGTGTCGGCGGGTCCGCGAAGCTAAGAATCAATTATGTGTGGCCTAACTACGGTCCTTGAAAATTCTTAAACGTCCTTAAAAAAATTGCTCCTGCAAATCCTGGAAGGGTCCTTATAAACTAGGAAAAATCAGATGTGTTCCTGTGGTTCTTGAAAATTCTTTTAAAAAGGATCCTGCAAGAGTGATGCACGGATAGTGCAAATAGCCGGATACCGGATAATCCGGCAACCCCAACTGCCGGATACCGGATAGTAACCGGATAGTTGGAACCAGATAATAAACATACGAAAAAGGAAGTTTTTCAGCATTCGCGGTTCATTATAAATATATTTTTCTGAGAGCCGAGAGATATCTGTCCGGCAGGAGGACTGTTCCTCTTATGGAACTTTTTTCTGTTATGTTCTGTAACTGAATATAAATTGTGAAGATGGTTACGTCATGTTTTTGACTGTGTTCTTGTAACATTCTTTTATTTATTAACAAAGTTCGTTTAGCTTTTCACTTATTTTTGAGCATCCCAGATATCCAGTTCTGACACCCTAATTCTGCCGGATACCGGATATCCTGCAAATTGCAATATCCGGCCTAATACCAGATACCTTTGCCGGATATCCATGCATCCCTATCCTGCAAGTCCTGGAAATGTCCTTAAAAACTGAAAAGAAGTCAGATGTTCCTGGAATCCTGAGTAATCCTTTGTCTGATTGTCGTGTTTTCTTCCTGTCCTTATTGGCCTACAAAGTGCATAAATATAGGACGTAACACCCTAATCATCCATCCTTGAAATTCCATTGCTGCGTTGATGTCAATTGCGTGACCATTGTTCTCAAAACGAACTGCATTGCATGTGTGTGAGAAAATTTTTATCAGAAGTGCCGCTAGAAGTCCTTGAAAATTGATTATTTTCATCCTGGAATCCTCTTACACCTCATTGCTGTGTTTTTATCTTGTCCTAATTAGGCTATCATAGTGCTAAAATACAAGACGTAAAGCCCCAATCATTTGTGCTTATATATAGCAAGAATTTGCCTTTCATAAAAGCAGAAGGCATACCATTCCTCATTCTGTATCCACAATATGCCAATAGATGTGTTATAAGGTGCTGCCGCCTTGTGTTAATGACCTTATGGTTACCAGATCAAGAAGCTGAGAATCCTTGCATAATGATTGTCATGCTATTAATCTCCTTGGAAGCTAATTAGTTCATCAAAAAAATTATGACATCTTTCGGATTGGCATTGACTCAGAATTTGCCGCAATTTGGTTAATTAATTTTAAGCTAGGAAGGACAGTCGTAATTGAATAGTTTGGTTTTTTTTCAGCTTTTTTGGATCAAGGACAATTTACCTTTTTTGTTTAATTGTTCCGAAGCACTAATCTACGATGTCTTTGAATAATTATACTGTGATTGCTTTGAAAATCGCAATAAAATTGACACTTTAATTTTTGGCGTAGGCCTATCTAGAATTTAAAGAACATCAAATAATTAGAATTGAAGAACAAATAATTGCAAAGTATTCACTATCACTTGCATTGAAATTTAGCTTCATAAAATGGCTCTTACAGTGTGGTTATGTCACCCAGAGAATCTGCTGAAGTGGGTTATGTCAACTTATTTGTAAAAATATTGGCTTCCTATTTTCTCTGCTTATGAGTTATGGCTAGTTCTCACGGAGACGTAACAGAGGGTTCTTGTAGCGTCGCTTCTTGCTTTTCCAGGAAAGAGGGAGGTTTTTACACCACATTCAACAACTCGGCGACGATATTTTCGTCTACGGCGCTTCTTAAACTTCCTCGCCAGAAGTTCCTAGAAATCACGTGACCTTCTGGTGAAGCAAGAAGTTGCTTCACAAAAGATTCAACCTGTTGAATCTTGACGAAGCAAGAAGTCACGATGCAAAAGACCTGAAAGACCCCCAAAGTGCTTGGGCGAAGGTACAGACAGCTTGGGCGAAGTTAAAGGCAGGTTGGGCGAATTTAGAGACAGCTTGGGCGAGGCTACTTATCATTGAGTCAATGGAACTTCGGCGAAAAAAGAGAACAACTCGCCGACACAAACAGGCTGTTGAAACGCCGAAACAGCTACTTGCTTGGCCGTAACAGGTATTTGCTTGGGCGTAATTGAAGCTTAGGACGAAGTAAGAGGATGCTAGGGCGAAGCAAGAGCATGCTAGGGCGAAGAAAGACACTCCTTGGGCGAATCTAGTTTAACATTGAAGCAATGGAACTGCGTCGAGGCTCCTGACAACTCGCCGACACAAGTCTCTTCTTGCCTCGTCCGTAATTACGAGCGATTCGGCGTAAAAAACGAGAGCCTCGTCGTAATAGGAACCATCAACGACGATTTAGAACCTCTAATTGATTATATAATTGTCCAAAAATGGCTTGAAACGCCGAAATTGGGCGAAACTTGATTTCCTGGCACCTCTACAACTTCGCCGTCACTTAACCACGCTCGTGTGATCTAGGCATTATGTGTGGGTCAAAGTCTTTGAGAAGTAAGTGAAGCGCAAGAGTGACAAGACCAATGTTATTACAATGGGAAGGGGGGGGGGGTTCACTTAATTACTAAATTTAAACCCATATATTTATGTACAAACAAGAGCAAAGAAAATTGGCAGCCATTTGTATCTCACATACCTCAAATATTGGCCTTTATGACCCCATATGTTTTCTTCTTATGGAATGAGTTTCTTTGCTTGCACATGCAGTTTGGTTGAGGATGTTTAGCATTGATCCAATGGCAAGACATCAGGTGGTCTTGTGGTACTATCATGCTAGGCTGTTAATCGCTGAGTTCAGGGTTCAAATCTAGCTCTTGCCGGATCCCGGGGTCGACGGCTGCTTCAATCATCCTTAGTCTGACATTGCCGTGTCCTCCTCCTGTCCTAATAAGCAGCTACCAAGTGCATAAATACAGGACGTAAAGCCCCAATCATCCATCCATGACTGTAGAGTAAAGAAAATTGGCAGCCATTTGTATCCAACATGCCTCAATTATCGTCCTTTATGACCCAATATGTTCTCATCTCATCGGATGAGAATTCATGCTTACATACAGGGTTGCGATTTTTATTGATTTTTATAAAAAAAATCAAAAAAATCGGATTTTTTTTATTTAAATCGGATTTTTTTGATTTAAATCGGATTTAACTGTTATTAATTTTTATGCATTGAAATATTATGAATAACACATATATGGATGTCAATAAGGCATATATATAATAATTTTGTTTAAATTAGAGAAATTATAATGCAAAATTATGAAATCAAGGCAGGTGATGTATTAAATATAATAATCATATTGTAAGCTATGGCAGCGGTTCCACATTTTGATACGGATGTGTTAATAAATGTCTTTTTCACTGAACATCAATCATAACTATACAGCTTACTTGTAATAGAAGTACACCTTCTAAAAGATAAAAAGGGATGTCAAAACGAGTCATCATTTTCCCTACTCTGCAATGAACTGAACTGCTATGTTAAATCACCAGTCTCAGCACTCAGTCTCACGATGCCTGTTAATTTTGTTTCACATGTAGTGTATTTGATATCAGTTTAGCAGTAGGGGCTTTGGGGACAGTGCTGCATTTGCAGAACATGGCTTTGTTTTTCATTGCAGCAATTAAATTGTTTAGAGAATCATGAGAATGCAATGATTGAAATAAAAAAATTTTATCTTTATTTACATGTATGTAGTCATTCTACTCGGATATATTTATCAGAAATATTTTATCATATATCTAAAATTATATCTTATATATATACAAGGGGCCTGTGTGATATGTCATTAGACATATTTATGAAAGAGTATTGCTAAATGGTAGGTTACAAGCTGTAATATCTCACTGCCAGCTTTATTTGTGCTTTTTTAAGCCTTTTTATCACAACTTTGATTTAAATCATGATTTTTATTGAGTGATTTAAATCATGATTTAAATCAATGATTTAAATCGAATGATTTAAATCCAGCAACCCTGCTTACATAAGCAGTTTAGTTTAGGATGTTTAGCATTGACCCAATGGCAAAACATCACCTGTTCCACGGAACTTCCACTTAATAGGATCTTTGGCATTATCAGCCATTCAGACACTTCCTTAGCTTAATCTGGCTAATGAAATTGATTGATTATTACTTTATTCATTTCCTTCCTTCTATACATTTCAGGTGTCGTCCACAAATTAAGAAATCATATGACGGAATTCGGCTCGACTGATGCCATCCGTTTCCATGGCGACTGGAACCTTACTTCCGGATACGACATCGACAGGGGACTCGGATTCATTAATGGTTTGTAAATTGTTTTTAGTTTCGTAATGATTCTGATTTTACTACAGTGTGTCTCATCTAGCATGCGAACTGCAATTTAGCACTGATTCTATAGGCTGAGAGTACCCACTGTATGAAGTTAGAACAGTGCAAATAATTAATTTTGTGAGAACTAAGTCGTGAGTAGGACTGCAGTGCATTTTTGTGACGTCACGAAAATTTAAGCCATTGTTATGATCGCATCAAGAATGTAAACAATAGTGTATGGCCTGCTGTTATCAAAACTGGTGAAAAATCGGACAAAAACGTCATCAAAACATCGCGAAAATGTTATAAACAAATTGCAAAATGGCTAATCTATCTGTGAGTATGTGTATTTCTTCTGCGAGACTTGTAGATACTGAGGAATCAGGCCAAACACTAGTGCGCATGTTGATGAGACAAACTGTAATGAGCAGCTCTTAGAATACCTTGTTTTGACACAATGAACAGTGGGTCGGTTCGCCTGCTAATTAACGGGTGCTCAGGAAACAAAGGATTTGGAAAACATTTGAGAAAATTAAGTAAAACGACTGTCGTGTGTGGGAATCAGTGAGGTCTGTTTCATGAAATGAACTAATTAGGTGGAAATTGTACACGGAAAACTTCAGAAAAACATGAAAAAAGACCCATCAATACTTTGGTTTCAATGTCTTCATTAATTTTGTCAGTTCTGGTTCTTTTTTTTTGGCCCTTAGTTGCTTGTTTGTCAAAAAGATAAGGATGAAATACTGAAACTTCGCTTTAGAAATTATTCTAATTAGATTGGTCTAGTGGAAGCTTGCTAGGCTTCCAACTGCTGGGTCCAGGGTTCGAATCCAGCTCTTGCTGGTTCGCCTCGGCCTATGTTGGACAGCTGTTTCAATCATCCTTCGCCTAATTGTCGTGTCCTCCTCCTGTCCTAATTAGCCTGACAAGTGCATAAATACAGGACATAAAGCCCCAATCATCTAGTCTCATTATAATTGAAGATAAATTTCATGGTCAGTAATTGGTTACCTTTCTTTTCAGTCCGAAACCTACAGGAAGACTACATTGGCACCCTGGAGGATGGAGACACAGGCTTAATCATGAGTTTGGCGTGTTGTCAAGATTCTAGAAGTAACATCGTCATGGTAACGGGAGGATCTGATCTCAAGTTGTGGTCTCAAACCGAACGATTGGGGTGAGTAGAATTATTTTTGCTTGTTTAGAATTTTTCAGGTTTTTCGACTTTTCAATTGAATTTTAAAGTTTCACTCAGAGGTGGATGCTATCCGGAAATTTCCTTGTGTGAGAAAATGTTATGTCTAAGGCCACGCATAATTGATCTTTGGCTTCTCGGATCCTCTCAAGGCACTTTTTCTAGGGTCGGTCGGTAGGACAAACAAAAAAAGGTGAAAAAATAAATTTTTTTCAATTTTTTTTTTCCATCGACAGGAAATCTATTGTGTCGGCGAGTCCGCGAAGCTAAGAATCAATTATGTGTGGCCTAAATGCTCCATACTGACTCGGGAGCTATTCCAGTTTATTTAAGCTGCTGCCATAGGCAAACGCAATGATGAGATGATAAGGCTGTGATTCCACACCAAGATGGTTCTCCATAGAACCTCATGTGGTCACTTATTGAAGCTTATGGGGGTAACTTCAGTTACCTTCTAACTACTAAACTTTGGTACATCCTGTAAGAAGCTTAAAACTGTGATATAGAAAAAGTTTTTGTTACACCCACTCAGTGCGCGCAAAAACCGTCGGACAATCGGCTTTTGCCGATCGTTTTTACGATTGTCCGACCTGTCTCTGTCTCAGGTCAGACAAAAAATCCGACAGCAAACTACTGTACATGTTACAAAGACTCAGCTGGACAATTTGCTAGTCTTTCACACCAGTGCTAATGGCAATTTGCAGCTGTTTCAAGTGAGCCAATCTGAAGTTCAGTGCATGGATTGCAATTAAGTTTCTGTAGCTTCCTATTTGTTGACCCCTATTGACTAAATTGCAATTGTAGATCATAGGCACACCAAAGAGTGACACAAGCACTTTCTGATGACCAAGCTGCATGTACTAATTACAATCTACAAAGGAAGAAAATTGTGCAACAGACATTTAGCTTCCACACAAGGGAGCCAGATGCAACTAACACAGGCCAAAAGCTACGTTAGAAAAATCTAAAATAGAGCATGCACATGTTTCTAGAGTTTTCCTGAGAATATTTTGTGGAAATGTATTTGACAAAGCTCTACATATATAGGCCGGCATGCTATTATTGGCCAAATGATGGCAAGTCAAATACAATGTAATATTAAGTTTTTGAAAATGATATTTTGCATTTCGCATGACTGCTTGTCTGACAAAAATGAAAATTGTCTGACCAGAGCTGTTTTTCTGTCAGACAAATTGTCTGACCAAAGTCAATTTGCTTTTGCGTGCACTGCACCCACCACATGATCCATGCAGGGTTGCAGTGATTTAAATCAAGTGATTTAAATCTTGATTTAAATCATGATTTTTTCCATAACAACTTGATTTATTTGATTTAAATCGATTTATTTGATTTAAATCAGATTTAAAAATCATTCGATTTTTTTTATTTAAAAAAAAAATCAATAAAAATCGCAACCCTGGATCCAAGTAACTCATCTTCTCATCTGATTTACTTTGAATAATTGGTAAATTTGCTTTCCTGAATAATATGTACATAACTTTCTTTCAAATTATTCATATAATGATGCATAGGTATAACGATTATTAATTCTTTATTTTATTTTATTTTTTTTATGGTGGCCTCTCGATAGCGGTAATTTTTTTATCTTGGAGAGGTCATCCATGCCATAATTAAATATACTTCATTTGTTTTTTGTAATTGAACTCTTTATCATGTTTATAATTGTTGGCAAATAAATCTGTCTGAGTCTGAGTGGCTTTCAACTGCTCTACAGTGTCATCTCCGGACTCTAGAGCAAAGATAATTTTTTGCCTTTTGTAAAATCTTCGGATTTAACAGCTGTGATGTGATGACAATCTACCTTAAATATGACATATTGAGAACTTTGTGCATACGGAGTGAAATCAATTTAATTCTTTTCAACACAGACAATTTTGTAGAGTTGTGCGGTTCATAAATTTATGTTTTAAGAGTTTTAATAAAGATCCCCCCGGCCACCCACATACATCTAATGGTTAATTGCCCCCTTACAGGCTACCGTCTTACTGTGCCGTTAGTAGGTCTGATACTCTGAGGTTCTAATTATCTAGATCAAAATATTTTCCATTCACACTTGAGACAGTAGATTTTTAGTCAATGCTGAGAGAAGAGGTGGAGGGTCGGCTCAGTGGTAGTATGCTGGGCTGCCAATCATTAGGTCCAGGGTTTGAATCCAGCTCTTAGCCGGTCACCTTGGCCTATGTTGGATGGTAGTTTCACTCAACCTTCGCCTCATTGCCGTGTCCTCTTCCTGTCCTCGTCCTGTCTTAGTAGTCTACAGATGCATAAATACAGGACGTTGGGCCTCAGTCATCCATCCACCCTACACATAAGATCTTTCGGACTGTCTTACCCTGCGCTTCAGACCTGCCCTCCCTATAAATCCCTTTCCCAATGAAAACTTCTGGCACAGTCCATTGGGCACTTGCATGTACAATACACTAGGTGGCGACACTAGTCCATTCGCACCTATAAACTCTTTTTTTTTGCTCTCTCTGAGGTGAATGAACTCATGTATGATTTCTTTTTTCTGCCCCCTTCAGGGCCCCTCTAGCACTGACTGCTCCCATGCAGCTATTCAGAGAACTGAGAAAATAGATGAGTTAGGCTACCAGCCTAGATGCACTGGAAAATTGAAAATGATATAACGTTGATATATTAATCTGTCTGAATTATAGTGAGCAAAAAAAAATTAGCAAATGCACTCATTTTAATGATTGAATTTTGTGTAAATTGAGAAAATATGTCTGATACAGCTTTAAAAGATCCAAACATATCAGAAATGCCTTAAGTTTAGATTATATAATTTTTTATGGTCTATGTATGATAGATAGATCTATGTATCATAGATAGAAAAATAAAAAGATAGATAGATAGATAGATAGATAGACAGATAGATATTCCCAGTTAGATATATATCAGGCAGATAGACACATAGATCTAGATAGGTTGACCTAGTCCAAGTTGTTCACACAAACTCCCCTTATATGGGTAGATAGATAGGTATATATCTATAGATTGATAGATAGATAGATTGATTGACTTTTATTTTATAGTGATAGATAAATATAGCCTGGATAGTAAGTGTAGCACTCTAAGCCCAGTTCTGGGTGCTCGCGAGGGTTCATTGATGAGATGGGAGAGAGAACGGGAGTCCTCAACATGTTACACATTTACACCATGTGAGGGATCTTTTACTTGCCCAGCTTTACACTCAACTCAAGCGTAGCCTAAACACAAGAAGTGCAACAGGCCTATTCCAAATTCATAGATATAATATTTAATTTATATTATGCATTTCTTTATCAGACAATATTGATATCGCATTCCGATAATTTTTCACAAGCGTCTAAGGACTTGTAAACATATGTATTTCTGTGTGGGCTTGTGTGATCTGACGTACACACTCACGAGCGTTGGGGATGATTTCGATAAATGAAAGATAGGACAGATGAAAAAAAGTGTGATAAAATTGTTTATGGTGTGTTATGGAACAACCGTCATATCTGTATGAAGCGTGTATGATATAGACCTAAATATATAAATGTTACGAGATATATTGTGACCGTGACCAAATTTCCAATCTGTCTTATATGGGTGAAGTCATTTTAAACGAGGCCAGCCAGGATTTTGACCTTTAACAGGACATAAAAAATGTTTGGCTAGTAATAAGTTCTTTAAAATTCTCTGAGATGTAGAAAACAATTTTTTCTTCATAATAAATCCACTTTTACATGAAATTATGGCTTTATCATTGAGACCAGGGACTGAAAACTCTCAAAATGGTCCATTTTTGGGGGTGTCAAACGTCACATTTTCAAACAGTGTTACTTTGACAGCTGATGGTAAGCAACTGAAGTAAGTTATGCTCAGTTTTTTAAATTTTAATGACTACCTATATACCTGAACTTAAGTTTTTTAATTCCATTTGGGATGTGAAATGTTCTGGGAATATTTCTCGGGCCACCGAAACCTCCCGTCACGTACATCATAAATGTCAAACATGGTAAATCCAGAAAAAACATTTTCTAGAAATGGGTCTTTTTCCTATTTAAGTGGCGTTTGGTTGACTTATTTTCCACTGAATCAAGAAAGTATATGATACACGATCACATACCAGTCAGCTTTAAAAGGAATATCCAGCTACAGTTAAATGGTCACAGTCCAAACATGACACCTGCAATCACTAAAAAAATTCTCACCTACAGGACGGCAAATTTTCAAACCAAAAATTTTGACACACCCAGTAATATTTTTGTGAGTTTGGATGCTGCCAAAATAAGTATTCCACAAGATTTATCTAAAATGTTTAAAAGCATATCCTACAGAGCAGAAAAGGCTGTGATATGGAGGATGCAAATTTTGAATGTCAATAATTCTGGGATTCTCACCTACAGGACAGATATGATGTAACGTCACTGATAGAGGTGTTCTCATGTGCAGAGAAGCATCACATCAGTCAAAATTTTTCATTTTGCTGTGAATGATAAGTTTTGTTTCTGAAATTGGCCTTGCATGAAGATACAGGACTGTCACACAACAAAATGTGTCATATGTCAAAAGTTTCAAATTGGTACATCATAATGGACAGTACATCATTATTGACCAAGAAGTAATTATTGGTCAATTATGATGTACAGATGAATTTTCGTCCTTTCTGACATGAAAAGATTACCAAAGTAGAGAAAAGTTGTGTTAATTAAATTCCCAGACTTCTGTTGTCCTTGTCATGAGATTTCACACATGCATTTCATTCTTATCTAACAATAACATGGATTCTTTGATGTACATCATATTTGACGCTCGTAATGTCAAGTATGATGTACAGCATAAATCTTAGATATATGACAGTAATCTCTTCATTAAATTAAGAATTATAATATATTTTGGCTAGCTTCATTTACTAATGCAGTTTATCTCAACAATACAATGTGTTTGATTTCGTTCAGCCGAGATTAATAGGCGTACATCATAATTGACACTTCATGTAAAATTCTTCTGATTATTTGTATTTTTACTGTTGTTATGAATGAGGATTTTAACAAATCTAATTTATCTTACTTATTCTTTCATATATTTTATGGAATTTCAGAGAATTTAAGTTCTAGCTTGAGTCGGTTATTCATATTCAATGTTTGGTGCATGTGTGTAGCTTCTGGCAACTTATTTTCCAGCTTCTCTTGGTGAAATTTCTCTTTTGTGTTATATTAGGGGAATTAACATTTGACACTTGTTTGTTTTTATTGAAATGTTTATAATTGCATTTACTGGTAAAGTTTATTAATACACAATTTGACATAATTTTTTTAACTTGGTCAATTATGATGTACGTTTGACAGAATTCTCACCTACAGGACTATGTCAAATATGATGTAACGCTAAAAATATGCCTATATCTTTTACACAACAGGTTAGATGGCTTGGATTTTACCATTCTCTCATACATTCTGTGTGTTTTGACATTTTAATCCAAAAATTTACTGAGTATTCCTATGAGCTTTATTTTGACACAACATCGAAGAAGCAAAATTGACGAACATATATTTTTGTTGCGTCAATGTGTGTATTTCAAAGCAAAATGGTAATTTGTCAGCTAAAATTGTTTTAAATGATCATCTATACCTGGAACAATGATTATATGATCAATGTTTGCCATTATAACAATAGGGATTAAATAAAGTGGAGTCAACCAAAATTCCTCACCTACGTGACGACATAGACTCTCCTCAGTAAAATTCCATTTGGGGCAGTGTCAGTGTAACTTAAGGTCATAAAAAGTATATTTCATAAAAATTAAGACTATGGAGCACAGGCTGGATAAGGAAAACATCCTAAAACATGCATTTTAAAATTTACCCTTATGTGACACTTTTGGCCTCATTTAAAATGACTTCACCCATATATTAATTCGATGATATTTGATATTTATATATAAGGTGAGGGATCTATATATATGTTTATATGAGTGAAGTGGCTTAGGTGTGGCACATTGGGCTTAGAACTCTCCTCAGGACCCAGGTTCCATTGGAGTCCAGGGTAACCTGCGTTATTATACGTAAAGATGGATGTTTAATCCTATGCCAAAAGACAGATAGATAGACAGATAGATAGATAGATAGATAGATAGATAGGTATCGTGAGTGCAGCCCCCTAAGCCCAGTCCTGAGCACTCATGAGGGTTTGATGAGATGGGAGAGGGAGTGGGAGTCCTCAACATTTTACACATTTGCCCCATGTGAGGGATCTTTTACTTGCCCAAAATAGACACTAATACAAGGGGCCTCCAATTGAGATGTCTCATCCGAACGACATCCAGCTGGGATTCTGCTCATGAAGGTCCTCTAAAGATATTTCGGGTTCCACACTCGGCATTCTAACCCATGCTGGCAAAGACCTTCAGCTGAGCAAGGCTGTACCATCTGTACCATGCCACTCAGTGAAGCGGCTGTCAAAAGAAAAAGAGCAACGCACAAGCTGCTGTCCTTATAAGCCTATCAGTGCAAAACTACAGGATGTAAGGCCCCATTACCCGTCCCTGCGCCTATGTTGGACAGCTGTTTCAAACCTTTCAATCATCCTTCGCCTCATTCCTGTGGCCTCCTCCTGTCCTAATTACCCTACCAAGTGCATACATGCAGGACGTAAAGCTACAATCATCCATTCATCCCTGTCACCTACTCAGACATATTGACACGATCTAGTGGGCCTAATGATTTTAATTGCCTGATTATGGGAAATTTGAATGTCATTAACTTATAGCAAAATTAGTGTCATGTATATAATTATGATAATGGACACGGTTTATAGATATTAAATTGTTTTTTTGCACGTGTACAAAATATTGTCTAATATTGAATCTAAATGTCACTCAATTTCTGTCAGCAAATTGATTTGTCATTTTATGATTTGTTGAAATAATGTGTTATGCTTTCGTCAAAATTCATTCTGTTATTAATTTGAGGCAGACTTCTATTCGAGGAAGACTTCTATTCGAGTAAGACTTCTATTGGAGCCAGACTTCTATTTAAGATAGACTTCTATTTGAGGCAGACTTCTATTGGAGCCAGACTTCTATTTAAGATAGACTTCTATTTGAGGCAGACTTTTATGTGAGACAGACTTCTATTCACTGTAGAGACGAACGCCAAAATGGGTAATAAAATCCTTCCAAGAGGAGGAGAGGGGAATGCAGCTTATTGCCCTTTAGTGGTTAAGCTTATCTATATATTTAACAATAAACAGATGTTGTGGTTTCTGCACATGTGTCCAAATCAGCACAAAAACTTGTTACTTGCAGGTCTATGCAGAATAGGCCAATAAAGGATATTAATTTTAAAAGTTATTTTAAAGCTGACTATACCAAGTTTGGTGTCATCTTTAATGTTTTCTTGTCTTGAGTAATGATAATTAATTTAAATCGCCATACATCTTGAAGTTTTTGATTTTAATTTTGTTGCTGGAGTCTCTCAGGGTGGAGTTATTTCACCCCTAACCACAATGACACATATTGAGAGTTTTGGAAGGTATCTGGGAAATTTGATACCACTTTCAGTGTCAAATAAAGGATATCTGCTGAGATACATGACTTTACCCCAAGAGCACAAAAAGTGCTGTTTTCATGGCGTTCGTCTCTACAGTGTATTCGAGACAGACTTCTATTCGAGGAAGACTTCTATTCAATACTTCTATTCGAGGTAGACTTCTGTTTTAGGCAAACCTCCATTTGAGGCAGACTTTTATGTGAGACAGACTTTTATTTGAGACGGACTTCTATTCTAGTTAGACTTCTATTCAAGGAAGACTTCTGTTCAAGACTTCTATTCGAGGTACACTTCTGTTTTAGGCAAACCTCCATTTGAGACAGACTTTTATTCGAGGTGGACTTTTATTTGAGACGGACTTCTATTCTAGTTAGACTTCTATTCAAGGAAGACTTCTGTTCAAGACTTCTATTCGGGGTAGACTTCTATTTGAGATTGACTTCTATTCAAGGTGGACTCCTATTCGCAGTGGGCTTCTATTCGAGGTATACTTCTATTCGAGGAAGACTTCTATTCGAGGAAGACTTCTATTTGAGATTGACTTCTATTCGAGGTGGGCTTCTATTCGAGGTAGACTTCTATTCGCGGTGGGCTTCTATCCGAGACATCTATTCAAGGGGGACTTCTATTCGAGGTAGGCTGCTATTCGTGGTGGGCTTTTATTTGAGGGGCCTTTATTCAAGTATGCGGTGAATGTCTCTGTCTATTTACGCAAGAAATAGAGGATATTCGGATTTGACCTTTATCAGTAGAAGTTCATTTTCAATACCATGGTTATAACCATGTTATCTGTGGTACATTTTCTGGAATGTTGTGTTTGTTTTGAACTATATAGCATGAGAGCCAACAATAAGCTGATTGATATAGGTATGGGTGACAACTCACAAATATTCATTATATATATATATTATATATGGATTATACAGAATGTATATCATAGCATTCAATTGGTAGTTTCATTGAATAATATATGTCAATAGATTTACCCATGATTTGGGGCAGGACTATAATGGGGAATAATTAACCCCCCCCCCCTACCTTCATGGATGTCTGGCCCCGTGTTGAATGCAGACGATTTGAAATAGCATTTGAGTGACACACCAGTAGTGTGTGGATGTTTTTGGAGGGAAGGCAGACGGTGGCGCCAGTCCTAAACGTGAGCAATAGCGGAACTACGATGGAGATTCCTGCGCTCCTGGTGGGGAAAAACAGTAGAGGCTGAAAAGGTAAATAAGGGAGCTGTTTCACAATTATTTGCTGTTATCAGAAGGACAGGATAGGTCCATAAGGATAGGTGGACAGTTTAGGTGAGTGGCATTGCTGGGAGAGGAGTTTTTAGCTGTTGCAGGTGTGAGCATGCCACCCATGATTTTTGCATCTTATACCCGGCAGGGATGTGATGCTGCCATAAGCCTGTGGGATAGATAGATAGATAGATAGATAGATAGATAGATAGATAGATAGATAGATAGATAGATAGATAGATAGATAGATAGATAGATAGATAGATAGATAGATAGATAGATAGATAGATAATTTGGCAACATAAAGTTTGAAAGGTGTGCAAAAAATAAGTCGGAAAAACTAGTATGAATTTGTAAATAATTAAATTTAAGGAAAATAAAGACTTTATTAAATAGCAATATAAATAGCAAAATATTTGAGATGAAATTGTGACATGTTTTTATAGAGATTGAATGTTGACATATTCTGATATTGGGAAGTGAATATTATATTCTAATTTATTCCAATATATGCAAATTCTCATTTGAGGCTAAATTAGGCAAATTTAAGCTGTACCCAAATATGCCATAAGCTGTTGACACCCTATTAGCATAGACTAAAACCCATATATTCAACAACAGGTTTGACATGACCTTGGCCTGCCTCAGTATTGATGCTTTGCCCTGATCTAGGTCACTCATTATGGATGTAGGTCATGTTTATTTAGGTCATCATTGCTTGACCACGTGCTGACCTTATGAGGTCAAGGCCTTGCACTAAGTGACCTATTGGAATTAGGGTTGGAATGTTTGTTTAGTGTTTAGGGCTTGTGTGTTGGGAACGTTTTGAGAGCTTTTAAAAGGGACTGTGTGGCTATGTAAATACATACATGTAGGGTAACATTGCCAATTTTGCAAGATCTGAAGGGCTTATGCTAACAAGTTCTATCAAAGGCAGATTACCTGCCTCCTGGGGGGGGGGGGTACTTACTATGTTCAGGTGTACACCTATGCTCGGCTCAGTAGGCCCCCTTGTTCAACTGAAAATTTCCTAGAGTTGGGTCAAAAAATCTGGCATAATTCCTAGAGTTGGCCCCTAAATTTGATTATGAACTTTTATCGAATCGCTATGTTACTTTTCGGTGAAAATCACGGGTTATAATCTGGGAAAAACTGGCAGATACCATTGCGGCGACAAAAAAAATTCTGGAGTCGGGGTATATTTTCGACGACCGACCGCCTAGCACCGGGTCTGGTTGCTGAACTTCCAGACTAGAATATGTATCAGAAAAAATTTTGAGCACCCCCCCGGACCTGCCTTTGGTTCTATATTTTAACAAATTCCCTTCATGCCTTCATTTTGCACAATGTCCTTCAAACCACCCACTAAATATGAAATGTCTTGTAAATATAAAATGTCCTGAAAATATGAAATGTCCTGAAAATATAAAATGTCCTGAAAATATAAAATGTCCTGAAAATATAGAATGTCCTGTATGAAATTTTCAGCTATATTGAAATTAAGGAAACTTTATTTAGATGGTATATATTGGAGATGAAATATGCTGATTGTGCTGAAGTTCCATTATCATGTACAGTTAGTAAGCTGTTCAGTATAGTTCAGAGTACATTTATTGGAGATCCTCATATATCTTATTTCTCTATCCCAAGGCGAGAGTTGGAATCAAAACTAGGACCGAGAGATTTGATTTTGAAGCCGAGAACGTCACGAAGTGCGCTACCCAACCCCACCCCATCACTCCTAACATACACAGATAGATGTATAGATATTAGTTTGATGTATATTATTATTCATCCAGTTGGTAATCCAAGATATGTGAATTATAAATATAATACTGGATTTTTCAACTTACATACAACGTTTCATCTGCAACCTGCAGACTTCATCAGGTGAATGGCAAAATCAAGGATGTTTCATTGTTTGGTGTAACTGTCAGTGAAATTACTGAGAAATTTGAAGCGCCCGGTCCCAGTACAGAAAGACCAACACTGAATAAGACAGGAGGATTGTGGTTTAAACTGCCACACACCTGGGACCGTGCGCTTCAAATTTCTCACAGTTTTCACTGACACCAACAGTTACATCAAGCAATGAAACATCCTTGATTTTGCCATTCACCTGATGAAGTCTGCAGGTTGCAGATGAAACGTTGTATATAAGTTGAAAAATCCAGTATTATATTTATAATTCACATATCTTGTATAGATATTAGATTCCACTAGAAAGATAGATAGATAGATAGATAGATAGATAGATAGATAGATAGATAGATAGATAGATAGATAGATAGATAGATAGATAGATAGCAGTTGCGGATCCAGACACGATAGTCTAGGGGGGCCTGGACGTGTTTCAGCATTCGCGGTCCCGCATTATCGCAATTTTTCAAAAATGCTACTATTAATCTTGATGGTCTAGGGGGGGCCCGGGCCCCCTAGGCCCCCCTGTATCCGCCACTGGATAGATAGATAGATAGACACAATGATTTGCTCGATGGCTGAATTCAGCCAACCTAATCTAGGCTAATGCCTTCAATGCTTCGACACAGCTGCTCCTTTGAACAAATAAGTCTTTTTTTTTTCTAGTCTTTGAGACTCTCTTCTGACATATAGTTCAAGGCTGAATCATCTGAGGTTGTTCACCCTACATGTGACATGTGATAGTTTGATATATGTATATAAATAGAAATATATATTTATATTATTTAGGGCCAGTTTTCTGTAGAAGCTGATAACAGAAAAAAAGTGAAGAAGCAGTTCGGTGAACCACATATTTTTGAAGTATGAAATTTTAAAATCCTTATATATTAGCAAACTATTCATGTTCTACATGAGTTTGTTATTCAATGTTCACGCGAATATGTAATGCTATAACATACTACATTTGTCAATTTTGAAGAGAGCTCTGCCTCTGTGAGAATACAATACCTTTTATGTGAAATGATCTTTTATCTGCTTTCAATGGGGGGGAGCCCGGGGAGGGTTGGTCTAGTGGTAGCATGCTGGACTGCCAATCGCTGGGTCCAGGGTTCGAATCCAGCTCTTGCTGGGTCACCTGGGCCTATGTTGAATGGCTGTTTCAATCATCCTTTGCCTCATTGCCGTGTCCTCCTCCTGTCCTAATTAGCCTACCGAGTGCATAAATACAGGTCGTAAAGCACCATTCATCCATCCATCCATCCATCTGCTTTCAATGTGCTTTGTAAAAAATTTTCCTCAAAACAATGTTTACGAGTTGATTCCGGGTCTGGCTGGGTAACCTGGACCTTCTGTATGCTGGACAGCAGTTTCAATCATCCTTCGTCTCATTGCCGTGTCCTCCTCCTGTCCTAATTAGCCTACCATAGTGCATAAATACAGGACGTAAAGCCCTAATCATCCATCCGAAGTTTGTGCACATGAGAGATGGAAAAAGATTGATTGATAGAGATAGAGATATCTATAGATAGATAGATAGATAGATATGGCGATAGATGAATCGATAGATAGATAATTAATAGATAGAGCAATGAATAGACAGGGTAGATAGATAGATAGTTGATTAATAGATAGGGCTATGGGTAGACGGGATAGTTACTATTAGTCAGATCGATTTCTTCCTGAGTCTATTTCTGAATTCTTGTAAATTTCTCAGTGCACCATCACCATCATAGACCAGCAAGGTGGGGCTATTAGCCTGCCTTTGGTGCTCAGCACAGACACAAGGGTGAATCACCTGGGATCCTCTCATAGCACTGGAGGTTGTTGTTTACGAGGGGTGAAGAAACTAATGCAAGTGGCTCAAGTTATAAATACTTGTTGATGTGTCCTACCCCCCCCCCCCAATCCCTTCCACAAAAAGGGGGCAAAGAAAAAAAGTATTACAGGCAGAAAAAGTCAAAACTGTGGTAATTTTCACTCCACCCTCTACAAATTTTTTCTGTTTTTTCTTTTTCTTTTTTTGATGTTGTTTTCTTTTTTTAACATTATTTTTGTCACGTGGCACATGCCACCTCTGTAGTTCATTGACCGAAGAGTCTAGCTCAGCAGTTCACTCAGCGTTTGCCACTGCAGTTAGGCCATTTACAGTCTGCCGGAGTACAGAGATAGATAAATAAATAAATAAATATATATATATAGATATAGATAGATAGATAGATAGATGATTGGGGCTTTGCGTCCTGTATTTATGCACTTGGTAAGCTAATTAGGACAGGAGTAGGACGCAGCAATGAAGCAAAGGATGATTGAAGCAGCCATCCAACATGAGCCCTGGTGACCCAGCAACAGCTGGATTCTCGGGACCCAACGATTGGCAACCCAGTGTGCTGCTACCACTGAGCTAACCCTTCCTCTCCAACGGGAAAGGCCTAGATAGATAGATAGATAGATAGATAGATAGATAGATAGATAGATAGATAGATAGATAGATAGATAGATAGATAGATAGATAGATAGATAGATAGATTAGGAGACAAATAAATAGGTTGGTAGACAGACCAACATTAATTTTTTCGATGTTGATTAAGTTGTGAAATTACCATTAAAATATGTATATATGTATCTACAGTGGGAGTGTCTAACCTTTTATTGCAATGTTATCATGAAATCCCAAATAAGGGCCAGATGACGCCCAGATCACCCAACTACAATGTAAAGAAAGACAAAAAACAGTTCATGCTGTTACTTGGATCTATGTTGGCTGGCAGTTTTAGTCATCCCTCGCCTCATTGGAGAGTTCCCCGTGGCCTAATGGTTAAAGGCGCTTGTTTGTGCTACCACTGGCTCTGAGGTCGTGGGTTCAACTCCCACTCCTGGAACTCAATTTGGTCCGAGCCCATGGGACATTAATGGAGGCGGGTTGTATCCAGTGTTCTGTGCTGGGGCAACTGAAAGACCATGGGCATCCCTGAATTAGTAGGGTATGTACCAGACTCACAGTCTTCTCATCACTCATCATCATACGGTGGTCACCAACACTGGAGAATGCTATGGCATGGGAACTTTGGGCAATGTTCCCCTTGTCTCTGCCCATGGGCGCCGTACTATGGCTGCCCTGAGCTGTATCATTGTGGAAGGCTCACCACAAATTTCGTGCCTGCATTGCAGTGCATGACTGATAGTATATACAATACAATACAATACAATTGCCGTTTCCTCCTCCTGTCCTAATAAGGCTACTGATTGCATAAATTCAGTCCTGATTTAGAGCTCCAATCATCCATCCATCATCCGTCTATCTCCCTGTCCTAATTGGCCTACGAAGTACCGAAGTGCCTGATACAGGACGTGAAGCCCCAATCACCCGTCTATCTATTTCTTGGCCTCAATGGCCTGCATGCAGGTAGTACGACGGACGTACGTGTCAAATGTCACCATGACTAAAAGCGAGAGTTGAGGCATATCTTTCAGGACCCAAGAACTTCTTGGAAAGAAAGATTGAAAAATATGCGTGACCTTGAGAATTATGTCATGACGACCTTTGACCTGAAAATCGCTGGTGCGCGAAGTGTCAATGACCGGGCAGGGTGGAGACCCAAAACTGGGCCACAGTTTATGTTTATTACCTCCAATAAGAATAGCTTTTCATGTATCTGTGTATGTAGGCCCAAGTGGTCGTTGTAACTTTCTCTTTGAACCATGTAGCCTGGTAGTCCAAGCGAATAAAAATCCCTAGAGAAAGTAAATAAATAAAAAAGAAAACCATCGCTGCACAATTTACTCACTTGTGTATGAAAAGTTTTGACTGTATTATAAATGTGAACATTTTGTAAACGATTGAAGACAATATTTCGCTTGTCTTCCAAAATCAATTTCATTTTGACGGAAAGATGGTAGGAGATTACTGGAGCATAAAAGTCATATTTGAAGATTCTTTTGCTGGACAGGTGTTGGAACGGCATGAAATAGCTCAGTTTTTGATGCTCTCTTTGTGAGGCATAGGAGGTCAATTAATTTTTGGGGAGACTGAAATTCTAAATTCACGAAGTTTTCGTCCGAAACTCTTCTAACATTTTTAGTTTGACAATATGCTTATCGATTTGTCTTACAGGGTTGGACTTACCATTACCTAAGATAAGAGGGTTAGACTAACCATTGCCTCAGATAAGAATGCTTGACTTTACATCCCCATAAATAAGAAGGCTAGACATCAGATTTGAGGGTTAGACTAACCATTGCCTTAGGTAAGAGGGCTGGACTTACAATTGCCTTAGATAAGAGGAGCTGGACTTACCATTGCCTTAGATAGGATGGTTGGACTTGCCATTGCCTTAGATAGGAGGGTTGGACTTACCATTGACTTAGATAAGGCTGGATTTTCCATTTCTGTAGAGGGCTGGACTTGCCAATGCCTTTGCTCTTATCTCAGGCAATGGTTGGTCTAACCCCCTGATCTAATGCAACAGTAAGTCCAGCCATCTTATCTAAGTCAATGGTAAGTCCAGGCCTCTGAGGCAATGGTAAGTCCACATCTCTTATGTAAGGCAATGGTTAGCCTCTAGAGCCCTCTTATCTTAGGCAATGATAGGTCCAGCCTGGCAGAACTTACTGTTGTCGTAGAGAGCTGGACTTGCCATGGAGGGCTGGACGTTGCCTTAAATAAAAGGGCTGTACTTGCTATTGACTTAGGTAAGAGAGCTGGACTTAATTACCTTTGCCTTAGATGGCTGGACTTAACCAATGCCTTGGAGGCTGGACTTACCATTGCCTTAAGATAAGAGGGCTGGACTCGCCATTGCCTACTAACTCTGCATTGATGTGTACTGGCACTACCTTTTTTTGTTGTAAGGCCTTCGTGTCTTGTCATTATGAATCTTATACTGGATAAATGGAATAGCGAAAACCCATAGGAGCCCCAGTTATACAGGTGAAATAACTGGAGCTGCTCTGCAAAGTTCATTGACCGATCTCTTTCCACTCTCTGTATGGCTACAACAATAACATGTGAGAATCAGGTCGGCAAAATCCGATGAAATTTAAGAAGATTAACTGGGCTTGGCTCAAATATTGTTATTGGGGAATTTAAAATGTTGTAGACACGTGGCATTTCAAAAGAAATTTAAGAAACGAACGATTATGAGAGAAATGGGTTGTGTCTGTGTATTCTTCTGAAAATAATCACAAAATAGAGCTGCTTCAGGTGGGCAACCAGGAAGTATATGCAATATTATGCAGGGGCAATACCTGCATATTCCAGTAAGAAGTGGGGGAAGGTCAGCTTAGGTTGGCTTGGTGGTGGCTTGCTGGGCTGCTAATCACTGGGTCTTGGGTTCAAATCCAATCTTGGCCAGGGGAGTGTACCCATGTTCCGCGGGTCCTATGTTTCCCTGACGGCCAGACCTTATATATGTTCTCCATGCGTCTTCTCAATCAAACATAAGGCCTTGGAAACATAGGACCCGCGGATCATAGGTACCCTCCCTTGGCCAAGATTGGATTTTAACCTGGGACCCAGTGCCTTTCAGGGAACTTTCAATCGTCATGTTGGTCAAATAGTAATTTTTAAGTAACGTTGAAGTGTTCCTCCCTATTCTCCATCTTGTTATCAATAATGTTTTTAATTTGCGAATAAATTAATTTTGAATATACATTGATGTAAAAAATAAAAAAATAAATTCTGATTCACTATTCTGATGAAGCATCCCGTGACAAATAGGTTAATATTTTAAGATTAAGGAAAATATTTCTTGATTATTATTTTATTGAATTTAATCCCCTTCCAACTCTATGATTTAATTATATCAATTGAAGTACAATTGTTTATTGACCAACTTTGTTTCAGAAATTTGTTAGAGATTGAATATATATATACAAAATGTAATAGATTTTGTCATTCTTTTTGACACTCCTGTACTTTATGTCCATCTATCGAAACTTTTCAAGATCTATGAATTTCAGTTCCAATCATAAATATAAAGAAATTATCAACAAAAATGCTGAAATTTGTTTTTAAAAAAAAGCAAAAAAAACGTGTCAAAAAGGTCTCATATTACCTATTTTCAAATGGCATAACAAGTTCAATGCCAACATGTAATCATATGAGATGTGTCAACATGAATTACTTAGAACTTTTGATCTTCCATTCCATGGTCCACTATTACCCCCAAGGAAGACTGTAGTCTCTGCCATTGCATTATTCATTTGACCTTTTTGGGTTTTTGCAGAGTTCAGTTACCCTTACCCTTAGGTATATAAAAAAAAAAAAAGGGAGGAAAAAATTCAAGGTCATCAAGTGGACCAAAGTATTACGAAACCTTCTTTTTGAAGGTTGTTCGAACTTTGTTGTCGTCAGGTCATTGACTGCTGTGTGCAGTGGCGTATTTAGGGGGAGCCATTGGGCCATCCCCCCCCCCCCCGGCCAAAAATTAACATGGAAGAGATAGGAAAAGCCGTGGAGCCCCGTATTCACTCAAGGTAATGCCCCCCCCCCCTTAGGCCTTTTCTAGATACGCCCCTGGCTGTTTGTATATCTATATGGCATATATGCATATGTATATGTATATATATATATATATAATTCTAAGGTCAAGTACTTCAACCCATTTATGTGCCATCAACCATGTGTGAAGGAAATGCTGAACTGAAGTAAAACATTCTGGGAAGGTGCTAAAAATAGATCAGGAGAATATATATTATTGTCATGAAATTAAAAAAAAAAATTTAAAAAGAAACAAATTGAAAAAGTGATGATAAGCTTTCAAGCTACAATATCAGTCTCGCTGTTAGAAATTGTATCGAAGATACGAGATACGAAGTACACCTGGGAAATAGATGTACATAGTATAAGAAGTAACTTCAAAAGTATGAAATTGACGGGGAGGATTAGCTCAGTGGTAGCATGCTGGACTGCCAATCGCTGGGTCCAGGGTTCGAATCCAGCTCTTGCCGGGTTACCTCACTCACCTGGGCCTATGTTGGACGGCAGTTTCAATCATCCATCACCTCATTGCCGTGTCCTCCTCCTGTCCTAATTGGCCTACCAAGCGCATAAATGCACTATGCAAAGCCCCAATCATCCATCCATCCGCCAGTCTCTGTTAATTTTGACAACACAAGAAACACTTAGGAAATGTAAAGAATTTACTTGTAGGACTTTGCAGAATTATGAGGAATAGTGTCGCTGCCAGTTTTATTTTAAACATGAGGTGCTTTAAAATTGACTATTAAACGTGACAATGTATAAACACACTAATCTCACCGGATGAGAATCTATGCTTCTACAACCAGTTTGAGTGAGGATCTTTAAAAGCAGCACATTTGAAAAACAATCATCTCTCCATAAAAATTTGTGAAAAATTGTCTTTGGAACAAAAAAAACCCTTTTTGTCACTTTGTACTGAGTAGTTATCATCAAGTGAACAAATGCGATTGAGTTAATCTAATTAGAACTACAAAATAATTTTGCAGAGTAGAACTTGTTAGATGGATAGTTGAGCCAGTTATTCATTTATTTATTTTTCAAAAATGCCAAATGGCATCAATAAAAAAATGGAATATGGGGGGGGGGGAAACGTGTCAAGGTGCTTTAAAGCATGTAAATACATGAAGTCACATGTATTTATCAACTGTTGATATTCTGAGAGGTTAAAAAACCATTTTAATTGTAGAATGTAGAGAGCGTGAAATTTGAAACAGGAAGTGAGAGAATTGTGCTAATTAATGACATAATAATTATTGACATAATGATTATCTCAAGAGAGATCCCCCTCCAACCGCCCCCGATTATGAGAGCACATGTATTTATAAATTTATATTTGTAAAGCGTGATTTTCTTGGAGCCAATCGGCAGATTATATTGCTTTCTATTGAGTCTACGTATTTATCCATTTGTCTTTCTAACATATCTATAGGGCTGTATTTATGCACTTGTCAGGCTAATTAGAACATGAGGAGGACACAGCAATGAGGCGAAGGATGATTGAAACAGCCATCCAACATAGGCGCAGGTGATCCGGCAAGAGCTGGATTCGAACCCTGGACCCAGCGATTGGCAGCCGTGCAGGCACGCTACCACTAGAGTAATCCATCTATCTATCTTTCTGTCTATCTCAGTATAATGAGTATATTCATGTTGTGTCTTGGGTATATATTTGTCCATTCGACCTGTTTTTCTTTGCATGTTCTTGTGCATATGTACAATACGTACATGGCTAAAGTTTTGGCTGCTTCACTGACAGTTGGCACCCCAACAACGGCATGCATTTGCAGCGCTTTTCTTGTTTTGGCTCTTCGGTCAATGAACTCCTCTGGTGGCATTATAGGGCATATGGCTAGGAAGGAGGCTCAAAAAGATGAAAAGGAGAAATAATAGCCAGAGGACACGTGCAAAGTTACCAGTGCCTGTAATATCACCTGTCTGCGCGGTGGTTCAACTCTTGAGGCTCTGTTTAGACTCTTCGGTCAATGAACTATTTGGTGAACACTGAATAAGCGATAAAATTTCCCAAAAAATAATTAAATGTATAGAAGAAAACAATTCTGAAGCCATGGACTTACGAGAGACTCATGGGGAGATTTTAAATTGTTGGTCCATTTCCTGTACAGTACATTGGCCCCTGCGTTATAAAGGATGGTAGAGTTAGCTCAGTTGGTAGCGAACTGAGCAGCCAATCGATGGGTCCTGGGTTCGATACCCGATCTGGCGGGGTCACCTATTCCTATGTTGGACGGCTGTTTCAATCATCCTTTGCCTCATTGTTGTGTCCTCCTCCTGTCCTAATTAGCCAACCAAGTTTATAAATACAGTATGTAAAGCCCCAATCATCCATCCATCTATGTGTGAATCAGTATATCCATCCACTAATTGGTTGCCTTTCTTATGTTCTATCTATCTGTCTATCTATCTATCTATCTATCTATCTATCTATCTATCTATCTATCTATCTATCTATCTATCTATCTATCTATCTATCTATCTATCTATCCTCTATATGTCTATTTGCATCTAGCTATAGCTTGCTATATTTCTATCTCATCAATCTATCACCCTATCTATCTATCCCTATGTGTGGCTCATTAATGACTACATCTTGGCTTGGTTCAGTCAGGTTATGCATTAGCAATGGGCAGACAGCTTGTTATGTATTGAAATATTATGTAACGATGACTATTTAATGATGTGATATAGTTAGTATTCTATGCTGTAATTTATAGGTATTTAAAGCTTTAATGCGCATACCTCACACAGTCGGTGACACATTCGTACTACTCTCCATTATGCATGAGACGTGCCCATCAATCATACTCAAAGATGAGTCAATGACCGATAGGTCGTTGAACCCTATGGTGTTTCCTGTGTTGTGAGGGAAAAAATCGAAAAAATACGAAGAGTATTATAATGAATCGCGTTTTAATTGCACGTGCAGCAGATGTTCATATTTTTTATTGTTCTTTTTTTTGTTTCCGAATGGCGTTATACTTCCTCGTTTCTATGGAGGGAACTTCAGGCGGTGTTCTGACTATTCTGAGAGGGGGTAATTTTGTACTGGTATCATTGCAAAAGAAAATTGATAGACCGTTTGTTTTTATTCAGCATGTATTGGTAAATGAGGCGGGAAGGGGTTAGTTCTGTTGGCAGGGCATTCGGTGATCGCTGGGTCCTGAGTTCTATTCCCGCTGTGGCTCGTCACTCGGGATGGATGGATTGGGGCTTTACGTCCTGTATTTATGCACTTGTCAGGCTAATTCAGACAGGAGGAGGACACAGCAATGAGCCAAAGGATGATCGAAGCAGCCGTCCAACATAGGCTCAGGTGACCCGGCACGAGCTGGATTCGAACCCTGGACCCAGCGATTGGCAGTCCAGCACGCTACCAATTTAGACCAACCCTCCCCCCTCGTCACTTTGGACTTATGTTGGATAGCATTCTCCCGCTGGCAAAGTCAACTAGCGCTGGTAGAAGTGCGACCTTGAATTTGTGAAGATGGTTGGATAGCAGTTTCAATCATCCTTCGTCTCATTGCTGTGTCCCCCTCCTGGCCTAATTAGCCTACCAAGTGCATATATACAGAACGGTAAAGCCCCAATCATCCATCCATGTATGATCCGACTGTTCTACTTACTGCAAATTGTATCACTGTGACATCAAAGTGACTTTTAAATGGTGTAAATATAGGGGGAGCTGTGAGAAAATGCAGCTCTCCCTGTTGGTAACTGTAAGTAAATGCAGCTCCCCCTGTTGGAAGAGCAAATCTCAAGGCAATAATTAAAAGAGGACCAGAAGGATGCACCTTCCAGCCAATCGTGGTTCAAATTAAGCTGATGCTAAATTATTTTGAGCAAGTTATACGTTTTATAGTTGCAGACGATTTTTACAAATGGTCAAATGATAAAACTAAGCAGACATGGACCATTAACACACTTTGTGACTTAATGTCAGCTCGAGCGTCTGTATGAAGTCATCAAATTGCAAATTTGTTGCTCTCGCTCATGGTCAATCGAAAAAATTAATAATTATTCAAACGTTTTTGCGGTTGACACGGATGCGAAATGGCGCAAAAGGTCGAATATTTGAGGTGTCTGATTGGTTACAAGAGAGATAAATAACTCGTAAAAGAGAACTCGAAATGAACAGCACATAAACAGATTCGCAATGGGAGCCCCAAGGTCTGTCTTTATGGCTCGTCTGCCCGGCTCTGCCTTGTTCAAGGGCCGTCCTCTCTTTAGTATCTCGCTTAACTCCCAGTATCTTGTCTCATTTTGTGTCTGTCCTTCCTCAAGCATGGCTGTCTGATCCCTCCCTTGCTTTTGGTTTGCTTTTGGCTTTTTTTTGCTTTTGCTTGCCTTCGTAAGGGGGCGACCATCAGATTTCAAGGGGGGCTTGAAGTTTTCCGTGATGAGAAATTGTTTATTCCTTGGTTACGGTGACAGTAATTATTATTTATTTCAGAGGGTCAGATCCTCAAATATTCCTTTCTAAATAAAATAATAATGTTTAGAATTAAACACTCTAGTAATTATTTACTTCAAGACTGGCCAAAAGGAATTCATTTATTTCACCAATACAAGGCAAGAATTTTTTTTTTAACTCCCAAGCCCCCCCCCCCCCTCCCTCAGAGATCTGATGGTTGTCCCAAAGCCTCCATAATGCCATTGGCTTGCCTTGACTTCTTTGCCTTGTTTGTCATCTGACCAAGGATTTTCAATTCATTCACACTTAGAGTAACTCCTCGCTAAATAAAAAAAAGAAAATAGACTCTGTCTCCGCAGCAGCAAACACTCAACCTACGAAGAACTGATTCATATTGTCATTCATGATTCATTAGTGTCCAATAAAAATTGTGCGTAAGCTCTTTTTGTTTCGATAGGTTGAAAATCAGTTAGGTCCTCCTTGCTATATAAAGAAAAAAATCATAGACTCCGCAGCAGCAAACCCTCATTCTACAACAAACTGATCAACTGAACCACTCCAGAGACACTGCCATATTGTCAGTCATGATGCATTCGCATTCGGACTCATTACTTACTCATTCATCGCTAAGTTGAGGGTTGGGGTTGGTCTGGCGGTAGCATGCCGGGCAGCAAATCATCGGGTCCAGGGTTCGAATCCAGCTCCTGCCTGGTCACTCAGGCCTATGTTGGATGGCTGTTTGAAATCACCCTCTGCCGCATTGCCACGTCCTCCCCCTGTCCTAATTAGCCTTTCAAGTGCATAAATACAGGACGTTAAGCCCCAATTATCCATTCATCCATGCATTGCTAAGTTGATACTAAATGTTTAAATACAAGAAATCCAATGGAGATGAATGCAGATGTTTGTTTGCAAGTATTTTGAGTACTATAAAACATCTTCATTTCTCTATTATATCAATTGTTGCCTCTAAATAGCCTGTACTGGTGCTGATGGGGCGTAAAACACAAATTCACTCACTTACTCACTATTATATCAATTTTTTTATGACATGGTTACTGCTGATTTTGAAATAAGACTAGTATGAATATTCATTGACTAAAGCATGGCTAACCTGGCCTTCCCTTTGAAATTCCATCATATTGATGGCTTCATGACTACCAGTCACCAAGGACCACTGATTTGCCATAAACCCAGAAATATTGTTGTTTTATCATCCAGGTGAAAATTAGCTGTGCATAAAAATTATGAAAAAATATGCGCCATGTTAATGGTGAAAATTTTATTGTCTTGTAAGGTTTCATATATTTAGTCCATACTGTTAAAATTATGTCCTGTCTTTTTGCTCTCAGTGGTTAGAGGCCTGGCCTGCTCCGCTGAAAACCTTTGCCTGCATGGGTTTTGAACCTGTGGTGATGAACATTTTCAGTGGACCTTCATGAGCAATATCCCAGCTGGATGTAATTCGGATGGGATGTTACATTTTCAGCACCTTGTATAAGTGCAAAAGATCCCTCACATGGGGTAACGTGTTGACTAAGGACTCGCGCTCTTTCTCCCATCTTGTCAATCAACCCTCTTGAGCACTCAGAAGGCTTAGAGTGCTGCACTTACCATAATTACCGGCCATGCTATGCTATGCATAGGCCGGTTATGCAGTGATATCCATCACATGTGAGTCACGACCCTCCTGCCCCAACCAGACCATTCCAAGGGTTTATTTTATATGTATTTGTCAGTTATAACATCGTAGATTACATCAATTGTGTCTTTTTTCAAATTAAATGCAATATTATTCGATTTATGAGCATCCCTCTCATGCCTAGCGCTGGGTGATTTTGCGCCGCCATTTTTGTGTGTCATAGGCCTATTCACGCTGTCAAGTGCTGCAGGCCTATTTGGACTACGCTATGTACAGCCATCAAACTGCAACAGGCAATTGAGATGTTCAAGTGTCTGTGCATGTTTCACACTCATAATTACATCATATTTCCTCCATCCCAATCAATTTGGGCCTAAAGTGCAATTCACTTTCACAACTCTCTGTCATCTGTCAACTCAGTTGCACCTAAGATTTTCAATCAACTTCATGAATACTTGTAAACTCCATGCATAAAATAATATCAATGGGAAATATAAAAGTTATTAGGCCTAAGTATTCACATGTCTTAGAAAAAATAACATTTCAAGTAAAAACAACACTAAATATTCAGGCCTAGAATATTAAAAATCCTAAAATGCATTGCAACAGCAGACCTTAATACAATTGTGTACCTTAAATTACAAACAGCATGAAAAGCAACAGTTTTATGACCAAGTTATTTCTGGTATTAAATAAAACTACACGCATGTCTACCACATAATGTTAACATTATAAGAATTTTTTTTCTTCTTTTTTCCCATCCACCATATGTGTATATTAATTATGTCAATTCTACCGAAAAAAAAAATATATATGAGCAGCATGGCCGGTGCTGCACCTCTAGTAAGAGTGCTTGTTATATATCTGTTTATTTATCTATCTATTTATCAATGTCTATCTATCTCTGAGTTTAATATTCTCTGACACAAGCCAATCACAATTTTTCTTGTATTTAGAAATCCAAAATAGAATAGTCATTTTCATGTTAGGGTAGGCTCCAGGCGAGTGTACTCTTTTACGAGTTCAGAAAGGTATATAGTTCGTAATGGACTTTTATTATTAACACGAGTACCTCATAACATGTTATGAGGTACTGTTAACACCTAATTACATTCTGTGAAATCTGCTATAGAGAGAATATTACTAAAGATCTACTATTAATTGATAAATTAGTTTATTGTTGTTGGTGTTCTGAGAATCTCCATTCACTTCAATCTTGGCATAATTTATATGGCCATGTAGAGATCTGTGCAACAGGTGTGTGACAAACTATGAGAATGACGCACTTAGCTTTACAAGAACAAAGAGAGGGAGGCAGAGACAGACAGAGACAGACAGAGACAGGCAGAGACAGACGGAGACAGACAGAGACAGAGGGAGGCAGAGACAGGGACAGAGGTAGAGAAATAGAGAGATGGAGAAATAAAGAGACAGAGATACAGAGACAGAGAGCACCAGACAGAGAGGTAGAGATAGATAGAGAGACAGAGGTAGAGAGACAGAGATAGAGAGATAGAGAGACAGAGATAGAGAGGTAGAGATAGCTAGACAGATAGATAGACAGATAGATAGAGAGACAGAGATAGAGAAACAGAGATAGAGAGACAGAGATAGAGAGACAGAGATAGAGAAACAGAGATAGAGAGACAGAGATAGAGAGACAGAGATAGAGAGGCAGAGATAGAGAGATAGAGAGACAGAGATAGAGAGACAGAGATAGAGAGACAGAGATAGAGAGACAGAGATAGAGAGACAGACAGAGACAGACAGATGGCGAGATAGAGAGACTGTCAGAGGCAGAGAGACAGATGGGAAAAAACAAAGAAACAGAGACAGAGACAGGCAGAGACAGGCAGAGACAGACAGAGGCAGAGAGACAGGCAGAGACATAGAGACAGAGAGACAGGCAGAGACATAGAGACAGAGAGACAGGCAAAGACGTAGAGACAGAGAGAGAAACAGAGAAAGACAGAGAGACACAGTGAGACAGAGAGAAAGAGAAACACAAAGAGAGATAGAGAGAGAGACTGTCAGAGACAGAGAGAGACAGAGACAGAGAGACAGACAAAGACAGACAGAGACAGAAGGAGGCAGATACGTAGGGAGGCAGAGACAGAGATAGAGAGGTAGACAGATAGAGACAGAAACATAGAGACGGAGATAGAGGCAGAGAGGGAGAGCAACCGAGAGACAGAGAAGAGAGGAAGAAAGACATAGAGAAACAGAGGCAGAGACAGATGGAGAGGCAGAGAGACAGAAACAGAAAGACAGAGACAGAGACCATAAGAGGAACTTTCACAGCTCCATGCAGCCAGAAAAAGATCTCCAGAGAAACAAAAAATAAATAAAAAAATGTAGAAAAGGATTTCATTCTGCCATTGGAATAAAAAATAACTAATGAGATGTGCAAAAAAATAGATTAAAAGACAAAGCAAAAAATATCTCAGACAAGGTTGCTTTACCATTGGCCTTCGCAGAATTGCTGTTGCAATTCAGCAGCATGGACTGATACAAAAAAAAAGAGACAAAAACAGAAAAGAAAATATTGAAAAAAGAGTATCGTCAAGACCATTCTACCTGTGAAAGCGCTGTAATAGAAAGTTACACTAACATTGAATATCACCACAGATGATAATATAACACACTTCCGCAAGGACCAAGGACAGCGTTTAAAAGAAATTGTTTTCGCTGTAGATGGATGTAGATGAGTTGAGGACGAAACCTCACAGTTGTGGACCTATCACTTTTGGTTTGCTTTTAAGACTTGGTCCGCAATCAGTCTTGTGCGGTTCTCCTTTCTGGGTCCAGGGTTCGACTCCCGCGGCTCTGGCCAGGTGACCTGAGCCTATGTTGGACAGTTTCAATTATTCTTTGCCTCATCACCGTGTCCTCCTCCTGTCCTTATTAGTCTACCAACTTAATAAATACAGAACGTTAAGCCACAATCATCACTCAGGCTTCTCCTGTGGGGCATGTCAGGCCGTTTGCAAAATTGTTCAAAGACATCGCGTAAAGATGTGTAATCACAAAAAATGTCAATGATGATGATCTTGTGTTTTGCCGAATGCTGAGTGGTTACACCATTGCAGTCCAGGCCTTGCCTGCATGGGTTCAAACCCCGGGAGGTGAACCAAACATCCTTTCAGTGGACCTTCAAGAGCAAAATTCAAGCTGGATGTCGCAATTGTCGCATAATGAGACATTCAATTGGTGACTGATTGTGTCAGTGTCTGTGATGAGCAAGTAAATGATCCCTCACATGGGGTAGATGCATAACATATTGAGGACTCCTGCTCTCTCTCCTGTTTCACTAATCATCCCTCGCAAATGCCAAGAACTTGGTTTTGAGGGTTGCACTTACCATATATATCTTTAGTCTGTGAGATCTAGTGAAAAGATGTGAAATCAAAAGAGCGACAATGCCATGCGTGGTTATTTTCGGTCAAAATTCTGCAATAATATGGATAAAATTTTAATAATTGTAACAATCACAGACAGGGACGGACGCAGGGGGGGGGATGGGGGGGATGCATCCCCCCACCAGACCAAAATTTATATATTTTTACATGTTAATTTCATCCACACGCAGTCGTGTTATGTCGCGAATTATGCGTTTCGCGATGCGATAGCCCGATAGACCCCCCCACCGGAATTTTCTGGATCCCTCCCTGATCACAGAGATAGTTTTGTTGGATCTTCGTTAATAATAATTAAAGGGGGAGGGTTTGTCTAGTGCTAGGGTGCTGGACTGCCAATCACTGACACTGGGTCCAGGGTTCGAATCCAGCTCTTGCCGGGCCACCTGGGTCAATGTTGGACTGTTGTTTCAATTATTCTTCGCCTCATGGCTGCGTCCTCCTCCTGTCCTAATTAGCCTTTCAAGTGCATAAACACAGGACGTAAAGCCCCAATCATCCATCCAGTAATAATAATTAAGAAAACTAAAAACGATGATGACGTTCTTGCAATGCGACGCGCACAAGAAAGGACACAAGTTGCAATCTGCAACCTTGACAGAAGAGGAGCGAAAAAAGGATAAGAAAAAGCGAGATAGACAAAAAAACTAAATGGAACCTTTAGAGTGTCACCTGCGACTGACAGTTGCAAAAATATACTAAACGCAAAAAAAAAGAGAAAAATGAAGAAGCTTGCTGACTTTATCTGTTGCTACCTTGTATGAAATGCAACTATTACTAAAGATAATTGTGTTGTTGGCTGAATGGAGTTCTGTCTGTATGTCTGTCTATCTATCTATTTACCTGTCTGTAATCGTTTGTGTCTATCTTTTTATCTTTCAACCAATATATTTGCATAGATATATATTTATCTGCATTGCTCTCTGTAACGCTATCTAAATATCTGTCTATCTATCTATCTATCTGCCTGTCTATCCAGCCATCTGCCCTATATATCCATTTATCAACCAATATATTTGCATAGATAATTAGATATCTATCTATCTATCTATCTATATGGGTGGCCAGTTCATTAGCCCTCTTTCGCGGAACTGATGTCTTCCTCCGAATGGCTGATCAAATGTTGTAAATTCCTAAATTTTTCAGTTTTTTGTGTGAAATTTGGATTTAGATTACAGATTAATAAAGGTAATTTGATGAGGAGTAAGAAATAAGAGATTGCAAAAAGTCAATTTGATTTCTCTAATTGAAATAATTATTTTTACCCACTTGTTATGTTCTAAAGAGAAAGAAAACAGGTCTAAGATTTCTCCCATGTCCTTTCTCAAGGTTAAGATATGAAGTGACATAAACAAACATAGATTGCGTGAATTTTGAAAGAAAAGAAGACATGGGTGCATGACCATTGACCACAGGTCCCTTGTATGGGTGGCCAAGTGGCTTAGGTGCCCGCTTGCTCCACTGAAGGTCTTTGCCTGCATGGGTTCGAACCCCAAGTGTACCTTCATGAGCAAAATCCAAGCTGGATGTCGTTCGGATGAGATGTTAAATTGGCGGCCCCTTGTATCAGTGTCTATGCTGGGCAAGTGAAAGATCCCTCACATGGGGTAAATGTGTAACATGTTGAGGACTCCCGCTCTCCCATCTCATCAATCAACCATCATGAGCACCCAGAACTGAGATTGGAGGGCTGCACTTACATCTATCTATCTATCTATCTATCTATCTATCTATCTATCTATCTATACATTTGGTTCTGCTTGATAGGGCTCTTAACTAGACTCCCAAAAATCTCACTGTTCATTTATTTAAATTTTCAACCAATAGGAGAAATAATAGCAATCTTTTTAAAACTATGTCTACCTTTTTTGTTGATAATAGGCCCTCTACAGCAAATCCTCAATCGTCATGGAGCCAGTACAGACTGGGAATTTTTGCAATTTTTTGCTAATTTATGGAAATTGGGTTACGTAACAACACGCGAATATTACCAGCTGGATAATTTGAAGAGAGCTCGATAAGATTTTTCAAACAATTTTGAGTTAAATGCAACTTTTCATTTGCAACTCTTTCACCTCCGTTCTTCGAACTTCAAAAGGTATTAGATATTGCGCTTTTACTGAAAAAGGAGACGCTGATTTCTGTGGATGGTCAGGTTTTTTTCTAAATACTGATAATATTATTAATGAAGTTAATTGGTAAATCGTTAATGTCAATTAAGCATGTCCAAATAAACGACATTTCAAGGCTGAAGTGAAAATTATTTTTGAAAAATGGAAGGTCAGTTTTTCAATAAGGCTCTGATTTCATTCGACCAATTAGTCTGATTAAATGATAATTTTATTTCAAAATAATTTGATCTTTTATGATATCTTCTTGACATTTGATGTCTCTTGTTACTGTGGAATATTCTTGAGATGTTATATATAAATGACAATTTTGTTGTTTATTAAATTTGTTCAAAAAGAAAAATGGCTTATGTGTACAAGGACACAAAGTATTGCGCATCTTTGGTGTTGCAAACAAAAAAAGTCTGGAAAACAATTAAATTTAATTGAAAAGGTTAAAGAATACTTAGAATAGTGTAAGAAAGTCGAGTTTATAGTGAAGACAATGGTGTTTAAAGTTAAACTAATGAATTAAGTTCGTACTTAAGTGTAACCTCTTCAATTTATTGGCTTTTAAAGTCAAGCACTGCCTGTAACCTGCGTGAATTTGAGTGCACAGACTTACGGTACGACCATTTAATTTCCTGGGGGGCTTGGAGTTTTCCTTTACAGGAAATTATTTATTTCACGGTGACGGCGGCAGTATTTATTAATTTCGAGCTCACATAGTCCCCGAATATTCATTCCCAAATCAAGCAACACCTTGTTTAGAAATACCCGTGGCAGAAATTATCTATATCAAGACTGCCCAAAAAGAATTTATTTATTTCGCCAAAACTGAGCAAGAAATTATTAATTTTAAAAAAACTCCACCCCCCCCCGGATAATAAATGGCCCCCCTTATAATTCTGTGCATTTCGAGCCATTTAAAAATTCGTCTAGCCTCAATCATTTCTGGAACAGCCCTCCTGTTCAATGAACGATTGTAACAAAATCATATCAATGTAACAATATTCCACTAAAGTAACCATTCTCAATGATCAAGAACGTTTGGAAATGGCAAAAAAACATTTCTTACTCAAAAATACTCCTGAGGTATTTCGGCCAACCTCGAACTGTGTGAGAAGTCGGTCAATTCTAATTAGTTCTAATAATTCCTAAAGTTTTACTAATTTATTTTAATGGATTTAATAGATTTCATGTTTTAGGTTCATATTTTGTTGCATGGAATGTATGTATACTATATATTATATATAAACTTATATATGGAAAATAAATCATTGGGGAAGGTGGTCCCATGCAGTGCAGACAATGTCATGAACATTTCAATGACAAATTTTAATTTGGACCAAGCCAGAAGTAGAATAGCTTATTAAACTCAAGATCCAAGAATTCAATTAGTTAAAATAATGACTTTCAAGAAAGCTCTACTTTTGGGTGGATATAGCAATGTCATCTAAAACGACATTTTTCCAACGCGGAATTCGACAAAAATTTTTCCAATGCATCAAATGCATCGATACTGTTCTGCAGACCCAAGAAACGGCAAAATCCCAGATTAATTGTTGAGTTTTTGTTAAAAAATCACAAGAATCCCGAATTTTCATCACTCATGTCTGCCATTTTGAAAAACTCTTGTCTCATTTGCGAGATTTCAGATGTCAGCAGGGTGAATTCTGCTGGATTTCTTTCGAAATTTCCCAATAAGTATGCCTTATGAAAATAATATAATCCTATAATTGTGGCATTGTATCAATAAGTTTTCCGTTCTGAAAACTTTCCTGATGCATCAATTTAATCTTCGGCAAAACTTTCCTGATGCATCAATTTAATCTTCGGCAAAACTTTTCTGATGCATCAATTTAATCTTCGGCAAAACTTTCTTGATGCATCAATTTAATCTTCGGCAAAACTTTCCTGATGCATCAATTTAATCTTCGGCAAAACTTTCCTGATGCATCAATTTAATCTTCGGCAAAACTTTCTTGATGCATCAATTTAATCTTCGGCAAAACTTTCCTGATGCATCAATTTAATCTTCGGCAAAACTTTTCTGATGCACCAATTTAATCTATGACTGTCCTGTTTATATATTGCAATTATGGATGCTTTCATACCAGTTTTTCACTTCTGATATGGTACCATTAGTTACATTCGGGAGTAGTGGCTCTAATCCCATACTGATACTGCTTTTTTGGTGCCCTGGTATCGGTTTTGCCGCACCGCCAATTGCAATTAAGTTTATAATAATTCCATTTTTTGCCTTTACAAAAACAAACTGTAGGAGTTAGGCCCAAAAAGAGTGGCAGTTCACCTTGTGGATGGCTTGGGGTTTCTTTTGGTTGACAGGTCAATGCCTACGACGCAGCACAAAAAAAAAAAAAGGGTTCCCACTCTTCCAAAAACTGCTTGTATATCATTATATCTCCAAAATTTTGAATGACATGATATTGTGCTTGAAATAATAATTTTTGAAAGAAAATATGATTTAAAAAAAAATCAAATGTTTATTTGAAACTTTTTAATTAGCCTACATATATTTGAGAAAACGATATTTCAGATATATACTAAAACAGCAGATCACTTTCCTTCTTCTTAAGCTAAGACAGAAAATATGAGAGAAAAAGTGTCCCAAACTTTTTTTTCAAAACTCATGTGGGTGCTGAGTTGTGCCATGTCAATTAATTTAGTGAAAAATTTCAATTTGTGATTAACTTTAAGATAATATTGTTCTGCAGTCTTATGAATGATTAATAGCATTCCTTAATTTGGTCAATAAACTTATTTAAATCCAAATAATGTTATTGTGATGCGATGTGAGACCAATGTATGAGTTATTATTGGGCCGAGGATAAAATTAGTCCGTGGCGCCTGATTTGGGTGTTCATAAGTTAAGAAAAGTTTGAAATATTTTGTCATTTTCAAGCATTTGTGGGTTAAATCTGGAACAGCGCTTAAAAACAAACTGCAATAATTTTTTTTTTCAATGATCGAGTTTTTACAGTGCCGCCTGTAAGTAAGTGAAACACATGACATTGTGCCATTGCATCAATGCTAAACATCCTCAGCCAAACTGCTTGTGGAGGCATGAATTCTCATCAGATGAAAGGGAAACAAAGTGGGTCATAAAGGCCGATGTGTGAGGCAAGTGAGATAAAAATAGCAGCGCATTTTCTTCGCTGTAGTCCGAGTTAGGTATGGGTCAAAGTCTTTGATAAGTAAGTGAACCACCCTTCCCTATGTTTTAACATTGGGCCTGCGTTTCACTTACTTATCAAAGACTTTGACCCATACCTAACTCCAACTACAGCAAAGAAAATTGGCTGCTATTTTTATCCCACATGCCTCACATATCGGCCTTTATGACCCAAATGTTTTCCTCTCATCGGATGAGAATTCGTCCTTCCAGAAGCATTTTGGTTAAGGATGTTTAACATTGATGCAATGGCACAATATCATGCGTTTCACTTACTTACAGGCGGCACTGTAGAACAATTTATACAATAGTAGGTAGTCATCAACCTTTGATAGTATGGCATGACAAATTACAAATTTTTAAATCCTAAAACATTGAACTCCCTTTGTAGCTATTGTTGGAACATATTGTGTAAATCTAAAAAAGTTTATTGAATTAAAAAATATAGATAGTGTGATGTAATGTATTAATTGGGCCTGAACCAACAAATAGTAAAAATATTTGTAGGACTTTTTGGTGTGGGCCTATTTGATTTTTAGAAAGTATTACAAATGTAGTCTAGGGCATTTTCCCTTTGTTACAAGTGACATTGAATTGAAATGATTAAGTCATGTTAATTTTTTGGGAGGGCCAGATTTTTCATACCTATTTCAGTACGTAGCATGCGATAGATAGGAACACATGTAACTAAATATTTCAATTAAATAAAAATATATATAGATAGTGTGAATTGAATGTATTAATTTGGCCTGAACCAACAAATAGTAAAAATATTTGTAGGACTTTTTGGTGTGGGCCTATTTGATTTTTCAGGAAATATTACAAAAGTAGTCTAGTAGTTCCTTTGTTACAAGTGACATTGAATTGAAATGATTAAGTCATGTTAATTTTTTGGGAGGGCCAGATTTTTCATACCTACTTCAGTACGTAGCATGCGATAGATAGGCGCTCCTGAGAAATGAGTGCTGAACTGCTGCGTGGGCTTGGGCTGGGCCAGAATGGTGGTTTCTGGGGGGCTGTTCCAGAAATTGTCTGAATCAATGAGGCCAACAACCGGCAGCCAGTGAAGGCTGGCTACCAAATTGTGCTGATAAATTTGACGGATTTTTAGTGATTAGGTACAAAATGACATTGTAAAATTCTACAGTCACTGCAATGAACCTTGGAGTGTCTGAGGGCAGCCGTTTCAGTGTTCTATCAAGGATACATGTGAAAAACAAGTGAATATGTCAGATTAGTCATTAACATGAGCTTTTTGGAATAGCCTTCCAGGCTCTTTCTATTACAATAAGTTAAATGATTATTAAATGGACCTTTATTTCCCAATAACTGATTTAGATTTTCAGGAATTTATCTGTTTAACTGTGTTTTAGTTACATATTTACCACTCATGATATGAAGTTAAAATTAGTGTGCATTAATCAAAATTGAAGTATCAGATTGATTATAGACACGCCTCCTCGTGTCTGCCCTGTTCCTCTCCCCATTTCCTTCACCTTCTCTTTCCTTCACCTCTTTCCTTCACCTTCTCTTTCCTTTACCTTCTCTTTCCTTTCTCTCTTCGAAAGCTATCCTTTATTCGGGCCTTTCCCCCATCTCCCTTTCCCCCCTGTCTCGCCCTTCCCCCAATCTTCTATTTGCCCCATCCTCCCTCCCCATGTCAAATTTTCCCCTTCTCCCCCCTTCTCTTTTACCCCATCTCCCTTAATTTTGCCTATCTCTCTCTTCCCTCACCTTCCCTTGCCCCGTATCTCCCACTTTCCCAACCCCCTCCTTTATCCCCAATTTCCCCGTTTTTCGTTGCCTCACCCTTTCCCCGATCTCCCCTTTTCCCCCATCTCTCCTTCCCTCCCATCCCCTCTTTTCCCATCTCAGAATTTCCCCTCTGTTCTCTTCATGCCTACCTTTCCTTTCTCCTGCATGTCTTCCCTTTTCCCTCATTTTCCCTCTTCCCCACTTCCACTTTACCTCATCCCCACTCTCCCATATCCCCTTTCCCCCACCTACCTACCCCTTTCCCCTATCTCCATGTTTCTTCCATTTTCCCCCATCTCCTGTCTCCCCCATCTCTCATCTGCTCACTTCATTCTTGGGAGGGGGGGGGAGGGTTGGTCTAGTGGTAGCGTGCTGGGCTGCCAATCGCTGGGTCCAGGGTTCGAATCCAGCTCTTGGCGGGTCACCTGGGCCTATGTTGGACGGCTGTTTCTATCATCCTTTGCCTCTTTGCAGTGTCCTCCTCCTGTCCTAATTAGCCTACCAAGTACAGAAATACAGGACGTAAAGCCCCAATCATCCCTCCGTCAATCCCTCTGTTATCTCTCTGTGTTGGGAAGAAGGGTTGAGAAGTGGGGAGACAGGAAAGGGGAATGGGAAAAGGGGGGAAAATGGGGGATAGGGGATAGGGGAATGGAGGGGAGGGAGGAGATGGGGGAGAGGGAGGAGATGGGGGAGAGGGAGTAGAGGGAGGAGGGGAAGAAAGGGGGAGCCTGGGGAGGAAAGGGGCAAGGTACGTGTTCATACTTGATTTAGGGGAGAGACATGATCAGCAGGTTAGGATAGGGGTCTCCAAGTTTTTACAAAAATTTGGTTTGTAAGTCATATGGTCTCTTCTCTGTCACTTCCAACCTCACAATTCTGAGTTATATTTACCTAAATTCCAATAAACTAGATTATTATCTGCCTGTATTATATATTCCTGACTCCTTACACCAAACGCCATTTATTAGGACCTCTCTCCATAAATTAATCGAACAGTCTACGGTATGATCATACTTGCTGAACAACGCACTGCACCACGGCCACAACGAGACAAGGCCAACTATTAAATTAGAAATCGTGAACAATAAGTAAGAATTTTACAATAAACAGATTTATTTCCACCATTAAATATTACACAAGTCTTTGTGTGAATTCTTTAGACTTTAGTTTAAAAAAAAAAGTTTGAAAAATTATTTATGAATGTTAATTTGTATCTAGAGAAGAGTGAAACTTCTTGGTCACATGTCTGTGGTTATGTAATAGAACTTATAAAAGCTCTGTGGTTATAAATAAATGCTGGTTGTAAAAAGTTCTATGTCACATGTATTCATTCTGATTTTAGTAATTTGTCTGAATTGTCTCTTTATTTTTAAAACAAATTTATTGCTGTCTTTTTCTCTGTATTATTGAGCTATTTCTGTATCTGTCTTTAGAGTGTCTATAGATCTATTCAGGTATTTTGTGTCTCAGTCTATCTATCCAACTATCTATCTATCTATCTATCTATCTATCTATCTATCTATCTATCTATCTATATGTCTATCTATCTATCTGTAGATGAGCACCCAGAACTGGGCGAAGAGGGCTGCACTTACCATAATATTGATAAATCATCTAACTTATCTGTCTATCTATCTATCTATCTATATGAATATCTATCTAAATATCTATTAACCTGTTTTCTCTGCCATAACAAACCAATCCCAGAATATTAAAGGACAACCTGTTTTCTTACAATTTCTTGGAATTTCTATAAGACTCAGCATGAATAGATGTGTTATTTCAGTGCATTGTCAAGGCTGTGACTGTCAAATAATATTATTAGACATATTACCTTTTGCATACATTCATCTATTCAGACATATTCTATGGCATGTATTTACAGTAGCTCTTGAAAGTAAGTACGCCATTGAATGATTTGCCATTGAAGACCATGTTAAAGTTGTCTCAAGACAATGGCTATTGAATTCATGTCAGGGGTCTTCATGCTAGATAGGAGGGAGGGTTGGTCTTGTGGTAGCGTGCTCGGCTACCGATCGCTGGGTCCAGGGTTCGAATCCAGCTCTTGCCAGGTCACCTGGGCCTATGTTGGACGGCTGATTCTATCATCCTTCGCCTCATTGCCGTGTCCTCCTCCTGTCCTTATTAGCCTACCTAGGGCATAAATGCAGGATGTAAAGCCCCAATCATACACCCATCAATTATACTTGATTGGGGTATAATCTGCAAGTGAGTACAGTACTCCCTAAGCCCAACTACAGTACTCCCTAAGCCCAATGCTAGTCCAATGGAGCAGTCCAATGCTATTCAAGAGCAACTGTATATAGTTGGTGGGTTATTAGGACTGGAGAAGCACATACAAATTGGGTAGGAGGATTGGAAATACTGTCCAACATAAGTCCCAGTGACCCTGCCAAAGCGGGCGTCAAACCCTGGATCTTGTGTATGGTGACCTAGTGCCCTACCAACGGAACTGACCGTCCCCCATCAGCATGGACCAAGAGTTATGAAATCTCTGCGATTTAAGTGACATTGAGGTGACTGTGGCAGTGTGTGGCCAGGGAGGATAGCCGCCAACTCTTGTGTAGGCTGGGGTCACCCTCCTGTCTGGTGTGCTGGCAGAAATATGTATTATGTTATCACATGGCATTTTTAATGTCCAAGTATCGTGCCCGAGAGCCATGTATCTGCCCGAGACTCCTTATATCGGCCCGACCGTAGGGTCAGACACTGCATTCATTCACTGTGCATGACAGGCTAATTAGGACAGGAGGAGGACACAGCAATGAGGCAAAGGATCACAATCCCAAAATCCATAGGCAACTGCAGTCCAACGTAAGCCCAAGTCACCCGCCTGACCCGGCCTGAGCTGGAATTGAACCTGGTTCCCAGCAAATCGGAAGTCCAGAGCACTGCCAACTGAGCTAATCCAGGGGCGGATCCAGGATTTTTCGAAAGGGGGGGGGTCTCGGCAATACTTAGTACATTGCAGTCCCTAGAACACTTTTTTTCCTCCAAATAGCAATATGAAGGATTTATCTGTAAGAATAAAAGATGTAGTACCATCATGCCATTGCTTATGAAATATGTATAGCCACTATATGGTGCCCCTTATATATTCTCAATTGAAATGGATAACATAAATCATGAGATGGAGAGAATGACACTTTTCTCGGTAATCTTGAAATTTTAATGTGGAGAAGCACTTTATGCGATTTACCTTGGCGAAGGCTGAACATTGTTTTATTAAAATGAAAGGAATATAAAAGTAAAACCACAAGGTCTGACTGATTAATAGATTACCAAGGTCTAGTTTTTAATGTAATCTCTTATTTTAAATCATCCAGATTTTACTTTTATTTCATTTCTCTGTTATTTTTAAAATCCCACTAGATTAAGATTTAGAAATGTTCAAATTATCTTGATTTTGGCGGCCATCTTTAATTCGAATACTGATGGCATTCTTTGGTTGCTAGGCAACTGCTCTTGCCTCCTTGAGTGATAATAGAGGATTGAGTAAAGAAGTGAGAAGCAAAGCATTAAAAAGAGTCTTGAGAATTAAGAAATTCTCTCAAGGTTGCCGTAATAACACTAATGGCCTGTAATTGTCCGCAGCTTTTTCAGACAATTTTGTACCATTAATTTCCTTCTAATGTCATTAGAATTTCAACGTAATTTGCTGTACTTGATGTGTCCAAATCAACCAGCGTCAGCAACTTCAAGAAGTATCTAGATCCGGTCAGTTCCTGTACAGTCAATCAATCAACTTGCTAATCAATCAAATTACCAACAAATCAATCAATCCTCCAAATAACCAATCAACCAAATAATCAATCAGTCAGTTGCCTTGCAAATTAGTCAATCAAGCAATCAACCCACAAATCAATCAATCTCGCGACAAACCAATCAGCCAACTAATTAATCGATCAAAAGCCTCTCAATCAGCTATTGGGTCAGTAAAATCTCTCAATCAATCAATCAATCAATCAATCGATAGTCTCTCAACCAATCAACTATCATGTCAGTATAAGCAAACAAATCAGTCAATCAATTAATAAACTGTCAATCAATGAATCAAATTGGTCAGTAAAACTTAAAGCTATTTATCAATCAATTCTCAATTAATCAGCTCTCTGTCAATCAAGTATTAGGTCAGTTAAAGCTCTCAACCAATCAGTCAATCAATCAATCAATCGATCAATAGTCGCTCAATCAACTAAATCAACTATCAGGTTAGTAAAAGCTCTTAAATCAGTCAATTAGTCAACCAATAAACTTTCAGCAATCAAATGGGTCAGTAATGACTCAGTATATTCTTCTAAAAGCTATCAATCAATCAACCAATTCTCAATCAATAAACTCTCAATCAATCTAGTATTGAGTCAGTAAAAGACCCTCAATCAATCATTCATTCTCTGTTATAAGATAGTCAATACGCTCATTGATTCTTTCTATTTTATGTCTTCGTTATGATGCCATGTCAAAATTTTAGTGCTCATTCTTGCAGCATAATGGCCCTTGGGAAATTCCCTGAATTAAAAGTGAACCTCCGCAGACTCCAACATGGCCGGCAGGTCATAAAATGCTCATAATTTGTGATGAATGGATGTATTATGAATTCTTAACATACTTACACTGAATCTTTTAGATTCTTGGATGTTTTTTCGATTTATTTTGGCGTGTTCCCCTGTTGGTTATAGTGCTTCGGGAAGCAGGGTTGGTTGGTGATTTAAATAAATGCAATTTATAGAAATCACAAGTTATTTGATTTAAATCAATTTATTTATACAATCTGATTTAATTAAATCAATTTGATAAATTTTTGTGAAAATAACAATTGCAACCCTTTGTTGAAGAAAGGAAGAAAAGAAATAGATATTTTTAAAGAAAAGGGTTTTTGAACTATTGGAAATTTTGTAGCCCCTATATTAGTATAGGGGGCTACTCTGTAATCACTGTGATCGTCGTGGAATGGAATATTTTGTAATGACATCTCCTTCAACAGGACACTGCATATTCCTCAAATGTCATTGAAAGTTCTTAGATATATCTTAACTTAGGTATTTACACCTCTTTTCATACAGTCAACACAGAAATTATTTGCACACCTTGAATTTTCATCATATATATATATATAGTCCCCAAGATAAATAGACCCATACGGATACATATTCATGTCGAGAGAGTCATATTGATTGATAGTCACACAGATATAGAGATAGAGACATAGATTACATAGATGAATTTATTGTTTGTCTTGTGGAAACATTTAAAAGGGGCTACCATTTCGTCCCTGTGGGACAGAATTAAAGGTGTATTGAGCGATCCTTTCTCCCATATTGCATCTAGTTTTTTTTGTGCCTTCCTCTAAGAGCAGCGTCGTCAATTTGGTCAAATTATTTTTAATGAAAATACTGAAAAAAAAGTGCATTTTTGCATCATTTTATAAATTATTTATATTTGTATATTTCCTAATATCCTCGGATTATTTTTAAAAATTTTATTTATATATCATATATATAAAAATAAAGCCGTTGAAATCTTTATTAAAATCATCTCTATGTTATGTTTCAGTCATATTTCTAATTTCCTTGAAATATTTATTCATTATTTCATTTATATCTAGTTTCCTTGAAAATCAATTTGTCTTTTTTCTTCTATTTCTCTTGTTTTTATTTATTTATTTTTTATCTTTTACCATGAGGCTAATGATCAGATAGCTTCGTCACATTTTGCTCTTTTTCCAAGGTCGAAATTACCGAGCGGGCTGCTCCAGAAATTGTCTGACAAAACTCTGGGGCAGTGACCCGATCTTCGTTTTATTCGCTGCGGCCTTGTTGTTGTGTGTTAATTTTTATTTTTATGAATTTTTAACCGACCTAACGTCGGTTATTAGAGGGGGTGGGTAGTGAGAGGGGTCTCATGTAAACCATGTCCATGTGTCCATGTCAACATTTTTTGTCAACATGTGTGTAAAAGTCCATTTTTGACCTTAGTTTTCAACTTAGAGTAATGAAATTTGGTACAGGTATGGTACTATGGGCATGGATCTGGGACATGTTGAGAAATCCAAGATGGCTGCCATTTTGGCGGCCATTTTGGCAGCATGTAAACGATGTCCATGTGTCCATGTCAACATTTCTTGTCAACATGTGTGTAAAAGTCCATTTGTGACCTTAGTTTTCAACTTAGAGTAATGAAATTTGGTACAGGTGTGGTACCATGGGCATGAATCTGGAACATATCGAGAAATCCAAGATGGCTGCCATTTTGGCGGCCATTTTGGCAGCCATCTTTCTTCATTCTTGAACTGCCCATTGTGACCTTAATATTTCACTTACAGTTATGAAATTTGGTACAGGTATGAGACTCTGGGCATGGATTGGGAACATGTTGAGAAATCCAAGATGGCAGCCATTTTGTGGCGGCCATTTTGGCAGCCATCTTTCTTCATTCTTGAACTGCCCATTGTGACCTTAATATTTCCCTGACAGATATGAAATTTGGTACAGGTATGGGACTCTGGGTATGGATTGTGAACATGTTGAGAAATCCAAGATGGCGGCCATTTTGGCAGCCATCTTTCTTCATTCTTGAACTGCCCATTGTGACCTTAATATTTCACTTACAGTTATGAAATTTGGTACAGGTATGGAACTCTGGGTATGGATTGGGAACATGTCAAGATTCCAAGATGGCGGCCATTTTGTGGTGGCCATTTTGGCAGCCATCTTTTTTTCCTGAATGAACTGCTAATAGTGACCTCAATATTTTGCTTAGAGTTATGAAATTTGGTACAGGTATGGGCCTGTGGGTATGGATCAGGAACATGTTGAGAAATCCAAGATGGCGGCCATTTTGTGGTAGCCATTTTGGCAGCCATCTTTTTGTATATATTGAACTGCTCATAGTGACCTCAATATTTTGCTTAGAGTTATGATATTTGGAACAGGTATGGGGCTGTGGGTATCAGTCGGGAACATGTTGAGAAATCCAAGATGGCGGCCACTTTTTGGCAGCCCTTTTGGCAGCCATCTTTCGTCATTCTTGAACTGACCATTGTGACCTTAATATTTCACTTACAGATATGAAATTTGGTACAGGTATTGGCCTGTGGGTATGGATGGGGACCATGTCGAGAAATCCAAGATGGCGGCCATTTTGGCAGCCATCTTTCCTTTTTTTTAGAAATCTGTTCAAACTGCATTGATTCTATACTAATAGTCTAGCATCTTCCAATCAACTATTTCTCCTATCTTCCAATATCAGTTGCTCAGTGGTTTAAGCAATGGCACCTTCAATTTCATTGCGCTAGGTCGGTTTTGAATCCGCGGATTCTTGTTTTTTTTGCCCTTCGAAATCTTCATTTAATTTCATGTAAAAAAAAAGTTTTCTTTTTACATTCACTTTTAATTTAGGTTTAAATTGTAATTTATTCAATGACACTTGCCAATAACCCTCATATCTCTTTCTTCTGGCCTTACCTAGAAATTATGATTGAATGTACAAGGGCCTACAATCTGGAATAGGCCTATGAATGAAAGAAACTACAGGCCGATGAATGTACTGTCAGAGAGTAGGCCTGGACGCAATAAAACTACTAGGCCTATGGATTGTGGGATTGTGGTCCTTTGCATCATTGCCGTGTCCTCCTCCTGTCCTAATTAGTAAACCAAGTGCATAAATACAGGATGCAAAGCCCAATGGATGTAGTTTCAGACCTGTATACTATAAAATTACTAGGCTTATTGATTATGATCCTTCATGTCATTGTTGTGTCCTCCTCCTGTCCTAATTAGCCTACCAAGTGCATAAATACAGGATATAAAGCCCAGTGGATGTAGTTTCAGAATGTATGCCTCAATGCAATATAACTACTGGGCCATAGATTGTGATCCTTTGCCTCATTGCTGTGTCCTCCTCCTGTCCTAATTAGCCTACCAAGTGCATAAATACAGGATATAAAGCCTAGTGGATGTAGTTTCAGAATGTAGGCCTGCACACAATAAAACTACTAGGCCTATGGATTGTGGTCCTTTGCATCATTGCCATGTCCTCCTCCTGTCCTAATTAGCCTACAAAGTGCATAAATACAGGACGTTAAGTCCAATGGATGTAGTTTCAGAATGTAGGCCTCTATTCAATTAAACTACTAGGCTAGGCCTTATAATAGATTGTGATCCTTTGTGTCATTGCTGTGTCCTCCTCCTTTCCCAATTAGTAATTAGCCTACCAAGTGCGTAAATACAGGACGTAAAGCCCCACTCATCCATTAATCCATCCTATGGATTGTGAAACCTTTCTCAAAAAAGGTTGGCATAGGTCTATCAGTTCATCAACATTAGACCTCCCAATTATGATTCTGTAGAAAACAAATTATGATTTTTTTTTAAATAGTAAAAAATAGAAAAAGAGAAACATTTTATGCATAATTCCAGCTAACATGCTGTCTGATTCATTTTGTTTACTTGTTGACTTTTGCATATTTATCACATTTTCATGACTTTGTCTCGCTCTGTACCTTCCAAGGTCACATGGGCTGTGACGTAATAGCCGGAAGTAACAAAAAAGTTCTGCTCTGTGACGTAACAGTTATATGGTTCTTTGTTGCAAGTGAATAATTAAGGGAAGCTCCAAAATGAAACTAAAAAAAGTCTTGCAGAATTTGATTATAACAGGGCTATTTCTAGACTTTTACCATCATAAATAGATAAATAGATAGATAGATAGATAGATAGATAGATAGATAGATAGATAGATAGATAGATAGATAGATAGATAGATATATATGGGTTGACTGATGAGATGAGAGAAAGAGGAAGAGTCCTCGACATGTTACACATTTATCCCATGTGAGGGATCTTCTACTTGCCCACACAATGCCCAGCACAGACACTGATACAAGGTGCCGCTAATATAATGTCTCATCCAAACGACATCCAGCTGAGATTTTGCTCATGAAGGTCCATTGAAAATTCTTGGGTCCCAACCCGGGGTTCGAACCCATGCAGGCAATAACCTTCAGCAGAGCAGGCCTGGCATCTAACCACTTAGTCACTCAAATACTGACCGATATATAGGTGAAAACGCAGAAATAAGAAGAAGAGAAAAAAGTTCTTCATTTTTTAATACCTTTACTTTATTTTCCGGCCTTTTTTGACAACTTTAGTTGGAAATTGGCGGGCAATCCGAAACTGGTATTACTTGTACACCGGACCAACTGCCCCCTGGAACGGAGGGGGTGGTCCGGTCACTAGTCAAATAGAACATCTTTTGATGATCCAGTGATTTTCAATAATATTTTATATTTTATATTAGATATAATTAAGTAAGTCCCCTGGAAGGTTACCTGCTTAGTAATGAATAAGATGCCTTGGACAATGTGATAATTAATGGTGATTAGCCTTAGTTATGACTTTTCTCGGAACAAAATTCAATTTTGTGTTCTTTGAATCATTATTTAGTTTGTGTCCACTCATATTCTTGGAACAATAATGATTTCCTTTATTGTTACAACCTTTTTATGCCTTCCTGAAATTCTAATTAGTTATTATTAATTGGTTTTCCTGTGAAAGTATGTAGACACAGGCCTTCTTAAGACAATAGGGCATGGCCCCTGGCACGTGCAGGTTACCCTTTATACACCCTGTCTTTGGAAAGATTTAAAATTCATGCCAGACCGAAATAGTTATTTTGCTACTATGATAAACTTTAACATGTGTCCAACTTATTTGGCTGGACTGCCAGGCTGGATGAAGGTCTGCCGGACATGCTATTTCCACAAAGATTGCCTCAAACTCCAAAGTTGATGGCGATAGATGGTCAAGGTATGGTTCCTTAAGAGGGAGGGCTATCTCAGTGGTTGTGTGCTGCTCTGCCAATCGCTGGGACCTGGATTCGAATCCAGCTCTTGCCGGGTCACTGGTCGTATGTCGGACTGCAATTTCAAAATCATCAATCATCCTTCACTTTGTTTGTCTGTCCCCCCTCTGTCAGTGCATAAATACAGGACATAATACCCCAATCATACATCCATCCATACTATAGGGCCTATTTACATCTTCCGTATTCTTCATGTGGGGGGAGGGTTGGTCTAGTGGTAGCATGCTGGACTGCCAATTGCTGGATCCTGATTTCAAATCCAGCTCTTGCCGGGTCAACTGGGTCTATGTCGGACAGCAAAATTACAATTATCCTTCGCCTCATTGCCGTGTCCTCCCCCTACCCTAATTAGCCTACTCAGTGCATAAATACAGGACATAAAGCCCCAATCATCCATCCATCCACGTCACTCTCCTCAACACCGTCGTCCTTGGTTGTCTTGTTTAGCCAAGTGACTACAATGGAAAAATACAGGACATAAAGCCCTACTTCACCACCCTTGGCAGACAAAAAACTGCTGAAAAAGCTAAAAAGCTGAAGAAAAAATGGAACAACATTAAAACGAATCCATCTGCCCCATCCCGCGTTCCGCTACCATAGCTCATCCGCATTTTAAGCCAGTCAAGGATCAGAAATAATCGTTTAGATTTGTTTACTACTTCAGGATCCAAAAGGCCTTGGGTTCATTGCTGTCTGGATCATTCGACCTTAGAAGAAAGGCCAGTAGGTGCAGGCATAACACAACAACAGTTGAGTCAATATGAAGGACAGACATAGATAGACTGTGAGACATGCATAGACAGAACATGATATAATAAATTCAATTGGGTATTCATACTTCATAGCCTAAATGTCTGTCTGTACATATATTTTTCCATCCTGCCCGGTTCAAATGTGGACCTTCATGAGCAAAATCCCAGCTGGATGTCATCGGATGACACGTTAAATTGGCGGCCCCTTGTATCAGTGTCTGTGCTGGACAACTAAAAGATCCCTCACATGGGGTAAATGTGTAACATTTTGAGGACTCCTAATCTCTCTCATCTCACCAATCAACCCTCATGACCACCAATAATTGAGCTGAGAGGGCTGCACTTACCAAATCTATCTATCTATATCAAATGGGTTCGAATCCAGCTCTTGCGGAGTCCCTGAGCCTATGTTGGATGGCAGTTTCAATCATCCTTTGCCTCAATGCTGTGTCCTCCTCCTGTCCTAATTGGCCTACCAAGTGTATAAATACAGGACGTCCAGCCCCTATCACTCATCCATCCACCCATCCTCCATGGCTTACAGAATTGACAAATGTCTGTTTGTAGTTACATAATATTATATTTCTTCATTCTGCTGTCTCTTTTCTCAGGAGTTAGGGTTTTGTGGTACAGTGCTGGACTGCCAGGCGCTGGGACCAGGGTTCGAATCCAGCTCATGAGGAGTCACCTGAGCCTATGTTGGATGGCAGTTTCAATCATCCTTCTCCTTGCAGCCATGTCCTCCTCCTGTCATAATTAGCCTGCCAAGTGCATAAATACAGGACGTAAACTTGTAAAGCCCTAATCATCAATCCATAAACGTATCTCATGCCTACCCATCCTCACTAAGTTCTACTTCTAGCTATCCTGTTTGCCTCTAAATAGCCCACACCGGTGCTGATGGGGCGTAAAACAAAAACTCACTCACTCACTCTAGCTATCCTGTTTGCATACTATCAAGCCTGTCCATCCAAAAATAAAAGTTCCAATAGTCCACCTATCCAGTATCAACCTGCTATCCTGCGTATCCCTCCAAGTTCCGGTGGCGGATCCAGGAGGGGGGCAACGATGGAAAGAAAATATTCTAAGGCTAAGACATACCCGGCCCCCGGAAGACTCTGGATCCTCCACTGGCCAATTTGATGAACGTTTAAAACAGCCCCCCTCCTTTCCAATCAGTTCCCAATCAATTCCCAATATATTTAATTTAATTTGAGTATATATTTTTAATGGAATTTCCAGAAATAAACAAGTCATATCCTGTGATTAATTTATTGCCCTGGTGATCGGAATCACTCCTGTATATTTTTATGTATTTTCTGTACATTTTTTTTATCCGTTTTCCATTTATTCTGTTGGATCCATTGATCAGTGAAATCTTTGTGTGTAAAAAAGAGGTCAGGTGACGTCACAACATGGCCTTGGCTGGGTTTTTGTTGCAGTGAAAATGTCTGGAACAGCCTTCCATTCATTCAATGCACATACTCACTGAACACAATGCAAAAGATAGGCTGTAAAATACAGTAAAGAGACTAAGGATAAAATAAAAAAGATAAAAAAAGATCATGTATTTTATGTGACAAATGGATTAATGTTACTGTATGTAACAGCATAACAATAGAATTATGAATGAGTGGAGAAATTTGATAATGTGTTTACAATTTCACATGAGTAAAAAGATATAGATCAGGCTGTTTATAAATGGCAGCTAACCACAGGTAGATGGAATGAATCAAACATCCCAGTTTGGTACCGGTTTTATTCCTCGATTTATGTCCAATTGGGTCCTGCAGTTGCTTATCCCTTGCCTCATTGCAGTGTCCTCCTCCTGTCCTGATTAGCCTACCAAGTGCGTAAAGCCCCAATCATCCATCCATCCTGGAAAATACTGGGTTGCAACTCTTAGCTCAGTTGGTAGTGCACTGGGTTACCAATCACTGGGTCCTGGGTTTGATTCCCGCTCTTGTCGAATTACCTGGATTTATATTGGACGGCAGTTTCAATCATCCTTCCCCTCATTGGTGTGTCCTCCTGCTGTCCTGATTAGTCTACCAAGTGCATAAATACAGGACATAAAGCCCCAATCATCCATTTATCCATCGTTACGATCAGTAAATGAGTCCTAAAGCCCAATCCATAACAATCATTGTGTAAAAATGATAATCATTCACTTAATTTTGACATTATTTGTAAATTTCAGTGTATGACAAACAGCAATACTTCAGACTTATCCTTCATAAAAATAGGAAAAATTGAATATATATTGAAATAAAAAGATCTGCATTGCCACTCATTTTGGTGAATAAAACACTTAAATTTGTACGCAAGTTGGCTAATGCAACGAAAGTACTAAAACTATGTTAATTGGTGGCTCACGGTCCTTAATAATTCACATGTCAGACGGGTGTATATTTAAAATGTTATTTTGTTTGTCTGCGCATGTTTAATTATATATTTTTTTGGCTATCCCCAGAAGGTCATGTCTGTAACGTTGTCTATATCAACACATTATCAGTTTCAATTAATGTATGCAAAAATATGCAAATTATGGGGTTTTTGTTTCCACGGCACTTGGCTTCTTTCTGCAGTAATTTGTTGTTCGCTCAGCCGTCACGATGATTAACTTTCGTTTTACACGTTTTTTCTTCGCGTCTCGCTTTTATTTTGTGAAACTCGAAGAATGCTGAAGGCTTTTAAGAGATAGCCAGCTGTGATTTGCTACCTGTGTCACAAAGGATGAATAAGGCAGTTCACTTTGTCAAGATTTTTCTATACAACTTGTGTAATTGATATAGAATTATGTAGTAACATGGGGCCCAAAAAGAGGGGTCAGTGTCTTCGACATGACTTTTAAACAAATTACATGACTGAGTTAGAGTTTTCAATAAAACTGTTGTAATTGAAATATGTACACTTGGGGTAAAAAGGGGGTGAATTATACACTTTAAAATGGTCAGTGTCAGGTGCATAACTTTTTAACAAATTTTAAAACCAAATTTTGCACTGCCAAATTTACTAAAAACAAATGTTTGAGGAAAATCTAAAATCTAAAAAGTTAATTTTATGTACAACCTTATAATTATACCCTGGCGATATTCATATTTATCAGCAAATATTAAGACATTTCTTTTTAAATTGCTTTAATTGAGATTTAAGCTCCCTCTTTTTCGCCCCATCTTGCTTTTATTTTGTAAACCTCGAAGAATGCTGAAGGCTTTTAAGAGATCGCCAGCTGCGATTTGCTACTTGTGTGACAAAGGATGAATGAGAAGATTCACTTTGTCAAGATTTTTCAATAGAACTTATGCAATTGTTATAGAAATACGTACAATGTAGTAATGCTGTAGTATCATGAGATCAAAAAAGAGGGGTCAGCGTCATTGACATAACTTTTAGACAAATTACATGTCAGGCATTAAAAAATAACTTGCGGACTTAATTCAAAACTTTTAATTAGGCTCATTTTGGCTCTTGCAGTTTAGTATAAACTCACCTGGCCCTGGCGCCCCTCCCAAAACATATAAGCATAGACAATGGATGGATGATTGATGCTTTATATTATGTCCTGTGTATACTCGTTTGGTTGCTAATAGGTGCTAGAAGGCAACACAACAATGAGGTAGAGGATTATTGAAACTGCTGTCCAATAGCCTATAGGCCAGGGTGAGAATTAAACCCGGACGATTGACATCCATTGTACTACCAATTGGGCTACCCCAGGGGCGGATCTGGGGGGAGGGGGTCCAGGGGGTCCGGACCTTCCTCCTTGAAGCTGACCCCCCCCCCTTGAGAATTTGGCTAAGGCCACTAAAAACCCGCTATTAAATGATCTTTTGCTACTTAGAAGGTGGATTTTATTATTGAATTGTAACAGGAGCATGCGTTTTGAAGAAACCGACCAAAACCTTAGGGGAATTCTCAGCTGCTGGATCTCCTGCCTGCAGGAGTGGTTGGACTTCAGCTGGACAGTAGTTTCAATCATCCTTTGCCTAATAAATCTGCTCACTGACACTCATCACACTGAATGGCCATCATACCCATCATTATTGCAATAAACTCTGGTTATGATTGAAGCAGGTTTTGAACTCGAAATCCTCTTGATACGAGGCAGACATGTTGGCGGATAAATTCTATCATTTTTTCGTTATTTGCTTACAAATCAAATCCTCTTTTCCACGGTCTGACCTTGAGTTGAATTTTGTTGTTGAATGATTTTGCGTCGGTCACTTGCATTTGCAGACTGCAGTCTACAATAAAATCTCAACAAAAAAAGAAGGGAAAAATGTTTAACAGCAAAAACAGACACTTCAAGGCTACCTGCTGCATAAAATTGAAGTGATAAATTGTATGTATAAGTTTCCCTATGACGTCATAGTGAAATCATGGTCACATTGTCAATCAAGGTGTGCCTATTGGCTGTCTGAGGGATGAAGGTGATAGGGCTGTATATGTGTATGATGTGACTAATTGGATTGGATTGGTAATGATACCTTTCTGAAATTCTGAGGTCTGACATTTACTTTTAGATGAAATCAATTGAGGCAGTAATTGAGTTTATGACTTCTTGGTGTGATTATTTGTCTTTCTCTGTGACTGACTAATAGACAGGTGACTGACCAACTGACTGACTGACTGACTGACTGACTGGCTAATAAGGTGTTTAATTGATCGATTGTGTGGCTGATGGGATAGATACCTGACTGAATTATTGATGGATAGGAAACAAAATGCCTGATTGACTGACTGGATTAAATGCGTGTGTTAGCAATTAGGTATTGGTCGGTCACAAGTTGGTGTAGGCAGGTCACAAATAGGTCCAGACAGGTGATGTTTGGCATAGGCAGCTCACAGGTAGGTATAGGTAGGTCACAGACAAGTATACAGTCACAAATTGTGGCTATGCCTCCTGCTTTCACTCCCTGTGGCAGGCTAATTAAGACAAGAGCGGGACACAGCAATGAGGTAACTCGTCTCATCATTATGGTCCTCAATTGCCTATCTTATTAGGACAAGTGACTATAATGTAAAATAAATTATGTGAAGTTCCATCCCACCTACCCAACGGCTTAATTAGGGTAAAAATACAGGACACGTAGCCAGACTGTACCTGTCCCGCTGTATCGAAAGCCTCCACCATCGGTCGTTCACAACTGGGGGGTATCAAGTCAACTAGTAACCATGCCAACTGGTAACCAAACCAACTGGTAACCAACCAACTAGTAACCAACCAACTGGTAACCAAAAACCCTACCAACTGGTAACCATCCATTTTTTGTGGGTTACCAAGTCGTAACCATGGATTTCAATTAATTTCATGGCCATACCAACTAGTAACCACCAAATTCTTGCTAATTACCAAGTCGTAACCAAACTAAATAAGATTTAAACCCAAGAAATCTCTGTAAATTTAATGAATAAATAATAGAATGTGTTTGTTCTAAGATAAATTATCCCAATATAACTTATATAAATCTAAATATTTATAATTACAATGATAAAATAAAATATTGGAGATTATAAGTTGGTTACTAGTTGGTTCGTTCTGAATTTCCCTGGTTACCAGTTGGCAACAGCCACTGGTTACCAGTTGGTAAAGAATTTTCTCTTTTTGGTTACTACTTGGCCATGGCCTGTTCATTACTGAGTGTCATGGTTACTACTTGGTCAGTAAAAATCAAAAGTGGTTACGAGTTGGTTTGGTTACCACTTGGCATGGTTACTAGTTGACCTGTATTCCAACTGGGGAGCATACAGTGTTTCATTACAGGGCGCATCCAATAGACCTATTTCACTGAATGGCCTGAACGTTGACCCCAAATAACTTTTTTGTAATCCTGTGATTCTTCATTTACTTTTTACACATAGGAGATGTTAACACTCTTAATCAAAAACACAACTTTCAAAATTTAAACTGAAAGGATGACCAAGTTATGAAGTCTTAAAGTTACATTAAAATGCACTAAAAATACTGCAGCTTGGGGTCACCTGGGCTGGACCAATCAGAGGCTAGGGCGGGAAATCTGTTAGCCAATGGGATTTAGTTATTCACCACTTTTCCCCCAGTGGTAACTGAGAGAACCATCGGTGAAATTGGTCTATTATCTTTATTGTTGTTGAAATAAATAATAGGGGAGGGGAAACTAGGGTACTACCCTGTCTGGATCCGCAACAGTATATATCTATCTGTTTATATCTTTCAGTCCATCTACTGTCTGGAGCGGAGGGTTGGTCTAGTGTTAGTATGCTGGACTGCCAATCGCTGGGTCCAGGGTCCGAATCCAGCTATTGCCAGGTCACCTGGGCCTATGTTGGATGGCTGTTTCAATCATCCTTCGCCCTATCACTGTGTATTCCTAATTAGCCTACCAAGTGCATAAGTATAGGACGTAAAGCCCAAAATATCCCTCCATCCGTCTACTGTCTGGGAAAAACAATCAATAAACATTTTTGTAATTCAATTATTCAGTAAACTCATCCCAGACAAAATCCCTATTAAGGAGAAACCTTCCCAAAAGGATGTTGGGTGCAAACTGAGCTCATTGAAATTGTTACAAGTATTTAGTTTTGACATGAACTGTTGAAATGCATATTTTTATTTTAGCCATTTTAACATGATGACTACGTGTAGTTTCCCATAGTGAGGCAATGTCACTGAATGCAACAGTGGTTTGCTACATTTTGTTACAATATTCGGAAAAGTAAGCTCCTAGACTATTCTCGTGGTTTGTTCCTTATTAACTTGTTTCCCTAAAATTAATACTGTCTGACTTATAAATAACTTGGTCTGGTGTTCCAAGTTTGACGGAACTCAGAAGCCTTGTAATTATATTTCAAAACTCTAATTATTTTGTCATCTCTTTTGGTGCAGATGACATACATGTACTTGATTCTGCAATCGCTAACAGTCCAAGGAGGGAGTATGGTACGGTAACTCGGTTGTGCTCTAAGACTTCAACACTGGCATCCAATCGCTGGGTCCCAGGTTTGATTCATTTTTTCACCTGGGTCTATGTTGGACAACAGTTTCATTCATCCTTTGTCTCATTGCTGTGTTCTCCTCTTGTCTTAATTAGTCTATTAGTGAATTAATGCAGGAGGTATTGTCAGAGTTTGTGACTACATACCTGTCTGTGATGTATACCTACTAAACTTACCTATGAGCTGCCTCTGCCCTATACCTACCCATCAACACCCTGGACCTACTTGTGACCTACCTACCCCAACTTGTGACCAACCTATGCCAACCTGCGACCTACTTCAGGGTGTCTGCCAATCCTTGAAAATCCTGGAAAAGCCTGGAATATGGTTTCTCAATTTCCAGGCCTTGAAAAGCCTGGAAAACCCAGCATTTTGAAAAAAAGGGCCTGGAAAAGCCTGGAATTTAGTTTGTATGGAAATAAAAATAGTCCACTGCTAAATTTTTTTAGCGATGACAGGAACAAAGGACGAAAGTCATGTTAAAAAAAAAGTGTGTATCGTGTCATTAATTGGTCTGTTCAACAAATTGGCCTGGAATTTTTGAAAACTTGGTCTGGAAAAGCCTGAAAAAAGCCTGGAATTTGGTTTCAAAAAAGCTGCAGACACCCTGTACTTGTACCTGCCTGTGAGCTACCTATATTCCTATACCTATACCCATCACCTGCCTGGACCTACTTGTGACCTACCTATACCAATCTATCAACTATCTATACCTGCTTGTGACCATCCTACCAGTACCTAACCCTCAAATGAAGTAGACAAAAGAGTGTATTGAATTATCGTAACTGGTAAAAAAAAATCAAAAAAAAAATCTGCATGCTCATTGTGTTTCGTGTAATTACCAAGATCAGTTCGCTACACCGAAGTACACACGTCATTTTTGTGCTGTGTCGAGGATAGGAAATTACGCTTTGCTGCGGTAAACAAATCCAAGGCCATCAGTTGCTGAGGGTTGAACGACCGTCCTAGTCCAGGTCCCCCCTGCCCCCCCCCCTCCAGAGCAGACGAGGCCACACTCAAGGATCCAAATCTATGGGGAGAAAGAGAGGGGGGTCTGCTTAACTCCCCCCTTTTCCTTGAATCATCCTTGTATCACTTGTTATCCTTACAAATCTGTCTTTCTTTCACCTAATATCACCCGCGGGGCAGTGTCGCCCATTTGTATCATTTTATGGCGTTCTTGTGAATAATCTGGGGTAAATATGCTATAAGACCCCTTTCTGAACGGGGGACTGCTTTGCTCAATTTTGTGGGGTGTCAGAATACTCATTTGTTTCTAAACTTAGGCTTCCAGTCACTGTGTATCAAGTTCGATATCAGCTGTGGTAAGATAAGCTTGACCTTTTTATCTCCTCCTTCCCCTTAGCTGGGTAGCTGAGTGGTTAGAGAGTTCAACCTGCTCCGCTGAAAGGTCTGCCTGCATGGTTTCGAACCCGAGATGGGGAGCCAGACATTTTCAGTGGCCCTTCCTGAGCAAAATCCAGCTGGATGTTGTTCAGGTGAATTGGCTGCCCATTGTATCAGTTTCAGTGCTGGACAAGTAAAAGATCACTCATGTACACAACACAGGGTAAATGTGTAACATGTAGAGGACTGGCACTCTCTCTCCCATCTCATCAATCAACCCTATATCTATCTCACCCCTCCCTCTCTTCTACTCCTCCACCTCTCTACTCCCTCCTCCTCTTCCTCCTCACCCTCCTCCTCCTCATCCTCACCCTCATCTTCCTCATCCTCCTCCACTTTCTCCTCCCCTTCCCCTACTCGTCCTCCTCTTCTTCCTCCTCCTTCTACTCCCTCTCCCCTCCTTCAGAAATATCTTCGTCTCCTACCGCTCCTCCTCCTTCTTCCCTCTTTCTCCTCCTCCTTCCTCCTCCCCTCCCCCGGCTCCTCCTTATCCTGCTCCTCCTTCTCATCCTTCTCTTCCTCCTTATCCTCCTTATCCTCCTTATCCTCCTTCTCCTACTCCTCCTCCTCCCTCCTCTTCCGTTTCTTCCATCTCCTCCTCCTCCCTCCTCCTCTCTCCTCCTCCCTCCCTCTCCCTCCTCCTCCTCCTCCCTCCTCCTCCTCCTCCTCCTCCTCCCTCCTCCTCCTCCTCCCTCCTCCTCCTCCTCTCCTCCTCCTCCTCCCTCCTCCCTCCTCTCCTCCTCCTCCTCCTCCTCCTCCTCCCCCTTCTCCTCCCCCGCCTCCTCCTCCTCTCAAGGCAATATTCCCGATTGTCTCTAGGCCAGACATGTCATGCCAGGGACACTCCATTGATTATATCCGACAACTTCAATTTTCTCTGCTCATTACCATTGCTGGTGATATCTCATCAATGTATGCATTCATGGCCCTTTCTAGGACAGTCCTTGCTAGGACGGTCCTTGTTTCAGTTCTGCACAACAAGTTAACAGGTAGATGGACCTGTCTTTTCTATTGCCTAATAAAATGATCATGCTGGTCAATGCAAAGATGTTGGGCATAAAACCCTAATCTCCTCCTCCTCCTCCTCCTCCTCCTCCTCCTCCTCCTCCTCCTCCTCCTCCTCCTCCTTCTTCTCCTCCCTCCTCCTCCTCCTCCTTCTTCTTCTTCTTCTTCTTGGGACAATCCTTTCTTCAGTTCTTCACAAAAAGTCAACTTTTCCTCCTTTCTATCTATCGATCTAATAAAATATATAGTCTTTGCTGTATTTCCCCTTTTTGTCGCATTGTTACATGCAATTGTTTTTACCTATAAAGTAGAACATTAAATTTCAAGCGCGGGTTTTTTCCCAGGAAGTCGAAACACTTGTTTGATTTTTTCCAAGACAGATCTTCATAAGAATTTGAAAAAAGTTTGTGTTCTGAAAATCTTTTTAAGGCTATCTTGAAGCGCTGTAATTATCCAGAAGTTTGATGCTCTCCAAAATGAAGAAAAATGTATGCATATGAACGGAATATATTCAGACAATTTTTCGTTCCTGATACCAAATTGTCAATATTAATCTTAAAGCTGCCCTTTCTGTAAAATTTCTTTATTTTACACATCATCAATAGTCTGGGTCTGCATCGTATTTCTACCCATTTGATAGGCCTATTCAGCCAGAAATTCAGGATGTAAAGCCAACTCATATGTCTATATGCATTTTGCACTCTCTAAGGTGGTTAATAAAATCTGTTCATTCAGCCTTTCATATATATTTCATTAAGAGGAAATCTGATGAAAATACGCCTTAATTATTGTTGAATCAAGTAAAAACATTGGTGTTTCAATTTTATTTTTGTTTACATTAAAAAAAACTAATTTGGAAAATTCTCACAAACATGACTTTACTAAGCATGATTACGCTCCATATTTCTTTATGTGGCTTCCGTTGTATCTTATATCACAGTATATTCTCAATTTATATTTAGCATATTTTTCTCTCCAATAACCTTGTAGTGTTTTGCTTGCATTTGATAGAATTACAAAATTAATGTGGTGTTATGTTGCACTGCACTCAGGTAGACTTGGATTCAATGCCACATCATTGCGGCCCATAGTAAATAAGAAGTTGGCATTGTACGATACTTATTGGCCCACGAATATATATTTTATGTCTGTGGCCTTGTCCGACGATTTTTGTCTGAACAACAGGAGGTCCCACGACTGCCCTGACTTAATTTTGAATTATTAACAAGCGTTGTAAATCACGTTTCGTGTACTTTGAACATTTTTGGATTTTACGTTTTTGAATTTACTCTGCATCTGCTTGGCTATAGATTTTCCTTCATATTGAATGGGACCGTGTACACTCTATACATACGTATGAATTGCTAATTTAATGGTTTTCGCGGCAAAAAAAGCCTTTCACATCCATTTATGAATTTTCTGTAGTTTTCACTTTTGAGGGTCAGGTTTAGCTCAGTTAGTAGCGCTTTGGGTCCTGCTTTCAACTCCAGCTCTGGCCAAGTCAACTGGATCTTTGTTGGATAGCAGTTTCAACCATCCTTTATATGTCATTGCTGTGTCCTCTAGTCCTGATTAGTGTAGAATAGCTACTGATCTAATTGAAACAACCCTGGTCATTGTAGTAGAACGAATCTACTCAGTGTGGATTGTAGAATGTCTGGTAATCTAATTTGAGCACTTCTGGTCAGTGTAGAATGTCTGGTAATCTAATTAGAGCACTTCTGGTCAGAGTATAATGTCTGGTACTCTAATTAGAACACTTCTGGTCAGTGTAGAATGTCTGGTGATCTAATTAGAACCCTTTTGGTCATTGTAGAATGTCTGGTGATCTAATTAGAACACTTCTGGTCAGTGTAGAATGTCTGGTGATCTAATTAGAACACTTCTGGTCAGAGTATAATATCTGGTGATCTAATTAGAACACTTCTGGTCAGTGTAGAATGTCTGGTGATCTAATTAGAACACTTCTGGTCAGTGTAGAATGTCTGGTAATCTGATTAGAGCACTTCTGGTCAGTGTATAATGTCTTGTAATCTAATTAGAGCACTTCTGGTCAGTGTAGGATGTCTGGTAATCTAATTAGAACACTTCTGGTCAGCGTAGGGTGTCTTCTTATCGAATTAGAGCCCTTATGGTCAGTGTAGAATGGCTGGTAATCTGATAAGAACACTTCTGGTCGGTGAGGAATGTTTGGAAAATCTAATTAGAGCACTTCTGGTCAGTGTAGAATGTCTGGTAATCTAATTAGAACCCTTTTGGTCATTGTAGAATGTATTGTAAAATAATTAGAACACATCTGGTCATTGTTGAATATCTTATAATCTAATTAGAATTCTGGTGGTCTGTTTACAGGGTCTTCTAATGTAATTAGAACACTTCTGTTCATTACAGAATTTCTTCTGGTTGAATTAAAAAGAACTTCTGATCATTACAGAATGTCTGTTTATCTAATAAGAGTGCTTCTGGTCATTGTAAAATGTCTGCTGATGTAATTCAAACTCTTCTGGTCACTGTAAAAGTAAACTATTTTTTCTCCAACTTTCTTGAATCGGGAACTGATTGGAAAATATTCATTGTAATCTTATTTTTGGCAAGTTTTCACGTTTTTCTCCTTATTGTTTTGTTTTTCTTAGTAATTTTTTTCTCCATTTGAATTTTTGGCAATTCACTGGTGCAAAATGATCAATACCTTGTAGCCATTTTCAATGCTTTTGCAGTTCGGAATACGTGGATTTCAGTCATGTTTGAATTCCTGAAATGACATATTAATTCAGTGGCCATGAGTTTTGAATAACGTGTCTGACGTCTGATTTTTAAATGCCATAATAAATGGTATTAAAAGTACAAAGCTATTTAAAAGCTGTCATTATAAATGTCCATTAGAACTATAAGTTATCAATTAGTTACGTAAAAGTTGTTACTTAATCATAACTTTTAGATCCTTTAGAATTTGTGTAGTATCATTACACAGACGAAGTCCGTCCAAACAGACTTTACAATACAATTACACCCTTGACAGGCCTGTTCAAGCATGAGCCTTTTTCAGTTCACGAGGGAGTATTCAGCCTGGAAGCTGTTTCCAGTGCCGAAATGCTCTCAATCACTCTACAATCGCCATCACATCCCATGCATAGCCAAGCACCCATTTACACCTGGGTGGAGTGAAGCAATGAGTTATGGAGGATCTGCTTAGTTCCCCCATGTCATGGTTGGGATTCGGAACCTGCAACATCTCAGTTACCAGACGAACACCTTTTCCACTAGGCCACAACACTCATACCTGAACACAATGCAATTACACCCCCTCCTGAGACCGGTCGCACCCCCTCCTGAGACCACCTTGGCACTTAGACGCGGTGTCCTTAAGACAAGGCGATCTTATTGATACTGTTGCAATTCCTGGCTGAGCGGCCTTGACTGGCGCAGGTGCACGGGATAAGCTGTCCTAATTCTAAAAAGAAAAAACAAGATGTCCTCTAATGGCTATTTATAGCAGGATAAAGTACTGCAGTTAATTAGGCATAAATTGGTAAAAGGCTAAATCTATTAGGAATTTATTAAGAATCTATTAGTTGGCCATTATGGAGTCATTACCACAGCATTGTCATCGAATTCTTTGGATCTTTCACATTAATGAAGATTTTGGACGTCAATGTCATCTGTCCATGAGCTTTCTATCTATCTTCTATCTACCTGTCTGTCTATCCATTTATCTATCTATCTGTCTATCTACCTTGTCCAACAAACCTGACCCAACTTTAATGAGATATAGATAGGTAGTTAGATAGATAGATAAATATAGATCGAAAATTTCTATCCATCTATCTATCTATAGATCTATCTATCTATCTATCTATATGTCCATCTATCGGTCTGTCTACTGGTCTGTCAACTTGTCTTTGCTTCTATCTTTAATCTGATTTAATGTAATTCAATATTTTCATCAATCTGTCCATCTATTTGTATTTCTGCTTATGACTTTTAAAATAAACAATTGTCAAATCATTCTCTGTCTTTATCGATCGATCTATCTTTCCATCTATCTATCTACCTATCTGGCCATCTGTCCATCGATCTACAGTGTCCTACAATGTAGCAAGACAATGTGTAACATGATTTTTACTGTAAGGCCAATGGGCCCTGAATGGGGGAAAAACTTAATCGCCCCTAACATGGCAGTCATGGGGTGGAATTGTGAGTAACGAATGGCAATATTACAATGTAGCCAATCATATGTAAGCAGGAACTTAACTCTTTATCTTTATGGTTGTTTGAGGTGACAGTAGCAATATTGTAGCAGAGTTGTTTGAGGTGATAGTAGCAATATTGTAGCAGAGTTCAAATTGGTGTCTGCGGTGAGAGGCAAGATTGCCCTGTATTTGATGGCGGTGGATGAGATGGATGGATGGGGATTTTATGTCCTGTATTTATGCACTTGGTAGGCTTGTCAGGATAGGAGGAGGACACAGCAATGAGGCGAAGGATGATTGACACAACATAAGTAAGTCCAGGTGATATGGCAAGCTTGGGAATTGAACCCTGGACCCAGCGATTGGGAGCCCAGAGGGCCAACTTAGCTCCCCCTGAAATGTGAGAAGAGCACATCCAGAGTAGCCCAAACCGTGCATTAAAAGATGGTGTGTGTACCGTATCACAAATCATTAACTGGCTTTGCTATTGTGTCTGCCTCTTTGTTCATTAAACATAACCGGGCAAGGCTATTAAACCACATTGACCACAACGCCATTGACAAATTTACACATGACAGTCATATGGAGCTAACCCAACCTCACATTTATCACATTAAGTAATCACCACCATTCATACCAGCCATTATGATTGTCCGTACAGTTGTACACCCACACTTTAGTGACTGACACCCCATAATTGTGAACATCAAATCATCGTCAAGTTAGGGAAGATTACTTTCACCCCATTAGCCTACTGTGTTGTAGCAATGTCCGCTACTTTGTTGGCTACTGTGGGGAGATCAATTGCATTTTTTTTCTATCTCACTCTATTGGCCGAGCAGCGCTGGCTACACATTAAGAGCTAATCCAGAAAGCGAGTTTAATGCACGCTCGTCATTTTTTGTTTTTGATTTTCTTTTATTTTATCTGGATCTCTCATTTTACATGGTCGATTCATGGCCGCTGTTGTTGGAGAAGGCTACGGCCCCCCCCCCCCCTTACTGAAAATCCCCCCCCTCCAATTGCGGAGTCCATGAAGGCTTCACGCTCATGAGTTCTCTCCGTTACAGCTTACCAACAGCTAACCTTCCTTGATACCACCCCCAGACTTCCTTCCCCCCCTTTACCTTCTGGATGATGACGTCAAGAGATTTGATCGATCAATTGCTTTATGTCCAGGATTTTTGGATTTTTCACCTTGAGTTAATCGGGACAATACAGCTTACCATCACTGGACTGTGTTAAATTTTAAGCTTGGCCATTATTAAAAGATCCCAGACATGGTACCTCACAGTGGCATATTTGGGGGGGCATTTGGTCATCCCCCCCCGGCCCAAAAAAAAAGAAAAAAAAATGAGAAAAGCCACACATTTCCACGTATTTGCCCCATGTTATATGGCCTCCCCTCTTAGGCCATTTCTAGATATGCCCCTGATGACGTCAGTGAATTTGATCAATCAATTGCTTTATGTCCAGGATTTTTGGATTTTTCACCTTGAGCTAATCGCGACAATACAGCTCACAGCACTTGATCTGTGGCTACAGATCCCATACATGGTACCTTACAGTTAGCCCTGGGACCCATGCGTAGCATGGGTCATGGGTACTTCCATGCAAAATCTTGAGATTTTGACACTGCATCAGGAGATTTAAGACGGCATTAAAACTAGGGCAGTTGTCTTTACAAAACTTTGATCTGCATGTACCTAACATATTATTCTACTGACGGCACTACTTTTGAAAGCATTCTCTCACTTAAAAGTGAGAGAAAATGGCCACAAAAGGAAGAGAAATCCTCAAAAAACGGGAAGTTTCAGACATCAGCCAATTTGAGATCTATGATGTTACTTCTGTGACGTCACTGCAGCTATGTTGTGACGTCACCATCACTTGTTGTGATGTCATCACCAATACTATAGATTTGACCATTCAGAGATGGCCCTTTTCGCAATGTATAAGGAAGAGATTTCATTTGTGGACTTCAGAGGATAACTGGGCAGCTATTAGGAAGACTGAGTTCATGGAAATAGGTGCCGTCAGCAGCTTCTTTTGTCCATTTTAAATGTGTGTGTCTGATTTTGGCTTAAGTGTAAAACTGACAGAGAAAATCAAATTCTCCCGAACCAAGTCTTTCAAATCTCATGATTTTTCAATGGGACGATTCATGACCCATGTCCCACAGGGGTCCAGGGCTACCTTACAGTGGCGTATTGGGGGGGGGGGGCATTTGGTCATCCCCCCCCCCCGAGCCCAAAAAATAACATGGGAAAGATGAGAGAAGCCACAAATTTCCCCCTATTTGCCCCATGTTATATGGCCTCCCCTGTTAGGCCATTTCTAGATACGCCCCTGATGACGTCAGTGAATTTGATCAATCAATTGCTTTATGTCCTGCATTTTTGGATTTTTCACCTTGAGCCAATCGGGACAATACAGCTCGCAACACCTGGTCTGTTTTTAAACTTGCTGTATCAGTGTCTGTGCTGAGCAAGTAAAAGATCCCTCACATGGGATAAATGTGTAATATCGTGAGGATTCTTGCTCTCTCTCTCTCAATCACCCTTGCGAGTGCCCAGAACTGGGCTTAGAAGGGTGCACTTGCTATGTCTATCTATCAATCTATCTATCTATCCTATGCCTTGTTGCTGTGTCATCATTGTCCCGAGCTTGTCTTAATTGGTTCTCTTAGTGCACAATAAGTAAGCACTGGCCCATTGTCTTTTCAGCTACCTCAGGACTCCTGTCAATTTTCTTCCGCTCTGTCAGAGCAGCAATAAATACTTTACCTTTTGCCACTATACGCTCTTCATCACAGTAACCTCATCAAGAAACTTAAACATTATTGTAACATGTGTCAGTCAGACCTAACTACCATTACAAAAGAAAAATTTCAACTTTATGATTTTTGCGACATTTTTAATGAATTTATTGATGAAATATTTTTGATCATGGTCAACGAGTCTGCCAACTATTTTATGTATTTATTGCGTCGTAAATACCATGAAATATAATAAATACGATAAATATAATAAAATATCCTGTTTATTAATATTCGCCGTAAAGTGATGGAACGGCTCTTTTTTGTTATACAAAGCTCAGTGTGTAATTCACCTTTATAAAAGTGACCATGAACTGGTCACAAACATAGTACTGATACACCGCAAAAACAAGAGTGCACACTCTCAGTCATACAATGAAGTCAGAAAGAGTGCAGTTGGACTCAGAAATAAGACCAATGTACTGAAGATATTGAAGAGATAAGTATACTGTCTGCACTTTTATGATGTCTGCACTCAGAGGCAGCTCTTGGTTGTTCAGGCATCCTCCAACAGGTATAGCACAGGAGGTTGAGGTCAGGAGGGAAGAAGAGGGAGGGTTAGCACAGTGGGAGCTTGCTAGGCTGACAATTGCTTGGTTCAGGGTTTGAATCCAGCTCTTTCCGGTTCACCTGAGCCAATGTTGGATGGTAGGTTCAATCATCCTTTGCCTTATTGCTGGGTCCTCCTCCTGTCCTAATTAGCCTACCAAGTTCATAAATGCAGGATGTAAAGCCTCAATCATCCATCCATCCATCAGGAGGGAAGAGGGTTAGCTCAGTTGGAAGCGAGGTTCCCCCGTGGCCTAATTGGTAAGTGCGCTTGTCAACTGGCTTTGAGGGCGTGGGTTCAAATCTCACCCCGGGAACTCACTTTAGTCCAAGCCCATGGGACTTTAAATGGAGGCGGGTTGTATCCAGCATTCTATGCTGGGGCAACTGAAAGAACCTGGCCATCCCTGAATTAATAGGGTATGTGCCAGACTCTCAGTCTTCTCATCTCATCATCATACGGCAGTCGCCTGCCTCTATATAGCCCACTAAGGTGCTGCAGAGGCGTAAAACACAAACAAACAAACTCAGTTGGAAGCGGCATAGTGCTCTGGGTTTCAGATTTCTGGATCCTGGGTTTGATTTGAGCTCTTGAGTCACCAAGCCCTATGTTGGACAATAGTCTCCTTTGTCTCATTGCTGTACCTACTAAATGCATAAATTCAGGACGTAAAACGAAACTCTTCTATCGATGCTGTGTGGATGTGGCACTTAAGTTGATCTCTTCATGCGCATGGGGTGGTTGCCTTTCACAGAGGATGATCTAGTGTTAACTTCTATTGCAATAGATCAGCATTGGGCATTTTGCTTGTAATCGAGACCAAGACAGCATGATTGCATTCCCTCCTGGACATCATTGATGGACTAACGGAACATAATCTGGTCTGCAGCCATCAGCTCTGTTGAAGCATGCCAAGCTTCTAATCATTGATCCTAAGTTAGATTCCAACTTGGTGGATATATGTTGCATCATCTGGGATGGGCATGTTGGACAGCTCTGTCAATCATCCTTCTCCTTGCTGCATGCATGACCTGTGCCCTCTGCCTGTAAATTTGCTCCTTGGGTGTCAAACTCTGGTCATACGGTCAGTCACTATACCATCATCCAGACACCCACCCACCTGGAGGGAAGAAGAGTGCACTATCTCTCCTAACTATCTATCAATTATTCTATCTATCCTCCTTTCATCTTCTTTCTATCTAGGGTCTATTTATCTGTTATGTGTCTACCTATCTATCCATCTGTCTATAGCTATCCCTTCATCATATATCTTCTTTCTTTCTTATCTACCTATCTATATCTCTGTGTAGACCTATATCTAATATCCTTCCCTTTTTTTCCACGACACCGTATCGCCCTATTTTTTTCATCCCGTTCTCCAGATTTCATTTGTTCATTCATCTTTCTCGTCATTTCTCGACTCTGCTAAATGTACCGAATACCAACGACGTATGTTCTCCGTTGCGAAGTACCCCTGCAGTACATTGAGAGCAGAGCAGCAGCCTACCACACTAGCTCACACTGAGGTTCGTTGACCGAGGCAGCTAGGCTGTGGTGACCTAGAAACGAGGCTGATGACGTCACAGCCCAAGGTCTCCCAGTACACATTTGATAACTGGCAAGCCTTGACTGGCGGCTGTGCAGTCTGGCTCGGCTCCTGTGTAGTATGTGGGGGCTCGGCCTGTAAGGCCTGCCTGGTTGGCTTGCCTGGTTGGCCTGCAGTTGTATGGGCTGGCTGTGTGGTTGTAGTGTGTCAGGCTATGTGCGATGTTTCTCAATGTTTCCGTCCTATTAATGAGGAATAAATAAAAAGAAAGAAGTAAATAGAAGGAAAGAATCACATAGATCGTTTGATATAAGATAGATAGGTAGATAGATAGATAGATAGATTGAAAGCTCAAAAGGTCTCTAAAGATATGAAGATAGGTAGACAATGAATAATTTAATAGATTCTTTGATCGATAGATAGATAGAAAAATAGATAGCCCTTGGAGACAAAAGTAAAGTTAAGCAGGTGAATACAAAAAAGATGGATGGATAGACAGATATATAGATAGGATAGGTAGATATGTTGCCCTTGATGGCAAAGGTAAAGTTTGGTGGATAGATAGATAATAAATGGATAGCCGGATAGATAGCAAGGTGGATAGATAGATAGATGAAGATAGATAGATAGATGGACAGAACAATAGAATAAGTGTCATTGAAAGGAAGATTGCAAAGAAAGGAGTTTTGAGAAAGGTGTATGGATGTACAAGTTTAGGTCAAGTGTCAGGTGTTACTGCACCAAGATGGGCGTTTGTGACAGGCTAGGGACACCGCAATTAGATGGAAGGATGATTGACGCTACCATCCAACATGACGCAGCAACCCGGCCAGAATTTAACTTGAGACCCTATGATTAGAAGCTAAAAATCTGCAAGAAGCAGCATATAGATGCATAGATGTACATCACTGCTTGATTTACGGTTCATCAATACTGATTTCATATGAAGTGAAGTATGGATAATTAATATTGAACGCAAAATATGGATTTCCTTCGCATATGTGTATAATCCACTTAGGATAAAAAGTGTTTGTCTGCATGTTGCATATTTGTCACTCAGACACTCATCAATTTTAATTGATTTTGAATAAGCAATACTATATTATATAGGTTAGAAATACACTTGTTCGAGAAATACTAGATAGTTGATATTTGTGCAGTAAAGGTTTATTCTCAAACCTTCACTTTTAAATGGAATATATATATATATATATATGTATAGTGTTTTATCTACTTTCAATTGCATATAGTGCTTTATCCCATTTAGATTTCGAAAATTTATAAAATTGGAGTTAACACCTCAAAGGCACATTCTTTCGGGGTAAGCTGGACATATTTGTTGGACAGCAGTAACTGTTGAAGTTAGGTGGTTGTGATATTTTTTGGTTCGGTTTATGGTTGGGCAGAGTATCGGTTACTGTTTTAAATGCTTAAAAAATCATACTTCTGGGCTTATACAACATGATTTTGCGTTTAGTAGAATAGTTCCCAGATAAAGGTGACCTTTTTTAGATGGTGTGCATTTCTGGAGATTTCAGGGATCGACACTTCGCCGATAATTTGGGATTTTCTGAGTAACATTGCAGAAAATACTAAAACCAAACAAGTAAGACTCTGGGTTCCAAATCTGTTGAAATTTTAAAAACTGTCACCGAAACTATATTTTGGGGAACCAGCACAAATCTAGGAAATTAGCAGAAATAATCCTTTATTTTTTGCCGCAGAATATAAAACATTTCATCAATTAGTCAGATCCTTGTTCCAGACTGAGAGTCCTTGTCCATAATACAATGTAATGCAAGGGTGAATTTAATGTATGCATTTCATTTTCCTATTCGCGAACAAAGAACAACCTTAACCAATCAATGGTCTGTCAATGTTAGACTCAAGGTTGAAACACCACTAAATGGACTTATTGGACTATTTGTATTGATGCTGTAGACTAGACTGGTGTAGACTATGGACTGTAGAGTGTAGAGGTTAGGTTTTATGTCCTGAATTATCACACTTCTTGTTTGTATGATGTTCTCACATCTACCCGATCAATTTCTGAAACAAAATATTCGATTACCCGACCCCGAAAACTTTGAAGAACTAAGTTTTATTTGTCCTTTTACTGTAAGTAGGGGTTGATACAAGGGTATTTATTTATTGGCAGCCTTCTTGGAAGCCATCTTGGATTACGCCTATACGACAATGCATTTGCCTAATGCAACGGTGAGACACGAGTCTTGGCCATATATAAAGTACAATATATAAAGTACTATAACGGTCAAACCAACTTTATTTTGGACTCTTTCTGGAACAGCTCCCGATACACATATATATATGGCTGGAGTATTTATTGTGGCGTGAGAAATTCTTGTCATATAAAATTAATCAGGCGTGTGATTTTAATAAAAATTTTACAAAAAACTTTATTATGTAAGGCACCTGTAAGTTGCAAAGATAGTCAACAGCATTATGTAATGCTGAGAATACACTGATAACTGGGTTACCTCATAAAGTCTTTGACCGATTTTTACAGGTTGAAATAAGCCTATCCCTGATTAAAAAGGTTGTGAGTAAAAATATAATAAAAACCGTCTAAATATTTAAAGTGGTTGTTTGTCCAAGGTGAAAAATTTGGATAGTTCTTGATATGACAAATTTTTAAGCAGAGCTCAAGATAGTGGAACTCAACCTTTTTTTCTTTTTCTCTACAACTTTTCGGGCAGTATTTTTTAACACTTATTTTTTATTTTTTTGAGATTAAAGAGAATTTCTTATCAGCTGAGCACTTAACTTCTAGAATAAGGAAATGGAGTCATGAAATTATTAAGAAGTAGATTACATTCTTTTGATCAAAATGTTTTAATGCTGAAGTAATGAATTATTCAGTGCATAATTTATCATAGTTATCAATTGTCAGGTGGCTGCATACTCAGTGCATAGATGTCTCAAGTCCTCGATTCCAAACTCGGCCCAGTAATATTTTCATATAAATATATATATATGCAGAATCACATAGTGGTAGTGTCCTGAGCTGTCCATCGCCGGGTCTCTGGTTCAAATCCAACCACTGGTTCACCTGGACTTGTGTTAGACAGCAGTTTCAGTCATCCTTCAAGAGATGCCGTGGCCTAGTATACAAGGTGCTCGTCTGGTAACTGAGACATTCCAGGTGCGATTCCCAACCATGGCATGTAGGAACTGAGCAGATCCTCCATAACTCTTTGCTTCACTCCACCCAGGTGTAAATGGGTACTTGGCTATAGGCAGTGATGGCGATTGTAGAGTGACTTAGCATCGTGTGCGCTGGAAACGGCTGCCTGGCTGTACACTCCCCGGGGAGTTGAGAAAGGCTCCAGCTTGAACAGGCCTGCCAAGGGTGTAATTGTAAAGTCTGTTGAGACTGACACCGTCGGTGTAATGGACTATAAAAAATCCTACATTTACATTTACGTTTATTCACCTCATTGCTGTGTCTTCCAAGTGCATAAATACAGGACGTAAAGCCCCAAACATCCATCCATCCATCCATCCATTGCTGTGTCTTACTCCTGTCTTAACTTGCCAACCAAGCGTACTCTTATGAACACCAGAAGTCCTCAATCAGCCATCCATCTGTATATAACTAATATTAACTATATAGAACCATAATATTCCCTTTTAAAATAGCATCATCCTGATTAACTTTTTACCGCGTTTTTACAATACTCTGAAGTCTGACATTTCTTAGAACACTCGACATCTGGAAAGAGGTCCAACTCCAGAATATTTTGCTGAATTAGTAACTTTCACTCTAAAGAAAAAATCACACAAAAACCCGAATTGGTTTTTGCTTCTCATCCATATCATTCCAATTTGGGTTCGTGGAAATACCTAAAAGCAGCATTGTCATGAATTGTGAAGGTTTTTTGGGAAAACCAAACTTCTATACTAAGAGCCATTTGGTATTTCACAAAACCAATTGTGTCCAAAATCTTTTAGAATGTGTTAATCTGAGGCAGTCCTGCTCAGCTGGTCTGTATGAACTGCTAAGTTTGTTATATGCAGATAATAATTAACAAAACTTTTCATACTATTAATTATGAACCGATAATACTTGAGGCGAATGTTCTGATCATCTTGTTTGTCAGGAATTGGGGAAAATAATAAAGCTCATAATTTTTCCTGGCGTTCAATACTTTAATTGAACCTTCCTTTGTTCTCGCACTAAGTCCCTTCTCGTCTCATTTTGAGGCAATTACTCTTCAAAACGTCTAATTGACATTTACGGTCTCTCTTGAGAATAGCGTAATGTATGGTTGTACAACTTCACCTTGAAGTACGCCATTTTCCATAAGAGCAATAAAGTATTTTTTTCTTTACCATGTAACACCATTTGCATTGTTACTCTCCTAGGTCTTCATACTATGGTATTCTGAAGGTTTTTTGGTGCATCATTCCTTCTTTCGTCCTGAGTTACAAATGACAAATTCTTTAATTTCTCGCAAGAAGAGTTCCATTTCTCTTTCTTTCATTGCGACATTATTAAATGTTTTGTTCCTTTCGCTCTTCTTCTGTCTCCTTCCTTCCAGGATAATGTTGTTGCACCAACTTCTTTGTGCATTTCACATGCATATGATAAGACTTCAATGTTAATTCTTTGCTAAGTCAGAAGTAAATTACTCTTTCCTACCTTGCCATTACTTCCCTTACATCCCTTCAATTCCTCCTTCTCTTCCACAAAACTCTGGTTCTAACTTTCTAATCAATAGTAAATTGCCATTTCTTACCTTGCTATCTATCTCCCTTTCTTCAGTTTCTTTCTTCATTTGCTTTGGTCCTCTACTTCCTCCCTTTCTTCATGTCCTTCTAGCTCTTGAGTTCTTTCTTCTATCCTTTTCTGAATCATCCCATCTTTTTTTTTTTTTTTTTTTTTTTTTGAATGACATGGTCTTTATTTGTCCCAAATAACATTTACAATCAAAAAAATATATGATATTGGAGGCCATCGAACCCACAAAGAGTTATGTGAGGGCTCACCAAATTAAAATGGATGAAAATGAGATGAATGAGATGAGGGACGATATCTTCAAATAAACTTTAAAAGAAATGCTCTCTGTTCTCGTATTATATAAAGACAAAAATTCCTTATTTGATGAAAGTCACAGGGTAATGGAAGGAAAACCTCCAAACCGCGTTTCACATCTTAGGACACAACCACAAACTCAAATCCCCAGAAAACACAGTTTTTTTTATGAGAATCACAGGGTTCTGGAATTAATTCCAAACCGCCTTTCAGATGGTAGTAAATCTCTGAACCAAACCAGGTACAACCCAAATCAAACAAAAACAATCTTTCAAAGTCAGAAGGACAAAAAGCAGCAAAAATAAAGCGCAGAGACAATATTTGAGAAGAAATAATTCATACTCTTCTTTTCTTCTTTCTTACTTTTTTTTTTAAAGGTTGTCAATTGGATTATTTATAAGAAAACTCTTTAGATTCTGTTTAAATGTGTGGTAGCTGCTATTCCATACAATGGAATTCTTGAGTAAATTACTCAATTTCACTCCTGTATATCTTATGCGCCGTTGGGAAAGGGCTGTGTTGCACTGAGGTATTTTCAGTGTGAATTGACTCCTGGTCTGATATTCATGCTGCGGTAATTCAAAGAAGCTTTCAAATACACATGGCAGCATTCCTTTTCTATACTTAAAGACAAAAAGGCTGCTACAGAAATAGTACAGTTGTTGGAAAGGCAAGATTTTTGTTTCTTTGAAAGCATAATGCAAATCAGCAGTAAACGAAAGTGAAAGAATGATACGCAAAGCTTTGCGCTGAATTTTAGCGATAGGTGTAAGATAAGTTCTGCAAGCACATCCCCAGACTTCGACACAGTAAATCAGGTAGGGATAGATAAAACTGTAATAGAGAGATGTCAATGTCGAGGAGTTCAAATACTTCCTGGCTTTAGCAATTATTCCGATTCCTTTTGCCATCTTCATTTTTAATGGAGGTGTGAACACACCTCCATTTATGCAGTCTCATTGACAGAATGGAAGTTTTGGCGGGAAATTCAAAATTTGAGCATTTTCAGAATGTCTTTTGGCCATAACTTGGCCATTTTGTTTGGAATTGTTTTGGGTCAAGCGAGCTAACTAATTTGACTATAGAGCGTGCTTCTGGTATAGGAATGAAGAGCAGGCATGTTGTAATCTGGACGTGACTTTAGCTAGAATGCATATATAATGGGTGTCCCGTTTGTGTATTAGGCAGTAATGCCAGAACTATGGCTTGTATGGTTTTTATTTTTGGCACATTATTGTATCTTTTATCCTAGTTATACCATTTCGGGGACTAGTCCTCATGACATTATTTCTTTTCTAACAATTATTGAAAAATGTGAAAAAATATATTTTCTTGTGTATTGCGCAGTAATGCCAAAAACAATGGCATGTATATTTTTTATTTTTGGGACATTATTGTATCTTTTATCCTACTTCAGTACTACTTGTGCCTTTTAAGGGGTCTAGTCCACATACCATTAATACTTTTCCCACAATTATTGAAAAATATGAAAAAAATGTTTATCTTTTTTTCCGGAGCTAAACTCAAAAACTGCTCTGCTAATGTCATTGAAACTTGCAATATATTATTATTAAATACCTGAGATGTGCCTTTTGAGGGTCTAAAATTCTAAATGTTCTGAGAAAAATGGACTGGAAAAAATTCTTTAAAAATGTGAAAAATTTATTATTTTTTTTAAAAACTATGTGATTCAGTCAATCTTGCGGTTACATCCATGAAATTTTCCAGTTAGCTTTCTTTTAATATCTCAAGTTGGAATATTAATCGTATGATATTTTATGAAAATTTAAGAACTAGTAAAAATAAGAATTTTTGCCAATTTTCTGACATTTGAGTCTGAAATGCCAAAATGGTAATAGTTAAGTACAATAAGTTGTTAAAATTAAAGCATGTCATAGTTAAACATACTATGAAGGAATAATCAAGGCCGTTGCATGAGTTAGCAACAAAAAAAAAATTTTTTTAATGTCTATTTCCTCCCCATATTTATTGATGCTTAGTACCAGGCTTTGGAATGTTTAGCAAAATAACATGACAGTGTATCACATCATTATCATAATTTTGAGCAATATTAATTTGGAAATATATAAATGACTCTACAAGTTAGCTGGTTGTGGTAGGTGGACTGACAGGTGTATAGAGCAGCATATTAGTAAGTAAGATATTTATTGACATGATAGTAGGGAACTAGGCAGGTCTTAGCAATATAGGGAGTTACTATGGCAGCTGTGTGGTCATGTGTTTTCAATCCAAACTTCTGATGATATTTTGCTTAGGTTCAGAGCCGGGGCTACCAATTTACACTGATTTAGAATATTTTTGGCGGACTATCAAGATCAAAATCCTAGGTGGGTGTCAATCAGATGAGATTTTAAATGGGTGTTCATTTCGATCATTTTTCAATTAGGTAAATGTGCAACATATGTTGAGGACTCTGCTCTACACACTGCACCATTAAGCAACCAGTGGGTTCGTGTTGATTGGATCATTTGGATGATCTGTTACTTGCCTGTTTTGAAGTCCGTCCCATGGAAGGAGTTAATGCAAAGACTAAAGAATAATTAGCTGAGTGCAAAAAAATTAGGAGATGATTGTCCTTCCCCTGCATTTCTCGAATTACCATACAGGCCAACCAACTTGGCTTTGATTGGTCCAGAAATTGTCTATTCTTAACAAATGCCGCCACCTCCATTTTGAACCCCTGGGTTCTTGTTATATGATTAATATGCGGTATCCAAGACAAAGTCTCATCTAGAATCACACCAAGAAATTTTGCCGTGACAACCCGAGTAATTTCTGTACCATTAAGGTACAATTTGTTAGTATTTTCTTCAATTTTTGCTCTTTGACTCCTGAATATCATGTAGTTTGTTTTTTCAATATTAACTGATAATTTGTTGGAATTCATCCAGGTCATGTACTTGTGCAATTCATTATTTAAAGAATTTATTAGATCACCCAAATTGTTACCCGAGATGAACAGATTAGTGTCATCGGCATACATGATGGGACAGACAGAGTTTGAGACATATTGGAGGTCATTAATATACAGTAAAAATAATAACAGCCCTAAAATGGAGCCCTGAGGCACCCCACATAATATATCCATTTTCTCTGATTCAGTATGTTTGAATAGAACAAACTGAGATCTCTTTGTCAGGTAACTACTATACCATTTATAAGCCGATCCCCTTATGCCATATTTCCATAATTTATCAAGTAGAATGTCATGATTGACACAGTCGAAAGCCTTGCTCAGGTCTATAAAAGTACCTATGATGTGTTCTTTTTTGTCTTCATTGCATTTTGTTGCTATCTCTTTTTCTTCCTTTCCGTTTATATTACACATTCCTTTGTTCTTGGTGTTCAACCTACATATCAATTTAACGTCAATTCTTTGCTGACTAGATTGTCATTTCCTTCCTTCCACTTAATTTCCATTCCTCCCTTTCCTATTCATTTCTGTTCCTTTCTATTTATATGACACTTTGCTTTGTCCTTTTTTGTTCAACCTGATTTCACTTCAACTTTAATTATTTTTGCTGACTAAATTTTTAACTCCTTCCTTCCTTGCCGTTCTTTAACTCTATTCCTCTTTCTGTATTGCATTCATTTCATTCCTCTTTCTTCTTGTCTCTTTTCCCCTCCAAGGTTTCCTTCCTTTCCATTTATCTGACACCTTTCTTTGTTCTTACCACACTGTTATTAGCATTGCTTTACTGCCCTGCCATTTTTCACCTGCCTCCTTTTGGCTGCCTGCAGGTTTTGGCCATTTTTCACTCACTCACTTTCGTATGCAAAGTGGATTTGGAACGAAGATAAAAAGACAAAAAGGCAGACAAAAAGCGTTAAAAAAAGATCTGGCGAGGCTTGAAGTACTAAAAGAGAAAATGATGACTTTGACAAAAATTGGACAAAAGTGATAAAAACGCTAATAGAAAAGATTCCCCGCCTGAAAAACAGACTTTCAGCCTGAGAAGACCAATTTTTGGTAGACAAGAAAATTGCCATAACTCTTGAGGTGGAAAGAAGTCAAGGTCATGTGACAGGAAGTCAAAAAAGCACGTGCTGACCCCTGGCGTATTGGTAGCTCATTAATTTGTACCTCCCAAGGACAGCCGTGTTGTTGTTGCGAAAACAAAATTAATGTTTAGTAGCAGTCTGTATGATATGGTCTTACAGGTGCTCTTTGTGGCACACCTTGTGCGACATTTAAGCCTATATATGGTGACTTTTCATCACAAGAAGTAAATGTCATTACTGACAGAGTACAGGGATTCAGATGTGGCAGACGGTGGTTCACCAGGTGTACGGACCACTCGGAAGTTTTTTCTCTTGGCGTCTTTCTCTGATGAGCATTTTGGCAGCTCGTACAATCTGTGTTACTCAGACCGGACAAATTTGATTTGTTCTGCGTGTGTAACGAGCCAGGATGCTTCTTACTCGTATGGCAAACTAGTTGAGAAGCCGGCACAATAGTGTCTCAGACAAAACTGCGAAAGGGAGGCCAGGTCTGTATACAAGCCTGGTGCTGCTTTTAAGCGTATACGGTGAATTTTCATCGCATAAAGTAAATGTCATTACTGTGACTTTACGGATGTGGCGGTAAAGTAGTTCGCCAGGTGTAAACACTACTCTGAAGTTTTTCCTCTTGGCTTCTTTCTGTGATGAGCATTTAGGCAGCTCGTAAAATCAGTGTTACTCGGACCGGACACAATTGATTTGTTCTTTGTGTAACAAGGACACTTCTTACGATTTTGGCAAAAAGGTAAGAAGGAAAGAAAGAAAGAAGTGACAAGACACAAGACTTTACCATAAAATATGGAATGTTACGATGAAGCCATAATTTTAGCAAGGAAGTCCGCTACACAAAAACATAATATTATGTTGAAGACAGTACTCATATAGGTATATCCAGAAAGGTTATGAACCGCGAAAAAAAACCATCTGCTCCTATAAGATATACAGCAAGAAATCATCAAGACATATTGAAAAATAAGAAAAATGGAAGACAAGGAACTGAGATTCATATTGGTATTATTCATCAAATTTCCATCAAAAGATAATCAGTCTGAAAATGAATCATTTTACAATTAGATTACAATTACCTTCCGATATTGCTACGGGGGAGAGGGTAGAGGGGGTTATCGCCAATCAATGGGTCTGGGTGTGATTCGCTCGGTCAGGTCACCCTGACTTATGTTGGACAGCAGCTTCAATCATCCTTTGCCTTCACGCTGTATCCTCCTCCTGTTCTAATCCTCCCAAGTGCATCAGTGTGCAGGACTTTAAAATAACCTGCAAGCGCTTTAAACAGCGCAGGCCTGAATAATCTGTCACTGATGAGTTTGGAGTGGCAACCCACTGACCAGTGAACAGTACAACTTGGGCTTTAAATTCAAGTAAAAAATGCACAAAATTTACTAAAACTGCCTAATCTGACTTCTAATTTTTGATGTGTATTATTTGTACTATAAGATAGCATACTGGCTACATGGCAAAGTTTGTTGTTTGCTGTGTATATGAGAACCAGCTAAATGTAGACAAGACTCCTTAATTAGGTCACTTGGTGTGTAGACAGTATCTGGCTGTCAGTGCAGCAGCAGAGCAGCAGCAGCTCACCATTTACAATCATTTAAATTTCCGGCGAAGAACTAGCTTTTTAGTTGAGTAAATAAAAAAATTATTGTCACCGAAGTTTACCAAAAGTTGATGGAAGCAAGATAAACTCATGCTGAGACCATATGGCAAGTTTCAGAGTGATAGGTGTAACAGTGCGATCGCCTATATGGTCAGAGTTTGTAGAAAAATGCTAAGGGTAAGAGCAGCTGCGCTGCTAAAAACCCGATCATCAATCCTTGCCTGAGTGTCTTGTCCTTATCAGCTACCAGGGTGCACAAATACAGTACCTAAAGCCCCAATCATCCATCCATCAAGCATGTACCTCCTGATACATACCTCCTGGTGCTTCCATAATGTCTTCGGACTCTTCTCGTAACAGTATAATTTGCAAGATGCCATTACTGGATATGATAGGCATGGTTAATTATGCACAAACCATTAAGATATTGAATGGGAAGAAGCTAAGATATCAGACCTTGATGTTTGAAGAGATTGTCATTAGGGGAAGAACAGTGGGCCATGAGAAAACAGCTGTAGAGGACAATTGATGCAGAAACGAGGCCAGGGGGACATATGTGACGTCACAATGCCTTGTGAGCAAGGCCATGATGACGTCACACTTGTGTTGCTTGTGTGGGATGCATCCATTCCATTGGAAGGACAGTTGGTGTTGTTGAGCTGCCTATGGTTCTATGTAGAACTTCGAAGTGGGCCCGGAGCTGGAGGAGAAGCTTGATTCTTGCTTGTTGTTTTGTGAAAGTCATACAAAGATGAGGCCAGACATAATTGATCTTTAGCTTCTCGGACCTTCTCAAGGCACTTTCAAAGGTCGATCTGTAGGACTGAAAAAAAAAAAACTATTAAAATTTTTTAATGACGACAATCGAATAAAAATCGGATAACATAGATTTTTTAACATAAGCAGAATATCTGCTGGGGCGGTTGATCGTGAAGCTAAAAATTAATTATGTCTGGCCTGATGGGTCTGTTGTGTGACAGAATTCAAGCCCAAGTCCTCCACAATGTTTATGGCTGCATGGTAGCAATGGTTATGACTCTCATATGATAGGACTCCGTGCAGAAATGACTGGCAGGAGATTGGTTCAGTTGGTAGGGCTCTCGGTTTCCAATCACGTGGTCCCCTCAAGTTCAATTTCTGTTCCGACCTCGTCAAATCTAAAGAATTATGTTGGATGGCAGGTTCAGTCAAGTTTTTGCTCTTTGGTGTTTGGCCTACTCCCCCTCTGAGTCTTCTCCTTATAAGATTACCACGATGCATAAATACATGACGTAAACCCCAAACATCTTATTCATCCATGACAAAAGTTAGTTCCTTGCCGAAGCAATATTTGACAACCATATTGAAGACAGATACAGACAACCCAAAATGATGTAGGCCTAACCTGACTGCAAGATTACGTACCTTTTTAGGAAGCTGCTGAACTCAAATTTTCTGTGGTCCATCCTTGGACTTTGTGGTTCAACCTAGCCCCAAAATTTCCTCTCTCTGTAATGAAATCCTGCCTGTCCTTGATTAGCGCCTAAATGAGGGATCTGGGTTGACTTACATGTAGTTGGTGGCGCACTTGGCTGCTAATTGCTTTGTCCGAATCATCACTTGGCTGCTAATTGCTTTGTCCGAATCATCACTTGGCTGCTAATTGCTTTGTCCGAATCATCACTTGGCTGCTAATTGCTTTGTCCGAATCATCTAAGCCATGTTGGATTGCTGGACAACAGTTTCACCATTCTTCGACTGTTGCCGTGTACCAGTACCACGTGCATACATACATGCACATAAAGCCCCATGCATCCTTTCTGCACCTGATTAAGGACTGTCCTGATGCGTCTTTGCAACGTGCAAATAATGCAGCAAATTGTTTTTTTGGCTGAAATGAAACTTGCTTCCTCTACTGAAAAACCAGACCAATTGCCTTCTTTCTCAGAGAATGTTTTTCTGATAAATAGTGGTTTGATAAAAAGATACCACTGCCAACTAAAGCTGAGATATACGTCTTCTCCTGTCTTGATGTTGAATCATAAAGTGGCTACCAATTTCCTAGACTATTATGTTGCTACTAAAGTGAAAAACAAGGAAATGAAAATGTGATGTACACATCGCTACACTGTACAAATTTTTACAGATTTTTGTTGCGAGTTGGAATTGCATTTTTATCACCATTTTAAACTGTCAAGATTGACTTGTAAGAAAATATTGATTGTGAAATACAGCGATTCAACAAATTAACAAGTAAAATATGGATCCATTAGTTTTGCAATATAGACGTCAGAAAGTTCTCAAAATACACCGTAAATGGATGATTCTCCTTGATTTATGAGAAACTTAAATGACAGATTTTGCAATCTGCATATCTGCTGGTTGTTTCCTCAACCAACCAGCTTAAATTAAAATGCTATGTGGCAAGTTGAAAAGAAACCAATGCTTATTAAAAGGCTGTAATCTTCATTGACCATTATGCAAACACCAAAAACTGTTCCAGTAAAAGTCCCAAGGATCTCTCAGAACAAAAAAAAAGGCACAAATATGACATCATCATTGAGCGTTGTGACATCACAGACAGTATTGTCCAGTAACTACTCATCTCGTGAACTGTTACCGATGTGATGTTTAGGCATTCCCATGGCAACGCTTGTTCATTCTAAGAATAGCTTTCATGTTGGATAGAATTTGTCAATTAGATTAATTAGAGGCGTTTAGAAAGCTCTTCCTGTTTGTGTCCGTCAATTTTAACTTTTCGTCTGAATCTGCATGTACAATCTATGCAAGCCAAAGAAGGACAATCAAAGAACAAAGAAGTCGGTGATATGGCCCAAAAGAATGCCAATGATGTAATTTGAAAGCACAATAAAAAGAAGTCAACGATGCAATGAATAAACCAATGGTATCAATATATTTCAAGTCAGAAAGAAAATGTTGCTTGGATATGGTGCTTAGATGAAGCTTTGATGTTTTATATGGTCATAACCCAATCTGAGATACAGAAAGGAACATATCAAATCTATTTCAAAGAAGTATGCAGAAAGTATCCTTCCCATTTTTTTTTTTTTTCATGTTATTGCCTGGAAATTCTAAATCTCACTGGAAATTTTTGAAGAAAAGTCCCAATTTCCAACTTTGATGTAGTTATTTGATATGCAACCATTGATGGGAAATTTTGTCGTTCATAATCAAATTGCATGGATATTAAAAAATTTTCTAGCCCTGCCCACACATAATGTAATCCTCTATGGTAATTGAACACAAAGGTAATGGTTCTATCACATGTAACAATGAGATAGCATTGACAGAACAATCTTACCGATTGTTTAAGATATCGCATTGCCAACAAGAACCATGAGAAACACAGCAAACTTCTATGATGAAATTGTGAGCAAAGATCTATGAAATTGTGAGCAATGCGTCTATAGTAATTGAACTCAAAGGTAATGGTTCTATAACATGTAACAATGAGATGGTATTGACAGAACAATCTTACTGATCATTTATGATATCACAATGTAAACAAGAAGCATCACAAACACAGCAACTCTATAAATAGCACACATCTATGATGAAATTGCGAGCGAAGATGTATGAAATTGTGAGCAAAGCATCTATGGTAATTGAACACAAAGGTTATGGTTCTATAACATGTAACAATGAGATGGTATTGGCAGAACAATCTTACTGATCATTTATGATATCGCATTGCTTAAAAGAACCATGAGAAACACCGCAACTCTATAGATAGCAAACATCTATGATGAAATTGCGAGCGAAGATCTATGAAATTCTGTGCAAAGCATCTATGGTAATTGTATTGAAAGGTAAAGGTTCTGTTATTTACATTGCCTCTAAATAGCCCACACTGGTGCTGATGGGGCGTAAAACACAAACTCACTCACTTCTGTTATTTACAATGAGATGTCATTGACAGAACAATCTTACTGATCGTTTATGATATCACAATGCTAACAAGAAGCATCACAAACACAGCAACTCTATAGATAGCAAACATCTATGATGAAATTGTGAGCGAAGATCTATGAAATTGTGAGCAAAGCATCTATGGTAATTGTATGGAAAGGTAAAGGTTCTGTTATTTACAATGAGATGTCATTGACAGAACAATCTTACTGATCGTTTATGATATCACAATGCTAACAAGAAGCATCACAAACACAGCAACTCTATAGATAGCAAACATCTATGATGAAATTGCGAGCGAAGATCTATGAAATTGTGAGCAAAGCATCTATAGTAGTTGTACAGAAAGGTTGTGGTTCTGTCATTTTACTATGAGATGTCATTGAAAAAACAATCTTACTGATTTTTCCAGATGTTGCACTACAAACAAGGGCAATCAGATAGATAGAACAAGTCTATAGCAAATATGAAATTGCAAGCAGTCTATAGCAAATATGAAATTGCGGGCAAAGATCTACGAAATTGCGAGCGAAATAATCAATAAAATTGCGAGCGAAGCCAAGCGAAGGCAAGCTAAGCAGAGCATCGAACGACACTGTTGTTTTGTAACTCTGCAAGGTTTCTCAAAGATTCACAAGGTTTCGCAAGGTTGCATTTAATTGGCGAAGATGGGATTCGCACAGGTCCTTGTTAAGACCTTGTGATGGTTGCTTTTCATTGTCTGAGTATCTTGCTGCTGCTGCTGCTGCTGCTGCTGCTGCTGATAATGCTGCTAAGGCCACACATAATTGATCTTTAGCTTCTCAGATCCTCTCAAGGCACTTTTTCTAGGGTCGGTCGGACAAAAAAAAAGTAAACAAATTTTTTTTTATAATGTACGTCAAAAAATTTTTTTTTTTTTCAATTTTTTTTTCCATCGGCAGGAAGTCAATTGTGTTGGCGGGTCCGCGAAGCTAAGAATCAATTATGTGTGGCCTAAAGCTGAACAGCATCTTCTTGTGCCGCATCACTTTTGCCTTGTTGCCTTGGATGGAGGGACATCCTTGCGACATGCAAGCGGGGGAGTCATAGAAAATCATAGAACAAGAGAGAATTCAGAAGTTATACGATGAATAGGGCTCTTGTCTTTGACTTTGACCCAGGGCTTTGGAGTCAGATACAAGTGAACCAACTCCGACAGCTTCCTAAATTTCGACTCCAACTCCTTAGGTCTCCTGAATTTTGACCAGGACTTCTCTTCCTGACGTTTTTTTTTTTTTTCACACAAGTTTCATGTGGTTCGGAAAGACAATATCAATTCCTCAATGTTTTCTCTCTATTTTATAAATTAATAGTTGTTTCAGAAGTTATGTGTTATTTGTCTTTAAACATTCAATACAGTTCACATTGCTTTTTTGCAATTATTTTAATAATATTCGGGAGTCAGGAGTGACCAGATTAATTTTTGGCTCCAACTCCACCTGAAAACCAAAGTTCGACTCCTGACTCCGACTTCGACCCATAGAACCTACATATCTGAATAGGCCTATTGCAAAGAAAATTGTTAGCCATTGTGATTCCACATGTTTCAGACTCCCAGTCTTCTCATCTCATCATCATACGGCGGTCACCAAAAAATTAAAGTGCAGCTCCCTCCACAAAGATGGTGGTTGAGCTGCCCCGGCTGATCCGGGGTACACCAGCACAACACAAGTCAAGTCATGCCTCAAATATCATCGGATGAGCATTCTTTCTTCCGCAAGCAGTTAGATTAAGGTTGTTCTGCATTGACCCAATGGTGAAACGTAACCTGTTTCACTTACTTACAAATGGCAATATATGAGTTATGACTAATATGAAGAAAAATGATTTGTAAGTTAACTATATGTGGGTAGATATTGGAGACAGAAAGGAAGTTGCATTAAAGTTCAGGTGTTTTTAATGATTCCATAGAATATATATATGCGTTGGTGACAATGTCACTCTGGGAGTTGTCACTCCCTGAGGTGTAGATACTATAGGATATTGTGAGACAAACAAGAATATTTTTGTGGGCGGAAACATGCGTTACAGGTGTGCTGATTTTTTTTTCAGCTATTAAGCAGAATATGATATGGGATACACAGTATCATACACTTAAATAAAGTTGTCTTTTATTGCAGTTATTCAGATTGTCAGAACTTATGAACAAACTGTTTAAAAAGTCATTCTTCTGACCAATCCAATCCAACCTGGTTCATTTTGGTGATCAGCAACATGCCTTCTTTTACTGCTGGTCCGTTAGTTATGAAAAAAATGAGGACCGTTTCGCTGTGAAACATGCGCTTTGTGACTCGTGATAGCTGATGATGTGTCATCATCATACATTTTACCTGGGAACCATATAGACTATTTGATTAGACAAAGAAGGCCATTTTGAATGTCAAAACTGGTTTTAGTGAAGAATCAAATGCATAAGCCTTTTATTGTCAGTCATCAGCAAGCAGTGTTATTCTCCTTAAATCAAATTAATATTGATAGTATTGTAAGGATCATGAGTTTTCATGACACATCAGATTTATGAATCACAAAGTGCGATTTTCACAATGAAATGCTCTTATTCCAATGTGACATACCAACCAGTTATTGCAGTGTTGTAACTTCGCTTTGCACTCAAACCTTGCACCTCTGAGGTGCCACTTTTTGCTATGCATTGAAGCTTTTTCTTTGTAATCTTTACCACTGTTTAATTATTGATTCTTCCATTTCAGGGGTGGAACGGTCGAATTGAAAAGAATCGCAAAATACGAACAACCAAATTCCGACTCGGATATGGACTCCGAGAGCGAACTCAGCGACAGTGAAGTCGGACAAAATGCCTTTTTCCAGAGACTAAGATTAAGAAGGGGACCAAGCCAAAACGATGAGACAGCCAATAACGGCTGGTTCTCTTGGTGTACTATACTGTGATGTCATCAAATGTTGTGTAGGTTTCATCGACTGTTTGACTGTGTTTGTGGCTTTTTATTTGGCTATAGAGTCAAGGATGGTAAATCCGTCCAGGAGGGTAAATCCGTCCACTCCTTAATACATGTGTTCAAATACATCAATTGCAGTTGTGTGAGTGTTAAATGTAAGAAAACTTCGTTTTTAACAGATTTTACCGTTTTTATTATTTTGATAGCATTTTTTATCACAATTCAAGTGATTTAACAATGTGGGTTAAAAAACAATGAAATTCTGTGACGTCATCACAGACATTTTGTGAATTTCATCTTGTTGGTTATCCCATCCTTGTAGGCCTGTTAAAATCTACAAACAAGTGTATTTCAAGTAAAAAGTGACTGATTGGAATGTAAAATTATATTGAATTTGTTTAATTACTAAATTGTGACACCTTGAATGGCAATACAATGCAAATAAAAGTGGACGGAATTACCATCATCATTTTAAGACTGGCTTGATTGGGGGTTGGCAAATCCGTCCACCTCCATTCAGTATCATTCAGAGCACTTTTATGACTTTCAATATTTATTAATTGCATACCAATGATAAGAGAAATTAGTTTGAAACAGTTATACCACTTCGATTTGTTTGAAAAGGGCCTTTGATTGTAATTGAGCTGGTCAGTTGAAATTCTGAATTGTTAAATTAACATGTATTAGCCAATTCTTCTATTATAAGTGCAATAATCATTCCACTGTCGAGAAATCAACAGAAAATACTTTGTGAAAGTTAAAATAATGTAAAACTTTAAAAAATCATAAGATATGATAGATATGTGCTGCATAATGCCCTGTGGACGGATTTACCATCCTTGCTGGACGGATTTAGGTGCAAAGTGGACGGATTTAGGTGCCCTAACCTTCAATCTTTGTTGCCATGGTATCAGTAAAAGTTATTTGAGTATTTAATTTTTGACTGTTGAGGATAGTACGAAATATGCCCCTTCCAATGGGCTAATTTTTATTCCTGTATGTATTCTCATTTTCCTGGAAATACAGTTTTAGCCAAAAGTGGACGGATTTACCATCCTTGACTCTATATGATATCATTTATTTATACACTGTAAAAATAAAACAATCTGCATTGTCAAAAGAACTTTGCCAAAATTTAATGAATGTTCTCTGCAAAACCATGACTGTTACTCATATTGCAATTCACTGAAAGAGTTTTTGTTCGTAAGAGTGTGACATCAAAAAGTGGTGTACATCAGACTTTATGTTATTAATTGATATATTAGTATATAAGGAAAATGTAAAGAAATAACTTACTTTTGAATTTTTTCCTCTCTTTAAAAAAAAAATTCTGACTTTTCAAGATGACACATCTCTTTATTTTAATTAGTTAAACATTGCAATTTTTTCCTTTTTAAGAAAAAGTCTGATATTTCAAGATGACAATCTCTTTATTAGTTAAACATGCCAAAACTCTTTGTAACTTTATAGAATGTTATTATTACAGTCAAGTACGGCTCGATTTATTGTGAATGTTTTTTAAACGACATTGAAATTAAATTCAATGATATGTCATTGCACTATGTTCATTATGAGTAGTCTAGTGGCCTGTACCAAGGATAGACTTTTTGGATAGACCATTCTGGAACAGCCCAATTTTGTTGGATCTTTGTTCACTTTTGTTGATACATTGTACATGATCAACAGAGCCACTGAACTGAGTTTCATTTATTGTACAAAAAATTAATATTAGTGGTGTACAAAGTAGAGAAAATATTAAATATGAATAATTATCAGTTGATTTTTTGTACATGAAATTCAAAGTGATTACTGTTGAGTTTCCTTGTTGGTAGTTATATTGTTACATCTTAACACCAGACATAATTAATCATTAGCTTCTCGGATCGACCGACCCTACAGATTTTCACCTACGAGAAAAATAATTTAGTTTATCCACAATTTTTATTCAATTGATATTATAAAAAATTGAGATTTCATCTTCTTACTTTTCGTCCTACCGGCTGAACTCAGAAAAAATGTCTCCAGAAGATCCGAGAAGCTAAAAATATATTATGCCTGGCCTAATTGTTGGTGATATGTGGTCTGTGTTGTATGCGAGTTGCGACATTCTCACATAAAGTATTTACACTGTGTTCATTCATACCTCACAATGCATGGTTTCTTGCTCAAATTAATCCATTAAATTATATCATTCAATTATTGTCGTCATTTATAATTCATAAAATTATAATTTCAAATACTGTAGTCCTGCATTTAAAAAACTCAAAACTTTAGCTGGGGTGTGGTGTGCCTGGTGCATTTAGAAGCTCAACTTGTTGCGGAAGTATTTTCATAAAAATTGAAGCCAGAAAAGACAATGTTCGACGAATGTCCGTGCCTCTCGAGTTGACTATCAATTTATCTGTTGTGTGGTGACAAAGTTGTTGATTTTCTTTGTTTTTGTAGTATTTATTCATTAATTGTATGAATCTTTTAAAAAATGTTATATTCAATATCAAAATATACATAAAATGGCATTTAGGTTGGAATTATTGCAGATTGTTTAAAAACTTATATTGTTGGTTTGAGTTTAGGCCTATTTCTATTATCCTCTGAGTGTGTGTGTAGAAATTTTCTTTTCTTCTTTTTTCTTTATTAATTATGCATGGGTAAAATTTTGGTGAATGTGCATCGCTATTTTCTAAATTATTTCGAAAACTTCTCTTCTTCAGTATTTTAGTTTTACTTATTTCAAATGAATGTGCAATATCACTCAAGTCTTATTGTTGATTATATATGCTATGCTGACATGTCATACTCAGAAATGTAAGTTTTGAACATATTTTTCCTTCCTGCATGATTGAAACTACTGTTTTTGAAATACTGCTACATATATATTTTATGGTACAAAATCTTCAATGAATGATTCGGAACGAATGGTGTTGTATTATAAATCGAAACTATTTTCATACAAAATAAAATATTTGTATATATATATATAAATCTTTTTGTTTGTATTACAAAACATTGTATCTTTAGCTGTGCCAGAGGACTTACAAAAACAGCGTTTTATTTGAGGTGTTATGTGACAATTATTCATTGTTTCAGTTACTGAGGTCCATGTTGTGTGAATTTTAGGTATGATTAACAGACTATCTAGTACTATTCTTTGCAGCTTTGTCAGAATTACTAGCCTGCTTGAGTAAATAGAGAGGGTTCAGAGCTGTTTAGTTGGTAGCCCTCTGGACTGCCAATCTCTGGGTCCGGGGTTCGACTCCAGCTCTTGCCGGGTCACCTGGATCTATGTTGGACGGAAGTGTCAATCATCCTTAGCCTCATTGCTGTGTCCTCCTCCTGTCCTAATTAGCCTACCAAGTCAACAAATACTGGATGTAAACTTCTAATCAGTGGTGTAACTGGGGGGTCTCGAGCGGGGGGGGGGGGCACCTGGGGGGCACGCGATTCTCTGGGGGGGGGGCACCCACTATACTAATTGTATATTTTAGCCAGAGTTGGAAAGTTCATATGGGGGGGGCACCTGGGGGGCACAGGTCCAATATGGGGGGGGCCTGTGCCCCTCCGTGCCCCCCCCCCATAGGGACGTCACTGCTTCTAATCCTCCATCCATCTTTCGTGTAAATTGCGACTACGTACCTCTCTTTGAGACCTTTTGCGTCAAAATTTCATGGACCTTTTGTGTCAGAATTTCTAGAACTGAATGTCTATAGTAGGCTATATAACAATTATTAGGGTTAGGCCTATTTCAGGACCTGGTTTGATTCACTAATCGATGGTCATATATGGCTTCATATTATGTATTGTCTGCGTGATCAGTGAATTTCGGGTTCAAGGTTGCCGGCAAAAAATATCCTGCTATTCTGAAACTGTATCAATTCTTAGAAATCAGAACCACAACCAATCTTGTCTGCTTATAATAGCTGTCATTATTAATATCATATTAAATACAAGGTCATTCATTATTCTAAATTCAAGATAAACATATGATAGAATTAGTAATGGAATAATTAAGATATTTCTGTTGTAGTTATTAGTTTCTCAAATAAAACAAATTAAAACTTTTCTCTTATACATAAAGGCCTAAATATCACCAAATTGTTTGGAAAATAAGAAAATATTATATATTTATATATAATTCGTAATAACAGCACAATGAGTTTTTTTTTTCTTTTTGAGTAAGCCAGTAACCTTACTCTAGTGGGCTATTCCAAAATGTATAGCTGGAGTCATTCAACCTGGTGTATGTTTGTATGGTGTAGAAAAACAATTGTATAAAAAAACGAAGGACTGATAGTACAGTTTTGAAATGATAATTGTACTTGCCAACATACTTGAACATACAATGGGTGAATCACTGGAGCTCATGGTGTGAGGATTTGCTGAAGAATGGGCTGGATGTTCAGTATTTAGGATTAAGAAAAACTTGGAAAAGTAGATAGATGGATAGATAGATAGATAGATAGATAGATAGATAGATAGATAGATAGATAGATAGATAGATAGATAGATAGATAGATAGATGTGGATACTGCAGCCCTCTAAGCCCAGTTCTGTATAGATAGAATAAATTATTGATAGATAGATTGATAGACAGACAGACACTTTGACACTTTTTGTTTAATGGCAAAAAAACTCTTCGCAGGAAAATAAATTAAATTTGCTTCGTCTTTAAGACAGCTTCTTCCTCAGTCGAAAAACACTTAATGTGACTGGAAGTTCGTAATTATCACTCCTTTGCACTAACATTTTGCAATAGCCTTATATCAGTTAATTGGAGTTATTTTTATCAATTAGTTACACTAAACAGTCCTGATGGTTCCTGCAAAATTGCAATTATTACCAAGTTACATAAAGAAAATAATATGTTCTTGCCATTATGTATTCCAATTCTAGGTCTTTTCTCAGCCTATCCTAAACAATAGTAATTGTATTCTACGTATATCCCACAGAAAAGTCACTTCCTGTTTTTCAAAGTGTTACGTACACTTCTGACAGCAAAATCACCCCTCATGATTTTAGCATGGTGAAAAAATAAAAGGCGCAAATTTGATGAAAACAACAAAGTTTCTTGAAACTAAATCACTATTTGCAAGAATCCATGGAACAATAAGCCTGAAATTCCAGTCAAATTTTTGAGAACAGCGACTATTAGTTCCGTCTGTGAGAAAATATTTTGTCATGCAAAAAAGTGAACATCTTAAAGTTTTTTGGCCAGAACCCCAGCAATTATGGTCATAATTATGGTCATAAAATTGTCAGAACTTCTTCAACTAACTTGATACAAATTATTCAGTTTGAACAACCTTATCATTTCCTCTGTAGTGTAGGGATTGTTTCATACACTCTAAAAGAGACTTAGAACGTCATATTTTTGCCATCTTTTCTGAAATTACCCACATAGATATAAAATCAGTCATGCAGACAAAAAATCTTCAGAAATTGAGATACAGCCATACAGGATAATATACATGTACGTTTCTTACTCATAGCTTGCTCAGGCTCAACAAGAGGAACTGAAGACCTTTTAAAGAGCGCATTGAGACCAGCAATGACTGCTTTTCAGAAGCGCTTCAGGAGAGGCAGACCGGTCACTGGTTTAAGTTATGATGAGATAATCATGGTAAGACCAGATGTTGTATTCAAAAAAGTTTGAAAAGATATCATGATTCATCAGGCTTCACTTCTCAATTTTTTCACTGTCCAAAGAAGTCCTGAGTCAACAAAATGTAAAACGTTTTCCCATTCATATTTCACTGCTTCAAAAACTCGTCTGTGTTACTGAATTTGTGTCCTCTTGGAAGACTCAGATGAAAATTCAAAAGGAAAAGCAATTCCATACAAATATAATGTTGCTATTGATTGACTGACATAAAATGAGGCTTTGTCGTTGTGTATGGAAATACAGTGGAATTCTACTCAGGCTGAGGTCCATATTTAGCCTAGGGGTGTACCTATATATTGAGGTCCTTACAGGTCAAAATTACACCATTTGAAAAGCTTCAATGACCTGTTTGGAGGATGTGGATGTCTTGATTCAGACTAAGCCTTCACTGAGGTAAGTAGGGTACGATTGGTATTTAGATGATTGACTTGACTCAGAACTTCTTTGGACACTGAAACCTGGAGCGGTGAAGCCTGATGAACCATGTTTTTTTCAAATTTTGAATACAACATCTGTATGGCCTTACCATGATTATCTCATCATAACTTAAGACTAGTGATTGGTCTGCCTTTTGTCTAGCTCTTCTGAAAAGCAGTCATTGCTGGTCTCAATGCGCTCTTTAAAAGGTCTTCAGTTCCTCCTGTTAAGCCTGAGCAAGCTATGAGTAAGAAACGTACATGTATTATCCTGTATGGCTGTATCTCAAATTTCTGAATTTTTTTGTCTGCATGACTGCTTTTAGAGTGTATGGAACAACCCCTACAGAGGAAATGATAAGGTTATTTAAACTGAATAATTTGTATCAAGTTAGGTGAAGAAGTTCTGACAATTTTATGACCATAATTATGACCATAATTGCTGGGGTTCTGGCCAAAAAACTTTAAGATGTTCACTTTTTTGCGTGACAAAATATTTTCTCTCAGACGGAACTAATACTAGTAATAGTCGGTGTTCTCAAAAAATTGACTTATTGTTCCATGGATTCTTGCGAATTACGATTTAATTTTCAGAAACTTTGTTGTTTTCATCAAATTTGCACCCTGCTAAAATCTGAATCAAAGGTGAGGTGTGATTTTGCTCTCATGCAGGAGTGTAACATTTTGAAAGACAGGAAGTCACTTTTCTGTGAGAAATATGTAGAGTACATTTACAATTGTTTAGGATAGGCTGAGGAAAGACCTAATTGGAAAGCATAATGGCATAACATACAGTCAAACCTGTGTTAAGCAGCCAGTCTAGGGAATGGATAAAAGTGGCTGCTTAAGGCAGGTGGCTGCTTGATGGAGGTGTGATTTAGGAGCTGGCTGAAATCTTCCATTCACCATGAAAACAATTTGTGAATCAATAGCCATATTTTAGGCCATAACATCAATAAATAATAAAATTCTAACCAATTAGTTGTTGTTTAAACATCTGATTTGAATTGAATGAACTTTAAATAGATAAATAGCACATTGAAACTCTAATATTGTAATCTGGCTACAATGAAATTCATATTTTGTTAGTTGTTTCTATGCTGCCCCCATCATGTTATGCAATTGGATGCTGGTTTGCAGTTATGTAACAAGATGTAACAAGATAGGGGTAGCATGTTTGACTGTATATATCTTCTCTGTAACTTTGTAATAATTGCAGTTATTGCAGGAACCATCAGGACTTAAGTGTACCTATTTCATCAAAATAACTGAAGGCTACTGCATATTAGTTAGACACCGATTTGGAGGGTTCTAACATGCATTTTTGTCAGTTAGATCCCGACCGGAGGGAGGGATCTAACTGACAAAAATGCATGTTAGGACCTGACAAAGAGGTGTCTAAGTGTCTTAACTGATTAAGACATCATATCCTTCTTCTATTATATGTTTTTACTTATAGTTTTAGCAAAATAATCAATAATCTGATCGTTTGTTTGCTGTTTTTAACCATGTTAATCCTTGGCAGGGCGCTAACATGCAATATTGTCAGTTAGATACCGGTTTTTCCAACGGCAAAGTATCTTGGTGATGTCTAAAAAATGTTAGTGTAAAGGAGTAATAATTACAGACTTTCCCATATGAATCAAAGCCCATTGAAATATAGTGAAATTCTACTATCAAAAAGGTCCTCTTTCTTTTGCCCTTGCAGATGTGTAGGCCTACATTCAGCCTGCCTCAAGGCCTACAGACAAGCAAACTGCAGTGAGCTGTACGGAGTAGAAAGTCATCTCTTCCATTAAATTGCGGTTTACGAAAACTTTACTTTATTTGTATTCCCCTTGTTTTTTTTGGGTTTTTTTGGTTTTTTTTTTTTCAGGTAAAAAAAAAAACAATCTTTAAAAGCGAAGAAACATTTTGAATAAAATTCATTTTGTAAGACAGAGGTGAGGTAAGCTCTCTCATGAGAGACCTTTGAAAAGGGCATGAAGCCTAATTCTACCTCATATCATTCCCATGCATTAAATGCAGTGGTATTGTAAATGGTATAAGATGGTAAACTATAGAAGTTCACACATCCTATTCTTTGCTCAGACCTCTTTAGGACAAGTCAATAGTAGTCATATCACTTTTGACCATTGAGGTTTTTTTTTTTTCAAACTGGTAATACCACTTTTATACAGTACTAGAAAAGCCCATTGGGGCACATGTACTGTTTTGTATACATGCAAAAAGTGATAAACTTCTAAAAATTTGAAGTTTTCACAATTGCATACTTCAGAATATTCTTTCTTGAAGTGGTTTTCCTCCAGTACTTTCCTCTTTTTTGTTTTTTTTTGTTTGTCCAGTTTGTGAATCAAGAAATTCATTTTTCTTGATTGGTCTTCTTCTCTGAGATCCCCCTCATTGGAACTCCATATCAGAAATAGTGATGAATGTGAATAAATATGTGATAAAACACAAAGAGACAGGTGTAAATGTTAATAAATAAATAATTTTATTCTGAATAATATATTCTATGGCTCATGGTACCATGATCATTTCAAGAACAATAACTCCATTCTCATTCTTGCAACTTCCAACAGAAAACAAACTGACTATATGCTACACAACAGATGCCAATTTAACAATAATAATAATCATTTTAACCGGGCGATTGACCTACAACAGCTTGTAATGTAACTTACATCAAAATTATACAAACTAGTAAGGCAGTAGAGTAGAACTTGAGTGGAGCAGAAATTGAATTCTACAATATATCCAGCATTTTAACATTGTTCAAAGAGCATTTTTTCACAGGGACTTTTATACATTTCCTTCAACAACTGGCCCGAGGGGATTGTGTAGAACCTAAGTCACCTAAGCCATAGGTTCAAATCCCGCTGTAAGCACGATCGCAAAGGGTCACCGGTACTATTTTTCATCCGACACTGTTAAGGACCTGAATCCGAGAGTGTTTTACTTTTAAGTGTCATATTTACAAAAATGAAAAACATAATTTATGTTGTTTCTAGACATAACTGATAAAACAGTGTCGATACTTTTTACAAGAGCGCAGCTCCGTGAAAAAAATTTCGAACTAATTTTCAGACAGTTACATTCATAGATTTTCATACGAGATCTCACTTGTTAACATTTATCCACAATCATACCGATGAACACTTGAACAATACTTTCATATAATTCTTCCATATACTTCATTACGAATCATTTAACACACTCTTACAGATATCATTTGTTCAGACAACTTTCGATGTAGATTTCACAAATTGTCAATGCTTTGCTAATATAAAATTTTTCAAATTTGTTCTCATAATTTCTTAACTTTTCCTTTTTCACATTTAAAAAAATTTTAGTCATTTTTTCAAATTTTGTAATTCAAATTTCCTAAATACAGTAAAATCTCAATTTGATGAACACTTTTTGAAAAGCGTCCTTTAAACAATTAAACAAAGCACGACAGTATCGATCATTCCATTCGTAATATCACATATAATACATTCGTAATTCTTATATGCATAGCACCCAACTTGTTCTCTCATACAGATTTGTACTAGAACGGAATGTGTTATTTTGTTTCGGTCCCTAGATATTTTTTGTAGGTTCTTTCATTAAAGCTTGTGCAACTTATAAACAATCATTTTCTCTACTATTTCCTCTCTTGCTGCCTATTTGACACTTTGCAGTTTGCTATCCTGATATATATTATTAACCTGTAGATAACTGTGATTTTGACAAATATTAATAATTGTAGTGTGTGTGCCATATATATAATATATGTCAATAAAATTGTTGCTAGAATTTCACAAATAGTCATGAATTATCAATGAATGTTTAATAATCAATATTTAATAATGCTATTGAAACAGTAAACTAACAATAAAGTCACTAGTCATGTAACAGTAATCAAATTGGGATATTTTGAGGCTATTTATAGACATAACAAAACCTCGTAAAGACATTTTCAATGCATACCAATATCTACTATAAGTATAGATTCACCGGGTACGACATTTTTCACATTAAATCTGCATTAAAGTTTGACTCATGTACAAAAATCGACAAACTTTACAATCAACCTTATAAACATACAAATATCATATATATCACCGTTTCACACATGTACTCCAAAATTGCACACGAAATAAATAAGTGTCAAACTTAACCCACGTTTCCTGATGCCAATTATACAATTCAACAAAAAACTCTTATTTCTAAATCCCCTGATATATATATTGAGAGTCAATGACGACTAGACATTCAAACAGCCACATTTTTTGTAATTTTAAATTGTTCAAAATGCGCTGCTGTAGAAAAATTCTGCTGCTATTCTTAGAATGAACAAGCGTTGCCATGGGAACGCTTCAACATCATCACCTTGGCAACAGTTCATGAGGTGGGTAGTTACTGGACAACACTTTGATGATTGTGACGTGATGATGATGTCATCGATGATTGTGATTATGATGTATCTCCATTTTCTTTTTAAAGTCCTTTGTTTTGTTCTGCGGGTTCCTTGGGACTTGGACTGGAACAGTTTTATGTGTTTTTTTTTTCCATTTTTCGTTTTTGATTCATTCAGTTTTTGTTTAGAATGGAGACCATCTTCTTTTGATGACAGTTCAATGAGTTTGTCTGCACTAGGGTGCAGTGGCGCCAAAATGAGGTTGATGTCGTCTGCTTTCGGGTCATTGGCCAATAGCAGACGACTGATGATGTAGGATGACGTAACTTCGTGTATGATGACGTAATGTGGGATGAAAATGACTGAAAGTTCATGTAAATGTCTGAAAAGTGATGGAAATTGATGAAAAATGTCTGAATTTCGATGAAAATGACTGAGAAACGTCTGCAAATGACACAATAATGTCCGATTATGCGTCAATATCAGACTTTCTTCATCATCTCTTTAAGTAGAACTTCCATGTCTGTGTTGTTGGCTATGTGCTTGCAAAACAAGTTTTCCATCATCCGAGAATTTGTGCTGAACAGGGGCGGTAGCAGCATCAAGATATGGGAGTAGCGCATTCGGTCCGAGGGCTTGGAGGCCTTCAAATGTTCCTGCATTGCGGCCCGCGCCGAGGAAAATACACTGTCTACGAACTCTCCATTCTCAAGTCCTGAGGCATCTGGAAAAATAAATCAAGAATTCATAAGTAAAATGAAGATAAATTTAAACATTTATTTAGACACTTAAAGAATGATAAAGTTACCAACAATTTAATGTCTTGAAATTCTGTTAAGATTGTCTATCTAAAACTGATGCTGGAACCTTCAGCCTTTTCAAGGGGCTATGTTTTAGGAAAGTTTCTAAGTCAAAATAGAGAAACTTTTATTTCAAAAATCATGAATTATATGACACAAGGAGGGCAAACCCATCAGTCTATTTGATTGGATGTCTTTATGGCAGAAGTAAGTCAGAGTCAACCCAGAAAAAATGGCAAAATGTGGCTAACATAACTCATAGAGAGCCAGCAGCACTGCAGCCTGGCTGCCTTGCTGTAGTGGAGTGAGTGGTGTGCTATTTTTAGCCACAATGCCGCCATATTGATTGAAGTGTTCATAGGATGATGACCCGAGCAGGGCGACCTTGACAGAGCTTCAGGATTTGCTCACCAGGGCTGCAGCACTGTGTGGCTCTTTTTTTTGCAGCCTTGGAGGTGAATGACCGCCTAGCTCTTTGTGATTGTGGATATGTTGAGTTCACTCAGGACGAAAGAGCTGAGCCAGCTTTGATACAGACCTTCTACTAGACTCTAGAGTCACTTCTAGCTTAGAGTTTGAACCTCTGACTTCAGATTTTGCCATTTTTACATCAGATACTGACAGATACCTAATTTTCCTTCAATTTTGCTGGATCTTCCCTATTTTCTGGCTCTGGTTTGGCCCATTTTCATTTTGCCTTGATATTTTTCCCCCTCACAATGTATCAAGGTTACGGGTCAGCCACCTCCCTGTGTGAGTTTATCAGCATTTCAAACAACACAAATTCAGAGATTGAATCTAATGAATGGTTACCAGCATCAGTTAGATAAATTAAACATTTTACAATGATATTTAGACCATTTAATGATTAATTAAGATTTAAGAGATATAAATGGTACATACCAGGATTGAACAATGTGATGGTCTTGAGGTAGTCATATTCCCTGTTGTCCAGGCTGAGGCTCTGGCATTTCCTGATGAAGTTCTGGATGGACTCAACTCCCCTCATGGTGGGCAACTCTTCCATGATGGACCTCAATGGATTCTCCGGATCATTGGTAGCACTGTAATGCTTATTGTCCTTGGGGGTAACAGCGAATTCGAACCCGGTCTCTGCCATACAGAGCAGCAACAATCGGGCCCATGAGTTCAGTATTAAGGTGACTCGGTCGTTATACGGGAGGTCTGAGAACTGTCGAAGGCTCTGGGCGTACGAGATGATTTTCACGACCCAGTCGGAAACTCGGGCAGTCACTGGGAAAAGGACCTTTTTGGCGAGGCCGACGATTTGGGCGCTTCCGGGAGCGAGAGGTCCGTTGTGATGGGGTGGTTCCGGCTGCTCCGAAGGAGTCTCCGAAGCCCTGGAAGGACAACGGCTACTGGAGGTATCGTCTTCCCAGGCGGACCTCGCACTTCGGCCCGATAGGAGGTTTTCCAATATGCTGCTGCTGCTGTTGCTGGTACTATCCCGGGAGTCTTCGGAGTCCGTTTTGGCCTTCTTTTTACAACTGAGGTCCATCGGTTCTTCGGAGCTCTTTCGCTTGAGATTCATCGAAGAATGCCTCTCCCAGGTCTCTTCGGCGTTGTAGCTGCTGGAACCTGGGTTCTTGAGGAGATTGTATAACTTGTTAGCTGAGGCTGGAGTAGGGCTTGGGGAATCCACACTCCTAGGGCTGGGTGAGCTGTATCCTCCATAGCTGCTCCCTGTCGATGATACACTCCTCGGACTTGCGTTTTCGGAGTCTCTTCGGTCTCCATGCCCACTTAAGATGCTTAACAGCATCTTTGGATAATGTGTGCTTGATGATGAACTGCTACTGCTGCTGCTGCTGCTCTGGCTATCACTGGGTGATGAAACACTCCCAGGTCTTTCTGGGGTGGGTATGACCTGCCTGACACTCTGTAGCATGGCATGGGCCCTGTGGTTGAGGGCCTCTGTGTCCTGGGTTCGCTGCAGTAACAACCTTTGTTCATTAGCCTGAGCCATGACCTGCTGGTAGTAGTAGTAATGCAACTGGAATCCAGCTAGGGATCCAACAGTTGGAATAGCTGTTGTTGTAGACATATTGAGATGTGTGTGTTGTTTTCAGAATGTACTATTAATCACCGGGTACAATCCTTTTAAACGTTTTGTGAAAGTCAGACGCTGCTATAACATCGTTGTATAGTCCGTTCACTTCGATAGAATCTTTGTGTGTGAGCTCCAACTGGCTGAGAGAGGCTTATAAATGTGGACGCGGCTCAGACTGGAGGTGAACGACCGCCAGTGGAGTACACTGCCTCCCCCCCCTCCATTTTCCTGGCCCCCTTCAGCCTTCCATTCGAACGCCCCCCCCCCCTTCCTGGGCCTTCCAATAGGCGGTCTTATGCAAATGAGCTCCTCTCTCCCGCCAAGCGCTCACTTCGTCTGCACAGCTCTTTTGGATCACATAGAACGTTCAGGGGCGGATTTCTGCTCAAAATGAAGAGGGGGGAGGTAATAAAACAAGGTTTTACTCGATTGATTGCTGCAGGATGTCCAGTAGTCAATTTCAAAACATGGGTCAACTTTAAAATGTATTTTTTATCATGTTTTTAGGCATCGTCCACAGTCCACACAAACCAGGTGGCTTGAGTGGGCATATAGGCTATACATTGCCTACAATTATTGCTGTAGACCTATGACGACTGCAAATTTTAATTGAACAATAAAAAAAACTAATTTGTTTGCAGCTGACCTGAACAACTACGGAAATTAAGAAATCAAAGCTAATCTCTATACTACAGGCCTAATGCAATAATAGGCAAATTACTACCCCCTATAACAGCCATGGACAGGGGCTCAACTGCACACAGTTCCAGACAAGTCATTGACCTGCCTGTCCTTCGCCAGAGCCCCCCTCCAGCCTCTGCAGTCTCCGCCCCTGGCATGTTGCAGCGCTCTCTTTCAATCAATACAACAAGGTCGACGCTCTCCAACAGCTGTCTGTGCTGTCTGTCATTCGGTCCGAGTAAAGAGGTCACCTACCTCAACAGTGTATTCACCCCTCCACGATGTAATTGACCTTTTTGGGCCTTTTTTTACTCATTTTTAACGATTTTCAATCAAATTCAATCAAATTGAAATCGATTCGTTATGAATGGAGTTCTTGCAGAATGCAGACGACATTTTTGACGTTCCTAGTGTATATTCACCCCTCCAGAGTGTCATTGACCTTTTTGCAAGTATTTTTTTGGGGGGGGGGGCATTTTTTACTAATTTCCAACGAGTTTTCAATAAGATTCAATCAAATTGAAATTGATATGCAATAATTGGATCGAATGTTGCAGAATGCAGACGACATTTTTGACAGGACCTCAAACAGTCATCTAAGCTCATCTAGGCCCTATTTTCACCATAGATAGCTACAGATAGACAATAAGTTGGAGATCAAAGATATTGCAAGCAAAATTAATTATGTAAAGGTTTAGATAAATCCAAAGTAGGCATATGCCTAGAAGAAGAAAATCAGCCTAAATAGAAATGCATGCATGGTCTCACAGAGCTTTACAGCCCTCTGGACCTGCACCAAAGCTTGCACGATTTTATGGATGATCAAACTATTTCATAACAATAAAATAGCATGCATAACTTACGTAATAATGACTAGAGTAAAAAGCATCATAATAAAAACCATCACAGCTTTGAATAGATCGTGCAATAACTTATACAGCAAATCGATAATGCACTGAACGTTTTCTATGCTAGACTGCTTGCCACAGACTGTATTTTTGGCTGACCGAAATCTTGCTTTTCCAATAAAGGAGGTTAAAAAACAAATACAGCCTATTGGTCGATAGCCAGCACAACTAAATATATATAAGAGACCACATGTACATATTGCTTTTACACGTGACTTTTGTCCTTCATTCAGGTCTGGGCTGTATTAGAAAATTTATTAATTGCAAGCTTATAGGCCCCTTATAAAGTGCAATTTCCCTATAAAGTGCGGTTTTGATCTGTCTATCTATCTATCTGTCTATCTATCTACCTATCTATCTATCTATCTATCTATCTATCTACCTATAGATCTATCTACCTATCTATCTGTCTGTCTCTTTCACTTCACTCATTCTATTTAGGGGCCGACCAGACGATAGTTGGGGGGGGGGCTATGGACTTTACCCCGCGCAACAAACTTTTTCTTTCATTTGTGGCTCGTCGACGAACAATTGTTTCGCATGCGAACTCGCGACACACTTTTTTATCGAAATTTCAACATTACGGTACCTTAGCTACAAGTGGAAACAAACTTTTTTTTTTTTTCCATGTACTGAACAAACTTTTTTTTCAGTGTCAAGTGGGAAACAATCTTTTTTTTTCACCAAATATCCATAGCCCCCCCCCCCCCAAAGATCATCTGGTCGGCCCCTTAGAACTATCTTCGGAGGATCTTGGCCTATCTATTTTGCTAATGGGGGGGGGGGGGGGTATTTAACATTAAATAAGCTACAATTATTTTAAATAGTTATTTTCAGTCTGAATAGGCAAGAGATGCGTCATTCTTAAAATCTCCTTTGTAAAGAAATGAGATTTAAATAGAAACTCATTTTCAAATGGCTACAATTGCTCATAAAGGTAACAACAGTCTCAGCGGAACGTCTGCTAAATTGATTGACTGGGAATTTCACTCATTTTAAAAAGGTGTTTTTGTTGCTGAGATTTTAGACGTGGTTTTTACAGACGCCGAGCAATTTCTGTTTGCAGCAGACGAGAAAAGCAACCAGCGTCGGAGCCATTTTCCACTGAGGTGATTGACCTGGTGCGGTGGAGAGCTCTCTGTTGTGTGGCGTTCTTTTAATCTTTTTGCTTTTGAGTGCGCCCCTCAAAAAATGAGGGAGCTAAAAATCGTCTGCTGCATCAAAAAAGTCGAAAAATTGTGGAAAAAAGTATGTCAAATGTTGCACTAAGCTTGGATTTACTCAACTTTTGTGTGCAAAGATTGCCAAAGAACTCAAAAGAAGCAAAGGAACACTGATTCCTGTCCTGAAAAATTGGTGCTCAAAAGTGTGCTTATTAAAAATAATTGAGGGGAACCATGTAAATTCAAAACGAAAAATGCACAAAAATATAGAAAATGAAAGTATAAACCAGAATTTCCATAAAATACATTTTATGAGGTCAGTGACGTAACTTGGCAAAGGCCTACTAGAAACAGCTATGAGGGAGGGGGGGTGGAGCAGTGGAATGCTTCTTTACCCACGCCCATTACTAAGTATACAGCCTTTTTATGCTTTTTTTAATGGGAGAGGCAGCGTTATTTTTAAAGTAAAATACCTATTTTTGGTATTTTTACCCCTTTTCTGGGCAGCCAAGCAGAAAGGTGGTTGACTTCAGTGTAGGGAAAAATATGGTTACATTTTATCATTTGGCTGATAGTAATAATAAGCCAGGCCTCTTAATGAATGGATATTTTTTACAAAAATGACATAATTTTTAGAAATGACATAATTTTCCAATTTAAATACACCAAGAACACGCTCCATGTTCTTTATTGAAAGGCATGCACATGGAGTTCTAGCACATTATACAGTTTTAAAAACAAGTACAAACACAGTATGATAAAAACAAAAGTAAAGATCATTGACCGCTCTGAATGAGGCAGGCTGCTGGGTGCAAACTACTCCCAAAAACTAAGCCAGACCAAAAAATAGATAAAAAATATGTGTTTTGTTGGTCTAAATCTAGAAATATTTCCATGCACAGGCCTATGTACTGTTTGATGATTTTGTAATGTGAAATATAACTTTATAAAATTATTATAAAATACCATAAACTTCACCATCCAATGCAAAATATTTGGTAGCCTACTTTTAAAGTTTTTGAATGTTGAATGATGAAAAATCACTTTTCAAGAAACAAGAATAATATTAAAAGAAGTTAAAGCAGTCAAGGACAGGTATGCAGTGACATATTCAGGGGGACACTACAGTACTAGAATTTTTTTTAAAAATATGTAGCTATGTGAAAAGGCTGGCCTGCGAATGCTGAAACACCCCCCGACCCGACTACCGTGTCTGGATCCGCCACTGGGATATGAATATGAATATGTGCAGGGCCGTAGACTGCAGGGGGGCAGCGGGTGCAGCTGCCCCCCCCCTTCTAGAATTTGTCTGAAATGTTTTTTTTTTACATACGAAAATTTCAAATAGTCAGCGATTTTATGCGGTTCACGTACATGCCTCCAGACCAGTCACTGCCCCCGTAGGATTCAGCCCAGGCTACCGCCCTGATGTGTAGTTTATTAAATTTTGAGATTTTTAAAGTGTCAGTCTGTCAGAAGAATACATATATATATAAACTGCACCATGATTTCGAAAGAGAAATGTTTCTTGTAGGCCTATACTCTGTAGACCTCAGTTGGGCCCATTATAAACACTATTGCAAATGTATGTAAGCAAAATTTCAGACAATGCAAAAGTCAGCAAGACATCGACACTGAACCCATTACACCCCCCCCCCCCTCATTCTGAGCTATTCTGCTACTATTCTGGCTTGAGGGTAATTCCAGTGAGTTATCCATAGACATTACCAGGAGACCCAAAACAAGAACATCCGGGTTCCGAAGGTGCCCTTTTTTTATGGAGGTCACTGAGTGCATTTTCTTCTGCAACTGACCTACACAAGTTACATGTATATGAGCTGCAGCCCCAAGTTTACTGCATGCATAGAGCTATAAGGGGGTTAAGTTATAGATCCATGCTGCATGTGAGCCCATGTAATCCACTAAATCCAGGAATTGAAATCTATAGCCTAATCTATTTATCTAACTCTATACAGATCCTTAGCTATCTACAATCTCTATCTATGATTTCTGTCTATCCATCTCCATCAACACTTTTAGAGCCTGTCACTTTGATACCGAAAAAGAGTGTAGCCTACTGTTGCACTGTGAAAATGGCACTTCGTGTGTCATCATACTGATGATTTGTCATGATCATACCCAATACTTTCAATGTTAATTTGATTTAAGGAGACTTATCCCTCTTGTTGGGGGACAGGCTGACAGCCAAACGAAAGGATTGTGCATCAGATTTTCAATCCAAAATCAGTTATGACAGTCAAATGGCTTTCTCTTGATCATGACTAATCAAACTGCCTCTACGTTTCCCATGTTGAAAGTAGAGAAGATGACACTTCATCAGCTATCATGAGTCACGAAGTGTCTTTTCACAGTGAACAGGTTTCATTTTTTTCTTTATCAAAGTGAAAGACTGTAATGAAATTCACTTTTGAAGCATTGAGAATCTCAATCAGATTTGGATCATTTGGTACTGGTACATGTATCAAAGACATTATATTCCTTCAAGACATGCAACTGGTCAAACAGTTTGAATGCTTGAGGTGCCATTTTTGGACCAAGTGCTGTCCACTGTCCAGAGTGGTAATTGCACTCTCAATAGTAGTGGCAGCAATACCACAGAATGCACAATACGGTATTTATTACATTTTACAGTCAATACTCAATAGGTCTATTACTTCACTGAACCTCAGTTCTCTCAGTGGCTGTGGCACTCAGTAGTGCACAATCGGGGAATTCCATCTATCAACCCCTGCACTCATATTTAGAAAAGTTCTCCAATTTCTTTTGTTTTGGAGTGCAATAATCTCAGCTATTGTGACGTCATAATATTATGGAACAGCCCTACTAGACTGAAATACTTGAACCAATAACTAGGCCTACAGCTTGTTTATGTGACTCTGTTTTCATGAACTGTAAGTGTGGTTATTTGAAGATGAAAGATAAGAATTTGAGATAGAGAGATAAATAAACTTTAATAAAGAGATACAGGTAGCCAGATCATGAGTGAAAAGAAAAGTATTTATTGTAACCCTTGAATAATTGGCATACCCTTTTCTGCGGGATTGCACCTTTGGTCAATTTTCTGAAGGACTGCACCTTTGAGTGACCATAGTTTGTGCGATCTATGTTTTGTTATCTCCATAAATTTTGGTCAGTATGTGCGAGCACTCAACAGATATACTCTATTTTGCATCACCAGTGTTACTGTCACAGGACGGGACTAATGTTTTCATTCACATGACATTGTGTCTGTCCGTCGGTCCAGCTGTCCATCTGTCAACAATTTTAAGGAAAAACTGCCGCATGGTTTTTTTGAAACTCTTTTCAATTCACAACAATGGATAACTTATATTATATGCAGATACTATAACTAGCTTGCCTGCACTGAGTTTACATGGGTCATGCATGAGTGATCACTGAGCTATAAATAGCACATGAAGCAGATTCTCAGCCATCTCTGGGTTGCAGGGAGAATCAATTTTCCCGAAAGCCGGACTATATATATATGTGCTCTAAAGAGTTCTACCACCTTGTTAATTGACATTATATCTGGGGTTGTCTCCAGCCAAATAACTCCAGTGACTATTATAAATCAATAATCATAATGACAGATTGTCAGTCCTGCAGCTTTGGTTTAATTTTCAATAAGCATTGTACTGCGAAAGTTTGCATTTCAATTACAATTTGTCTGAGCTGAGCTTGCTGTGCCATCTTCATTTGGCACATACATGCATCATGATGCATAGAGAGATAGATAGATAGCTAGACAGCCAGGCAGAATTATTAAATGCCCAGGAAGGACAGATCCTTTCAATCATTCACTTATACTTTTAAGGGCTATATAAAATACATTTCATATAGCATTATAGTATTATATAAAGTGTCAGTTGGTTGCATATATGACACATGCATATATAGGCATATTCTCAACTTTCAGAGTTACCTATGTATTTTTCTGCAAAAATATACAGGTGAATTAGCACTGAGAGAGACTTCCATGGCCGTCACTAGAGGCGCTGATGCTCGGTCATTCACCCTGTAGTATGCACGTGGAGTGGCTATGAATATGCAAATCAGGCAACGCCTCTTTTTCAAGGTCAAAGTCTTCTAGCATTCTCATTGGCCAGTAAACAACGTTTTGCTGCATATTCATGAGGTTTGGTGCCATATATGGAGCATCCTCATGAATATTATTGAATAAACTCATGAATATTCAACGAAATATGTCAGAAAAAGAACGTTCCCCTTCCTGATCCAGTTCTTTTGCCTAGAAGTAATCAATTGAGAGCAAGAGAATGTCGTCTGCTCTCTCAGTCAGTGGAACAACAAGTTATCTTTGCAGGAGTTTGACCTGTGTGTACATTTGTCACAATCAGATACAAAGGTAGTATCTAGGTGTGTTATGTTTTGACTTATAACTTGTTTTAAATTCAACCTTTTGAAGGCCTGTCTATGCATACCCAAACATAGGCCATGGCACAGAGTGGGCCAGTCTGATATATGTACAGTCCAGATTAAAAAGAGATGTTGTAAAATTGCCAATAAAAAGTCAATATATAATTCAAGCTTTTGGGCTTTTTCTAGTAATGCAGAAAAAAAGTTCTAGGCCCATAAATTTGTAAGACCAAGTTCAAACAGCCATATATATCATGTTGCCAAATCATATTGGAATCCATTCCAATCTGCACGTGCATTGGCCATTGGGCAGTGGTAATATGAGCCTTATTGAACTGTAGGCCTATATTTAGTTCTATATAGATGGTATTGATACAAAAATAATCAATTGCAATCATGTCAAGTTTTTCTAGGGGCCACCAAGCTTGACCATGAGACATCTCAATTAACTGTGCTGAATAAATATTTCTAACTGCTTGGGCAAGATTTTTTTTTAATTGGCCCCTTATATTTTTTGGAAATCTGTTTAGGCCTAGCATGGGTTGAGGTCTAGGCCTATAATTCTATAAAATCTCCCAGATTAATTGCAAGGTTGCATGGAGTTATTGTAGTCCTGAAGAATCCTTGTTCAGATATAACGTCGAGTGACTAGAGTCTATGAAATGGGTTGGGCTGTTCCTTTTTTTCATCGAAATGATATTAAGCCAAGCAAGCAAAACAATTCTTTGGACCAGATTCGGTTCCAAGATAAAAATGTCAGAAAAAAAAATTCTGGGTCATTCATCCCAAACAGCCCTGAAGTGGCATTGCATGATGATATATTGTGGTGAAATGTGAAACCTAGATTTTGCATAATTTGGTTAGCTATTTCACCCTTTCTTACATAAGGGGCCGACCAGACGATAGTTGGGGGGGAGGGCTATGGACTTTACCCCCGGGACGAACTTTTTTTTTCGTTTGCGGCGCGTCGACGAACAATTTTTTTGTTCGCGAACGCGCGACAAACTTTTTTATTGGAATTTTAACATTACGGTACCCTAGCTACAGGTGGAAACAAACTTTTTTTTTATTTCCATGTGCTGAACAAACTTTTTTTTTCAGTGTCAAGTGGGAGGGAAACAATCTTTATTTTTCACCAAATATCCATAGCCCCCCCCCTAAAGATCACCTGGTCGGCCCCTAAGGGGCCCAAGGATCTTTATATGACGATGATACGCTCATGATCATGAATGCATCTACTTTTTCCCAAGGAACTGACAAATTTGACTTGTGCCTTATGATGGGTCAATGTCAAGAGAAAGGTATAAGATAGGCTGTTAGAGGTTTGGTATGTGGATGCTTATTTGGGGAAGAAGGTCATGTGTCATTTTTCTTTGGCACTATCTTCCTTCTTTCCTTCCTTCTCTTCTTTCCTTCCTTTTCTTCTTTTCTTCTTTTCTTCTTTCATTCCTTCTTTTCTTCTTGCCCTCCTTTCTTTTTGCCTTTATTCCTGCCTAGCTTCCTTCCTTACTTCCTTTCTATCTTCCTTTCTTCCTACCTTGCTTCATTGCCTCCTTCCTACGTCTTCCTTACTTTCTTCGTTCTTCCACTCCTTCTTTTTTGCTTTCTTTCCTTTCTTCTAGCTTGCTTCCTTCCTAGCTTTCTTCCTTCCCCCTCCCGTACTTATTTTCTCCCTTCTTTCCATCCTTCCTTTCCTTCCTTTCCATCCTTCCTTTCCTTCCTTACTTCCTTACTTCCTTCCTTCTTCCTTCCTTAAAAATTTCCTTCCTTTCTCCTTATCCTTTCTTTCCTTTCTTACATCCTTCCTTTCCATCCTTCCTTTCCTTCCTTATCCTTTCCTTCCTTATCCTTCCTTTCCTTCCCTACATCCTTCCTTTGCTTCCTTTCCTTTCCTTCATTCCTTTCCTTCCTTCCCTCCTTTCGTTTCGTAGTCTTGCAATCAGTGTCCAACTGCAAATTAGTTGATCCCCTGACATTTTGCATTACAACAAGAAAGATGTTTTTGAGCATGGAAAAGGTCATTGTCCTATAGTTCATGCTTTAAGCTCTTAAGGTCTTTATTTCGAGTAATGCGATTATGCGCACAATGACCGAATTATGGAGATTGTCTGATCATATAAAGCACAACTTGTTACATTCTGGAATGGGTGTAATAAATTTAATACATGTAGATGGATGGATGATTGGGGCTTTACGTCCTGTATTTATGCGCTTGGTAGGCTAATTAGGACAGGGGAAGGACACCGCAATGAGGTGAAGGATGATTGAAACAGCCGTCCAACATAGGCTGAGGTGACCCGGCTGGAATCGAACCCTGGACCCAGCGATTGGCAGTCCAGCACGCTACCACTAGACCAACCCTCCCCCTAGGTCATAGGTGGGAACCGTGGTAAGAGTGACTGTTGAGCTCTGTTGTATTGTGTAAGGGCATGGTAGCTCGATGGTCAGGGGAAGAGATTTTAAAGGGGGTCTGTGAAAAAGAGAACCCAAAGTTCCATATTCTGGTGTTTCGGTCGATATTTTTGTATAAAACCTTCGCTAACTTCCAAGTTCAAGGTAACAAGGTGACTGCCTGTGCTATGGTATATATTGTGTATTTATTTGGGTTAAATAAACATTCCAAAAGGGGCTCCATTCAATTTCAAGCCCACTCACAAAAACTCACAGAACTGCACTTGTTTTTCAAAACTTCCTGAATCATAATACATGTACATCCACAGGACATTGACTGTGATTGACATAATATATACTTCAGATAGAGTCTACGAATGGAAAACCCATAAAAAGGCGGTACTGTTGGTGTCGGATTTTCTAAAAAAAATTGTTATTTAACTTCATTATAATCCAATGTTTGTGAATAATTCTTTGAAAACTTTTTCATTATGAAAACTTATACATGTGTTTGGGAGGGGGGGGAGGGTTGGTCTAGTGGTAGCGTTCTGGACTGCCACTCGCTGGGTCCAGGGTTCGAATCCAGCTCTTGCCGGGTCACCTTGGGTCCTTGGCCTATGTTGGATGGCTGTTTGAATCATCCTTCGCCTCATTGCTGTGTCCTCCTCCTGTCCTAATTAGCCTACCAAGTGCATAAATATAGGATGTAAAGCCCCAATCATCCATCCATCCATCCTACATAGATAGATAGATATGTGGTTCAGCCCTCTAAGCCCAGTTCTTGGTGCTGTCAAGGGTTGATTGATGAGATTGGAGAGAGAGCGAGAGTCATCAACATGTTGCACATTTACCCCATGTGAGGGATCTTTACTTGCCCCGCACAGACACTGATACAAGGGGCCGCCAATTCAATGTCTCATCTGAACGACATGCAGCTGGCATTTTGCTCATGAAGGTCCACTGAAAATTTTTGAGTTCTCCAACCAGGGTTTGAACCCATGCAGGCAAAGACCTTCTGCAGAGCAGGTCTGATCTCTAACCACTGAACTGGACTCTGACGTCCAAGCCAGAAATTGTCAATGAATGCAGGCAACCTGTATTTCTTCTGCTACATTAACTGCCGTAACCACTCCAACCAGGTCAGTGACCTTATCCAACGCCAGGTCAATGACACCACAATTGAAAGAGGATCCAGCAGGCATGTGTGGCACGAAGGAGTTCTTCATAGATTTTTTCCAGGGGCTTGCAATGTAATACTACCTAATTATATATATATATATATACAAATACATCCAGACATGTGTCACTAAATAATAATGTCATATCAATCTATCTGTCTGTCTGTCTGTATGTCTTCCATCTCATCTATCAACCCTCGTGAGTGCCAAGAACTGGGCATAGAGGGCTGCACTTCCCATATCTATCTATTTATCTATCCACCACTAAGCTCAGTGCCAGCCCACTGTGCTGTTTATCTGTTGGACTGAGGTTCGAATCCTGCTCCACGCTACCCATGATAGACAGACGTTTCATCCTGTGCCAAGAGTGCACCTGGCCTCATTACTGTGGTCCATGCCTGTCCTGTTTAGCATAGTCGGTGCACAAATATAGGATGTGAAGCTCTATCACCCACAACCAATATATATTAATCTACCATGTCCGAGTATCTATCTACCACTAAATTATCTATTTGTCAATCTATCTATTTACCTATCTATCTATCTAGCTAGCTATCTATCTATCTATTTATCTATCTATCTACCACTGAACTATCTATCTATCTATCTATCTATCTATCTATCTATCTATCTATCTATCTATCTATCTATCTGTCTATGTTTCCAGCGTTACACAACACATTTGTTCTAATCTCTAGTTTCCGGTTGCAGATGTTTGGATTGAAAATGTCAAATTGAAGGTGGAATTATGAAATTAATTGGTTCAATCCTGAACGTCTTTCAGTACTTAATATTTACTTTGGATGGCCTGTCAGATTTGTCTGAGACTGAGTCTCTGAGATTTAATATGACACAAATTCTCAATCTCAAAAGTTGCTAATTGACAATTCACTCACGACTTTAACTGTAGAAGTGTCGACCGATTTCTAAAATTACTGTGAAGAAATTGGAAACACTTGATAAATTTGACCAGTGTGAGTTTTCCACCTGTCAAAACAAAAACAAGTTACTAGTCTTTAGGAAGAAGTTGAAAAATAAAAAAAATAATAAAAGCCAGTTGTGTAACTTTTTAAAAAATTTAATGAAGAAGTCTCACTCACCAGCCAAAATTTAATCTAGCTACAATTCAAGTAATCAGCGCATATAAAAATACTAAAGCGCATTATATTCCGGGATTATATTCATTTTGTGAGGATTAAGTTCGCACAAATAAACCCATCTCACATTAGCTTTCTGGGGGAGGGTCTAGTGGTAGCATGCTGGACTGCCAATCGCTGGGTCCAGGGTTCGAATCCAGCTCTTGCCGGGTCACCTGGGCCTATGTTGGACGGCTGTTTCAATCATACTTTGCCTCATTGCCATGTCCTCCTCCTGGCCTAATTAGCTTACCAAGTGCATAAATACAGGATGTAAAGCCCCAAACATACAATGTCATACATCCATCCATTAGCTTTCTGTTGATAACTTGATATGTGGGGGAATAGGGCTCTGCGACAGTATTTCTTGTTTTTCACACTGACTACACCCGGAGAAGTGACCAATCAGGACTGCATGAGGCTAATCAGGACAGGCATGGACCATGGTAATGAGACAAGTTGCACTCTTGGCAGAGGATGAAACATCTGTCTAGCATGGTTGCCCAGACCAGGAATCTAACCCGAGTCCCAAAGATTAGCAACAGCCGCTAAGCTACTGAAAAAAAGCTGGGCCCAATCTATTAAAATTGACTTTATAAGATAGAAGAATTTCCTAAATAAATTTCTAAATTTGTGATAAAGCAAACTGAGGATATAAATAAGGTTACAGTTTGGTAATAGCCACATACAGGAGCTTACAGGCCTATTACTGTTATTACCTACAAAAATTTTGTCAGAAACCTATCCAGTGAGAATTGAAGAAAGGTCGTCTGCCTTTTGGGTATTGCTCTGGTGCCTAGAAACGTCAGTGCAGAGCTGTGCAGGATAGGAGTAGTCACGTGACTAAGCCTAAAGCATCCAGGGTTGCTATTTATAGATCTTAGCAGGTGCAATATCACCCTAAATGGAATGCACAGCTGATTTTCATCACCCTGGATATTTCACCCCAAAATGAATCATTGAGGTCACTGAAAGTGGGTCATCCAATTGGGTCATCTTCAATATATGGGTGAGGGCTAGAGTAGAGGTCAAGGTCATCAGAAATAGGTCACTCTTGGATTTGTCATTATGCAGCTTTGTTTGCAAATTAACAGTCAATATGAAAAATTCATGTTTAATGCTGTATCAGTACAGACCTACTGAGTAAGAAGTGTTGAATAGGCTTGGAATTCCTGGGGCCTGGGCTGTAGCTCTGTACTTACAGTGTAACACACTGGATCGCTAACAGGGTCGTTAACCTCAAAAATCCGGGTTCCACATCCCTGCCCGATACGCCCTTGAATGAATCCCAGACTGGGAAACCCATGCCAGACGGCTGCTTCATCCTGTGCCAAGTGTGCACCTTGCCTCATTACCATGGTCCCCGCCTGTCCTGTTAAGCAATTAGTGCATCAGTGCAAAAATACAGGACGTTAAGACCAACCACACTATACTCAGTGCATAAATGCAACATATATGCCTATTAGAAGTTCAGTCGGACAGACAACAAACCCTAAACAAGACCAAAGCGTTCAGGCTCAGGCCTTAGCGCACTTCAGACACCCAGGTTTGTTTTTATTGGGGTTTTTGGGTGCAGAAGCCTTGACCCAGATTCATGACCCCCATGATGATTGTTGGTTGCCATGGAAACTAAAACATAGACTCAAGAAAATCGATGATTTCTGCCCCCCCCCCCCAAACAAACAAGCATAATGCAACATTGCTGAACATTGCAACAGGACCTTGGTGGAAATTTGCAAAGCATGCCATGCTATTGTGATTTTTGTGAATAAGCCAAATTTATAAGCAAAATAGATCCATATCTATAAGTTTTAGGTTTTAACGCTTCATTGCTTGTAATGGCAACAATAATTTTTCCAGTTCGAGAATAATGTTGATCGATTCCCAGGGATCGATTACCTTTTTAGAAATCAGTCTATTTGAAATGAGTCTGGCCAGTTAAATTTTGTTGTTTAGTATTTCAACTTATTTTTTCATGTGATTTTGTAAGACAGTCACCAAGGGAAATTTAACTGATCGCCGTCACTAAAATTATAGGCCTAATATCCCATATTATATACTTGTGTTAAAAAAGTCAGTGATTGTGTATGTTTTGTTACTAGGAATGATAGAAGAACATGCAAGAAGGATGGTAGGATAACACGCCAGAAGAAATAAATGGAAGAAGGAAGAAACAAGAGAAGGAAAGAAAGGAGGAACTAAAGATGGCAGAATGGAGGGCAGAGTCGGACCATCGGGTGATATAGCTTTATAGCTCTTTATGTCCTGTATTTTAACATATTATTTATGCACTGACTAAGCTTATTGAAGTTAATAGGACAGGCATGGACCATGGTTAATGAGTCAAGGTGCACTCCCAGCACAGGATGAACATCCGTCTGACATGGTTGCCCTGACGATCCCTGGGATTGAACCTGGGTCCCGGAGGTTAGCAACCAAGTGCTCTAACTCTGAGATGGGCCCCATTCTCGTTGTGAGAATGAAAGGAAGGCAAGAAATTCCAAAGAAAAGAAGGACAAGCGAAAGAAAAAGATAACGAAATAAACAAAGAAGACAGATAGGTAGGCTGTCAATCAGGAAGGAAAGAAGAAAATTCTGAGGAAAATGAGAAAGAAAGAAAAAAGAAAGAAGAAAAGAAAGAAGAGAGAGAAGAAGGCAGACAGGTGGGAAGGAAGGAAGGAAGGAAGGAAGGAAGGAAGGAAGGAAGGAAGGAAGGAAGGAAGGAAGGAAGGAAGGAAGGAAGGAAGGAAGGAAGGAAGGAAGGAAGGAAGGAATTCTGAGGGGGGAAGGAGAAAGAAAAGAGAGAGGATTCGGAGGAAGGAAGCAGATAGGAAAGAAAGGAAGAAAAGAAGAATAGAAGAAAGGAAGGAGGATGAGAAGGAAGCAAAAAGTATCTAACAAATAAACAGAACATTCCTTTTGCGATTGATAAATGACAATTTCCTGTTCATTTGTCGAAAATGAGAGCTAAAATGGCTGTTTTTTTTTTTATTAAATGTTCAAATAATGACCAATATTTGAATACTTTATATGGAAGGTAAATGACCTTTATTTCACTATTAGTGTACAACAAGTTACACACACCTGTGTGTTGTTAGTAACTTATTGCCTGCAAATGAGTGCAATATGATATTGTTGCTCTCAAATAGCAAATCAAGTTTCACAGGTGTGAGCTGAACAGTTCATTGACTGCATACAAGGGAGCATTGACTTATAGGGCCATGCACTTGTGTAATATTATGATGCAATATTATAATGTTGTTGTATCACAGAAATCAGATTATCCTTTGAATAAACAAGATTTATTCTTTTTTTATCCGAAATCGATAACAGACAAATGATTGGCTTTGTGTCCTGTATTTATGCACTTGGTAGGTGGGTGATACAAGAGTTTTTAATGAAATCTTGTATCTTCTGACTGAGTCTGGCAGTGTTGTAGTCGAGGCCTGGGCATCCAAGGCAGAGACCGAGGCATGAGCCTCCGAGACTGAGGCCACCAAAATGTGGCCTCGAGGCCATCTTCGAAGATGAGATCGGTCTCGAGGCCTCCAACACTGGCCCAAAGACACCCGAGAGTCCGAGACCAAGCTGAGGCCAAGGATTGGGCATTCGAGACTGAGACTAAAAGGCCGAGGCCATCAAAATATGACTCCGATGCCAGTCTCAAGATGTCCAAAACTGGATTTTAGCAAAACATTTTGTAAAGTGTATCTTGCAGCAATGACCGTAAACTTCCAAAAGCTAACTTTATACCGTGAAAAGTAATGAACCTCTACAAAAGACTGTTAACACTTCCAAAAATAACCCCTGAAAAGCAATGATCCTCTACCAAAATGACAACTTTTTCGACAACTTTTCGCATTTCTAACGGCTAATATTGCTGTAAAAGTGACGCAGCTTCTTTTACAGTGCATAAAATATGATATGATAATATATATGATACATTTGACTTGCACAACAAAATGAAAGAGAGAATACCCCCAGCTATTTTTAGTGAACCAGACAATAAATTTGGTTTTTTCCTGGTAGCGCTGTGAGTCATAATACTGTAGTTGGTGGGTCAATGACCGAAAGGATATGGAGAGGAAAAAAAAAGAGAACGCAAAAAGAATATAAAAAGGGTCATAAATTAAAGAAGATCTGTTGAAAGAACCCCCCATGCCCCCAGGGCTTAGAAATATTCCTACAAAACATTCTAATTGAGAGAGAGCGAACAAAAATTGGCGGCGAAGTTGCAAAATGTAGTTTTTTCGGTTTATTTTTAAAAAAGAAGAAAAATTAAAAAAGAAATAGTAAAAGTAAGTCATAAAGATAGTAAAAAACAGGACCAGCTGGCTAGCGATGCAGACCGGACCACCTTTTAGAGGGTGGTCCGGTATTTACAAAAGTGGTCCGGTCCTGGTCTGGTCCAGGGTGAGGTGGTCCGATTTTGTTACTGGACCGGTCCAGGGGCGGTCCATCGGCATTTAAAAAAATTATGATAAAAATGAGGGTTTAAACAAGATATTTGACATAAATTTCTTTTTAGATATGCCAAAATTCATGCGATACCCTTAATGACATGAAAAATCACTGGACCGGTCCAGACCGGCACTTGACCGGTCTGGACCGGCACTTTACCGGTCCGGTCCATCACTGGACCGGTTTTTTGTAGGTGGTCCGGTATTTTGGCGGTCCAGGGCTGGACCGTGGACCGGACCGGTCCAAGGCGGTCCGGTCTGCATCAATACAGCTGGCATTTTATGTATCAAGCCATCAGTGGCGTATTTAGTGGGGAGGTGGCCATGCCCCCCCACGACGCAAAATTAACATCCATGGAAGAGACGGTATAGAGACACGAAATGTTGAGCGCTACGTTATCACCAAATCTTATATGGCTCCCCGCAGCAATTTCTAGATACCCTCCTGCAACCCATTTTTAGTTTAAAAATTGCCTTTACGTCTGCGGGACCTAAATTAATAAATATAATATTTCCAATTTTACATTGACACGAAGTATCAGACACAGGTGCGCCCATACATAATCTGCATATTTCTGCAAATATGTTAAGTCCCCATTCCTATGTATGCTTGTTATGCAGCAAAACAACACCTGTCATACCACACTTAAAAGATAAAAAGAAAATAATAAAAGAAAAAGAATTGTATCGGGTCAACGACCGATAGGTGAATGCACTATCTGAACCATATTTGAATATGCGAGTTGTTTACCACGTTTCGCTTTCAATTGCCAGGTTATGGGGTGCTTATTGCACGTTTTATCGATCGTAATGTCTAAATATAATCGTATTTCTCCGGGTCTATCAATCTATCTGTCTATCTATCAATCTAGCTGTATAACTGTCCATCTATCTATCTAACTAGCTATGAAACTGTCTATCTACAGTGCCGCCTGTAAGTTAGTGAAACGGGTGATATTTTGCCATTGCCGTAATGCTTAACATCATCCATAAAACTGCTTGTAGAAGCATAAATTCTCATCTGATGAGAGGGAAACCTATTGGGTCATAAAGGCTGATATTTGAGGCATGTGGGATAACAATCGCAGCCCATTTTCAGTGCTGTACTCGGAGTTAGGTATGGGTCAAAGTCTTTGATAAGTAAGTAAAACACAGGCCCAATGTTATTTCCTAGTGAAGGGTGGTTCACCTTATCAAAGTCTTTGACCAATACCTAACTCAGACTACAGCAAAGAAAATTGGCTGCCTTTGTTCGGCCCTTATGACCCAATATGTTTTCCTCTCATCGGGTAAGCATTCATGCTTCCACAAGCAGTTTGGTTGAGGATGTTTAGCATTCGTGCAATATGGCACAATATCATGCGTTTAACTTATTTACAGGCGACACTGTATGTACGTATCTATCAGTAGATTTTATCTATCCATCTGTCTATCTGTCTCCATCTATATCTATTTGTAGATCTGTCTATCTGTCTCGTATATATATATCTATTAAATCTATCCATCTTTGTAAATTTTAATATATATATCAATCGATATAATTATGTCTATCATTCTCCATTTTTCAAAAATAGGAAGTAATCAGCCGCATAGATTTACCTAAAAGTTTAATCATTCCATGGAAATTTGCTATTTTAACTTAATGTTTACTAATAAATTTAAATCTTTTACAGAAAGATAGATCTTCATGGATTTATTCAATTAAATAAATTCAGTGCTCTCAAACAAATTTTTATGCTCTGTCATCTGTATATGAATATCTGATATCAATTATACAAAGTTCATACAAGTGTATGTGGTCAGGTCATTGAACTTGTTTACAAAGAAGAGCCCACCAGCACTTATATCTGGGTCAAATATCTAGGTCAAGGTCACTTCAGACTATGTGGAACGTTCTATTTATAGATCTCTATTTGTTCAGAACACTGTAACTTGCATATATATTATAGCTAGGGCTAGGATGATGTTGGGTCCCTCATATACATATTTGGGACAACGATAAGTCTACATAATGTTTTAATAAACAATTTTTTGCCTATTTTTGGTGAAAAAAAAATTACCAAACAAATATTTTTTAATAGGATTGTGAGCATGCGAAATTGAGCATACAAAATAAAGATTTACTGCCGTTTCCATAGAAAAAAGGTTTACAAAAACTCCAACCCCCCTTCCTGAATATCTATGGTAATCTCCTTAAGATTACTCTATGGATTAAACTATTATATTTCTTGCATCTCCGTTTAGCTCAATGGTTCAAATTAAGGATTGGGTGTGGGGCCGTGGGTGATAGGGCTTATGTCCTGAATGTTTCGGTTGGCTAATCAGGACAGGCAGGGACCATGGTAATGGGGCAAGGTGCACTCTTAGCACAGGATGAAACTTTAATCCAACAAGGACTGTCTAATTAGGATTGCCCAGACTTGTGTTGTGCTGGTGCACCCCAAATCAGCCGGGGCAGCTCAACCACCATCTTTTGTGGAGGGAGCTAGATGCACTTTTATTTTTGGTGACCGCCGTATGATGATGATGAGATGAGAAGACTAGGAGTCTGGAACATACCCTATTAATTCAGGGATGCCCATGGTCTCTTAGTTGTATAACCCCCCTCCATTGAATGTCCCATGGACTTGTAACATAGTGAGTTCCCAGGTGAGATTTAAACCCACGCCCGCAAAGTAATCGAACCTTGGTCCCAGAGGTTTTATAGCAGCCTTGTGTGGAACCAATCAGTCACCGCCAGGTCCCGGGCTTAAGGTCCTCAGTTTAGCTGTCAATCTCGGATATATATCAAAGTACCGTTCAACACAATTTAAAGTATGACTACCCCACAGGTAGCGGGAACGACAAATCAGCCACGCCACCAATTACCCTTTCATTCCTTTGGGCTACTCCAGAATCAAATTAAAACAACACCAATTCAATTTGCTAATTGTAATTACATTGCCAGGTTTCTCAATAGCAAGCTCAGTGGCGTAGCTGGGGGGTCTCCAGCGAGGGGCACCTGGGGGGCACACGATTCTCTGGGGGGCATCCATTTTACTAATTGTATATTTTAGGCATGGAAAGTTCATGCATGTGGGGGGACACCTGGGGTCGGGGTGGGGGGTACATGCCCAATATGGGGGGCACGTGCCCCCTGTGCCCCCCCCACAGGGACGCCACTGGCAAGAGACTTTGGGGTGGGGAGAAGACAGAAGGAAAAGTAGGTAAACAGGACTTCTGATGGAATATTTACTTACTTTTATTTGGGCTGTGTTGAAATTGTTAATTTATGAGGCCTCAATTGGAGATGGAGACACTTCAGAGTCGGAGAAAGGTGCCTCATAGGGGTCTATATCGTTACACAAAATCGATACGATACGTATCATTGATACACTTGATCAATACACGATTCGTACCGTCGGTCCGCAAATTCGGGCCTGATCCGCATTTTAGAGTATCCGCTTACCAAAAAACAAATTTTTGGCTCGGAAAGTCTATCTCGCATCAGAGCGGACGTCAACATGACGAAGCGCTCGAGTTCATTTCATGATTTTGTGGACATTTTGTGTAAATCTCAGCAATAAAACGACTTTTTTAGCTGGATATAGCATTATTGAACCAAAAGTGCTGCTTTGAAAACCGGTTCAGGAACCGGCCAGACTGTACCGGTATGGCCGGTATTCATCGAACGGGTGTAGACCCCTAGTGCCTCATAAGAAGATAATCAACATTTCGAAATATTACCCAGGTAAGGTCTTCAGGGTATACCCATAATATTTTGAAGAAATCAAAAAGACAAGTACCTGGGAAACCATTGTTAAATTGAAGTTTCATCATGGGCCAAATTAATAGTGCACCTCAGCAGATTAATGCACCGTAATCCCTGCCTGTCCTGTCAAGTCTTATCAAGAAATACAAAAATTATATACCTTTCCAGAAATTTTTCGGACTAATACATAATATCGATAATTACTCGAAACAGCCAGATGAGTTCGGACTAGCAGTGACCTAGCTGTTAGGGAGTCAGTCTGTTTGTTCGGTGATTTTGCACTCTTTCCAGACGTTCATGGACGTTTTGAAGGCAGAGTGTGACGTAACCTTGCGAAAGGCCAAAAAACAAAATGAGGAAAAAGAAAGAAATTATCGGGGAAAAAAGAACGCCAGATAGAGGAGAAAGAGAGAGGAGAAAGAAAGTGGGAGAAAGAGAGAGAAGGAAAGAGACAGGGAGAAAGAGTAAGAGAGAGGAAGGGAGAATGAGGCTTTACGTCCTGTATTTGTGCAACTGATTAGCTTAGTAGGACAGGCAGGGACCATGGGGATGACACAAGGTGCACTCTTGGCACAAAATGAAACATCTGTCCATAACATGGGTTGCCCAGACCAGGATTCAAAGCTTGGTCCCGTGATTAACAGCTAAGCAGTGGGGGATCTAGGGGCGCCAGGGGGGTCCTAGGGGGCCCTCCCCCCCCCAACCGCTGAAATTTAATGTACCATTTTGATATATATATGTGACAATGCAGGCCCACGAGTGCCAAAAAAGTGAAAAAACCCTGTGCGTCCCCGCCCGCTAGACCGCCCTTTCTGGATCCGTCACAACTCAGGAGCGATTACAGGGGCGTATCAAGAAATGGCTGAGGGGGGCAATTATATGGTGTAAATATGCGGCGCTCTGCGATGTTTCCTATCTTCCATGTTAATTTTGGGCCAAATACGCCCTGATCGATTAGGGCACCAAGTTATTGCAGGGAGAAAAGTGAATTACCACACTTGCTCCACAACACGCGACGTACTTCACCATGTGAGGGATCTTTCACTCACCCCAGACATTGCTTCGATAGACGGCCACTTTTTAAAAAAGTCTCATCCGAACAAGTCGGAACGACATCCGGTGGGGTGTTGCTCGATCCCGAAGGACTATCATAAAGAAGAGAATGTGTCGTTAACCAATAGGGAGGTCCATCGACTTCCATGACCTTTTTCAGTACATTTATAACATTTTAATGGATCAATTCTTTTTTTACTTTTTAAAATTTCTTTTTTTCTTTTTCTTTCATTTACACATTTACCAGTTTTATATCATTTCACAAGGTAAAACCTGTCAGACTTTCATGGACATTAATAAAAAAAGACATTGAAATATGAATTTGTTTATGTCATTTGTGACCATGAAATCATGCATTGCAACCCCCACACATAAACAGAGAGCAACTCCAGAAAAGTAATCTTGATCTGCAATGTTCAATGCAAAATGCTGTAATGAATGTTCTAGCATAGTAGTATTGTGGGTAGTGTCTGACTAGCTGCACAAAAAGAATGGGTCTATAGCAAGCCCATATGATTTGGATACAATTAATATCATACAAATTTGTCAATTAAATTTCAGCATATTCATTCCATTGATTCAGCTATACAATAAAATTGAAGCTTTTTTTCTGTGGTTTTAAAAGTTTTCATCATATATTTTAATGAATGAGTTTTCTATTGGAGTTATCTTCAAACTAGGATAACACTTATTAGGCTAACTAGGACAGGAGGGGGACACATCAATGAGGCAAAGGATGATTGAAACTGCTGTCCTACATAAGTGACCACCAGAGCGGGAATCGAACCCACGACCCAGTGATTGGAAGATTAACTTTCCTCGATTTAGGGCTGAGGTGCCTATGTTTTAGTAGTGCTTGCTCGACAGCAGTTTTAACCATTTGTCCAATTCCTTCGCCTCATTGCTGTGCCCTCCTCCTGTCCTAATTAGCCTACCGGAGTGCATAAATACAGGACGGTAGGTCGCAAAAAGCGCCAACCATCCATCTATCTTCAACTAATTCTTTATTAAAACATATTTACATTCTTATGATATGTGTATATATAGAAGGATCCTATGATTTATTTTATGCACTTTTTATTGATAATCGTAATAACTACCAAATCGCTTTGCCGACATTTGAATAATTAATCATGACCATAAATATTAAAAATATTATGGAAACAATTATCTAAGACAAATTGTGTAATAGTTATGTAAAGTTATAAAATAAAAGATGGCACTTATCCAAGTTAATGCTTTTAAATGTTTTTATTGCTTTTTGGCAACCACTTCAAAATCGATTGCCTATTGGCATATATTTATGCATTTACGATTAGTAGTTACGTAAGTCTAAGTGCATTAGTTATTTTCTGCGTTTCATTCAAAGGATTCATCATTAAAGGAGAATTTGGTTTTTGCATTGATATCTAAACTTTTTTTGTGGTCTTTATAACATTTCCATTTTGTCAGTTAAAACTTGCCTGTGTTGGACGGCAGTTTCAATCATCCTTCGCCTCATTGCTGTGCCCTCCTCCTGTCCTGATTAGCCAACCTAGTGCTTAAATACAGGACGTAAAGCCCCAAACATGCATCCATCAATAATGCCCGTTACTCACCATTCATTCATTTGCTATATATTTTCAAGTAATACTGTATGGTTATTGTCTTGTTAGACCCCCCCCCCTGGTTAGACCCCACTCTTTTAATTCCTACTCCAACTCTGTTAAAATTCAATCGTTCTTAATTTTCTTGAAGGACACAGCAATGAGGCGACGGATGATAAAACTGAAATGAAGGACAGTAGTTTCAATCATCCTTTAATTTACCTCATTGCAGTGTCCTTCTGTCCTAATTAGCCAACTACATGCATAAATACAGGACGTAAAGCACAACCATCCATCCTTTTCTTCTATTTCCTTCTCATACAACAATTGGAACGTCAGCAGACGTTAGCAGACGACAGTTTCATTCTAGTGCACAGATAGCCTCTAACCGCACTGAAGAGTTGAACGACCGAGACTTGTTTGTTGGTTAGAGGCTAGTGGCGTCCTTGACAGCAAATAGAGATCGTTCATTGTGCTATTGGACGGCCTTGCTCCTCAGTGCAACAATCCTATGCTGAGGCAGGCAAAGGACCCAGTCAACAAACTGTTCAATTAGCCAGACTAATATGTAAATCTCGTTTAGCCCGCCAAGGAGAGGAGAGCTGAGGAGGGAGAGTGGAGGAGATGGAAGGATGATTGGGGCTTTATGTCCTGTATTTATGGCTTATTTCCTGCACTTGATAGGCTAATTAGGACAGGAGGGGGACACAGCAATGAGGTGAAGCATGATTGAAAAGGAGCGGAGGAGATAGATAGATAGATAGATAGATATGACACAACTACAAAAAATAAATGGATGATGGACGGATCAATGAATGATTAGTCAGACTGGAGCTTTACATCCGGTGTTTATGAAGGCTTATAAGGACAGGACCGAGGGGGACACAGCAATGAGGTGAAGAATGATTGAAACTGCTGTCCAACATTGGTCTAGGCCCAGGGGTCCTAGGACTATAACATCTCCCTGGTCCAGGTAACCTGACCAGAGCTGGGAATCGTACGTACTTGCTACCACCAAGCCCTCCCCTCTCACTTGATTATTTTGATAGATAGACATAAGTCAGGATTATATAAAGATAATATTGATAGACATGTCTGACGTGAGCTCAGTGGTAGTGAGCTGAGCGTAACTTCCAGGGCTTCGGATCCGATTTGCACCCCGATCTGGGTTTTACAGGATTTCATTCTATGCCAAAAGCGGTTAGAGTGCTCCTTGCATCATTACTGTAATCCCTGCCTGTCCTATTTAGCCTTATCAGTGCATAAATATAGGATGTGAAGCCCAATCACCCACCCACCTCCAGAAAATACTAATAATTAAATGATCACATAACAGCCATGTAAATTCAAATGGGGAAAACTCTAATCTGAATTTAATTTCTACAATTTTCTAATGCCACATGAGAAGCTGCAGGCCTGTGGCTCTCAGCTCTGATCTGAAGCAGCCTGTAAGCTAAAACAGTAGCTTGATCAGCTCAATTTCGACTATAGCACAGAGGCCAGAGCTAGCTCTCTCTATTACAAAATTGGGCTAGTCCAAAATATCATAGGGTCATTGGCAATGGAGAAAAAAAAGGAAAATTGTAACAAACAACAGTACTTAGTAAAAGGTTGAAGGTCTAGTATTGGCTCAATGATAGCTGAATGACTGAATCACGGCCTCATAACTGCATGTAAGGCTGAGGGGAGCTCAGGGTTATTATGGGGGTAGTTTTTTTACCCCCACCCTCCCCCCTCTATACAAAAAAATAAAAAATCTTCACCCCCGCAGAATAAACCCAACCAGACTGAGATCTGCATGCCTCTATGATTATGTAATTGAATCAAAAGCACTAAATTCGTCCAAACACATTCCAGGTAGTTTCAACAAATTCCTCAGTGCAATGATTTAAGAATCCAAATGATAAAGAAATGTATTCTGTAGGTGCACAATTAATTTAGGGAGTAAGAAGGATGAAAAAATTACATTCATCTAATGGGGCAAAATTAGTTATAAAAGATATGTGAAAGGTGCCTGCGCAAATAGGCCCATATATATTGCACTTTATGTTTTAATGGGCCTTCAGAACATCTAATTAGATGTGGGGCCTATAATTAATATTGTAAGGCATGTGGTTCAACCTAAAACTAAGTTATGATACAGCGTCAATACTAATTCTGAATATATACACTTACTAATTAATTTGTGCCAAAAACAGCGCCATTTTTTTAAAGTTTCAAAGTGGTGATGAATTGGGCCCACCAGCCCCTGCAAAATCCCACCACTGACAGAAATTTGCCCCACCAGTAGGTAAGCGCCCTAAAAAGAGTGATTCACAGTACCACTGGAGGTAAATTTAATTTTAAGTTTAAATGTATGATTCTGTTTGAATAACTTATTTGACAGAATAGCTTCAATTTGAAATCTTTACAGCGACACACATCCGTTTCTGTGACGCGATATTAAAATGCCCTCTTCGGGCAAAATCCCCAACACAGAAATGTGCCTAAAAATAAGGCCTATTTTTTCTTTCGCATCAAAAGGGCACTACGTATCTAGGTAAACACATCTTACTCCCAGTTCCGGCACCCTTGTTAAAAATTTTATGTTAAAAAGATTTTCCAATCTAGTCAACAAGATAAAGATGAAAGAGCCCCACAACATCATCTTGGAGAAAAATTCAGTTAATTTATTCAAATTAATATTCTTCGTTAATAAGTTCCATGAAGGAATTGTCCAATACAAATACAATGTCTGCGCTGACAAATTGCAATAATGAAATTATAAATGGCCTTTTGTCAAGTGAAGCAAAAAAAAAAAAGTATATATATATATATTTCTCTGGAAGGGGATATTTCTGGTAAAATTCGATTGAAATATTTAGATTGAGTCATATGGCGTCTTATTCAGTCAAATTGCAATGGATTCTGAGGCTGTAGTTGGTGAAATCGACAAAAAGAGACTTGAGAGTCTATATTTATAAGCAATTAATTAGTTTCTGGAATTTGAAAAAAATTGGTAAATAAAGAATTTCAATTAACCTACACTACACCCGGACTAAGGCAATGACTTCACTCTCCAATTTTTGCTCAGGAGCATTCAGTAACCTTCAAGCTGATAACTGTAGATGTTTCAAACGCATTTGTAGCTGAAACAGAGTGAATAATTCGAAAATCCCATCAGATCCCCAGAACAAACAACCCCCATCAGGGCCTCTCTGATCTTGTTGTCTAGACGTGACCCTTTCACAGGTCAAGGACAACATTGTCACTACAGTTCAACGTCCTCTAGCAGTCTGACCGATTTTACCTTGATGAGGGGCCCAGATGGGATTTCCAAAAGACTCTCAAGTCTCTTTTTGTCGATTTCACCAACTACAGCCTCAGAATCCATTGCAATTTGACTGAATAAGACGCCATATGACTCAATCTAAATATTTCAATCGAATTTTACCAGAAATATCCCCTTCCAGAGAAATTTTCATTCATGAATTGGTTCCAGTGCGTCGTTTCCACAATCAGCAGATTTGGAATGTAGGGGATTCCCCAAAACCAACCATGACCTCTGGTGTATACCCCACACACTACTGCGCACTGCCGAAAAGCTGGAACAACCCAGGAAGAGCTCAGCAAGATGAGCAAATAAGCCAATTTAATCAAAGAAGAATGACAGCTCTTTCCATATGCAGCCAAATAATTAGACAGATAATGGAACTTCCTCCTGAGCTGTCAAGTTCTATTTTATCTTCTTAAAATTTCCCTTTCTTATCTTCATCTTAAAATTCGCTTTCTCGTAAAATGTTTTTTTTTAAATAGGTAGTTGCTTTACTTCTTATCCATCAATGAAATTTCACCTTAAAAAAACTTCTTTCTCATCCATTCCTATTGCAAGAGGAAAATTATGAGCTTAGATTAAAGCGTAGACAGATAACATTTTATAAAATACATATATAACATTATTGAGAGAAAGTCCTACCTTCTCTTCTCTGGTCTAATTTCCTTTTCTGTTTTCCTCCCTCTTGCCTTCTCAATTTCCTTCTCCCTTTTCTTCTCCCCTTTCTTCTCCCTTTTCTTCTCCCTTTTCTTTTCCCTTTTCTTCTCCCTTTTCTTCTCCCCTTTCTTCTCCCTTTTCTTCTCCCTTTTCTTCTCCCCTTTCTTCTCCCCTTTCTTCTCCCTTTTCTTCTCCCTTTCTTCTCCCTTTTCTTCTCCCTTTTCTTCTCCCTTTTCTTCTCCCCTTTCTTCTCCCTTTTCTTCTCCCTTTTCTTCTCCCTTTCCTTCTCCCTTTTCTTCTCCCCTTTCTTCTCCCTTTTCTTCTCCCCTTTCTTCTCCCTTTTCTTCTCCCTTTTCTTCTTCCTTTTCTTCTCCCTTGCCTTCTCTAAAAAGTTCCTTTCCTCATTGCCATTCTTCCTTTCACTTTTTTTTCTTCACATTTTCGTCTCTCTCAAGCTCTACTGCCTCTGCTACTTTCTTTCCTTCTCGGCTTCTCTCTTTCCTTCTCCATTTCCTCCTCCCTTTCCTTCTCCCTCTCTTTTACTCTTTCTTCTTCTCTCATTCTTCTCTGTGTCAGAGTCAGAGAGTCTCTCGATCCTCACTTCACTTCTTCCCTTTCCTCATTTCCTTTATTCTTTTCACTTTTCTCCCACGCTCTACTGCCTCTGCTACTTTCCTCCTTCTTTCCTTTTCTTCTGCTTTGCCTTCTCTCTTTCCTTCCCCTTTTGCACTTTCTTCCTCTCATTTTCTTCTTTCTCTGTCTCTGAGTCGCTCCTCATTTTACTTCTTTCCTTCCATCATTCCCTTTCTTCCTTTCGCTTTCTTCCCATTTTCATGTCTCCTCATGCCATAATCCTTTCCTCCTCCTTTCCTCCTTCTATATATTTAATATTTTCCTTTTCTCATTTTTGTTTTCCATTCCTGCTCCACTTTCATTTTCTCATTTCCCTCTCTTCTTTTCTTCTTTTCTTCTTTTCTTCTTTTCTTCTTTTCTTCTTTTCTTCTTTTCTTCTTTCTTCTTTTCCCTCATTTTCCTTTTACATATTACACAGTGTTTACCTTCTCATGTTCACTTCACTTCTTTCTCTTTTCCTTCTTTGTTAGTTTCCTTTTTTAATTTCTCCTCCATTCTCCAAAATTCTCTCCATGTCATTGTCCTACCCTTCTTCTTTCATTTCCTTCCTTTCTCAAGTTTCTTCCTCTCCTCTCTCTTTTCTTCTTATTGTCTCACCCTTCTTCCCTTTTCTCCCTCTCCCTTTCCAATCTTGCCCATTCTCCTCACTTCTTCTTCGCTTCAGTTCTTTCTCATTCATCTCCTTTCCTTTCACCATCCTTTCCTTCTGACCTTCCTTTCTGGTCGCTCCTTCTTTCCTTTCCTTCCCACACTCTTAAAAATTTCAGACAAAATTGTTTTTTTAGATTCAAAATGGTTTTTTGAAAAACCAAATTTCAATGTAAAAAAACCAACATGGATTTAAAAAAAAATCCATGTTGGTTTTTTGAAATTTGGTTTTTCAAAAAACCATTTTGAATCCAAAAAACCAATTTTGTCCCGACATTTTTTAGAGTGCAGTCCCCATCATTTCCTTCATTCTCCTTTGACAGCTTTTGAATTGATGCTTCCAGAGTTACATAAGTCTTTGATAAGCAAGTGAAAGTGTGAAACCCAAGGTCAGTTTCACTGGGAAGGAAGGTTAATTTACTTTTCAAAGAGTTTGACCCAAATATGTAACTGTTTGTAGAGCTAGTGAGTGAGTGAGTTTGTGTTTTATGCCCCATCAGCACCGGTGTGGGCTATTTAGTGAAAAGTTTGTAGAGCTAAGAAATTGACGTCCATTTTTATCCCAATTTAAGTGCCTTGAATATACTGTCACTATGTTTTCTTCTCATGCTCATCAGTATATCTGTGCTTCCACAAGCAGTTTGGTTGAGGATGTTTAGAATTGATCCAATGGCAAAACAATTCTCGTTTCACTTAGGCCTACAGGCAGCACTGTAAACTATATAATTATATTCAATATTTCCACCTTTAATGATCATTTGTCCTCCATATTTTTAAATATATTATTTTTGGACATCTTTCTCTGCATGGCGTCCCTGACTGCGAAATAGCCTTGTTTTGCAAAGAAACCGTAATCTAACTCAAAACTTGATGAAGTTGCCTTGGAAACGAAAGGAAACAATAGAATGATTGTCATGGAGGCCCAACTTGGAGGACACCTCTGTATGCCTTGAAGGTGCATCTTTAATGCCTCCTAATACAGCATGCATGTATTGCCACAGATTTCTGCTGCAGAATTTTGCTACAGATTTCCACAGGTACATGGCTGGATTTAATGGAAGTAGTGGAGATTAGAATGATTGAAGACACGAAAGGAAACAGTTTCGTGAGATCTGGAAGCTACGGAGCCCTATAAAAGAAGACATAACTTTTTTTAACAAGTTATTCAAAAAATTTGAAAATCTTTAACTTATGAGCTGCTAAAGGTATGACATTTCATTGTCATTTAAATCATCATTTTAGACAAGATGGCTTTTCATTAATTCCATTTAATCACATTTGCTCAATATTTATAATTAACAGGCTTACAATGACAATAATTTTTAACAGATTCATGCAATAAGGTGTTTGCATTGATTGTTGAAGTCCAAAAGAAATATCAAATGGTCAGTGGAATTGCGATAACTATTAAATGGTCAGTGGAATTGCGATAACTATTAAATGGTCAGTGGAATTGCGATAACTATTAAATGGTCAGTGGAATTGCGATAAACCATCAAATAGTCAGTGGAATTTTGATAAACTATTAAATGGTCAGTGGAATTGTGATAAACTATTAAATGGTCAGTGAAATAGTGATAACTATTAAATGGTCAGTGAAATTGCGATAAACTATAAAATCATCAGTGGAATTGTTATAAACTATTAAATGGTCAGTGGAATTGTGATAAACCATCAAATGGTCAGTGAAATAATGATAACTATTAAATGGTCAGTGGAATTGCAATAAACTATAAAATGGTCAGTGGAATTGTGATAAACTATTTAATGGTCAGTGAAATTGCGATAAACAATTAAAAATGTCAGTGGAATTGTGCTAAACTATCAAATGGTCAGTGGAATTGCGATAAACTATTAAATGGTCAGCGAAATTGCGATAACTATTAAATGGTCAGTGGAATTGCGATAAACTATTAAATGGTCAGTGGAATTGCGATAAACTATTAAATGGTCAGTGGAATTGCGATAAACTATTAAATGGTCAGTGGAATTGTGATAAACTATTAAATTGTCAGTGGAATTGTGATAAACCATCAAATGGTCAGTGAAATAGTGATAACTATTAAATGGTCAGTGGAATTGTGATAAACTATAAAATGGTCAGTGGAATTGTGATAAACTATTAAATGGTCAGTGGAATTGTGATAACTATTAAATAGTCAGTGGAATTGTGATAAACCATCAAATGGTCAGTGAAATAGTGATAACTATTAAATGGTCAGTGGAATTGCGATAAACTATAAAATCATCAGTGGAATTGTTATAAACTATTAAATTGTCAGTGGAATTGTGATAAACCATCAAATGGTCAGTGAAATAGTGATAACTATTAAATGGTCAGTGGAATTGCGATAAACTATAAAATGGTCAATGGAATTGTGATAAACTATTTAATGGTCAGTGAAATTGCGATAAACTATTAAAAATGTCAGTGGAATTGTGATAAACTATTAAATGGTCAGTGGAATTGTGATAAACTATTAAATGGTCAGTGAAATAAACAATTAAATGGTCAGTGGAATTGCGATAAACTATTAAATGGTCAGTGGAATTGCGATAAACAATTAAATGGTCAGTGGAATTGTGATAAACTATTAAATGGTCAGTGGAATTGTGATAAACTATTAAATGGTCAGTGAAATAAACAATTAAATGGTCAGTGGAATTGCGATAAACTATTAAATGGTCAGTGGAATTGTGATAAACTATCAAATGGTCAGCGGAATTGTGATAAACTATTAAATGGTCAGTGGAATTGTGATAAACTATAAAATGGTCAGTGTGTATATAAATGTTGTTTAATAAATAAATAATGTTGTTTAATTAGTAAATAATGTTAAATAAATGATAAATAAACCATTATTGTCACTGAAGTCGACTAGTCGTAAATGGATTCGCGATATAAATTGCTACATCCTTTGACAGTTTTGGCTATGGTGCGATCAGCTCAAGTAAAGACAAATAATGATGGGAATTAATAAATTAATGTTGGAAATTAATAATGGAAATTAATATTGGAAATTGATAATGAAAATTGACATTGGAAATTAAAGTGAAATTGGAATTGTGATGAAGATATTTGTGGCGGCAGATTTCGTAGCATGCACCAAGGCTGCGGAACATCCTTGTGACCAGGGATGGCTTATAATTGTTTTGCAGTAGCCGTGACTTTGCAATTAACGATTGTGAATGAAATGAAAAAGTGGAGGAACTCATCAGGCCCAGCCTTGAAACTGATAGCAGGATACCTTGAGATCTACTGCATGCAATTCCAGGGGATCTGCTGCTGTTGTAGTTCTGCTTGCAAAGTAGGTGGAATTAACTTGAATATTGATGTCGGTGTGATATGTGTATACGCATTTATAATATATTTAGGACATTGCAGGTATAAGACATTCATTTTCATTTTAAATGACATAAGGTTTCAATCACATAGTTTTAAAGAACATGAAGTAAAAGCAAAGCCTAACACAGCTGTGTATTTACTTGTCACTATTGTATACAGTACCACCAGTAAGTAAGTGAAACGGGTGATGTTTTGCCATTGGGTCAAAGCTAAATAATCCTCAACCATACTGCTTATGGATGCATGAATTCTGATCTGATGCGATAAAAACATATTGGGTCATAAAGGACAATACTTGAGGTGAGTATGATACAAAACTTAATGGCTGCTAATTTTTGTGTCGCACCAAGACTCCCAGAGTTACTTACAATTTACAAAGACCCAAGGTCAATGCCATTTCAATGGGGAACGGGGTTCACTTATCAAATATTTTGACCCATATAGATGTACATTGCTGTTGGTAGAGCAAAAGAAAATTGGCAGCCATTTTGTATCCCACATGCTTCAACTATAATCCTTTATATTTTTGTAGTGACCATACGTTTCCTTCTCATCCGATGAATATCTTTGCTTCTTGAAACTTCAAGCAATTTGGTCGAAAGTCACAGAGTGAAATAGGTCAATCCATGAAGTGCACCAGAGAACTCCTAGAGAAGAGTGTTAATCATCCCAGGCAAATAATGATTCAAAAGCAAATTGTCCAGCACTTCAATTGCTCCAAATAATCCTGGCTTAGCCTTGAGAAATCATGTCAGTGGGAAAAATTACCAATTGGTCCACTTCAGTAAATAACCTATTTTTATTCAAACTTGAGAATTTTCATCCTACACCTTGTTTTGTGTAAACCAAGCGAGTGTTCTTGATTCAAGTTGACTGTAGGAAAAACTTCCAAAAAAGTAAAACTTTTTGAGATCAAAAACGAAATAAATTGACCAGTTTTTATAAATGTGACTTTTAGTACAGGGAAAACTTGACATATGGTCATTCCAAACACTGCTCCAAAATAAAGTAAATATTTTAAAAAATTATGTAGAATTGTACGGTAGAAATGATGCTGTCGCATCGTAGTGAAGGAACGTTCAAGATATGACATTAGCATGCAACATTATGACAATGTTTCGCAATGTTGTAAAAAAACCTCAACATTAATACTACTATTCATTTTTACATGACCAATAGGCCAGGTTGGTTGGTTGATGGTTCTCCCTGGACCCCGCCAATTTGCAACATTGTGTTTATATTGTGTGCCACTTGGGTTCAGTTCCTCGTGTCCTATAGGTCCAGAAGTCCGAATGTCCAGAGATCCAGAGGTACAAATGTCCACAAATCGTAAGATCGAAAAGTACTTGATCAATAAGTCCTTGCGAAGTCAAAGGAAGTTTAAGATGATTGGATCCATAGAAATATACAGAACGGACATGAGGCTGCATGATGCCACCTCAAGATGAGGTCACCAATACACCATATTGGAACTGCCCTTAGACATGACGTCACAATGACAATAGACTAATTATGATTTGACATCATACAGACCTGATTCATGCCATTGTTATAAGTGACATCCCTGATTTTGGTGACGGCACGGTTTCATTGAGCCAGGATACAGGGCAGTTCCAAGACGGTGGATTTGGTTGCTTCATCTGCCAGAGCCTCATGTCCTTTCTATATATTTCTATGCTTGGATCGGACTGATCAGTTCGTAGCACACTGGGCTGCCAATCACTGGATCCAGGGTTCGATTGTCGCACTGGCTAGCATAACATTTTTAAGGACAACTGCGTGACCACACGGACAACTCTAAGTCATTATTCATAGGGCCAGGATATGGAGTTTGGTCAATTTTAATAGTTTTGAATCATGATAAACTCAAATTGTTAGTGGAATTGTGATAAACCACTAAATGGTCAGTGAAATAGTGATAAATGGTCAGTGGAATTGCGATAAACTCTTGAATGGTCAATGGAATTGTGATAAACCATCAAATAGTCAGTGGAATTGTGATAAACTATTAAATGGTCCGTGGAATAGTAATAAACCACTAAATGGTCAATGGAATTGTGATAAACTATTAAAAGGTCAATGGAATTGTGATACACTATCAAATGGTCAGTGGAATTGTGATAAACTATCAAATGGTCAGTGGCATTGTTCTTAACTACTGAATGGTGATTGGAATTGTGATGGCCCTAAACTATAAAATGGTTCGTGGATTTGTTATAAACTATTGACTGAACAGTGGAATTGTGACAAACTATTAAGTTGACAGTGGAATTATGATAAACTATGGAATGGTCAGCAGAATTGTGATTAACTCTTGATTGGTCAGTGGAATTGTGATAACTGATAAACTACTAAATGGTCACTGGTCAGCAGAATTGTTATAAACTATTAAATGGTAAGTGGCATTGTTCTAAACTACGGAATGGTGATTGGAATTTTGATACACTTTAAAACGGTAAGTGGAATTGTGATTTATAAACTATTGCATGCACAGTAGAATTGTGATTAACTATTAATATGTCAGCGGAATTGTGATAAAATATCAAATTGTCTGTGGAATTTTCATCAAGTGGGATTTCCCGAGACCAAATTTGTTCTATCCAGCTACAATACCGCCATCTACCAGTGATCAGGCTTTGTGTAATCCCTTGTGGAAAAATTAAGACATCCCATTTCCCAGTTCTCTCGATTCCAAGTTAGATGATGCTGTGGAACGACTTCTGAATAGTTCTCTTGGCCAAACTGCCACAAATGACTCTCCTGACAAATTTGAAAATGCGATAGAGCAATTTTAATCCCTTGACACGAAAAGCGTTAACAAGAGAAGCAAGGACAATGACAGATTCCGAGAATCGTAAACAAAATGTCCTTGGATACGAAATGCGCCAAACTCAAGTACATATCTTAATTGAGAAGACATTGTTAAGACGTATGTTTAAGGGAAATGGTAGAATAACAATGTATGATAAATACTTGTGGCAACTTGCCTCTAGTCAGTGTGTTGTATTATCAAGGAACTGTATACAGTTCTATGGTATTATGGTTTATTTGCAGTGTGCAGTGAAGGATGGCCTGTAGTGAAAAAAGACTTTTTCCCGTGACAGCCAATCAAAAGTTTTGATTGGCTGTCACGGGAAAAAGTCTTTTTTGATTCAAAACCCATGAGACTTGCAGACAGGAAGTGGGGATATCCCCAAACTTGACCATGTTGACCTCTGATTGGCTTTCAAGGGGGTTCCCTATGATGTTGAGTCTTTGCCACCTGGTGTCATACACCAGGTGGCACTTGAGACTAACAAAATTCATAGATACAGCACAGTAATGTTATGATATACCTGTGATACAATGCTTGCATCATTATACCATAGACATTAATTCATAAATGTATTATTGCAGGAGACATGAGTCCTTAGCTCACAAACATCTGGCCAATGCCATTCCAATAGAGCAGCAGGTGTAGGTACATTGTACCAACTTACAACAAGTCGGACAAGATTTGGACACATCTTGGTGAATTAATAGGGTTTGTTTTGTTTGTTTGTGTTTTACGCCTCTGCAGCATCTCAGTGGGCTATATCGAGGCAGGCGATCGCCGTATGATGATGAGATGAGAAGACTGTGAGTCTGGCACATACCCTATTAATTCAGGGATGCCCAGGGTCTTTCAGTTGCCCAGCATAGAATACTGGATACAACCCGCCTCCATTTAATGTCCCATGGGCTAGGACTAAAGTGAGTTACCGGGGTGAGATTTGAACCCACGCCCTCAAAACCAGATGACACGCGCATTTACCAATTAGGCCACAGGGGAACATGAATTAATAGGGTAACCTATGTAATGTGTTAAGCCTTATTGCCCATACAAGTCAACTTTGTCCTTTTTTGTTTTTTTTTTTGCTTTTATACAAGGTGTCTGACTGATCGATGAAAGTGATGCTTGATCCTTTAGTCAGACACTTCAGACAACAACAAAAAAGAGAGAAAGAAAACTTAGCCAAAAGCACAGCAAAATGTATTAAGGAGGAAGACCTCAGCACTACTTTGCATGCTGGGAAGGCTACAGCTGCAGCCCGCGGGGGAGCCACTGTCTGACCCACATTTTGGTTGCCAAGGACAACAAACTGGTTGCCAAGGACAACCTAGAGACGCAAGGCAGTCTCAATGGCAACCAGACGTTTGATTTCATAATCAATCAATTGTGACGTCATAGAGCACGTGATTAACTCATCAGATTCCATTGACAAGCTGTAACAATGTCTGCTTTTGATGCAACCAAGGTTGGCTTACCTTCTCAATGCTGCAGGCGAAGTATAAAGGGCCAAGTATTCAGTTAATCAGCGACTGGAGATAAAGATAATTGGTAGGCAGCTTAATATAAGCTTGACATTGGTGTGGTGGATATTACTAACTAACTTCAGACTTAGGCCTAAGTTGGGCCTTGGACCTACAGTCTGTCCCACAGTCTCCGACTTCCACTCGTGTGAATGGGCAGCCGTCGTAAAAAAAAACAGCCCCAAAACAGCACTAAAATGTGATAAATACATTACAAATTAGCTAATCTACCTCGGAGGGTGTTTGTATTTGACTGATCTATGAAGTACTATAGAAGTAGCTAAGGTGTAAGCATCAAGTGCCACCTTATGTATGACACAGCTTAATTAACATGAGAAGGCAAAGACTCAACATCATAATGAATCCCCTTGGTAGCCAATCAGAGGTCAATATGTGCAAGTTTGGGGATATCCCCATTTCATGTCAGCAAGTGTCGTGAGTTTTGATTGGTTGTCAAGGGAAATAGGTCCTTGTCAACTCAAGTTTGTAAAATGAAAATTTGCTTTGGCAAAGCTTATAAATTAAATGTGCGATTAATGAAGAAGCCTATCAGAATTCTTACATTACTTGAAACTTCGACAAATGGGCTGCATGACACCATTTATGACCTTTTTTATAGTTTTCCCAAAATATAGTGCAAGGTAGCTCTTGACATCAACACATCGGCTACTTCAATACTACAACAAAACAACCCAAGTCAGGGTCACTGAGTAACAATATCACGAGCTGTTGTGTGAATTAATATCACTCGAGCCCGCAGGGCGAGAGTTATCTATATTAATTCACACAACAGCGAGTGATATTGTACGAAGTGCCCTGACGTGTGGTTGTTGTGACATCATCAGGCAGCTGAAATGCAGGTGATGTCATAACCATTGTTAGAAAAAAAATCTCCCTTGAAGGGTGGTATTTTTTACAATATCATAGGCCCTGATATTTTGACTGTAAACAGTGATATTCACAGCCAACCAGGTGATAATACTCCATGGATCAGTCAAATAGGCTATCACACACTTGCATATGGGGGTTTTGGTCTTCTCATTTGTATCAACAACATTTTGGTCTTCTCAGATCTCAGTCGATAGTCTCGGACCGCTGCATCCTTAACGGAAAAGAAGCCCTCCGAGGCTCATCCTGCCTTTAAAACCCACATTTTGCTACTACCCCATTTCCCTTCTGCAGAACAAGATAGGCGAAATCTCAGGAAAAGGATTCATGGGAATATGATTCCCTTAAGCTTTTCAAAAGTTTCATAGCGTATCACAATTCCACTTCATATTTGATATTTTATCTCAATTCCACCGACCACGTAATAGTCTATCACAAATCCACTGCCCATTTAACAGTTATCACAAGTTCACTGACCATTCAAGAGTTTATGACAACTCCACTGACCATTAAATAGTTTGTCACAATTCCACTGACCATTTAATAGTTTATCACAATTCCACTGACCATTTAATAGTTTATCACAATTCCACTGACCATTTAATAGTTTATCACAATTCCACTGACCATTTAATAGTTTATCACAATTCCACTGACCATTTAATAGTTTATCACAATTCCACTGACCATTTAATAGTTTATTGTTGTGTTCTCAAGCTTACTAGTCCAGCATCCAACCCACTGTACTAAAGAGACGGTCTCTCTAGCTAGAGAGTTAGAGCTGGGGAATGCTTGAATACCTGGAGATCTTACTGGGGGTGCATGCAAGGTGAGAGTGTGCTATTTATAGACACACAGACATATCCAGCACTGCAGTGCCACAATTGGTGGAACCTACAACTACATGATATGCCCCTTGTTAAGTAAGATTCACTCGTAGCCCATGTGTTAGGCTAATGGCTGAGACATGTATAAGTGAATCTTGGATGGGCTGCCCCTTGCGGGACTCGAACCCATGAACTCCCGGTTCGCCACCATGTTGTGTTCTCAAGCTTACTAGTCCAGCATCCAACCCACTGTACTAAAGAGACGGTCTCGCTAGCTAGAGAGTTAGAGCTGGGTAATGCTTGAACACCTGGAGATCTTACTGGGGGTGCATGCAAGGTGATAGTGTGCTATTTATAGACACACAGACATATCCAGTACTGCAGAGCCACCATTGGTGGAACCTACAACTACATGATATTATCACAATTCCATTGACCATTTGATGGTTTATCACAATTCAACTGACCATTTAATAGTTTGTCACAATTCCACAGACCATTTGATACAATTCCACTGACTATTTAATAGTTTATCACAATTTAACTGACCATTTGATGGTTTATCACAATTCCACTGACCATTTAATAGTTTGTCACAATTCCACTGACCATTTAATAGTTTATCACAATTCCACAGACCATTTAATAGTTTATCACAATTCCACTGACCATTTAATAGTTTGTCACAATTCCACTGACTATTTGATGGTTTATCACAATTCCACTGACCATTTAATAGTTTGTCACAATTCCACTGACTATTTGATAGTTTATCACAATTCCACAGACCATTTAATAGTTTATCACAATTCCACTGACCATTTAATAGTTTATCACAATTCCACTGACCATTTAATAGTTTATCACAATTCCACTGACCATTTAATAGTTTATCACAATTCCACTAACCATTTAATAGTTCATCACAATTCCACTGACCATTTAATAGTTTATCACAATTCCACAGACCATTTAATAGTTAATCACAATTCCACTGACTATTTAATAGTTTATCACAATTCCACTGACCATTTAATAGTTTATCACAATTCCACTGACCATTTAATAGTTTGTCACAATTCCACTGACTATTTGATAGTTTATCACAATTCCACTGACCATTTAATAGTTTGTCACAATTCCACTGACTATTTGATAGTTTATCACAATTCCACTGACCATTTAATAGTTTGTCACAATTCCACTGACCATTTAATAGCTTATCACAATTCCACTGACCATTTAATAGTTTATCACAATTCCACTGACCATTTGATAGTTTATCACAATTCCACTAACTATTTAATAGTTTATCACAATTCCACTGACCATTAAATAGTTTATCACAATTCCACTAACCATTTAATAGTTTATCAAAATTCCACTGACCATTTAATAGTTTATCACAATTCCACTGACCTTTTAATAGTTTATAAATCACAATTCCACTAACCATTTAATAGTTTATCACAATTCCACTGACCATTTAATAGTTTATCACAATTCCACTGACCATTTTGTGGTTGATCAAAATTCCACTGACTATTTAATAGTTTATCACAATTCCACTGACCATTTAATTGTATCTATAGATCACAATCACACAGACGTGAAATTAATTTATCACAGTTCTCTACATTTGATTATGACTGTAATGACATTACATGTCTTTTTTTCTTTGTCTTTAATATTTCACTAATGTCTGCCCTAATTCGTGACTTGCAGACAGATAGATAGACCAAAATCAGCTTGGAATTTAGAAAAGCATTCGCTTTGAGAAACCTTCTTAGAAACTCAAATCTTTACAAAATCCATAGGAAGGTTTCCATGGCAACCGAATATCCATTTTATCATCATTGAATAATGCTCCATTTTTAGTCAAATTCGGAGTCTTTGTTAACTTTTCAGAACAAATTTTGAAGAATCTTTCAAAATTATTTCGGTGATTAATTTCTAGATTCTCAATGCAGAGCAAATAAGCAGAGATCTACACAGGAGGTTTAAGTCATTAAGTCCTTAAAAGTCCTTAAAGACTTTAAGCAACTTACAAACTTTTCTCCATTCAGAAGAGATTTTAATGGTCTGGATATCAATTTTTCATAGTCCCCAGATAACATTAAAGTCTTAAGTTCTTGGTCATGACAGATGCGGAATTTGTTATATTTTATAAATGACATTTTGCAAGCACCGCCGAGCAATTACTTAATAGGATAGCATCAGAAATTCAGAATGGGTTAAAATTTTAATTTTTCAAAACTAATTCATGGAAATACCATCATGACAGGCCACTTTCAGGCCTCCCAGCGGCCCCATAAAAAATATAGGGATTTTATAGGAAGTTTTCACTGAAACTTATACGGCTTTATGTAGCTTTAGCGACTAAAATATAGGGAAAATAAAGGGCTTTACGGCAAAATAATTTTAAATAAACCGGCCGAGTGTTCGATGGGCATATCAAAAGATTATAAACGCAACTTGAGCATTGTTGAGAAATGATATGCCAACTTGTTGACCCAAGGAACGAAATGGCATCTGGGAATTTTTCTTTAAAAAATGCTAGGAACCATAAGAAATGCTAAACAGTAACCATGATTTTCATTTCACATGTAAATGGCCAAATTTCAAATTTAATGCCACAAAAATATAGGGTTTTATAGGGATTTTCGGCAAAAATGCTTGAAAATATAGGGAGCAAAAAATATATAGGAAAATACAGGAATTTATAGGAAATATAGGGCCACTGGGAGCCCTGCACTTTACAACTCATAACAGAGCGGTGGGCGAATATAATTAAAGTGCGCTGGGATGCACATAAATAGCAAAAAATAGGCCCTATTCTATGTCGTGCCAGTTCTTCCTAGAATTTATTTAAAATAATCTAATTACATGCTGACCATTAGATATTTTGGGGAGGGGTGGCCTTAGATTTGATTTTCGGGGGGTGGAATGGAGTGTTCCTCAATGAAAAGTCGTCGAGCATGTGACGTAAAAAAATATTTGTTTCAAAATCAAATAATAATGTATTAAGAAATACCCCTTCATTTTTAAGTCGAGACTGCCTGATTTATATATTTCACCAAAAATGGGCAAGAAATCATCTATTTAAAACACAGACAAGTCTACACTTATATTAAATCCTTCTCTTGTCAGAGTCTTGAGTGCGACTGATTAGAACTTTGCACCAATTTAACTTTCAGTACGAATTTAAGTGCAGATTCCAGTGCTTTTGGAGTGCAATGGAAATGAATACATTCATACATTACCTTTTTAACAATTCAAAAAATTCGGTTCAGATGTGGCAGTACTAACCACTCTGGAATAGCCCAGGATTTGAACTCATAAAATTAAAGTAAATTGTCAAATCCTTGAGTATGGTCCAATATGCAACAAATGGTCAATAAAAATTATACAAATTACGAGCCATTGTGACTACTGAACAGGGGTCGTTGGTTTACCAGTTTTGTTTACATTGTACTAAGTTAGAAATGCATAGTACAGAGGCCTACACCTCACATTATACAAGATGATCATTCAGACGAAGGTCTGCCAATTTTGTTGGTTTTTCCTCAAATAAAACGATAGCAGTTGAACGGCACATTCATTGTTGATTGTGTTTCACTTCATGTAGGCCATTGGGGAACCCACACGAGAATGAGGCTTGCATCTCCAATTGAGCGCTATCGTTCGTGGGCCTAGCACACGTGTCCCAGACGGACGGTAGTTTTTGCATCTATTTTGACTTACCGGGGCGCTTCGCCGCTCCAAAAACAGTTAATTCCCTTCGTAAGTCCCTGTAAACTGGGCCGAACGTGTCGTAGAGAATGTTAACTCTCTCTCCACATCGTATTTTTGACATTTCTGGCATGTTTTCTGCCAAAAAATTTGTCGGACGCAAGAGACTTCCGGTCAACGTCCAATCAGAAGGCCCGTTACAACCAGATCATGGTACGGCCGCAATGATTATGAGAGCTCGCTTCTCATTGGTCGCTCGGCGGGGGACGACTTCCGCCGGAGCCCAGGGAAAACTTTTAATGACAACAATTTGACTACGAATTGAAAAAAATGTCGGAGGCGAGTGGGAATGACACACCACGTGGTACTTCGGATTTCTCTGATTCCGAATCTACGGCCAGAATTACGCTAAATGATAATGCTCCCGCCAAACAGCGGTCCCCAGAGGGCAGCGGGAAGAGGAAAAAATCCAAAAAAAGTAAGAAGCGTAAACACTCAAGCCATTCACCATCCAAGGAAAATTCCAGAAATGGCAGCAGCAAAAAGCGTAAACAACAGCCTAGGGAAGGTAGAATTGATCATGCCCTCAGTGATTCAGACATGTCCAATGACTTTAGTAGGCCGCAACAATTACCATTGCCTCCATGGTTTAACTCTAATGTGCCGCCTGGGCCCTGGCAAATGATGCCTTCTTATTACCCCCCTTCTGGAATCCACCCCAGATGGACCAAATGTCAGTCGCCCAAAGTGAGTCGGAAACCGATGAGGCACAATCTGGCACCAGTGCGAATGTGCCGGCACAGTCTGACGCTATGCCAGTGGCGATTTCGGGGGTGTCCATGACGAAGCACCTTTTGTCCATGCCCGATGATGCGGACCTTGGTCCGAACTTGGAACCTTCCATGGCGAACACTGTAGAGAGGGCCTGGAATAGAACCACAGGGACGAGCTGAAGGCGTTGTACTTAAACAACAAAAGACCGGCAAATACTCCATCCTTGGAGAAAGTCGCCCTGGACCAAGATCTGGTGGCCGGGATGAATGAGAAATTTCCCAGAGCACGACGGGCTGATGCCATGCTGAACTCTGTAAATAATGCCATGGTGAAAAGTGCTATATGTATAGCAAAATTGTGTGACATGAACATGACAAACTTGCCGTCCCTTGAAAATGCGCAAGCTGTCAACGATAAGGCTACGGAGGCCATCAAAATGCTGGCGTATGGCACAAACCAGCTGCACAATGCAAGAAGGGACCACATTAAGAACCTGCTGGACCCATCCGTCAAACAACAGATTGGTCGCAATCGCAACATTGCCACAACCAATGAATCTCATCAACTCTTCGGAGGAGATGTCCACAAACAGGCTAAAGAGGGTTAGTGACTCACTTACACAACTACTCATGCACAAATTATTAATTCTTGCAAAATTGTCAACTCTGAATGGTTGGCCTCTTTTACCTTTTGCTTGTTCTTATTTTCAGCAAAAGACAGCAAGGCTCTCCTTAAAAAGCCTTTTTTAGGACACCGTTCACCGGTCACGCCACCCTTCATTGCCGGCAACGCCAACAGAGGTCGGGGCATTCCACGTTACCAGCACAACTACACCATGTATCACAATTACATGAACAAGCAGTCAAGCCGAGGCACCAACAACCGCGGCAAGAATTATGGACAGAGAGGTAAGCACAGTGCCTTACAACCTTTGCTAACCTGTATAAACTTAGCTTAATGCTCTGGTTTCATTTCAGGAGCACCTCGGGGAAAGAAACCGCAGGGCAACCAACAGTCTTCCCAGCAGTAAGCCCGGACAGCCCAGCACGGAGCACTCCGGCCCCACCCTTGCAGGTAACCAGCGAACCATCTCGTCACATCAAATCAATTCTGTCGAAACAATGTCCATTTTCTGCTGGAGCCATTAGCAGACACCTTGACGCATGGGCACAATTAACTTCTGACACTCGCATTCTCAATATAGTGAAGGGTTTTACGCTAGACTTGCTCTCTGTACCCTCTCAGGCTAAGTGGCCAAAACAAGTACTGACAACTGACAAGGACATTGGCATTGCTAGTTCTTTATTGCAAGAACTACTGTCAAAACAAGTCATTGAGGAGACTGTATTTCATCCTCGTGGGTTTGTATCGAACATATTTCTCAGGGAGAAACGCAATGGCAACCATCGTATGATACTCAATCTCAAGCCATTGAACAAATATGTTGAATATCACCATTTCAAAATGGAAACACTGACAGCCGCATTGCACCTCATGTCACCTCTTTGTTATATGGCTAGCATAGACCTGACAGATGCGTATTACTCTGTGAATGTTGCGGAAGCACATCGGAAATACCTTCAATTTCACTTTGAAGGACACTGCTACAGATTCACTTGTTTGGCCAACGGCATCTCATCTGCCCCACGTACATTTACAAAATTGCTTGAAGTCCCTTTTTCCCATCTCAGAGAAACTCATGGTATTCACATTACTGCTTATTTAGATGACCTTTTCCTGGTGGCCCATTCATCAGACAGGCTAGTTCAAGACATCACGACGACATGTCAATTACTAAATGACTTGGGATTCACCATCAGCCCAAGCAAAAGTGCTCTTGTACCAGCGCACTCGATCCAATTCCTTGGGTTTACTTTGGAGTCCACAGCCATGCAAATCACACTGGGAACAGGCAAACATGATGACATTAAGACCATAGTGCAAAATTGCATTCAATCGGACAAGATGACCATTCGGGAATTTGCTGGTGTTGTAAGGAAGTTAGCAGCAACTCTGCCTGGCAATAAATACGGAATGGTTTTCTTAAAGCGACTGGAGCAACATAAAGCTCGGGCCCTAATTAGCAACAAATTTTCGTATGACCGACAGCTTAGTATCTCCCACTCATTCGTTCAGAACTCCAATGGTGGCTTGACAACATTGACAATGCCTCTAGCCCAGTACATGTGCCAATCCACACACCACCATCTTCACAGATGCTAGCCTGCAAGGCTGGGGCTGCCATAAACCGGACTCTGACATTCAAACAGGGGGCCGCTGGGGACCCCAGGAGTGGGGCCAAGATATTAACTACTTGGAACTGAAGGCAGTCCTCCTTTCTCTTATGACTTGCTGCAAGCATGACAAAGGCATACACATTTTGATTCGAAGTGACAACACAACAACTGTTGTTGGTATCAATAGACAGGGCTCAACACACTCCATGAATTGTAACGACATTGCCAGACAGATCTGGGAGTGGGCGATCAGTACAAACAATTGGCTTTCCGCAGCACATTGCCCAGGGGTATTAAATGTCGAAGCCGACATTGCGTCAAGACTGTTTAATGACTCTACAGAATGGACTTTAGATTCACATAACTTTAAGCTCCTTTGCCACAAATTTGGTACTCCGGTCATTGACCTTTTTGCCTCCCGATTAAACTTTAAATTGGAAATTTACTGCGCTTGGGTCCCACATCCCGGCGCAACAACAATTGATTGTTTTACTCTGGATTGGTCAAATTATTCATTGGTCTACGCATTTCCCCCTTTTAGCCTGGTGGGCCGGACGCTTCAGAAAATCCGGAACGACAATGCACAAGCCATCATCATCGTCCCCCACTGGCCATCTCAGGCTTGGTATTCCACCCTTCAGGAAATGCTGACGGACTCGCCTCAGATCATCCCAGTCCGTCCCGGCACGCTGACACTTCCCCACGACCCCGACCTTCCCCACCCGTTACAAGGTCGGCTAAGACTCTGGGTATGCAGAGTCTCCGGGAACACTACATTACCCAAGGAGTCTCGCCGTCGACGGCGGACATAATGCTGCGAGCTCAGAGAGACTCAACCCATCGTCAGTACCAATCTTATTTGACTCTGTGGTTTGAACATGCAGCCAAGTTTTCTATCGATTCCCTCCATCCTCCCATACCAAAGGTCATAGATTTTATGGAATCTTTACGCCAAGAACGTCGCTTAGGTTATAATGCCCTAAATACCGTGCGCTCTGCACTTTCATCCATATTGTTGCTACCAGATGGCACTCCCTTTGGCCAAACCAGACTGACAAAGATCTATATGAAGGGGGTCTTCAACATGAAGCCACCCACACCACGCTATGTAGATACATGGGACCCAGCGGTAGTACTTCGGTTCTTAAGAAAATGGGCACCGCCAGCAGCATTGACACTTAAAGAGCTGACTTTTAAAGTAGTGATGTTAGTTTTGCTAGTTACTGGACAGCGCATCCAAACTTTAGCTTTATTAGATGTAGATTGCTTAACTGTCACAAATGACACTGTAGTTTTTAGGATTTTTCAGTTATTGAAGCAGTCACGGCCCGGTTATAGGAACCCTGAGATTACTCTCAGGGCATTCCTCAAGACAATCGCCTGTGTGTGTATACTTATTTCCTAGCTTACTTGCAGAAAACTAGATTAATCAGACAGGGAACAACGGCAGTTTTCCTAACGCTTAACAAGCCCCACTCAGCGGCTACCAAGAACACAATCAGTCGTTGGGTAAAGGCAATTATGACTCAAGCAGGCATAAACACTGCTCGTTACGCCCCACACTCGGTACGATGTGCCAGCACATCGGCAGCCCACAGAGGTGGGGCACCGGTCAATGAGATCATGCAAAAGGCTGGTTGGGCCTCAAATGACGTTTTTGCCAAATTTTATGACAAACCTTTAAATGAAACTTCGTTCCAGAATGCAGTATTGTTAAATTAGTCATCGCTGCAACAAGGCTGTATCTTTACGTAGTCAGATCGGCTGAACCGTAGTTTTATGTATACGGAATTAGATCTAGTCATGTCTACTTAACTTTAGTGTATGTATACAGAATTAGGTCAGATTAAAGTTTTGTTTGTTGAACTTACAATCATTTCTTTTTCTGTTCAAGTGGACTTTGAGAGCTTTAAAATTCTCGTGTGGGTTCCCCAATGGCCTACATGAAGTGAAACACAATTTACCAGTTAAGCGAGCTTACCTGTTAAGCGAAGTTTAGCTGGAATTGTGTTGATCTTCTTGTAGTCCATGGGGAGTTCACACGCCACCCTTCCCGACCCTGGAGACTCAAAGCCCACTTCGTTTGCTGTCAATATTGGAGATGCAAGCCTCATTCTCGTGTGAACTCCCCATGGACTACAAGAAGATCAACACAATTCCAGCTAAACTTCGCTTAACAGGTAAGCTCGCTTAACTGGTAAATTTCGTATGACTTGACGTGTATGGATAGATAGATACGCGGAAGATAGATAGATGGATAGATATGGTAAGTGCAGCCCTCTAAGCCCAGTTCTGAGCACTCACGAAGGTTGATTGACGAGATGGGAGAGAGAGCAGGAGTTCTCAACATGTTACACATTTACCCCATGTGAGGGATCTTTTACTTGCCCAGCACAGACTCTGATACAAAGGGCCCCAATATAACGACATCCAGATGGGATTTTGCCCATGAAGGTCCACAGAAAATATTCAGTTCCCCTCCCGGGGTTTGAACCCATGCAGGCAAAGACCTTCAGCGGAGCAGGCCTAGCCTCTGTCATTCATGCAGCCACACTCTAAAAAATTCAGACAAAATTGGTTTTTTAGATTCAAAATTTGAAAAACCAAATTTCAATGCAAAAAACCAACATGGCTTTTTTTTAAAATCCATGTTGGTTTTGCATTGAAATTTGGTTTTTCAAAAAACCATTTTGAATCTAAAAAAAACAATTTTGTCCCGACATTTTTTAGAGTGCACCCAGCATAAATTTATGCTCCATAGACTCCAATTGATCAACTATTTTCCTATCTTACCACTTTCCCCAATTCAGTATCCACTACAGCAGTTGAAAATGCAGTTTTAAAACTTCCTTTTATTAAAATGAGTTGTTTCAGGGTTTACAATCTATAGACCATCAAAAAGAGTTTGCCACTAGTGTAACTTTTGGCAGAATCTCAAATTATTCAGAGGACCTATATAGGGCTAATAGGCCTACTGTATGTATACACTGATACATTTTTAAGATGTGTGGGCCCTCACCATCCAATCTACAAGTTTTAAAAGTCTGTCTTTTATTGAGTGCTTGACTTTGTTTATTGCAAAGAAAAACATGGAACAAGACAAAAACAATGGGAGATTGGTGATAAAAGATAAAGTCTTTGAATTAGGCCTGGTGACGAAAGTTTTGACAGAAGTGGAATTATAATTAACTATCTAAATTGTCCGATTAGGTATACCTATACTTACAATTCGTTCACACACAAATAACATTATATTTAATATGAGTAGTACTTTATAGGTCCTTTTATATTTAAAACAAAACTTTTTCTAATTTTGATACCAATGGGCCTAAAAAGTCACTGTATAGGCCTAGACATGATCTGCAGACCTTTTGATTTCAGCCATTTGTGAAGTCTGAACTTGGGCCTAACTCAAAATTTCAAATTTCCATTGTTCGGAGCTAACTGCAGAGCTTTATAAATCTGCTGAGGTTATAAAGAAACGACGCCCTCCAACTTCATTAGAACGGCCTTTAAATGAGACAGACATGAAGGAAAATAGCCTTGGAAAAAATAAAGATTTGGGGCTGTTCCAGAAATCGTCTGACTAATGAAGTTCGTTGTCCTGAGAGCAGAAAACTGCGTCCTTGCAGATAGAACGTTATGATCGCACTGCATGAGTTTTCAACTTGTCAAGGATGCGGGCCAAGGAGAAAGCTGACTGAAAAACAGTTCAGTAGGCCTATCACCAGATCTGAAAGGTAGCCAATAATGTAGGCCTAGGCCATGCTTTTGCTCTTTTTAATAGGCCTATAGATAGCTCCGTGTACATGAATCTAAATTGAGACAGCCATTTCATTTTAAAATTGTTGCTCACATTGCAAGACTAAATTTAGATCCACCAAGAGTCAAGACCATGCATATGCTTTCAGAAGGCCACACATAAATGATCTTTAGCTTCTTTCTCAAGACACTTTTCTAGGATCGGTCGAACAGCGAAAAAAAAAAAAGAGCTGTATTCAATTTTTTTTTTGCAATGTCAATTTGATAAAAATTCTGGGACAGCAGAATTTATTATCTGTACTCATAAATTATGTTTGGTAGGTCGATCCAAGAAGCTTACAAAATAAAATTTCTGGCCTAATTGCACAATTTACACAATCTGTTGGAAATAACTTGTATAGCCTATATCTTATATTTGCAGTATGATATATCTGGAATTAGGCTTAGTTTAGACCTCAATGAAGATTTGAACAAACCGATAAATCAATTAACTTTTCCATGAATATAGCACCTTACTATAATCATGGACGTACTATCTTGAAGAAAATAGTAGGTCCATGCTATAATCAACAGTTGCATAGAACTATCCCAGGAGAACCATATCATGTAGGCCTAGGCAAGTTTCTATGGCACATTAAAGTTCATGTATCAATGGCCTATAGATCTAAATGAATGGAAGATAGGCCTATCTATCCCTCTACCAATTTATGTAGGGGAGAGTGGGGCCAGTTGAACCGGCAGGCCAGTTGAACCACCCTTGATTTTTCACTGGGTGGAGCAGGCATGGGAACATACATACAACCTTGTGTTAGGCCTTATTAGGCTAGTCTTTTCCATGTAGATCTTTTGGCTCTGAGACACATGGTAACAAAACTATCACACTTTTTTCGTTTTTCGCATGTAAATTGTAGTTTGTCACATTGAGATTGGAGCCTTCATAGCATTTAAATAACTAGGTCTGCAGGGATGTCATACACTGTAAAATCGGACTCGCTGATTCAGCTCAATTGATTGAGTGAGATGGTTGCACAAGTTGATTGAGCTAACATAGATTAATGTTTTAAGCTGAGATAACTCAAAATACCAAGCTGAGATAGCTCAAAATACTAAGCTATGTTGACTAAAGTATTCAAGCTGAGAAAACTCAAAACAATGAGCTGTGTTGACTTACAGCTCAAAATATTGAGTTTTGTTGACTTCTTGATCCAAGCTGACACAACTCAAAATTTTGAGCTGTGTTGACTTATTTTTAGTTGTTTTTTATTTATATTTGAGTGGCCTGTCTTATAAAGTTATTTATGAATATGGGCTGTAATCCCAAAATATTGTTTGATCTCTCAAGGGGATCCACCTGATCCAGTATGCTTCATTTTAGCACACCATGGACACATTGGACAGGCCCAAGATGCATTCAACACAGACCATTGCATCACAAGGAGATTTAAAAATTAATTTCTTGTGAATAAATCCCAATGGCCTGTGGCTCATCTGAGTTGGTATACAGTGCTAGAAGCCTATATTTGAACACACTCTGACTTGGAAATGTTGGTTGACGTGTGAAAGCATGCATCTAATTGCTCCCACAAATTAATTTAAGAGAGATAAAAATAAAAAAATAACCAGCTAAAGTGGTGTGTTAATCACTTTTTCTCTGGGATAGTGTAATATAAATGTTCTTTTTTCTTGTAAGCAAATAATTTTTGAAAACTAAATGCAGTCTTATGAGAAGTGCTTGTTATAGATGGCGCTATATGTGGCATGACTGAGATGTCAAGCTATCTGCAACAACAGAAGTTTTCATGTTTTCACAGCTTAATGTTATGATTCATTTGGACAACTTACAGCATTGGGCTATAATACCTTGACAACTTAAATAGGATTGAGCTATCATAGCTTGAAAATTATTAACATTCTCAGACAGCTCAAATTATTGCTTCAATACAGTTTTCAAATTTTACAGTGTAAGATCATAAGATAATGGGTTATGTGTAGATGAAAACCCACCTCTTAAAATGGTATCTGACAACAAGGGTACAGCCAGGCTATATATAGATACATAGAGGTCTCAGTCGGGCCAGTTGAACCAGAGGAGTTTATGGCAGTTTATAAATATTTTTTTTTAATCAATTTTTTTACAAAATACATTTACAATGAGAGGTACAATTCAGTAAAAACTGTTTTTCCTAATAGGCCCATTACAATGGATTAAAATAAATAAATAAAATTATTATTAAAGTTTAACCGTCGACTGGTTCAACTGGCCCCAGGCTATTCTTTGAGCAGAAAGAAATGTGTGAGACATGTCAAATTTAGCCAAAACATGCTATGGTCCTAGCTGAACTTGTTAGCAAAAATAAAGGACAGCAGCCCCACATTTCACCAGTCATCCTTCCAATGGTTCAACTGGCCCCAATGGATGGTTCAACCAAATTTTGAACCAATTTTTATTTATTTTTTTTGGAGCTCACATGTCCGCCATGGTAAGACATACGCAAAAACCTAAAGCTGGGATGTTTAGACAACTTTTCAAAATACCTTCTTTGTTCTTCTTGAAAGCTGTGAAGGTAAAAACACAGGAGTGCAAATTCCAAAATTTGGTTCAACTGGCCCCGCTCTCCCCTATAGATCTATCCTATAGGCCTATCTATATATCAAATATATATTATCTAATCTATGTATCTATCTAGCTCATTGGCAATACTTTAGGCTGCCAGTTGCTAGGTCCCAGGTTCACTCTAAAATATTGCGGACAAAACTGGTTTTTAAAAAATCCAAAATGGCATCCATATATTGGTTTTTGCACGGAATTCCTTTATTATTAAGTTTTGTCAAAAAACCATTTTCCATTTAAAAAACCAGTTTTGTCCCGAAATTTTTTAGAGTGTTCGATTCAAGCTGACTGTGTCACCTGAACATATTTTGGACGGCAGTTTCAACCATCCTTCACCTCATTGCTGTGTGTGACAGCCACTGAAGCTACCTCCCAGGACTTTCTCTATCTGTCTACTAGTGTCTGTCTACCTGTGGCTGAACTGAATGATCTCATAATTAATTAGAACAAATAGTATGATCCAATATCCTTCAGTTGAGTTCACATGTATCTAATTAATTGAAGTGTCTGAGACAAAAACTATCCCATTAAGCTATCAGTTGTACAGACATGTGTCCTGGACTAGCCTAATTAAATTCTAAAGTTTTTGCTTCATTTTTTTAAGGCTGAGGGTGATAAAGATAATCGGTTTACATTAACCAATCAATTAAGGCAAATTAAGGCCAAAGATATTACAGTCCTTGTCATACTTACGTGGAATCTCAAGTTTTTTTTCTATGCTGTTGAACTGTGATGTCAGAGATGACTCTATTCTAGCATTGCAATATATGTAAATTAACTACAAGCTGTGATGTCATTTCAAACTGGGTCAGATTCTCCAGCTTCTAGCCAATGTTGATCCTCCTGAACAGAGCGTCACAGTTTCAACACAGTGTCAGAGTAAGAGTTTTATCAGGGATAGCCCCTACAACTACGTCATCACAGCTTGATAGCCAATGGGCTGACCGTAAACTACGTCATCACAGTTCAAACATTGATATATTGAAGGAAGCATTACATTTTTGATCCAATGATTTATAACAGCAATCAACAGTCTAATCCTACCAAATGGCAGCTTTGTGAGCATTCACAGTAGACAACTGTTATAACCCCCACAGAGTTGTTTGATAAATCTACAAACTTGCTAACTTACAACTTTAAACTTTGATAGAAGTTGGTGTAAACAGAAGACTTTGACAATTTGTTTGTAAACACATGGCTCATGTTATGTATATTTGTTCTGGCAGCCCATTGGCTGAGAGGCTGTGATGTCAAACTTGCATGGGTTTTTCCCAGACCCAATTTTAACTCTGACACTGAGTTGAAACTGTGATGCTCAGTTTGGTGGATTCGCATTGGATAGAAGCTGGGGAATCTGACCCAGTTTGAAATGACATCACAGCTTGTAGTTAATTTACATATATTGCAATGCTAGAATAGAGTCATCTCTGACATCACAGTTCAAAAGCATAGAAAAAAAACTTGAGATTCCATGTAAATATGACAAGGACTATAAGTAGGGGAGGCGAAGGTAAGTGGGCACGCGGATTCATGCAGTTCTGATCTGTTAACCATGAAACGTGTCTCAAGAGTTTGCCAATATAGGCACATCTTAGTTTCGAGCAACGTAGTCACAACTTCGCAATTTTGGTGAAAATCATGTTGAATTATAAGGCAGAAACGACATTGTAACAACATTGTGAAGTAAAGTCAAAATCTCAACGTTGTGTCAACAGTATTTCTACCATATATTTCTATGTCACAAAAGACGCACTCTCGACCAATAGCGTTTTTACCTTAGCAACCTTGTAATTGGATGGACGATTGTGGTTTTTCATCCAGTATTTATGCAATAAGTAGGCTAATTAGGACAGGAAGAGGAAACAGCAATGAGATGAAGGATGATTATGCTGTCCAACATGGGCTGGCGGTGACCTTGCCAGAGCGGTAATCAAAATACGAGGACCTAGCGATTGGAATCCAAGAGCACTAGCAAGTAACATCTGAGCTGCTGCTCCTCTCTGTACTGGGTGGGGTCCCTGCCAAGTGCCAACGACTAAGAAATAAGATCTATCATCTATGCAAGCAATTCTGCCCGAAGATCAACTTACCCCAGTTTCCCCTACGATTTATAAATATTAAATATGAAGATGAAGTGTATTAGCCATAACTGTGCTCGTAAAAAATTTCCGTCAAATAGCATCATTAGTGTTGGAGATATAGCCTTCTGAAATCTGAATTCCATCACAAAAATTAACTTGTTCGAAAATTGACAAAATAATGCATTTTAATATGGTTACAAAGAAATTAATAACTAAATAATGAGCTATTGCACCAAATTCATTTGAGAACATGAATTAGTCAACAATATGTCCTTTCAGAAAGTTTTGGTTGGAACTTGGTACAGGTTATTATTCTCCTTGATACAATGACTGTAATAGGCTTCCAAACATGGTGTACCAAGGTGACGCCATATGAATGAGCATATTTGAACAGTGACAGTTCACAGGGAAACAGTCCTATACCAGCAAAAATCAAGGGGAGGTAGTATCTGGGCCCAAATATTGCACACACAAAATTTCAGGCCAACAACTATATTGGATCTGAAGATATAGCCCTCTAAAATCTCAATTCCATTTGATATCACAAAAACGAGCGTTTTGATAAGGTTACTAAAAAATTCATAACTAAATAATGAGCTCTTGCACCACATTCATCTTAAAGCTTCTGTTAGTAAACAATATTTTCTTCCAGAGAGTTTTGGTTTGAACTTGGTTCAGGTTGTCAGACATTTGCAATTGGGCGCTGAAGTTGCTAAACTTTAGGTTTTTCCCAGACTTTGCACTGCTATATTCTAAATACGAAATACCTGACATGCTTGATTTTTTACCAGACTGTTAAAACTCAATGACAGCTAGCTCTTCAGAAAAAATTAACCTTCTCTCTTTAATACTTTCCTTGCTAAAGCCTTTCAAACATGGTGACCCAGAACATTTTGCTAAATGAAAGAGCATGTTTGAGCAGTCACAGTTCCCAGGAATAGAGTCCTATACCAACACTAATCAAAGAAATGGAAGTATCTGGGCCCAAATATTGCACACACAAAATTTCAGGCCAATAGCATCATTAATTTTGAAGATATAGCTTTCTGAAATCTCAATTCCATTTGATGTCACAAAAACGAGGGCGAAAATTGACAAGACATTACCCTCGTTCTTATTTTGTGTAGCGAAAACTATAGAAGATAGAGACTTGAAATTTTGCACACAGCCTACTAACTATATTGCCTTGTTTTGAGAATTTTTTTAGAAAAATCTGAGGGGGTCTGGTGGGAGCCATTTGATGAAACGGCGCGGTTTGACCCATTTTGAAAAATCCATATTGGTTTTTGCATGGAAGTTTGATCAAAAAACCAATTTCCATTTAAGTTTTGTCCCGAAATTCTTTAGAGTGTTCGATTTAAGCTGACTGTGTCACCTGGACTTATTTTGGACGGCAGTTTCAATCATCCTTCACATTATTGCTGTGTGTGACAGCCACTGAGGCTACCTCCAAGGACCTTCTCTGTCTATCTACCTATGTCTGTCTACCTGTGGCTGAACTGAATGATCTCATAATTAATTAGAACAAATAGTATGATCCAATATCCTTCAGTTGAGCTCACAAGTATCTAATTAATTGAAATGTCTGAGACAAAAAATATCCCATTAAGATATCAGTTGTACAGACATGTGTCCTGGACTAGCCTAATTAAATTCTAAAGTTTTTGCTTCATTTTTTTAAGGCTGAGGGTGATAAAGATAATCGGTTTACATTAACCAATCAATTAAGGCAAATTAAGGCCAATGATATTAAGTAGGAGAAGCGAAAGTAAGTTGACACACAGATTTAGTGTCATGGATCGGACTGCCCCCTCTGGTCTAGAACCGCCCGGTCCAGGGGTGAGGCGGTTCAGTCCAGGGGGAGGCATATTGGTGTACCGGTATGTTTCTGATTTATGCCATATTTTCGCCAAAAATAATCGGAAAAGATAGGGGGAAAAACGTGTGAAAAATGAATAACATTTTTTGTTTCTTTTTTATGCGTTTTATAAATTTTCACTGTTCTGGACCGTAACGGTACAGACAACCTCTGGACCACCTTTTTACTGCTACACGGACTCGTGCAATTTTAAAGTGTTTCACAGCAAAACATGTCTCAAGAGTTCCCAAGAAGGCCTAACCTGGTAATTGGAATATCCTAATCAGCAGGTGTTTTCAATGCGAAGGATGATTGAAACTGCCGTCCAACATAGGCCAAAATGACTCGGCCAGAGCGGGAACCAAAAAGAGGACCTGGTAAATGGAATCCTATAGAGCACTACCAACTGACCTAGTGCCCCTCCCTGCAAAGACTAAGAAATAAAACGAAATAAGATCCATGCAAACAATCCTGCCTGAGGATCAACTTATCCCGGTTTCCCCTACGATTTATAAATATTATTAAATACAAAGCATTTACTGAATTGAATTATCAATTCATCATTTTCAATTTGCATTAAGATTATCTTGAGTTGAGAAATCTGAAACGGCAAGAAGACCCTGTTAATCCTTTTGCACCTACACAAAGACACGGATTAGGCCAGACTTTTTAATTTTTTAGCTTCTCGGTTGACCGACCCAACAGATTTTCCGCATACGAAAAACAAAATTGAGCATAACTAGATTTTTATTGAATTGACATTATAAAAAATTGAGATTTCACCTTTTATTTTTTCGTTCTACCGACCGACCCTAGAAAAAGTGCCTCAAAAGCTCCGAGAAGCTAAAGATCAATTATGTCTGGCCTTAAGCAAAGAATTAGGCCAAGCAACTCCTGAGACCTTTTGTTTTTGTTTCGTTCATAGGATTCCAACTTAGACGGCTTCCTTAATGGATTACGAATAATAATAATAATCACTTTTGTCTGCAGCATGAGGTGGCGTCACGTTAATTGGCGACATTTTAAAGTTTGTTACATGTCCTTACGCTTTTTGTCTGTCTCTTTATTTGATTATTGTGATTAACGAATGTCGCAGTTTTAACAGAGTTTTAACTACAAGGTCGTTTGAGACAATCCGGCTATAAAAAAACTAGACTGCCTGGAATCTGCAATGCGCATAACAGTAAACTTTCCAATGACACGTGAAAATTTGAAGAGAAGTCTGGCTTGTGGTTTGGCCACTGACCAACTTCCATATAAAGATAGACAAAATTTAGATAGATATAAGGTAATTGCAGCCCTCCAAGCCCAGTTCTGGGCACTCATTAGGGTTGATTGGTGAGATAGGAGAGAGAGTGGGAGTCCTTAACATGTTACACATTTACCCATGTGAGGGATCTTTTACTTACCCAGCACAGACACTGAAACAAGGGGCCGCCAACTTAGCATCTCATCCAAAGGGCATCCAGCTGAGATTTTGCTCAAGTGCTAGTCCGCACGTAGTTCCTCGTTTCTAATACACAATTTCCAAGCAAAGCACAAATCAGTGGCATAACTATAGGGGTTCACAACAGTGGTGTCCCTACTTTCATTCTATAAATTATTGTGGGTGCCCCTCCCGAGAAAAGCATGCTCTCCCCAGGTGCCCCCCCCCCCCCAGCGAGACCCCTAGTTACACCTCTGGTTCACAAGCACAAGAGGGGGGAAATCTGAGCAGGCACATGTTTTTCTGGAGGGGCACTCACCATATCAATATTTTGAAGTAAGTCAGGATTTCTATATGGAGGGGGGGGGGGCAACGTCCCTATGGACCTGTGCCCCCCCCAGGTGCCCCCCCATATGAACTTTCCAGCTCTGGTTAAAATTACAATTTGTATTGTCGGTGCCCCCCCCCCAGAGAATCACGTGCCCCCCCCCAGGTGCCCCCCTGACCATTAAAGGGGGGGGGCACATGTCCCCCATGCCTCCCACAGGGACGCCAAGTGGCGCTGACACAAAAACAGGAAATATACATCAAGGACGATATATTATATTATACACATATGTTATAAAGGAGATTCCAATCTTCATCTATGCAGGGACTAGAGCAATATATATTTTTACAATAAACTCAAAATGGATCTCAGACCTGGATCTGTCTGCAAGAGTGCTACCTGCACCTGCGCCATCAACAGCCAGTTATGACATGCAATCAAATATATTAAGAATGCTCTACAACAGTGCAATAGCCAAGTAATCGTCGTGGGGGGGGGGAGTATTTGAGGGGGGGGGGTTGCGCCAATTTGCATATTTTGGAAACTTTAATGCTTAAATGCTAAAAGATACACTAACATTTAGGAAAGTGTGGACAACCAGATTGCTCCCCATTCAACAAGATTGATTTCCATTCAATAAGGTCGGTCCCCATTCAAAAAGATTGCTTTCAATTCAACAATATTGCTCCCCATTCAAAAAGATTGATATCCATTCAACAAGATAGATCGCTCCCCATTCAACAAGATTGATATCCATTCAACAAGATAGATCGCACCCCATTTAAAAAGATTGATATCCATTCAACAAGATACATCACTCCCATTCAACAAGATTGATATCCATTCAACAAGATAGATCGCTCCCCATTCAACAAGATTGATATCCATTCAACAAGATAGATCGCTCCCCATTCAACAAGATTGATATCCATTCAACAAAATAGATCGCTCCCCATTTAAAAAGATTGATGTCCATTCAACAAGATAGATCGCTCCCCATTCAACAAGATTGCTTTCAATTCAAACAAAATGCTTTACATTCAACAAGATTGATATCCATTCAACAAGATATATCGCTGCCCATTCAACAAGATTGATATCCATTCAACAAGATCGATCGCTCCCCATTCAACAAGATTGATGTCCATTCAACAAGATAGATCGCTCCCCATTCAACAAGATTGATATCCATTCAACAAGACAGATTGCTCCCCATTCAACAAGATTGATTTCCATTCAATAAGATAGATCGCTCCCCATGCAACAACATTGATTTCCATTCAATAAGATCGCTCCCCATTCAACAAGATTGCTTTCAATTCAACAATATTGCTTTCCATTCAACAAGAATGCTTTCCATTCAACAAGATTCATCACTCCCATTCAACAAGATTGATATCCATTCAACAAGATAGATCGCTCCCCATTCAACAAGATTGATGTCCATTCAACAAGATAGATCGCTCCCCATTCAACAAGATTGATAACCATTCAACAAGATAGATCGCTCCCCATTCAACAAGATTGATGTCCATTCAACAAGATAGATCGCTCCCCGTTCAACAAGATAGATCGCTCCCCATTCAACAAGATTGATATCCATTCAACAAGATAGATCGCTCCCCATGCAACAACATTGATTTCCATTCAATAAGATCGCTCCCCATTCAAAAAGATTGCTTTCAATTCAACAATATTGCTTTCCATTCAACCAGAATGCTTTCCATTCAACAAGATTGATTTCCATTCAAGAAGATCGCTCCCCATTCAACAAGATTGCTTTCCATTCAACAAGAATGCTTTCCATTCAACAAAGTTGCTTTCCATTCAATAAGATTGCTTCCCATTCAAGAAGATTGCTCCCCATTGAACAAGATTGATTTCCATTCAATAAGATCGCTCCCCATTCAAAAAGATTGCTTTCCATTCAACCAGAATGCTTTCCATTCAACAAGATTGATTTCCATTCAACAAGATAGCTTTTCCTTCAAGAAGATTGCTCCCCATTCAAGAAGATTGATTTCCACTCAATAATATTGCATTCCATTCTACAAGAAAGCTTTCCATTCAACAGGAATGCTTTCCATTCAACAATATTGCATTCCATTCAACAATATTGCTTTCCATGCAACAATATTGCATTCCATTCAACAATAACTCCACATTCACCAAGATTGCTTCCCATTCAAGAAGATTGCTTCCATTCAACAAGCTTTCCATTCAACAAGAATGCTTTCCATTCAACAGAATGTTTTCCATTCAACAGGGTGTCCATTCAACAAGATAGCTTTTCATTCAACAAGATTGCTTCCCATTCAACAAGATTGCTTTCCATTCAATAAGATTGCTTTCCAGTCAACAAGATTGCTTTCAATTCAACAAGATTGCTTTCAATTCAACAAGATTTCTTTCAATTCAGCACAATAACTCCACATTCGACAAGATTGCTTCCCCTTTAACAAGCTGACTCCCCACTCAACAAGGTTACTTTCAATTCAACTAAAGTAAATTGAAACAACTGTTATACTAAGAACAAATATAAGCCTTTGATCACTACATAAGTCTTGCACAACCATGCAATTCATATTCATGCCCTGCCCCCCCCCCCACAAAAATATATTTGCCAAATTCTCTCTACAATGCCAGTGCGACAGTATATAAGGGTCATTCTCAAATTTCAGGACAATATGCGTCACTCTAGCTCCCTGACATTAATATGAATGCGATAAATATCTGAAGCGTCACTCTGCATCTGGGTGAAAGCACAGTAAGCGCCTCAATATTTGGCCCCTATGACCTAAGAATTATTTTCATCAGAAGTGCAAATTTAGTACATCAATTTGAACCTAATAATGAGTAGAATACAGAATTATGTTGGTCTAATAAATCAAGACAGGTATTTGCATGGCTGCTATGAAATACGTTATGAAAGTTCCATGAAAATCTAGGTCTTTCTGCTGAAATGGACCATTGACTTTTCAACAGTTTTTGCCGATGTGATATGGACAGTTTGCATATGGACAAATTCAACTTTTGAGCCTTGTCAGCATTCACTAGAATAATCTAAATTTGTCACTAAACATGGTATCACTGCTTTATTCGTGACATACCAGACCTCCAAACATCAGTCCCCAGACTAATTTGAACATTTTTGTGGACGTAATGGACGGACATTTACACTTTTTAGCCTGGTGTCCAGTGTATAAGTTAAAATCATTGTGTTTTAAAATTTTTCAGTTACATACATAGGTAGAGAGAGATAGCCATGCATTTCCATCTCAGTTGACATGTTAGCTGGTCTTTAATTCATTTAAATTACCAAAAAATCAGTTGTGGACGTAATGGACGGACATTGATTTTAGCCATTAAAGCTTCTTGTATCTTACAATCATCAGTGGCCATTGGAAATTTTTTGCTGAAATTCATTAAACCAATATCATATTTAAGCAAAAGCACCAAATTTGGCTAATTATTACATAAAAATACCCTCCAGCCAGCCTTTTGAACCCCTGACTGTAAATTTGCAAAAATATGGTTACAAGCAGACCTTTCCTTCGGACGTCATGGCTGCCATAATCATCATATTGAAAAGTCAGCCAATGGTCCCTACAGAAGGCCAGGGAGGTACAGTAAACAGATAATGTCACCGTCAGAATGTGAACTAAATATTAGGCTACAGCATTGCTGCAATAGATGGTGCTTCAGAAAAAGGGCCACTGGTTACATGCTAAAATTGACAAATTATACCCACTTTAAAGGTCTGCCCAGAGCATGGTTTTAATTGTATGCTCATGAAAAATGCCTAAATTTCTTAGATTTATTTGTTGATCAAGCTTAAATACTGCACTGTTTCTTCTTTATGTCAGAAATTGGTTTCTAGGACCTTAAATTTACTTTTATTTGACCAAAACGCAATTGAGGCCTTTACTGTGCTTTCACCCATCGGTTAATCATATTTCTACTTAGAACCACTGCATTTGGAGCAAAAAGTCATTCATTAGACTTTTTTTAATGCATTATGTCCAGAAATCCATGCAAAATCAATGGTTTTTCCCTGTCACTGGACCTGACATGACAAAATCAAGTGTTCATTTTCCTCCTAATATACCATTATTTTCAAAGTTTCTTTGCACGATTCATGGGAATATAGACTTGAATTTATATTTAGTTCATATTCAATTTTTTTTGGTATAATTTCATTGATTAAATTGATACAATAGTTGTGTCACTAATTTATGTCAATTTTTTTGTCCCCTCCGTTACTTGCCATAGCTCTGTTCGTTATTGTTTTTTATGAGCTATTTTCACTGAATATCATCAGACGCATGTGCGCCATAGTACCACTGCCTTGCAGACTTCATAAAACATGTATTCAATAAATTATGACATAATGTTCATAAAAAATGTTTTTGGTCCCACTAAAATGTCCCCTCCGTTTCCTTCATTTCCAAGCTTACCAATGATAATTTTACAGAGCGATTTCATGTATATGTTGCTGAGGGTGGCAGGTTTTAATATTCTGCAATTATTTTGTCTAATCTCCAAAATAAAAAGCAGTAATGAGCGAAAAGCAAACAAGCATCCTCGGATACAATGGCTGGTTAATCCTATGGGAAAGTAGAAGGTGTGATTTGCAGCATGCGAGAGCGTCTGAGGCAAAAAATATGAGTGTAGGAACAGTGGAACTGGAGGTTGAGGTATAGTAGGGTGATGTCTGCGTGAACTAGATTCTCTTGACGTGAGGGTATAGCAATGAAGTATAGGTGCAACTTGCTGCAGTTAGCATTGCGCAAGTGTTTGAGTAGAGCGTGACAGCAGACACTAGTGTCTAACAGAGTCGCTGCCCATATAGAGCTATGGGCCGACAAATTCATAATGTGGAATACTTGTACCAAATTTCATAACTCTAAAATAAGCGGAATATTAAGGTCACAAATGGACAGTTCAAGAATGACAAAAGATGGCTGCCAGAAAGGCCTACATCTTGAATTTATCGTCATGTTCCCAATCAATACCCACAGGCGTACACCTGAACCAAATTTTATAACTCTTAAGTGAAATATTAAGGTCACATTTGGCAGTCCAGGAATGAAGAAAGATGGCTGCTAAAATGCACGCTATCTCAGTTGTCTCGACAGGTAGGCTACTCATTCTTCTGCTTTCACCCCTAGCATACAACTAGCAAAACTAGCAAAAAAAATTTTTTTTTGCGAGGACAACCCCCGACGTGACCCCCCCGGACTTGTAAAATATAAAATTTTAAAATTACCTCCTTCCGAGGAGAGCCCCAGCCTAGAAATATAACTAGCAAAAATAAAAATTTCTGCAAGTACCCCCCCCCGGATGTGACTCCCCCCCGGGCCTTGTATAGAATATAAAATTTAATACCTCCCGAGGTGACCCCAGCCTATCTAGCAGAAATAAACTTTTTTTTTTTTTGCGAGTACTCCCCCCCCCGAGGTGACCCCCTCGGGACTTGTAAAATCCTAAATTTTTTAATTACCTCCCTCCGAGGTGACCAACCTAGAAACATAACTAGCAAAAAAAAAAATTTCTGCAAGCTCCCACCGGATGTGACCCCCCCCCGGGCCTTGTATAGAATATAAAATTTAATACCTCCCCCGAGGTGACCCCAGCCGAGCAACATATCTAGCAGAAAAAAAAAATTTTTTTTGCAAGTATCCCCCCGAGGTGACCCCCCTCGGGACTTGTAAAATCCAAAATTTTTTAATTACCACCCTCCGAGGTGACCCCTAGCCTAGAAATATAACCAGCAAAAAAAATTATTTCTGCAAGTACCCCCCTGGAAATGTCCTCCCCCCCCGGGGCCTTGCACAGAATATAGAATTTAATACCTCCCCCGAGGTGACCCCAGCCTGGCAATATAACAGGCAGAAATTTTTTTTTTTTTGCGAGTACCCCCCCCCGAGGTGACCCCCCTCAGGACTTGTAAAATCTAAAAATTTTTAAATTACCTCCCTCAGAGGTCCAAGCCTAGAGATATCACTAGCAAAAAATAACAATTTCTGCGAGTACCCCCCGGATGTGACTCGCGGGGCCTTGTATAGAATTAAAAATTTAATACCTCCCCCGAGGTGACCCAAGTCTGGCAATATAACAGGCAGAAAAATTTTTTTTTCGAGTACCCCCCCCGAGGTGACCCCCCTCGTGACTTTTAAAATCTAAAATTTTTAAAATTACCTCCCTCCGACTTGACCCCCAGCCTAGAAGTATAACTAGCAAAAAAATAATTTCTGCAAGTACCCCCCTGGATGTGTCCTCCCCCCCCCCCCGGGGCCTTGCACAGAATATAGAATTTAATACCTCCCCGAGGTGACCCCAGCCTGGCAATATAACAGGCAGAAATTTTTTTTTTTTTGCGAGTAACCCCCCCCGAGGTGACCCCCCTCGGGACTTGTAAAATCTAAAAATTTTTTAATTACCTCCCTCAGAGGTGACCCCAAGCCTAGAGATATCACTAGCAAAAAAAAAAATTTCTGCGAGTACCCCCCCGGATGTGACCCCCCCCAGGGCCTTGTATAGAATTTAATACCTCCCCCGAGGTGACAAGTCTGGCAATATAACAGGCAGAAAATTTTTTTTTTGCGAGTACCCCCCCGAGGTGACACCCCTCGGGACTTTTAAAATCTAAAATTTTTAAAATTACCTCCCTCCGAGGTGACCCCCAGCCTAGAAGTATAACTAGAAAAAAATAATTTCTGCAAGTACCCCCCTGGATGTGTCCTCCCCCCCCCCCAGGCCTTGCATTCTACATGTCTCCCTATTGGCTGAAATGGCCACTCCCACCAAGTCCCTCATTCTCATTGGCTCTAAATGGCCACACCCCCAAAAATTAAAAATTTTTAAGTACTGCCACAGTTTCAACCGAACAACTGTCAACCCATTACACCTTGCCTAATGCTGTCAAATTAGCCAACTAAGATTGCTTCTAACCAGCAATTACCACAAACACAAACTCAACGCATGATGGCCAAAAATGCATACCTGTCATTATGCGCCACACCTCCAAATATCGACCACACCCCCAAAACCCATTATTAAAAAGGCTAGAGAATTCTCCAGAATTCTCCAGCCAAAAATTGTTCCCCTCCGTTACCGTCCACTCCGTTACCAGATCATGAGCAAGAAATCGACATTTGGACCAAAAAATCTACTGATACGAGATGAAGTACTTCTGAAAATAATAGTTACATCAATCTTTTATCATTTTTCCTTTTGCTGCTGTTCCTACAGGTGGTTTTTTACATCAAAATTCCCCTCCGTTACCACATTGTCCCCTCCGTTACAGGACAATTTTCCTATACCCATTGTCCCGAAATTTGAGAATGGCCCATATATTGACCAACTGAACCTCTGGCTCACTTGAATAAGATAAAATATTTCGATCTACGGCATCTACCACCAATGACGAAACAAAAATCCAGACACAAGCTACTTTATTACGTTTACTGTTCTTACGACAACAATAAAATGCCTCATGAATAATAATAGATCACATTACGAGGGGTATGAGGCTAACCGTTTCTAACAGTGCAACTTTGATGTCTTTCCAATGGCTGGGTAAATCCATTACTTATTCTCCTTGCCCTATTCTTTACCATGGGGAATTCCTGTATGTTTAGTAGGGTCTATTTTTCCCAATTTTTTTTTTGTTAGATTCTGTATGAATAATGCGGAAACCATAAATGTTGCACTGCTTACGATACCTGTTGACCTCGCTACTTGACGTTTCAGCTTAAGATGTCATGATTTTGAGCAATGTAAACACTTTCAAAACAGTTTTGATAGCCATAAGAGACAATAACTTTCCACAGGAGACAGGTGCGTCAGTCCTTCGAAATACAGGCAAATTGATATAAATTTGGGGCTGTGCGTCTATTAGGGCCCCGCACCAGACTCGATGGATGACCGCAGCTTTACGTCCTCTATTTATGCACTTGGTATGCCGATTATGGCCCAGGAGGACACAGCAAAGAACCAAAGGATGATTGAAACTGCTGTCCAACTTAAGTCAAGACTGTCATGGTGACCCACTCAAAGCAGGAATCTAACCAGGGATTGGAATTCCAAAGCACTACCAACTGACCTTATCCTCCCTATCCTCATGGAAGAGCATGGAGCTCCATGGGAAGGGTCACAAGGAGGAGACTAACAGGAGACTCACATGAGTCCTGAGCAAGTTTGGTCACAAGTGGAATCATTACAGGAATAAAACAAGAATGGGGCGAGTAAGGACTCAGAGACTCACCAAAATGAACAAAATACCAACCAAGAAGATAAACTTCATGCACAAACACCACCAACAGGCAGCATCATAAAATCATGAGATTCACATACTACCGTGTCAATTTAAAACATTTTCTTTGATGTGCTCCACTTCACATGAAACCTTGATTTGGATGAGATTCACATGCTATTTTGCAAGCATTTTAAAATTACTTTTTGTTCTTACACAAATGATCACAAATCTGACAATGCTATCTAGTAGTGGTACATAAACACAAAAGTATTTCTTCAGAGTGGAATTGCCTGAATAGGTGGGAAACAACCCATACAAGACAATCAAGCCTCGAATCACCATTCCATTTCAGAAAGTTTGTCTGAATGGGCATTCTGAACAGATGATGACAAGACACTTGAAGACTTGAAACAACCAAAACAAGAAGATCATATTGAACCAACTCCGACCAGACCAGATTATGAAAGTCTTTTAAAGTTGACACAATCTCAAAACCATCTTTACGGGATATTCTAAGTAATCCAGGTACAATGTATTCACCTATTCAAATCTGTATACTTACGAAACTTTGCATGTTCACAATTTCTGCATCCTCAAAATGGTACTGAAGGCATTTAAAAAGACTCGGCCTCAACTACCAACCTTCTTTATTTCAAAACCAATTTAATTCATTCCAGCACAAAATTCACATTTACTCCACTATTGGAACAAGTCTGATGAAAGTCACATGCCAATCAAACGAATGACATTTTGATAGGCTAAAGGGTGGGGGGGGGGGGAAGGGCTTTACGTCCTGTAGTTATGCACCCTGAGAGAACACAGCGATGAAGGGAAGGATTATTGAAACTGCTAACCAGCATAGATCCAGGTGACCAAGCCAGAGAATCAAACCTGGGACCCAGCAATTGGAAGTCCAGAGCGCTAACCCTCCTCCACCATTTTGACGACAGGTGTCATCAAATCACTCACCAACACTCGTTTTCGCCAATTCCACGGCAATCAAGGTACCTAGAGGAAAAACTGTCTTCACTCACATGCTTCTGGTGGCTGTTTATAAGATCCAGTCACATTTTCGCCATGTTTCGCGACTTTTTTTGCCGATTTTAGATGTAATTTGTTGACAATTTCTGACGTCCAGACATTTGCTTCGTGACGTAAACGGAGAATCAGTTTATGTGTACCTATGAAGTCACATCAATCGATAGTGGCGTCCCTAGCGGCTCAAAACTGTTCACGAAGTAGATGAATCAGACTGTAAGGACTTGGATAAGTATTTACACGCCTATGGCCTGTTATAGCTCAGTAGTCTTAACATCTATCAACTATCAAGTAGTTCATGTTGGATGAAAATAACAAGAGTGCCAGAAGTAATTCATTTAGATCTAGCATAACTAACAAATTTCAGTTTGAAAATCATATTGAAATATTAACAATGACAAAATCTCACTGAAGTTGATTTAGAAGTCAAACCTTGTAATTTAAATTTCAATATTGGTGTTCTGTATCTTCTATCTAAGATGTACAGCCACCTATCCGAAAATTTTGAATTACAGCTAGTTCTTCAATGTCTGAGCATTTTCCCAAAACTATGCCTTTTCCCTTATTGGCAAAATATATTCAAGGAATCAACAAAAATTTTGACAAATTAAAACATTTTTTATTACATTTATCAACAACATCACAAGTCGCAGTTGTGTTACAACAATACGAAAACAAAACTTAAACACAAATCAAAGTATCATAGTTTGACTCATATTAGGCTTTCGTTCTATAATCTGATTTAAGGGGTAGCCTAATAATGTGGCACTCCAGCAGTACATCATATAAGTATAATTATATATATTCATATGATTGTTATATATATACATTTATGAATATTTATTAATATTTAATAATATGCTAATTAAATGGAAGGATTTAACTCTTTCCTTTCGGCCACTGTATTTTACCTAATTTATTTCCTTTACCAAATGAAGCTCCTTTCTTACCTCTGCTTGGGTTTAGATTGCTCGTTCTGACATTTTTCTGAAACACAAAAATGGAGACACAAAATTAAGAAAGACCAATTAAGTTGTGAAAGGGGGACGCACCAGCGCAGACGAGAGCACATACTCCTGAGCGCGATTTCAAAGTTTTTTTGTGCGTGGAAAACATAAAATTTTACTATTAAATGAGGAGATGGATGGATGGATGGACAATTGGGCTTTACATCCTGTATTTACTAATGAGGAGAGGCAGACCCCCTGCATCTGCCACTGATGCAAGTGCAATTGATAGAATAATTAATATGATGCTGCCAAAGCATAGGGAGACCGCAAGATTGAGCGTAGGTGTACAGCAGGTCAATAAATTAATTGGCCCAACAAATAAAAACTCCCAAAGTGTTCTGCCTGAAGCTGCATGAAAAATTGACTTCCAAAAATAAATGGCGTCTGTTAAAAATGTGCACCCAGCAGCATAGTGTAACTGAATTCACATAATCTTTAAAACGAGGTTTAAATTTCGCTGTCACACCAGCCAGACTGCCCATCAAAGACTATGTTATTGGTGTTGAAACGGCCTGTAAGATCGTGGGTGCCTACACCAAACAGGCTGAAACACTTAGATCAGACTGTGTTAGACTACTCAAGCATCACAACCCTCCTAAGGCCAATATCTCTAGGAAAGAAAATGAAGCCCTTCAAAGTTTAGCAAAAGACAAATCTATCACCATCCTTCCAGCTGATAAAGGGAGATCAGTTGTGGTGATGAATACTGAGGACTATAAAGCAAAAGCCAAAGCCATCTTAAGTGACTCCAACACCTATGCCGTCCTCAAGAAAGATCCTACCAACAAATTTTCCAGCAAATTGATCAAAACCCTCCAAGAGTACAAGGAAGCCAAAGCCATCAGTGACATCACATACAAACGGCTATATCCCACCTCCACCACCATCCCCCGCTTCTATGGTCTCCCCAAGGTACACAAGCCTGATGTACCCCTCAGACCAATTGTGGCTTCCCGCGGCTCCATCACCTATCAAGTCGCCAAATTTGTCGCTTACATCTTGGCCCCACTTGTCGGAAGAAATGGATACTCCCTAAAGAACAGTGCTGAGTTGGTAGATGTCCTGGGGAAATGCCAACTAGATGAGACAGACATCCTAGTATCCTTCGATGTAACAGCCCTGTTCACATCCGTCCCGGTTGACAAGAGCCTGGAGGTGATATATGACTTGCTTGCAAAAGACTCCACACTTCAACAACGCACCTCTTTGTCACCAGCACAAGTCAGGGACCTCCTGTCCATCTGTTTAAAAACCACCTATTTTCAGTATGACAATGTGATTTATTCTCAAATAGAAGGTGCAGCCATGGGTTCCGTGGTCAGCCCCATTGTCGCCAATCTATTCATGGAGTGGTTTGAAGTAAGAGCCATAGAGACTTTCAAGTTCGAAATCACGATATGGAAACGTTATGTTGATGACACCATCGTTGCGTTGTGTGATTCCTTGTTGGATGAATTCACGGACCATATCAACAGTATTCATCCCTCCATCAAATTTACCAGAGAGGAAGAGATAGAAGGGAACATCGCCATGCTAGATACAAAAATCAGAAGAAACAACACAGGCCACCTGTCCTTCTCAGTCTACAGAAAGCCCACCCACACAGACCAATACCTCCAGTTTGACAGCAACCAACCCTTACAACATAAGCTAGGAGTTATTCGGACCCTCCACCATCGATGCAAGACCATCTGCTCGACTGAGGAAAACAAGTTGGAGGAAATACACCATCTTCAAAAGGTCCTTAGTATATCTGGCTACACTAAATCTGCCTGGGCCACGGCCATAAAGGACCAACTCAGAATCCCAAACTAAATCCAAAGGGAGTATCACCTTCCTTATGCCGGTCCTGTGACAGAAGCTTTGGCTAGGGTGATAAGGAAAGCTGGCGTGGCTGTACATCTAAAACCGTTCAACACCATCAGAAGCAGACTAGTTCACCCCAAGGACAAGATCCCAAGGAAGAAAAAGCCGGCATCGTCTACCACATCAAATGCGAAGACTGTGATGCTTGTTATGTTGGAGAGACCGAGAGAAGACTCAAAAAGAGGATTACGGAACACCATCGAAGCTCGTCTCCAGTAGGGCAGCATTGTCTGGAACGTAGACATTCATTCTCGGAACAAAATGTCTCCATATTACACCAGGAGAGCAACTGGTTCCGGAGAGGAGTGGCAGAGGCTATCCATATCTCGGAGGAAGAACCTGCCCTCAACCGGGACCGGGAAGACACACCCTCCCGGTAATATACCGGGAGCTCCTTATGTCACGTGACACCTCATCACGTGACAACAACAACACCTTGCCATGTGACAAATACAACACCTCGTCATGTGACAACAACATCCACACTTAGAACTGAGGAAGGAGACTGGATGGTCTCTGAAAGCTCTTTGAGTCAAAATTATGTTGTGAGTAAACGTTTAATTCCACTACAACACATAATCTTTGATTCAACGCACTCTGACGTCCTGGTTTATTTATAGCTGCCATAGTGACGTCATCTATTGCTAGCTATGCAGTGACGTCATCACCATAATGTATCATTCAGTAATGACGTCATAATCACGGTGCCACTTTTTGACAGCTTGCCGCATTCTAAACATTTGCCTTGTATATCCCTGTGTGAGTACAGCTCTGTCTCCTACCATATTAAGACCTGCAGGTCTCAGCGGCTTCGCCGCTGAGACCTTGCGGTCTCTATAAATTTTCCATTCTTAGGAATCAACTTACCTTAAATTTGTGGTCAGGCAGTTTATTGGGGTCGTAATGTTTTTTACCCTTGGATGATGAAGGTCCACCTATAATAAGCAAAGCATTTCATTAAAACAACACTAGTTTTTCTCAGGTGATAAATATAGGCCCAAAGCAACACAGGCCTTAGCAGAGGAATTAAGTGCTTCGCTTCCTTTAGGCCACACATTATTGATCTTTAGCTTCTCGGATCCTCTCAAGGCACTTTTTCTAGGGTCGGTCGGTAGGACAAAAAAAAAGGTGAAAAAAAAAATTTATAATGTCCAAAAAAAAATTTTTTTTTTCCATCGGCAGGAAATTCATTGTGTCGGCGGGTCCACGAAGCCAACAATCAATTATGTGTGGCCTTAGTTTGTCGATTCCAGTGGAATGTGCAACCTTCGATGGATATATATATTTTATCCATCAGCATCAGTGATGATTTGCAGAAAAGGGAACTTCCGAATCGCACGAAAAATACAGAACAGCAGGATTAACCCTTACTGGACTGAGCAGTCCCAAAAAAACAATTATGTAATTTTGACGTCATCAGGGACAACAGCAGATTTTAGGGACATAAGTGGCCCTACAGGCAGTAAGTTGGGGATGCACATTAATGTCCCTATAGTCGGTAAGGGTTAAAAGATAAAAAGAAAATCAATCGCTTTTATTCAAACTTTTCCTTGTCAACTACAATCTCCCAACAAATTTAAGAATGGGAAATCCAACAGTGATTAAATTTTTCATAAGTCGCAGCTCAGACATACAATGCAACTTTATCATCATCATAAAATGATAAGATACTAAAGCAGCAATTAAACCTTGTATCATCTCCACCATGTAATACAATTTTCTGATTTTACTCACCACTTAGTAAACTGTAGTCTGCTTGGCTGTAGTCGAACACTTCAATTTCTGGTTTTTCCTTCTTATTTCTAACGTCATCACCACTTTCTTCAGCTTTCCTTTTTTGATTTTGAGCATCTTTCACCCATGGTGGCTGAAAAAGATATATTCACATGTTTCATAATTATAAATGTGAGAGACCGAGAGAGGGAGAAAATTATTTATGTACCTGAAATGGGCTCACGAACTAGCTCGCAGCCCTCTTGGGCTTACAAATAACTTCAATATAATTTTGAAATATTACAAAAACAGAACTTGGGTACAACAGCAAATTTTCCAAAAATATGTGAATATTTCAAATTTTGAGAGCTTCTTGAAAATGTCAAGTCGTCAAAATTCAATTCAATTTTGACAGGAACTTTCAGAATGTAATATTTCGAGCAAAATAAATTATTCGCACTTTTCAGACATTGCATTTATCATGAAGAGATGTTCAGTGCAACACTCACAACTGCTCGGACAGGTTTAGCTATTTCTTCCTTCTCTCCTTCCCCTTCTTCCGTTCTCTTCTTTTTGGAAGGATTTTCGTCGTCAATTTTGAAAGCGATCATGTCCTCATTTCCCACTAATCTCTTTGGTAGTGCTAAAAATAAACAGAACATCTCTTAAGTCAATTTAGCGATACAAAATAGATGGATGGATGATTTGGGCTTCACAACCTGTATTTATACATTCAAGTGAGGCTTATTAGTAGGGAAAAGAGTCCTATACAATAAATATCCCTCTGATTCCACATGACATCCTCACCAAAAATATAATACACATCTTTCAGTGCCAAACAAAGGTCAAAAGGAATATAGGTAGGGGTGCTTACTGGACAAGCGTGTTTACTGGGCATTGTACCTGTAATAATTCATATATATATATATAGGTTTTTATTGACTGAAACATAGGTCACATTTGACCAAAAAGTCAGTTACAAGAGATATCAATACACAGGTTGAAAACAAGAACAGAAACAGATTATAATACTAACACACTAGAGATATAAAAGTCTAAAGCTACTTCTACATAAAGAAATGAAACATTAATCACAGTAGCAATAACATATTTTAAAATCACACTATGCTAGACATACTGGCAAAATTTAGCACTGAGGCGGCTTAAGATATTTCTTCATAGTACATACAGAGATAAACATTATTCACAGTAGCAATAATAATATATTTAAATCACACAGGCCATATATAAGGCCGTTATTTAGCACAGAGGCGGTACAGAACCATAGTATATAGCACCAACATATATACAGATTTATGAGGGATGAAACCATAGAGAAATGAAGTCAATGAAAAACGTTCAGGTTGATGAATATAATATATAATATATACAACACAATTATATAAATTAGCTATTTTATAAATGGGCATGACAGCAACATAAATATGCATACAGGTACAAGGCATATATTCACAAACAAATTATTGCTAGCAAATCACATGTGAAAACAATGTGTCAGTGCCATTAGCCACCCTGACCTTGTGGGCTGATTTAATTAATTAAAATTTACATTAAGCGCTGTTATCAGTTTTAATGACTATGTTTAAGAATTTGCCTAATGCAGAATTTATTTCTGACGATTTATTTGCTAGTATTTTAATAAATTGAGCTTTAGGACTTAACACGGAGAAGTTTTCTATCGTTTTGGCTGCCGTGTCAAATAGTACTGCTCTGTTGTCTTTCCAAAAATCACAAATCATAAGACAGTGAAATTCATCCTCTACAAGTCCAGATGTACATCTTTTGCAAAATCTTTCATCAGCAGGTATGTAGGGGCGTTTGTGTCTCCCCAGCTCTATCTTTAAATTGTGAGAGCTTAGCCTGAATCTGGCTAAACTGCGATATACATACATAGGTAAGCTAAAATTTAAATATGGTTCAATGCGTAAGTCTGTTTTAAATAGTTTATATGTTCTTAGTTTTGGGTTTTATCACTATCGTTTATGTCAGCCAACATATCTTCCCCTGCTTTCTTATATACCAAGGATGCCATTTTACTGGGCTTCATTTCAAAATCACTAATTCCATAAGCAATGAGTACTTGTTGTATTCTAGACAACCAACAAGGCAACTTTTTGTGGTTCAGAACCACTTGGATTTCATAACATTTACGAAGTAGTTTTGGACAGTTTTCCATTTTTAATCTATGCCAGTAGTTAATTGCAGATATTTGTTGTCTATAGATCAATGGGAATCTGCCAGTATCTGCTAAAATTGCTACAGTTGAAGTCTGACTTCGGACCCCAAGAAGATTTTTGAGAAATTTAAGTTGTATTTTTTCCAAAGAGTCAATTTGCTTAGTTGGGAACCAGATTTCACTGTTATATTCTAGAATAGGCACTATGTGGGTATCAAACATTTTAAGACTAAGATTAGGCGAGAGATATCCAACTGTAGATTTTACTCTCTCTTTCAAGGCATGCATTGCTTTTTGGGCTTGTGATGCCAAGTGTTCATACATCAAGCTGTGAGTGTTTCTTTTATTACTAATTATATGTCCAAGGTACTTATATGAATCAACAACTTCGAGTTGCTCATTATCAACCGAAAACTGCTGCTGTGTATTCTCAGATCTATGTCTACCACTCGGCTGTATTATCATCACTTTACTCTTTTGCGAGTTAATAAGTAAGTGCCATTTTCTGCAGTAAGTTGCCAAGTTATCTAATAAGATTTGCATACCTGTAGCACTCTCTGATATAAGTACTAAGTCATCTGCATATAACAAATGTGTAAAAGATGTGCCATCGATTGTTAAGCCCTGAGTTTGATCAAGTATTCTCCCATATCAGAAAGAAACAAGTTAAATAATTTTGGGCTAATAATACCTCCTTGTAGGACCCCATATGTACTTTCTATCTTTGAGCCAAGCTGGCCTTCCCACCTTACCTTGGCACTGGAGTTAGAAAACAGACTTTGAATAATATTCAGAAGTTTACCACGGTAACCTTGTTTTATCAATTTATAGTACAAGAATGAGCGGTTGATGAAGTCAAATGCTTTTGAAAAATCAACAAAAGTAATAAAAAAGCGTTTTTTTTCTTAGAAGCTTGGTATGACATCAATGTATCCAAAATAAATACATTATCACTAGTTCTGCAGCCTTTGCAGAAGCCAAATTGATTTGGGTCAGCTGAATCGGTAGCCTCCGTTTGGAAGATTAACCTTTTATTTACAATTGATTCAAATATTTTCCCCATACATGCCATAAGGGTTAATTTACGATAATTGTCTGGTTCGCTGCGACTACCTTTTTTATGCAATGGTTGAATTATGCCTTCGGACCATTTCTCAGGATAGGTCCCTTTATCCCAAATATAATTGAAAAGGATAGTTAGAGGCTGGATCATGTATTCAGATAAATATTTATAAAATTCATTGCTTATACCATCGATGCCAGGTGCTTTACCTAACTTAAGACTCTTTAATTCAATCTCTACTTCATGAGTAGTGATGGGCGCATCAGTCATAACTGGATCATTAGAAAAGGAATTTTCATAGTTTCGCACAAACTCCTCGATTTCTCCAAGAAACTGAGTATCAAATTTCAGATTAGCATTTTCAGGTGGACACTGTATACTCTTGAAGTATTCTTCAAACGATTCAAGGGAAATAACACCAGTTATAGAGCCCGAAGAGTTTTTCTTTAATCTATCCCAGTATTTCCAATACTCAACTGGGTTATTAGTTTGCATCTCACATAGACGTTCTCTTATACTAGTTTGATACAATCTCTTTTTCTTCTGAGTTAAAGCCCTGTACTCCTTCTTTAACTTACAGTACTGGGCAAGATTGATCTCTATACTAAGGTAATTATTTTTTGAGAAATCATTCACGGCACGCTTGAGTGTCTTGCACTCGTCATCAAACCATTCATTTTTGGGAAATGTATCTCCTTTACTCTTTTGATATTTTCGTTTGAAATTTTTTGCAATAGCAGTATCAAGCAAGCAGTACATATTGTCAATGACATTGTCAACTCCCTTATCAGAAACAATATTATTTATAAATTCATCATGCAATGATTCACACAAATTACCATTTAATGAGCTTATGAGGCCGGATGCTTTCTCCATATCAAATACATATCTAAAGAATTTATCGCTGGATTTACATTGTTTCTTACTTGTAGGGGTGGTTTGTTTGCCCCTAGTGAGCTGGAGGGAGAATAACAAAGGTCTGTGGTCAGAATCTGAATTTAAGGGATCAATTGTAAATGATATCATTTTCCTAAAACAGTATGTGTCACATATCAAGTAATCAATCAAGCTTTTGCCATTGGCTGTATAGCAGGTACACATTCCAGTAGTATTATTGAAATAACCATTCATTATACGCATATCCGTAGATTTACATAATTCCAATAATTCCTTGCCATACTTGTTAACCTTGGAATCATCGGAATGCCGTACACTTTGAGGAAAATCACACGGGGCATTGTTACAAAAAGCATTGTACATATCATGACTATCTTTGCCTGCAGTTAGTATAAAATCAGATTGATTACCTGTCCTGGCATTGAAGTCACCACATATTAAAACATTACCCACAGTGCTAAAATGGGTTATCTCATCTTGTAATAAATGAAATGCATTATTGTCTTGAAAACTAGAAATTGTAGATGTGGAATCTAATGGGGGAATGTATACGCTTCCCAAGTAAATGTCGGGACCATTAATTTGTTTAATTCTAAGCCACACTGCAAAATCAGAGTTTTTAACGACAGATACAGTTCCATCATCCAATAATTTACTACGAACCAATATTCCTATACCTCCTGCAGGTTTCCTCGCTCGTGAATGTTGAAATTTTCTTTGGTAATGTATAAATTCAAAGTTTTTCACAATTGGTTTGAAGGTGTCAAGTTTCATTGTTTCGAGAAATACTACTAGATCATGATTGTTAATATATCCTATAAATTCCTGTCCACTGAGTTTATCACCTAGACCATTAATATTCCATACCATTATTTTCAAATCTTCATGAGAGATAATGTCATGTAATACTGAATCTTCAGAATGATATTGATTGCCATCCAGAGTGTCATTTGCGACACTGCATCTTATATTAGAAGAGTTAGTATTATTTAGAAGACTGTTTGACACTCTATCATTTATCATATCATTTACAAGCACAGCATCTTGCTTTTGATTACAATAATTTAGATTCACATTATCAGTTATATTAACAGAATTCTCTATGCTAGCATTGTTGGTAACATTTGCATTTTGACGATCTTTAACAATAAACTTGATATCAGACAATCCACAAGGAATCTGGGTGGCAGGCAGAACACTAACACCAGTACAAAACATATGGCATTCCAAGATATTAAGGATCCTTCAAACACAAAATTTTATATCACAATACAATTGAATGCATGAACATTTCTTACCTTTAGTGACCTTAGTTTTTGGTTTTTCTACAACTTGCGTGTGAGGCAACAACTTCCATGGAATTGTACTCTGAAGCAAATAACAAACAATACAAAATCTCAATCAAATAATTTTTTCTTAAAATACGGCAATTTCAGCAAATGACTCTAAAACAAAATAATTTTATTTTACTTACAGGATGAAGATTGGTTCCGGAAGCCAGCTTAGAGGGCAGCACGATCTCTTTCGGAATTTCTAGACCCTTGGAAAGCTCTGGTGGCAAATACTGGAATCAAGAACGGTTTTCAATGATATTTATTGTTGAACATTGAACGAATATCATTTAACACTCTCTGGAAGTTTTATGCTTCTGAGTCGTGAAACTTCCCAGTCAATATAAGGAAACTCAAAAGTAACAGCAAGATTATAAGATTAGAATAGCTTAAGTTCTATCACCTTATCATTATCTCAACATGCCTCTGATGGATGGATGGATGATTGATTGCCACTTTACATCTTGAATTTATGCACTGGGTAGGCCAGTCAGGACAGGAGAACAAGGCAATGAGGCGAAGGATGATTGAAACAACCGTCCAACACTGCATACCTCTTAACGTTTAAGGACACTTTAACAGACCATTAGATGGATGGATATTTTGGGATATTCTGTTCTGTATTCACGCACTTTGGAAGGCCAATTAGAACAGGACAAAGGTGGAGGATTCGGCAATAAGCGAAGGATAACTGAACTGCCATCCAACATTGGTCCAGTACTTTAGGAACAAAGTTTTTGCAAAGGTCATTTTCTTTACATTATATATTCAAAACCATTTTTACTAGAAATTTATTTATTTCACTTGTGTGGGAATCTTGACCAAATAAGGTCTTCCCTTGCAATGGCGAGAAATCCAAACTCTGTTTTCACGAATTATGATGTTTTGTATCATGAATGTGCGAGGTACCCTATCTTTGGACAGAATAGAGATATCAAAACACATATTAAAGCCTAATTCCAGAAGAATAAAGTCATTTTCAAAAGAATATTATAAGAGGCTGACTTTCAACTCATTTTGGCGGACCAGGGTTCAAATGATCTAAAACACTAAAAGAGCTGAGTTTGGGTTTAACGCTTCTGCAGCACCTTATTGGGCTATATCGAACACTAAAACTGTTAAACGCACCTTTGCCATAGGATGGATGAAGGAGTTCTTAATCCGGTTGGAGTGGGCGGCAGATGCCGTGTTGAAAGGCTTCTGCTTCTCGCTAAATACTTCTAGTAACGGTTTCTTCTTCAATTCAACTAATTGAGGCATCACAAGTGGTTTTTTGTCATCTTTTTGGTCTGTTTAAAAATGAAAATAAGATTTTAATCAAAAATCAATTACAAATTTCAAGTGCAGCACAAGAACTGAATGAGAATGGAGGCGTGAAAGTGATGAACAAGACAAAATTTAATAAAAGAAAGAGATTCAAGGATAAGCTCAGAAGTGGAGCTTATGCTCAACATTAAAAGTGGATGGACGGATGATTGGGGCTTTACGTCCTGTATTTATGCACTTGGTAGACGCGAGGGATAACCAAAACAAAATATTGAAGAGCAAAGATCTCCCAAATAACACACTACACCATCTATAAATAAAGAAAATTACAGACCTATCAAAGAAGGTATCGTCGTGGAAACGGAAGATTCTTTAGACATATCGTGAGGACATCTGAGTGTGGAAGTTACTTTGTATTTGGGATGCTGCTCCTTTGCGGGAAATAGGACTTTTGGTTTGGTCTCAATCTGAAATTTGAAGCAAACACCAAATAAAGACATACAAGAATCTCGGGATTTAAAGCAGTAGGGATTCTGATGCAAGAAAAAATATTTAGACTTCACTTAGTTAACATTTTTTGTAAACGTGTCCAACATTGAATAGGGCACTTACTTTTTCCAAAGGCAAGTCCCGGGATGTTGTGACAATATTGTGGAGCTCTTTCAAACTCTGTCGGATTAGAGGAGGAATGGGGTTACAGCATGCTAGAATTCCCGTCTGTTCTCTGTAAAAAAATCAATTTAATGAATTTATCATTTCAAATTTAATACAACAACCTCGGAGCAAGAGCATTTATGTTTGTCAAATAATATAACTACTTTATTATAATATTCAAACTGTATCAAGCTTATCCCAACTATGGCATTTCATATGATAGTCCTATAATTCCTTTCTTAATTCTTTATTTTCCTTCATTAAGCCAAACAGTGGCAGCATACATTATATTTGTCCAAGCCAATAGGCTTCAGTTACCTGTGGCCAGCATCAAGCACAAACACGCATTAACTAGAAAAGCACATGGAATGTGCACCTCCAGAGCTGGATAGTTGGGTTGGCCCTGGCCAGGGGCAGACTGGCCTATGTGGCAGGGTGGCAGCTGCCATGGGCCCATCCTCTAAGGGGGGTCCATGCAAGATATCAAAAAAATACATATATAATTGTACATGTGATGTGACCAAATTAACCAAATAAGACAGGGCAGGAGAGGGTAGGAAAGAGCTAGGAATGTCTGGGAGAAGACGCAAAGAGGGAAATGTCAAAAAATTATAGGCTAGGCAAGAGTTGAGAAGGAGGCAGGGTAATCGCTGGCAGACAGAGACAAACACTTATAAGTTAGAGGTTTTTGGAAATATGATGTGGATTATCAGATAATTAGTCATGAGTCGAATCTATTCCATTCCATGATAAAGGCATGTTCTCAAAAATATTGGCCCCGCTGTGACTTATGTTAATGTGTGTATGTATTAATTTGATACAAATAAAAGTTCAAAGTTCAAAGCCTTGCCTTCCATGCTGGAATCAGAGTTCCATATTGCACAGAAAGAATCTCCAGCCCTCTGGATACCGATGGCTTCTGGTGGCCTATAGCGGCGCCCAGACCCCCTGCCTCATTGTGCCTCCCCCTCTCCCAAAATCCTGGTTACGGCCCTGGTAGCGCACAAATAAACTTTCCGGGAACCTCAGACATTTTGTAGGCCTGTTTTTCTGAGGTCCGTAATACTGTTTAATCAGCCTGGGATTAGCCAAAATGATTCGAGTTCTGTACCTAATCAATGGATTGCGCCGGTGTTACGAAACATACAAAGGCTTTGCGAAGATCATCAGGCATCTGTCAGACATTCAGTCTGACAAACAGGCACCTCTTGTCAGACCGAAAGGATTCTTGTGAGACCAGAAAATGTCATTGCTGCATTAATACAAAGGGACAGAATTATTGATTGTCGAGCTTTCAAAAAGAATATTATTGATTGTCTGAATTGGGCCTAAAAGCAAAAAAATAATAATAGGCCTAAATGGAATTATTTTCATATTAACTTTAACACTTCAATTATGGACTGGGAAACCAGAGATTTAAGTAATTATCCATTGCAAAAGCACAGCTCTACAATTGTCATATGTATTGACAACTGTCCCAGAGGTCCACAGACCAAGCATGGTCATGGGTGCAGAGTTTTGAGGCGTGGCATAAAATTTCATAGATTTTTAACACCTCAAATGTTTATTATGGCACAGAGAACACAATTGTGTTCCACTCATCAAGAGTTTTAAATCGATACACATACACGTATGTATGAATCTTCATTGAGTACATCCCAGGGCTACTGTTGATAAGTTTCGGTGTTGGTGTTTAATAAAAAATTCTTGTTTTCATCACAGAAAATATGTAGGCCCTTCCCCAAATTTATTTCCACTGCTGCTTCCTAATCCCCCCCTCCCCCAAATCACAGTATCAGACATGTATATATGTCATTTGTGAATTTGTAAAATGTCAAATGGGTGTTTAACACAGATAAAAATGTTCTTAATTAATCAAGATATTTTTTAATTAAAATCTTCATTCGGGGGGGGGGGGGTTAGTTTAACCCACCCCCCCTCCCAACCTCTACCTTTCTCAATCGGCAACTGCATAATTAAATGCATTAGTATCATAATTATTTTCAGTTGATACCAGACAAAAAACAACAACACATAATCATGCCTTATGGATTCCTCTTTCTATTCTGCCTTTTGGTGCAATTCTTGCAACGCACAGATTCTTGTTATAGATGAAATATTTTTGCATTAGTGATTTAACACTACAGACGTAAAATTGTTGATATGTCTGGCAATGTAACAAAATGTAACCATTTGATCAGCAATTTTTGTGCAATGTAAATGGGACATTGTGCATCAATAGATTTTGATAAAATTCCATAGTTAGGCAGTTAGTTATGTAAATGAACAAATGTGATGGGTTTTATTCATAATCTAGTGGTATTTCATGGTATGGTGAGGGCTTTAGTTCCAAGTTTTTTTTCGGCAAAAGACACATAACCGCACACCAATGATTTGGCTTCACAATCCACATGGGGCTGGTTGGGGGATTCCCGTGAGGCTGTATGACGCCACCTCCAGATGAGGTCACCAAATCCGCCATATAGAAACTGCCCTGAGACATGATTTCACAATGACGTCACAGTCTGGCAGAACCTCATGTCCATTCTATGTATTTCTATGGTATCAAACATTTATAAAGTAAACAACTAGTGCTGCCACACCTGGAATTAGTTTCTGCTTCAGGATGGTGCTGCCATCTAGTGTCTATGTAACTTAGCAGCCAGACGACTTCGACCAATCAGATCGCTTCATTTCGGCAGGAACCTGTCAGCTATATGCAGGCTCTGCTGTCAGCCTGTGCTGACCAATCACATTGCTGCATTCCGATTTTGGGTTAGGGACAGGCAGGGGTAGCCATTGTGGTTTGGTCAAAACACATCAGAAAAATCTCAATTTCTGACTATTCTCGGCATTGCAGGCATCTATTTGCAGACGTTACAGATAGATCTATCCCTTATCTATCAGCCACATCACTCTGACTCATTAGGAAGGCGTGTGTGCAGAGGTGGAGGAGAAAATAGAGTTGAGTTGAGTAAATCACTATATGTCATGTTTACCGAAAGCAGGAAATGAAGGCTGACGGATCAGCTAGCACTGCCATGCAGTCCTCCGAGCTGCAAGCAGCTCTGGAGGAATTATTCAAATCCCTACCGGCTAATATTGCAGTTAAATCTAGGCTTGCTTGATCACTGCTGGGCAACCTCTACACGCATTCCCTGGGCATCCCACTCACCCAAACTATCCACCTATCCTTCTTTTTCTGTCCTATCTTTCTGTAACCACCAAATAACCTTCTAAATGCCCTCTTATTTACGATTTTTAAGCCATTTCAAAATTCTCACCAGGAGTGCATGGATCTCTCAAAAGCTTTCAAAGCAGACATTGCATTTTCCTCACACAAGTCTTCTCCTGCTTTCACTTATGAAACTACAGCAGTAATACTTTGTGAACCTCTAAACCCCTATCAAAGGCTAATTATTTCACTATATATATCAGTTTTACAGCAAATTCATTTTCATTTAATTACTACCAAACCAAATACTGCCATATCCATGCAGATATACCGCAGCACACCTGGCGGTTGGAGGCCACACTATTTGCAACTCACTGCCAATATCAACATGCTGAGTCCAGTTTGTGCCTATATTTCCGGCAACCTCATTGACTTTCATAATTGCTATCTCAACCACCGTCTTCTCAAACAATCCAATTTTTCTCCTTATCAACTGCTATTTACCTTCGCACCTGCCAGGACTCATCCTCACCTGTAGGTAAATCAGTGAATTACCAAATTAAACCATTAATTTCACCTCCACATTCCACATCTTTTCACTTTCTCCATTTTACCCTACATAGATTCAAACCTAAACCCAAATTATTTCACCACTGCTACTTTGCACTTTCAATATCATCAAATGCCTCTATGACTTTGTATACATATTCCATACACTGCATCATACATACACAAAAACATACCTGCACATCATATGTGTCTCTTCACATATATGATACATCCACACACATTGTTAGAGAGAAATGCCCATAAAAACCTTTGTCTCATTATTTTTTTCACCATGGGCAATTTCTAGTAAAGAATATTTGAAAACTTACTTTGGAAGTAATTCAGCAATCTGCAACAACATGTGGTTTGGCAGGACAAATCTGAAATCAGACCAAAAAAAAAAGATTGAGTTTAACATTTTGACCTTAGAGGGTTCCAGAGGAGTCCACTCATTTACACCATATGTGGGATCTTCTACTTGCCAAGCATAGACACAAATACAAGAGGATGGATGGATGATTGGGGCTTTATGTCTTGTATTTATGCACTTGGTAGGCTATTAGGACAGGGGGAGTACACGGCAATGAAGCGAAGGATGATTGAGACAGCCATCCAACATTGGCCAAAGTGACCCGGCAAGAGCTGGATTCTAACCCTGGACTTAGCGTTTGGCAACCCAGCACGCTACCACTAGACCAACCCTCCCCCCTCAAAAATACAAGAGGACTACACATTTAAAAGCTCTCATTGTCTGGCTAGGATGTTGATCATGAAGGACTTGCAATAAACAAAGATAAGTTGTCCTTCAACCAGGAATTGAACCCTGGACCAACAGAGGACGAACCACAACCCTTACCACTCAGCCAGTTTACTACAGATCTCCACAACGGATCTATCTTTCAAGCAGATGGATGATTTGGGCTTTACGTCCTGTACTTATGCACTACGGTATGCTAATCAGGACAGGAGGACGACACAGCTATGAAGCGAAGTATTAAAACATTCAAAATTTTAGCATCAAGAATTCTTTTATCTTACCCTATACTTTCATCCTCAGTTCTGGCGGTTCTATCTCTCCAAGCGTAAATCTCCTTCAAAGCTGTTAATTGTCTCACATTAAACGCCTTCTTGTGTTTTCGGTACACATTCATGTGGTCGTCAGGACGAAGGCGTGGTTTTTCATATCGCTGAAAGTAACATTAGGGAAATAAGTATTTGATGTATGTCACCTTTTCCTATCTTGAACAATTGCCATAACTCCAAAGTTCAGAAACGTAACAGACAGATAAATTCAAACCGTACAAGTTAGGGAATGTACAGAGCTTAACTGATCGAAAAAGACCTACCTGTTTTAAGACTTCTGACATTGTTTTGACATCGTTATTAGCAATAAATTCAAATCTTAAACAGCCTTTTAAAACTAGATGATTGAATTGATTATACTTCACTTGTCTAGAGGCAAAGTATTACATCTTTCAAAATTGCTCATTGCATAACATACAGATTTTAAAAGTTGCTTCCAAAATAGCAGCTGAATGCCGAAGGTTTGCTGCCATGCAGCCCATACTTAATTTTATTACAACCTTGACCACCATGTCATCATGATCTTGACCTACTTACTTTCAAGCAGATCTGTTTTGACCTCTGAACAACGGACTGCAACATGTTGCCCTGCTGGTTACTTCTGTCAATAAGGTCATTTCTCGCCCGATCGTACAAGTACAGGAGATAGTGGGTGTCCTCCCGCGCGTACTTGATGAGCTCCTCCGGTAAAGGTCTGCATTTAAAAGGTCAATATATATTGCTAAAATTTAACAAATACAATTTCATAATTCGTTCAAAAGATTTATTCAAAAGTGAAATCTATGAGTTGATTGCGATATTTTACTACAACCATATACATGAATGATTCACAAAATTTAAGACGTAAATCACTTTTTTTAAAGATGGATAATCAGGGCTCTACATCCTGTATTTATGCACTCTGTGGGCAAATTAGGACAGGAGGAGAACACAGCAATGAGACAAAAGATGACTGAAACCATTGTCCCATATTGGTGTAAAAGTAACATCTGAGGCCTAAGTGCAACTAACGGAGTCAATCCTCCCATTATCGACACTTTTTTCCTACATGAAAAAAAGTCTCAATCTGATTTTAGGATGATCGGGGCTTTAAGTAAAGATCCTGTATTAAAGCACTTTTTCGGCTAATTAGGATGGGAGGAGGACATGGCAATCAGGAGAAGGATGATTGAAACTGTCGTCCAACATAGGCCCAGGTGACCCAGCAAGAGCTGGATTCGCACCCTGGGCCCAGTGACTGGCAGCCCAGCATGCTACAACAGAGCTAACCCTCCCCCTAAATCTCAATCAGACTTAAAGTTGAAGCCAATCTTTAATTCTTACCGGATTCTCCAATCGGCCATCTGATACTGTTTATCCGCTTCCACACCACAATAATGTCTCAGCATGAATGCAAATGAAAACTGCGCAAATCCTAACATTCTACTAGCTTGGCCAGTGTCAAACATATTCACAACGTACAGTCCAAAATCTCTTTGTAACCAGTCGATGTCAGAGTCAGAACCGTGGAAAACTAGAAAGAGAAAAAGATCAAAGGGTGAATTAACAAATTGTTTTCTGAAGACAGGTGTATACAAATTGGTGGATCCCTAATATGTCTAGAAGCTGTGTTTGGAAGTTGGGAAATATAAACATGTCAGTGCAGACCAGTTAGAGATGTTATAGTCTACCAGTTGGTTGTCTACCAGTAAGCTGTCTACCAGTTGGTTGTCTACCAGCTGTGACCTGTACTATTGCGTGAGTAGTCAGTACATCACTGGATCCAAGGCAGTGTGGTGAATGAAATAGCAATCTCACATTTCAAAGTAACAGTGGACAGTTTAGACAGATACCGATCAATACAAATAATTTATTGGTCGCAACTGGACAAAAGTAATGAAGAATTTAATAGTTGATAGCTTACCTTTGACTATTTTGGGATCAGTGAACACTTCATTTAGCACATGCATGTCAGCTCGGAGCTCCAAGGTGTCAATTATATAGTCATTTGAGCGAGAGGATATCTGCATCAGGCAGGTGATTCCTTGATAGGTACGGTAGGAGTGGTGCTGAAATGTAAGAACAAGAATGAGATGTAGTCTAATTATTTTGGTTGGAAATTCTGAAATTTGACAGTTTCAATAAATGGTAAAAAACAGTCAATATTACATCGGAGTTATTATTAAAGAGTTTTCAAGAAATAGAAAAGAAATAAATTCAGGTCCCCAGTCAAATTTGAATACTAAATTCAAGGTCTTAGGATATCATTAGGATGAAAATGATCAAAATACAGGGACTTCCAGCGACATTTAATTGTTGAAAATTTTTCTTACACTCCTAAAACAGCGTTTGTTTAGAGAATATCAGCCATGCAATCAACATCAATCTACAATGGATTTGCAAGGACGTTTTTCTGCTGATAATCAGGATTAAGGACCAAATTATTTTTTTTAGTTTTTAAAGACTTTAAGGACATTTCCAGGACTTTCCAGGACCACTTTTTTTAAAGACTTAAAGTTGCCCCGAATGATGAAATTCTTAGCTAAATATAGGTGATGTCATGTGTAGTATAGTATAAACTTGTGATAAATAACATTTTTGACTAATTTGTTGAAGTATCTGTTTGATTAGAAAAATTATTTAGTTATTTTATGTACTTTTTCAATATAGTTTCTCCCTCCTCCAGCACACCCATTTATAGATGATGTCCCAAAGACCATTGTTAAAATATATTGCTGCAAGTTATCAAATTACTACAATGGTGATGATGTCACAAAGTTGATTGGACTGAGGCCTTGCTGTTTTTTCCGTGCGTAACCAAAATAAATCTAGGGGTCATTTGGGACACAGTTGGGGTCATTTCAGCAAGAAAAAAAATCCCAAAAGTCAAGAAACTTTGCACACTGGCCAGCATGGCCACGCTACACAATAAAATGAGAAAAATAGCACCTGACACCTGACCTATCATTCGGGGTAACTTTAAGAATTTTCAAGAATGTTGAAAACCCAGTTAATTCCAGTTAATTCTACAACCTTTCCATGACAGGGTTCCCACTCCTTTAACAAGATCAATTTCAAGGCTTTTTCAAGGCTTTTTCCAGGCCTTTGACAAAAATATACTATTTTCCAGGCTTTTCCCGATCTTGAAAAGCCATCCCTGAATTTCCGGGTTTTCCCGATTTCCCGGAAGGCGCGGGAACCCTGTCATCTTCAAATTTTGGATCGTATCCAAGATTATTAGAGTTCATAACATTCGAAGTAAGTACAGTTAATTTATTTTCTCCTCACCTCTAAATCAACAGCTATCTCCTTACACTTCTTTAAAGCATCACACATCTTGTTTAGGTCACTGGAGGTCGTAACAAAGGTCAAAGGGGTCGATTCAAGGTCAAGAGGCTCTTGTGGCTCCACCTTCTGGATATTTGTGTACTCAGGATTGAAGTTGTCCAACTCCGTTTGATATGGGTGTGGGTAAGAAAATCTGAAGTAAAATTGAATACAGGAAAATATAACATCAGATACAGGTTTCAATTGAGACGTATTTTGAACTATCTGAAAATAAATATTTAATCAGCATTAATTTTCGGGAGTTTGTCTTAAACTTACTCTTCTCCAGTGAATTCTTCACTCCGTATAGAATGCACTCTATCGTCTGCTTGGGCTTCTAGAATACTGTCTGCAATTTCCAAACATTCATGTTTCAAATGAGATGACAAAATACTGTCAACATAAGACAAATTAATTAAAATTTAATTCATTAACAATTTAAAACACAGTACAATATGCACTGACAATATAAACCATGGAATACTCACCTTGCAAAGGCACAATGGCATTGAGCTTTTCCTTAATCTTAGGCACAAACGGAATAGGAGAGTTGTCTATTTTGTCCTTGAACTTCAACTGGGGTCTCTGGATGTTTCTGGCTGTCAATAACTTGTAACTGCTTAATGACTTCTTGCCCGTGGAGACGTTCACCTTCGAAAAAAAAATTGAATATATGTACAATGTATTAGAAAAACATATTGATATTTGGGACAACTACAGTTCAATGAATAACATGTCTGTTGTGAGGGAAGTTGCTGCATGAAAGGTGGCTGGGGCTGCATATTTAGTTAGCTAAGTAGGGATACTTTTAAGTCCATGAAAAACAGTGAAAGAACTGGCAAATAAAAAGAAATCAAGTTAAAAGTTTGCGCTACGATTACTTTACAATATGAATGTAAAACAATGTTGCATACAGTATAGCTTGCAAAATCTCGCAAAAAATTAAAACAAATAAAGATATAAAAACCCTAAGGGCTGTTAGCCTGAACAGTGTTATAAAGCTGTACCATACCTTCTTATTCCAGCTTCCGCTGATGGGGTTCTTGGCAGTCATACTTGCGATGACCAAAGGAGCCTCCTTCTTCTTAACACCAGAAGCTTCGTCCAGGAAACTTCCCTGCACACAGGACACAATTAAGATGCATTTAATTGACATTTATTAACTATAGAATAAATAGTCAGTCAACAGACAGTAATCGAAACAAAATTTATAAAAAAAACATATTTGATTAATAATTGATTCTTTTCTCTATATTATGAGCACTTACAACCCTCTCCAACAACTGATCATTGGCATCAACAATGAAGTCAAATCGATCTTCAATTTCAACTGTTTCACTTGTGGTTGCAACATTCCCCTTTGCCCCGTGGTAACGCATCACTTCTTGAATTCTACAAAGAACAAATAAGATATAAGACAGATAAAAAACTGAGAATAATGAATGGTATTTTCAAGTGAGGAGCAGCAAGAAGAAACACTAGAATGTAAGTGAAACTCCCACTTTTCAAAACGATGACTAATACATTCTAATTGACAAATCATTAGTTTGATCAATTTGGCATTCCCAAAAAATTACACTTACCAATTTCTCTTTCTAAAAGTTTTATCCCCTCCCCCACTTGCCACTTATTGCAAGATTGCAGAGGGAAATAAATAGTAAATGTTGAATTGCTTTCACCAAACTTACAACTGAAGAATTCTGCCCGACTCCATCTCCATAATGTCCCGAAAGGCCGGAAAACTGGAATAGTAGTCAAAGTCATCTCCTGCACTCGGAAGTTCATTTGACGCCTTTGTTGCCATCATGAAGGCCCTGAGTGCTTGCTAGAAAAGATAAGAATACCTTTATTGTCACAGACACAGTGTAAGTGGACATACGGCCAGCGGCTGACAGTAAGTGTCAGCGCTCCTCTTTTTTCTATATTATGCCACGGATGAGATGGTATCGGGATGGCATGCTGATGTCATGTCTCAACTTAAAGTATACAGTCTGGTTATTAACCCACTCAACTCATACATTACGATCAATATACGTCTCAGCACCAACAACTGGCACGTGTATTAAATTCTCCAGTTCAGACATTTCGTTTACTTGCATTATCGCTCATTGCACCTTTGTAGAGCAGATTTTTCATTGGATACAACACAAATACACTTTAAAATGGTTTCAAATGAAAGTTGGTGTCCAAAACATCACCTTAGAGAAAGCGTTAACATCTTTAAAGCCGGGAATAAACTCTTCTTCACTGTTTTCTGACTCCATCGTGCTTTCTTCTGTTGCCATTTTTGGTTAGTTCCCGGAACACCACCAGAGCACAGACAAGAAGCGCCACCTGTCAGTAAAAATATTGGGAGCTTTTCTGTGTTTAATTAGCGTTAATTGCAATTAGGGCGTCTGGGGGGTAATCACCTGATTGCTTAGCTTCTGGTACAACATATCTGAGCACACAGAAGCTAATCCAATCAATGTCAACCCCATCAGAAAATTTTCTTTGCTTTGTCAACAGAGGAAAATTTTAGGAAGCAAATATTTCTGACCCAGTTTGTGGAATCTGACGTCACGGCCAAAACAGAGCAGGTGAGAGGATGGGAGAGATGAGTTGGAAATCTAGACTTTAAAGTGAGTAACACTTGTTAATTTCTTTTTTAAAATGTGTAAAAACTTTCTCAACACATGCTGCCAACTTTTCCACCTGTGTACAAGCTATTTCAGGGCTTGATTTCTGCGAGATCGACTTTTGAAGTGAAGGCATGTCTCAGGTAGACTTTGCAAAATTTGTGAATCCATTGCTGGATTTGTTTTGTTGATTGGCACTGCAGCTGTCAGACTGTCAGTTCAGGTAGTGCCATTGCCTGCTGCTATGTGTAAGCTATTCAGTAGAAAGTTGCAAGAAGAGATGAAGTACCTGGTACATGTGTCTGACATGCACTGTAGTCCCACACAAATTTATTTGCAACATGTACTATGATGTAGGCTTAAGTTGACAATAACAATGCATGCAACTATCTCAGACTTGGCATAATGATGTAATCGGATTGGTTTAAAATGTCAGAGAGGTTGCCAGTTACAACTTTTTGAAAATATTTCGCGTAGATTGATTAGTGCCCTCAAAATGCTTGTATAGTCTTGAATCTTTATACCAGGTATATCTACCGTAGAAATCACTTGAAATTTCCCGATTCTAGAGGGCCTCTAGCAGAAGTTTAGGGCTTTAGGCTTTTCTTTTCCCTCTTTGACAGCTATACTTTGAATTGAAGGTTGTTGTGAGCGAAAAAAATTACCGTTAATTTAATAACTAGTAGTACTTTAATAACTGTTTTTCCTAATTAGTAAGCAATTACCAGCTGATCACTTGATTTCACAAACTGTTTATTTTAACAAGTGGAACCGAGAAAAGAAACTAAGAAAGTAAAATTGAACAATGACCAAGCAGATAATTGTATAACAGTAGGTGATCAAATAAAGAGCTGCAATGATAACATTCTTTTAACTTTTGGAGAGTGCTTTCGTGGTTATCACAAAACAATGAACTTTGGTGTCAAAAGCAAATAAGAATGAAAATGAAATTTATCGTGCACATGAACCACTTCTTGTCATTTTTTAGGACCTCCACGAAGTGAATGAATAGACAAAACAAATTTTTTTTTTTTTAATTTTTGGTTTAATTACAGAATGTCCAGTTCAGAGGAGGAAGAAGACAGCCAGCAGCTTCAGGCTGCGTACAGTCTTTCTGATCTTACCGAAGTTTTAGATGATGACAGTACAAAGGCAGCCAAATCTAGTGTTGACAAATCTGCCAGTGTTGTTGTTGACAAATCGGAAGAATCTAAACAACAAAAAACAGCTGATAAGTCACTCCAATCACATGAGGCAGTAAAACACGTTGAAGGGACCCGAGAAGAAACTCAACAAGTCTTATCTCCGGCCAGTGTCAGTACATCTGTGGAAGAAGATAAGAATGATAGTAAAGATCCGAAACCTACTTCCAGCTCAACAGAGTCAAGTAATGCAGGTGATCGAGATAACCCGACATGTACTGAAGAGTCGCAAGTAACGAGTGCTGTCAGTGACCATGCTAAAGATCATGCGACTCCTAGTACTTTGCAACTTGACTCAGATGCCGGAATTTATGAGAATGTCGACCCCCCTACTCCAAAACCGAACCTAAGAGTCCGGAGAAGCGATGGTTTTAAGTTCAAGTCTAAGAGCATGGACAGGGCATCGTTTACGAAGAGGGAGAGTTCTGCCGATTACACCCTCGGTGATAGTTCGGACAGTATAGATGTCGCCACTGGTGGTGATGACGTCGAAAGGCCATCGCATGAATCTCATAACTCTCCATCACCTTCGAAATCTATGACAAGCGTCAAATCAGACATAGGAGGACGACTGTATTACGACCGATCACCTAGTCCTGCTCGTATGTTAGACGGCGGTGACTCTGACATCAGAACTGAAAATTTACCGGAAAATCCTAGTAATTCGACAGAAGATACATCAGAAGTTGACGGCAACGTAACGTCACAAAGTTCAGATCAAACAGAATTCAAAGACACTCTACAATCCCCTGACAATAGCACGGATAATTCTACGGAATCGAACAGTGCCTATTCGACCGCTCGACGGACTATGACTTTCCCTGGAGCCGGGGGAGATACCAAAGTCAAAGTTTTACCGGACGGACCTCCTGCTGTCCAAGCTGTAAGAAGGCAGAAACAACCCCCAGAAAATGAAGGTAATTAATTTCAATATTTCAAATGTTATTTCAAATGTTTGCTTTGTTGCAATTGCACTATTTCAGTTGTTCGTTTGTGTTAGTTGAAATCATTGAATTGGAGTTTTTCCGTGCTTAACGACTGTTTCAAATGGTTTTTATGGAAAGAACACCGAAAAGTCACTTTCTCTTTCACACATACTTTCTCAACTTTTTGAAACTGTATATTGGTGATTCTTCCGACTTTTGATTTGAAACAAAACAAAACGTATTTATTTACAATCTCAAAGTATATTTCTGTTGACATTGATTGTTTTAGATGACTAATAGCCTTTATGCTTCATGTGATTTAGTTGTTATCTAAAACATTCACAATTGTATGAGATAATCACTTGTGTAATCTAGAAGTCAAGGTACAATTACCTGTGCAAGGGCTTGAGTTGATTATTTAGTTATCAACTGTTTTGATAATTTGTTTAGGCCTGTGTACAGTGTAGGAAGGAGAATTATTTCTGAATAATGTTTACAATTAAAATGTATGGCATTGGGACGTCAAATTCGTCAATTGCTGGGTTGCAGAACCGTTCAATTCTTTCTTGGTCTGATCAGACTGGACTAATTTCTCATGTTCGATGGTTAGAGAGCAGGCAGTGAAATCATCCTTCCCCTCATTGCTGTGTCCTGCTCCTGTCCTAATTAGCCTACCAACTACCAAGTGTATAAATACAGGATGTAAAAGCCCCAATCATCCGTCCATACTTTAATTAGGTAGTAGTGACTGTATTCAGAACCACAGAAATCCAAAATCTAAATATCTCCTGTAACCTCTCATTCTAACACTCTTTTTGAAAACTTGTCTTCCAAACCAGTTCAAGGGGAGGAGGGGGTGGGGGTTGGTCTAGCGGTAGCGTGCTAGGCTGCCAATCTCTTGGTCCAGGGTTCGAATCCAGCTCTTGCCGGATCATCTGGGCCTATGTTAGAGTCGGAACAGTTAGACGACTGTTTCACTTATCCTTTGTCTCGTTGCCGAGTCCTGCTACTGTCCTAACTAGTCTACCAGCTACCAAGTGCATAAATACAGGACGCAAAGCCCCAATCATCCATCCATCCATCCAAACCAGTTCAACCAAATCTCCCTAATATACATGATATATGAGCGTAAAAAATCTGAAATTAAAGTTAATTTGAAGCCACACATGTATACATGATGATGATCAATGAGGAATATGATCAAATAATTGTAGCACAAACGTTTTGTTGCAGTCTTTGATCTAGAGTGACATACATGACTAATACTTAAATCATTCCATTACAAGTGTCCTTTTGCAGCTGTTTTGGGATTTTGGAAGCACTGTGGTCATGCTGGTTGTCAATGAGTTGTCACGACAAATATTCCGATTGTTGTCAATTGTTTATGTTGCCATGACAACATGCAATCTTTTTACACCAATCGTGACAGAAGTCAAAAGGGCCCACTTATTCTGGAGTCACCCAGGATATGGAAAATGGAACATGAGAAATGGATCATGACCCCTTGTCTTGGACTCTGGTTCATTCTCTCCCACCGCCCCCCCCCCCCGAATATCCTTGATCCCCCCCTCTCCTCCCAGTTCCAGAAGTTCCAAATTTGACCCCCCTCCCTCTCTCGTCCATCATCATGTTCTGTGACGTCATAGATTTGTCATTTATGACCTATCTCACTGTCCCCACACACTTTAGTTTACAATGAAATTGATCTGTGTTAGTACTTGTTGTGTGTAGTTTATTTGCATGATATGACTACCATATCTCCCTGATTACAAGACTGAGCACTTTTGATTTGAAGTTGTGCATTTTCCATCCATTTCCCATCTTTGAATCTTTTCTCTCTACTCTGTGAATCTCTCTACCTCTCTCATTCAATAGGCCTACCTTCTTCATCCTTTCCCCATTTTCTCGATGCTCTCTCAAATAAATGGGGGGATCCCCTCTGTCCTCTCCCAATCCCCTCTGTCCTCTCCCAATCCCCTCTGTCCTCTCCCAATCCCTCTGTCCTCTCCCAATCCCCTCTGTGCTCTATCAATCCCGTCTGTCCTCTCTCAATTCCCTCTGTCCTCTCCAAATTCCTCTGTCCTCTCTCAATCCCCTCTGTCCTCTCCCAATCCCCTCTGTCCGCTATCAATTCCCTCTGTCCTCTCTCAATCCCCTGTGTCCGCTATCAATCCCCTGTGTCCTCTATCAATCCCCTGTGTCCTCTCCCAATCCCCTCTGTGCTCTCTCAATCCCCTCTGTCCTCTCTCAATTCCCTCTGTCCTCTCCAAATTCCTCTGTCCTCTCCCAATCCCCTCTGTCCTCTCCCAATCCCCTCTGTCCGCTATCAATTCCCTCTGTCTTCTCCCAATCCCCTGTGTCCGCTATCAATCCCTCTGTCCTCTCTCAATCCCCTCTGTCCTCTCTCAATCCCCTCTGTCCTCTCTCAATCCCCTCTGTCCTCTCTCAATCCCCTCTGTCCTCTCTCAATCCCCTCTGTCCTCTCTCAATCCCCTCTGTCCTCTCTCAATCCCCTCTGTCCTCTCTCAATCCCCTCTGTCCTCTATCAATTCCCTCTGTCCTCTCTCAATCCCCTCTGTCCTCTCTCAATCTCCTCTGTCCTCTCAATCCCCTCTGTCCGCTATCAGTTCCCTCTGTCCTCTCCCAATCTCCTCTGTCCGCTGTCAATCCCCTCTGTCCTCTCTCAATCCCTCTGTCCTCTCTCAATCCCCTCTGTCCTCTCTCAATTCCCTCTGTCCTCTCTCAATCTCCTCTGTCCTCTCTGTCCTCTCTCAATACCTTCCTTGTCCTCTCTCCATCTGCCCCTCATCTCTCAATGGTCAATATCAATGATATCAATCTATCTCTTTCTTCTGTGCGTCCTCTCTTACCCCCTTTCATCCTTTCTCTGTCCTCTGCCTGTCCTCTCTCAACTCTTTCCTCTTCAGGCTCTTCCACTCTCTGTTGTCTTCTGTTGATCCTTTCTATGTCCCCTCTCAATCCCTTGGACATTCTTTCCCCATTTATTCTTTCAATGTTCTTCATCCTCTCCCATCTTTTCTCCATCCTGATTCTCTGTCTGTCCTCTCTCAATATCAATCTCTCTCTTTTTGTCGACATATTCTCTCAATCTCTTTTTCATCCGTTCCTCATCATGCTCATCCTTTGTGTTCATCTTTTGTACGTCCTCTCCCAATCCTCTCGATCCTCTCTTAGTATCATGCTTGTCCTCTCTCCATCCTCTTTCAATATACATCAACAGTGTGAGAAATGGCTTTCAGAAAGTCCTAGTGCGAACTTGGACGGCACACAAATTAACATGGTGATTGTTCATTTTTCAGTCAAATTTCACAAGTCCAACGCTTTTTTCAGGTATTCCGGACGATCGGACATCCGCTATTTCGCACACTGCATCAATCCTTTCTTCTTCTCTGCATCCTTTCTAAATCCTCTCTACATCCCTTCTTCATCCTTTCCTTGTCGTCTCTCAGTCATCTCTCCATCCTCTCACAGTCTCACTGTTCTGTCTCCGTCATCTCTCTGGCGGGTTACCAAATGTTGGAGACAGGGCCAGTGTCAATCTTTGCCTTATTGCTGTGTCTTCCTCTGCCCTAATTAGCCTACAGAGTGCATAAATATGGGATATAAAGCCCCAATTTCATCCTTCCACCCATCCAATTCACATATATTGTTTATTGTTCTCAGGAATAGTCCTTGCTTTATGTACATTTACTGTATTTTTGTTGATCACAATCAGAACATGTACATTTATTTACCCTTGTGGAATACAGTACACTTTCAGGATTTGACTGTCAGACATATGTGGCTACTAACCAAAGTAAACATTTAGCAGAATTTACTTAGAAAACATTAATATTTGTGCATATGTTGGAATGTGTAGGCTTGTGTAGGATAAATGAGATCTGCTGAACATGTAAACTTGGCTTAGGTCCTCTGCAGTGGATCTGTGGAACAATAATCATGATAATATTTGTATCAGAAGAGTATCTGTAAATTTATGTTGAGAAAAAAGTTTTGTTAGTTTTTAGTTCCGCCATGAGACATATACATGTATCTTACGTTTTCATTTCTTTCTTTCTGTTTGCCCGTCCATCCATCCGTCTGTCCGTCAGTTAGCGAACTATCGGACGGGCATTGATTGATGAGATGGAAGAGAGCGGGCCTCGGTCCTCTTATATGTTGCGCATAAACTCCATGTTAGGGATCTTTTACTTGCCCATCACAGGCACTGGTATGAGGGGCCGCAAATTTAACGTCTCATCCTAATGACATCCAACTGGGATTTTTCTCATGTAAGTCCGCTGTAAATTTAAGGTTCCGCAACCCAAGTTGAACCCATGCAGACCAAGACCTTCAGCATGTTCAGCAAAGTAGGTCATTGGAAGGACTTCTACTTCATTGACTTGCCATGTCTGCGCCCATTTCACATTAATATACTCCATATTCTGTTCAGTGTTCAGTGTCCAGTTGTATACACGATCATCACGTGCATGTGTGATTTTCTACTGGACAGACAAACAGATCAATTCATGCACATACATATCTTATACATACACACATATTGATTTCAGTGATTTACATAAATACAAGTAGGTCTGGACAGTTAATGTAGTCACACTTTGGCCAACATTTGAATATTGGTGGTATCGAACCTGGGACCCTGAAATTGGTAGCCCAAAGCATGAGAGCTATATGTTATTACTCGGAGACAAGATACTATATCTTGTAGACTAGAGCAGTTTATATTTACTGTATCCTACATATTTATTTCTGAAACATTTATAACTAAACTACATGTATTATTTATATATACAGACTCTTTTCTGAGCCATAAAACATGTACACTGTGCAGACTTGTGTGATGATTTTGTGTTTAATTTTTGAGACGAGCTGTCTGAATTTAGCAGGAATGCGAAATCACTCAAAAAGCCATTAAATGTCATGTTCTGATGTTGAATATAGTGCAGTGTATAGTCTCATTATATTCACATATATATTGTGTGACATATTGCTGTTGAATCAAATAGTGTCACAATGTCATTCGACTGGGTCATAGGCAAAGTGTATCAGGATTCGTGACTGTGTCAGTGATAAATTAATGATATTTACACATCATTCTGCTGTGATGATAGATAGGAGCTAATTTAATTCAAGATTAATTCAGAGATGTCAGTGATCTGTGTCCTGAGCACCATCTCTAATCAGCTAATTCCTGGTCTTTCATCATGTTAATCAGCTAATTCCTGGTCTTTTGATACATCAGATTAGCAGCTCACTTAAATCATTTAGTGTAATAGAATTGTAAATTTGACCTAATGTTTTGCCACACTGCTTAAATGACAATGTTTAGCATGTTAAGCCGACCAGCATGTATTGGTCATTAAAGTAATTTATGAATTTATTAAACTGCGAAATTTAATTTAAGTCCAATTAACTACAATATATTTTTAGTAATATAATAAAGACAGTTTTGTGAAGTCTGGTCATAGAACTACAAGCATTGCTATTATTGGATAAAATTCTTCCATCCATGCCTCCATACTCCAGAGAGTGACCGTACCCTCGTGATTGACCGCCTTCTTCGGTTCTTCCTGTCTCATTACGCAGGGCCTGTATAAGCTCTTTTCTATAAAGTTTGTAAATTCAACAGTCACAATTATGATTCATGTGTTCTGTCTTGGAAAGCAAAACAATTCCACTGTTTACAGTACATGCCATGGAATATTTATATATGTAGCTAAAAAGTAGGTGTATGTAGAGAAAGTCCCACTTGGAAATGGTGTTCGTACATTTTCATTCTTCAAATATAAAACATATTTTGGAAATATTGTGGAATGACTTTACTATGAGTTTTATATAAACAGCGGCACATCAACAAGTCATTTATGAGTGAAAACAGAGGATTGGTGAAAAAAGAAAATTGAAAAAAAAGAAAAAAAAAAGTTGGTGACCTGGACTCAACTTGGGTCAGACATGAAACAATAATTTCCTTTTTCCAAATATCTCCTGTCTCTTTTTTGGGTCATTTTCTGAATTTTTGCGCATAAAAAATGGTCCAAACAATGCTAAATAGACCTTTTTGATTCCCCTAAATTCCAGAAATCATAGGAGTTAATGCTACACATTCGTGCAAATGTAAAAAAAAACAATTTGGAGAAATTTTTGATGATGATTTTGACAGTATAGAATATAGACTTGCTGTGACCCTCATGGTATAGTACATGTAATAATGTTCACATAGGTAGACAAGTATGCTCAATATGGTGTGTAGCATATTTTGTTTGATAAGTTGTTATTAAGTAAATATATACTTTCTTAAGTGTTAACAGCTGCGAGCAAAATATAAAAAATATATAAAATCAATGTCGGTGCTCCTAAGAAAATTTGATATTTTTGATCTACCAATATTTATTTGTTTATTTATTGGTTTATTTCTGACTGCATGAAATACAGTGGACAAAAACATGTTTTTATGCTATTACTTCTACTTCTGTAATACTTATGGCTTATTGGACACATTTTCTGTTTCTATTTCTTCAGTGATATTCCTTGAAATTTTGGGTTAAGTATGATTTTCAAGTGTCAAAACAGTTCAAGTGGCATTGGTATTTCCTTACAACAACAATCAATGTACTGTCACCGAAGAATAGTTTTAAAGATCTAGTGACCTTTAATTACTGCCCTTAGGGTCCTTTCTCTTGACACCTACTGTTTGACCTTTGCTGGAACTTCAAGGTCATTTGAGGAGAGGGAATTCCCAGGAAGTCTAAAAATAGATTTAAATCTATCACTGTAATCTAGTAATGGTCGGCCATTGAGAAGTCTTTAACATTTGATTTATTACATGATCATGATTTACACCAGACACATTTTTCAGATTTTCTGCCTACAGTCAGGTAAAAGAAATGGAACTTAGGCCTACCGACAATTTTTATCAAATTGACATTTCAAAAAATTTAGAATTCAGCTATTTTTTTCATCCCGACCGACCCTAGAAAAAGCCTTGAGAAGATCCGAGAAGCTGAAGATCATTTATGTCCAGCCTTGCTGTGCAATTACCAGTCAAGGAAATTACCATCTGCTCACGACAACCAATGTCTTCAGCCCCACATGACACTCACCCCACACTGTCATCTCTCTCCCATGACCTTCTCAAATGTCATGGCCCAGCCATGACTTAAACAATGCTCAAAATCATCTTTGACAGGCTGTTTAAAGATAACTGCTGCTACTATCACTTCCAAACTTGGCATTAAGTTGTATCACAGAATCAACTAACTATAATCATGATAATTTTTGGCAGGCTTATCCATTACATAATGAGGAAAAGAACCCGAAGGCTCCAGAGAAATTAGGAAACTGTCATCGGCTGCTGACAGTGTACAATGTATGATGTACCCATCGGTATCTTTATATCTATCTGTCAGTATCTATCCGTTTATCTGTCTAAGTGTTTTTGAGCAGTTCAGTCAGAAAACATTACACTGCTAACATAAAAAATTAAGAACCACTGAATCAATTCAAATTGTATAAAATAGCTTTACATTTCAGCCCTTTAAATCTTCCTTTACATATGCACAACTGGGCATTCACACCATTTTATACAATGCAACATTATCATGATTATAAGAAAAATATAAATGGTAACCTAGCAACAGAAAATCATGTTAGAAACATTCATTCCACACAATATGACTCAGAAGGTTCATTTAACATGTTAACCTGGATTCCTGGAACCATACAACTGGGGCTCACAAAATTCTCACATAATGTAACTAGTGTTATGGTGGTTAGTAGCATACAAATAAGCAAGAAGCTTAATCCTTGCCAAGAAAGATGTCTAATATATCAAAATGCAAATGTAAATGACTGAACGTTGTACTTAGAGTATAAACACTGATAAATGTTGACAGTGCTCCCTTTTTTTCTCCCAGCTCTTTTTATTTTAAGCGAGATTCATAGAAAATAGAGCTTTTCGGGTACATATGACTAGAAATCTTGTCAGAACTTTTGTCACTTAAATTTTGTTTTACATTTTGTTTCTCAGTTGGTATTGATCCAATTGTTGGGTCCTGACTCCTGGGTTTGATCCCAGCTCTACCACAGTTTGTCTCACAACATGCGAACTGGTGTTTGATCTAATTCCTCCTCATCTACAGGTCACACAGTAGAAATACGCATACTCACGGATAGAAGAGCCAATTTGTAATTTATTTATTTCATTTTTGTGACGTTTTGGTGCTTTTTTTTGTCCGATTTTGGACGATAACCATGCGTTCTAGAAATGAGACAGACTGTAAGGTATGCTGGACCTATTGTGGACTGTCCTGTCCAAATTGGCCTGATAAGTTCATTATACAGGATGTAAAGCCCCAGTCACACCTCTCCATCCATCCTTTCATCTCTTTTTTTCGCGAGATTCATAAACCAAAAAAAATTACAGATTTCCTAATACATGTAAATAACTTGAAATTGATTTGAAAGTCTTTTAATTTTGTTCCACTGTTGGTAGCACTCAAATTGCTGGGTTTCGGGTTTGATTTCTGCTCTTGCCGAGTCATCTGGACCTATGTTGGACAGCGGGGTTTAACAGTTTAGATTTCAATATTTTTTTGCCTCATGCCCATTGCTGTGTTCTGCTTCTGTCCTGGTTAGCCTACAAGTTACTCAAGAGAGCATAAATGCAGGACGTAAAGCGCTAATAATCCATCCTTCTTCAAATGTTGATATCGGAATGTGTTCATGTCGTGATCCGTTGATGCCAAAATGCATACCACCAGCGTTGAAGGCCTATGAAAATTTCCCATTACTAGTTCATGAACTTTTAATTGACATGGATTCCACATGGAACTGTGAGGTACCAATTGACTTGCACCAAATTGATTATAAAGTACTCAAATGACTTTAGTGAAACGTTATATTGACATGCATAATTGACATGTAATCGTATTTGATTTATTAATTGGTTTGTGGTAATTCCTTGTGTGGGAAAATTCCTGTATCGTTGTGGTGGGTTTGGGTTTACAAGAGTTGAACATTGGGTGGTACGAAATTCTATGAAGAATGGATCTATGTTTAGTATGAATTGAATAAGTAGGATTATTGCTATTTTTAACACTGATTCGAGGATATTGAATGGAAATGTGGATTTATAGATCATATTTTCATGATAGAACTGTCAAGAAGGAACACTTTGTTTTTAGAAGTCCTATGTTAAAATTAATCTTTAGAATGTCCGGCAGTTATATTTGAGAAGTTGAATTGAATTACTGTCATAGGATTTGAATTCTTGGATATCTTCGAGTTTCGTCGATGCATTGGTCTAATCCTCAGGGATAGGTCATCCCTCTGACAAGCGTTCTTGTCACACATTAGGGTGGTGAAAAAAAAAGAACATATTGAAGTCACAAAATTTATTGGCAGGCTTTAAAAGTCTCTGTTGTAGCAAGTACAACAATTGCACTATCAACAGTTGATCAAAATTTATTGATATTTGGTTGCTATGAGACACCATTTTGGATGCAGAAATGGTTGTCATGGAAACGTTCCTTTGCAGCAGGGAAGCAGGTGAGATTTTAGTGCCTCCTCATTGGTCAATTTTTATTTTTTTGCCTTTTCTTTTCATTTTGAGACCTAGTGTCTGTCAGTGACTGTCTCAGGAATATATTGATGAAATGTATCAATTTATGGTGATTGACAACAGTTGAGGATTAGAATGTTCTTGAAACGAAAGAAAATCCAGTGTACCACCTGGGCAGGTATGGTTTATGATTTGACATTTATGTTACTTTGCTGTTGTTGATTTGACAGGTGAAATGAATGAACGAAATTCTTGCACAGACATGATCATGATGAGAATGACACTAAAATGGAATCAATTTATGCCGAATAATATATGTATATAAGAGTGCAGTTTTACCTGGGAATAACACTGGTCCTGTTAACAGCTGAAGGCTATTTTGAGTACTACGAAAATTAGGACAATTAATTTAAATTTAAGTGTGCGTGATATATTAAACTGAGGTTATTTCAATTAAATCATTTTTTAGTCATGTCAAATTGCCAAATTGTGACTGCCTACTTGTTTGTAACATCACCTACTTGTTTGTAACATCATCTGCTTATTTGTTGCATCACCAACTTGTTTGTAACACCCCATTCATGTTTGTAACTCCACCTTTTTGTTTGTAACACTGCCTACTTGCCGGAAACACTGCCTACTTGTTTGTAACACTGTCTATTTGTTTGTAACACTGTCTATTTGTTTGTAACACTGTCTACTTGTTTGTAACACTGTCTACTTGTTTGTAACACCGTCTACTTGTTTGTAACACCACCTACTTGTTTGTAAAAACACCACCTTATTTGTAAAACTGTCTACTTGTTTGTAAGACCACACGTTTACTTGTTTGTAACACCACCGACTTATTTGTTACATCACCAATTTGTTTGTTACACTAACTACTAGTTAGTGACACCAACTACTCATTTGTGACACCATCTACTCGTTTCTAACACTCTCTACTCGTTCGTGACACGACATGTGTGCTCGTTTGTGACACCATTCACTTGTTTATGTCTTATGACACCACCTACTTTTTTGTGACACCATTCTACTTGTTTGTAGCACCGCCAACTTGTTAGTAACACCACAATAGGACCACTGACTTGTTTGTTGCACCAATGATTTTTTGTAACACCGTAGAATTGTGTCATCGCCTTTAGCTTCAAATGTCAGAACACTGTCAACTCGTTTGTGACGTCACTGCAAACTCATATATGTGTCACATCATCATTGACAATATATTCAGTTAACCATGTTAACAGATTTGTTAGAACTCTCAATCACTATCAGCATGCATGTATGTAACTTGGCTAATTGCAGACGTGTACATGTATATTTTTGAAAAACTTGTACATGTTATAAACATACACCATGTACATCATGTACATGAACATCTGAATACAACTACTGGCAGCCAATTAGTGTAATGTAGCCAAGTAGATCATGTTACTCGTGTAATTAAATTGCTAACACGCTTGACTCTCCATGTAATTGGAACAATGTTGAAAGTTTAAACATTGACTAAAGAAAGAAAAATTACTTTACGTACTTTTATATCATCTACATTTTGGCATGTTGTGTTAAAAATTGTATTGGCCAATCTGAACAGCTGAAGGAAACTTCGGCTCTCATAGCTCTTAATGAAGAGTAAATGTTACAAAGTTGAATGAAAATATATTGATATTAGCACATTTATTATCATCAGCTCATGGATCTTGGTTTCTGATACTGCAAATAGTAAAGTAGTGTTGAAGCGTGAGGTTGGGAGGAAACTCATTAAACTCGGGAAATTTGGGAAACTCAGGAAACCCGGGAACTTGGGAAACTCGGAAAAGTTATCACTCCCAGAAAGGGAACATTCTGAACCTAACACTTGTCTTACAAAACTGTAAGATGTCTTGTGAAACTTATTATCGTCAATTATATGAGTCATGAGGTCTAGTTCATAGAACATACAAACTTCTAGGCTTTTCATAAATTAGATTATCTTAAAATAGTTTGTATAACCTGTCTTGATGTTTCTGTGGTCATGGTGTTAGAGAAATATTAGTGATGCTAGTTTTATTCTACTAATTGCAATGAATGTAGATAAAGTTTATCAAAATCTGGTTGAGAATGATTTCTGCAATATTTATTATAATTCCGAGGATTTCAGTGAAAATTTGATGTACTCGAGCATTTCTGGTGAGCTTCTAAGGAGATATTTTGTTTCTTATGTCACGTTGATATTAAGTAATTTTTATGCAGAATTTACAACGAAGATTCTTCAGACACTTGTTTTCTGTGATACGTCTGAAACTCCTAACCTAACTGATAAAATATTAAAACTTCATGATCAATATCCGAAATTTGGAGGGAGGGTTAACCGGTTATCTCAGTGGTAGTGTGCATGGCTGCCAATCATCGGTTCCAGAGTCCAGGGTTTGAATCCAGCTCTTGTGGCAATGCCTGGTTACCTGAGCCTATGTTGGAGCTTGGACAGCAGTTTCCATTATTCTTCGCCACATTGCCGTATCCTCCTCCTGTCTTAGTTAGCCTACCAAGTGCATAAATACAAGTCATAAAGGCCCAACAAATTGGCAATAACCCATCCAAGCGAATTTGACTGATGGTACATTCGTATCTCTCTTTTCAGGAGCGCACCACACTGACCAGGAAGGAATCTACGAACCAGTGATTGGCCATTTGTCCTGTAGTACTGGTTATGACGACGATCTGAGTTGGGGTTCTTCCGAATTTGAGTCTTACGATGAAGAAGAGGAAGAAAATGTGGAAGAACAGACGACTCAGAGGAACAGCCAGGTCATAGAGGTCAAGGTCACGCATAGGTCCTCCAAGAATATTGAGGTCAGTTCAAGATAAATATTTTCAAAAATGGTTTGATTTTTTGTACATTTTCAAATGGTCTCAACTTGTCAGCAGGATCTTTTGAGCTAGATTGATTATCAGCGATCAGTGTTAAATAGTCATCTTGCTCTTTGCATCACCCAGACTTATAATGTTGGACAGCAGCTTCATCCTTTGTCTCATTGCTTTGATCTCCTCCTGTCCTAATTAGCCTGCCAAGTTCTTTTCATGTAGATATAGAATGTAAAGCCCCAATCATCCAACCATCCATCCATGTGAAACTGACTTCAAACTGATCATCAAATTATTAGTCAAGGAAATTACCATCTTCTCATGACCAATGACAACCAATGTCTTCAGCCCCACATGACACTCATCCCAGCACTGTCATCTCTCTCCCATGACCTTCTCAAAGTGTCATGGCCCGGCCATTACTCAAGCAGTGCTCAAAATCATCTTTGACAGGCTATTTAAAAATAACTGCTGCCATTATCACTTCCAAACTTGGCATAAAGTTGTATCACAGTATCAACTAACTCTATAAATTTTGGCAGGCTTATCCATTACATAATGAGGAAAAGAACCCGAAGGCTCCAGAGAAATTAGGAAATTGTCATCAGCTGCTGATGACTTTGCAGTACTTCGCGAAATTGGATCAAATTTAAGTCCCGCTACTGTCGTGCTGCTGTGTGATGAGGATGGGTGCGCAGAGATCAGACTTCCTTTTGATACCCAATTGATCAACCCCACACACTCAGTCATCCTGTCAGGGCCAAGACTTAGCGGGAATTGCAATTGTCATCAGGTGATGGTAATTTCCCAGACTGATTATGGCTGGGTGTTGGTTTTCCTTTTGAATGTATTTCCAGGAATATTTCAAGAAAAAAAAGTTGATTTTGTCAATACCAAGCTCTTATCACTTGTCACGATTTCAGTTGATAGTATTGATAAAATACACCATCATAAAGCCTTTGATATTCTTACTCTGTTATCTTCGACAATCTATCGGCCTACTTGCCATGCTGTTCAGATATGCTTTTCAAATTGAATTGTAGCCGGTTGAATCATGCACATGGAAGCAAATTAATGTCTTCCTCAATATGGATTTCATTATGTTTTTACACACGAAAACTGCATTATCCATTGTCTGATAGGATATATGACTTAGTTTGCACATTCTGGTGCTCCTGAAGTTAATTGGGGATCAAGTACAGCAAGAGTTGAGTTCAAGAAAGCGCTTTATTTTAGAGTTTAAATGCTCTGTTTGTGAATTCCAACAGCTGTTTCGAAAATGTTTGACAAATTTTGTTGCAAATTTGTTGACTGCGAGGTAAGATTCATTAATGACTAATTTGAGTTCTTTGGTTGCATTTGTGACAATTTAGGTTTATCAATTTGCAATGTTTATATAAATTCTAAATGTTGAAAAGACCGGTGAACGGACCCTAATGATGGCTTAATAGTTGAGAGAATTCACGCTTTGAGATAGGCGTAATTGAATTTCACAATTTAAAGCTGGCATAATTGCGTGCATGTTGATACAATTAAGTGCATTCATATATTTTGTACACAAGCTAACCAGTTGATGAATCTCCCTCTCAATTGTGATTCTTTGAGTGCCACTAAAAGTGGGCTTCAAAATTTTGCTGTATTAAAAAAAATTTATGTGAGGATACCACTCTACACGCTCAGAGAAACAGCAATCCAAACATTTCACAAGAACTGGTCTTTTAAGATTGTACACATAGAAATTTATTAATTATATCTCCTCTTCCTTTGCAGTCGACTGTGTTGGACAAACTCGCCGCCAATTTGAAAATTGGGTCAAAAGGTCAACGAAAGGTCGAAGAACTGGAAGATGACCTGACCTATGTGGAGGTGACCCTTGACCCAGAAAAGCATCCTCCTCCCCAACTGCCTCCTGTGCCCATGGGTTTGGAGTCTGCAAAGGTGAGTCTGCTGTTCTAATTAGCCTATCAAGTGCATAAATACAATCATCCATCCGTCCACTTTGAGGCGAGTGTGCTGATGTGGTCAACAAAGAGAAATATAGCCAATTTGTGAATGAGTCCTGTTTTGGTGGTTTTAGATTGTCACCAACTTTTTGTAAATTTTACCCAATTCTCTTTATTTTCAGTTGAAAAGGAGACATATCGTTGCGTCTATAGTTGAGAGTGAAAACTCCTATGTGGCTTCCCTGAAGAGGATAGTAGAGGTGTGTTGATGTGATGTGTTTGAAATTTTTTTTACATTGTGACTTTAAAAATTTTTTTAATGTAATTTTTGACGCACATAAATTCGCATACGTGTAACTTCAGAATCATAGTAACTTTGCTTCATTGATATTTATAACTCAATTGAATCTATCAAACTAAGAAAAGTTTCAAGCATGTGTTTGTAAAGTAAAGATTTTCTATATAGCACAGCAGACCACAAATTTTGACTCTACAATCACCATAATCTATCTGTCTGTTACGGACGGTGTATGACTGTCAATCCATCTACTGATATGTATTGATGTCTCAAGTGAAATTTGTTTCTTATTTTAGGAGTACGAGAAACCACTACTCCCAATCAAACATCCCATAATACCAAAATCAGCAGTCAACGTGATATTCTTCAAAGTGCGGGACATCCTGCAGTGCCACAATATGTTCCATATAGAACTCGCGGAGGCCATCCACTGCTGGGACGATAAAGAGGAGATCGGAAATATATTCACGGCTTCCGTAAGTTTATTTGTTTCTTTTAAAGGCATAGTGTCCACAGATTTAAAATTTAAGACTGCATTGATAGACTCCAGACGCGTAAAGCAACATCTAACTCAAAGTCAACTATACTGCAATTCTAAGAGCAATAAATTACAAATCTTCCCTTAAGAAAATGTAAACACATTGTTTTGATGCTGTCAATATCCATGTTTTGTTTACGATACAGCTATTGCACGGCTCTCCAGGAGTTATAAAATTCCTTAACTGACTCAATTATGGAAGAAATGGTGTAGTGCTGGTTAAAAATGTTCCAAGATCCCTCTAATAAAATAAATATGCATGTTGAATTTAACATAAAATTGTCAGACATTGTAGCTTTAATAAATAAATTGGATTATGAATGTCAACAGATCAAGTAATGACCTGTTTCTTGCCTTCTAATTGGCAAAAGTAAAGAACCTCTTAGTCTTGATGCCATTTGTCCGTATTGATTCCGTAATGCAGTAATCGTTCTTCTTCCTCCTTTTCAGTTTTCAAAATCAATGGTGTTTGACGTGTACAGTGCCTATGTTAACAACTTCACGGAAGCCATGGAAACTGCCAAGAAACTCGCCAGACAGAAACCGGCCTTCAGCGAATTCCTCAAAGTAAGTACAAGGTCTTTTGTTTCGAACATTTTCATTATTTTATTTGCAGACAGTGCATTTCATTATTTTGGAGATTATAGTTTTCCTCAGGATGTTTCTTTTTGATTTTTTAGGACAAAATAATCAGAGCACATGACAAGCTGTCTCTGTATGGTTTGATGGTCAAGCCTGTCCAAAGATTTCCACAATTCATTCTGCTTCTACAGGTGAGTTTCATATTATCCTCAGTCCAGTGTTCATTCTCAATTCTGATTGGCTGAGACCAGAGGTGTAGGGGACCATACTCCTTGTTTTCAATGGCCATGTCCCCACTTCCATTCCATCTCTCACTTGATCATTTAGACCAACAACAGCTTTAATCATCAGCTGGTCATTGGTTACTTCTTCGCTTGCTACCTCCTGTCCTAATTAGTCTACTGAGTACATAAATACAGGACACAAAGCCCCTGTCTTCCATTCATCCAGCCTTCCGTAGTTATACAGGTTGAAATTGTAATTATGATCAATTTCGGCTTCCTAAACAGGTATATTCTAAAATTCTTGTGGCTCATGCTTGTTTCATAGGGGACGGTTAGCTCAGTGGTAGTGTGCTGAGCTGCCAATCTCTAGGTCATGGGTTCGAATCCAGCTATTGCCAGGTTACCTTGGCCTATGTTAGACTGCTTTTTCAATCATCCTTCACCTCATGGCCGAGTCCTCCTCCTGTCCTACTTAGCGTACCAATTAGCCTGCATAAATACAGGACCTGAAGCCCCAATCATCCGTCCATCAATCCTTTGATTCTTAATAATTTAATCTTCTTCTTTCAGGATTTACTAAAACACACACCAAAAGACCACCATGACCGCCTAGCCCTTCAACTTGCCCTCAGTGAACTGGAAAACCTGACGTTTAAACTGAACGAAATGAAACGAGAAAGTGAAAATATCAGAGACGTTAAACTGATGCTGTCATGTCTGACAGGGAGGTATCATCTCAAAACGGATTATTCAAGATATCTACTCCGTCAGGACGATGTACTGCAGCTGGTTAGTAGCATAGTATTTATTTTTTCCAGAGAATTTTTGTTGTTTTAAAAGGCTTCAAATGAACCTTAACTTATTTTGATTTTTTGCAGGACTGCAGTCATGGAGAAAAGAATACGAAACCAAGGAGATTGTTCTTACTTTCTGACCAGTTGATTTGTGCTTCCGTTTTACAAAAGTAAGTAAATAATCCCATTATATAGGCCAGACATAATTGATCTTTAGCTTATCGGATCTTCTCGAGGCACTTTTTCTAGGGTTGGTCGGTAGGATGAAAAAAAAAGAAGCCGAAATCTCATTTTTTTGTAACGTCAATTTAACAAAAATTGTGAGTGAGCTCAATTTTTTTACCATAGGCAGAAAAAATCTGTTGGGTCGGTAGATCCGAAAAGCTTAAAATTAAATATATCTGACCTGACATTGACATATGAGAATAAGAATTATTAAAAATTTTATTTATAAAACCTGACGCCAACTGTCAATATATCTTCCTCCCTCGACCATGCTCGCCAAGTCACCATGGCTGAAAAAAGTAGGGAATTCGGACATGCTTAGATAATTTCTAAATCTCGGTGGATATTTCGGAAGATGGTACAAAATTTTCAGAAACAGCTTGTGATTTTGTTACGCGTCTAAAATCTGTCTTTCTAATCTTGGAAATTTATCATTATTTTTTCATTGCGTGGCAATCCAAATTTTCTAGCACATTGCTCGCAAGTATATATATGCTTGTAATAAGCCTGCTTATTAGCCTTTCGTGCATAGAAGTACAGGTAATGAATTCAGCCGTCCAGTATTCTTGTATAGTCATATTTCAATGAATCAATGATATATATTTTTCTCAAACAGAGACACAGACAATGGCTACACAGAGAAGTACAAAGTGAAGTGGAGCGTCCCCATTCAAGAGATAGAGGTCGTGCAGGCTGTCTTGAACACTTTCTACCAGGTCAAGAGCGGCCCAGGGAGAACTACTATTGTGGCACCTAAATTAGGTATGCTGTTAAATGACTATGCCATAATCTGCAGTTGTACCAGCATGAAGTTTCAATAATCATGAGATTTGTTTCCAACATTCTATGTGGCATTTTACACTAATCTGATGGGTTCTTGAAGCAGACAGAGCCAATAGAATTAAACTAAAATGCTACAGCTATTTGGAAAGAGCCACAATGCATGTTGAAACTGTTGCAATGTATAGTGTGGGCGACATTGCTACATTCTGACAAGGAAGATTGCCTCTAAATAGCTCACACTGGTGCTGGTGGGACGTAAAACACGAACTCACTCACTGACAAGAACACATTTCCCAGAATGTATGAAGATCAATGTTTGTTCAGAATTAAAATATTGAAGCCCATAACTGGGGAAATTTTAAGATGGAATATCAAAGTCACTGCTAGACTTAATCAGTGATAACCGGCTGATTTGCATAATTATGTAGTAATGAATTTGGGAATCTCAGAAAGTCCCACTTAAGGCCAATATAGTAGTGGGGCCTACACTGTACACGTACATTAATTTTGAAATGTTTTCTTTTTTCGCAGACAAAACGACATTCACCCCCTGGAAGAAGGATCTTGACGACATGTTACACGACTTGCCTGTGATAGAACACATGGCCCAGCTCTCTAGTCAGCTGCGTTTGGAGTATGAGGTATAGTTGACTTAATTTCCTCACTTATAACAATTATTCAAATATCTTAGGAAAATATCTGAAGCATCTATTGTAGAAACTTACAATTCAAGTTATAGTTTATCAAGCAAGTTCTGGAGTCTTATTGGCTGCATGCTTGGCTTTATGAAGCAGATTTCACGGATCCCAGTTTCAATTCCTAGCCATGCACTGTTAATTATTGGGCGAAAGTAAGGTCCAACAGATTTCACAATCAGACTGCTAAAAGTAAAAATTCTAATTATAAAGAACTTCTGGTATCACTTAAAATAGTGAAAGGCATCACCACCATCTTACAGAAATGTGCCTTTTCAAGGACTCCTGCCAATCAGAAAGCTGTGTTTTACCAAGAAAAGAGGCAAAAAACAATGCTATGTGTTGCAACGGTCCAAATGTAACCCGTAGACATTTCTTGTCAAATTGAGTAATACTTAACTTTATTGAACCCCAAACTGGATAATTGACAGCTCAAAACATATTGGAAATTGATCAAATATAATATGAAAATGATATAGTCTCAGCAAAGGTATAATCAAAAAGTTTTATTATTTGTTATTTTACAGGGGGTGACAGCGCACATGTTTGAAGACTTACATCGCTCCCTGCAACTCATGATCCAGCAACATAGCAACATTGACAACTGCATCCTCCAGCTGGCGCTGCCGTCTAAGTAAGAGGCTCCCTCTTTTGTTTAATTTGCTTACTATTTTTTTGCGGCAAATTTGAAATAGCCTCAAATAGGCTGTATGCACTAGTTAGATTATAAATGTTGTTCAAATTAATTAAGACATAGCTGCACTGCTAAGAAAGTTTTCAGTGAATTAAATATGAAGAATAACCTGGCTTATTTGTGTGTGACTTAATGATGAATAATATCTAAACCCGCAAGGCTTCTATGCAAACCTCATTGTACTGTTTAAGGATGATGATTTGAAGGACTATTTAGCTTTTATTCAAGTAACTACGAAAATAATTTATGAATAAAACATTATATTTTAATGTCTGAAAGACAAAAGTAGATTAATAATACTTTTGGTAATGGTCACACTTTTGCTAATATTACGGCTATTTAAGAAATATTTTTATAAGAGATCACGTTTGGCTTTTCTAGATACATGCTCACGACGGCTAATAAGATGAAAGAAGAAATGAACAAGCTAAAGAATAAGAATTCCAGGTTTGCCTTACTTTTGTCTTCCTATTTAAGATCTATTATAAATCAAGATTGGGTGAGGGTACATGACATCACATGCGTAGATTACTAGTAATATGTAAATGCCAAAGCATGACGACAACACCACCTAGTCCCAAAAGATAAATTTTCGAAACAATAAATTATGAAATAAAAAAAAAGTTTTGGGGAATTTTTTTACTCAAAACTATTTGATATATAGGATGTCTCAATCATCCATCTATCCATAATTTCAAAGTAATCTCATTCCAAACATCAATATTTATACCGTGTCTGCGCAGTTTGTCACATTGATTATTTTGAAGTTCATATTTATATGAATTGTTCTATTGCAGCCCGTCAAGACCAGCAAAAATTCATGTCACTTTCCAAATGGTGTCACCAGGAATGAAACAGGAATGGTTGGTCGACCTCAAAAATGCCCGTCTTGCTCTTGGTAAATTGAACTATTTTTGTCATTTGATAAGTTATTTGATTTTCTGTACAGGTTCAGTATTCTTATTACCATTTCTGTTTGGTGCTTACATTACACAGGATAAATGAGAGTTCTACAAAATTTTCAAAGTTGTTCCATTTTGTGGTTTCAGACCCTCGAAACAACCCTGCTTGGTACATTCCGGAGGCCGAACAAACGCACACGTTTAAGCTTCCACTTTTCATCAAGCCCCTCTTGATCGACATTACAAAATTCAACTCCAAGGTAAATTTTATAACATTTTAGAAAATTCTGTCTTGTTTAATTGCTTAATTTTGCGGTTCGGGTTAAATATTAATGAATATATATGCTTTGAAAGTGTATCATTCATAAGCTAATTTTGGATTTTTGCAATTTTTGAAAATTAAGAATTATTAAGATTATTTAACATGTTTTTAAGGTAATATTTTTTGTACAAGTCGTAAGCTAATGTACAAATTTGTGTGGCATAGATGCGATATAAGAAAAATATTCGAAGAATGTAAAAAATGATTTGACATGGGTATTGTCTCAATTTTGGAGTTTGGTTGACATTTTAATTTATGATTTTTGCTGCGGTCATTCTTAAAAGCTTGGCTATCACAAGGGGATACTCGGAAAAAGGCAATAATCAATTTTGAATTAATTACTGTTTTATAAACTTACCTCGGGCGAATAAGGTTTAGAATAGCACCACAAATTCTACAATTGTCTATACATCTATCATAAATTATACATTTTGTCCCATGTGCGATGGCTTTGAAATCAACTTGTAGAATTAAAACAGCTCATTTTTAAAATTTAATTCAACATTTTTCATTTGAGTGGCATGTAACAATTTATAAGAGAACAATGATAAACTTTTGACAAGTCACTTATAATTACTGCACAAGGAATAATAAGAAGGGGGATTAATCAATTATATAAATAAATTCTAATGAGGTTATAATTTAATTAATTTTAGCACGAATCAAGGAGGGAGGAGAGCATTTACAGTAATTGTTGTCGGGTGAGCATAGGCACTTGTATGCAAATTATATGCAAATTATATGCAAATTAGAATGATTTACAAGTAGTTGCAAAATAGATTTGCTGTATTTGATGCATGCTTTGTACCTTTGTATTGCTTGATGTAGAATCTATCTTTGTTTAACCTTTTGTAGTTGCTTGATTTCTTGACACTGCACTCGGTTCTCATGCCCCTATGCTATGTCGACAGTTTGCTGCTGTGCAACCTGTGCGCAGCTTCAATGAAAATTAAATGAAAAGTAGATGATGGCTCCAACTGTTTGCTGTCTTTGTGTCTCTTTGTTTTAAATCTGATATCTCTAATAAAACAATTATGTAATACAAATGGTCTTGGAAAAATTACTAACACGTTTGTTGCACGATTTAGTTGGCTGTCATGTCTAATCATTTTCTAACTTTGAATTTGCACTTTTCACTTTTTGTGACTCCGTCTGTAGCTTGCAAAATAGTTCGTGTAATATTATTGTATAGTAGTCTTACTGCAATGTTGTGATTCTTGTTGTCTTACTGGGGTATCCTGATTGCACAACAAATGAATGTGAATGCCAAACTGTTTCATAATATAAACTTGGTTGTTGCTTGGCATGCTTAACTGTATCAGAAGTTTTCCTTGCATATCCGTGACTCTTGTTTGAAATCTGCTTTGTGAAACTATTAAACTGTATCAGTGAATTTGTTCATCTTACTTTATAGCGTGTACAGAGAACCGTTATTCTCTTCATTAAAAAGTTTGAAGGTTTTTGAAAAATTTAATCTGAAAATATTAATTTCAAAATTTCTCAAGATTGGCAGACTACAAATGTGTAATTAAATGAAGAGACTGTGTTGTACAATAGTGAAACTGAAGACTTTGTACTGCTGCGTAAACACTGAGTCTACTTGTTTTGGATTGGAGCTAATTTTTTCATTCCATTTTCAGATTCAGTGTGCAATCCCTGTTCTTATTCCCAACCCCAACAACCCTTATGTCAGCACACAACACTTATGGGTCTGTAGTTCCGAACCGGGCAGAGGGCAGGTGAGTTGTTGTACTATTATACTAAATTAAAATTATGAAAAATTTATTAAAAAGTATGAATAGAGTTGTTATAGGCCTATGTCTAATGAAGAGTGTCACCCTGTCAGATATGTCTTCTAAAGCATTGTGGCCCTGAATACGGCTGCATAGTGCATACTCCCGGAGGAGTTGAGAAAGGCTCATGCTTGAGTAATTGTACAATCTGTTGAGATGGACTTTGTCTATGTAATGGACTTCAAAAAAATAGACATTTACATTAATCTTTGTAGCATTTACCTTTTAAGGATTTCTGTATAAAGCATCTTGTGTGTGTATTTGTCATTTCAATTTGAGAATGACATGATTGACTGCCCAAGCATGAACAACGCTTATCATCATGGTGAAGATCAACATTGACCAAACATCCAATTTTAAAAACACAAAATGCCCCAAGAATTTTTAAATAACATAACTTACATGAAAATCGTACATTTCGCAGGTGACAGTAGTTGCAATCCACACAGACCAGCCCCATGTGATAGAATCCTTCCAAGCGAGCCAGATGCCCATCTCTTGTGCTGAAGCCGTGCCTGGATACGCTGTTGTCAATGATGAATACGCCTTTTGCCAGGATACCGTGTGGATGGCTCTTGACAATAATCAGTAAGTATTATTTTCTTGTTTAAAAAAGAAATGAGTTGGCCTAGCCTACTATGGCTGGTCCATAACCTCAGTGATGTTACTGCAGGACCCAGACACAAGTAGGGAGAGGGGGTTAGCCCAGTTGGTAGTGTTTCGGAGTCCCAATTAATCGCTGGGTCCCGGGTTCGAATCTAGGTCTTGCCGGGTCTCCTAGACCTATGTTGGATAGCAGTTTCAATCCTACTTTACCTCATTGCTTTGTCCTCCTCTTAATTAGCGTAGTACAGTGCATAAATACAGGATGTAACACCCCAATCTTCCTTCAATTGTAATCAGCCATGGAACTCTATGTTCGAAGCATGACATTTTCATAACGCCGTCTTGAAAGGCTGCATTTTGTTTGGCTGAAGTTCTCCTGAGTATTCTGACTACTGAGGAATATCTCAAACTTGTGGGGAACATCTCAAACTGGTGGGGAACGTCTCAAACTTAGGGGAAACATCTCAAACTTGTGGGGAACGTCTCAAACTTGTGGGGAACATCTCAAACTTGTGGGGAACATCTCAAACTTATGGGGAACGTCTCAAACTTGTTGGGAACGTCTCAAACTTGTGGGGAACATCTCAAAGTTGTGGGGAACGTCTCAAACTTGTGGGGAACATCTCAAACTTGTGGGGAACGTCTCAAACTTGTGGGGAACATCTCAAACTTGTGGGGAACATCTCAAACTTATGGGGAACGTCTCAAACTTGTTGGGAACGTCTCAAACTTGTGGGGAACATCTCAAAGTTGTGGGGAACGTCTCAAACTTGTGGGGAACATCTCAAACTTGTGGGGAACGTCTCAAACTTGTGGGGAACATCTCAAACTTGTGGGGAACGTCTCAAACTTGTGGGGAACATCTCAAACTTATGGGGAACGTCTCAAACTTATGGGGAACATCTCAAACTTGTGGGGAACATCTCAAACTTGTGGGGAACATCTCAAACTTGTGGGGAACATCGCAAACTTGTGGGGAACATCTCAAACTTGTGGGGAACATCTCAAACTTGTGGGGAACATCTCAAACTTGTGGGGAACATCTCAAACTTATGGGGAACGTCTCAAACTTGTGTAGAACATCTCAAACTTAGGGGAAACATCTCAAACTTGTGGGGAACATCTCAAACTTATGGGGAACGTCTCAAACTTGTGTAGAACATCTCAAACTTAGGGGAAACATCTCAAACTTGTGGGGAACATCTCAAACTTGTGGGGAACATCTCAAACTTGTGGGGAACATCTCAAACTTGTGGGGAACGTCTCAAAGTGTTAAACCCATTGAGTCTTACGAAAACTAACAGCAGAATTTTGTCTTTAATTCAGGATGATCATCCACAAGGTGCTAGCAGAGAACAGAGAGGACCCAGTGGAAGCAGAAATCACGCTGGACACGGAAGACATGATCATCAACATGAAGTACCTGGACAGTCGACTCTACGCTGGCTTGAGGAATGGGACACTGTTAGTGTTCTGCAGGGATCAAGGTAAGCTGTCAGTTTGGAAGATTTCAGTCTCTGAAAAGCGGGGTTCCTCTAAATAGCCCACACCGGTGCTGATGGGGCGTAAAACACAAACTCACTCACTCTGAAAATCGGGGAAAGATACTTGTCTGCTGCATCGCTGGGTCGCACTGTCGATGTGAGCTTATGTTGGACAGCAGTTTCAATCATCATTGGCCTCATTTCTTTTTCCTCCTTCTGTCCTAACTTGTTAGCCTTCCTTGTGCATAAATACAGAACGTAAAGCCCCAATCATCTAGCCTTATGAGCTAAGATGAGCCCTATTTAGATGAGGTATCAATTTATTTGAGTAAATTTTTTATCAATTTAATGCTTACTTTCAGATGGAGTTTGGGATTTCGACCACAAATTGCGGATATCCCTCGGCCCCGACCCAATCACCTGCATCTTAGCCATCAACCATGAGATCTGGGCGTCCTGTGGAAGCAACATTCACACGATATCTGTCACTACAAGAATTAAGCAGGATAGGGTTTCACAGGAAGTTGAACAGGTATGGAATGATTTTTAGCTCGTTACTGCTCCTGGAACCCTCGCTAAAGTAGGGCCTAAACGGTAATCTGGAATAACTTACATCTATTTCAAAAAATGTAACAAAAGCTTATAATATCTTCCAAATTATTTGTTTCTTATGTTTAACTCAGGATATAAAGGTTTGTTGGTGTTAGTAATATTTATTAGTAGAATTGAAGTCTTATAAATATTGTTATTTTGTCAATGGCACTCCAATTAGAATTAGTTTTATTTGCACAGAACTTTGTTATTGGTTTTAATTGGATGTTGTAGTGATTTGCGACTTTTATTTTTCCTTGACACCGTTCTAGAAACTTATCTTTTCATGTACACATATCTATTTCTAAATGTTGTCACCCCACCTGAAATTTTACAATTTTTAAATAGCCATCATAGATACAATGTATATGATGGTTTTTAAGTCCATGATTTTCGGATGTGCTGTTTATAGAAATAAGAGACAGTCCAATAAAATTATTTATTTTGCTCATCTTGAAACGGTTTTGGTTAATGTTAGTCAAGTTTCCAATGTTTTTACATTATTTCCCCATGCCCATTATATTATTACTCATTGATTTCTCAGATTCAGTTTTAAAGCGAGCCGAGGTTTATCACGTACAGTCGTACACTCTAGAAAGCCATGTCAATTTACCTGTATATCACATAAAAAACCTTGCGAATCAGTAACAACAAATTCATCAAACATTGCATCGCTGCTTTTGTCAAATTACTTTCATTGAACTCTTGACTTTCTTGACGTTTCTTGATTTCTTCCTTTCTTATATGAGCAAGCATTAGTTACATGTCAGAGTTAAGTTAGAAATAATTAACTTTTAGCTTCTCAGATCTTCTCAAAGCATATTTCTTAGGTCATTCTGTAGGACAAAAAAATTGTAATCTAATTTTTACATTGTGTGGGTCTATTAAATAATATCGTGCGTATGAACTTCTGTCAGAGAACCAAAATGCCGAGCCTATTTTAATATCTCATTTTACGTTTTGCATTAATTTCCAGAACGTCCACCAGGTGGGCTTTGCAGAGGGAGAATTGGTGGAGTGCATGGTTACCGCGGGAACGGGTCTTCTCGTTTCATTCCGGAACAAATCTAACATCAGAATATTTTGTCTGGAGACTTTCCACCCCCTTCAAGACGTCAACATTGCGTCTGTCATTGACAAAGTTGTTTCAGGTGAGGCTCGATTCAATTCTTAGTTGGTTGAAGATTGAAGGTCAACTGAAGTTTGAGACTTAAGTATTGCAATCATTTACCAGTCGATGGACTGTAATTCAGCATGGTACACACTGCAATGTTGCATCATTTCTTGTAAAAGATCCCTCACATGGAGTAAAAGTGTTCCTGCTCTCACAAGACATTAATCAGCTCTCGTGAGTGCCCAGATCTGGGCTTAGATGGCAACATGTGTTTGTTTGTTTGTAAACTTAATTAATAGGCTCCAGAAAAAGCCGAGGCTTATCTGGGACCTTTGACTTACCATATCTGTCTGTCTGTCAACAATTACTATGTCTGTCTGTCTATAATGTGAAACATGTTCAGTACTCCTGCTCTTTCTTCCATCTCATCAAATAACCCTCATGAGCACCAAGAACTGGGCTTAGACGGCAACACTTACAATATCTATCTGTCTATCTATCTTGTTGTTTATCACTTTTAATATGATGTCTACTTTTGCCACAATTCGATTTTCCAGTGAGACTAATGCAAATTGCTTCTTTATTCCAGGGAAAATTCTTCGCAAAGACGCAGCAAGCCAGGATCGGAATATCAGGATAACCTACATGTTAGCAAGTCGAGGTTTACTGTGGGTCGGTACAGACAATGGATGCGTTGCTACGTTACCTTTACCCCGATTGGAAGGAATTCCCCAAATTAAGGGACGCCCATGTGTGTCATACCATGCCCACAACGGACCAATCAGGTTCCTTGTTCCTATTCACTGCGGAGCTACACCTGTGCGTCATCCAATGAGCTGGATCGAATCAGAAACCAATTCGGAAGACCGAGAAATGGATTTAAACACAGATGACGGCATGCCTCCGCCAAACGAGTTAGAGGGAATTAATATCACGGGAGTGACGGAAGGGGAGTCTTACGATTTCAAGCCGTTCACTCAGTCAGATACGTACGATGATGTCGTAGCACAAGTCCGTACGAGTGATTTAAGTAATCCGAGCATTCACAGTCATCACAGTGATGATCAAAATGATGACAATGCTGAACATCATCAATCGCATAATGACAGTGACATGACTGTAACGAGTAAGCAGCGACGAATGTCAGAAACAAGATGGTCGACCCCCGATTTACGGCAGGGTTTTGCGTCGTTCGAAGAAGACGTGATCTCCTTATATGGTAACCTCTTACAAAGCTCAGAAGTGGAGGCATACGAGCACGATTTATTAGAACCGAGACGACGTCGGCCCTTCCAAGACGCTCACATCCACTACTTTCCCGTGCAGCACTCTTCGATGGTCCGTAGACGTACGGGAAGAAATAAATACTTGACTCTGCCTGCCGTTAAGGAGCAGAACGCTTACGACTCTAACGAACCGTTATCTCCAATAAACGGTGGTCAGCGCTTGGAAGAGGGAGTGCTGCACCCTAACAGAACTCCGACAGTGCAATCAAATCGGGGCGCAGGAGACGTCGAAACTCTCGGCGTAGCTCCAGTAGGGGGCAGTGCGAGTGCCGCACGCCCCGTAATCGTGGTTTCAGGGGGTGAAGGGCACATTAATTGGAGTCAAAAGAACGCTGGAGATAACAGATACGAGGATATCTGTTTGCTAATGTGGCAGTGCCAGACATGATTGAAGAATGAGTTGTTCAATATATTTGTGATCGTTAAATAAACTACATGATATTTAAGTACAGTTCATACACTTTGCAAGTTGTGATTAAAATTGTCAATAATATGGGTGAGCCACCTTAACTATATATTGTATGCAAGATACAATAGTTTTCTATTTTATAGATACTCTGCTGAGATGTTACTGTAACGATACTCTGCTGAGATGTTACTGTAACGAGGCATACCTTTAATAAAAATTATGCTAAAGCTAAAGTTATCAATTAAATATTTTCTTCAGCCATATTGGCTCAACACTTTAAACTCCGTGAGACAGGTGCCTGACGAATCGTGATGATCAGCGAAGTCATGATATATTTTTTTTGACGACCGAGAAATATTTAATTTATGAAGTTCGCAGATTAAAATACTTGCACTAGATGAGGTGGCTCCCCCTATAATGTGAAAGACACAATATATTGTATAGACACACAATATTGTATAGAACTCACACTAACACTACACCAAAATCACACTTATACACAAATCTAAAATACACATGTCTCCCTATGCCACTTTCAAAAACATATTTCACTATTTCACCTTGTACAGTATATTTGAGCTGTGACATAATATTATGAGGGCTTTCCATAAGCAATTTATGAATATATCTAATATGCTTATTAGGGGAGGCTGGGGTAAGTTGAACCATGGTTAAGTTGATTCTTTTACTTCAGATATTCAATATTAATACCTCAGATAACAAATTTCTCTGACAACAACTTCTGTTAATTAATTCAAATTATGAAAGATAAATGCTTGAGTCATATCTCATTAAAAAAATGTCTGTGGCATCTGAACTGAACCCAGGGATCAACTTAACCTGGGGGATCAACCTACCCCGTCTTACCTACAAACTAACACGCCTTATGTTTGCAATGTGATCAGTAGCTTTATATGTGTAAATTCTTAAGTGCCAAAATGTGTTTTATTTATATGATGGTAGATTGCATCAGACATTTCAGAAATTATGCATAATTATGTAACTGGTAAGATTTTTAAGAACTTCTTATGCAACACTTGTTTTATGAATGTGAATTAGAAAAAAAAGTTACTTGTTTATAATTTTGTAGGCATTGAATAAAATTATTTTTATTGAGTGTTTTATTTTATAAGCATGAAATTTTGGCACCACAAAACTTTACCCAAATCAAAAAATGTTGCTACAATTTAACTTGTAAAGAAAACATCTACTTTTTGTAACATTTTATAAACCTTTGTTTTTGCAACATATCGTATGTGATCACATATTAAAAATCAAGTTGCGTTAAATTTTTTAAAGAATTGTTAAGATTTAAAAAAATTATTTTTATATGCTTCCCCATGTGATATCATCTTCTTTCTATTAAGTGCTTTGCATATTCACCATTGAACATTTCTAGTGAATGTAAATGTTTTTAAACATTTTTAAAGTCATGTACAACTTCCAAAATCAGTATCGCATATTTTTAAAAGATTATTTATATGAGATAATGAATTTGCTAATGTCATTACTTGATTATCTGTAATGTTATCTATTTGGTCTTACAATATTCTCAATTTTTAAAATTCGATAGTTCGAAGTAATCCCATTTCAGTAATAGCAGACTATGTTTATCATAATAAGTGCCTTACCATACTTGTTGGCAGTGATAAACTAATGCCAACAATTTAAGTCGATATTGGTTGTTTTCTGATGTTTATTTTCCATTTGGGCATTTCCAATTTGTGTTAAATATTGATATTGTGATATCTTCAACATGCTTGACACCAAGGAGTTACACATTTTTTACAATTACCAGTTTTGATATTATTACCAATGAACTAATTTCAATTTTAACTTATTTCGAGAAATTATACAATGAATATTTTACTAATTATAAGCATTGTGCAACCCTGACAATTTGCTGATATTTTGGGGGATTTTGAAAATGATGTTAATCTCCATGTTGCTACTCTTGATTGTAAATTTTGTTGAGTATTTCATTATTTCATAAGTTAATTAATTAGTGTCTATTTATAGTCAGTTGATATTAATATTGCATTATAATGGTATTGATATTTAGCTGGTGCTTCTTATATATAATTATATACACAAACTTCTCATGTAGGCTTAATTAAATGAACTGAACATATGAAAGATTTATTTTTGTATTATTTTGGAACTTGTGTATTAATTCGAGATATCATTCTAATATCATTTATTTGTATTTGGTATACATTTTATTTGTTGTTTATATTAGTCGATTAAATTAATGTGTTATCCTGAGTTGTAAAAAATTCTTAACTTTGTTTTTCTTCTGTTATTTTATGCTAATACGATTGCCAGGTTGTCTATATATATATATTGAGTATTTTAGCAAAGCATGTACATTTTATTTTCTTGTGTTTTATATTTGCCATGAATGACTATCTTATTATTATACTCCCTGTTTACTATTTGATATCTACCCTGCCTTGTCTGGATTGTTGAGTCCCATGAAATAAAATATTATTAAAATATATTCTCATTTGTTGAATTTAGTTTTATTCGAAGATTTGGAAGACAGTGTGCCTTGACCAAATTAAAATATCTAGCTGGATTTATGGTAAGCCAGATTTACTTAATGGATTAACTATAGATTTTTAGCGAACATTTGGCGAGAACTTTTTTTACTTTGGAGGAGGAAAAAAATTGGCAAATTATGAGAGAATATTATGATGTAAAACTCATAAAAAGTCGCAAATTTACAAAACTGATTTAATAATTTCATACGATCTGAATCAATCAAAAAGTGGCCTAATGGTCAAGGCCCACACTTCTATTGCTCTGTTGGTCCCATGTTCAATCCTCTGTCGGGAGATATTTGCTGTAGTCATCTGGTGGCATATCATAATACAAGATATGGTCAAGTTGCTATATTTCCCTACTCTTTTTTTAGAGATTTTCCATCAAAAAAGTTTAAAATTCCTATCTTTGAATTTCAATGGTTCTCAGGCATGTCATATAGCATCTGAGTTGTCCTGAGGTGCTGGGACAGTGTCTTCCGGAGACCAAAGGGATTGTGATCACTCAGTGTGAAAACTGCTTTTTTGCCCCACCTTATTATGACCGCCGCCAGCGCTGGCGCGGTCATTTTGCTTTTACCCCCGTATTGTACCATTTAACTCACATTTTTGGGGATGGATAGAACAAGTTACACTCAATGTACAATCATGAAAGTTGCTATATAAACATAACTTTACATTCTTTACTCAACCCCTGAAAACCAGAATGATCCAAGGGGTCTTTCATACCTTTCTGAGATTCATGATTTTTCAGTGAAACACCCCACCTTATTGTTATTTTGGCTATCTGAATGTTGTTTTCGTGATTTTTGGCACTGTGCCAGATTAGACCTGCTTCGACCGCTTAACTGCTGGGGGATGTCACAAAAGCAGCCAAACTCTTATTGATCGCCTTTAGGCTGATCTCTGTTTTTATGCGGTCACATGGCAGGATTTCATGTGTCGGAGGGTGTCGGAGGATTTATGTGGCGGAGTCGTAGACAAAGGTAATCAATGATGGCAGTCAATGATGGCAGTCAATGATGGCAGTCAATGATGGCAGTCAATGATGGCAATCAATGATGGCAATCAATGATGGCAATCAATGATGGCAATCAATGATGAAGATAGATAGATAGATAGATAGATAGATAGATAAGGTATCTACTAAGGATAAGGGGGCGACCATTTAATATCTCCTAAGAATAAGGGGGCAACCATTTAATATCTACTAAGGTGCTAAGATAACAAAAGTACATGCATGAATGAACCAAGGGGGCAACCATTTAATATCTACTAAGCAATGATGATAGATATAGATAGATAGATACATAGATAGATAGATAGGATAAGGGGCGACCATTTAATATCTACTAAGGAGGGGGCGACCATTATTACTAAGAATGTATGAACCAAGGGGGCAACCATTTAATATCTACTAAGCAATGCTGATAGATATACATAGATAGATAGATAGATAGATAGATAGATAGATAGGATAAGGGGGCGACCATTTAATATATACTAAAGAGTGGGCGACCATTATTACTAAGAATTAGGGGGCAACCATTTAATATCTACTAAACCCCCTGCGGACATGGGGACATACCCCCGCGGACATGGGGACATGCCCCCCCGGACATGGGGACATGCCCCGCGGACATGGGGACATGCCCCCGGGGACATGGGGACATGGCCCCCGGGGACATGGGGACATGCCCCGGGGACATGGGGACATGCCCCCGGGGACATGGGGACATGCCCCCGCGGACATGGGGACATGCCCCCGCGGACATGGGGACATGCCCCCGCGGAAATGGGGACATGCCCCCGCGGACATGGGGACATGCCCCGCGGACATGGGGACATGCCCCCGCGGACATGGGGACATGCCCCCGCGGACATGGGGACATGCCCCCGCGGACATGGGGACATGCCCCCGCGGACATGGGGACATGCCCCCGCGGACATGGGACATGCCCCCGGGGACATGGGGACATGCCCCCGGGACATGGGGACATGCCCCAGGGGACATGGGGACATGCCCCCGGGACATGGGGACATGCCCCAGGGGACATGGGGTCATGCCCCCGGGGACATGGGGACATGCCCCCGGGGACATGGGGCCATGCCCCGGGGACAAGGGGACATGCCCCCGGGGACATGGGGGCATGCCCCCGCGGACATACATGGGGACATACCCCCGGGGACATGGGGACATACCCCGGGGACATACCCCCAGGGACATGGGGACATGGGGACATGGGGGCATACCCCCGGGGCCATGGGGACATACCCCCAGGGACATGGGGGCATACCCCCGGGGACATACCTCCGGGCCATTGGGACATACCCCCGGGGACATGGGGACATGCCCGCGGGGACATGCCCCCAGGGACATGGGGACATACCCCTGGGGACATGCCCGGGGGACATGGGGACATGCCCCCGGGAACATGCCCCGCGGACATGGGGACATGCCCCCGCGGACACGGGGCCATGCCCCCGTGGACACATAACTGAACTGCATCACTGCCTTGCATTACAACACTGCAGTCTGCATTGCAGCTCTGTGTTACTGCACTGCATCACAGAACCTCATTACTGCAATGCATTACAGCACTGCAGCACAACACTTCATTACTGCACTGTATTTCAACAGTGCTTTTTTGCACTGCATAACTGCACTGCATTACAGACCACATCACAGCACTGCTTACAACACTGCATAACTGCACTGCATAACTGCACTGCATAACTGCACTGCATTACTGCATGCTTTGCATCACTCTATTACAGCACTGCATTACAGCAATGCATTACAGCACTGCATTACACTGCATTATTGTACTGCATTACATCACTGCCTCACTGCATTACTTTACAACATAATTACAACAATGAATCATTGTGCTGCATTACAGCAACGTGTTATTGGACTTCTTTCTGTATTCTGCATTAAAGCACTGCACTACAACACTGCATTACAGCACTGTATTACAGCACTATATTACAGCACTGTATTACAGCACTATATTACAGCACTGCATTACAGCACTGCATTACAGCGCTACGTTACAGCACTGCATTAAAGCACTACATTACATTACAGGTCAGGCGGCAGGTCGGTTGGCTTACTTTTCATGACAGTTTACTGACATGGGCGAGTTTATACCAAAGGGTGTTCATATATATATATATCAAAAGGTGTATATATACTGTACCAATGGTTTTACACACCCCTGGGTCCACACACACCCATGGGCGTACACTCACCCATGGGAGTACACACACCCATGGGTTTACACACACCCATGGGCGTACACACACCCATGGGCATACACTGACCGATGGGCATACACACACAGATGGGCATACACATGGGCGTACACACAGATGAGTGTACAGGTGGGCATACCCACACAGCTAGGCGTACAGGTGGGCCTGCACTGACAGATGTGTGTGTATACACAGGTGGCCCTGCAGACACACATGGGCGTCCACACACACATGGGCATCCACACTGGGATGGGCATACAGATGGCCATGCACATACAAATGGGCATGCACACACAGATGGGCGTGCACGCACAGATGGGCTTACACACACTGACGGGCGTGCTGATATGGGCGTATACATGCAGATGGCTGTACATATGTGCATGCGCACACAGATGGCCATATCAATGGGCGTGCACACGAAGGTGGCTGTGCACACACAAATTGGCATACTCACACAGACGGTCGTACTCCCAGCTAGGTGTAAAGGGGGGGCGTGCACACTAAGAAGGCATGCACTCACAGATGAGGGTACCAACACAGATGGGCATACACTCGAGAGATGGGCATAGGCCTACAGGTGGGCGTACACATAGATGGGTGTACAGGTGGGCGTGCCCACACAGATAGGCATTCAGGTGGACATGCCCACGCAAATGGGTGCGTACACAGATGGGTGTGTACACACAAATTGGCGTGAACACACAGATGGGCATGCCAGACGAGCTACAGATGGGCGTACACTTGACGATGGCCGTACACAGGCATGCACAATGGATGTACACATATACGCCCCTCGAATAAACCCCCCGTCAAATAGAGGCCCCACTGCGCCATGGACAACAACGAATATATATCTATTTATTATTATTATTATACGACTGAGCTTTTTTAAGCCAGGTCCAAACAAGCTGCACTCAAAACACAAATTGTTATTCATCTTTTATGGATCGACACAGTCACACTTGATTGCACTTGATCAGCAAAAGGCGTCCAGCAGCGCCGGCGGTCATATTATCATCGCTTGCGATTCTAGTTTGGGGAGGGTTGGTCAAGTGGTAGCGTGCTAGGCTGCAATAGCTTGGTCCAGGGTTGGAATCCTGCTCTTGTCATATGTTGGATGGCTGTTTCAATCATCCTTTGCCTCATTGCCTTGTCCTCCTCCTGTCCTAATTTATTAATAGCCTACCAAGTGCATAAATACTGGACGGAAAGCCTCAATCAATCATCCATCGCCTCCTTATTTCAAATTCATACAATGGTGTCAGTTCTGTGCGCATGGAGGGTGTTGGGCAGTTGGCCAGTGGTGGGGCAAATGTCAAATTCAACTTTTTTGCCAAAAATGAGAAAAGATCAGAGCTACAAGAAATTGGTGCAAACGAGGAAAAATATTGAAAATAATAGGTCTTTCTCCATTAGGGGATTATGATGCTATTTCTAGGAGATGGCAGGATTTTAACTGATAGATTTATTTTGATGACATGTCTGATTTGTTCACAAGAAGAATCTGAGGATTCAAACCTGGACAGGTCTATGGTAACCGCGTGACCAACTTCAAAGCTGAGAATCTCCAGTTGAACAGTGTTGCAAATAAACTTACGATCATATAAGGTGTGACAAACTGTGACTTGCACATGAAATTACTTGACTGCGCTCATGCATAACTATCTACAATTAAAAAACAACAACGTGCAAGCACTTTAAGAGGCGCTTGCAGATAGAATATCTACTACTTCCTACTGAATATCTATTAGCTTATTTATTTTTCTGTAAGGAGGTTTCGATAATATATTGATCTGTCTATCTATCTAGCTATCAAGCTATCAATATCCACCCTCCCGTCCTCCCCTCTCTTTTTTCCTTCCTTCTTTTCTGCATTCTTTCCTTCATTCATTCCTTCCTTCATCCTTATAATGAATTTGTAAACACTGGATCTGGTGGCTGCTGTTGCTGCTACTATCACCACAGCAAGAGCAAGACATTTGAAATTTGCACTAGAAACGAACATTTTAGTTTAGTAAATAAAAAATTTAATGTCAAGGAAGTGTACCAAACATTTTCCACACAAGATCAGTGATGAAATGGAGGGGAGCTTGGGGGGGGGGGGGCTGAGCTCCCTTGATCCCCCAAGCTCCCTTGATCCAGAAACGACCTGCTGGAGCTCTCCCAATTAAATGATCAAAGGTGAAATCACAATTATCATTCTCACCATTTCAGTCCTTCAGGTATCTCTAGGCCATATTATACTCTTGCGGCAGAAATGTTTCCCTTTTAAAATTTGGAACTGCGCGCCGCTGCTGTACAATTAAGCCAAGAGCTTCCCCGATGAAATTTTTCCATTTCCATCACTGCACAAGATAAAACTAGAAGGCACATAAAGATAATGTGCAAAGGTCGGTAGAAGTCGTTAGTTCTAACTGAAAACTAGAACGAAGTGCATGGGACCCGCAGGGCTAGAAATGACTCCTATCAACCCCCGACTCCTATTCATGACTCCTATCCACCCCCGACTCCTATTCATGACTCCTATCCACCTCGACTCTTATTCATGACTCCTATCCACCCCCGACTCCTATTCATGACTCCTATCCACCCCCGACTCCTATTCATGACTCCTATCAACCCCGACTCCTATTCATGACTCCTATCCACCCCCGACTCCTATTCATGACTCCTATCCACCCCGACTCCTATTCATGACTCCTATCCACCCCGACTCCTATTCATGACTCATATCCATCCCGACTCTTATTCATGACTCCTATCCACCCCCGACTCCTATTCATGACTCCTATCCACCCCGACTCCTATTCATGACTCCTATCCACCCCCGACTCCTATTCATGACTCCTCCACCCCCGACTCCTATTCATGACTCCTATCCACCCCCTACTCCTATTCATGACTCCTATCCAACCCCGACTCCTATTCATGACTCCTATCCAACCCCGACTCCTATTCATGACTCCTATCCACCCCCGACTCCTATTCATGACTCCTGTCCACCCCCGACTCCTATTCATGACTCCTATCCGCCCCGACTCCTATTCATGACTCCTATCCACCCCCGACTCCTATTCATGACTCATATCCATCCCGACTCTTATTCATGACTCATATCCACCCCAACTAATATTCATGACTCCTATCCACCCCCGACTCCTATTCATGACTCCTATCCAACCCCGACTCTTATTCATGACTCCTATCCAACCCGACTAATATTTATGACTCCTATCCAACCCCGACTAATATTCATGACTCCTATCCACCCCTGACTCCTATTCATGACTCCTATCCACCCCGACTCCTATTCATGACTCCTATCCACCCCCGACTCCTATTCATGACTCCTATCCACCCCCGACTCCTATTCATGACTCCTATCCACCCCCGACTCCTATTCATGACTCCTATCCACCCCGACTCATATTCATGACTCCTATCCACCCCGACTCTTATTCATGACTCCTATCCAACCCCAACTAATATTCATGACTCCTATCCAACCCCGATTCCTATTCATGACTCCTATCCACCCCGACTCCTATTCATGACTCCTATCCACCCCCAACTCCTATTCATGACTCCTATCCACCCCGACTCCTATTCATGACTCATATCCATCCCGACTCTTATTCATGACTCATATCCACCCCAACTAATATTCATGACTCCTATCCACCCCCGACTCCTATTCATGACTACTATCCACCCCGACTCCTATTCATGACTCCTATCCAACCCCGACTCCTATCCAACCCCGACTCTTATTCATGACTGACTCTTATCCACCCCGACTCCTATTCATGACTCTAATCCACCCCCACTCCTATTCACCCCGACTCCTATCCACCCAACTTCTCTGAATCCACTTCCATCCACTCACATATATCCAACCACTTTAATATAGGATTTATTCTATTGATCCACTTCTATCAACCAACTTCTATCCACTAAATTCTATCCACACATATCCACCAACATAGGTCCACAAAATTCTGTGGAGTTTTTGCTTCTTAACAGTGCCTCTAGAGGTGACTTAAAGCATTAGAGAAGTGGGGGGGGGGGGGTACCAACAATTGGCCCAATTGCTCATTGCCTAGGGCAGTATTTATCCATCGTATTATGGCATTTCTTTTGGCAATATCTCCATGAAATGGCCCTGTACAGCCTTGCCAAAGAATAGGAGGCCAGTTCCTTACATGGGACAGCTATTTCACACAGTTTGGGACCACTTAGGACCCTATGCAAGGTGAAATCATCTCCCATACGATTTAGGTATCAAGCAAGTGGACACCAGACGTCAGGGCCCTCATATATGTACATGAAGGTCGGTGGCTACCGACCTTAATGATGTTTTATCACCTGGTTGGCTGTGAATATCACTGTTTACAGTCAAAATATCAGGGCCTATGATATTGTAAAAAATACCACCCTTCAAGGGCGATATTTTTTAACAATGGTTATGACATCACCAGCCTTTCAGCTGCCTGATGATGTCACAAACCAAACAAGGGCCAGAATAATGGGATTGTGACGTCATGTCCATTGTTGCTCCATGGTGATGTCACATTTTTGTAATGGCAGAAAATAGTCCCTCTTTATAACTGAAAATTTGAGGTAAAACCAGGTGATAAAAACAAAACAACCACGCGTCAGGGCACTTCGTACAATATCACTCGCTGTTGTGTGAATTAATATCACTCTCGCCCTGCGGGCTCCAGTGATATTAATTCACACCACAGCTCGTGATATTGTTACTCAGTGACCGTGACTTGGGTTGTTTTGTTATAGAAACTGTAGAAAAGTTTGAATGAGATTGGCGAAACAGTGCTACCTCCGCTATCCTGAGAGTATTGACAACTAATGACAAGCTTTCCCATCCTTCCTCCCACAATAGAGGTTTGCTTGCAAGCACCTCTAGAAAGTGCCAAATGCCAACTACTTCCTTTGAACAACTGTCTACTATCCAATGAAGGCATCAGAACTGACAATGCCTCATCCCTTTGTCACGTTTTTAGGTACGAAGGAAAATTGTCAGCATTTTCTCCTGCCTGTCATTTTTTGTACATTGTTGTACCATTTAAATCACTAGAATTGCCCATTACTAACTAGAATGTAACGCCGTGGGTGGAAACATAGATAGATAGATAGATATGGTAAGTGCAGCCCTCTAAGCCCAGTTCTGGGCGCTCACGAGGGTTGATTGATGAGATGGGAGAGAGAGCGGGAGTCCTCAACATGTTACACATTTACCCCAAGTGAGGGATCTTTTACTTGCCCAGCATAGACACTGATACACAGGGAGAAAAAAGGCAAACAAACAGAAATTACTTTCCAGTACATATATATGTATATTATATGTCTATACCCCTGGTGGGAATGCTGAGAAATTCACAAAACATCCGTGTTCAATGAAAAATGAGTGAGGGAACAAAAAAATCTTTTTGAAAAAATGATATATGCTGGCTGTAGTGATTACGATTTCAAAATTTACAATAAGAGTATGTTTTGCCAAAAGAATTTTAAAATATGGTGTAAGAGAAACTACAGATGAACCCATGATATGGTATAAGAAGCTATAAGAGGAATTATAGATGAACCCATGATGGATCTATCTATCTATCTGTCTAACTAAAATTATACAAATTAAACTATGTATATAAAGCAATCCCTAACTGTTAATCAGGCATCCCTTACTGTTGTTCATCAGTTAGTCACTACCTGTTAGTCATTAAGTCCGTTGTTTTGGTAGTTACTACTTGTTAGTCACTAAATATGTTATTTAGTCACAAACTGTTAGTCAAAAACTGTTAGTTAGTCAAAACAGTTAGTGAGAAACTGTTAGTTAGTCAAAACTGTTAGTAGTCAAAACTGTTAGTCAGTCAAACTGTTAATTAGTCAAAAACTGTTAGTCAGTCAAAGAATGCTAGTCAGTCAAAAACTGTTAGTCTAAACTGTTTGTAGTCAAAAACTGTTAGTAGTCAAAAACTGTTTGTAAGTCAAAACTGTTAGTTAGTCAAAACTGTTAGTAGTCAAAAACTGTTATTCAATAAAAAAAACTGTTAGTTAGTCAAAAACTGTTAGTTAGTCAAACCATTTGTAGTCAAAAACTGTTAGTAGTCAAAAACTAAGTCAAAATGGTTAGTTAGTCAAAAACTGTTAGTAAAAAACTGTTTGTCAGTCAAAAACTGTTAGTTAGTCAAAAACTATTTGTAGTCAAAACTGTTGGTAGTCAAAAACTGTAAGTCAAAAATGGTTAGTTAGTCAAAAACTGTTAGTTAGTTAAAAACTGTTAGTCAAAAACTGTTAGTTAGTCAAATACTGGTAGTTAGTCAAACTGTTAATTAGTCAGTCACCAATCACTAACTGTTAGTTGGTAACTAACTGTTAGTCAGTCACTAACTGTTAGTCATGTAAGTCAGCTAGTCCTTAAGTGTTAGCAAGTAACTGTTAGTAAGTTACTAACTGCTAGTCCCTGACTGTTAGTCATTTTGTCCCTAACTGTTGTTCATCAGTTGGTCACTACTAAGTCACTGTTGTTAGTCACTTACAGTTAGTAAGCACTAACTGTTGTTGATTCACTAACTGTTTGTTAGTCTTTAACTGCCAGTTAGTCACTAACTGTAAGTCACTAACTCTGTTAATCACCCCAAGGATGCCACCTAGAAATTGGACCTATAAATAGAACAAACTGCTCTTATTACTATTCACCCCCAATTGTTACAACTCACCCCCAATTATTTCAGGTCTTGCAACAATTGTATCAGCACCAATTGGTTGATTAATGAGTGGCAGGTACTTTTACATCAAAGCAACAATATTAAGTATATTTGTGATCATAAGATATTTTGTAATGCTCTAGCTGATATTACTAAATGGTGGGGACCAAACCGGTTGACACTTTTCCGTATGGGGCAACCAGTATAGTATGCTGGCTGCAGAGTCAATACTGTACTATAACAAATCTTGTCCTAAAGTTCAAGAAGCCAGCATAAAAAACAACTGAATAGAAGAGGAAAGGTTGGGAAGAGGCTTTTAAAAGAACGGTTGCACTTTGTGTAGACATGAAGTCATATTAATATTGAATACTGAGGAAGGGGGAGGGCATGACAGAGGACAAACACCTTGCACAAAGCAAATGATGTCACAATTTGTGTCCAATTTTCATACCTCTTGAGGCTTAAACTTTTATATAAATAGATAGATAGATAGATAGATAGATAGATAGATAGATAGATAGATAGATTATAAACAGATTTAAATGTATGCCTCCTTGGGGAGAGTCATTTCCATAGATGCACCCAGTGGGCACTAAGACTGAGGTCACCCAGCTCATTAGCATATCATTACCATATCACTAAATTAACTAAGCCCTGATTGGTGGAATGGATATGCAATGAAACTATAATTTGCAATATGCCAGCATCATCATGTCCACATAGCAGAAAGACAATGAAGACATTGGACCCTGTATGTTGTACAATAGTAAGATCATTAGAACTTTCATTAACTTATACAGGTCATAAAGTCAATTAAACCTTTTATTAATTATTGAATAACTGTATCAACAATAATCACAACACTGATTTCTTTATAACATATCATAATAATAGTCAATCATTAATTCATTAATTCCATACATTTACTTTAATTAATCCCTATCTTTTATGACTGAATCACTGCAAGAACCCGATAAAATATCCTAATATGAAAAGGGTCCACATAAATTGATACAATACTATAATTTTAAAGCAAAATCAAATCCAGTCAACTAAGGGCCTTTTAATTGCAGTGAATCATTCATATTTCAAATGTCTTATCAAATTTCCAGATGTACACTAAAGACCAATCACCAACAAAATCAGTCAACCATGGATTACATAATGACACATTAATTAAACTGTTTCTTCTTTTTCTTTTAATTACTGCACTATATGAACAATAATTAATTCCTTTATCAAATTTTATGAATCAAAATCAGTCAACCATGGAATACATAATGACACATTAATTAAACTGTTTCTTCTTTTTCTTTTAATTACTGCACTGTATAAACAAGAGTTAATTCCTTACAACAATTAATTCCTTATCAATTTCCAGATGTTTATCTTGGGTGTCTGATCTTTATCTACTTATTGTTTTGTTTGTTTTATTGTTGTCTATCTTTTTGATAATTGTCTGTTCATGACAATTGTTGCTATTTAATTCCTTTTGAACTTAGGCCTTTGTTATCTTATAGTATTTGGCCCATCACTGTTATAACTAACATATGGGTCATTTTGATGGTATATGTGTCTTATAAGTATCTGTGGATATGAATTTATATGTCAGTGTTAATTTCGATTTTGGATAAGTGACACAGGAAGACAAGGATTGTATAAAATGATGGGAAAAGAGTTTGGATTTTTTTGGAAATGTGAAAAAGAAGGAGTTTTATAATTGAGGCAAAAACAATGATGACATGCTATAGTCATGCATGGATTGTTAAGGTAAGCTGGGTTTAAGTTATTAGACTTCTCTCACACATTTGAATGTAGATTGGCCTAAACATTGGGCCCAAACAATATTTTGTTAAATCAATTCAATGATTCTCAATCTGTCTTCCACACCAAGGATATTAATATATTTACTATTTTAAATTTTAAAACACACTTTTAAAAAATCAATGTGCAAAAAAGATAGAAAATATAGGAAGCAAAAAGTTACCATAAAATGTGCTTTAAAGCTTGGTAGCAAAAAGCGGGAACTTATCAACCAATGGAATTGAAGTATAATTCTGCCTGGGGCAACCTGTCGAGAATTTAGGGAAGCTCAAGTGATTGATTGATTGAAATTGACTTTATGGGATTATAGTGTAGGCCTACATGTGAAAACAGACAGGATGTATTAAAATTAAGCAAACACTCTAAAAAAAATTCAGACAAAATTGGTTTTTTAGATTCAAAATGGTGTTTCGAAAAACCAAATTTCAATGCAAAAAACCAACGTGGATTTTTTTAAAATCCATGTTGGTTTTGCATTGAAATTTGGTTTTTCAAAAAACCATTTGAATCTAAAGAACAATTTTGTCCACACATTTTTTAGAGTGTACATGTGAAACAGACAAGATGTATCAAAATTAAGCAATGAAATGCTATGGATGGATTGGAGGTTGACTAAGTGACTGAAAATATTTGCTTTTGAATGCAAATTATTTGCGTTCTAACACAAAATATCTTCCTTTATTATAGGTTACAAATTACAAAACATCATGTCATCATGCTTATATTTATATTTATACATGTATGTATCTAAAAAGAACATTCCAAAATATTTGTTTCTGAAATTGGATCACTTAACCTGCTTATTTACTGTGTCATCTATCTCAGGAATTCAAATACAAGGCATGCAGGCCCAGGCCCTATACCAATAACATATCTTGTGCATGTTGAGGAATTTGGCCTTTTGTCTTCATTACATGTCAATGCAAAAACAAAACAACATTAAAGTAAATAAACAAATCATATACAAAAGTAAATAAACAGAGTGTAGAGCATCAATCTGATCATAACAAAATGGCAAGAGCTGCAGGTCAAATAATGAATCAGGCTGCGGATGTATTCTTTTTTTTTTTCAACTTTTTTGTCCCTCTATCCCTTGGCCATTTTACTTTTGAATTACCTTTCCCCCATATCCCTCCATCCAGGGCCTCTTCACAAAACTTTGGATTTTAGCACCAGCAAATTTATATATATTATAAATATATTATTTGTGTTTTTTACTGTTTTGCAAAGTGATGAAGATGGCACCAATTTTGTCTGAAATTTTTTAGAGTGTAGGCTTGGTGGCTCTGCAGTGCCAGCAACATTTGCCTGTGTGTCTAAAAATAGCTCACTCCCCTGCATCCCAATCAGATCCTTGGTGCTCATATAGAACACCATACCCCAATCCAAACTATTTCACCCTCTTTGTAGATGTATCAAATTGAGCAGGTTTTTAGTATTTTCTCCATCTGTGACAACTTTTCACAGACACAAGTCGCAAGATAAGACAAAATTTTGCTGTGAATATAAATAACTGCTTACAATAAAATTATGTGTCTCTTAATTGTAACATGTCATGTTATTCGCAGCCAATTATTTCACCTCTCCACTCATGGGATCCCATTAGGATGTATAATTACTAATCAAGGTCTTTATAGTAGCAAATATTAATACAAACGTGAACTTTTTAACCTCAACCCGAACAACTTTTGATTCTGATTTAATCAAACCAGCTGATAGCAAAATGGCAAAAATGCAATATCAGAAATATTTGCCTTATCAAACTGAATGACATTGGTAATTGAGATAACGAAAAGTGCTAAAAATACATAAGTGCTCCCGAGGGTTCCTGAGGTGAAACTGGTTGACCAGTTAGCCTGGAGACAGACGTTTGGGTCTAACATTTAAAGTCTGGTAGGCCTTGGTTCATAGGTAATTAATACACTTGCACAACATACAGCATGTATGCATGTTTTTGCAAATAACCAATTTTGGCATAAATTTAGAATTAAATAAGCAATATACAGAATAAAGGCTTAAAAGTAAGAAAAATAACCAATCTTGCAAGTAGGCCTACTGTTTGATAATAATTTGGGATGTCTTTTTTTAAATAATAATTTAATAATTTGTAATGTCCTTTTTTTTCTTTCAGATGACACCTCATCTAAAGACCTTCAGACATTTGAATGATATGCTGCATCGATGCTTTGGACAACACTGAATAAGATGCTCCTGATAAAATGAAGTATACATAAAGACTTAAACATGCATAACAAATAAAACAAACACTCTCTGAGAGATTTTGTAGATACGAACAGTCAAAATGGCCGGTTTAGCAATCGTCCGAGCTTTGTCGATCGAGACGAAAGAGGAGCCGAAATTGGGGCGAAGGGTTCCATCTTCTCAATTAATCGATCGCATGCACACGATACCCGAAGATGATCTACCGTGCCCGACTCCAGGTCCCCGTAAAACTATGCACGGGTACAGTTTCACAGTCGACGAAACCACTCCACTTATCGGCGGTAAACAGGATAAACGAACAACAGGCAAATTATGCTTGAAAATCTTTCTATCCGTAATGACAGTTCTATCCATGGTAATGCAAGTCATCAGCATACCCTTATACACCAGCGCCATGTCAGACATCACAGCAGGGAGTGACGCTTTCATTGCGTCCTTCGCAGCCTCATTTTGGACTCCGCCATTGTTCTTATTGCTACACGTCGCCCTATCGGCAATGGGAGACAGCCGATCTTTAAAAGACATTATTCGACCGAAATGTCCAATGTGGGTGATGATGGTTGTGGGAACGTTAGGGGGGTTAAATAACATCCTCGTAGCGTTCACGAGTATTCCAACGCGGACCCCAGCATACCTTCAAGGAATTCTGCATCAACTTCTCATACCGTTCACAGCCATTGCAAGATACTTTCTATTGGAGAAAGGTAAGCTTCATTTATACTTCTAATAGTAGAATTAGTAAAATGGGCATTCTGGGTCAGTTTTACGGAGGATGGATGGATGGATGAGTGGGGCTTTACATCCTCTATTTATGCCCTTGGTAGGCTAATTAGGACAGGAGGAGGACACTGCAATGAGGCGAAGGATGATTGAAACAGCCATCCAACCTCGAAGAAACTAGCACGCATGTTAGTTACTTCAAGGTCCAACTTGGGCCCAGGTGACCCGACAAGAGCTGGAATCGAACCCTGGACCCAGCGATTGGCAGCCCAGCACGCTACCACTAGACCAATCCTCCCCCCCCCTCCAGTTTTACGGAGAAAATGAGCAACTTTCTGTCACCCAGTGAGCAATCTGCCTCTTAAAAAGTGGCAGATGTCACATTTAAAAGTGCAGAATGGGCTAATATAAAGGCAGCATTGTAAATAATTTTCCTATCTTTTTCCATTTTGCAATGGCAGATCAAGTTTTTCGAAACGGCAGATTGATACTTTTCTATTACAGATGCCATATTTATTTCAAAAGGCAAATTGCTGCTGGGGTCACAGAAACTTGCTCATTTTTTTCCCTCAATTAAACTGGCTCAGAATACACATTTTCCCTCTTCTACCCAACTAGTACAAGAGAGCCCTCCACCATGCTCCCAAAATGGACCTGAGCAGTAACCTGCTGAAATAGGTTGATTCTGAAGCAGAATTTCTGAATTTTTTTTTGGAAATGGCACATTTATTGTTCCATCTGGGAGCAATCTTCACTACAAAAAAATTGTTACAATGGCAACCAAAGTTTATGAAATCTAGTAATTTCAATAGTTTTGTCTCTGGGTGGGACCCAAATTATGAGCATTGAGGTCTGGTTCAGAAGAGACAGTTTAGAAGGCAAAAAACTACAACCTGAACTTGGGCAATTGTAATAGTATTCAGGCTCTTATGTTTCAAATCAAGATATATTTAGACTGCTGTGACGTTAGCTTCTAATATTTCATGATCTGTAACAAAGAATAAACTTGCATAATGTTTTATTGTCACAGCGAAAAATAAAACAATCTATCATCCACCGTGACAAAGATAAGTCGAAAGCACACGTGTAGGTCTCACCATTTATTTCCAATTCTTGTAAAACTGGCAATTTAAACACAATACATATATAGCCAAATCTTCATGCATATCTAGATCAGTGGCTCCTTTAGCTACACTTTTCAAAAATATAGATATCCAAAAATTAACCCCCCCCCAAAAAAAACGAGATTTCAGGCATCTTTTTCCTACAGGTTGTAAATTAACATTGATTCAATTAGGCCTACTGAGATTGTGAGAATACTGGACACAGAAGGAAACCTCAATGGTAGGCCTATGATAAGAATTGTGTCAAAGATGCAGGCATCGTGAGGCATGAGACACAATTAATAAGGAATTCAATTGTCATTGTGTTCAGCTATTTAGAGCACCTTAGACGAATCAGCCAAAGATTGCAACCTCTAGCCAAGGACAAAGTTGTTGGGGCTGCTTCACACAGCTGGGATCAGAGGGAGTGCAGGGCAGTGGCTATTTATAGACACAACATGGCTACAATGGCAGCCACACCAAGCCCCTGGTGAGAACTCCATGCGATCATTTAATAGGGAATTCAGCACTATGAAAACTCTCCTTATCATTCATGTCAAAATCTGATCCAAAAGTGAGCTACATGGAGGTCACTAATAAGACCTACACCAAAAAATTCCTTACAAAATTTAGATAAATATAAGCCATGTCTGATGAGTAATAAACCTCTTGTAGCTTTTAGTTAAAACTGGCCTTGAATATTTGAAGTGGGGAAATTTCAAAATGGCCACCATTTGTTATTGCTTTCTGCACATGCTCAATAGGTCTGAGGATGCTCAGTGACAACTGGGTAAATCCTGGGCATGCTCAATGCCAATTAGGTCAGAGCAAATTTTCCATTGCATTTCCATAGTGTTCGGTGGCAAATCACTCAGGGTACACTTACTTTCAAGACCAACTGTGGGCCTCAAGTTTTTAATGGTCATACTCTTAAGAAACAATTTGGATGACAACATGATTTTACCCTTTCAGGTATAAACAGACGCCAGTTTGTCTGCATTGTCGTCCTGTTCATCGCACTGTTCGTCACATTGGAGCCAATGATTTTTGGAATGAGGGAACCTTACTCAGTCTACAGAACCATGTGTAAGTATCTATTGTGTTGTTGTAATATTTGAAGTAAGTAGTCTTTGTGGCTGGTCTGTTCTCTTAGGTGACAGTGTCAATTCTGAAGGTCAATGCATTTGGATTTTCCACCAAGGCTAGTGCCATATTGCAGTGACACCAGGCAAATATTGTCACTAGGGAGTACTGACTTGTGCTGTCACCTGGAGGAGTCCCAACTGCTAGTGTTACAAGTTAATAGCAGTAGGGGGAGCCACCAGTTCTGGCACCAAATTTCAAAATTATCTTGCAAAAGGATGTGTGCATTAATTATATATTATTCTAAAAATTACATACGGGAATTAAGTTAAGATCAGATGACATTCATGTTCACACCAATGCGGGGGAGAACTGGTCATTAGTGTCCTGAAACGTGTCCTCAAACAGCCAAAATTTATCACTGGTTCTTCATAGCTCCAGTGTTGATAACTCCGACGTGGTACAACTGGCAAAAACACAGCGGGTCGTATCGGGGTTTGGTTCTTCACCCATTGTCATAATATCTCTTGAAGTTTTTCCCATACTCCCAGTAGTTTCCGTCTCATTCACAACACTAAGATTAAATTTCAATCATGTTTGATCCTTTTTCAGCCATACCAACAGAACCCAACCCCCATGCCTGGTACTTCTATGTTGTGTACGCCATGGCCTGGCTTCCTCTGGCTTTCGGATATGTCCTTCTGGAAAAAAGCCAACGCATCCATCCGGTAAGCCACTTATGCCACTCTTATAATACTGAAGGTCACAAAGGACCTTACTTGAGAGCAATTTGAAATTGAAAACTGTAAAATTAAATTTTATAAAAATGTATTTGTGCATTTATCAGGGAAGAAGTCTGGCAGTCACAGCATGGCTACAGTTTTTCCAGTGCCTTTCACATTTCGCTTTCGTCTGGGTGGATTTCATACCAAATATTGGCATGGTAGGTTTTGGTGCAAATAAATTGATAAACTTAAACTGGGCATTCCGTTAAATGCTCCCAAACATGATGGAGTTCCTGTTCAGTTTGTGATTTTTATGTCATTTATCATACATTTTGCTATTTACTACCCGATACCCTGCTACTTTAAACCGGCTTTTTAGTTTTTCCATCACATTTGCTAACAGGGACTTCAACATGACATATTCATATTTAATTTGGTATCCAATTTCTCTAAAAGTCAAAACTTGTTGAGTGTCCAGAGAATAATATTAAAGAAACAATTGAAATTTTGTTACATTTCTATTCAAATTTGTCCAACACATAAAGTGGTGCCCTCTTTAGCTTTTGAAAATACTACATAAGCTGAGTCTCGAATTCGTCATACCATATGAGAATAAATGTTTTTCCAATTGTTTCCAGGCAAACGCAGGAGGAACAAACTTTGCAGCAAAAATCAACAATGGCTTCCAGTGTTTTTACGGCAGTCGACCGCAATGCTCAAATATTCCAAAGTTGGCAGTGCTCTACATCTTGAGTTACGCTTCAACAACTGTTTTCAGTGTTTTACTTATTCGTTTTGCTGCTGGAGCAGTGTTTACAGTCGTTGTCATGGCACTGGTGACTCCCCTGACAACATTATTCTGGAACTTGTTCAATACATCTCCATATTTTCATTGGGAGCCGTTCTTCGACCAAGCTACGGTGCTCGTTTTATTGGGACTAGCCATGATGATGCCCGCTGTTATATTATACACTTATTTCGCTGACCCAGAGTCAGAAATCGAAACTGTGCCAAACAATGATGACACTGCAGTGGCGCCACCTCCTGTAGATGACAGACCTAGGATGCGCAGAAAGTCAGACCCCATCCCGGCATCCATCCCACATTTACAGCGAGAAAGAGCGCAATCCTTGGCGCCAAAACTAGTCCCGTACAGCTCGCCAAACGAGGTGCCTCTAAGGTACAGAGAGAGCTTACCGCCTCGCAGAAAAATGAACCGAAGTGCTTCTTCCGGATTTTTACCCCCAATTGAAGACAAGGAAACGAAACGAAAACGAAAATTAACCCTTTTAAAAACCACTTTATCAAACCAGAAAACTAGTCAACTAAAACGTGTCAGAAGTGCCCCAGTTTTAATGGGTGGATTTTAACAATAATTATATTATTTTAATATAAAATGACAGTATTATTAGGATTTTACCATACATTGCTGGTTAATTACATTGGCTTCAGTCAAAGGAAACTTTACATACTTACACTCTTACTATTTTCAAAGAGTGCTCCAGTTTAATGGGGGATTTTATCCTTTACATTAAGCTTTTTAACAAAATTTACAGTATTACGAGGGTTTTAACATTTTGACTTGTTTATCACATTGGCTTCAGTCATTACATAGGTCCCCTTTTATTTCAATTTTAAACAGTTAACAGTCATGGAATTGCTTTTGCAAACCGATTTCATTTGGACTTACTTGCGAGTTGTTATTCTACTTTTTAGGGGAATAAACCTATTTTTAAACGCACAATTATACGGAAGGGAGAACAATTCTGCCATTTTACCATGCGAATTGTAGCAAAAAAAGGCATCATTGGATAATTGGAGAACTGCTTTAGTACTACAACTTTAGTGTAATTGATTTCACAAAACACTTAACTGTTACCGGAGATTTATAAAAGACTTCGGAGTTCTACAGAGACTTATATATATATATATGTAGTTATTTGTACATATATAGTTTACTCAATGTTGTTAATGTATCTCATAACTTTGTTTCTTTCTGTGAAAGACTGTTTGTTTTGACTTTCAATCATTTAGTTGTGACTTTAATCCCGGGACTTTAATGAATGAAACAATGGCGTATGGCGTACGTTATTTTTCTAAACTTCAACTGGTTGAATACAATTGCAACTGATATGAAAAATTGTTAATGTATTGAAATAAAGAAAACATCTGCAATGACTTTCACAATTTGTGTGTCTTTAACAGCTTCACCACAGGGGTTACTAGAGAATCAACAGTTTGTCACGTCAAGCAGAGGTTAGACATTTGGCAACCACAAGCCCCATAGGAAAAATGCACATACCTATGTGTATCACATTTTTGTGATGTTTTGTTGCCGTTTTTGTCCGATACTTGCCAATTTATGAAAATGGCAGTTCAATTTTACAAAATATTGACATGTGTGACGCCACTAATCTGACACACAATGGGCAATGACGACATAAAAGTTCACCACAGCGCCACCCCAGACTTAGTTCTACTCAAGTTTGTATCAGAAGATCCGACAATCTCATTGCGTTGATTTTCATGAACTATACAAACAATGCTATATTTCTGTCTCAATGCTTGAAGTGATAAACTGTATGCAATAATTTCAAGCAGTCCACATTTCTGGGTGTATTGCGTTTTAATGAATGTGTATTTTGCAAGCACCAAATCAGAAAATGCATCAAGAAATAATGTAAAATATTAAGCCGATAAATTTTAACCAATTGCATATGACCAATTGAATTACAACCTATTCATAGACAACCAAGTCATAGACAGGTTGCAGATAATGATACGTACCATTTTGATTATTTTAATGTCTAACAAAGTTTTTCAAAAAAGAAAACAGATTCACAGACAGGCAATCGAGTCATAAACAAGTCGCAGACAACAAATTTAATGACCAGTAATTCACAGACAACCATAACCAACCCATGAGTAACTAGATCTCTGTAAAATGACAGACACCATTCATTTAGTCTCCCTCACAACCTATTTTTACTAAATATAGTTGGAACAAGTATTAGATATATATTTTGGGGGAGCTGCACAGGCTCTGCAAACTAACCATTTAATATATAGGTTCATCACAGGAAAATTAACTTGTTGAAGTCAACTCATTGACAAATAAGTAAAGACACAATCACCTTGCAGGCAACTAACAATTTGTAGATTGCCAGCAATTAATTCTAAGACAACCAATGTGCAGGAAGTATATATATAACCAAGTCAGAGACAACCAATTTTCAGAAAACCAATTTACAAACAACCAATTTGTAGACAACCAAGTCTTAGACATCCAATCTTGCAGACAACGAAATCATACACATGCAATTGACACGCAAACAATCGACAACCAAGTCATAGACAACAAGTTTGCAGAAATTCAAGCCACAGACAATCAACCTGCTGACAACCAATAAGCAGACAACAAAGCCAGAGACAACCAATTTGCAGACAACAAAGTAATAGACAACAATTCGCAGAAAACCAAGTCAAAGACAGCCAATTTGCAAAGAACCCAATGAGAGACAACCAATTTTCACACAACAAAGTCAGAGACAACCAATTTGTAGACAACCAATTTGCAGGCAACCAATTTTCAGACAACCAAGTCAGTGACAACTAAAACAAAACAGAGACAACCATGTGTTGAAGTCAATTTGTAGACAAATAAGTTAGAGACAACCATTTTGCAGACAGCAAAGAATTAGCTAATTGCTTGCAATTAATTTATAGACAACCGACGCACAGAAAATAATTCACAAAATTAATTGTAGACAACCAAGTCAGAGACAACCAATTTACAGACAACCAAGTCAGAGACAACCAATTTACAGACAACCAAGTCTAGACAACCAATTCGCAGACAACCAAGTCATTGACAACCAATTTGCAGTAAAACAAGTCAGAGAAAACCAGTTTGCGATAAACCAATTTGCAGGCAACCAAATCAGAGAAAACCAATTTTCAGAAAACCAATTTGCAGAAAACCAAGTCATAGACAGTCAATTTGCAGACTATGGATTTTCACTTTTCAGACAACCCCGTCAGATACAACCAATCTGCAGACAACCAAGTCATAGACAACCAATTTGCAGACAATCAAGTGAAAGACAACCAATTTGAAGAAACAATTTACAGGCAATCAGATCAGAGAAAAACAATTTTCAGACAACCAAGTAATAGACAACCTATTTGCAGACAACCAAGTAATAGACAACCTATTTGCAGACAACCAAGTAATAGACAACATATTTGCAGACAACCAAGTAATAGACAACCAATTTACAGACAATCAAGTCAGAGACAACTAATTTGCAGACAACCAACTTGCAGACAACCAAGTCATAGACAACCAATTTGCATACAACCAAGTAATAGACAACATATTTGCAGACAACCTATTTGCAGACAACCAAGTAATAGACAAACTATTTGCAGAAAACTAAGTAATAGACAACCAATTTACAGACAACCAAGTCAGAGACAATTAATTTTCAGACAACTAAGTCAGAGACGGCCAATTTGCAGACAACCAAGTTATAGACAACCAATTTGCAGACAACCTATTTGCAGACAACCAAGTAATAGACAACCTATTTGCAGACAACCAAGTAATAGACAACCTATTTGCAGACAACCAATATACAGACAACCAAGTCAGAGACAACTAATTCAGAGACAACCAATTAGCAGACAACCAATTTGCAGACAACCAATTTGCAGGCAACCAATTTTCAGACAACCAAGTCATATACAGCCGTTCTGCAGTCAACCAAGTCATATATAACCAATTTCCAAAGAACCAAGTCAGTGACAACCAATTTGCAGACAACCAATTTACTGGCAACCAAATCAGACAAAAACTAATTTTAAGACAGCCAAGTAGGATACAACCAAGTAAGATACAACCAAGTAAGATACAACCAAGTAAGATACAACCAATTTGCAGACAACAAATTTGCAGACGAGGATTTTCAGACAACCAAGTCAGAGACAACCAATTTGCAGACAACCAAGTCATAGACAACATATATGCAGACAAACTATTAGCAGACAACCAAGTAGGAGACAACCAAATTTTAAGACAACGAAGTCAGAGACAACAAATAAGTTAGAGACAATCACCTTTCAGAGTTAGAGACAACTGATTTATAGACAGCCCAGTCAGAGACAACCAATTTTCAGACAAACAAATTTGCAGACAACCAAATCACAGTCAACCAAATTTCCAGACAACCAAGTCAGAGACAACCAGTTTGCAGATAACCAAGTCACAGTCAACCAAATTAGCAGACAACCAATTAACAGACAACCAATTTGCACAACCAAATCATATACAATTAATTTGCAGGCAACCAAGTCACAGAAAACCAATAATAAAATTTGCAGACAACCAAATCAAAGACAACCAATTTGCAGACAACCAATTTGAAGACAACCAATTTGCAGACAACCAAGTCAGAGACAACCAATTTGCAGACAACCAAATCATAGACAAATCTGCAAACAACCAAGTCAAGGGCAACCAATTTGCAGACAACCACACCATGGACAACCAATTTGCAGAAAACAGTCATAAGAACAAGACAACCAATTTGCAGACAACCAAACCATAGACAACCAATTTGCAGACAACCAAATCACAGACAACCAATTTACAGACAACCAATTTGAAGACAACCAAGTCAGCGACAACAAATTTGCAGGCAACCAAATCACACACAACCAATTTGCAGACCAAGTCAAAGACAACAAATTTGCAGACAACCAAGTCAGGGACAATCGATTTGCAGACAGCCAATTTGCAGACAACCAAATTATAGACAAGCAGTTTGAACGCAAACAAACCACGGACAACCAAGTAAGAGACAAAAAGTTTGGAGGCAAGCTAGACCTAGTCAACAAATTTGTAGACAACCAAGTCAAGACAACCAATTTTCAGACACCCAATTTGCAGATGACCATTTTGATGAGAATCACAGGCTCTTGGTATGGAACCTTTTAATATTTCTTGTCAGGAATATCAACCATTTTCTAAACAGGTACATAATCAGACACTGACACAAGTATGAATTATATCAAACAGTTTCAGACAAATTGGACGTGGATGGACGCTTGGGGCTTTACGTCTTGTATTTATGCACTAGGTGGGCTAATTGGGACAACTGATTCAGACAAACAAATATTTAAGACGCAAACTATCATTTACAATTGTAAAGACATGTTTATTCAAAACCATCACACCCAGAACATAGTAACAACAATTATTCTCCCAAATCTGCGGAGAGACGGGCAAACAAAAAAAAAACTTAAAAAATCAAAAACACTCATTTAAACTTGTAAATATATCAATATTAACACTCTTCAATATCTGTGCACTCCTTGTTAAAAAATCAATCAAACATACTCGCTAACACTGATTAAATACAAAATAAAAGACAATGAAGTCTATCACTACAAAATTCAAATCTATAGTCAACAGGCAAAACCGTTGCAACAAATAAATAGTTATGTAGTCACACAGTTTATAATTGTATTGTATCAAATTTTACTTAGTGATATACCAGATATATTTTTTAAATCTTCATACTTGATAAATTGAAAAATACATTGTTCTTGAGTCCTCCACCAAAAATCTATGATGTTAAGACTTTTTACCCTGTTGACAAATAGGTAGCCTTGCACTTTCAGACCACAAGAAATTCTTATAGATTCATCGAAGTTTCAAAAATAAAATGTGACTATTATTGAAAATACAATGACCTGGTGGCAATGCAAGATTGTGCAGGTTGCAAAAATGATATACTACATAAAATATTTTATTATAAGATTGCGATTAAATGTGTATGAATATTTTCTTGCTCAAATTTTGATTAAAATCTTTGGTTATGGTTATTGTCGTAGACATTATTTTCTCATTTGGTCTTTATCCTGTAGACTTAAGTCTAAATATTCATCCTTCTATTCATCGGTGGAACAATATATAATACCATGAATCACCATCGTTACACATTTAAATGGGGGCGGACTGCTCACAGAAAAACTACAACCATATCAATAAACACAATGTGATGTCACAATCCATTGTGTGAATTTGTCTCCTATCCATTACAATTTGATGACATCACAACAATTATGACATCACAACAATTATGACATCACCAAAGAATGGGTTGCTGTGGCGCCCTCTATGAGCAGAGACCGTCCCATTTCATGACACACATCATCTATCGGACACATTAATCTTTATCAAATTCAATATATTATCCTTTAGCTCACTCGTATACTAGTTATTCAAAGTATCAAACAAACTGAATAAATATCTAAAACTTAACTCGCTATACTACTGGAATGTGAGTGATATGTCCTTCATGCTAAAATTAAGGCCGGTTATATTGAATTTTTAGCTTCTCGGATTGAAAAACCAAACAGATTTTCTGCCTATGAAAAAAACTATTTTCCACAATTTTTATCAAACTGACATAAAATTGAGATTAAATCTTTTTTTCGTCCTATCGTCCGACCCTAGAAAAAGTGCCTCGAGAAGATCCGAGAAGCTAAAGATCAATTATGCCTGGCCTAAAGAGAGAGAGAAGAATTGAAAAGGATTATATCAACTAGTCTTTGAATACATGAAATTCAATCAATTGAAAATGCAGAGCTATTTACTTGTATTAAGTCAACTAAATTTGAAATACTGTGAACAAGTCAGCACATTATTTTAAGTTGAAATATGGTAACATGTACTAAATGTACTAAATATGTACCAATTCTACTGAAGAAGAAACAGGAAAAATGTCATATAATTGTAGTTCCTTTACATAAGAGGCTTCGAAGTTCCAATTGGAATATTAGGTCTCTGTACAGTCAAGACAGGGGTATGCATAAAATTACAATATTCCAACAATCATTACAGTTATCGCAATTTTTATTTGAGGTTTTATGGAAACTAGAGACAGTTCAGCCTATAGGTAGTCATAAGGGATATACATGTATGTTTGGGGAATATAGGGTAGAGTGGGGGATATAGGGACACCTTTTGACTTTTTCCAAAGACATTTTGGCGTAATAAAGGTAAATAAGTACATAGATTTGACAAAATTACCAACTAGGAGCCAGAAAGGCATCTAACTGCAGAAAAGCATCACATAACTTTTCAATCATGAAAATTGAAAATTTGGAACATTAATTTTTGCACATCATGTGAGTAACAACATTTTCTGTCCTTGTGACCATAAAATTCAAATATTTTAAATATTTTAAATCGCATTTAGATGTCTCTTTCACTAAGCTGTGTCAAATTTCCCCATTTTCCTCCATCTATACTATGTTCATTTCTTTTTTACTCACTATGAGTCATACCACATTTTAAATACGAAACAAGAACAGCAATTACTATAAACACTCCAGCACTAATTATAACCAATTATCATGTTAATAATAATTCGGGGAGTTAGAAAGTTATTTAAAATTTGACATAAAGAGGGCAGCACAGAAAACGGCAAATTTCAAAATTTCAAAAAAAGTGTGCAACATATATATACCTATAAATAATATATATATAATGCAGATTAATCATATATAAAGACTTCTTAATCTTATATATATATATATACAGATTAATACAAGAACACTGTACATTTATACACGTTTATATACAGAAAACATGCAAGTTATACAAAGTAGACTTGGTTAAGTTGGTTGATATATAAATAAATTTAATGGTTATAGTTCAAGTTATTACATAGTTCCAAATTCATACATATATGTATCGCCTAATATATGTATCGCCTGTTATTTAGGGCTATTCCATTTAAAAACCTGGGAGGGGGGTGGTCAGGTTGATTTATTTTTCGTAAGATGGATGTAGGGATCGGCGAAAATTCGCTTCAGATGTATGGTGGGATGCAAAAGAAATCGCTTTAGATGTATGGGGGTGCATTATCGCTCCATGAAGGCTTACGCATTGTAATAATAACATTTTTATTTGATGCATGTGGGGTGGGTAAAAAATTTGCATTTAATGCATGGGGGGGTCGAAAAGAATTCACTTTAGATGCATGAGGGGGGTCAAAAATGTAACCTGACCACCCCACCCCCAGGTTTTTAAATGGAATAGCCCTTATTCGTATGCAAGTTTTTGCAAGTTTGAAGTTTAAATACATGTAACATATTTTGAATAATTAATAGTCATTTAATTTACATATATAAAAAAGAATTTGATCTTCAATGAAGGATACAAAAATACCGTGCAAGCACGTAAACCCTCGGCTATATGCAGACAAATGACTTTGTTACGAAAATGGTTGCTTTACAAAATAAAGTCCACAAGACGGAATGGTTCAAGTGACCAATTATGTGTGAAGAAAAATAAGGTATGTCATTAAGTAGAATGGACTTGAATTGCCATGAATTGTATTTATGTACCTTTGTAATCAGCTGAGAAAGTCTTGGAGGCATAGTTCAGTTTGTTCATATATAAAGAAAGTATAATAAGCGCTCGGAGATTGCATACCTGTGCCTGAGGTACTGATGATATCCATTATCAATAATGAAGTAATATAGGTATAAATAAAGGTATATGTGCAGTGTGCAGAGTAGACATGCCACGCAGACTAAGTTGTGCTAGGACAAAGGAATCTGATCCAGCCGTGGTAAACATGCCAATTACCCTCCAGCAGCCTACATACCACTTCCCTGATATTGCCCCCCCCCTCCCTTTCCACTCTCCAGATAAGAAAGTACATAAAAGTAAAAAAGAACAGGATTTGATGATAAATTGCAGAGGTAGGTCTACATCAAGAAGGACCAATTCTCACAGTTTATGCCTGGTGACACATGATGACAGCTTGGGTCACACTTCAAACACCCCTTTTAGTAGAAAACATATGGCCTACTTATAGCTCAGATCAAAACATGTCGGAGAGCAGGAGGTTAGCATTATTTGTCCAGGTGACGAAAAGCATTGTTTCGTGTGGATTTAAGAAATGCACATGACTGAACTTCTGTCATTCCCGAATTTAGGCAGAAATAAAGCAACATTTCGATGGTGAAAGTGCAAAACCTCGTAAGTAAAAAAAAGCTGTTTTTCAGAAATTGGAAAAAACTATCACAGATAATTTTTTATGGTAATGTTCATTTATATGCGAGTTAGGCTCTACGTGATTTATAGAAAGTGAGACCCTGTTTTAGCATAATTTTTTGTCATAGGTCATTGACCCCTGCATTGATGCTACGATCAGATATGAATGAAAATGTCGAGTTACAAGGTTTTGCACTTTCACTTTTTGCAAGTTAGTGAAAGTGCAAAACCTCGTAACTCGATCATTTATCACATTTCTAAGCAACTTGCAGCATTGAATGTACTTCCAATCTATAGCTATACAGTAAAAATTATGATTTGACCATAATAAATAACAACTGCTAATTTTAATTAGTGGCTACAATAGCAAGAATGAGGAAAATAGCAATTTTTCAAATTTTCATGCAAATTTTTTTTCAATAGCCTACATCACTGAAACAAATATAGGGAGGTATAGATTTTTTAATAGGGAAATTTCCTGAGAGCCATAAAAAAGTGCCGCAATCATTGTTTTTCAAAAAAAGTTGAAATATCCGAAAATATGAGCTTCTAAGTTCTGATTTGAGTTACGAGGTTTTGCACTTTCACTTTTTGGAACAAATCGACCTACAAGGTTTGGTGAAATCATTCTGTTACCAGTGTGTTACAGCTTCAAAAAACAGTAAACTGGCAAGGTGACCAATTGACAACATGTATTGGATATTGAAATAGTCATTCCACCCGAAATCTAAAAATGGCAAAATTTTGACATACGAGGTTTTGCACTTTCACCATCGATGTGTAGTTTGACAGCAGCAGGTGTGACACGCGATGAGTTGTGCTAGGACAAAGATTGTATGCAGCCGTGTGGGCAAATGCAAGTTTTGGCCATGTAGGTCATGCACTTCGACAATACCCGGAGGCAGTACTGCCTCGGGTAAAAACAATACCTTCCGAACTTTTCACAGTTGTTGTATGATGATAAAATTATAAACATTTCAAACTAACACTGAAAATCAGTTCAGTATTACGGGTATCATAATATCATTAAGGCCACACATAATTGATTCTTAGCTTCGCGGCTGACACAATAGATTTCCTGCCGATGGAAAAAAAATGAAAAAAAATAATTTTTTTTTCACCTTTTTTTTTTTTGTCCTAACGCCCGACCCTAGAAAAAGTGCCTTGAGAGGAATACGAGAAGCTAAAGATCAATTATGTGTGGCCTAAAGTACATATTTATTGTATATCAATTATGGTGTCTGCTCATTATCCTAACATATACTACATATATTTGTACTCATCTATAATAATCACAATTTGATTTAAGAAATATGTACAATTGTGTCCGAATAACACAGAAACTATTATATCATACTGGCATAACTATTTTATAGTGAAAGTCATATATTATAAAAAATATGAGATTTTAAAATTGTAATACAGTAAGTAGGCTGTGCACCAGCTGAAATACAGAACATATAGAGAAATTGTCATCTAAATTAAACTACATTAATACAACATTAACTAATATCATTAGAAATATATCCATAGTACAACTTTCAAGAAAATTAATAAAATTCAAGTTTATTAGAATTGAAGTTGTGACAAATGCTTATAATCTTATAGGAAATTAAACTAGCTTAATATCTACTACCTTATGTGTCTAACTTGAGTTTACTTCACAATTATACATTGAACTATTCATCATCAATTTATATTTCAAAATTTTCATTACTTGCAGACTGCAAGTTGCAGTACATCAATATAAAAATAGCATAACGTCAAAAATAAAGTCTTCTGTTTCAGTCTTATTCTTTAGATTGTAGAAATCATTTCAAAAACCAAGTAACATCATTAAAAAACAGTTGAAAAGTTAGAAATATGTCTACGTTCCTAACTTTGAGCGAAAGAGACATGAATACGTAACAACAGTAGAAGGCTTCGGACTAATTCATTCCACAATTCAGAGGAGTTGATGCTAGCATCACGCTGTGAAGCATATCTTAAACCAAAAATCGACAATTCTATGTCGATTCCCTCTCCCATTCAATGTTACAAAAAGAAACAGGCCTATAGTTGGTTATTTTTGAAAAACACTTGGTAAATATCAAATTGTTTGATAATTCATAGACTCTACCTTGTGCTAAGGAGCCCGTTTTCATTACAAAACATTCTGTTTTATTGTACTGCCCACTCCCAACATTACAACAAGAAACAGTCCTACACAGGGCCATAATAATCCATTAGACTTGTATAGCCAGCTTCATATTCAATTCTAAATTTCCGTATCATTATGATAGAAAACATTCTTTGGTGTTACTTATCAATTCCAACTTCAGCCCTCGGTAAATTCACAAAATTTTACATCATCAGTCACATTCTTACATCACAATTGTGTCATAAATTTTAGTAATAACTAATTAGCATTCATTACGTAATGCAAATATGCTACATGCAGAGAAATGTGTTATTGTCAGTAGGCTCGCTGTACAGTGCACATTCATAATATCACACACAATAGCCGGATGTTTTATATTGAAGTGAAATAAAGTCACAATTTACTGCTCACTTCCTTCACTGCAAAATGTGCAAATATACTTCATAATTCCTCGTAATCAATAATTAGTGACATATCATCAACAACAAGTCATATGTCATCATTAATGTGATAATATCATCAATATGCAGTGCTCTTCAATGGGTATTATACATACACTATATATATAAGTTAGCATGGAAGTTGGTGACAAAATTTTTTTATGATCAAGATTATAATCACGCTGGTGTTCTAGTTACGCCTCGATTATAATCTATATTCAAGATTATGATTTTAATCTCAAAGGATGCACATCCTTTTGACATATTTATGATATTAATGAGAGTTCTAAAAGTTTTTAACGCTTCTTCGATATAATCAGGTTCAAGATTACAATCTAGGTGCAAAACAAATCTTTTCCGCAGAGTTGGTAGATATTTTTTAAATATTTACACAAATTTTACTGCACAGTGCCCCTTTCCATTAATCACGGAGCAGCAATGATTATATAACTAAGATGTTGTTCCACTCTTTCAAGTTTATCACAATCTGTAGTTAAAATTAAGAGGATATATATGTACGCAGAGGCTTTACATCACATTTGTGTGATAGGCTTATACACTGAATATGCATCAAAGATATAGCCTGAACTAAATTTTCACAAATCCTACACAATTACATTTGCCTAGACTCTGTTTAAAGTACCCATTTCATACCAGGTCAAGTTTAATAGTTGTCGCCAACATTTCAAATGTCCGGTAGCATCATATTTTCAGAAATTATGTCGAGGCTATAATTCCAACACACTTGTATTTATTCCGGTCAAAAGATAGTAAGAGCGATGTTAAGGTAATCAAGCACTAAATTGCAGGCTAAAATAATATATCATTACATAAATTAGCGAGCTCAAAATTTTATTTCGCAAAAGCCTTCTCATCACGTTAAAACAGTCTCTGGGAGTTCAAATATTATTTTAAGAGAAACTTCCTTACAAGCATATTTAATAACAACAATGAGCATTATTGGGCGTCTAATAGATACACTTAAGAGCATGATTAGATTAGAAAACTGCAATTTTTACATTAAAAAATAACAAAAAAGTCTTCAATTGTTACTTTTGTAACAAAACCTGGGACGTGCACACATTAATCAGTTTTCGGCGATCTGGAAAGAAGAGAGATAAAATCATGAGAATTTTTTTTTTTTCCACTCAGAAAATATACTTCATAATTGCTATTCTAAGAGAACTAAAAGTAGATGCAACCAAGGACTGCCAAATCTGCTTCCCGGCCACGTTATGGCCTTAGGCACCTACTGAGGATGGATGGATGATTGGGGCTTTACGTCCTGTATTTATGCACTTGATAGGCTAAATAGGACAGGACGAGGACACCGCAATGAGGCAAAGGATGATTGAAACAGCCATCCAACATAGACCCAGGTGACCCGGCAAGAGCTGAATTCGAACCCTGGACCCAGCGATTGGCAGCCTAGCACGCTACCACTAGACCAACCCTCCCCCCAGGCACCTACTGAGTGATGTCACAATCCTTTTCTCCATCAGTCATGTGACTTTCATTGTCTTCTCGACCAATCAGGTTCCAGAAAGCAGTACTGACTGCTTGTCTAATTGCTTAGTGCCCCAGTCCTTAATTTATGAAATATAACGACAACTTATTGCTTATCCACTGGTAGATAGATGAATGGATAATTGAGGTTTCACATCCTTTATTTATGCTCTCTTCTGGCCTTATTCAGACTGAGGGGTACAATGCAATGCTAATCTGTAGACAGTATTTACCCCTTTATCATTTATTATCTATTAAAGCAACTGAATGAATCTTACGATGTTTCAGGTGCGCCGTTGACCTTGGAGGACTGAGAGCGTCTGGAAGGCTTCAACAAGGGACCGAGGAAGAGCATACTGATGAAGATGATATGGATAATGAAGTATAACTGCCAATACACCTGGAAAACAACAACATTTGTTATATACACTTATCTTTATTCTCTATGTTTGAGGGTTTTTACAAAAAATTTAATTTTTTTAAATTACAACAATGAACATTGCTTGCAAGATTAATTTCACCTGTTGCTTAATATTGCTGTAAAATTTTGTTTGATAAATTACATGTTTCATATTTGTATTGATGCGTTTAAAAAATCTGATTGATTGATTTTTTGGTAAAGTGATCAAAGAGACAATGTAAGTACAATGAAAATTTTAATTGAATAAAATTATTAATTTTCTTCTTTACAAATGTGTCATTTCTTTAGTACATAATATTAGGCTTCCATAAAACATTAAAAATCTGATAAAATACAAAAGATATACTCACATAGCCCCATCTTTCATAGGTGTATAAACTGAAGGCCACAAGGGCGTAACTTAAACTGGCAGTGGCGTAAAATTTTGTGATCAGCCACAGGAAGGGGTGGAGAATCTTCTGTTTATATAACGCTATCACAAGCGAATTTTTTTCTATAACTGGGAAAACCTGGAAAGAATAAAAAACAAGGAGATTAAGCAAAGAGAAGGATGGATGGATGATTGGCGCTTCACAACCCCATATTTATGCACTTTCCAGGGAAATTAGGGAGCAGGAGGACACAGCAGTAAGGAGAAGGATGACTGAAACTGCTGTCCAACATATGCCTCAGATCAACTGAACATACTTAAATAAGGACCAAATGATGGCACAAAAACACTTTAAGCAGTGTTCACGTTTACAAGAAGACTTTTTTTTTTTTAAGTTACACAGAGAGGCTTGAACCACCAACTCTATATGAGCATATAATGCCTTAGAACATAACCCAGTGGTATCACAATGAGCCATAGTCTCTTATGAGTCGAAAGTTTGGACAAATTTCTAATACATATCATTTTATATTTGGCCCACAAAAGGCCACCAAAAGTTTATAAAATGATCCACACTTGACAACATGCAAAGTTTGAATGAAATTGGCAAAAAAGGCCAATCTAAAATTGGTTTTATTCACTTCTCCTTCAAACCAACCTGAATTTCCTACTGAAAACCTTTATTTCACAAAACAAGACATACCTCTTTTTCCACGGAGATAATGATGAACTCCAAGAAGAAGCAGACGAAGTAGCCGGAGTAGAGGCCGTGCCACAAGGCCAGGAAGAACATGGTGGAAAAGTGAGAGATCCTTTTGTTGTTGAGAAACTTCAGCCTCTTAAATACATATCTGGAAAAAGAAAGAAGATCGTAGAAAATCAATGTTGTGGGTATTACTGGGTAAGTCATCTCTGTATGAGATGAGATGGATGGATGATTAGGGCTTTACGACCTGTATTTATGCACTTAGTAGGCTACTCAGGACTAGCCCTGAGACCCTGCATGTAGCGCAGGGGTCATGAATCACTACATAGTAAAAACTTGAGATTTCAGCATACCCTTTAGGAGAATCAGCATGGTGTCATTGTCATGGCTCTATTGATCATTGCGATTATACCACAATAATCTCCACACATTTCGCTGCTGATAGCACATCATTTCAGCCCAGAACGTCCTCACATGCACTGTTGACAACAGTTTTAAATTTTCTAAGCCCCATAAAAACTGTCTCCTCAAGAAAAAAAATAGCTGCTCAACAGTGATTGGTCAAAACAGCTAAGCAGGACTGTTATGATGTCATAAACACTGGTGACGTCACAATCTCCGGTGATGTCATAGCGATTGTGTAAACAATCATGTTGTGACATCACCATGCAGCTGTCATTCTCTCTTAGCCAATCAGAGCGCATTTTCGCTTCAATGTATAAGAAAAATTTATTAAGCTCAACTTCAATGCCTTCATATTGTAGGTGTTAGCGTTCTCAGAAAACTGAAAATATTTGCTATCAGCAGCAAAAATTGTCTAGTTTTGATATACTAACAGACAATATCAGTAGTTCATGGAAAACTTAGGTACAGCCATTCTCCTAAACCCTTGTTGAAAATCTCAAGTTTTTCCAATGTAGCGACCCATGAACCACGTGCAAGCACACGTGGGTCCCAGGGCTAACTCAGGACAAAAGGAGGACATGCCAATGAGATGAAGATGAGATGAGATCAGACAGAGGAAGGATGAGTCTTACAATTAGAAGATAATAAATATTTATTTTAGATTTAAGACATCTCATGTTTTAAGTTACCTTTATCCAGTATAAGGAACATATTCATGTTAAATACTAAGGGAAATATGTCAGATTCATATTCAAGGACAAATTTAACTTCTCACACAGACTCAAGATGATATGTTGAGAAGAAGTTTGAAAGTTCTGAAGAACATACTACCACAACCAATAGGATAATTATAAGGGACTTTAATTTGATGATCTGTTCTCCTAAGAGAGCTTATCGCTGAATAAAATTACACCACAAAACAAAAACAATTTGTTGGCTTGGTTTTATTCAATCAGCATGTTTGCTTGTCTTACCAGTATAATTTCGATCAAACTGGGGTCTGACAAACTAATTGGGCTGCTCTCGACAAATTGGGACTACAACATCATCATCATTAATATTACAATACCGAGGGGTCAGACAAATACTCACTTAAACATCCACTTGTTGGTATTAATGTTGAATGAATCTATACATTTTGTTAGGGTATTAGCTCTTTCGAATTTTCTGATTTTGATATTTGCACAAGAGTCCCATAAGTCATTTCCGTTTTCATCTTTTCCGTTGTACGTGAGACCTGTCAAAGTGCAGATGCCCTCCTGAAAATGCAAGAAATTTATAATTAATTAATAGATCTATACATTTAGATTAAAATGGAGACAGATTGGACTGTGATTAAATGGAAGAGAAATTCAGCAAGAAGGGATTGATGGATGACTGGGGTTTTATCACCTGTATTTATGCACTTGGTAGGTTAATTAGGACAGAAGGACATATTCAGGAAGGACAGATGGAACATGGAAGAAAAATAAGGTAGAAGAAAGATGCGGACGGAAGGATAAATTGAAGGATGAAAGAAAGAATGGAAGCTGCGGAAGGTTGAAGGTAGTTGCAGTAGGGGCAAAGGAATGCTACCCAGATAAAAGTAAAGAGATAGAAGAAGAAACTTAATTTAGAAAATAAAATGAGAAAGTGGAAAGGAGCATTCAAAGAGGCAGACCAGAGAAGCCATCACATTCATTATAAACTCTCAGAGAAAAAAAAACTAGGAAAAAGATGAAGCCGCAAAAAAAAAGCAATCATCAGAAAGTGTATTATTCAGATTTATTCGTACATGAAGGTACTTCTTTAGTTTTGAGAAATAAGAAGCAGAAGAAAATTACTGCAAAACCACAAATGTAAAGGTTTCATAAAGATTTATGAATAAAAAAAATTAGAGGGCAACAATTAGACAATAAGCATCACCCCCCCCCCCACGCTTATCTCATAGTCACAATTGGTCATTGAATCTAATAAGGTCTTTAGGACTGCAAAGAAAGATTTGAATATTTAGAAAAGTAAACTCACTGTGATAAGCCAGGCAGCCAGATATTTGTAGAGAGTCATCTTCCCCCAGATTGTCACAAACATGAATCGATAAAAGTAGGACAATTGCTGAAAAGACAAAAACATTAAATCATAAGAAACTATGTTCCAGACAGTTAGAATTTAATTACATATCTATATATGTGCTGGAATCTGCTGGATGAATATTAATTGCGTCTATATTAACTTAATTTTGTTACTAATTGAAATGGTTTCTTGACTTTCTTCACTATTTTGTTTTGTAAAGTTTTATATCGACATAATATGTATTCCTCAAAGATCAAATAACGAAAGATACATCTCAAGATATAACTTTGCCAGGAGACATAAAATAATCAATGAATAAAAAATAATATTATTATTGGTCTTTGGAAACATGTTGGACAAGTTTTAAGTTACAGGGTTTGACAAATTTCACCTTTATTGCAAGAGTGGATTGTGGTGAATTGTGACAAAGAATGAAAAATATTATTGACAGTAATTATTTAATTAATCATCTCCACAAGAGTGGCCAGACCAAAGGCAACTCAAACATGTCATATCTAATAACAAGTAAAAGCAATTTCAAAATCAAGAGTTAAACAGAGTTCCAATTAGAGTTATTGAAAAACTCAAACAAAATTGTCATTTCTAAATTATCTTGAAATAAATCAGAATCTTGCTGACTGGTGGCACTGGCAGGCTTATTTGAATCCTGTCTACCATATCTGTCAGTATGGCATTGATTTAATTGTAATTTGAACAACAACAGTTACTTCAATTGCAACTGGTGCAATCAGTCAATCAATGCCATGCTATTCAGTTGAACAGTGAGCACCACCATTAAACTTAAAAAATAATCTGTCCAGCTATAATTACTATTCATAACAAGTGAAAGCTGATGGTATGCAACAATAACACCATTTAAAATAAAGTGACTCATCATATTTGACCATTATTTACTTCACCCTCTTTCCTTTTGTTATACATATAACAAGTGAAAGCTGATGGTAGGTAACAATAACACCATTTAAAATAATAACTCATCATATCAGACCATTATTTGACTATTATCTACTTTTCCATGTTTCTCTAAGCACTTAATTGCTATCAGGGTGATTCACCAACATTTGTCACTAATTGCAATTAATCCCAGGCTGCTAAATGCTTCTTGGCATTGAGTGAACAGGACCAATTGCAATTAAGGCCCACACAACCAGGAGAAAGCCTCCATATAATAATTGCCATCAATTGACAAATATAATTGGATTTTAATAGCAATCATCAAAGCAGGTGTCATAGCTTCAGTTAATCTCTTTTGAGATATTTTTTGACAGTTTTAAGCAGAAAAATAACAATTGCACTAAAATCATATAAAAAGCCAGAATACTTTCTCAAGAGTATCAAAGTTCTGAAAACCATCACTGGAAATACCGGCCAACAGACCAAGAAAAAGATCAGTACTATGTAAACTTAACAAAAATCAGATAACAAGACATCACTAAGGTAAGCATTAGTTCTTTTCCCAAAGTTATTTAGAAAATTTATAGAAATGACTGTCATACTAATGGTACAAATAATTTCAATATAGCAAGACTACAAAATAATTTATTAACATTATTCTGTCAAAATGTTCAAGTTCATCTAAAACCAGCAACATCAATCTCATAGTTAGGAAATACTAGGATGATACTTAGGACAAAGTAAGAGAAAGTTTTATCAACAAAAGTCACAAATTCAGAAATTAAAGCAATGATCAATAAGGTAGTTGGCGTTCAATGAAGAAAGGTATGACAAATCTGACTTTCACAACTCATCACATTGAATATACTTACATGAATTTTACAGTCTGGTACAATGTGTGTGCTGGTTCACATTCAAACACTAGCACCACAAGGTACTAGAATGCAAGTTCAAACACTGCTCCATGTTTTCCAGTTCAAGAGACATGCCTTCATGACTACATTCAAGATGAGTTTACATGAATTTTACAGTCTGGTACAATGTGTGTGCTGGTTCATATTCAAACACTAGCACCACAAGGTACTAGAATGCAAGTTCAAACAATGCTCCAGGTTTTCCAGTTCCAGAGACACACCTTCAAGACTGCATTCAAGATGAGTACAAATGAATTTTACAGTCTGGTACAATGTGTGTGCTGGTTCATATTAAAACACTAGCACCACAAGGTACTGGAATGCAAGTTCAAACACTGCTCCATGTTTTCCAGTTCAAGAGACACACCTTCAAGACTGCATTCAAGATGAGTACAAATGAATTTTACAGTCTGGTACAATGTGTGTGCTGGTTCATATTAAAACACTAGCACCACAAGGTACTGGAATGCAAGTTCAAACACTGCTCCATGTTTTCCAGTTCAAGAGACACACCTTCAAGACTGCATTCAAGATGAGTTTACATGAATTTTACAGTCTGGTACAATGTGTGTGCTGGTTCATATTAAAACACTAGCACCACAAGGTACTGGAATGCAAGTTCAAACACTGCTCCATGTTTTCCAGTTCAAGAGACATGCCTTCAAGACTACATTCAAGATGAGTTTACATGAATTTTACAGTCTGGTACAATGTGTGTGCTGGTTCACATTCAAACACTAGCACCACAAGGTACTAGAATGCAAGTTCAAAGAATGCTCCATGCTCTCCAGTTCCAGAGACAAGCCTTCTAGATTACATTAAAGAAGAGTTTAATGAATTTTACAGTCTGGTACAAGGTGTGTGCTGGTTCATATTCAAACACTAGCACCACAAGGTACTAGAATGCAAGTTCAAACACTGCCCTGTATTCGTCAGTTCCAGAGACAGGCCTTCAAGACTGCATTCAAGATGAGTTTACATGAATTTTACAGTCTGGTACAATGTGTGTGCTGGTTCATATTCAAACACTAGAACCACAAGGTACTAGAATGCAAGTTCAAACACTGCTCCATGTTTTCCAGTTCCAGGGACAGGCCTTCAAGATTACATCAAAGATGATTTTACATGAATTTTACAGTCTGGTACAATGTGTGTGCTGGTTCATATTCAAACACTAGCACCACAAGGTACTAGAATGCAAGTTCAAACACTGCTCCATGTTTTCCAGTTCCAGAGACACACCTTCAAGACTGCATTCAAGATGAGTTTACATGAATTTTACAGTCTGGTACAATGTGTGTGCTGGTTCATATTCAAACACTAGCACCACAAGGTACTAGAATGCAAGTTCAAAGAATGCTCCATGTTTTCCAGTTCCAGAGACAAGCCTTCAAGATTACATCAAAGAAGAGTTTAATGAATTTTACAGTCTGGTACAATGTGTGTGCTGGTTCATATTCAAACACTAGCACCACAAGGTACTAGAATGCAAGTTCAAACACTGCTCCAGGTTTTCCAGTTCCAGAGTCACACCTTCAAGACTGCATTCAAGATGAGTTTACATGAATTTTACAGTCTGGTACAATGTGTGTGCTGGTTCATATTCAAACACTAGCACCACAAGGTACTAGAATGCAAGTTCAAACACTGCTCCATGTTTTCCAGTTCAAGAGACACACCTTCAAGACTGCATTCAAGATGAGTTTACATGAATTTTACAGTCTGGTACAATGTGTGTGCTGGTTCACATTCAAACACTAGCACCACAAGGTACTAGAATGCAAGTTCAAACACTGCTCCAGGTTTTCCAGTTCCAGAGACACACCTTCAAGACTGCATTTAAGATGAGTACAAATGAATTTTACAGTCTGGTACAATGTGTGTGCTGGTTCATGCTCAAACACTAGCACCACAAGGTACTAGAATGCAAGTTCAAACACTGCTCCATGTTTTCCAGTTCCAGAGACACACCTTCAAGACTGCATTCAAGATGAGTTTACATGAATTTTAGTCTGGTACAATGTGTGTGCTGGTTCATATTCAAACACTAGCACCACAAGGTACTAGAATGCAAGTTCAAACACTGCCCCATGTTTTCCAGTTCAAGAGACAGGCCTTCAAGACTACATTCAAGATGAGTACAAATTAATTTTACAGTCTGGTACAATGTGTGTGCTGGTTCATATTCAAACACTAGCACCACAAGGTACTAGAATGCAAGCTCAAACACTGCTCCATGTTTTCCAGTTCCAGAGACACACCCCCAAGACTGCATTCAAGATGAGAGTACAAATGGATTTTACAGTCTGGTACAATGTGTGTGCTGGTTCATATTCAAACACTAGCACCACAAGGTACTAGAATGCAAGTTCAAACACTGCTCCATGTTTTCCAGTTCCAGAGATAGGCCTTCAAGATTACATCAAAGATGATATAACATAAATTTTACAGCCTGGCACAATGTGTGTGCTGGTTCATATTCAAACGCTAGCACCACAAGGTACTAGAATGCAAGTTCAAACACTGCTCCATGTTTTCCAGTTCCAGGGACAGGCCTTCAAGATTACATCAAAGATGATTTGAGATGAGTTTTACAGTCTGGTACAATGAGTGTGCTGGTTCATATTCAAACACTAGCACCACAAGGTACTAGGATGCAAGTTCAAAGAATGCTCCAGTTTCTCCTGTTCCAGAGACACACCTTCAAGATTACATCAAAGAAGAGTTTAATGAATTTTACAGTCTGGTACAATGTGTGTGCTGGTTCATATTCAAACACTAGCACCACAAGGTACTAGAATGCAAGTTCAAAGACTACTCCATGTTTTCCAGTTCCAGAGACACACCCCCAAGACTGCATTCAAGATGAGAGTACAAATGAATTTTACAGTCTGGTACAATGTGTGTGCTGGTTCACATTCAAACACTAGCACCACAAGGTACTAGAATGCAAGTTCAAACAATGCTCCAGGTTATCCAGTTCCAGAGACACACCTTCAAGACTGCATTTAAGATGAGTACAAATGAATTTTACAGTCTGGTACAATGTGTGTGCTGGTTCATGCTCAAACACTAGCACCACAAGGTACTAGAATGCAAGTTCAAACACTGCTCCATGTTTTCCAGTTCCAGAGACACACCTTCAAGACTGCATTCAAGATGAGTACAAATGAACTTTACAGTCTGGTACAATGTGTGTGCTGGTTCATATTCAAACACTAGCACCACAAGGTACTAGAATGCAAGTTCAAACACTGCTCCAGGTTTTCCAGTTCCAGAGTCACACCTTCAAGACTGCATTCAAGATGAGTTTACATGAATTTTAGTCTGGTACAATGTGTGTGCTGGTTCATATTCAAACACTAGCACCACAAGGTACTAGAATGCAAGTTCAAACACTGCTCCATGTTTTCCAGTTCCAGAGACACACCTTCAAGACTGCATTCAAGATGAGTTTACATGAATTTTACAGTCTGGTACAATGTGTGTGCTGGTTCACATTCAAACACTAGCACCACAAGGTACTAGAATGCAAGTTCAAACACTGCTCCAGGTTATCCAGTTCCAGAGACACACCTTCAAGACTGCATTCAAGATGAGTACAAATGAATTTTTACAGTCTGGTACAATGTGTGTGCTGGTTCATGCTCAAACACTAGCACCACAAGGTACTAGAATGCAAGTTCAAACACTGCTCCATGTTTTCCAGTTCCAGGGACACACCTTCAAGACTGCATTCAAGATGAGTACAAATGAATTTTACAGTCTGGTACAATGTGTGTGCTGGTTCATATTCAAACACTAGCACCACAAGGTACTAGAATGCAAGTTCAAACACTGCTCCATGTTTTCCAGTTCCAGAGACACACCTTCAAGACTGCATTCAAGATGAGTACAAATGAATTTTACAGTCTGGTACAATGTGTGTGCTGGTTCATATTCAAACACTAGCACCACAGGTACTAGAATGCAAGTTCAAAGACTACTCCATGTTTTCCAGTTCCAGAGACACACCCCCAAGACTGCATTCAAGATGAGAGTACAAATGAATTTTACAGTCTGGTACAATGTGTGTGCTGGTTCATATTCAAACACTAGCACCACAAGGTACTAGAATGCAAGTTCAAAGAATGCTCCATGTTCTCCAGTTCCAGAGACAAGCCTTCAAGATTACATCAAAGAAGAGTTTAATGAATTTTACAGTCTGGTACAATGTGTGTGCTGGTTCATATTCAAACACTAGCACCACAAGGTACTAGAATGCAAGTTCAAACACTGCTCCAGGTTTTCCAGTTCCAGAGTCACACCTTCAAGACTGCATTCAAGATGAGTTTACATGAATTTTAGTCTGGTACAATGTGTGTGCTGGTTCATATTCAAACACTAGCACCACAAGGGTACTAGAATGCAAGTTCAAACACTGCTCCATGTTTTCCAGTTCCAGAGACACACCTTCAAGACTGCATTCAAGATGAGTTTACATGAATTTTACAGTCTGGTACAATGTGTGTGCTGGTTCACATTCAAACACTAGCACCACAAGGTACTAGAATGCAAGTTCAAACACTGCTCCAGGTTTTCCAGTTCCAGAGACAAACCTTCAAGACTGAATTCAAGATGAGTACAAATGAATTTTACAGTCTGGTACAATGTGTGTGCTGGTTCATGCTCAAACACTAGCACCACAAGGTACTAGAATGCAAGTTCAAACACTGCTCCATGTTTTCCAGTTCCAGGGACACACCTTCAAGACTGCATTCAAGATGAGTACAAATGAATTTTACAGTCTGGTACAATGTGTGTGCTGGTTCATATTCAAACACTAGCACCACAAGGTACTAGGATGCAAGTTCAAAGAATGCTCCATGTTCTCCAGTTCCAGAGACAAGCTTCAAGATTACATCAAAGAAGAGTTTAATGAATTTTACAGTCTGGTACAATGTGTGTGCTGGTTCATATTCAAATACTAGCACCACAAGGTACTAGAATGCAAGTTCAAAGACTACTCCATGTTTTCCAGTTCAAGAGACAGGCCTTCAAGACTGCATTCAAGATGAGAGTACAAATGAATTTTACAGTCTGGTACAATGTGTGTGCTGGTTCATATTCAAACACTAGCACCACAAGGTACTAGAATGCAGGTTCAAAGAATGCTCCATGTTCTCCAGTTCCAGAGACAAGCCTTCAAGATTACATCAAAGAAGAGTTTAATGAATTTTACAGTCTGGTACAATGTGTGTGCTGGTTCATATTCAAACACTAGCACACAAGGTACTAGAATGCAAGTTCAAACACTGCTCCAGGCTTTCCAGTTCCAGAGTCACACCTTCAAGACTGCATTCAAGATGAGTTTACATGAATTTTACAGTCTGGTACAATGTGTGTGCTGGTTCATATTCAAACACTAGCACCACAAGGTACTAGAATGCAAGTTCAAACACTGCTCCATGTTTTCCAGTTCCAGGGACAGGCCTTCAAGATTACATCAAAGATGATTTTAGATGAGTTTTACAGTCTGGTACAATGAGTGTGCTGGTTCATATTCAAAACACTAGCACCACAAGGTACTAGGATGCAAGTTCAAAGAATGCTCCAGTTTCTCCTGTTCCAGAGACACACCTTCAAGATTACATCAAAGAAGAGTTTAATGAATTTTACAGTCTGGTACAATGTGTGTGCTGGTTCATATTCAAACACTAGCACCACAAGGTACTAGAATGCAAGTTCAAAGACTACTCCATGTTTTCCAGTTCCAGAGACACACCCCCAAGACTGCATTCAAGATGAGAGTACAAATGAATTTTACAGTCTGGTACAATGTGTGTGCTGGTTCACATTCAAACACTAGCACCACAAGGTACTAGAATGCAAGTTCAAACACTGCTCCAGGTTATCCAGTTCCAGAGACACACCTTCAAGACTGCATTTAAGATGAGTACAAATGAATTTTACAGTCTGGTACAATGTGTGTGCTGGTTCATGCTCAAACACTAGCACCACAAGGTACTAGAATGCAAGTTCAAACACTGCTCCATGTTTTCCAGTTCCAGAGACACACCTTCAAGACTGCATTCAAGATGAGTACAAATGAATTTTACAGTCTGGTACAATGTGTGTGCTGGTTCATATTCAAATACTAGCACCACAAGGTACTAGAATGCAAGTTCAAACACTGCTCCAGGTTTTCCAGTTCCAGAGTCACACCTTCAAGACTGCATTCAAGATGAGTTTACATGAATTTTAGTCTGGTACAATGTGTGTGCTGGTTCATATTCAAACACTAGCACCACAAGGTACTAGAATGCAAGTTCAAACACTGCTCCATGTTTTCCAGTTCCAGAGACACACCTTCAAGACTGCATTCAAGGTGAGTTTACATGAATTTTACAGTCTGGTACAATGTGTGTGCTGGTTCACATTCAAACACTAGCACCACAAGGTACTAGAATGCAAGTTCAAACACTGCTCCAGGTTTTCCAGTTCCAGAGACACACCTTCAAGACTGCATTCAAGATGAGTACAAATGAATTTTACAGTCTGGTACAATGTGTGTGCTGGTTCATGCTCAAACACTAGCACCACAAGGTACTAGAATGCAAGTTCAAACACTGCTCCATGTTTTCCAGTTCCAGGGACACACCTTCAAGACTGCATTCAAGATGAGTACAAATGAATTTTACAGTCTGGTACAATGTGTGTGCTGGTTCATATTCAAACACTAGCACCACAAGGTACTAGAATGCAAGTTCAAACACTGCTCCATGTTTTCCAGTTCCAGAGACACACCTTCAAGACTGCATTCAAGATGAGTACAAATGAATTTTACAGTCTGGTACAATGTGTGTGCTGGTTCATATTCAAACACTAGCACCACAAGGTACTAGAATGCAAGTTCAAAGACTACTCCATGTTTTCCAGTTCCAGAGACACACCCACAAGACTGCATTCAAGATGAGAGTACAAATGAATTTTACAGTCTCGTACAATGTGTGTGCTGGTTCATATTCAAACACTAGCACCACAAGGTACTAGAATGCAAGTTCAAAGAATGCTCCATGTTCTCCAGTTCCAGAGACAAGCCTTCAAGATTACATCAAAGAAGAGTTTAATGAATTTTACAGTCTGGTACAATGTGTGTGCTGGTTCATATTCAAACACTAGCACCACAAGGTACTAGAATGCAAGTTCAAACACTGCTCCAGGTTTTCCAGTTCCAGAGTCACACCTTCAAGACTGCATTCAAGATGAGTTTACATGAATTTTAGTCTGGTACAATGTGTGTGCTGGTTCATATTCAAACACTAGCACCACAAGGTACTAGAATGCAAGTTCAAACACTGCTCCATGTTTTCCAGTTCCAGAGACACACCTTCAAGACTGCATTCAAGATGAGTTTACATGAATTTTACAGTCTGGTACAATGTGTGTGCTGGTTCACATTCAAACACTAGCACCACAAGGTACTAGAATGCAAGTTCAAACACTGCTCCAGGTTTTCCAGTTCCAGAGACAAACCTTCAAGACTGAATTCAAGATGAGTACAAATGAATTTTACAGTCTGGTACAATGTGTGTGCTGGTTCATGCTCAAACACTAGCACCACAAGGTACTAGAATGCAAGTTCAAACACTGCTCCATGTTTTCCAGTTCCAGGGACACACCTTCAAGACTGCATTCAAGATGAGTACAAATGAATTTTACAGTCTGGTACAATGTGTGTGCTGGTTCATATTCAAACACTAGCACCACAAGGTACTAGGATGCAAGTTCAAAGAATGCTCCATGTTTTCCAGTTCCAGAGACAAGCCTTCAAGATTACATCAAAGAAGAGTTTAATGAATTTTACAGTCTGGTACAATGTGTGTGCTGGTTCATATTCAAATACTAGCACCACAAGGTACTAGAATGCAAGTTCAAAGACTACTCCATGTTTTCCAGTTCAAGAGACAGGCCTTCAAGACTGCATTCAAGATGAGAGTACAAATGAATTTTACAGTCTGGTACAATGTGTGTGCTGGTTCATATTCAAACACTAGCACCACAAGGTACTAGAATGCAGGTTCAAAGAATGCTCCATGTTCTCCAGTTCCAGAGACAAGCCTTCAAGATTACATCAAAGAAGAGTTTAATGAATTTTACAGTCTGGTACAATGTGTGTGCTGGTTCATATTCAAACACTAGCACCACAAGGTACTAGAATGCAAGTTCAAACACTGCTCCAGGATTTCCAGTTCCAGAGTCACACCTTCAAGACTGCATTCAAGATGAGTTTACATGAATTTTACAGTCTGGTACAATGTGTGTGCTGGTTCATATTCAAACACTAGCACCACAAGGTACTAGAATGCAAGTTCAAACACTGCTCCATGTTTTCCAGTTCCAGAGACACACCTTCAAGACTGCATTCAAGATGAGTTTACATGAATTTTACAGTCTGGTACAATGTGTGTGCCGGTTCATATTCAAACACTAGCACCACAAGATACTACAATGCAAGTTCAAAGACTGCCCCGTATTCGCCAGTTCCAGAGACACACCCCAAGATATATTCAAGATGAGACTACAAATGAATTTTACAGTCTGGTACAATGTGTGTGCTGGTTTGTGTTGAAACACCAGCACCACAATGTATATGAATGTAACTTCAATGATTGCTCCACCTAGTCCAGTTTCCCTGACTTTGCAATTGAAAAAGTTTTAATGTTCCATTAATTTTCAATATACTGTTTATTTCATGACCATGTATATCATCGATGTTTTTGATGCAGGTTATTTCTGCCTATATTTTCAAACATTCCCACTAAATTAGATCAACTCCTTTAAAAAAAAAGAAATTTACTTCAATTGCATGATTTTCAGTTACCAGCCACTATCACTTTTATGTAATTGCTATCAGGGTGATTTAATACAGTTAAAAGCCAATTGCACTTTTGTAATGATGTAGTGAAAGCAATGTTTTTATATGTCATTGAGTGAACACAATCAATTGCAATCAGTACCCACACTACCCCCTTCCGGTTTACCTAGCAACACGCATCTAGACATCGCTCATCGTTTTTCACCGATTTTTCGACTATTTTGAATCATCATCACCTCATTTATACCTGCAATCACACGATAACGACCTGGAACAAGAACTGACCCACGATTTGGACCTGATCACTGACTAGACGAACGAAAAAAGGATAAAAACGGAGACGACCGGAGCACCTTGACAACACTGACAACAAAGATGGCGGACGGCGCGGCAAAAATGAACACCCCTGAAGGAGGTATAGTCACAGGCCAGCCAGAAGAGATGATTGGAGACGATCAAAAACGAACTGAACCCACAAATCCAGCAGAAATGGATGACAGATCCAGGATAAGGGAAGTACTTGGATTGGGCAAAGAATTTGAGCAGAATGAGGATCAGATCGGGGAAGAGAAAGTGGAGGAAGACCCAGAACCCCCCCAAACCCCAGGCTCAGCTGGTATCCCCAGTGAATCTGACCCCCAGGAAACCCCAAGTGAACTGGATTATACCACCAACGCTCCCGGGAGAAGCCTCAGAGCCAGATCAAAGGTTGACTATAAGACCTTCGCCACAGGCAAGCCTGGAAACAAAGAGAAGAAAACAAAAACAAAACAACAGACAGAAAAGAAAGCCGAGGGAAAGAAACCCGAGGAAAAAACAGGAGAAAGAGCTCCTGAAAGTAAAAAACCCAGAGGAAGGACCACAACAAAACTAAACGAGATCGACCTCACTGGCCCAGAGGAAAGAGCCTCTACCAGTGGGAATCAAGGTGTGCACACCGCTGCAGGAGAAAGAGCTCCTGCAAGTGTAGAAAGCACCTCGAACGTTACACGTGATGACGACAGAGCGTACCAGAATGACATCACGACCAACAACCGAAGAACAGACCAACAGCTTGATCTACACGGGCACCAAGGTAACCAGATGAGGCCCCAACAGGACCAAAGAGATGAAGATGCCGACATCTACCTGCACCCGAGAAAGAGACAGTGGCGCGATAACTCATCAAGCAGCACCACAGACTCAAGTAGCACAAGTAGCACAGAGAGTGACAGCAGCACGAGCGAAAGTGAGTCCTCACGAAGCAGGGAAAAAAAACGAAAGGCATCCAGCATGACCAAGAGAGGAGAGAAATTCAAGAAAAGAAACAGAGAGCTCCAGAGAGAACTGGAAAAGACACAAGACAAATTGGCAGAAAAAAGAAATTCAATCAAGAAGAAAGACAGCGAAATTGCCAAACTAAAAAAGAAGCTGACCGAGAGGGAAGAAGCACTCAACCAGATCAACAAAGCCTACAAGAAATCCCAAGAGATAACGACTGAGAACACCCGCCTAAGAAAGCTGCTTGATGAAAAGGAGGAGCAGATAAGCCAGCAACACCAAACAGCTAAGAAAGCCCGGGAAACTGCAGAGTCCCTCCAGGATAAACTTCACAAGCGCCTGGAAGAAGTTAAAGGGCAGCTAGAAGAGGCTAGGACAAAAAAAGGGAAGTGGAAAAGCAACTCGCGGAAGCAAAGAAGAAAATTACGGAGAGTGAGAGCTTGAACTCTGAACTGATCTCCAAGGTGACTGCCTCTAGGACCATCCAACAAAAAGAGACAGATGAGACACCAAAGGTTATAGAGTTCAGCGCCATCATAATAGGCGACTCGAACTCCCGAAGGATTGCCCCGTACTTCGAAAGAGATGACACATGGTCCTGTGCAGAGGACACCTACGTCATCAGAGACCTGGAAAAGGTCAAGACGGACACCAGATATGATGCCGCTGTGTACCTCCTGGGCACCAACGATATAAAAACAGGAAAGGACGGTAGACAGGAAGCCGAAGACCTCGTCCAGAGAATCGAAAGACAGGAAATAGCACACCACAGCTTCATAATCGAACTACCCCCAATCAACAGGAAAGGAAAAGAGGTAGAGAGGAGGATCTTCAACACAACCCTCCACAATCTGAACTTCAACAAGCAGTACAGTATAATAAGGATGATCAGGGAAGTCGAGGACGCACCTATAGAAGCAGCTCTATCTGACGATCTCCATCTGACGAAAGACAACTGTAAGATCATGGCTGCCCACATCGAGAGTGTGGTAACGAGAAGCATCACAAAGGAAAGAGGAAAGACACAACAGAAGCCAACATCCAGACCAGCCCAACAAGAACCAGATCGGGACCTGGAGGAAAGACAGAGAAGGAATGAAAGTCGTAGGGAAGAAAGAAAAAATACCCCCTGTTTCTTCTATAATCAAGGTAGATGTCACAAAGGAGACAGGTGCTTCTACAGACATGACGCTACAAGTGGTGAAAGGAGAGAGAGAGGCCGGAGCACAGAGAGAGGAGACCAAAGCCAGTTTGGAGGAAGAAATGAGTGGAGCGGAGAAAGAAAAGAAAGAGGACTTAGCAGAGAAAGAAGAGACCGAAGCGGAGGAAGACCAGAACCTAACTGGTGGGAGAGAAATAGTGTCAACACCAGGGGAGGAGAGAGGAGCAGAAGCAAGAGCGGAGACAGGAGGAGGGTAATTGACACGGGAAGAATTGTCCCGGTGGTGCGTGCATAGGATTACACCACATACAACCTCCTGAGAACGAACAACCCTGAAAGGAATCGACCACCAATCAAGAGAGTGACATTTGCACCTTTGCACAAGTTAACCAAGACGCACATATTTCAGCACTATGAGGAAAGGAAAAAAACAAGAAAACCAAGAAAAAAAGGAAACAAAACATCACACATCAACTTCCTCTACTGCAATATTAATGGAGCCAGGGGAAAAATCAAGAGCCTGCGAGAAATAGTGACGATGGAAAAAAACAGACATACTGGCCCTGACGGAGACCAAAGGACCCCCGCCAGCCCTGGAAGGCTTTGTATGGATGTCAAAGGAAAGGGAAAATGGAAAAGGTGGTGGAGTTGCAATTGCCGTCAGGGATTGCCTGGCGAAATACACCAGCACCCCGCATATAAACGAATGCAACGAAATGGAAGTAATCTGGGTTAATCTAAAAGTGCCAGGAAATGAAGAAATCTTCTTTGGTAGCTTCTACGGCCCCCAAGAAAAAGCAGAAAAGGAACTTGTCATAGCACAATATGAAAAATTGAAGACCCAAGTCATGATGTTGAACCATAGAGGCAGCGTAATACTAGCTGGGGACTTCAATGCAAAGCTGAGGATGGAACTGCACAACCTTACCCAAGAAGTATCAAGAAATGGGAAAATACTAGAAAAGCTCATCCAAGAAACGCGTATGACACAGATCAACGACAGGTCAACGACAGGCTCCTGGACCAGAGTGAACAGACACAACCCGGAAGAGAAGTCAATAATCGACTACATCATTGTCAACGAAAAAGGAGAGAAGTCCGTGTATGACCTGGAGATCGACGAAGAAGGGACAAAACGCCTAAAAAACCAAAGGAGCGAAAGCGACCACAACACCATAACTCTAAAAATAAGAACTGCACGCCAGGAAAAGAAGAAGAAAACTGCCACCAAGTGGAACATCAATGATGAAGCAGACTGGGAGCTGTACAACAAGATACTTAAGGAATACCTAAGAAAAGAAGACAACAGCTACCGAGCACTTGAGGCAGGAATAAAACATGCCCTGGAGGAGAGTATTGGAAGCAAAACTGTCACAATCAGTGAGGGAAGGAAGCCAAGAGAAACCGAAGACGTGAGACAGCTGAGGAGAAGGAAGAAAGAAATGAGGGGAGAAACTAAGAAATGCCAAGCAGCATGAGAAAAAAGAGGCCCTGGATGATTACTACAAGTCCCAGTGGCAACTAAGAAAGTCCATCGAAGACCTAGAGACACACAGGGTGAGGAACACCCTGGAAGAAATCAACAAGAGTAAAGACAAAAATCACATCTGGAAAGTAAGAAAGAGACTGATAGGGAAAAAGAGAGCAGAATATGACACAATAGACGAAAACGGAGAGCAAATCGCAGACGCGCTGACAGCTAAAGAGCACATCGCAAAGTACTTCGAGGACCTCTACCAAGCCAGAGAGGCTAGTGAGGAAGGAAACGACTGGACAAAGATCATCATCGAAGAAAATAAAGCCACAATAAGTAGACTGACCACCGACGAACAGCTGACCCCAATCAGCGAGAAAGAACTAAGGAGGGCTAGGAAAATACTGAAACCCGGAAGAGCTGTGGCCCTGATAACATCCCCAATGAAGCCCTAAAACAAGCAGATGATGACAACACCAGGACAATATGTAAGCAGTTTAACAGAATCATGCACAGTAACGACATCCCAGAAGGATGGAAGAAAGGCAGAATCATCACCATCTACAAAGGGAAAGGGGTGAAAGGAAAATGCTCAAATGAGAGGGGAATATCCATCAGCAGCAACATGGGAAAACTCTTCGAGAGAATCATAAATGAGAGAGCAAAGGAACAGCTAGATATCAGCGACTACCAGGGAGGAGGAAAGAAAGGAGCGAACACTGCAGACCACATCCTCACCCTGAGGGAGGCCATAAGGAGAGGAAAAAATGTCTACATAGCGTTCCTTGACGTCACTAAAGCGTACGACAAAGCATGGGCGGAGGGCATCATGCACGTCTTAGAAAAACAAGGGATCAGAGACAAGCTATGGAGTACGATTAAGGAGCTAAATGAAGACCTCAAGGCAGTGGTGGAGACCAAACACGGAACCACAAGGGAGATAAAAATGAAGGACAACATAAGACAGGGAGGAGTACTATCAGTAATAATGTATGCCACTCTTATGGATGAAATTGCAAAAGAAGTGAGGAGACGAAACCTGGGAGTAGCCATGGGAGGTGGACAGAGACTGGGTTGCCTCCTTTGGATGGACGACGTGGCATTCATATCACAGAGAAAAGAAGAACTCCAAGAAATGTTGGACATAGCGAAAGAAGTAGGAACTAAATACAGGATCTTGTTCGGCGAGGAAAAAAGCAAGATCCTAAAAATTGGAAAAAAACTACCTGATGCTGATTTCTACCTTGGAGACATGAAACTGGGCATCTGCGAGAAGTACAAATACCTAGGAACTATCTTCTCCACCAGTAACAACCTGGACGAACATATAACGGAAATAAAGAGGAAGTCTGAAGCTGCGTACAACACGGCCATGGCCATAGCAGGAAGTGTAGACTTAAAAAACATTGAACTAAAAGTGATGTGGGAGTTCCTAAATACATGCATCTTCCCAATTATCACATACGGATGGGAAGCAGCTGTCCCTAGAAAAAAGGACACAAGGCAAGTGAAACAGATAGCAGACAACATAATAAAAAGGATCCTAATGACCCCTAGAAGCACACCGTGGGAACCCCTGTACCTAGAAACGGGATTCCTGGAAATGAACCTGGCAATCTCTAAAAACCGCCTGAACTACCTGCAAAAAATGGAGAAGAGCAGGAACACCATCCTGAACATGATCCAAGAAGATCAAGACCCTGCAAGTTGGTGGACTATCTACTCGAAGGAGATGAAAGAAGTAACAGCAGTCGACAGTCACGCCAGAAACAGCCGCTCCATCAACACACAGAAGAGAGAAATTAAGAAAAACATGCTCAACAAACTGATGGAAATGGTCAATGAAGGACGCAACAAGACTAAGACGAAATTCTACCTGGACAACAAGACCCACATAAAACCTGGCAACAGAGCAGCATACCTGGACAAGTGCACCCGGATGGAAGCTAGCATAATCTTCAAAGCAAGGACAAGAATGCTCAGAGTCAAATGTAACTACAGAAACATGTTCCAAGACTCCACGTGCAGACTCTGTAAAGCCGAGGAAGAAGACCAGGAACATGTCCTGGAAACATGCACTGATGAAAACAGGACCAACGTCGGACAGGTTACCGCCCAGGACATTTTTAATGAGGACCCCACCAAGCTAAAAGTCACAGCGGAAAAAATCAGGAAAATAATGGACTTAATCGAGTGCAGCTCCCCGAGAGGGTCGAGCAACCCGGCAGATCTGGGCACGCACACCAACTGAACTGAACTGAATGAGAATGCCTCCATATCTCAAGTGCAATCAATACCAACAAAAACAGTGACAACCCAACTGCAATCTTCAAAGGCAAGTAGGTGTCAAAGCCTCAGTTAATCCAGTCATAAGCTGAATAACAATTCCATCATCACATATAAAAGACATTACTTTTTGATAGCATCATACTTCCAGCATATCACAGGGAAGCAACATGGCAACAGAAACATTAGGTCTAGTGTCAAGTACCAAACTATATTTGACTTGTGTCAACCTATATTTGCAGTCTGGTACAATGTGTGTACTGCTTCATATTCAAACACTAGCACCACAAGGTACTAGAATGCAATTTCAAACACTGCTCCATGTTTTCCAGTTCCAGAGACACACCCCCAAGACTGCATTCAAGATGAGAGTACAAATGGATTTTACAGTCTGGTACAATGTGTGTGCTGGTTCATATTCAAACACTAGCACCACAAGGTACTAGAATGCAAGTTCAAACACTGCTCCATGTTTTCCAGTTCCAGAGATAGGCCTTCAAGATTACATCAAAGATGATATAACATAAATTTTACAGCCTGGCACAATGTGTGTGCTGGTTCATATTCAAACGCTAGCACCACAAGGTACTAGAATGCAAGTTCAAACACTGCTCCATGTTTTCCAGTTCCAGGGACAGGCCTTCAAGATTACATCAAAGATGATTTTAGATGAGTTTTACAGTCTGGTACAATGTGTGTGCTGGTTCATATTCAAACACTAGCACCACAAGGTACTAGGATGCAAGTTCAAAGAATGCTCCATGTTCTCCAGTTCCAGAGACAAGCCTTCAAGATTACATCAAAGAAGAGTTTAATGAATTTTACAGTCTGGTACAATGTGTCTGCTGGTTCATATTCAAACACTAGCACCACAAGGTACTAGAATGCAAGTTCAAAGACTACTCCATGTTTTCCAGTTCCAGAGACACACCCCCAAGACTGCATTCAAGATGAGAGTACAAATGAATTTTACAGTCTGGTACAATGTGTGTGCTGGTTCACATTCAAACACTAGCACCACAAGGTACTAGAATGCAAGTTCAAACAATGCTCCAGGTTATCCAGTTCCAGAGACACACCTTCAAGACTGCATTTAAGATGAGTACAAATGAATTTTACAGTCTGGTACAATGTGTGTGCTGGTTCATGCTCAAACACTAGCACCACAAGGTACTAGAATGCAAGTTCAAACACTGCTCCATGTTTTCCAGTTCCAGAGACACACCTTCAAGACTGCATTCAAGATGAGTACAAATGAACTTTACAGTCTGGTACAATGTGTGTGCTGGTTCATATTCAAACACTAGCACCACAAGGTACTAGAATGCAAGTTCAAACACTGCTCCAGGTTTTCCAGTTCCAGAGTCACACCTTCAAGACTGCATTCAAGATGAGTTTACATGAATTTTAGTCTGGTACAATGTGTGTGCTGGTTCATATTCAAACACTAGCACCACAAGGTACTAGAATGCAAGTTCAAACACTGCTCCATGTTTTCCAGTTCCAGAGACACACCTTCAAGACTGCATTCAAGATGAGTTAACATGAATTTTACAGTCTGGTACAATGTGTGTGCTGGTTCACATTCAAACACTAGCACCACAAGGTACTAGAATGCAAGTTCAAACACTGCTCCAGGTTTTCCAGTTCCAGAGACACACCTTCAAGACTGCATTCAAGATGAGTACAAATGAATTTTACAGTCTGGTACAATGTGTGTGCTGGTTCATGCTCAAACACTAGCACCACAAGGTACTAGAATGCAAGTTCAAACACTGCTCCATGTTTTCCAGTTCCAGGGACACACCTTCAAGACTGCATTCAAGATGAGTACAAATGAATTTTACAGTCTGGTACAATGTGTGTGCTGGTTCATATTCAAACACTAGCACCACAAGGTACTAGAATGCAAGTTCAAACACTGCTCCATGTTTTCCAGTTCCAGAGACACACCTTCAAGACTGCATTCAAGATGAGTACAAATGAATTTTACAGTCTGGTACAATGTGTGTGCTGGTTCATATTCAAACACTAGCACCACAAGGTACTAGAATGCAAGTTCAAAGACTACTCCATGTTTTCCAGTTCCAGAGACACACCCCCAAGACTGCATTCAAGATGAGAGTACAAATGAATTTTACAGTCTCGTACAATGTGTGTGCTGGTTCATATTCAAACACTAGCACCACAAGGTACTAGAATGCAAGTTCAAAGAATGCTCCATGTTCTCCAGTTCCAGAGACAAGCCTTCAAGATTACATCAAAGAAGAGTTTAATGAATTTTACAGTCTGGTACAATGTGTGTGCTGGTTCATATTCAAACACTAGCACCACAAGGTACTAGAATGCAAGTTCAAACACTGCTCCAGGTTTTCCAGTTCCAGAGTCACACCTTCAAGACTGCATTCAAGATGAGTTTACATGAATTTTAGTCTGGTACAATGTGTGTGCTGGTTCATATTCAAACACTAGCACCACAAGGTACTAGAATGCAAGTTCAAACACTGCTCCATGTTTTCCAGTTCCAGAGACACACCTTCAAGACTGCATTCAAGATGAGTTTACATGAATTTTACAGTCTGGTACAATGTGTGTGCTGGTTCACATTCAAACACTAGCACCACAAGGTACTAGAATGCAAGTTCAAACACTGCTCCAGGTTTTCCAGTTCCAGAGACACACCTTCAAGACTGAATTCAAGATGAGTACAAATGAATTTTACAGTCTGGTACAATGTGTGTGCTGGTTCATGCTCAAACACTAGCACCACAAGGTACTAGAATGCAAGTTCAAACACTGCTCCATGTTTTCCAGTTCCAGGGACACACCTTCAAGACTGCATTCAAGATGAGTACAAATGATATTTACAGTCTGGTACAATGTGTGTGCTGGTTCATATTCAAACACTAGCACCACAAGGTACTAGGATGCAAGTTCAAAGAATGCTCCATGTTTTCCAGTTCCAGAGACAAGCCTTCAAGATTACATCAAAGAAGAGTTTAATTGAATTTTACAGTCTGGTACAATGTGTGTGCTGGTTCATATTCAAATACTAGCACCACAAGGTACTAGAATGCAAGTTCAAAGACTACTCCATGTTTTCCAGTTCAAGAGACAGGCCTTCAAGACTGCATTCAAGATGAGAGTACAAATGAATTTTACAGTCTGGTACAATGTGTGTGCTGGTTCATATTCAAACACTAGCACCACAAGGTACTAGAATGCAGGTTCAAAGAATGCTCCATGTTCTCCAGTTCCAGAGACAAGCCTTCAAGATTACATCAAAGAAGAGTTTAATGAATTTTACAGTCTGGTACAATGTTTGTGCTGGTTCATATTCAAACACTAGCACCACAAGGTACTAGAATGCAAGTTCAAACACTGCTCCAGGCTTTCCAGTTCCAGAGTCATACCTTCAAGTCTGCATTCAAGATGAGTTTACATGAATTTTACAGTCTGGTACAATGTGTGTGCTGGTTCATATTCAAACACTAGCACCACAAGGTACTAGAATGCAAGTTCAAACACTGCTCCATGTTTTCCAGTTCCAGAGACACACCTTCAAGACTGCATTCAAGATGAGTTTACATGAATTTTACAGTCTGGTACAATGTGTGTGCCGGTTCATATTCAAACACTAGCACCACAAGATACTACAATGCAAGTTCAAAGACTGCCCCGTATTCGCCAGTTCCAGAGACACACCCCAAGACTATATTCAAGATGAGACCACAAATGAATTTTACAGTCTGGTACAATGTGTGTGCTGGTTTGTGTTGAAACACCAGCACCACAATGTATATGAATGTAACTTCAATTATTGCTCCACCTAGTCCAGTTTCCCTGACTTTGCAATTGAAAAAGTTTTAATGTTCCATTAATTTTCAATATACTGTTTATTTCATGACCATGTATATCATCGATGTTTTTGATGCAGGTTATTTCTGCCTATATTTTCAAACATTCCCACTAAATTAGATCAACTCCTTTAAAAAAAAAGAAATTTACTTCAATTGCATGATTTTCAGTTACCAGCCACTATCACTTTTATGTAATTGCTATCAGGGTGATTTAATACAGTTAAAAGCCAATTGCACTTTTGTAATGATGTAGTGAAAGCAATGTTTTTATATGTCATTGAGTGAACACAATCAATTGCAATCAGTACCCACACTACCATGAGAATGCCTCCATATCTCAAGTGCAATCAATACCAACAAAAACAGTGACAACCCAACTGCAATCTTCAAAGGCAAGTAGGTGTCAAAGCCTCAGTTAATCCAGTCATAAGCTGAATAACAATTCCATCATCACATATAAAAGACATTACTTTTTGATAGCATCATACTTCCAGCATATCACAAGCAACACGGCAACAGAAACATTAGGTCTAGTGTCAAGTACCAAACTATATTTGACTTGTGTCAACCTATATTTGCAGTCTGGTACAATGTGAGTACTGGTTCATATTCAAACACTAGCACCACAAGGTACTAGGATGCAAGTTCAAACACTGCTCCATGTTTTCCAGTTCCAGAGACACACCCACAAGACTGCATTCAAGATGAGAGTACAAATGGATTTTACAGTCTGGTACAATGTGTGTGCTGGTTCATATTCAAACACTAGCCCACAAGGTACTAGAATGCAAGTTCAAACACTGCTCCATGTTTTCCAGTTCCAGAGACAGGCCTTCAAGACTACATTCAAGATGAGTACAAATGAATTTTACAGTCTGGTACAATGTGTGTGATGGTTCATATTCAAACACTAGCACCACAAGGTACTAGAATGCAAGTTCAAACACTGCCCTGTCTTCGCCAGTTCCAGAGACACACCCCCAAGACTGCATTCAAGATGAGAGTACAAATGAACTTTACAGTCTGGTACAATGTGTGTGCTGGTTCATATTCAAACACTAGCACCACAAGGTACTAGAATGCAAGGTCAAACACTGCTCCATGTTTTCCAGTTCCAGAGTCACACCCCCAAAGACTGCATTCAAGATGAGTACAAATGAATTTTACAGTCTGGTACAATGTGTGTGCTGGTTCATATTCAAACACTAGCACCACAAGGTACAGGAATGCAGGTTCAAACACTGCTCCAGGTTTTCCAGTTGAAGAGACACACCTTCAAGACTGCATTCAAGATGAGTTTACATGAATTTTACAGTCTGGTACAATGTGTGTGCTGGTTCATATTCAAACACTAGCACCACAAGGTACTAGAATGCAAGTTCAAACACTGCTCCATGTTTTCCAGTTCCAGAGATAGGCCTTCAAGATTACATCAAAGAAGAGTTTAATGAATTTTACAGTCTTGTACAATGTGTGTGCTGGTTCATATTCAAACACTAGCACCACAAGGTACTAGAATGCAAGTTCAAAGACTACTCCATGTTTTCCAGTTCAAGAGACAGGCCTTCAAGACTGCATTCAAGATGAGAGTACAAATGAATTTTACAGTCTGGTACAATGTGTGTGCTGGTTCATATTCAAACACTAGCACCACAAGGTACTAGAATGCAGGTTCAAAGAATGCTCCATGTTCTCCAGTTCCAGAGACAAGCCTTCAAGATTACATCAAAGAAGAGTTTAATGAATTTTACAGTCTGGTACAATGTGTGTGCTGGTTCATATTCAAACACTAGCACCACAAGGTACTAGAATGCAAGTTCAAACACTGCTCCAGGCTTTCCAGTTCCAGAGTCATACCTTCAAGTCTGCATTCAAGATGAGTTTACATGAATTTTACAGTCTGGTACAATGTGTGTGCTGGTTCATATTCAAACACTAGCACCACAAGGTACTAGAATGCAAGTTCAAACACTGCTCCATGTTTTCCAGTTCCAGAGACACACCTTCAAGACTGCATTCAAGATGAGTTTACATGAATTTTACAGTCTGGTACAATGTGTGTGCCGGTTCATATTCAAACACTAGCACCACAAGATACTACAATGCAAGTTCAAAGACTGCCCCGTATTCGCCAGTTCCAGAGACACACCCCAAGACTATATTCAAGATGAGACCACAAATGAATTTTACAGTCTGGTACAATGTGTGTGCTGGTTTGTGTTGAAACACCAGCACCACAATGTATATGAATGTAACTTCAATGATTGCTCCACCTAGTCCAGTTTCCCTGACTTTGCAATTGAAAAAGTTTTAATGTTCCATTAATTTTCAATATACTGTTTATTTCATGACCATTTATATCATCGATGTTTTTGATGCAGGTTATTTCTGCCTATATTTTCAAACATTCCCACTAAATTAGATCAACTCCTTTAAAAAAAAAAGAAATTTACTTCAATTGCATGATTTTCAGTTACCAGCCACTATCACTTTTATGTAATTGCTATCAGGGTGATTTAATACAGTTAAAAGCCAATTGCACTTTTGTAATGATGTAGTGAAAGCAATGTTTTTATATGTCATTGAGTGAACACAATCAATTGCAATCAGTACCCACACTACCATGAGAATGCCTCCATATCTCAAGTGCAATCAATACCAACAAAAACAGTGACAACCCAACTGCAATCTTCAAAGGCAAGTAGGTGTCAAAGCCTCAGTTAATCCAATCATAAGCTGAATAACAATTCCATCATCACATATAAAAGGACATTACTTTTTGATAGCATCATACTTCCAGCATATCACAGGGAAGCAACATGGCAACAGAAACATTAGGTCTAGTGTCAAGTACCAAACTATATTTGACTTGTGTCAACCTATATTTGCAGTCTGGTACAATGTGTGTACTGCTTCATATTCAAACACTAGCACCACAAGGTACTAGAATGCAATTTCAAACACTGCTCCATGTTTCCAGTTCCAGACACACCCCCAAGACTGCATTCAAGATGAGAGTACAAATGGATTTTACAGTCTGGTACAATGTGTGTGCTGGTTCATATTCAAACACTAGCACCACAAGGTACTAGAATGCAAGTTCAAACACTGCTCCATGTTTTCCAGTTCCAGAGGCAGGCCTTCAAGACTACATTCAAGATGAGTACAAATGAATTTTACAGTCTGGTACAATGTGTGTGATGGTTCATATTCAAACACTAGCACCACAAGGTACTAGAATGCAAGTTCAAACACTGCCCTGTCTTCGCCAGTTCCAGAGACACACCCCCAAGACTGCATTCAAGATGAGAGTACAAATGAACTTTACAGTCTGGTACAATGTGTGTGCTGGTTCATATTCAAACACTAGCACCACAAGGTACTAGAATGCAAGGTCAAACACTGCTCCATGTTTTCCAGTTCCAGAGTCACACCCCCAAAGACTGCATTCAAGATGAGTACAAATGAATTTTACAGTCTGGTACAATGTGTGTGCTGGTTCATTTCAAACACTAGCACCACAAGGTACAAGAATGCAAGTTCAACACTGCTCCAGGTTTTCCAGTTCCAGAGACACACCTTCAAGACTGCATTCAAGATGAGTTTACATGAATTTTACAGTCTGGTACAATGTGTGTGCTGGTTCATATTCAAACACTAGCACCACAAGGTACTAGAATGCAAGTTCAAACACTGCTCCATGTTTTCCAGTTCCAGAGATAGGCCTTCAAGATTACATCAAAGAAGAGTTTACATGAATTTTACAGTCTGGTACAATGTGTGTGCTGGTTCATATTCAAACACTAGCACCACAAGGTACTAGAATGCAAGTTCAAAGAATGCTCCATGTTCTCCAGTTCCAGAGACAAGCCTTCAAGATTACATCAAAGAAGAGTTTAATGAATTTTACAGTCTGGTACAATGTGAATGCTGGTTCATATTCAAACACTAGCACCACAAGGTACTAGAATGCAAGTTCAAACACTGCTCCATGTTTTCCAGTTCCAGAGACACACCTTCAAGACTGCATTCAAGATGAGTTTACATGAATTTTACAGTCTGGTACAATGTGTGTGCTGGTTCACATTCAAACACTAGCACCACAAGGTACTAGAATGCAAGTTCAAACACTGCTCCAGGTTTTCCAGTTCAAGAGACACACCTTCAAGACTGCATTCAAGATGAGTACAAATGAATTTTAGTCTGGTGAAATGTGTGTGCTGGTTCATGCTCAAACACTAGCACCACAAGGTACTAGAATGCAAGTTCAAACACTGCTCCATGTTTTCCAGTTCCAGGGACACACCTTCAAGACTGCATTCAAGATGAGTACAAATGAATTTTACAGTCTGGTACAATGTGTGTGCTGGTTCACATTCAAACACTAGCACCACAAGGTACTAGAATGCAAGTTCAAACACTGCTCCATGTTTTCCAGTTCCAGAGACACACCTTCAAGACTGCATTCAAGATGAGTACAAATGAATTTTACAGTCTGGTACAATGTGTGTGCTGGTTCATATTCAAACACTAGCACCACAAGGTACTAGAATGCAAGTTCAAACACTGCTCCAGGTTTTCCAGTTCCAGAGTCACACCTTCAAGACTACATTCAAGATGAGTTTACATGAATTTTACAGTCTGGTACAATGTGTGTGCTGGTTCATATTCAAACACTAGCACCACAAGGTACAGGAATGCAGGTTCAAACACTGCTCCAGGTTTTCCAGTTGAAGAGACACACCTTCAAGACTGCATTCAAGATGAGTTTACATGAATTTTACAGTCTGGTACAATGTGTGTGTTGGGTTCATATTCAAACACTAGCACCGCAAGGTACTAGAATGCAAGTTCAAACACTGCTCCATGTTTTCCAGTTCCAGAGATAGGCCTTCAAGATTAAATCAAAGACGATATTACATTAATTTTACAGTCTGGTACAATGTGTGTGCTGGTTCATATTCAAACACTAGCACCACAAGGTACTAGGACGCAAGTTCAAAGAATGCTCCATGTTCTCCAGTTCCAGAGACAAGCCTTCAAGATTACATCAAAGAAGAGTTTAATGAATTTTACAGTCTTGTACAATGTGTGTGCTGGTTCATATTCAAACACTAGCACCACAAGGTACTAGAATGCAAGTTCAAAGAATGCTCCATGTTCTCCAGTTCCAGAGACAAGCCTTCAAGATTACATCAAAGAAGAGTTTAATGAATTTTACAGTCTGGTACAATGTGAATGCTGGTTCATATTCAAACACTAGCACCACAAGGTACTAGAATGCAAGTTCAAACACTGCTCCATGTTTTCCAGTTCCAGAGACACACCTTCAAGACTGCATTCAAGATGAGTTTACATGAATTTTACAGTCTGGTACAATGTGTGTGCTGGTTCACATTCAAACACTAGCACCACAAGGTACTAGAATGCAAGTTCAAACACTGCTCCAGGTTTTCCAGTTCAAGAGACACACCTTCAAGACTGCATTCAAGATGAGTACAAATGAATTTTAGTCTGGTACAATGTGTGTGCTGGTTCATGCTCAAACACTAGCACCACAAGGTACTAGAATGCAAGTTCAAAACACTGCTCCATGTTTTCCAGTTCCAGGGACACACCTTCAAGACTGCATTCAAGATGAGTACAAATGAATTTTACAGTCTGGTACAATGTGTGTGCTGGTTCATATTCAAACACTAGCACCACAAGGTACTAGAATGCAAGTTCAAACACTGCTCCATGTTTTCCAGTTCCAGAGACACACCTTCAAGACTGCATTCAAGGTGAGTTTACATGAATTTTACAGTCTGGTACAATGTGTGTGCTGGTTCACATTCAAACACTAGCACCACAAGGTACTAGAATGCAAGTTCAAACACTGCTCCAGGTTTTCCAGTTCCAGAGACACACCTTCAAGACTGCATTCAAGATGAGTTCACATGAATTTTTACAGTCTGGTACAATGTGTGTGCTGGTTCATGCTCAAACACTAGCACCACAAAGGTACTAGAATGCAAGTTCAAACACTGCTCCATGTTTTCCAGTTCCAGGGACACACCTTCAAGACTGCATTCAAGATGAGTACAAATGAATTTTACAGTCTGGTACAATGTGTGTGCTGGTTCATATTCAAACACTAGCACCACAAGGTACTAGAATGCAAGTTCAAACACGGCTCCATGTTTTCCAGTTCCAGAGACACACCTTCAAGACTGCATTCAAGATGAGTACAAATGAATTTTACAGTCTGGTACAATGTGTGTGCTGGTTCATATTCAAACACTAGCACCACAAGGTACTAGAATGCAAGTTCAAAGACTACTCCATGTTTTCCAGTTCCAGAGACACACCCCCAAGACTGCATTCAAGATGAGAGTACAAATGAATTTTACAGTCTGGTACAATGTGTGTGCTGGTTCATATTCAAACACTAGCACCACAAGGTACTAGAATGCAAGTTCAAAGAATGCTCCATGTTCTCCAGTTCCAGAGACAAGCCTTCAAGATTACATCAAAGAAGAGTTTAATGAATTTTACAGTCTGGTACAATGTGTGTGCTGGTTCATATTCAAACACTAGCACCACAAGGTACTAGAATGCAAGTTCAAACACTGCTCCAGGTTTTCCAGTTCCAGAGTCACACCTTCAAGACTGCATTCAAGATGAGTTTACATGAATTTTAGTCTGGTACAATGTGTGTGCTGGTTCATATTCAAACACTAGCACCACAAGGTACTAGAATGCAAGTTCAAACACTGCTCCATGTTTTCCAGTTCCAGAGACACACCTTCAAGACTGCATTCAAGATGAGTTTACATGAATTTTACAGTCTGGTACAATGTGTGTGCTGGTTCACATTCAAACACTAGCACCACAAGGTACTAGAATGCAAGTTCAAACACTGCTCCAGGTTTTCCAGTTCCAGAGACACACCTTCAAGACTGAATTCAAGATGAGTACAAATGAATTTTACAGTCTGGTACAATGTGTGTGCTGGTTCATGCTCAAACACTAGCACCACAAGGTACTAGAATGCAAGTTCAAACACTGCTCCATGTTTTCCAGTTCCAGGGACACACCTTCAAGACTGCATTCAAGATGAGTACAAATGAATTTTACAGTCTGGTACAATGTGTGTGCTGGTTCATATTCAAACACTAGCACCACAAGGTACTAGGATGCAAGTTCAAAGAATGCTCCATGTTTTCCAGTTCCAGAGACAAGCCTTCAAGATTACATCAAAGAAGAGTTTTAATGAATTTTACAGTCTGGTACAATGTGTGTGCTGGTTCATATTCAAATACTAGCACCACAAGGTACTAGAATGCAAGTTCAAAGACTACTCCATGTTTCCAGTTCAAGAGACAGGCCTTCAAGACTGCATTCAAGATGAGAGTACAAATGAATTTTACAGTCTGGTACAATGTGTGTGCTGGTTCATATTCAAACACTAGCACCACAAGGTACTAGAATGCAGGTTCAAAGAATGCTCCATGTTCTCCAGTTCCAGAGACAAGCCTTCAAGATTACATCAAAGAAGAGTTTAATGAATTTTACAGTCTGGTACAATGTGTGTGCTGGTTCATATTCAAACACTAGCACCACAAGGTACTAGAATGCAAGTTCAAACACTGCTCAGGCTTTCCAGTTCCAGAGTCACACCTTCAAGTCTGCATTCAAGATGAGTTTACATGAATTTTACAGTCTGGTACAATGTGTGTGCTGGTTCATATTCAAACACTAAGCACCACAAGGTACTAGAATGCAAGTTCAAAGTCTGCTCCATGTTTTCCAGTTACAGAGACACACCTTCAAGACTACATTCAAGATGAGTTTACATGAATTTTACAGTCTGGTACAATGTGTGTGCCGGTTCATATTCAAACACTAGCACCACAAGATACTACAATGCAAGTTCAAAGACTGCCCCGTATTCGCCAGTTCCACAGACACACCACAAGACTATATTCAAGATGAGACCACAAATGAATTTTACAGTCTGGTACAATGTGTGTGCTGGTTTGTGTTGAAACACCAGCACCACAATGTATATGAATGTAACTTCAATTATTGCTCCACCTAGTCCAGTTTCCCTGACTTTGCAATTGAAAAAGTTTTAATGTTCCATTAATTTTCAATATACTGTTTATTTCATGACCATGTATATCATCGATGTTTTTGATGCAGGTTATTTCTGCCTATATTTTCAAACATTCCCACTAATTAGATCAACTCCTTTAAAAAAAAGAAATTTACTTCAATTGCATGATTTTCAGTTACCAGCCACTATCACTTTTATTTAATTGCTATCAGGGTGATTTAATACAGTTAAAAGCCAATTGCACTTTTGTAATGATGTAGTGAAAGCAATGTTTTTATATGTCATTGAGTGAACACAATCAATTGCAATCAGTACCCACACTACCATGAGAATGCCTCCATATCTCAAGTGCAATCAATACCAACAAAAACAGTGACAACCCAACTGCAATCTTCAAAGGCAAGTAGGTGTCAAAGCCTCAGTTAATCCAGTCATAAGCTGAATAACAATTCCATCATCACATATAAAAGACATTACTTTTTGATAGCATCATACTTCCAGCATATCACAGGGAAGCAACATGGCAACAGAAACAGTAGGTCTAGTGTCAAGTACCAAATATATTTGACTTGTGTCAACCTATATTTGCAGTCTGGTACAATGTGTGTGCTGGTTCATGTTCAAACACTAGCACCACAAGGTACTAGAATGCAAGCTCAAACACTGCTCCATGTTTTCCAGTTCAGAGACACACCCCCAAGACTGCATTCAAGATGAGAGTACAAATGGATTTTAGCGTTTGGTACAATGTGTGTGCTGGTTCATATTCAAACACTAGCACCACAAGGTACTAGAATGCAAGTTCAAACACTGCTCCATGTTTTCCAGTTCCAGAGATAGGCCTTCAAGATTACATCAAAGATGATATAACATAAATTTTACAGCCTGGCACAATGTGTGTGCTGGTTCATATTCAAACGCTAGCACCACAAGGTACTAGAATGCAAGTTCAAACACTGCTCCATGTTTTCCAGTTCCAGGGACAGGCCTTCAAGATTACATCAAAGATGATTTTAGATGAGTTTTACAGTCTGGTACAATGTGTGTGCTGGTTCATATTCAAACACTAGCACCACAAGGTACTAGGATGCAAGTTCAAAGAATGCTCCATGTTCTCCAGTTCCAGAGACACACCTTCAAGATTACATCAAGAAGAGTTTAATGAATTTTACAGTCTGGTACAATGTGTCTGCTGGTTCATATTCAAACACTAGCACCACAAGGTACTAGAATGCAAGTTCAAAGACTACTCCATGTTTTCCAGTTCCAGAGACACACCCCAAGACTGCATTCAAGATGAGAGTACAAATGAATTTTACAGTCTGGTACAATGTGTGTGATGGTTCACATTCAAACACTAGCACCACAAGGTACTAGAATGCAAGTTCAAACAATGCTCCAGGTTATCCAGTTCCAGAGACACACCTTCAAGACTGCATTTAAGATGAGTACAAATGAATTTTACAGTCTGGTACAATGTGTGTGCTGGTTCATGCTCAAACACTAGCACCACAAGGTACTAGAATGCAAGTTCAAACACTGCTCCATGTTTTCCAGTTCCAGAGACACACCTTCAAGACTGCATTCAAGATGAGTACAAATGAACTTTACAGTCTGGTACAATGTGTGTGCTGGTTCATATTCAAATACTAGCACCACAAGGTACTAGAATGCAAGTTCAAACACTGCTCCAGGTTTTCCAGTTCCAGAGTCACACCTTCAAGACTGCATTCAAGATGAGTTTACATGAATTTTAGTCTGGTACAATGTGTGTGCTGGTTCATATTCAAACACTAGCACCACAAGGTACTAGAATGCAAGTTCAAACACTGCTCCATGTTTTCCAGTTCCAGAGACACACTTCAAGACTGCATTCAAGATGAGTTTACATGAATTTTACAGTCTGGTACAATGTGTGTGCTGGTTCACATTCAAACACTAGCACCACAAGGTACTAGAATGCAAGTTCAAACACTGCTCCAGGTTTTCCAGTTCCAGAGACACACTTCAAGACTGCATTCAAGATGAGTACAAATGAATTTTACAGTCTGGTACAATGTGTGTGCTGGTTCATGCTCAAACACTAGCACCACAAGGTACTAGAATGCAAGTTCAAACACTGCTCCATGTTTTCCAGTTCCAGGGACACACCTTCAAGACTGCATTCAAGATGAGTACAAATGAATTTTACAGTCTGGTACAATGTGTGTGCTGGTTCATATTCAAACACTAGCACCACAAGGTACTAGAATGCAAGTTCAAACACTGCTCCATGTTTTCCAGTTCCAGAGACACACCTTCAAGACTGCATTCAAGATGAGTACAAATGAATTTTACAGTCTGGTACAATGTGTGTGCTGGTTCATATTCAAACACTAGCACCACAAGGTACTAGAATGCAAGTTCAAAGACTACTCCATGTTTTCCAGTTCCAGAGACACACCACAAGACTGCATTCAAGATGAGAGTACAAATGAATTTTACAGTCTGGTACAGGTGTGTGCTGGTTCATATTCAAACACTAGCACCACAAGGTACTAGAATGCAAGTTCAAAGAATGCTCCATGTTCTCCAGTTCCAGAGACAAGCCTTCAAGATTACATCAAAGAAGAGTTTAATGAATTTTACAGTCTGGTACAATGTGTGTGCTGGTTCATATTCAAACACTAGCACCACAAGGTACTAGAATGCAAGTTCAAACACTGCTCCAGGTTTTCCAGTTCCAGAGTCACACCTTCAAGACTGCATTCAAGATGAGTTTACATGAATTTTAGTCTGGTACAATGTGTGTGCTGGTTCATATTCAAACACTAGCACCACAAGGTACTAGAATGCAAGTTCAAACACTGCTCCATGTTTTCCAGTTCCAGAGACACACCTTCAAGACTGCATTCAAGATGAGTTTACATGAATTTTACAGTCTGGTACAATGTGTGTGCTGGTTCACATTCAAACACTAGCACCACAAGGTACTAGAATGCAAGTTCAAACACTGCTCCAGGTTTTCCAGTTCCAGAGACAAACCTTCAAGACTGAATTCAAGATGAGTACAAATGAATTTTACAGTCTGGTACAATGTGTGTGCTGGTTCATGCTCAAACACTAGCACCACAAGGTACTAGAATGTAAGTTCAAACACTGCTCCATGTTTTCCAGTTCCAGAGACACACCTTCAAGACTGCATTCAAGATGAGTACAAATGAATTTTACAGTCTGGTACAATGTGTGTGCTGGTTCATATTCAAACACTAGCACCACAAGGTACTAGGATGCAAGTTCAAAGAATGCTCCATGTTTTCCAGTTCCAGAGACAAGCCTTCAAGATTACATCAAAGAAGAGTTTAATGAATTTTACAGTCTGGTACAATGTGTGTGCTGGTTCATATTCAAACACTAGCACCACAAGGTACTAGAATGCAAGTTCAAAGACTACTCCATGTTTTCCAGTTCAAGAGACAGGCCTTCAAGACTGCATTCAAGATGAGAGTACAAATGAATTTTACAGTCTGGTACAATGTGTGTGCTGGTTCATATTCAAACACTAGCACCACAAGGTACTAGAATGCAGGTTCAAAGAATGCTCCATGTTCTCCAGTTCCAGAGACAAGCCTTCAAGATTACATCAAAGAAGAGTTTAATGAATTTTACAGTCTGGTACAATGTGTGTGCTGGTTCATATTCAAACACTAGCACCACAAGGTACTAGAATGCAAGTTCAAACACTGCTCCAGGATTTCCAGTTCCAGAGTCACACCTTCAAGACTGCATTCAAGATGAGTTTACATGAATTTTACAGTCTGGTACAATGTGTGTGCTGGTTCATATTCAAACACTAGCACCACAAGGTACTAGAATGCAAGTTCAAACACTGCTCCATGTTTTCCAGTTCCAGAGACACACCTTCAAGACTGCATTCAAGATGAGTTTACATGAATTTTACAGTCTGGTACAATGTGTGTGCCGGTTCATATTCAAACACTAGCACCACAAGATACTACAATGCAAGTTCAAAGACTGCCCCGTATTCGCCAGTTCCACAGACACACCACAAGACTATATTCAAGATGAGACCACAAATGAATTTTACAGTCTGGTACAATGTGTGTGCTGGTTTGTGTTGAAACACCAGCACCACAATGTATATGAATGTAACTTCAATGATTGCTCCACCTAGTCCAGTTTCCCTGACTTTGCAATTGAAAAAGTTTTAATGTTCCATTAATTTTCAATATACTGTTTATATTTCTGACCATTTATATCATCGATGTTTTTGATGCAGGTTATTTCTGCCTATATTTTCAAACATTCCCACTAAATTAGATCAACTCCTTTAAAAAAAAAGAAATTTACTTCAATTGCATGATTTTCAGTTACAGCCACTATCACTTTTATTTAATTGCTATCAGGGTGATTTAATACAGTTAAAAGCCAATTGCACTTTTGTAATGATGTAGTGAAAGCATGTTTTTATATGTCATTGAGTGAACACAATCAATTGCAATCAGTACCACACTACCATGAGAATGCCTCCATATCTCAAGTGCAATCAATACCAACAAAAACAGTGACAACCCCAACTGCAATCTTCAAAGGCAAGTAGGTGTCAAAGCCTCAGTTAATCCAATCATAAGCTGAATAACAATTCCATCATCACATATAAATGACATTACTTTTTGATAGCATCATACTTCCAGCATATCAGAAGCAACATGGCAACAGAAACATTAGGTCTAGTGTCAAGTACCAAACTATATTTGACTTGTGTCAACCTATATTTGCAGTCTGGTACAATGTGAGTACTGGTTCATATTCAAACACTAGCACCACAAGGTACTAGGATGCAAGTTCAAACACTGCTCCATGTTTTCCAGTTCCAGAGACACTCCAAGACTGCATTCAAGATGAGAGTACAAATGGATTTTACAGTCTGGTACAATGTGTGTGTGGTTCATATTCAAACACTAGCACCACAAGGTACTAGAATGCAAGTTCAAACACTGCTCCATGTTTTCCAGTTCCAGAGGCAGGCCATCAAGACTACATTCAAGATGAGTACAAATGAATTTTACAGTCTGGTAAATGTGTGTGCTGTTCATATTCAAACACTAGCACCACAAGGTACTAGAATGCAAGTTCAAACACTGCCCTGTCTTCGCCAGTTCCAGAGACACACCCCCAAGACTGCATTCAAGATGAGAGTACAAATGAACTTTACAGTCTGGTACAATGTGTGTGCTGGTTCATATTCAAACACTAGCACCACAAGGTACTAGAATGCAAGGTCAAAACACTGCTCCAGGTTTTCCAGTTCCAGAGTCACACCCCCAAAGACTGCATTCAAGATGAGTACAAATGAATTTTACAGTCTGGTACAATGTGTGTGCTGGTTCATATTCAAACACTAGCACCACAAGGTACAGGAATGCAGGTTCAAACACTGCTCCAGGTTTTCCAGTTGAAGAGACACACCTTCAAGACTGCATTCAAGATGAGTTTACATGAATTTTACAGTCTGGTACAATGTGTGTGCTGGTTCATATTCAAACACTAGCACCACAAGGTACTAGAATGCAAGTTCAAACACTGCTCCATGTTTTCCAGTTCCAGAGATAGGCCTTCAAGATTACATCAAAGTGCTGGTTCATATTCAAACACTAGCACCACAAGGTACTAGAATGCAAGTTCAAACACTACTCCATGTTTTCCAGTTCCAGAGACACACCCCCAAGACTGCATTCAAGATGAGAGTACAAATGAATTTTACAGTCTGGTACAATGTGTGTGCTGGTTCATATTCAAACACTAGCACCACAAGGTACTAGAATGCAAGTTCAAACCCTGCTCCATGTTCTCCAGTCCAAGACAAGCCTTCAAGATTACATCAAAGAAGAGTTTAATGAATTTTACCAGTCTGGTACAATGTGTGTGCTGGTTCATATTCAAACACTAGCACCACAAGGTACTAGAATGCAAGTTCAAACACTGCTCCAGGTTTTCCAGTTCCAGAGTCACACCTTCAAGACTGCATTCAAGATGAGTTTACATGAATTTTACAGTCTGGTACAATGTGTGTGCTGGTTCATATTCAAACACTAGCACCACAAGGTACTAGAATGCAAGTTCAAACACTGCTCCATGTTTTCCAGTTCCAGAGACACACCTTCAAGACTGCATTCAAGATGAGTTTACAAATGAATTTTACAGTCTGGTACAATGTGTTTGCTTGTTCACATTCAAACACTAGCACCACAAGGTACTAGAATGCAAGTTCAAAAACTGCTCCAGGTTTTCCAGATCAAGAGACACACCTTGAAGACTGCATTCAAGATGAGTACAAATGAATTTTACAGTCTGGTACAATGTGTGTGCTGGTTCATGCTCAAACACTAGCACCACAAGGTACTAGAATGCAAGTTCAAACACTGCTCCATGTTTTCCAGTTCCAGGGACACACCTTCAAGACTGCATTCAAGATGAGTACAAATGAATTTTACAGTCTCGTACAATGTGTGTGCTGTTTCATATTCAAACACTAGCACCACAAGGTACTAGAACGCAAGTTTAAAGACTGCTCCATGTTTTCCAGATCCAGAGACACACCCCCAAGACTGCATTCAAGATGAGAGTACAAATGAATTTTACAGTCTGGTACAATGTGTGTGCTGGTTCATATTCAAACACTAGCACAACAAGATACTACAATGCAAGTTCAAAGACTGCCCCGTATTCGCCAGTTCCAGAGACACACCCCAAGACTATATTCAAGATGAGAGTACAAATGAATTTTACAGTCTGGTACAATGTGTGTGCTGGTTTGTGTTGAAACACCAGCACCACAATGTATATGAATGTAACTTCAATGATTGCTCCACCTAGTCCAGTTTCCCTGACTTTGCAATTGAAAAAGTTTTAATGTTCCATTAATTTTCAATATATTGTTTATTTCATGACCATGTATATCATCGTAAAAGCAATTTGTAGAAATCCATGTTTTTGATGCAGGTTATTTCTGCCTATATTTTCAAACATTCCCACTAAATTAGATCAACTCCTTTAAGAAAAAAAAGAAATTTACTTCAATTGCATGATTTTCAGTTACCAGCCACTATCACTTTTATGTAATTGCTATCAGGGTGATTTAATACAGTTAAAAGCCAATTGCACTTTTGTAATGATGTAGTGAAAGCAATGTTTTTATATGTCATTGAGTGAACACAATCAATTGCAATCAGTACCCACACTACCATGAGAATGCCTCCATATCTCAAGTGCAATCAATACCAACAAAAACAGTGACAACCCAACTGCAATCTTCAAAGGCAAGCAGGTGTCAAAGCCTCAGTTAATCCAGTCATAAGCTGAATAACAATTCCATCATCACATATAAAAGACATTACTTTTTGATAGCATCATACTTCCAGCATATCACAGGGAAGCAACATGGCAACAGAAACATTAGGTCTAGTGTCAAGTACCAAACTATATTTGACTTGTGTCAACCTATATTTGCAGTCTGGTACAATGTGAGTACTGGTTCATATTCAAACACTAGCACCACAAGGTACTAGGATGCAAGTTCAAACAGACAAACACTGTTCCATGTTTTCCAGTTCCAGAGACACACCCACAAGACTGCATTCAAGATGAGAGTACAAATGAATTTTACAGTCTGGTACAATGTGTGTACTGGTTCATATTCAAACACTAGCACCACAAGGTACTAGAATGCAAGTTCAAACACTGCTCCATGTTTTCCAGTTTCAGAGACACACCCCCAAGACTGCATTCAAGATGAGAGTACAAATGAATTTTACAGTCTGGTACAATGTGTGTGCTGGTTCACATTCAAACACTAGCACCACAAGGTACTAGAATGCAAGTTCAAACACTGCTCCATGTTTTCCAGTTCCAGAGACACACCCCCAAGACTGCATTCAAGATGAGAGAACAAATGGATTTTACAGTCTGGTACAATGTGTGTGCTGGTTCATATTCAAACACTAGCACCACAAGGTACTAGAATGCAAAGTCAAACACTGCTCCAGGTTTTCCAGTTCCAGAGGCAGGCCTTCAAGATTACATCAAAGATGATTTTACATGAATTTTACAGTCTGGTACAATGTGTGTGCTGGTTCATATTCAAACACTAGCACCACAAGGTACTAGAATGCAAGTTCAAAGACTGCTCCATGTTCTCCAGTTCCAGAGAAAGGCCTTCAAAACTACATTCAAGATGAGTTCACATGAATTTTACTGTCTGGCACAAAGTGTGCTGGTTCATATTCAAACACTAGCACCACAAGGTACTAGAATGCAAGTTCAAACACTGCTCCATGTTTTCCAGTTCCAGAGGCAGGCCTTCAAGATTACATCAAAGATGATTTTATATGAATTTTACAGTCTGGTACAATGTGTGTGCTGGTTCATATTCAAACACTAGCACCACAAGGTACTAGAATGCAAGTTCAAAGACTACTCCATGTTTTCCAGTTCCAGAGACACTACCTCAAGACTGCATTCAAGATGAGAGTACAAATGAATTTTACAGTCTGGTACAATGTTTGTGCTAATTCATATTCAAACACTAGCACCACAAGGTACTAGAATGCAAGTTCAAAGAATGCTCCATGTTCTCCAGTTCCAGAGACAAGCCTTCAAGATTACATCAAAGAAGAGTTTACATGAATTTTACAGTCTGGTACAATGTGTGTGCTGGTTCATATTCAAACACTAGCACCACAAGGTACTAGAATGCAAGTTCAAACACTGCTCCATGTTTTCCAGTTCCAGAGACAAGCCTTCAAGATTACATCAAAGAAGAGTTTAATGAATTTTACAGTCTGGTACAATTTGCGTGCTGGTTCATATTCAAACACTAGCACCACAAGGTACTAGAATGCAAGTTCAAACACTGCTCCATGTTTTCCAGTTCCAGAGACACACCTTCAAGACTGCATTCAAGATGAATTTACATGAATTTTACAGTCTGGTACAATGTGTGTGCTGGTTCATATTCAAACACTAGCACCACAAGGTACTAGAATGCAAGTTCAAAGAATGCTCCATGTTCTCCAGTTCCAGAGACAAGCCTTCAAGATTACATCAAAGAAGAGTTTAATGAATTTTACAGTCTGGTACAATGTGCGTGCTGGTTCATATTCAAACACTAGCACCACAAGGTACTAGAATGCAAGTTCAAACACTGCTCCAGGTTTTCCAGTTCCAGAGTCACACCTTCAAGACTGCATTCAAGATGAGTTTACATGAATTTTACAGTCTGGTACAATGTGTGTGCTGGTTCACATTCAAACACTAGCACCACAAGGTACTAGAATGCAGGTTCAAACACTGCTCCAGGTGTTCCAGTTCAAGAGACACACCTTCAAGACTGCATTCAAGATGAGTTTACATGAATTTTACAGTCTGGTACAATGTGTGTGCTGGTTCATATTCAAACACTAGCACCACAAGGTACTAGGATGCAAGTTCAAAGAATGCTCCATGTTCTCCAGTTCCAGAGACAAGCCTTCAAGATTACATCAAAGAAGAGTTTAATGAATTTTACAGTCTGGTACAATGTGTGTGCTGGTTCATATTCAAACACTAGCACCACAAGGTACTAGAATGCAAGTTCAAAGACTACTCCATGTTTTCCAGTTCCAGAGACACACCCCCAAGACTGCATTCAAGATGAGAGTACAAATGAATTTTACAGTCTGGTACAATGTGTGTGCTGGTTCATATTCAAACACTAGCACCACAAGGTACTAGAATGCAAGTTCAAACACTGCTCCATGTTTTCCAGTTCCAGAGGCAGGCCTTCAAGATTACATCAAAGATGATTTTACATGAATTTTACAGTCTGGTACAATGTGTGTGCTGGTTCATATTCAAACACTAGCACCACAAGTACTAGAATGCAAGTTCAAACACTGCTCCATGTTTTCCAGTTCCAGAGGCAGGCCTTCAAGATTACATCAAAGATGATTTTACATGAATTTTACAGTCTGGTACAATGTGTGTGCTGGTTCATATTCAAACACTAGCACCACAAGGTACTAGAATGCAAGTTCAAACACTGCTCCATGTTTTCCAGTTCCAGAGGCAGGCCTTCAAAATTTCATCAAAGATGAGAGTACAAATTAATTTTACAGTCTGGTACAATGTGTGTGCTGGTTCATATTCAAACACAAGCACCACAAGGTACTAGAATGCAAGTTCAAAGAATGCTTAATGTTCTCCAGTTCCAGAGACAAGCCTTCAAGATTACATCAAAGAAGAGTTTAATGAATTTTGCAGTCTGGTACAATGTGTGTGCTGGTTCATATTCAATCACTAGCACCACAAGGTACTAGAATGCCAGTTCAAACACTGCCCAGTATTCGCCAGTTCCAGAGACACAACTTCAAGACTGCATTCAAGATGAGTTTACATGAACTTTACAGTCTGGTACAATGTGTGTGCTGGTTCATATTCAAACACTAGCACCACAAGGTACTAGAATACAAGTTCAAACACTGCTCCATGTTCTCCAGTTCCAGAGACAGGCATTCAAGACTACATTCAAGATGAGTTCACATGATTTTTACAGTCTGGTACAATGTGTGTGCTGGTTCATATTCAAACACTAGCACCACAACGTACTAGAATGCAAGTTCAAAGAATGCTCCATGTTCTCCAGTTCCAGAGACAAGCCTTCAAGATTACATAAAAGAAGAGTTTAATGAATTTTACAGTCTGGTACAATGTGTGGGCTGGTCCATATTCAAACACTAGCACCAGGAGGTACTAGAATGCAAGTTCAAACACTGCTCCATGTTTTCCAGTTCCAGAGACAAGCCTTCAAGATTACATCAAAGAAGAGTTTAATGAATTTTACAGTCTGGTCCAATGTGTGTGCTGACTACATTCAAGATGAGAGAACAAATGAATTTCACAGTCTGGTACAATGTGTGGGCTGGTTCATGTTCTAACACTAGCACCACAAGGTACTAGAATGCAAGTTCAAACACTGTCCCGTATTCGCCAGTTCCAGAAACAGGCCTTCAAGACTACATTCAAGATGAGTACAAATGAATTTTACAGTCTGGTACAATGTGTGTGCTGGTTCATATTCAAACACTAGCACCACAAGGTACTAGAATGCAAGTTCAAAGACTGCCCAGTATTCGCCAGTTCCAGAGACACACCTTCAAGACTGCATTCAAGATGAGTTTACATGAATTTTACGGTCTGGAACAATGTGTGTGCTGGTTCATATTCAAACACTAGCACCACAAGGTACTAGAATGCAAGTTCAAAGACTGCTCCATGTTCTCCAGTTCCAGAGACAGGACCTCAAGACTTTATTCAAGATGATTTTACATGAATTTTACAGTCTGGTACAATGTGTGTGCTGGTTCATATTCAAACACTAGCACCACAAGGTACTAGAATGCAAGTTCAAACACTGCTCCATGTTTTCCAGTTCCAGAGACACACCCCCAAGGCTGTATTCAAGATGAGAGTACAAATAAATTTTACAGTCTGATACAAGGTGTGTGCTGGTTCATATTCAAACACTAGCACCACGAGGTACTAGAATGCAAGTTCAAACACTGCTCCATGTTTTCCAATTCCAGAGACAAGCCTTCAAGATTACATCAAAGAAGAGTTTAATGAATTTTACAGTCTGGTCCAATGTGTGTGCTGACTACATTCAAGATGAGAGAACAAATGAATTTTACAGTCTTGTACAATGTGTGTACTGGTTCATATTCAAACACTAGCACCACAAGGTACTAGAATGCAAGTTCAAAGACTGCTCCATGTTTTCCAGTTCCAGAGACAGGCCTTCAAAATTACATCAAAGATGATTTTACATGAATTTTACAGTCTGGTACAATGTGTATGCTGGTTCATATTGAAACACTAGCACCACAAGGTACTAGAATGCAAGTTCAAACACTGCTCTATGTTTTCCAGTTCCAGAGACACACCCCCAAGACTGAATTCAAGATGAGAGTACAAATGAATTTTACAGTCTGGTACAATGTGTGTGCTGGTTCATATTCAAACACTAGCACCACAAGGTACTAGAATGCAAGTTCAAAGACTGCCCCGTATTCGCCAGTTCCAGAGACACACCTTCAAGACTGCATTCAAGATGAGTTTATATGAATTTTACAGTCTGGTACAAGGTGTGTGCCGGTTCATATTCAAACACTAGCACCACAAGGTACTAGAATGCAAGTTCAAAGACTGCTCCATGTTCTCCAGTTCAAGAGACAGGCCTTCAAGACTAATTTAAAGATGAGTTTACATGAATTTTACAGTCTGGTACAATGTGTGTGCTGGTTCATATTCAAACCTTAGCACCACAAGGTACTAGAATGCAAGTTTAAACACTGCTCCATGTTTTCCAGTTCCAGAGACAGGCCTTCAAGACTTTATTCAAAATGAGTTTACATGAATTTCACAGTCTGGTACAATGTGTGGGCTGGTTCATGTTCTAACACTAGCACCACAAGGTACTAGAATGCAAGTTCAAACACTGTCCCGTATTCGCCAGTTCCAGAAACAGGCCTTCAAGACTACATTCAAGATCGAGTACAAATGAATTTTACAGTCTGGTACAATGGGTGTGCTGGTTCATATTCAAACACTAGCACCACAAGGTACTAGAACGCAAGTTCAAACACTGCTCCATGTTCTCCAGTTCCAGAGACAGGCCTTCAAGACTACATTCAAGATGAGTTCACATGAATTTTACAGTCTGGTACAATGTGTGTGCTGGTTCATATTCAAACACTAGCACCACAAGAATGCAAGTTCAAAGAATGCTCCATGTTCTCCAGTTCCAGAGACAAGCCTTCAAGATTACATAAAAGAAGAGTTTAATGAATTTTACAGTCTGGTACCATGTGTGTGCTGGTTCATATTCAAACACTAGCACCACAAGGTACTAGAATGCAAGTTCAAAGACTGCTCCATGTTTTCCAGTTCCAGAGACAGGCCTTCAAGATTGCATCAAAGATGATTTTACATTCATTTTACAGTCTGGTACAAAGTGTGTGCTGGTTCATATTCAAACACTAGCACCACGAGGTACTAGAATGCAAGTTCAAACACTGCTCCATGTTTTCCAGTTCCAGAGACAAGCCTTCAAGATTACATCAAAGAAGAGTTTAATGAATTTTACAGTCTGGTACAATGTGTGTGCTGGTTCATATTCAAACACTAGCACCACAAGGTACTAGAATGCAAGTTCAAGCACTGCTCCATGTTTTCCAGTTCCAGAGACACACCCCCAAAGACTGCATTCAAGATGAGAGTACTAATGAATTTTACAGTCTGGTACAAGGTGTGTGCTGGTTCATATTCAAACACTAGCACCACAAGGTACTAGAATGCAAGTTCAAAGAATGCTACATGTTCTCCAGTTCCAGAGACAGGCCCTGAAGACTTTATTCAAGATGATTTTACATGAATTTTACAGTCTGGTACAATGTGTGTGCTGGTTCATATTCAAACACTAGCACCACAAGGTACTAGAATGCAAGTTCAAAGACTGCTCCATGTTTTCCAGTTCCAGAGACAGGCCTTCAAAATTACATCAAAGATGATTTTACATGAATTTTACAGTCTGGTACAATGTGTATGCTGGTTCATATTCAAACACTAGCACCCCAAGGTACTAGAATGCAAGTTCAAACACCGCTCTATGTTTTCCAGTTCCAGAGACACACCCCCAAGACTGAATTCAAGATGAGAGTACAAATGAATTTTACAGTCTGGTACAATGTGTGTGCTGGTTCATATTCAAACACTAGCACCACAAGGTACTAGAATGCAAGTTCAAAGACTGCCCCGTATTCGCCAGTTCCAGAGACACACCTTCAAGACTGCATTCAAGATGAGTTTATATGAATTTTACAGTCGGGTACAAGGTGTGTGCTGGTTCATATTCAAACACTAGCACCACAAGGTACTAGAATGCAAGTTCAAAGACTGCTCCATGTTCTCCAGTTCCAGAGACAGGCCTTCAAGACTAATTTAAAGATGAGTTTACATGAATATTACAGTCTGGTACAATGTGTGTGCTGGTTCATATTCAAACACTAGCACCACAAGGTACTAGAATGCAAGTTTAAACACTGCTCCATGTTTTCCAGTTCCAGAGACAGGCCTTCAAGACTTTATTCAAAATGAGTTTACATGAATTTCACAGTCTGGTACAATGTGTGGGCTGGTTCATGTTCTAACACTAGCACCACAAGGTACTAGAATGCAAGTTCAAACACTGTCCCGTATTCGCCAGTTCCAGAAACAGGCCTTCAAGACTACATTCAAGATGAGTACAAATGAATTTTACAGTCTGGTACAATGTGTGTGCTGGTTCATATTCAAACACTAGCACCACAAGGTACTAGAATGCAAGTTCAAAGACTGCCCAGTATTCGCCAGTTCCAGAAACACACCTTCAAGATTGCATTCAAGATGAGTTTACATGAATTTTACAGTCTGGAACAATGTGTGTGAGACAGGCCTTCAAGACTACATTCAAGATGAGTTCACATGAATTTTACAGTCTGGTACAATGTGTGTGCTGGTTCATATTCAAACACTAGCACCACAAGGTACTAGAATGCAAGTTCAAACATTGCCCAGTATTCGCCAGTTCCAGAGACACACCTTCAAGACTGCATTCAAGATGATTTTACATGAATTTTACAGTCTGGTACAATGTGTGTGCTGGTTCATATTCAATCACTAGCACCACAAGGTACTAGAATGCCAGTTCAAACACTGCCCAGTATTCGCCAGTTCCAGAGACACAACTTCAAGACTGCATTCAAGATGAGTTTACATGAATTTTACAGTCTGGTACAATGTGTGTGCTGGTTCATATTCAAACACTAGCACCACAAGGTACTAGAATGCAAGTTCAAACACTGCTCCATGTTCTCCAGTTCCAGAGACAGGCCTTCAAGACTACATTCAAGATGAGTACAAATGAATTTTACAGTCTGGTACAATGTGTGTGCTGGTTCATATTCAAACACTAGCACCACAAGAATGCAAGTTCAAAGAATGCTCCATGTTCTCCAGTTCCAGAGACAAGCCTTCAAGATTACATAAAAGAAGAGTTTACATTCATTTTACAGTCTGGTACAAAGTGTGTGCTGGTTCATATTCAAACACTAGCACCACGAGGTACTAGAATGCAAGTTCAAACACTGCTCCATGTTTTCCAGTTCCAGAGACAAGCCTTCAAGATTACATCAAAGAAGAGTTTAATGAATTTTACAGTCTGGTACAATGTGTGTGCTGGTTCATATTCAAACACTAGCACCACAAGGTACTAGAATGCAAGTTCAAGCACTGCTCCATGTTTTCCAGTTCCAGAGACACACCCCCAAAGACTGCATTCAAGATGAGAGTACTAATGAATTTTACAGTCTGGTACAAGGTGTGTGCTGGTTCATATTCAAACACTAGCACCACAAGGTACTAGAATGCAAGTTCAAAGACTGCTCCATGTTCTCCAGTTTCAGAGACACACCCCAAAGGCTGTATTCAAGATGAGAGTACAAATGAATTTTACAGTCTGATACAAGGTGTGTGCTGGTTCATATTCAATCACTAGCACCACAAGGTACTAGAATGCAAGTTCAAAGACTGCTCCATGTTTTCCAGTTCCAGAGACAGGCCTTCAAGACTGCATGATTACAAATGAATTTTACAGTCTGGTACAATGTGTGTGCTGGTTCATATTCAAACACTAGCACCACAAGGTACTAGAATGCAAGTTCAAACACTGCTCCATGTTTTCCAGTTCCAGAGACAGGCCTTCAAGACTGCATGATTACAAATGAATTTTACAGTCTGGTACAATGTGTGTGCTGGTTCATATTCAAACACTAGCACCCAAAGGTACTAGAATGCAAGTTCAAACACTGCTCCATGTTTTCCAGTTCAAGAGACACACCTTCAAGACTACATTCAAGATAAGTTTACATGAATTTTACAGTCTGGTACAATGTGTGTGCTGGTTCATATTCAAACACTAGCACCACAAGGTACTAGAATGCAAGTTCAAAGACTGCTCCATGTTCTCCAGTTCCAGAGACAGGCCTTCAAGACTATATTCAAGATGATTTTACATGAATTTTACAGTCTGGGACAATGTGTGTGCTGGTTCATATTCAAACACTAGCACCACAAGGTACTAGAATACAAGTTCAAAGACTGCTCCATGTTTTCCAGTTCCAGAGACACACCCCCAAGGCTGTATTCAAGATGAGAGTACAAATGAATTTTACAGTCTGGTACAAGGTGTGTGCTGGTTCATATTCAATCACTAGCACCACAAGGTACTAGAATGCAAGTTCAAACACTGCCCAGTATTCGCCAGTTCCAGAGACACACCTTCAAGACTGCATTCAAGATGAGTTTACATGAATTTTACAGTCTGGTACAATGTGTGTGCTGGTTCATATTCAAACACTAGCACCACAAGGTACTAGAATGCAAGTTCAAACATTGCCCAGTATTCGCCAGGTCCAGAGACACACCTTCAAGACTGCATTCAAGATGATTTTACATGAATTTTACAGTCTGGGACAATGTGTGTGCTGGTTCATATTCAATCACTAGCACCACAAGGTACTAGAATGCCAGTTCAAACACTGCCCATTATTCGCCAGTTCCAGTGACACAACTTCAAGACTGCATTCAAGATGAGTTTACATTAATTTTACAGTCTGGTACAATGTGTGTGCTGGTTCATATTCAAACACTAGCACCACAAGGTAAAAGAATGCAAGTTCAAAGAATGCTCCATGTTCTCCAGTTCCAGAGACAAGCCTTCAAGATTACATAAAAGAAGAGTTTAATGAATTTTACAGTCTGGTACAATGTGTGTGCTGGTTCATATTCAAACACTAGCACCACAAGGTACTAGAATGCAAGTTCAAAGACTGCTCCATGTTTTCCAGTTCCAGAGACAGGCCTTCAAGATTGCATCAAAGATGATTTTACATGAATTTTACAGTCGGGTACAAAGCGTGTGCTGGTTCATATTCAAACACTAGCACCACAAGGTACTAGAATGCAAGTTCAAACACTGCTCCATGTTTTCCAGTTCCAGAGACAAGCCTTCAAGATTACATCAAAGAAGAGTTTAATGAATTTTACAGTCTGGTACAATGTGTGTGTTGGTTCATATTCAAACACTAGCACCACAAGGTACTAGAATGCAAGTTCAAGCACTGCTCCATGTTTTCCAGTTCCAGAGACACACCCCCAAAGACTGCATTCAAGATGAGAGTACTAATGAATTTTACAGTCTGGTACAAGGTGTGTGCTGGTTCATATTCAAACACTAGCACCACAAGGTACTAGAATGCAAGTTCAAACACTGCTCCATGTTCTCCAGTTCCAGAGACAGGCCTTCAAGACTATTCAAGATGAGTTTACATGAATTTTACAGTCTGGTACAATGTGTGTGCTGGTTCATATTCAAACACTAGCACCACAAGGTACTAGAATGCAAGTTCAAAGACTGCTTCATTTTAGCTTCAACTCTGAGAGGCTCGATAAAAACAAAATTCTCATGTTCCGTAAAAAAAAATTCAATTGGCTACAACAACATAACATACTTCAGAACCAACATTTTTCAATTTGTGGTTATTAAGAAACCAATCAAGTTACATGCCCAAGAACTACGGACTAACCCAGCTGTTCAAACATGATGAAATATAAAATCATGATATTTAACAAATTTTTTTAATTTTTCCCATTTGAAAAAGAGCAAAAAAATAAAATCAATTTGACTTGAAATTGAGAAAAGATTTCCCTCTGACAGATTTTTCACAGGGTAATAACCTATCATCCCTAAAATTAATTGGGATTGGCCGAAGTATATATAAAAGTATTACTCACCCCAAATTTTTCACTAAGAAGGTACTCGTCAGGGAAATACAAATATCCAACTTGAAAAAGGAAGGTATACATAAGGCCTCCAGCTAGTCGGAACAATGCAGGAGTTATACTGAAAGAAAAATATGAGAAAATGCACTAATTACACGGCATCAAAAATTAATTATCTTTTGCAAACGGAGAGTAGCATCAGAACATTAGTATTTATTAATTGATGAGTTAAATTGAGTTCATAATGTTCACTATGTCTGTCAATGACCCAACGGTCCTATTTGTAACTTTCCAGTATGACTTATTAAGGTTTTATTTCATTTCACAACATTACCGTAGAACGGGGTTAAGTTAGCACTCCGTGGGAAAGTTGGCACAACTAGTTTACCCCACTAAATGGCAGAAATGCCAATTCTACTGACTGACACAAGTGGCCAAACTCCCGAAAAAACCTGTGTTAGCGAAGAAAGTTGGCATTTCTGCCATTTAGTGGGGTTAGGTTGCCAACTTTCCCCTGGCATGCCAACTTAACGCTGTTCTAAGGTACCATATGTATTTTTTCCCCATTACTTAACCATGTGACCATTCAGGTCCACCAGATGTCATTAGTATGTTCAGACGCCATCTGGTGTAATCATTCACAATACAGTCAATCAACTTAGGGCATTTTCGGAAGGTTACACTAGTAACTCGGGTGACGAGGATAATGAGGATTTGTTTAAGAACACTACAGACTCGACCCTCGTGTTTCCCAGAACCAGAACAGGAGAGCATCACTCGTGTGGTACAAATCTCGAGACCCTAGTACTCCCCACATATCGGCGAGCAGCCGGAAACACTACACTCGACAAATGACATTGGCACCTCCCCCAAACACGAGGGTCGAGTTTCGAGTGTTCGTGACCTGTGCCTCTCGAGTTACTAGTGTAACCTTTCCGAAAACCCCCTGTCAGTCTGCCGTCTTACGAAGTGCAATTTAGGATAATTAATTTATTAATTATATATATATATATATTACATATATTCTTTTCTTTCAATATATATTCAGATTGCTGCATTTGCATGCTATGGATGTTATAAGAGGAAAAATTTGATAAAATTCAAGTACATTATGAAGTCATGTAAAATAAGTGCGGATTTATAAAATAGTCGTGCCTCTGTAGTTAAATCAAGTGATGCTCATATAAATCATTGATTTAATGTATAAAATGTTTTTTAAAAGGTATTCCGAAAAGATTAAACATCCATGCCATCTTTACATATTAGGTGTAGCTCGGGGAATGAGAAGGGTACATGTAACGTAACATATGTTTGCATGGTACCAGGAAAGCTATTGAAGTATATTTTTTTAATGTAACTTGGTAGGGAGAAAGGCTTAATACGAAGTAATACAAACTGCAGCAAAAATGTTTAATTTACAGGTCAAACAACCATCCAGTTTTTACGGAGGTCAGTATAAAATTCACACATTAACTGTACAGGTAGCAACCCGTGGATTCTTGTTTTATATCCAAACTTGCTTAATTAAAGGGACCATGTCAAGGGTCAGGAACACACTCGTTTCACTGATAAATTCTTAAAATAACTTTATTAATTCATCAAGTCACACGGTAAAAAACTTATTGTACAATTATTACCCGGCAGTTCTGCAATATAAAGTAACCAATGTGATCATTGAAGAATTTTGTCCGGAATATGAATAAACATTAACAAACTTTTCCATTGAACTTAGTAGCTTCCGGTTATTTATAAGATTGTCTAATACATCTCAAGTAAGACATTTGAAAAAATTACTCTAATACTCTCAATACAGTAAGAAGTCATACAAGAATTGAGGACTCCGAGCAGGAGAGATTTCTATGCAAATGTAGTAAGACATTTCAGTTACTATTTGGTACCAATATTTCTTGCAACAATCCTTTTGAAGAACCAAACGCCATTTTGAACAGAATACCAGAATATCATTAAAACATATATAAAACCTTTTTAAATCGCATACTTACGAATGAGGCAGTCCACCAGTGACTTTGTCAGAAAATTTTCCTTCCACAAAATCGGAGTAACGTTTCATGGGGAACTGAAAAGAGAAATACAAATTAAAATTGCAAAAAGTAAGGCCACACATAATCGATCTTTAGCTTCTTGGATCCTCTCAAGCTTCTTTTCCTAGGGTCGGTCAGTAGGACAAAAAAAAAAGGTGAAAAAAATTATTTTTTTTTTCTGTTTTTTTTTCATCGGCAGGAAATCTATTGTGTCGGCGGGTCCGCGAAGCTAAGAATCAATTATGCGTGGCCAATTTGTCGGAACAAAGTAAACCAGAAAAATTTTACTACATTGTGATTAAATTCTGGTTCTCTTCCTGAGCCCAGGAAGTTCCTGCGAGATACACTTTTTTTTTCAGGTTCTTTTCCTGATCCCATATACACATTTTTTGTGCATTTTTGCACTCCTTCTCATAGACATTAGCTTGTCTCATGAGTGGGTAAATATTACATCGAGTCTCACTTCCAAGTCCCAGGATTCCGACTCCCGTATATCTACAATCTCTTTTAAGTTTCATATTACACAGACAACAGTAAGATAACAATACTAAGTTACTTCAAAGCTAAATTATTCTATTAAATCACTGAAATTTACCAATCCACTTTAGCAGACAGCATGCTAAATTCAGAAACAATATCAAAAATTCCCTCCTCAAAAAGTGGGAGTTTGCATTAAGATGTTAATCTTAGACTATTAGTCTAATAAATCCTTCAGAATTTAAACTGAATTTTAATACACACCTGAGGTCCGACTAGGAACCCTCCGAAGAAATAAGTATGGCCGGCGATGGCAAGTAATGATGGAGTATAATTCAGCGCTGTCAGTTTTTCGTCCGCTGATAATTTATCCTGGAAAACAAATGCACATGGTGTAATAAAACAATTTTAAAATTCAAATATATTCACACATAAAATATCATTCAGACATTTCTTTCCATTCGTCTTTAAAAGGTTTTAAGTCCTTTTTAAATACTTTTAACTTGAAACCTTTTGAAATCGAACCCTGGACCTGGCAAATGGCAGCCCAGTGTGTTACCCACTGAGCTAAATACCCCTCCCCCAACCCTCCAAATTTTTAATGATGACAGATCAGGCATATATAAAACTACTCGGGACAAAAGCTATAAAATCAACAAATGAGTATCGAACTGAATTCCATCTAGAGCTGTGACCGAATCGCCAAAACAAAATAAAATAGGCACTTTACTATCTCAAGAAATGTGAATTTTAAAAAATCACAACAGCACAGACAAGATCTACAGTCTATAAGATGAAAATACATGTGGGACAATGTAAATAACATTCAATATAAAGATATTAAAGAGATTCCAGTAAAAGGTGGAATTTTTGTCCAGATAATCATTGAAAAATTACGAACCTGAATAGACTGGACAGCATATGAAAAGATACGTGTACATTACAGAGCCAATAAGAGTTTTAGACGACAAAAACCAAATTTAAGAGTCAACATGGTGTATGAAGCAGGAGATTTGGGTCTGAACTGACATTTTGAAGATACAACGTTCAAGAGGTGGAGTTGCTTTATAAAGGAGAGCCAAAGAGTCAATTTCAGTCAGTCAGAGATCGGAGTCAGGGATCGGAGTCAGGGATCGGAGTCAGAGATCGGAGTCAGGGATCGGAGTCAGGGATCGGAGTCAGGGATCGGAGTCATGGATTGAGTCAGGGATTGGAGTCATGGATTGGAGTCAGGGGCTGGAGCCAGCATCGGAGTCAGGGATCAGAGTCAGGGATCAGAGTCAGGACCTGAGTCAGGGATCGGAGTCAGGGATCGGAGTCAGGGATCGGGGTCAGGGATCGGAGTCAGGGATCGGAGTCAGGGATTGGAGTCAGGGATTGGAGTCAGGGATTGGAGTCAGGGATCGGAGTCATGGATTGAGTCAGGGATTGGAGCCAGCAGTTGGAGTCGGAGTCAGCAGTCGGATTCAGGAGTTGGAGTCAGGGATAAGCAATAAGAGTCAGGGATCAGAATAATCAGAGATCATAGTAACCAGAGATCAGAATCAGGAGTCAGAGATCGGAGTCAGGGATAGGAGTCAGGATAGGAGTCAGGATCGAAGTCAGGATCAAAGTCAGGGACCAGCAGAGCCAGAGATTGGAGTAAGGGATCGGAGTCAGGGATCGGAGTCTCGGAGTCTCCTAAAACACATGGATCTCAGGGCTACAGTCTCACTTACCCGGCTCTGATGACAAAAGTCTGATTTTCTACTAGCCATTGTCAGCCCAGCATGCTACAACTGAGCTAAACCCCCCCCCCCCATTTCAGAAAATTTTACATACTACTTCAATACAAATTCATGGCAGGATCTCTTAACTTTCAAACATTCACTCAAGGGATTGACGTCAAAACTTTACAAATTTGTCTCAACATCTCCAGTTTTTCAACTTGTCAATTTCACTTACGCGATCCCTGTGTCCATCGTAAATGTCGAATACCAGTCCTATGAGCCGCAGGGCAAGGACGCAGTGAGGAGTCGTCCAGCTTACGACGTAGTTTGGAGTCATGCTGGCCATATTAGCATAGTACCCAACGACCAGATATGTCTGAAAAAAATTAAAAGTTCAAGTTTTGACAGTTCCTTCAACATAACCAGTCCACAATTGCTATTCACACAAATGATGGAACATTCAGAGGGTTTTCTGCCACGCAATCTGTTTTTAATATACTTTTTATCATGACAGCGATTTACCGGGGGATACTCCACTCCAGTCACATGACATTACGTCATCACACTGTCATGTGACCAAACAGAATTCAAATCATTAAGAACTGAGGAAGGAGTCTGGATTGGCCTTGGAAGCTCTTCAGCAGTATATCTTGTTGTGAGTAATTGTCAAAGTAATCTACAATTTTCATAATTTCTTTCTACTCACCACATTTATGACGAATGCGATTACTACTGAGGCAGCCGTACCAGGACAGACTAGGAGCACGGCGTAAATCATGAGGATGTTCACAACTGAATGAATGGCCGTCCATCCTGAAAATATCAAAATTAAATTTTGTATTAATGGAGTTAGAGTCAGGAGGACTTTGGGAGAAGTTGGGATGGATGGTTGGGGCTTTACGTCCTGTATTTATGCACTTGGTAAGCTAATTAGGACATGACGAGGGCACAGCAAGGAGGTAAAGGATGATTGAAACAGCTATCCAACATAGGCAAAGGTGACCAGGCAAGCGCTCGATTCAAACTTGAGACCCAGCGATCGGCAGCCCAGCACCAACCACTAGTGACTCAAGACTCGTTAAAACAATGACATGGTCATTGCCTCATTGAGTCATTGGTCACATGAATAATACATGAAAACTTAATTGTAAACAGGGCTTCGGACGCCCTGTCAGATTCAAGAGATGGGAGTCATGGGTTATGGGAGTAGTTGGGAGACATGTGTGATCAGTTGAAGTTAAAAGCCTTGATATGGGTCATAGTACGACCATGTTTATGTTTTCAAGCACTTTGAATGTTTCATTAGTAGATCCACAGATATACATAGTTATACACTTCAAGTTGCTGTGCCCTTGGTATAGACTAAAATTAAAGGATTATTATCTGAGCAATGTTAAAAAGTTACAAGGCCACAAAATGTTAGAAAGTTAAACATTTTTAATACAATAGCTGATGAGGCACTCTATTTGCCTTGAGCTTTTAAATCAGCTTTTTAATGTAAATTGCAAATGCATAATTTTCTAATCACTTCATTTAAAAAGTTTAGATAACAATTAAAATGGGCTGTAAAATATACAAAAATCCTAATTGGACCCCAATTTTGAGGACATCTAAAAACTTTCATGTTATCTATTAAATTGATATATCAGCTTTTAAGCAGATATCAACTGACACACTGATGCATTTCGTACACTGCATTATTGATTATGACGGCGAAATTGTGCCAAAATATTAAAAACAAATTTTGAACATAAAACCCAGCCTATGTCCTTCTAGTGGGTGAGAAAAGGTTGCGTGAAACTTTTTGTGGATGGACACTCTTATACTTTGGCTGGGAAAGACGAAGGGGTCAATGAAATAATAGTAGGATTGAATTTAGTACATTGAAACAATTTTAGCCTGACAACTTTTAAGTTTGATGTGCAATGGCCAATACTGAGCTGAGGACATAATACAGTCACTTTTATGACTACTAAAGTATTTTTTGAGTCCTCAACCTTATCTTGAATGTAATGAGTGTCAAGACAAGAGAAAAAGAACAAGTTGTTGATCGTACATTTAAATATAAGGCCACACGTAATTGATTCTTAGCTTCGCGGACCCGCCGACACAATAGACTTCCTGCCGATGGAAAAAAAAAATGAAAAAAAAAATGAAAAAAAAAAATTTTTTTTTGACATTGAAAAAAAATTTTTTTTTACTTTTTTTTTTGTCCGACCGACCGACCCTAGAAAAAGTGCCTTGAGAGGATCCAAGAAGCTGAAGATCAATTATGTGTGGCCTAACATGTGCAGCTAATCAGTTACTAATGTAGGACCATTGCAGGAGGTTATCATGGACGGATGGGGCTTTACGTCCAGTATTTATGCACTTGGTAGGCTAATTAGGACAGGAGGGGGACAAGGCAATGAGGCGAAGGATGATTGATAAAGCCGTCCAACATAGGACCAGGTAACCCGGCAAGAACTGGATTCGAACCCAGGACAGTGATTGACAGCCCAGCAGGCTACCACCAGATCAACCCTCCCCCGCATGAGAAATACAGAAGATATAAATAGGCCCTATACAGTATGGATGGATGGATGATTGGGGCTTTACGTCCTGTATTTATGCACTTGGTAAGCTAATAGGACAGGAGGACACAGCAATGAGGCGAGGGATGATTGAAACAGCCGTCCAACATAACCCCGGTGTCCCGGCAAGAGCTGGATTCAAACCCTGGACCCAGTGATTGGCAGCCCAGCAAGCTACCACTAGACCAACCCTCCTTGGCCTCCTCCCTATAGGTGGTTATCAAAATCCTTAAACTTATATTAGTTTTATTAACAAGGATATCAGATAATGATATATTCGTCAAAAATAAATGCAATAAATGTAAAGTTAATTTAACCTGTTACCAGAGACCAAATCACCATTTGCAAATTAGTCCTAAAAACTTGATATTACATTAGGCCAGAGTCAGACATATTTAATTTTTCGCTTCTCCAATTAACTGACCCAACAGATTTTCGGCACACGGAAAAAAAAATTTAGCATGATTTATTTTATATCTTATAATTTAAAATTTTTGATTACACTTTTTTTTTGTCTATTGACCAACATAAGAAAAAGTACTTCGAGAATATCCAGAAGCTAAAGAGCAATTATGTCTGGCCTATTTCAACAATATAATGCTCAAAAGGGAAGTAAAGAATACAGTAGAATAATATTAGTAATCTTCTGGGAAGTGTAAAAACAACAATGGCACTTAAGCATAATAAAATAATTAACTAACAAATTAAAAAATTTGAAGTTAAAATGATTCTCTTACCGAAGTTGTTGTAACAGAGGCCGAGGCCGATCACAATGAAGTACAAGTGCTGTTTCCATGGCGCCTTGGCATACAAAAAGAATCTGTGAAAGAGTCCGAGGGGGTAGCCTGAAATTGAAAAGATAGATATGAATATAGAAATTTGTCAACTTTCAAGTCAGGCAACAATATGGTAAGAAAATATTTACCAAGTAAAAGTGAAGTTTACAGTCTCACAGATGAATGGATAATTGGGGCTTAGCATTCTGTATCTATGCACTTGATAAGCTAACTTTAAGGACAGGAGGTGGACACGGCAATGAGGCAAATGATGATTGAAACTGCTGTCCAACATTGAACCAGGTGACCTGGCAAAAGCTGGATTCGAACTGCCGTCCAACATCTAAACATAGGTACAGGACTCCAGGTAACTAGCCCCATGGACATTTTAACTGCCTAAATAGCGTGCATAGCTTTTGATAGATCATCCTTTCTGACAAATAAGATAAACAAGGCAGCATATTTCATGTATCTTAGTGTGATAGAAAAAAAAAGGTTAACTCGATTGACTTAATTGATGACTTGAGTCACTTGACAAAGACTTTAGGGTCATTCCACCTAATTTCAACAGAGGGCTCCCACCTGAACCCACCCGATCATCTCATTGACTTTATAAAGTTTATATCATTTAACCATAACTGTTTGGAGGCCTTGTCACCCTTCCAGTGTGGAAAATGTTGAAAGCTTCTTGAAAATAATCATATGAGATAAGACGACAGAACCTGGCACAACAAGAAATCTCAAGTACAAACAAACCTAACATTAAATTGTGATGAGTGCATGGTAAAAATCTCTTTGTCAACCACTGCTGTCAAAGAGTCAATCCATAAAACCAGTACATTCACACTTAATGTCCTAAATCATGTTTACCTTTAACATACATGTACATGGTGATGCACACATGGCACCATTTTCAGTGTTTTTTGTTAACATAGAAACAGTCGGAGTCCTAAATTTCGTTGTTATCAACACAGCACAGATTTGAGGTGCCAAATGACAAATGACAGCTTTTTCGGTTACATTTTGTATCTTGTTTTACACATCCTAGCATTATTTCACATCACGGCATGATCACGCTATAATTAGCTTCATGAACTGTAAGAGGGTCAACACTCTTAAAGTCTTAATGCCAAATGATGTCGTAAGACTCCTAGCTGAGTAATATTTCATCAGAATCGACAAAAATTGTTTTAAATAGATGATTGGGGGGGTGGTGGAGTGTGTTTGTGTTTTACGCCCCATCAGCAGCACCGGTGTGGGCTATGTAGAGGCAAAGAGTGATAGAATAAACCGACTCATAATTACGTAGAGAATTCAAATTGAAGTGGATGCCTGAATGGACGGATGATTGGGGCTTTACGTCCTGTATCAAATTAATACACTTGGTAGGCTAATTAGGACAGCACTGGCACTGTCAGCAGGTGGACACGGCAATAAGGCAAAGATGATTGAAACAGCCGTCCAACATGATTAAAGTGAAGTGACTGACATCAAATTTCAAGTGATTTTTACTCAATGTGACCACTAGGCAATTTAAGAGCTTAAATATAATTTTTTAGAATTTAAATTAATCCCAATGGTGGGCAGAAGGATGGGCAGACACTTCAAAGTTCATTCATTAATTAGCTCAATATTAATTGATGCACTATCAATGTCCAAACTAAGTGCATAACACATAGTACTTATGATAGCAGTGCCAGTGATCTTAGCACAATCAGTTATTCGTAATCTATATTTAACATAAGATTAAGAGAAGTGAAAACAGTGCATACTGAACAATGTTGAACAGTACAATCTTGTGTAGTTCTATAGTACTACAAATATGCAAGATATATAGAGATTTACATTTCCACTGCTCATAACACAGGCCCTATATCATGTATATTTAACGCACAATTACTTATACTATAAGTCTATAACCTTTGTCCTATATGAATGACATAGCAATGTCAGAAGTTCATAACATGGTAACTAGCACACTAAATCTATAACAGTATTACAACCAGTGCCAAAAAATAGATACAATTAATAACCTACTGATTTCTAGGCACTACAAAACATCATTTTAGTATCAATATCAATATATCATTGTCAATATATATATGAAGGATTAGCTTGGATCAATGTGAACTTATACAATGTAAATCAAAACTTTATACCGTCATCCTGAAATGATTCAATATGATTCAATATCTTGATAGGAAGGTACAGTTGAGTTCACATGTAAACATACACCTGGTTAACATAATTAGTGTGTTATCTATTAGCCTCCATTTGAAATGTACTTTTATTTTACATGGATTCCATTGATTCCAATGGAAAATCGTCAAAGTGTACAACTGTAGCATGTGTAACAGGGCTGCGCGATAAAAGGCTGAGATACAATATGAAATTAGTCAGTGACAAATCGCGATGTTGATAAATCATACGATTCAATTTATAAACAAAATGTAAACATACTGGCAATTAGAAAAGTAGTCATTTAAAATTAGAATTTCACAAATATATTACAGTTTGTCACGTCAAGCATTGAGACAGAAATTTAGCATTGTTTGCACAGTCCATAAAAATTACCACAATGAGATAGGAAGTTCTGTGAATTGTAATTTGACTAGAACTAAGTCTGAGGTGGCACTGCAGTGCACTTTTGTGACGTCACAGCCCATTGTGTGTCAGATTGGCAGCATTACAAATGTCAACATTTTGCGAAATTGGACTGCAATATCGACAAATTGCCAATATCGGACAAAAAAGTCACAAAAACGTCGTGAAAATTGGATATTCATATTACAACAGAGCTAAGCTACACATAGGTAGGTGAATTTCTTCTGTAGGACTTCTGGTTGCAGAGATATCAGGCCAAACGTCTGTCCTCTGCTTGACATGACAAACTATAAAATGGACCATTTTTGTAAAAATACAACATTAGTCCACATGACCTGGCAAGAGTCAGATTTCGAACCTGGGACCCAGCAGCGACTGGCAGCTAGCATACTACCACTGGGCTAGCCCTCCCCCCCCCCCACTGAAGCCAGTAGCGAAGGGTGACTCCTCCTTATTTTAGGGAGAAATTATTCTCTCTGGCTGTTAAACATCAACACAGTCAAGGTTCGTGACAAAATGCACCATGTTCTAAGGCCGGAAGAGCATTACAGAAGAAGAAGTGACCTTTCAGTTGAAAATCATTGGCATTAATAAACAGGGAAATCTATCTTTATAACATGTTATAATGTCTTGTCCAAACGACATGGTACCAATCAGATTGAATCGGTGAAACTATAACCATGTATTCAAGTCTGTATTATTCAGTTTGATTAGTATGACAACAATATAATCAAATTCAATGCATATCTTTAGTTATCTCAGTTATCTTCTAATGTTAACTGATGATACCATTATTTATTTAGCATGTTGACAAATTAGATTTCAGCGATGTTGGAGCACAGTGAAGAGTGCAAATGATAAATGAGATATGGTATTTGAAATTCGGAATGCCAAAGCCATGTCAGAGTAGTTGAAACATACTTTGAACAATGATCTTATAGCTTATAAAACAGTTATATTTTTGTGCATAACCTGCTTCTCCATAATTTGAAAAGGACCAAATTGGACACATAAGTAACTCATGATGGCCAGGGAGGTGAATGAAGGCCGAAGCAATGATAACACGCCAGTTTTATTCAGCCTTTCTCAAAAATGCCTCATCTTTAGCCAAAGATTATAGCCCACGATATAAGAGACCATGAATCACTGAATATCAGAGATGTTGTTGCACCATTTAACCATTGTTCTCCAAGCCATGCTTTAACACTTTGGTGGGGGATTTATTATCTAGCGCTTTAACCCTTTACTGGCCTTTAGTTCATAAGGTTCAGGTGTTCAGCACAACTCAATATGACTCGATCTGAGCATAGAGGTCCAGAAGGCCCTGCGCCCATTTGTTAACTTGTTAAGTAACTTGTTACTGAGTAGGGCACAGAAGTATCAGAAATTCAGAATTAATCTATTTCAGGGAAATCAACCAATACCTTCTGTTTGTCAATGGCGGATGCAAGTCAAACTTATAAAATTAAAAGTATGGGGTTTTATGTCCCTTGGCCATTTGACTTTGGAATTCCCTGTCCCCCATAACCCCCCATCCTAAACCACATTTTACATGTTTTAGGTATCTACTAGAGCTCATAACATTCCATTTAGCACTATCAAAATTTAATGGTTCCATTTCGGCCGTTGTAACACCTTGCAGCATTTTTTTGTCTGATTCCTAACTGCCAGAATACCCCTCTGTGATTGGTCAATAGACAGGAAGTATGGCTTTTCACTGTGTTACCGAGGTTGGTCACGATTCTCAATACCACCAAAAAATCAGAAAAAAAAATAGAAAAATTTTGATACCAGCCACTACCATGACCAAATTCGGAAACAGAAAGCACTATTTTATCACCCATTTATTTTCTTAGTGTTTAGTTGAAACTCGTTCTGGGATGATGTTACACTTTTTTTTCTAGCCCTGATGAGCTGGGCCGAATACGAATACAACAAATAGTCAATATTTGAACTGTTCAATCGGCCTATTGTAAGACAACCATGTACACGACTACATCAGCAGATCAGTTTATGTATGTATCCAGTCAAAGTAACTTATTGCAAGTACATAAAATATATCTAAGTACATGTATACTATGTAGGCCTGGCATGATCCGATGGGCTTCTGAAATTTTAATGATGTACAAGTTAGCACTTAATGAACCCTCTTGCTTACAATGTGTAATACAAGGCCAGACAAAAGGAGGCCAAGGTCTGAGCTTCATTTAACCAGTTATTGCAAGTACAACACTTTGCAAGTGAACAGTTAATTAGGCCTACCATGCATTGTTAATTGGGCCCAGATGCATTGTTAATTGGGCCAACAATGCATTGTTAAAGAATGTAAAAGTGGGACTACCATGACCATACATTGTAGGCCTATTGGGGGCTTCATTGATGTGATTGTAAAGATTGAAATTGCACCATTACAATTGAATCATCAGTGAAGCCACGAACTTAAGAGTAAACACATTACATAATTGATGACTTGATTGATGATGGTGTCATTTCAGTATCAGAGTTCGACAGTCTGAGTTTGACAGTTGCATTGCAGCAGTGAGTCAGTGACTGACCATGACGAAGTTTGAGAGTTATTGAGAGACATGGAAAGTATTGCTGGCAAGTTGCTTCTGACATATTTATCACTGAACTCACATGAACTTAGATAGCAATTTTTATTTGAACATTGTCATTGCCAACATTGGTGAAGCCACAACAGCACAAGTGTGTATTCAACATGCTGACCTTGACAACTGTCAATTTCATTCTTTACACAGCGGATAAAATGATTTGCAGAAATTTAGGAAATATATACCTGAAAGTAGGGACAAAAGCAGACGAAGTGCTGTGTCAGAGGTTCCAATATATCCAGCCAAAGTTCCAATGAACCCACTTTCATGTGAAACGTCCATCGCAGCTCCTGTTTACTTGCTCAGGCCACAGAACGCCACTCTGCAGCCCCACCACGGTTGCGAAAGATTTTCTAGCTATTTTTTACCACGTGCCGATTGCAGTGCCCCCTGTGTGTGATCTGCTCAATCACTTGAAGTCACTTCACAATTTCAGGGAAATTGGAACATGGCTAAGCCAGCAGCCTATATATTAGGGGACCATTTAATAATCTGGGGGCTTGGAGTTTTCCTCAGATAATTTTATTTCACAGTAACCAGGTAACGGCAGCCATAATTATTTATTTCAAGTGCGCGAAGTCCCCAAATATTCATTCCGAAATCAAGCATCGCCGCTTTAGAAAGACCCCCACCAGAGATTAATTATTTTATGATTGTACGGAAAAAAAATTATTTATTTCACCAAAACTGAGCAAAAAATTATTTCTTTCTAAAAAACTGCAAGCCCCCCTTGAGATGAAATGGTGGCCATTGTAAAGTATCCAGGGGGGGCTTGGGGTTTTTGTGTAATAAATAATTTCCTACCCAGTCTTGTTAATTCTTTTTTGGCAGTCTTGAAATAAATAATTTCTGCTTTGGGTAATTCATAAGTAGGTGTTTCTTATTTTGGAAAGAACATTCAGGAACTTCAATCAAGGGCTCGAAATAAATAATTGGGGGGCGAACATTTAATAATCGGGGGGGGGGAGGCTTGGAGTTTTCCTCGACAGTAGGCTAGTTATTTATTTTTTAAGACTGCCCAGAAAGAATTTATTTATTTCACAAAACTAATTAAGGGACCGTTCAGAATTTATGACTGGGGGATGGAGTTTTGCCAGAACTTCCAGTCAAAAAATTGATCACCCCCCCCCTTGAGTTCCATGCAGATTTTTAGTACCCCATCCATTATGTTTCATGAACAAGTGTGAAAATTTAGTACCCCCTCAGCCAAAACTCCAAACCCCCCCCCCCCAGTAATAAATTCTGAACGGTCCCTAAGCAAGAAACTATTTTAATATCTAAAAAAAAATTCCAAGCCCTCCCTTGTCACCCTTAATATTAAATGGTAACCCCCTTTAATACTGCCAACAATATAGTGTCACACTACCGTGAAATAAGTAATTTCCCACCGAGGAAAACTCCAAGCCTCCTCCCTGATTATTAAATGGTCGCCCCCTTATTCATCCCCCCGCCCCCCCCCTTGGATGTTAAATAGTCAACCCCCTAGATATCAATAATATTATATGGCAATTAACATTATTAATTGATTATGATGAGGGGGATGATCGCGAGGGCCTGAAGAGGTCACCGGCAGGTAAAAAAATGTATGTATACAGCTAGGCTTAGGTATCCCACACCTAGCTACTCCCCTCCCCCCGAAATTTGATTTTAATTTTTACGAAAATTGCTGCTTTAGTTAAAACAGTGCTGCAGCTTCCCCCCCCCCCCCACATAAACTTCTAAAGTTTAAAATTGTGCCCCCCACCCTCGCACTCCACAGATAATTTGTTGGTCACATTGCATACATAGATATACAACAGTGAAATTTTGGTACCTGGTACAAGGCTAAGGTATATCACATTGAAGCGTCTTTAAAACGCTGTGTACTGATAGAGGGGAGTCAGGGGACCCCCTATATATAGTTATGCCACTGGACAAATCCCTTTTGAATGTAGAGAAATTGGTTGAAGTCAAGAAAAAAAACTTTTGTTCAAGAGGGCTGCTATTTAATAATATAATATCAAGGGGGGGGCTTTTCTTTTAAATAAATAATTTCTTGTTGAGTTTAAATGAATAAAAAAATTATTTTTCTGCTGTCTTGAAAATTTAAATAAATAATTTCTTGTTTGATCAGGAGTGCCCCCCTCCATAAAATGATGTGCCCCCCCCCCCCCCCAAGAAAACTTGCCCCAAGCGTGGGGCCCGGGGCGTTGGGGCTGATCTAGGGTGAAAAGTCGGACGGTAAAAAAGAATATGTACTAAAAATCGTGATTTCCATTTTTTTACATTAAAACTAAATCTAGCAAAGGGGTGGGGGGTTCAACAACCCCCCCCCCCTGGATCCTTTTTCTTTGAGAGGGTTGCAAAAGTGGGGGTTAGCATGGTCCTACAGTCTGTGTAAGGGTTCTACTTTGCAATGGCGTTAATAAAATACCATGTCTGCATAGGCCTACTAAAGTGGCTGCATATAAAATGGATAAACTCCCAAGTTTATGTAAGTCGACAAGCCCGGGAACGCATATTTTTAACCAATCCGACTGCGGATTAGTGGTACTCAAGTTGTTCCCTGTTTGGTCGTTAGATGTCTCTGGCGCATGATGTGTTTGCGTAGGGTAAAAGGGGTTTGTTATCGTTAATTACAATTTTCGTAGCTGTTTCTTTGAAGTAAAAGCCCTCGTTGGTATTGTGCTTCTATTAAAACGGCCTAATTGCAATTTAGATGTTAAGACGCAATGTTGTTCTTCCCAGAATGCATTGCGGAAACACTAGCGATCGCCATTTTGGATGAGAAGTAAATTCGCCACCCCTCCAGAGAAGAAGCGAATAAATAGGTGTGTAGAGGGTGACATTTCGCGTTTCTCTGCCAGAAAATGAATCAGTATATTCAAGTGGCAGAGGATGAAACAGAAGAGCCAATTGAACTACCCATTGAAGAGGATGGGACCCTTATGTTATCCACCCTAGCAGCCCAGTTCCCTGGGGCATGCGGATTGAAATATCGAAATCCAGATACTGGGAATTTTCGAGGAATTCGTCTTGTGGAGGGCAAGCTACACCCATCGGAGGGGCATTGGCAGAACCTCGTGTACACCGCAGTTTTCCCCAAAGGTTAGTTCTTGCTAAATCTGGTGTTGTTTACTTCTAGCGGTCGTTTCCAAAACAAGCCCAGTGCACGTGCGCAGTTGCAGTGAATCGCATCACCTGATGCTAAAAATACAATTAAATAACCTGGATAAGTGATGCATATTGTGCCATACACCCTTTGCTAGTAAACACATATCACATATTTTGCTTTTATGCTGCATATTGCACAATATCCGCCATTCTGTAAGGGTATTTCTCATTGTTTATCTTATCTCTGCAATCTCTTTTCATAGATTCTCCATGTTTGTTCAATCATTATCTGGCTGAAATATGCCAGATGATCCATTTAATACGATCAACAATGTCAACAAATTGACAAGTCAAGCAATTATTAACCATCTGGGCGTTGTCAAGTCTTCTAGATTGAGCTGCAGTGGTTTCAGTTTGGCTCAATTTTGAGAAAATATGCCTGAGGCTAAGTTGTAAGCCAGTGTTAATGTCAGCTGTGAATCTTATCAAATAGACAAAATGTGCCTTAAATGGCAATTGCTTTTGACAGCATTTATCACTGATTGGTTTATGGCACAACAGAATCTGTGGCTTTGAAAGTGACAGCAAGATAACCTCCGTGGCTTAATCATGTAAAGGTCATTTAGCGTTAAGCAATACTGCCCACGCAGGCTGGCCTAATACTGCAGTAATACTACTGTTCTGCATTTCCGTTCATCTTAACTGCATCAACATTTGATCTATGTGAAAAGGTCACGATGACCAGTATCCAGTAAATAAACTGACATGTTACCATCTTTCATCTCTTTTGGATCAAGTGTTTGAAGGATCCAAACTTGGCCATGCTGACCCATTGTGCCAGCGAGACAGATCTGGTAGTCATTGACTTGTCAAGTTGACTGACTGCTTGGTTTGCCTCTTTTATATAGTTACCATGGAGCAAACTTAAAATTATTAGAATACAGAACTTGCAGAAGTGTGCAATACTTGGCAAAGTGTGCACTGTGCTGCACTTGTAGGAGTTAGCAGCTTGACCTGAGGAATGTCACTTTGATTACATAATCATTGTGTACACTGATACACTCTCATTACACCTAGAAGTTAGAACTGATCTACAATGCAAATCAAGATGACATGGAAACTTTTAAAAAAAAGTAATGACATAAGAATGATCATTTGGTTGATCCAAGGACATAGGAGTATATGATAGGACATAATCATTGGCCTTAGATCCTCTCAAAAATTTCACCATTCTTAAATGCATAATTCAAAAGTAGCAATGCTTTCATCTACAAACGATTTGCTGCAATTGTTTAATATCTAATTATGGTTGCTCCAAACACTTTCCATGTTTTGATAATTCAAGTACCATATTTTTCACTCGCAAGTAATGGCATCTTCAGACGCAAAAACTCAAATTCTGTGAAAGTGCCACTGTGTTAAATTGCAGATGTCACGCCTACATTCTTTGGTCCAACTTATTTTGATGCAAACAGATTCTTTTTTCTTATTTATACCACCTAAGTTGCAGGAAAAACTTAAAGAAACTTGGGAAGTTATGTATCTGAACTTATGGGATCATTCAGTGCTTCAGAGACTGATAGCTGAAATCAGAGCTTTGTGCTTTTCTCTGCTGTACCTCATGACTGCAACAGATGATCCAAATTTCCCAACAGGACCTAAAGTTTGCTACCCCTTCTTAGTATTTACATGTATATCGCAGTATATGCAGCCCGATTGGATCCTCCCTTGGATCCAGAAATTATGATCCTGAGATTTATGATCAACCTGCTGTGCACTTAACATTGGTCATTTGCCGCAGCCTCATTGGATCCTCCAAGGGATCCAGCGATTATGATGCGAAGGTTAATCTTCAGCCCACAGTGTAGTTAACATTGATCATTTTGATGATGACACCATACTGAAGAATGTTGCCATCATATCAGTCACTGATTGAAGTTGGAAAACTTATAGTGAAGTTGAAACTTTATAATTGATTTTTGAGGATTGTCAAATTAATTTCAAGACTTGCAATGAATTGCATTCCTGTCCACAACGTGCTGTCATAATGCAATGACCAGCTTTTCATTACACATGTTATAATAATTATTAGCATGATTAGAGGTGTCAATTCTTGTCTTGAAGTTTTGTTTGTATGTTTGTTTACTCCGACAGAAGGGTTAATGATCAGCTGATCAATGTTGTCAGTGGTGGATCCCCCATTGATCATATCATGCATATCACTGATGTCAGTACCCTATAAATGGTCTTTGTTGACTTTTGTCAGTTCTGGTCTGTCTCAATTACAATTAGCATGATATTGCATCCTAAGTGACCCTAACAACCTGGATAATGGACAAAAAGTTTCCATGTAAGGAGCTGACACATAAAATGTCTTATTTGAATGAATAGGACACTTTTATTTTGGCACTTTTTTAGCTGTTTACTTCTTCTGACATTCCATACTTTGTACTGTGATGGAATTCCCCTGCTGTTTCACTTTCCAATTTGGCAGTTTGCCAGAAATCTTAGTTTACAAGGTTATGGAGTTATCTGCTATTCAGTCATACATTTATAAATGCAATATTTTAGGTATATGCTTGTGAATATTCAATGTTTATAACATTTCATGCAGCTGACATACTGGTGCCTTGATCTTTACTGTCCTATTGTGATGAAATGACCAATGTGCATAGTGCGTTGTTGTATGTATGTTGTATACAAATGCATTTATGTTGTACTTATGTTACTTATGCAGACCTGTCATGGTATTACATTGTATTATGGATAATCGTATATGCTGCAAATTATTTAGGGTTGTGTATTGCTGCTATTGCGATATGCAAATGCTAAAGATTATGAACTAGCTACAGCTGATTGAGCAAGTTTTGAAACAAACACAGGCCTTGAGATAGGACACCTAGAAGAAGAATTACCATAATTCAAAGATATAGAAAAAGTTATGAGAAAATTGAACAACTTTTATCAGTTATATTTAGTGCTACACATTTATGGCCTTAATATTTAATGTCAAGTCCTCAAAATTGTTGTGTAAAATTCATATACCTTATACATGTTATACAACAATGCACTAATATATTTTAGGTATATTTGATTAATTCTGCCAGCTAAGTTTCATTTATTCCAAATTTCAATTCGAGGCAAGGGAGAGAGATAGATAGATAAATGGATAGATAGATAGATAGATAGATAGATAGATAGATAGATAGCTAGATAGATAGATAGATAGATAGATACATGTACTATGGAATTGCGGTCCCATATCTGCATATGCAATAAACCCTGCTTTGATTGCATTTTGAACTTCCTGGTAAACACTGGAATACCTCCTTTTACCAAAAAATATAAATTTTCCCCATTTAAAATAAGTTTGTTTACACTGCTTGGGGGACATATTTGCCTTCACTGTTGTGTATTGTATTAATTAAGCTTTCAACTGGCGATAATCCCTGTATTGTTCAGCCATTGATCAGCTGTTGTGACTCATGGTCACTCGCTCACAATGTAAATGATGCAAAAGATATTGCTGAATTTGCTGACTAAAAACACAGTGTTCCAGCTAGGCCATTTGAGCATGGCGCCGCGCCATGCCCGACCCTCTGGCGCCATGCCCAAAAAAAAAAAATTTTTTTTTTTCAAATTTTTGGAAAAAAAATTTTTTTTTTTTGAAAAGTGCCCTCATTTCTAGAAAAGTGCCCTCATTTCTAGAAAATTTCATGCCCAAATAAAATCCTAGCTGGAACACTGAAACAAATGCGAAAATGTCCTGCTCTCAACATGCTCAATGCTGTGTGGACTGGACTTCGAGTATTCTCTGAACTTTAGTCTTTCTCGTGTATTGAAAAGCAGGCCTATCAATGAATTGACTGCCGTTTTTGCTCATTGGATGTGCACTGCATAAAAGCAGTGACTAAACTGACTATGTATGTGAATGAAGTCCAATAACTTTCATAAATTCGCCATTCCTATGCAGGTACATAATATGCCTGGGCGGTTTGTGTGTAAATTATAATGAAACATAATAATACAACTAAACTCGCTAATAACTTCCGTAGCATGGCCAGTTTGCACATTTATTGTAGCCCAAGACGTTCTGTTTGAACATGTTAAATTGTTTCTAAAAATGAAAAAATTGTTTCCAGTCATTAAAACGGTTGCAGGTCTGAAGGACATGTCTGGCAGATTATCAGCTGGATCGGCAGTTTAGACCAAAAAATTGCAATTGGCTACATATTAGAATTTTTGGAAGTATCCAAAATTACCTTTTTATGTCCGGCAAGGGAATTTAGATCTTTACAAAGACCAATAGCTGCAATATATTTATGTTATATATTATATTAAATAAAAATCTATAATCCTAATAGATGTGCTCTCTTTTGCAGGTCAAGAAAACAAAAGGAAAGGCGAAGAAGGAATAGACAACCCATCAGCAAAAACCAAGCGCATAGACAGACAAAGATGCAGCGATTTAATAGTGCTAGGACTTCCATGGAAAAGCACGGAGGAGGACTTGCGAAACTATTTCAGTCAGTTCGGAGAATTGTTGATGGTCCAGGTGTGTATATTAACTTATTAAGATATTATATTTTGGAAATTCTAAGTATAAAAATTTATCAGAGTTTTGGCTCCATGGCAGTTCATGCAGCTGTTAAGTGTCTGAATTTGTACTGTTAAGTTCACTAAAATCGTGTAATTCCTTGTTAAAGCATTGGGGATAAAAAAACAGACTCGCTGACTCACTGCTGGTTTACCGTAACAGCTTCAGTAAAATCTGTCAGCTAGATCCAGAATGGCTAGCTGGTTTTGGTGTTTGCCAGTATAATTTTTCTTCAGTCAAATATAATGCTTCAAAAACCATGAAATTTCACACAGTATTTGCTGGTTTTTGGATCATTCCTTAGTAAAATAAAATACTTTTTAAAAAATCTGAAATTCTGTGTAGTATCAAGAAAATGTTTATTCTATGCATATATTTGGTTTGTTCGTAGGATGTCTTATGAAACATTTTTCAAGCCTACATGCCCATTTAATTTATATCTCTAATATTCATATTCACATGATGAATGTTGAAATTCTGTTTTCTTGTCTTAACTCTTAATTTTTCCCTTCAACAGGTGAAAAAAGATCCGAAGACAGGTCAGTCAAAAGGTTTCGGTTTTGTTCGTTTCTTGGAGTACGAGGCACAATTGAAGTGCTTAGCTCAACGCCACATGATAGATGGGAGGTGGTGCGATGTACGAATCCCCAACTCTAAGGTAGAGGTAGTGTACTTTATAATATCTTCTTGTTTGCTTCATTTTTTGCTTACAATTTTATATTCGTGGAAGATCAGAAACAAGAGCAAGAGAGAGGATAATTTTACGTCATAATTTCCAGTATCTGATTATAGTTGAACTTGATATGAAGGGGCAATGATTTTCCTACTTATAGTTTCTGGTGTCTAATTGATTGTAGTTGGTGAAGGAGACCCGCTGAAGTGGTAATTTGTAATGATTATGAGTACTATGAATTTGAAACAGTGTAGTCCTGTACTTCCAATTTGGTCACATATTCTATATTTATCTCTTTAAAAAACTATTTTGTCCAGAGTGGCAGACACATATTTTGGCCTGAAATAAACTTAAGGAATTGTAAGATTCCGTAAAGTTTATAAATTTCATCCTTGTTTCTAATCTTTCATGAATAGATATTTTTCATTATCATCTTCCCATGTAATTGCTTTGGGGAGATAGGCATATTAAAATTATTGAATATTATATTGTACTAATAATTATGCTTTGATCGCAACGAAGTGAACTCGGGCTGCAAGAGTAAAATTATTGCTCTGAACTTCTATAATGCAAGTAATAAATCATGAATGCCTATTATAATTTTAAATAGACTTATCATTTGAAACCATATGAAAAACCCACAGCAAAATTGGCATTGCCAGATACACTGATTCAGGTGTGTAAATGATTGATGGTGGAGATTTAGAACTGTCTTGCCCTCTGGTATCGTTGCTTTTGAGTGATTTGAAGCATAGATATTGTCTTTTGTCGTCGTGCTTTGCGAATAACGCACGCAAAATGGGCAAGACAGTTTTCTTTGGCCCCATATGATATCTATTAGTGCAGTAGTGTAGTTACCATTGTGAATCAGAACAGTTTATAAGGACTGTGCTTTGTGTTGCAGGAGGGAGCGCAACAACAAATGAACAGGAAGGTCTTCATCGGCAGATGTACTGAGGAGATGACGGCCGACGATCTGAGGTCTTACTTCAACAAGTTCGGAGAAGTAGTCGACGTGTTTATACCAAAGCCATTTCGAGCGTTTGCTTTCGTTACGTTTGCCGATCCCGAAGTCGCCCAGAGCCTGTGCGGAGAAGACCACATCATCAAAGGAGCGAGTGTACATGTGAGTAACGCAGCTCCGAAAAACATGGACAAGCACCCGGATAAGAAGATGGGCTACGGAGGAGGATTCAGCCATGGAGGATGGGGACCCCCCGGAAAGGGAAGCAGCCAAGGTGGAATGGGAGGAGGAAGCAGCGGAGGGAATATGGGTAACATGGGAATGGGTATGCAAGGGTTAAACTTCGGCGCAGCCCTCCAGCTCAACCCTGCCATGGTAGCGGCCGCCCAAGCCGCCCTGGGGCAAGCAGGGTGGGGTCTGTTAGGCATGGCGGGGCAAGGAGGGGGAGGGACTGGTTCGGGAGGAGGGGGTGACGCCCCCGGCCCTGGCCCCGGCCCCCAAACCGGCACCAATCCCACGTTCGGAAATATCGGTGGTGGAAGCAGCGGAAACAGCAGTAGCGGAGGATTCCTCGGGTGGAACGGATCACAATCAAGCGACGGCCCCGGTACGGCACCCCAACCCCCGGCGTGGGGGCAACAGAGCAAGCCCAGCGGCTGGAGTTAGAACCCACTACACGGAAGGATGAGGGGAGCTTGGTAACGGAACTCTGTGTGCATGGATCCTACTGGCATTTCAACCGGCGAGACACCTTTTTAGTTGATGTTGCGAGTGCCATTTGCTAGAGCTAATCTCAGCTAATCTTGACTGAACCACTTTTTGAGGTTTTTGAGGTTATATAATATATATTATGCATGGTGTATCTGAACCAACTTTGCCACTTGTACATTGTACATATCGTCAGGAGCATGTTTGTGACTTCATTTATGCATTCAAATCTCTCCTCATGATCATTTTCCCGTATGATTTTTCTGTGTATTTTATAGTCCGTTATTAGGTGAGAACGCCCGGTCCCTCGGTGGTTGTCATGAGAATAGGATCATGTATGCTATTATGCAAATGACTTGTAAACTATACGACAGGTTTTCAGGACGTTGTTGTTCGCACCGGTCTGCTCCCCAGCCACTCTCGTGAGTCGGAGAATTCAAGAATCCGAAATCCGCAAATCACTGCTCCCCCGGACGAAGTGGTGTGCCGCTTACAAGCATAGATGTTATGGTGTAGGGTGAGAGGATCAAGAGAGTCAGAGAGACAGTACACACCTTCATATGTACATAGTACTACATACAATGTCATATATCATATGAAATCTTTACGAGACTTCATGAGGACTTTATGAGTTCTTCATGAAGGCTTCCATGGGTGAGGAGTGAAAAGGAAGAAATCTAAACTAGAATGAGTGTCGCAAGTGTGTTAGGAACCGATTAGGATCAATTAGATTGCAATCGGTCGTTGTGTATTGGTGTACGATTGGCGTCGTTTATTTATAAGTTATCATATGCATAGGGTAAGCGACTGAGCGTGGAAGTGGTCCGTTACTGTAATGTCTTACTGTAATAACTGTATGGTTACTGTAACTTACAGTGAGGTACCTTTTGAGTCAAGTTTGTAGTGTGTCAGTGGTCGTTATTGCAGTCTATGTGAAGAACATCCAGCTAACAATGTTTATTTGGGCTGGTATCTCATTTGTGATTTCCCTAGAAGTGTAGCTACAACTTACATATTAAACTTTATAACTCATGAGCGTACAGGTAGTATGATGCTCCTATCTCTAGAATTAAGTAAGGTTATCACAGACTAATGATAAGTTAAAGGTCTTTTTGGCTTTGAGACAGCACTCTAGCGAAGATATTCTGCATTTTAGGCAAGTAACAAATGTGATGCCATCCCATAATAGTGCCAGTCCCTCTGGTGTCAAGGGGCGTGAAACAAAAACTGACCCCCTCTGGTGGCAAATTGGTAATCCTCATAAATGAGTTACTATCTATTATCTAACCAATAGGTTAAGATCGTGGATTACAAGATTGAAACATAACGACAATTGACGCGCTATAGATTTGTCTTAAGAGGTGGAGTGAAACGCATTATCAAATTCTGCTCAAGTGTTAAGTGAAGTTGCCAGGGGAGCAGTGACTCGAGAGTGTCCGGGCGATGCAGACGGTGTTTATCGACTTGTCCTAACTGGTCTTCTCCTTCACTTGTTGATGTTATTTTTGTTTTTGATTCGATTGCTGGCAGCTTGTGCGCAAGAGAGTTGTCGATGCGGGGTTGCTGAGAAATCGATTTTTCTGACCAATCAGGAACTCTACGAGGGCTGGAAACTGATGCCTCTGTCGGCTTTGTGGTTGAGGTTAGGATAACCGTGCTTGAGATGTGTTAGTTTAACTAGGTCGTTGACTCCGAATTTCTTGTGAATGTCATGATTTATGTTGACTCTTGAGACATAAACTGGAACTGGACTACAAGAAAGTTGAAAACATGAAATTTTGAAATTAGTTTTTGATAAGAACTCATATGTGACAATTACAATGTGTTATATTTGGGCTAAATATTTAAGTGCATTTAACTGTATCAAGTTCTGTTTTATAATGTTTTGAACACTCGACGGTGATTTTTCATTCTCGTAAAAATGTCAAAATCGTCAAAAAGAACCAGCCGATGTAAAATTACTAAATATGAATCGCAGACACAATCGAAATGGAGTCACATTCAGATAACCAGAGAAGGTTTTTCAAAGGTCTTCAGAAAGCTATGTTACAAGGTACGGAGTCGATGCTTGGATGAACTGACAGCATCTTGCGCATGTTATTCTAACTCAACCACAAACTTGGCAGAGACACAGACAAGTCCGACCGTTATGATTTATGCTAGAAAGTGTGCATGTTTGGTACATGATTAAATTGTAAATATATCTTTCTCACGGGTGGCCCAACTTGTACATGGAGACTGTACAGATAGTTAGAGAGTGGTTCAGTTTAGTATGATTTGCATACGTATATATATATATTACACATTCATGTAAAATCTGGGGGCGTGTCCCTTTTAAAATGATAGTGATACGTTACGGAATGGACTTTTTGCCGATTTATTATCGTATATATCCATAACTGAGTACTTGGAGTGTTAAATCATCGGTATGTGTCCGTTTTACGATTGTAGTTGTTTTGCCGATTGCTTCGTGAAATGCCCTGATTTGTTATACTTGTTGTTGTCCGTACACTGACTATTTAAATTCGAGTGAGGGTGTCGCATTTCGCCCAAATATGGAATGATAAATAATGTGAAGAGTAGTATGTGGAGCGAATATATATGTGTTAAGTGAAAGGAAGGCAAGCCTGTATATGTGCGATCGAATGTTAATGATAGTCGAAAGATTTGATAATTTAATCAGGTGATTCTACATGGATTTCCCTGTCGTGCATAAATACTATTTAAATAGAGAATTATTTAGACTGTTAATTTGTCCAAAACAAGTTTTTTAGCCACGTTTTTAAAGAATTTAATCAAATTTCAATGTCAAATTTGTAAAGTACAGTCCCTGAATTTTATACCTACTCTGGAAAACTTAACGAGACATGCAAGTGCCTGAAAAATTCAAATTGTTTAGTTCCGATTATCTTATACTTAATAAACCTCTATTGGATTTGATGCTGCGATGATGCAAAGAAGAAAAGTACTGTAATTTAATAAATTTGCAAACTTAAGAAAAGACTATACAGCTGTAAGTCGAATAAAACATCACATACAGTACCATTGTTGAGTAACTATAGTATTGTGATCTGTCAAATCTGTGAAAAAAAATCCTGAAATCGGTCGATATTGAAAAATTGGCTTCCGACAATTACAAAATACTGAAAATAGGTTATTGAAAGCAAGATCAGGCTCGGCTTTAGAGGGGACATATCAGGCGGAACAGAAATGCATGTATATAGGTATAACTATCAGTCTATCACTGTTATAGAGGTCTTGCAAACAGTATAGGTGTATTTACTGTTATGGTGCACGGTAATGGTAAAGATTATCATATATAATCTATCTTAACTTAGTAGTCGGTGTCTCAGTAATGTGGCACCCTAACACTAGGTGTCTCTCTTTGCATTAATCTTAACGTAACTTTTTAATATTAATTATATATATATATAAATACAAGTCAATGGAGTGTTTACCTATTATTACGAATATCATTATGAATATTTCCTAGAATTATTATTTCTTATCATTTAGTACGTTAATCAGATTTTGACTTTTCGTTGGTTTAGTTTTGACCACCTATGGTTGATATATATTGTTACAATGAATATTGGTTAGAATCGATCTTATAATTACGATTGTCTATGTCTATCTAGAACTGCAATTCCCCAAATATGTACGTTATATATCTTTTTAAGTATGTTATTGTTAAACAATGAAGGGAAGTACCTTTTACGTCATATCACAGGTTCTAGCTTGTTCTATAGTCTATCCTTGTCACTAGTATATATTCAAAGGTACCATGCTATGAGTTTGTTAACTTCTTTTCGATAAAAAATAGGTCACTTTTGAGCTCAGCCAATCAGAGAAGTTCTTACGAAGCTCAAATTTATAAGATCATTTCCGATTGGCCGAATCCTCCTAATGACCTTCTTTCTGTCATAATCAAATTTATAAGAACATCTCTGATTGGCCGAATTCTCAAGTGACCTACTTTCTGTCCACATCAAATATATAAGAACATTTTTGATTGGCCAAATCCTTGAAGTGACCTACTTTACCAGATGAAGTTAGCAAGCTCAGTCTGAGGGTGTAACCTTTGAATATATACTATTGACAAGTAAAGAAAAAAGATGAGGCTCGGACCTGTGGTTATATGTTTGAGTATAAATCTTGGATGGTGAAATGTCTCATGATTATGTTAGCGAGCGTGGCTGCTGCTTGTCGAAGTAAGGAGCAGAGAGAAGTGCGACTTTTTGTGAAAGATGATGTTAAGGGATTATCTCTTTCAAATGTTTTATTTTTGTATTGAACAAAATGTATAGAAACTGCAAAGATTTGTTTAAAGCAGGTCATTGTCACCTTGCTGAGGTGACTTAGAATTGTTGTTATACTGTGTGAAAATGCATGAAAGTGTGAAGCGATTGATGGCAGATTGACTTGAGCAGTGACTCTTGAGGGTTTTGGACTTTAGCGAAGCTCTGGATGATGTTGGAAGATTATAGACTAAGATAGAGCATTGGATAGTGTTAGAACGCACTATTACTAACTTTTTTTGACTTCGATAAAGCTTTTGATAATGTAGCTGTTCATAGAATTGTACATTATTAACCAAATTTATTGATTTACTTAAAGACTGCCCGAGACTCAAAAAAGAAGTACTATCATAGCTTATCATGAAAAAATTTGATCTGAAAATATTTCTTTGCAGATAATTAAAATTTCTAAATTTTTCCAATTGAAGAAGTATGTCTTCTAAGTATCATGGCTGGTAGATACAGACTATACAAAGTCACCAGAGCAAATTATTGGCGAATGAAACAAAAATTAACAGACCTTCTGGACCTTTGTTAAGTCTATTGCCCCCTGGTGTTATTGCTTGAATCAATCTGCTTTCAAAGAACGATTGTGGTGTTTTGATTGTGATGAGGACTGATGATGTATTTGTAGTGTATTTAAGCCGTGGTTTGATGATGATGATGATGATGATGTGTAGTTTTATTGGTGTGGAACTGATGATGATGATGTTAACAGTGAGAGATGAACGTGTAGTGTACTAGTTTGAGCCTGATTTCTGCGAATGTTTTTTGGCCGCCGTTTTCGAGCGAATTTTTGTTTTAGCCATTGACAGTGTGTGACTAAGAGAGAAAGGAAAGAGTTAAAGAGGATATTGACTTCAGCAGTGCTTCTGACAGTCGAGGTATCAACAGATGCATAGACTGGATTTAGTATTGTCTGGAAGTCCTGAGAACGATCATTTGATTCAAGAATCGAGTTCACCAATCGTAATCTAGTTACTATATTCTAGTGCTAATGATATTTAGGCTTTTGACTTTACGAAATGCCTTATTGTAAATAGTTGTTACTTTTGGCTAACATACGAATAAGAATTTAACAATGGATCACAAGTTTGTATTTCAATTCAATTTACCCCACACTTGTAATGTCCTATGTGTATGCTAAATTACTTAAATCAAATCAAATGTTTTTGCTGTGAGCTTGTTGAATACTGTTTCCTAGGAATACTACACATGTTTTGCTTAAATTTGCCTTGCAGTAGAATGTTACAGGAACACAGAGTTTGCAAATAGGATTTTGATATCGTGCTGTACCAAGCTGATTGTCTGCTTCATGGTGAAAATACAATGTAAATGATGTAAACAAAACTCCTTGAGAATTATTCTGAAATTGTTGTAATTCTTCGGAATAACGCCAGGTGGCATTTCTCTAAACTGTACTGCCATCTGGTGGATTACCAACAGTCATGGAATGTATTGCAATAATCAAAAGCAGACGTCAGTTTTAATACAGCATCGATTTTTTAAAAAGTTGAAGAAAATTTGAAAAGCTCCATAAAATGAATAGAAAATTTGAATGAAGATTCTTGAGATCTTAATGGCGAGCGAACAAGAAGCTGTTGAAGCTTCGGGGTACGTCTGATTCTGATGGGTGATGACTGAAGTTCTGTTATTTTACTAGTGTGCATGGAATGAAAGCGTTATTTTTCCTTGTTGCTAAACTCTGTGATTTTTTCCTTTTTTATTGGAAGAAAAAAAAATTCAGTCACTTTGAAAATTATTGTTAAAAATGCAAAGTACTTGTTGCAGAATGTTAACCTTTGTACAGATTTTAAATAGTTCCATAATTTGAGCTTTTTTGAACTGTTGTATTTAGTAGATATATTATGATTTACTGGTAACAGTATATTACTATTATTGCCTCGTAATCTGGTTTGTTTTGGATGATAACACTTTATGTTAATTGAAAAGCCATGTGACATTGAAGGATGGAGAGTGTGTTAAAGAGATCTATGAATCTACGATGGCGTTGATTTCCTATTTGGTTTCATTGTGAAAGTGTTGAGCTGTGCAGTCGTTGCTTGCTAGAACTTATATATTCATGTAAATGTCTGAATCTTAAGGGCCCTGGTCGACTTTTGTCCTTTGACTTTGCCGTGGACTCAGGTTCCGACTCCTGATCCGGACTTAAGCCTGGGGCTGGTGTTGTGGATTTTAGTCCTGGACTGCTCTTTTAGAGTGTTGTCCTTGACTTCAGTCCTTGACTTCAGTCCTTGACTTCAGTCCTTGACTTGTAAGTCTTTGGCATTTGTCCTGGATACTTGTCCTGACTTAAGTCCTAAACTTTCGTCCTTGACTTGAGTCTTTGACATTTCTTCCAGATACTTGTCCTTGACTCTTGTCCTTGGATCATTGTCCTTAACCCAGGACAAGTATCCAGGACTGATGTCATTGGCCTAATTCTTTGACTTGAGTCCTGAACTGGACTCCTGAACCTGAGTCCTTGGCCTTAGTCCTTGTTGTTGTTAGCGATTTGTAATATTGCACAATCGGATGACTTTATGATTACCAAAACGGTGTACTTAACGAGTTGTTTAGACAAGGGCCGCAGTTGAAGCCCTGCTGGGCTACGAAAAATCTTGTATTCATTGTGTATCGTGCCTATGCCTTTGTCATTTTCATTTGAGGATAGAATTCTGTGCTGTATAATGAATGTGAAGTGAACGTAGATGATGATACTATTATTCTAGATGGTTTTATTGGAATTTGAAAAAGTATATGCGCACGCCGATTTTTGAGAAGCGAGTTTACTGTGAATGAGCCCATAGACCATTATTCCATCATTTACTACACTCTAAATTCATCGGAAGTGAAAGGTTTATATTTAATTTGTAATTCCTGCAGACAGTCAAGAGAGAAGTTAAAAAGATGAGCAAATGGTACATTTTTATTTGGTCTTTCTTTGTTTTGTACATTGATTATGTAAAGACTAAAAATTGGATTTATATATTACGATGTTACTATGCATCAGTGGCAGTGCATCCATTAAGCATGAGTGAGCTATATTGTATAAGATAGATCTGTTATGATACTCTTTGTAAAATATTGTAACTGGTCGGAACAGTGGAGGAAGTTTTTAAAATATATGGAATATGCACTTCATTACTTTTATTCACAGTAAAAATGGACGTGGAGAAACGAGAATGTACTGTATGTGAAATATGAACAATGTTAGAATATATATTTGAATATATTTGAATATATTTGAATATATTTGAATAATAATGAAGACCAAGGCTATGATGAGGAGGTTATAAGAATGGGCTACACTCTTATGTGAAATTTAATTTAATATCATAACGTTGAAGTTATGTTTTGTAAGAACAGCATCAGCTGCAGAATGCGAAAAGAATATTGAAGCGAATGGAATTTATACAATTTAATGCAGTTAATAATATTTTGTATTGTGAGATGCAAGATCGTAACGTTCAATTAGTCATCAGCACAATGTTGGATTGAATAAGGGTATGTTGGAATGAATACTTGTGCACAAGAACGATATGACCGACAAGTCGGAATATCGACTTAAAATACCATCAATCGTGATCTTAAAGATCAAAGTCATGTTTGAAAGTGTGAAACAGATAACACTGTTGACGACAACAATCAATGCACAAAAACCAAGTATTTAACTATTCTATGTTACCAACGGACTGTGGCTTTCAGGTTAATGCCTGATTTTAGCTTTTAAAGTTTTTGAATGGATGAGAAACACAAATAAGATCTGATTGTTTAAATAAGTTATTGATAGTGAATAAGAATTTTGATAGATTAATAGAATGGGTATAGAAGAATTTAAACCTTACAGTGGATTGCTTAAACATTATGGTTCCCCCAGGGTACAATTAATTAGTCTTAATAATTGTTATAGTTTATGACTATGACCAATGCCATATTAAACTGTATTATTTTACAAGCAGATGGACAGCGGTTGAATTTGAAAGTAGTAAATTAAACTTCGCAATTTAAATTGAGTATGTTGGAAAAGAACGGGAAAACGAGTGATCGAAATAAATTAAAATAACGAGTGTTAAGATGGAGTGTATAGCCTGAATGTTAAACTGAGTGTCAAACAAGTGTACATAGCCTGAGTGTGTTTAAAATGGGTGTTAAGACCTGATGGGAAATTCTAAAGATGGTCGAATGTTTGAAAACTCTCCCAAAATGGGAATTATTCGAAATTATTCAACGTGACTTCCCAGTGACTTCCTTGAAGGGAATTTATTTGAATTATCTAAAGAGAACTCTCCGCGATTGTATCGGAGATTCTTTCTGTTGATGTGTGTGAAAAATGTATGACAAATGGCAAGTACAATGAGAGATATAAATAATTGGAGAGATAGGCATAATTGTTTGTTGTGAGACTGCATGGCTCGACTGATCAAAAAAGTTACGTCAAAAGACGACCAAACATTTCCTTGTGCTACCTTTTGAACATAAATGCCCTCGGTACGTGAGTTTTGAGTGCTTCTTGAATCTTCCAGCAGGTGGCAGTGTTGTTGTTCAGTGTGAGGTGAAAGAAAAATTATGATTTTCTGATTTCGTGAAGTGATATACAGAATTAATTTGGTGCCAAATGATAAGCTTTTTTTTGGTGTCCTTCAGAAGTTCAATGGATTGATGTTTGTTGAAAATTTGATGAAGGACAAAGAGAAAAAGATCATCTCAGTAACGTTAAGAAAATACATTGAAGGTTACAAAATGTTGGACATCAGTTACTTGTTAATTCAGGTTTTGACTGTATTTCAAAATTCTGCTAAAAAAAGAATTGTATAAATGTTTGCTTTATGGGATAACATTTTCTACCGATAAATATGTAAAATACCAAGAATTATCACAAAATGAAAATGTTTAGGAAGTATGATCAAATGAAAAAGCCCACACTGTTTTAACACTGTTTACCCTGTTGCTATGGAAACGAGAGAATGATGATTGAAAGAGTGAAATTTCATTTCCCTAATAAATTATTTTGAAATTTGAACATCACTTGAAGAAGAGCATAAGGGTTGCCATGGCAATGTGTGTCTCCATGGTGACAAGAGGTGCTGTTTGGAAGGTGGAAGGAATCGTTTGGTGTTCTTTTGATGTTGTGGGAGGTTGGATGGAATTACGGAATTGTGATGAGAAAATAAAGAAAGGTTGCAATGAAAGAGATGTGTTTGAGTTGTGTGTGAAAGGTATCCATCTGGTTTCGGTAAGCTGGGTTGCATCTGGGAGTGCCGGGGTAGTTGTGGTTTTCAATTTCAGCCTTTGAGAAATATTGTTCCTGCTTGTAAGGTGCTTTTCCATTGTCCTTTTCTGGGAGCCATTTGATTGACTTGATTGATTTTGAAATTCAAACAGAGTTACAACATTAAATCGATTGGAGAGGGGGAACTGGGCGGGTAAGCTCCCAATTGCTGGACCTATTCTGAACAGCCATTTCGATCATCCTTCACCATTGTTCACCTAATTGCTGCGTGTGGTCCTTATTTGCCTACCAAGAGCATAATTACCAGACTTGAAGCCCCACCCAGTCTTCCTTCGCTTGTCGTTTGGAAGTTTCTATATAAAATGTCTTGGTTTAGTTAACATGAAACATACTTGCCATAAAATGGGCAAATTTATGTAGATCCAACAAATTTTATCTGGATCATCAAATTGTCCAATAAATTACAGGGATGGGCATGTGTGTAAATTAAATTTAGCCATTTAGAATCACTTTAATAAGTGGCACATTGAAAAGCATCTTATAGCTGAAATAATACAGAATTGACAAGTTACAGTGCCATCAGTTGTGACTTCTGGAGTCGAGAGCTGTTGGGTCTGTTTGACGAAGTGAGGACATCGAAAGTACGACCCATTGGGAGAGACAATCTGCCTCCGGCCAGTTTTCGTCTGCCTTCTTACTCTTACGACAATAGAAGTGGTCTGTTTGAAGGGCTGCTGATTGGTAAAAACTTGGCATGCTGCTATTACATCTGGCATTGGAGGAGGGAATGTTGGCTTATATGTTCTTACCTGCTGGTGTAATGAACCCCTCTGTATTTTCACTTTGTAATCACTGTTTGGACTGGACCAGTTTAGTTGAAAGTCTTTTGGTTTTGAGTTGCCACATTTGAGACAGCATTGCTTGTCTCTGAAAATTCAGTTTCTCTTTATAATTAACTGCTTAGAATGATTGGAGAAATGTTGTGTTGTTATAAGGTGAGGCCTTGGAGAAAGTGTTTCGATAAAGACCTCGACGGCCCTCTTGCACCCTCTATTGGCACACTATACTCAATTCTTGAGACTTTGTGATCAACCAACCGGAATATAGAGGGTGAAATATGAATGGGCAGATTTGTCGGTTAGACAGAGGTTCTGGAAATTTTAAGTTTTTTGCAGGCTTTCGTTGGCATTTAGTCCTGTTCCGATGAGGAGAGACTAAGGCCACACATAATTGATCTTTAGCATCTCGGATCCTCTCAAGGCACTTTTTCTAGGGTCAGTTTGTAGGGGGAAAAAAAATTATTTTTTTCCATAGGCAGGAAATTGTGTGGGCGGGTCCGCGAAGCTAAGAATCCATTATGTGTGGCCTAACGAAACTCGGGGTAAATTTTCCCAACAGTGCTCCCCCCACTACCTATGGAATTTCTGTGCAACTCTTAGGCCATGTTCGATTGAAAACCTAGCTCAGAGTTGGAAGATCTTTCAAAGGAAACCCCTTCTTAGATCAAGATCAAGAAGCTATATCATCCTTCTGACATGGGTTGAGCCTCTGACTCTCAAGCATGTTTGTGTTTGGTTGGGTGGCTATTACTCTAGAAGCTTTTTCCAAAACTCCCATATTCAAATCTGATGAGAATTTTGAGTGTGCGAAGAATGATTTCTGGTGGAAATTGTCTGATAGAATGAAAAAAATTGATGAAAAACTTGTAGAATGAAGTTAATCGGTGAGGAACGTGTAAGACCAGTGTGAATTTTCCAGGTCATGACCGTCGTATGAATATTGGAATTCTTATAATGACAAAACCTAGTCAGATTTATAATATTGTAATTTCTGCAAAAAATAAATTACTCTCTTGGTGCTATTCGACATATATACAAGGTGAAAGGAATGTTTTTTTATTGTGAAAATATCTCTTACATTGGAAAGAAAGATGGCGCATGAATTTTGGTGATGGAAGATTTTTAAAAATATAGAAAATGACGGGTACCTATAGTTTGAAGGATTTGAATGCAAAAAACAAGAAGTATTTTATGTTGGATGATATTTTTCTGAATCTATTCCTTGTTTTGTTGTCGTTGGTATAGGCCTACATTGCAAAACAATGGGGAATGACGTCTTTTTATGAATAATTCTTTGAAAACGTTTAAAATTGTACATACGTCGGAAGGATACTTCGAAAAAAATTCAAAGAATGAATTCTTTGGAACACTTTCAAACTGGGGTTTACAAAAATGTACAAGGACAATGCAAAACAAATTGTCTATGATAAAAATGTAGCAATAATTTCCAGAATGCATTTTGGATTTCTTACGGTATATGGTCTCAGGGAGGAGTTAAAGAAAGTTGCCTTATGAAATAAACGGACAGGTTTTGAATGGTTGTGTATTGCGAATGGAAAAGATAGGTAGGCTGGATTGTACATAGGTTGAATGCGAATGATATTACGGCCATGAAAGCTTGGGTTTTTTGGATGAATCTATATAAGCTTCTCTTCTCAGAATATAATAGTGTAAATAATCCATGAACTGGTATAAAGTGTTGAAAACTATTAATTTTATTAAAATGTTATATCAGGCTGCAGCAGTTTCTGATTGACGGGTCAAAATAATCTTGATTAACTTCGTTGTGATTCTAAAAATTGGCGTATATGTCCAAAGTTCTAATTGACCACTTAAAATAAGCACCTCGACTATTCAATAAGATGATATGATATCACTATTTGGAAGGTTTCATTGTCGGACTGTCCACCAGCTATGGGCTCCACGTGAGATTGCGATTTGCAAAACGTTCTTTCTTATATGTTCAAATTTCTGATAGTTAGTTTCGTAATTAGGTTCTAAATTCCTATGGCTAGTTTCGAAATTAGTTTTAAAAATAGACAACTCTTTGTATTTTGTGAGATTGATGAAGAGCAATCTTAAGGATATCTTGGCAGAAGAAGACATTTCCTCCATCTTTTAAGTTTCCTTTGAATTACGAGCTTGCAATAGTGAATAATAATTGATTATTTGAAGTGTTTCCTTTTCTTTGTCCCCCAATTTTAAGTATTTTAAAAACCAAAATGGCCACACGCTTAGAATTTTGAATTTATGAAAATAATCCATGTTGTAATTCTGGATAGGTCACAGACCAAAAGTCTGCATGTCATGGCTTAACCTGTCAATCAAAATGACATTTTACGTAGGATTTCAAAGTATAACTAGGGGCGATCGCTCCTCGTTTAACATGATATTCAGATAATATAATTGTGGATAGCCTGTATATTAACTAACAAACACCAGTTATAGTCTACTCATGATTGATTCTTTTTATAGTTTGGGTTGCAGTATATGTGAAGTTATTTGATATGGTTTGCACAGATAATCAATTAAGTATGTTATTGGATATTTTTATTGTTGTTGCATATTTTGTTGTTTTCTTTTTTCTTATATCTTTGTAAATATACTATTCACTGTTATCATTGTTAACTCAGAATCTTGTTGGATAAATGTCGATTTTGTGAGTGCACAAGTTTTTTAATATTGTGAGAAACATAACATGAGGAAAAGTAACGTTGACACGTTAAAGCGTGCATATAATTGGCACAAAGTTGAGGGACTTGTAAATGTTGTGACCTGAAGTAAAGTATTTGTAAAGTCGGATAGAAGTCTGTAAGCTTGCGACGAGGTACATAGTGTACATGCCAATAAGCAGCAGGTTGTGATGGCCGCCATTTTGAATATGGCTGCCATTTTAGATTTAAACATGGCTGCTTGAGATGGTTTTGATTGGTTAACATTTCTTGACAGATGAGGAGAAGCTCTTAGTTCATTAGAGAAATGACGTACCGGACATTTAAGTTATCATGTCAGTTCCATAACGGTAGCAGGCTTATGTACATACAAAGAAGCTGGGTAGAGTGTTAAGAGAAGTTAAGAAAAGTTGTCTTGCTGCTAGCTGTCATCGTCGCACATTCAAGGAGGCTTACTTGAAGTTGAAGACTGATTATAGAGAGGGGACACCATTTATTCATGAGTTGTGTTGGTACATGAACTAAGAGGTCAATTGTGAATTGCAATTGGTTTGAGATGAGTCTAAGAACGCAGGTATGACAAGCAATCGAGTATGAGAACATGCAGAATATACAATTGATTGCGAACATTTGATGTGACAAAGTTCATCGTATTATCATATGTTATCACATGTATATGAAATGGTGGCCAAACACCAAACCATACTACTATATGCATTACACTTGTTACAGAAAGCAAAAAGTTTACGAGCTAGGAGTACGTTTGTGAAAATGATATTGAGTAGATAATGCCGGTGATTGGATGATACGTTGACGAGTATACTAGCATCATGGTAGCATGATTAAAGCCACGCCCGGCAACCGTCTTAGCAACAGTAAATATTCCAGTCGATTTCGATATTTCAATAAGCCTATGAAGTTTGATAAATTTTAGTTAGTTTTGTCTTTTCAAGAATGAAAAACTACCATTAGGTGCAAATTTGAAATAGTCCGGGAGAGCATGGCAACCCGGAGTGAAGCTTAACTGCGCAAACCACTATTGCATTTAACATGGCTCTAACAGAGCTATAGATGTTTTGTGTACAAGTAAGCCTTTCAGAATTTGAGATATTTGATAGTGCTCATTGGTTTAGAGGGTCATACCGAGAAGTTGTGTGTCGAGGTACAGTTGTAAACACTTCAACCGATGTTGACTGTTTTTCACTGCGCAGTATATAAATGATATCCTTTGTAACTTTAAACTTTCAAGCAGAGATCAGTTAAGTCAGGCTTAAAAGTGCTGACTGAATAACAGGGCTGGGCAGTCTGGATACTTTATTGTGCTGTGAATTATTGTCAGTCTTGGTCGAGATGTTTTGTTTAAAATTGCCAAGTGAAATGAAACACTTTTGCTCTATTTGGAAAAATTGTTGGAGGACATTAGGGGAGACCGGTTAAAGTTGACCCTTGTTACAAGTTGATCCTTTGGCAATATAGGGGCAATTCTTTAGCATATCTCTCAAAAAGAATCATACTTCATGAACCGATAACTTGCACTCTAAAAAATGTCGGGACAAAATTGTTTTTTTAGATTCAAAATGGTTTTTTGAAAAACCAAATTTCAATGCAAAACCAGAATGGATTTTTTAAAAAATCCATTTTGGTTTTTTGCATTGAAATTTGGTTTTTCAAAAAACCATTTTGAATCTAAAAAACCAATTTTGTCTGGAATTTTTGACTTTAATACCCTTCATAGTAGTCCTCTTACCCCGAGGGATCAATCTGCCCAAGGGTACAACTTACCCCGGTTTCCCCTATGTTATCCAACTAGACATGAATAGAACAAGAAACGTTTCTTTTTCGCAATGTATGGGTTCTACGGAATGTATAATCTCAAAGGAAGCCTTGAGAATGTTTATACATGTATAAATTATTAGCATTTGATCGTGGAGATCAAATCGAACGTATGATGTCATTGAGAAGTGAGAACATATGTAGATTTATCGGGCGAAGAAAGATTTAAACGGCATTGTGTTTGATTTAAATGTGCTGGTGTCAATGGCCGTAGTGTGTACTTTTTGTTATGACACAAGTTGTGTGCTTTCTTGCTGATCCATGGTGTACTTTGATGCATGGCAGGCATAAACATATTTTATTAATAAAATATCTGTGATAGGCCACGGTCTTCGTAATTATTTCTTAGTTATTATATTATCAAAAATGGGTTAAGTTTTATTTTTCAATAAATTTTACAAACCACCAAATTACATTCTTCTTCTTTTTTGGAGTTCCGAAGTGAAGTTCCGCAGCAAAGTTTCAAAGTGAAGTTCTGCAGCAAAGTTCTATAGTGAAACTCCGCAGCAAATTCCACAGTGAAGTTCCGCAGTAAAGTGGTTATTGGCTGCTAATAGGTTCGATGTAACTTTTATTTACTATCAAATATAAATATATATATATACAAATATAAAAATAATGAAGGTTACTATCAATGATATGTTTTCACAAAAAAATAAATTTTCCAATTATACAATTAAGGAGCGATATAATATTAAATACATGAGGCACATGGAATGGTGCATATGTTTCAGGCCAATACAATTAAACAATTCTCTTTATGGGAACAAAATGTACACAAAAATGTTCAGAAAAATATCTTATAGTGTGTGTTTAACACAGTTCATTGCACATACTTTGGAAGGCTTTCCAATATGTTTTCGAAGTGCAATCATTTTTTGCGGAATGGCCTTCCAAAAAAGGGTGGGCGGAACTGAAAAGGGGGATAAAAGGGTCTTTGGAAGTACCCGACTGGTCGATTGTATTGGGCGTATGCCTGACACAATTCATTTGGATAGCTTGGGTATGGGATGAATTGCAACTCAAACGTATAGAAGGGATAGAAAGGACACGTGATTCGGAATGTTTGTGGCGTTGTCTGGCCGACGTTAGGTTTAATGGTTGATATGATGGTGGTTGGTTGGTTGGTTGGTGGTCGGGTTGGGGGTGGTTGGGTGGCACGTGGTTGAGTAGCTGGTGGTCGTGTTGCTGGGGGGCGGTTAGTGAATCTAGGTGGTGTGGGGGTGATTCTACGTGGTGGAGATGGAGGGATCGAAGGTAGAGTAGGGGGCGGGTTAGTTAAAACAGGTGGAGCTGGTGTGATTCTAGGTGGTGGTGAATATGGAGGGATCCTAGGAGGAGTAGGTGGTCGCTGGGTAACAGCAGGTGGTGTAGGAGTTCTCCGTGGTGGAACTGAAGGTGGTCTCAAAGTTGTTGGTACATTTGTCCTCGGTCGAGGTACCATGGTTGATGGTACATTGGTAGCGGGTCTGTTGGGTGCATTGGTGATCCCTGTCTGTCTGTTGGTTCTCCCCGCAAAATTTGTTGGAATGTTCGTCTGTGGTCTATTCGGAACATTTGGTGCTAATGGCGTCACGGCAGGAGGCTGGAATTGTCTGGCACAAGGTATACCTGCATAAATTTTAAAAAACAATTCTAAAAAAAATGGTTCAACATGCAATCATGATTATTGGAATTATTACAATTTCAATTGGAGGAAGGTTGGATGGAGTGGAGTGGAGTTTTCTGTTAAAATCACATTCTCCCACTATGACTTGGAATGATGTAAAATGACAGAGAGAGACTTTGTGGCCAAGTGGTTATGGCACTAAAGTTTTGAGCCGTTGAAGTTATGGGACATGTCGGTTCAAGTTCAACGCACTTTTTTGGTCATAGGAATATCTTAATTTCCAGAATACAGGACTAATGGTTTACTTTTGCAAATTTAACGTCTTGGAGTGCTCCATTGTGACAGTGGCCATGATCACTGGCATCTGCAACCTCTACATTGCCAATGAGAGTGACAGGCTCAAATGCGCACAAGTACAACAAGCACCACTGACCAGTGTTGGCTAGCAGGTGACAATTGTCATCAAGGGATGTTAATGGAGTGAAAATAGATGTTTTGGAATAGGAAAAGGTGCAAGGAAATGAGCAACTTTGGACCGAGGAGATCACAGGGGTGCTCCGGAGCAGATGAGTGCTCCGGAGCAATTGAGTACTGCGGAGCAGTGGAGTACTCTGGAGCAGTGTGCCCCATAACAGAGCTCACTAGAGCTGAATTTGAAGGGTGTTGTTAATTGCCCTCCAGATGACAAAATGGTTATGACCATGACCAAAGTTGTGCATTTATAAAATATGGTACCTAGCAATTGTTAGGCTCAAATGTGTCCTCCAGCAGAAGCTGTGGTTTGATGACCTCGTGGGCTAAGGGCACATGTACAGCTGATGAATCTTGGCCTCATAGTTCACACAATGTTGCTAACTTTTTGCTCATTTTCTGTTCCGAAAACTCCATATTTTATTACTAATGTCATCAGTGTCTGTGCCGGGCAAGTAAAAGATCCCTCACATGGGCTAAATGTGTAGCATGTTGAGGGCTCCGACTCTCTCTCTCTCCCATCTCATCAATCAACCCATGTGAGCGCCCAGAACTGGGCTTAGAGGGCTGCACTCACCATATAGATACCTATTCAAAATACAGTAATGTACTTACCATAAATAGATCGGAGAGAATCTATGTCGCTTTGGTCCAGTCGGAACTCTTGAGGAACATTGTCATCATAATAGGGCCACATAATAGAAGACCTTATGTCGGAATGAGGCAGACCCAAAACATGTCCTATGCTGTGCGCTACTATTCGAGGTATGGACAGACCTGGAAAAAGGTATTAGCATGATGAAGAAGATATTTGAATTTGACATATAAATAAGTCTGTCTGTGTGGATTGATCTAAAAAGAATAATTCAGTCGTTCCGATTAATGGACCTAGATGATTAAAAGTACATTCTCCATTGTGTATTATTATTATCTTGCGCACCACAACAAATATATGAAGATCTGGACATAAAAGAGCCATCCTGCATCCAGAACCACTTATACTTGTTTGGTGAAAGCATGGACATACAGTTGCCTCAGGAAGTGTACCCCTCAACACCATTCAATTCCATTTTTAATGTGTCTCGCTGTAATGGCTATAGCAGCACTAATATTGCTTGCATCATTGATGAAATGCTTGCATCACACCGTTGAGGTTTCCTACTATATCTACCTGCACAGCCATTGAATTTGTATCAGGGGCCTTTTATTTTATGTAAGGCAGATAGCAGTAATAACTTAAAGTAAGTGCACCCAAGGTCCAATACTATGCCAATGGAGCAGAATAGCCTTATACCAAAAGGTGATTCAGAATGTTCTATTTGGATTTTTGGAATGCTAAATAACTCACCCAATGATGTATTAGTTTCAACAGTCCATTCGTTGTTCCTATCAAAATAAACGATACGCGGGACCCTGTTTGGTTCTGCAGATTCCCTGGTCTTCACTGAGTATGCTATCTGTTTGGGTTCTCCGAATATTGCAGGATTTTGCCTCTCCCACGAAAATGAGATGTCTGATAATTCAGCTTCCGAAATCCTTTGAAATGTAGTGCATGACGCTTCCTGCCACATCTGGATGTACAAAAAAGATGGATATGAGAGATGAACATTTAATGCACCCTGCTTGAAGTAGGCCTAATTGAAATAATGGAGTTTTGAATAATGTACAATTAAACAATCTGGGATTTTGGCTGAATAAATTCACCGTGAAAACCACCAACCCCTCAAGAAACTTTTCACAATCACTAGCAAATGTCAAAACGAGGAAGAACTAATTTTTATCCTGATATTATCTAACCATATGGAATGAGAGTACAGGCACTTTGATCGGATAGAATATTAACATTTACAAACGTAATCTTGGGTGCATAGGCATAGGAGGTTAATCAATTTAGGGTTGCTGGGCTGCACCAAGAAAGATTGCTGAAATTGCCCCCAAAATTTGAAAAATCTAAATTCACACAATTTTCTGCCCGAAACTCCCTGCAAAAAAATGTTACTATGCCTATGCTTGGATCTTTCACAAAAATTTATTTTTGCACTTTTTAACTCTTAATGATTTTGAGGATACTTTTCGATAACCAAAACGGTGTACATTGATGACATCATCATTGATATGTATATTGAATCTTAGCAATGATACTGTCGAGTGTCGGCATAAAACCCTATTCTCAAACAAATTGTCTTGATAGGGGGAATTAATTTCAGGAAAGTTTGATTACTTCATCATCTAATTACTTCTATTGAGTTTGACACATCACAAACAACTCCAACCAATATCACAATCTCAACCCTTCCTTTTTTTGAAAAAACTAAGCTTTTTGTTTGAGAATAGGGTTTTGTGTCAACACTCGACAGTATCGTTGCTCAGATTCAAGAGTTAAAGAGTGCAATAGTAAATTTCTTTAGCTTCTGTGCTGGGTGTACCAATAGATAATGATAATTCTTTATATTACCGTCATGGCTTCCGCGATGGCGATTTCGACCTGAATTTTGTCAATTCCATCTGGATAGGACAAGACGTTGTAAGTGGTAGTTTGGGCAAGTCTATTTGCTGCAAAAAGAGGCAGTTGCCTGTCATCATTGTCATCATTTGGGGTTTCCGAATCTAAATCTGGCAACCCACATCTCGGGTAAGCCATCTGGCGACTTGTGAAGTAATCAAACTTTCCTGAAATTAATTAGAAAATATAAATACATCACATTTAAGTTACAAGACTTGACTTAGTTTTTATCTATGGCGGATAATTTTCTTCGATTAAGGGTATAAATCATTTTGTTTGTTTAGTTTGCCTCTTTGCAGAATTAACATTTCCAATGTAAAACATTGAACATACATGTATAGTGATACATCATCACATGACGTCACTCAATCACTGTTCTTTCCTTATATTAACTGTAACCCATTTGATAGATATCGCACATAATTATATTGCATTTCTGAGCTATTCTGCAATATTTTTTACCTGTAACAGGAATGTGGACAAAATGCTGCAACTTGACAAATCCATATTCAAATTCTGAAGGTGTGATGTTTTCTTGGTCTGTTGGTAAATAGCCAAATGTTTGCAAGTATGTCTGAAAGTGTAAAATTGCATCTAATCATAATAATACTCATAGCAGGAATCTCGTCTCACTCATAAGGCTTTTTTCTCTCAACCCATAAGACCTTCAATTACACTCCTAAGCCTGTCAATTCATCTGAAGTTCCCGACTTTTACCTATCAACATTCATTATTTCCATAGTTACACAAATTTATCTTGAGAATTTCGCCAAAAAACGCGTTTTTTCACTTGAATATATCCCACCTCTATATTTATCTGCCACAGCAAGGCCTGTAAGGCATTTAATATTATAGGCCATTCAATTTCCCATCTTTCGTTATGCTGATTGACTTTCTATGGCCGATATAACTACCCAGTTACCACATATTCCTACTGGGAGTTTCACAAAAACCACATTTTCCACATACAAATCTGCAAGCTATATATTTCTCTGCTACATCAATGCCAGTAATGCATATCATATTGCTGGCCACTAAATTCCGCATCTTTTGCCACACTCATTCAACATCTAATGTCCAATATAACTACCCAGCTCCCACAAATTAAGTTGCGTCATGCATTTCGAAAACATCTTATTTTCCAACCACTCCACTCTCTCAGTGTTTGTAGTGCTGCAGAACCCTTGTAGTAGTTCCAAACAATCCACATTACTTCATCTAATTGAAAGCTGACTGGAACCTACAAATAACAGCTGGCTTCACATTACAAACCTGGGAAGAACCTGGGTCTTGGTGCATTTTTGAAAAGCAAGAAACCCTAACGGGTGAACAGCTAGTTATGAATAATTTCAATAAAGATGATCTAAGATTGACCTTGCAGAAGTAACGGTATAGGCTGACATTGGGTAAGAAATTATGGACAGAGCAGTTCACTTGGGTCTGACTCTACAAGGCCTTCGAGACCTCACAATGTTACACATTTACCCAGAGATGGAAATGGACATTTTTCGTCGGTGGAGCTCTTGGCTGGTGTGACAGTGGCGCGCCATTCCAAGTTTGTAAAGGGGAAACAATTCCTGCCACCAGAATATAATTTTGGCTAATAGTACCTGGAGGACTGAACTTGTACATGTATTTTCACCAATGATCATTGGGGGAGCTGTTGCAGGATGGGGATCCATTTGTTTTGTGATCAAGGGAGCTTATAGTCTAAGCCCCTCTACATTTCCATCACTGTATTTACCCCAAATCATACCATGTGACTGGTCTTTTACACTGTCACCTGTAAATGAGTGCAACAGGTGATGTTTTACCATTGGATCAATGATAAACATCCCCAACCAAACTGCCTGTGGAAGCAATGATACTCATTTGATTCAAAGAAAACACAATGGGTCATAAAGGACAATATTTGAGCCACATGGAATACAAATGGCTGCCAATTTCCTTTTGCTGCAAACAGTTACATATGGGTCAAAAGCTTTGACAAGTAAGTGAACCCCTCTCCCCATTGAAATTACATTGGCCTTGGGTTTCACTTAGGCATACTTTTCAAATAGTTTGACCCATGCATGAAGAAATTTTTTCGGCATTTTTACCCACATAGTGGCAAATACCTAAAATATTGGTCTTAAGACCCAAAATGTTCACCTCATTGGATAATATTCATGCTTCTACAAGCAGTTTGTTGAGGATCTAGCTTGGACCCAATTATAAACATCACCCGTTTCACTTGCAGGTAGCAGTGGTAACACTGTAGATTGCACATTTCACATCTTGGTTCACATCATATTCAGCATTTTATGGAAATTATTTTGTAGTAACTTCATTCATACATAAGGGCACATTGTCCGACTTTTGATAAATGGTTTATTGTTTGATATTAATGTCTTAATATCAAGTTTTATGGGATGCAATTGAACCAGCATACAATAATTCATACGTCTTTATAACACCTTCTGACACAAAGTTTACATTGTTACTAGATGTGTCAATTTTTTTTTTTTGTTCTCTCTCTCTCTTTTTTTTTAACGCCCTGTACTTCTTAATTTTTCTTTTTATGTTTTCCCAAAATGTTTACTTCTTTAGAGGGGGGGGGGGGGTTCTTCCGGTATTTTTGCTGCCTTTTGGCATTTATTTTTATGTTAGACAAGTTCTCCAAAAGTTCATAAGTTGATAGATCCATATATATATATATCAGTTATGAATGTACCATGAAGTTAAGGTATGATGAGGCCAGACATTATTTTTTCTTAGCTTCTCGGACTGACCGACCCAAAAAAATTAAGCTTATGCACATTTTTCATTCAATTGACGTAATAAAAAATTGAGATTTGGCCAATATCTTTTTCACTTCCTACCAGCCGACCTTAGAAAAAGTGCTTCGGGGATCTGAGAAGCTAAAGATCAATTTGATAAGATCCGAAAAGGTCCAGCCTGAAACATGTAGTTTGGTGCATGTTGGCATGTATTTGTTAATTTTGGAAAGTATGCCCGAACATGAGTACTACAACATACTTGTGGAATCATGGTTGTAATACATTTGACAGTAGCTTCTTTGTTGTCTGTAGCAGATTGTCACATTGAGGTATTAGTTTACTCAGCTTGACTGTGCATATGAATGACTCAATTCCCATTTTCCTGTCATGTTTCTTGCCATATTTCCACTTCCCTGACGTGCCACCTTCACCAAAATAAGGATTATCTGGCAATGCACTTCATGACTGCAGAAAAAGGAACATTTAATTTTCAGAGTTTTTTTTCCTTTTTTTTCTTTTTTGGAAAGATCTACCGTCTTTTTACAAAGTTTGAGGTGAATCACAATCATAAGCCCATAGATCTATAGGTATTTTGTAGTTTTTTACCTTCAGCGAACGAAGTTCGAAGAAGGTATTGTTATCACTTTGGTCAAAAGTTGTCCGTCGCCGGGCGGTCGGTCGGGCGTCTGGGCGGTCGGGCGGCGGGCGGATAGATAGTTTCCGGGCCAGTACTCAGCCCCTATTGAATGAATATGGATGAAATTTGGTACACATGTAGCCTATATGGTCTAGTTGTGCCTTTTGATGGTTTGATTGATGGAACTTTCGTAACTTTTGAAATATTGAGGAAAATATAAGAAAAATATTATTTTTGTTTCCGGGCTAGGACTCAGCCCCTACTGCATGCACATGGATGAAATTTGGTACACATGTAGCCTGTGTGGTCTAATTGAGCCTTTTGATGGTCTCATGGATGGATATTTTGTACTTTTTCAAATATTGAGAAAAATATAAAAAAATTATTTTTTTCATGTCCAGGTTAGAACTCAGCCTCTAATACATGTACATGGATGAAATTTTTTACACATGTAGCCTATACAGTCTAGTTGTGCCTTTTCATGGTCTGATTGATTGATATTCCATACTTTTTGGAATATTGAGAAAAATGTATTTAATTTTTTTTTGTATTTCGGGCCAAAACTTGCCAACAATTGCATGTTCATAAATGAAATATGTTACCTATATGATTAATTTGTGCCTTTTGTTGGTGTGATTCATGGATATTCTATACATCTTGAAATATTGACAAAAAAACATTAAAATTATTATTTTTAATGGAGGTGTGTTAACACACCGCCATTTATGTAGTTGGGTGAGGAGGGGGGCTAAGAGAGTGGGTGAGAGAGGCAAACTTTAGGCGGGAAATTCGAAATAGGAGACGAAAATCTGAAATAACTCTTTGCATGTTTTAAATTTTCTCCAAATTGCTAAATTCAGCATAACTAGAGATGCAGGCCTGTTATATGAGCTTATTTGTGTTGACCTGAAGTAATTCTAAGTACTCCTTTTATCAGTTTTTTTGTTTGGTGTTTGCTTGTTTGCTGTTTACATGTTTGCCTTCCACCATTTTGAAAATAATGTGTATTGTGTTTTGGGTATGCAAATGAGCTGTCCACCATTTTGAAAATTATGTGTATTGTGTTTTGTGTATGCAAATGAGCTGACCTGGTGACATTAAGATGTGTATTGGTTGGTTTTCTGACCTGGAAATTGATGTCATCATAATAATAGGTCACAAGAGATGAGTTTCAGTAGTTATATGAATCTACAACCAGGGCTATTTCAGTCAGATATATATGGATGGGTAAATTGATAGATAGATAGATAGATAGATAGATAGATAGATAGATATAGATAGATATAGGTAGATATATTAATTCGCTATAGGTAGATATATTAATTCGCTATTATATATTAATTCGCTATTAGATATATTAATTCGCTATTAGTTTTGCAAAAACGGGTGGTTCGTATAATTAAAGGTGTTAGTCGAAGAACACCCTCGAATAGTATATTTAATGAACTTAAAATTTTACAATTACCTAAATTGCATAAAGTTTCAATTATGATGTTTATGTATAAGTTTGTAAAAGGTGAATTACCAAGAATATTTTCAGATATGTTTAATTATCAAGCTGATTTTCATAATTATAGAACAAGAAATATGAATAACTTTCGATTGCCATTTTGCAGATTAGAAATTGTTAAAATGCATGTTAGATTTAAAGGTGCTGAAATTTGGAATTCTGTTGTAAACGTCATTGATTTAAATTGTAGTAAATTTACATTTAAAAAGAAAATAACTATTATTTTTAGGAATTTGTAATCTCTATCTAGAATATCCTTTGTAATTCTGTAATTCTTAACTATTATTAAGGTTATAGTCATTACCACTTTTGTAAATGCTAGTACTTATCAATGTTTTTAATTTATCAGTATTATTATTGATTTTTATTTCCTATAGATATTCATTCATTGTTACTTAAAGATTAAGAAATTATATTGTGAAATTGCTAGGGAACAAATACACATTCATTGTGTCAGTTCCTATTTTCTATTGGTATTTTAATTGTGCTATTTGTTATGTTGAAGTGTAATTGTATTTTGTTTGCCAATAAAATTCTATTCTATTCTATTCTATTCTATATAGGCAGTGGCGTCCCTATGGGGGGGCACGGGGGGGCACGTGCCCCCCATATTGGACCTGTGCCCCCCCAGGTGCCCCCCCATATGAACTTTCCAACTCCGGCTAAAATATACAATTAGTATAGTGGGTGCCCCTCCAGAGAATCGCGTGCCCCCCCAGGTGCCCCCCCATTCGAGACCGCCCAGTTACGCCACTGTATATAGGTAGATATAGGTAGATATAGGTAGATATAGGTAGATAGATGGATAGATAGATAGATAGATAGATAGATAGATAGATAGATAGATAGATAGGTAGATAGATAGATAGATAGACAAGGGTGGATTTCATGAATACATTTTAGGTATTGGATAGATATAATTGCATGAATTAGATGGATAGATTATATAGATCAAATAGATAGAATTCACAGACTAGTAAGATTACACAGATCTATCAAAAGGGTTTAGTAAGCCACGCAATAGGTTGCAATTTGGTACTTGAAATAATTTATTCCATGATCCAAAATTTCCGGGTAGGGTCAGCTAAGTTGTAGCACACTGGGCTGCAGTCTCACTGTCTGGGAAATCACTGTCATATGAGGACAATTGCAATTTCAACTAAGTCCTGGCCCTGACAGGAACCCGAAGGCTTCAGAGAAAGTAGGGAACTGTCATCAGCTGCTGATGACTTTGCACTACTTCACAAAATTGGATAGAATAAGTCCCGCTACTGTCATGCTGCTGTGTGATGAGGATAGCTGCACAGAGATCAGACTTACTTCTGATACCCAGCTGACCAACCCCGCAGGCCCGCACACTCAATCATCTTTTCCTAATTATGTAATGGATAGGTTTGCCAAAATTTATAGAATAGTTGATACTGTGATATGACGTTATGCCAAGTTTGGAAGTGATAGAAGCAGCAGTTATTTTTTTAAAGAGCCTGTCAAAGGTGATTTTGAGCATTGCCAAAGTCATGACTTGGCCATGACACTTTGAGAGGGTCATGGGAGGGTGATGACAGTGCTAAGGTGAGTGTCATGTGGGGCTGAAGGCATTGCTCGTCTTGGCCTGATTAACGCTCTCTCCAGGTCACCTAGGACAGCAGTTTCAATCGTCCTTTGCCTCATTGCTATCTCTTCCTCATGTCCTAATTAGCTTAAAATGTAAATAAATACAGGGTGTATAGCCCCAATCATCTATCCATCTTTCCAAAATATCCATGCCAATCCGACATGACATTTCACCTCATTTCAGCTCTTTTCAAAGTCTGGATTGATAGATTTTATTGATCCAGTTGGTCAATTTGACAGTCTATAAATATAAGTTAACTGGCAGTGGTAGGAGGATTGACAGGTGTATAGACATGTTAGTGAATAAGTAAGATCTTTATTGACATGATAGTAGGGAACTAAGCAGGTCTTAAGATACATATAGGGAGTTTCCGTGGCAGCTGGGTGGCCAAGAGTTGTCAGTCCAAAATCCTGATATTCTTTGAATGCCTCAGTTCAAACCTGGGGCAGCATATTTAGAATATTTTCAGTGGAATTTCAAGATCAAAATCCCAGATGGGTATCATTCAGATGAGATGTTAAATTGGTGCCTCTTTGATCTTTTTCAAATAGGGTTAATGTGCAACATATAGAGGACTCGTGTTCTATCTCCCATTGATGAACCACTGTAAGCAACCACTGCTCTTAAAGGGCAGCACTTGTGCATATCAGTCATATCTATCTGCTTATCTATCTATATCTATCTATCTGTCTATATATATCTAATTATCTATGTCTATATATCTTTATCTATCGGAATAGTTTTAGCAGCACAGGACAATTCATCTGCTGGATTCATGGTGTGTGAACTTAAGACACAACACCACCTCCATTTTGAACCCCTGGGTTCTTGTTTGTTTCCAGGCCAAAACTTGGCCGTCATTGCATGTAGATGAAATTTTATATACATCACTTATATAATATTTTAGTGCCTTTTGTTGGACTGCTTGATTATTATTCTTAATGCTTTTTCAAATATTCTGACCCATACCTCACAACTTATTCCTTGTTTATGCGTGAAACTGGTCCATATTATATGTACATTGGTCTAGTAAGGCCTTTCCATCTTTCAGCGTACCTTGGCCTGCAGACGGGCATATGGCAGGGCGTATAGATAATTTCAGACCAAGATCCGGCCACTATTGCAAATACTACATGCAATTCAGTTCACATGACTATTATGGTGTAATGGTGTCCTTTTTAAATGTTGTTTTTTCGCTGAAGGTTTGCTGCTACGCAGCCTATGTTTTTTATAACTTTCTTTTAATTGTCTTTCCAGTTCTTTGCAGTTGTGGAATAATTTACTTTCATCTCCAGTCAGGGAAATATTAAATAAATTTTTTACTAGCGACAACCCATCGTCTAGCGACATAACTTCGAAGGTTCTTTTGAGGGTGAATTAGAACGTGTCTAAAATAAGACATTTTACTACTTTAAGACATTCTAATAACCCTAATATTTACACTTGTATGCACACACATATGACATTGATATCATTCAAAATTAGATATAATGAAAAAGCACTCATTGAAAGAAGAAAATGAAAAGAAGAAAAATTGACCAACATCTTTGATTTCAGACAACAATTTATAAAAAGACATGAAAAATGATCTCACATATTAAGCACTCAGCTAAGTACACTGACTTCTTATGCAACAACTTACAATCAGAGACCTTGTAGAAATGAGGGGAAAATTCCAAATAATGTATTTGTCAAAGGAGGACAAACGAAGTTCTATTGTTAATTAATGTGTGTGTTTTTTTTTTCAAATTTGCATGAATGGATAAATTATTTCCTTAAACACCTTTATTCAGTTCTGCAGCTGGATTCTATACTCTCATTTTTGGTTATATCAATTTAAGAAAAAAATTTGATAAACTCAGCTTTATTTTTTTCGTAAATGGAAAATTGGCTAGCCCAAGGGATCCAAGAAACTAAAAATCAATTATGTATGGCCTTATAGCAGTGTTATTCACTTACATGCATATTGTTGGAGATTTTAATACAGTGTCGACAACTTATTAAAAGAGGGCAATTTTATGGTGGGGGCTTTTTTACATCAAAAGGCACATCTTGCTCCTCTCCCCATGCAAAGTTTTCTTATGTGGGAGGTTATAGTTTCCTACATATAAATTCATATTAGTCACTGGGTTTACCCCACTATTTAGAGGACATACACCAATTAAAATGTCCCATTTAACTCTTTCTTTCAAATAAGCACAGTAATTATTTTTACCATTTGCTTGCAAGTAGTTCTTTACATGATCAAATGTCTCAACAGAGATAATAATTGTTCTGTATGTATGAAGTATCTTCTTTTCTCAAGTTTTCTGTGTATATACAGCCAATTAGCTGAGTAATAAAAACTTCCAAGACACACAATGTACTCCAAAAGCTTTCATAATTACTAAACCAAAATTAATTTAGTCAAAATAGAGTTATTAAAATTGACCACCCAAATTTTAAAGGTAGGCCAGACATAATTGATCTTAAGCTTCATACACGGATCTTCTCCAGGCACGTTTTCTAGGATTGGTCAGTTAGTTGAAATAATAAAGCAGAATTTGCTTTGCAGGTCGATTTGAGAAACTAAAAATCAAACATGTCTGTCCTTACAGCCAGGAAATTTGATATGCAAAAAGAGTGGACTGTTGCACTATGAAAATGGCACTTCATCACTCATGATAGCTGTTGAAGTGTCATCTTCTCTACATTCAACATGGGAGACATAGAGGCTGTTTGATTAGTCATGATCAAGAGAAGGCCATTTGACTTGTCATAACTGATTTTAGAGTAAAAATCAGATGCATAATCCTTTTGTTTGCCTGTCACCAACAAGTGGGATTAGACTCCTTAATAAAATTAACATTGTATGATCATGACAAATCATCAGTATGATAACTCACAAAGTGCCATTTTCACAGTGCAGCAGTCCACTCTTGTTGCATATATCAAATTTCATGGCTGTAAGATCAGACCCGCAGTTAAGTCACTGAAACCAGAAAGTAGTCACTCATGTATCTCCAGCTTTAACTTTTTAAGTCGTAAGGCCAGACATAATTGACCTTTAGCTTCTCTGATCTTCTCGAGGCACTTCTTCTGGAAAAATTGAAGCTCAACTTTTTTAAGTTTTGTAAAAATTGTTACATGTAAGCTCAAATTATTTTCATTGTAGGCCGAAAATCTGTTGGGTCGGTCCATCCTAGAAGCTAAAAATCAAATATTACCAGCCTAAATTCTGTACTGACCTGAAGCTGTTCGATCGTAGGTATGACATCTCCAGCAAAGATGCTATCTCCACTCGCCTGCTGCTGTGTATCCGTTTCAATCAAATCGTAAAACCGATTATCCGATACAAACGGATCGTTTTCTTTTTCTTCTTTTTCTTCAGTGATGCTGATCTCTTCAGGTTGCAGGTAAACAGTTTCGAATCCACCGTTATTCCCTAAGTTTGTCATTCCATCATTACTGTTGCCATTGTTTGTGTTATCGTTATTTGTGATATCACTTCCGTAATTTATCGTCCCTGGATGCCCGTCTCTGTCGTTAACAGAATCAGTTTCTTCCACTCGGAAATTTTCTAATGGTAGTGAGTTAGCTGATTTCAATACCAGTATTATGAAAAAGGCTCGTAAACTAAGTGTAACATAATCCATGTTGCTATTTTTTGAATGTATCAAACAGCAAGTGATTTATTAATATGTATATTTGAGAAAGTGATACCTTTCCAAAAATCAATCCATTACATTAAAATAATTCTCAAAAATTCTCATTATGTGTCTGCACTTCTTTCAAAAATGTGCCGTAAAACATGTTATACCATTGCGCCACAAAATATTTTTCTTTTTTCTTCAGAAGTAATCCTGAAGCAAAATACTGCAAATGAAACAAAAACAAAAAAAGTTAATTGATCATTATCAATCTAGAAGATAATGACAGAAAAACAACCACACTGAATGAAATGATAACAGAAAGACAACCATCCTCAGTGAAATGATAAAGAAAGACAACCATCCTCAGTGAAATGATAATAGAAAGACAACCATCCTCAATGAAATGATAATAGAAAGACAACCATCCTCAATGAAATGATAATAGAAAGACAACCATCCTCAATGAAATGATAATAGAAAGACAACCATCCTCAATGAAATGATAATAGAAAGACAACCATCCTCAATGAAATGATAATAGAAAGACAACCATCCTCAATGAAATGATAATAGAAAGACAACCATCCTCAATGAAATGATAACAGAAAGACAACCATCCTCAATGGAATGATAATAAAAAGACAACCATCCTCAATGAAATGATAATAGAAAGACAACCATGTCCATAATGAAATGATAATAGAAAGACAACCATGCTCAATGAAATGATGATAGAAAGACAACCATCCTCAATGAAATGATAATAGAAAGACAACCATCCTCAATGAAATGATGATAGAAAGACAACCATCCTCAATGAAATGATAGTAGAAAGACAACCATCCTCAATGAAATGATAGTAGAAAGACAACCATCCTCAATGAGACAGTTAAAGAAGAAAAATGTCATCATCGATGAGGTTATACACTACATGTATAAGTACCATCTTCTGTGAAATAAATCTTTATGATATTAGATTACCCTGCTTTCAGAGAAATGCCATGCTCTCAGTCAGGCCACATATAATTGATCTTTAGCTTCTCAAATCCTCCTAAGGCACTTCTTCTAGGGTCGGCCGGTAGGACAAAAAAAAAAGGTTAAATGTGAAAAAAAAAATTTCTTTTTTTTCAATTTTTTTTTCAATCGGCAGGAAATCTATTGTGTCGGCGGTTCCGCGAAGCTAAGAATAAATTATGTGTGGCCTCATGTACATAGAATCCTGGATTTTCCACATTTCTGTTAGACACATTCGGTATGTTCAGAAAGGCAAGTTAATGACAGTTTTCAAACAATTTTGACTGTTCTCTAGACTTTGGACAACTACTTTTTACACCCTAAGGCATTGTGTTCTTCAAGAGAAGGACTTAATTTGTCTTATAGGATTTAAATTCATGAAATGAATTTAAAAATCTTAAAACCTCAGCAAAAATGAGCTGATATAAAATTCATTATAAAAATAAGTAAAGCATGAGTATACAAATATTAGAATAGAATATTTCCTTATGAAATTTCCAGCTTCTATAATTAAATATTGGTGACATGACTATTATATAAGTCCTTAGAACTACGTCATCTCTGTCCTTAAAATCAATCCTAGAAGATTTTCCATCACATTACATATTCCAAAAATCATTTACAGACGACCCAGTATTTTAATTCACAAATAACTTAATTAAAAACTAAAGGAGACAGTATAAGGTTGGCTGTGTGCGTTCCAGAGAAAAAAAGAAGATTAGAATGATACTTAGTTAAATATCTCACCAAAAGTGTAAAAAAAATTATGACAAATAAATACATATTAAAGGTGATTAATGCATGAAGAAATAAGAAAGCGATCATTGTGAAAAAAGAAAAATTATATATACTAGATAAATTACCAGTAAGAAATTGCACTCTTCCAGATGCTAGTGTAATTCCACATATATATAAAAATTATCCCTTGGAATGAAGTAGGGGAAGAGGGGGTGAAAAGTCACAGGGGTAAAAAGTCACAGGCCTTTTTGACCAACTTGCAGTGACCTAATTATTAAGCTTAAATCATCATTTGGGACGCTTTTATGATAAGAAGGTCTGTAGGGAATATGAAAATTATGCTCATTATGCAAAGTGGGTTTTTACCCACCTCATGCATTTTTGGGGTCCCAAACAGGTTTTATCGACTCTGAACTTTCCCTATTAATGTCTGGTAACTGTGACATAGGAAGTTATACTACTGTTTGAAGGTCTTTTGGATATTAGTCTTTCATGCTGTGAACCCATTTTTGGCCATATGGTCACCAAGTTGCCATGATCAAGTGTTGAATTTAAAAAACAGCTGAGGGGTGAAATGTCACACTGTGACATTTCACCCCAGCACTGTGATATTTTATCATAGGGTACTGTGAATTCAATATTCTGTGCTAAGAAAAGTAAAATATTCCACACTTGAGGCTTTTGGCTTACAATCTTATCATCATCCATGATCAATAATACATCTGAGAGATTATTGCATGAAGTTTTCATTTTGCAAAATTTGGGCAATTTCTAACGCAGGCTTTGCTGATGGTGCATTGCCATTGCATGCAGATAGCTTTGGAAGGCTCACTGTAAATTTCATGCACAAGGATGACTATCAAGTCTAGGTCTGCATATTACCTCATATAGTGCTGTATGTTCACAACAATTGCATGTGACTTGTTACCCCGCGGTTGTGACTTCTTGACCCTGGCATGGGGTAAAAAGTCACAGCTGACTTTGCCTTAAATAATTGTGAACTGACTAAAGCCTATTTACAACACAGCAGCTATCATGTGATACAAACATAGTCAACTAAATACTGCATAATTGTGCCAAAGGTCATTCAGATCTAATAAACACCTGCTCTGTTCTGGGGCTTTTTTTGAATTTTGTGACTTCTGACCCCCGCCTCCCCTATGGATTATAACCTTTAGTCCACAAGTTTTTTGGGTTTTGTTTTGGGTGCCTTTTTTTTCTAAAAAAGGGGAAAGAAATAAGAGAATCCTGGAATACGTACAATTAATCCGATTATGAATCCTTCAGTGCGGCTAGATTCGAACAAACTGATTCCTCGAACGGCATAATGACGAAAAATTGGAAAGCATTAAAATGTTGACGGCTCAGGAGTAAGCAAACATAGGGCGCATGCAGAAATGCTCAGAAAAATGGAATAGTCATGAAGTAGGTGGCAGCCATGTAGTTATGAAATATGCAAGGGGATATACCTATGTTTATGCACAAATAAACTTCTATGAGGGTGCATTTATCAGAAGAAAAACAGTCACCCCCATGCTTACAAACAGTCATGCAACAAAGCCAAGGACGTGGCTTGCAAAATAAAGAACCTTTTCATGAAATTGAGAATTTTATGGACTTTCATAAAGTTTTAGATCCAATTTTTAAAAAATAAATCATATCTCATTTTAAAGTGATTCATATAATAGCAATGATAATATTTTATTTTCAGAATAATATATTTCATATTTATATATTTTTTGGACTTTAAGACACAATTAAAAAAAATATTTTGAAATTATTTATATGTATAGGCCTATTATATATGATTCTTTCAATCACAATGATTGACAGTTATATAATTTATACATTTACAAAATGTTTTAGAGTAGCCGAAAACTAGTGCTTACAGAATTGGATTGAAATGTTCTAATAAGCAATTTATGAGGTCATAGCCTATACTTGCAATGCTATCAAAATGAGTGACCAACTGAGTATCCATAAGGTCACAAGTTGCTCAATGACAAGTTGACAGCTTATTTGAATGTGTTTGATAGGGCCTATTGTGAGGTCATTGATGGCCACCAACAGCTTTTCTGTAAGCGCTCTTTTTACATCTACTGTAAAATATTTCAAAAAATTGACACTTTGTAAAAATGGCAAAGAGCAATGAATGAAACAAAATTAAACTAATTTTGGGCTTTGTGTCCTGTATTTATGCACTTGTTAGGCTAATTAGGACAGCAGGACACAGCAATGAGGAGAAGGATGATTGAAACTGCCATCCAACATACATGTTGGCCCAGGTTACCCAGCAAGAGCTAGAATCGAACCCTGGACCTTTGATTGGTAACCCAGCACGCTACCACTGAGGTAACCCTCCTGATCCCCCTAAAAAAGCATAGCACGTATTTCAAAGTTAAAATTGAAGTGAAGCCTCAATGTTAAGGTCCACTGCATTTCTATATATCATATTTACCTGGTAGGCCTAATAGTTTTGATGTAATGCTATTCCAAGTAAACTAAAAATCCAAGGCTTTTCTCTTTTTACACCTAAACAGCAAATTGTTGACTTGAACTGGTGATGTTTTTGGCAAGGGAATGATATTTGAGCATTTAGGCTTCCTTAGCTCAGAAGGCATAGATATGATAGGCATTAGGCAGCAGGGTGAGAAAATGGGCTTCACATGAAAGGTTGGGTCATGATATTTTGCGCAATATGACAATGTTGCCCTGGGTAAGTGGATCCCCACAACAAGTTAAGGGTTCACTCAAAAAGTTTGGGGGAAGGTTAGGGGCCGACCAGACAATGTATTTGGGGGAGAGCTATGACCGGAGTTTACCCGCCACAACTTTTTTTCGCTCGCGAAGCATTGACGAACAATATTTTTCCCACGCGAACGAGCAACAAACTTTTTTTATTGCAATCTTAACATTACGGTGCAGGTGGGGACAATCTTTTTTTTTCGTGTTCTGAACAAACTTTTTTTGTCACAAAAAATCTTTAGTGCCCCCCCCCTAAGATCATCTGGTCGGCCCCTTAGCTTAGTGGTAGCATGTTAGGCCAGCCTACAAATACATGTGCTAATCATTGGGTCCAGGGTTGAAAACCATCTCTTGCTGAATCAACTTTCGCCTCATCGTCTACCATCCTCATTAAAATTTTACAGACAGGACAGCATGCTATTCTCGTTGACAAACAAACATCATTGTTGTAGGGTGCTGGTGATATTTACAAGACTGCCAGTCTCATTGAACTGATGTCAGAAGGACCTTCATGATATTGGCAAGCAACCATCCTCATTGAAGTGATATTGAAAAGACTACCATCCTCATTGAAATGACATTGATAAAACTACCATCCTCATTGAAATGATATTGACAAGACTACCATCCTCATTGAAATGACATTGACAAGACTACCATCCTCATTGAAATGACATTGACAAGACTATGCCATCTTCATTGAAGTGATATTGACAAGACTATACCATCCTCATTGAAGTGATATTGATAAAACTACCATCCTCATTGAAATGACATTGACATGACTGTCATCCTCAGTGAAATGACGTTGACAAGACTACCATCCTCATTGAAATGATATTGACAAGACTACCATCCTCATTGAAATGATATTGACAAGACTATACCATCCTCATTGAAGTGATATTGATAAAACTGCCATCCTCATTGAAATGGCATTGACAAGACTACCATCCTCATTGATATGGCATTGACAAGACTACCATCCTCATTGAAATGACATTGACATGACTACCATCCTCATTGAAAAGATATTGACATGACTACCATCTTCATTGAAGTGATATTGACAAGACTATACCATCCTCATTGAAGTGATATTGATAAAACTACCATCCTCATTGAAATGACATTGACATGACTGTCATCCTCAGTGAAATGACGTTGACAAGACTACCATCCTCATTGAAATGACATTGACTTGACTAACATCCTCATTGAAATGACATTGACAAGACTTGACATTGACAAGACTACCATCCTCATTGAAATGATATTGACAAGACTACCATCCTCATTGAAATGACCTTGACAAGACTACCATCCTCATTGAAATGACATTGACAAGACTACCATCCTCACTGAAATGATATTGACAAGACTACCATCCTCATTGAAATGACATTGCCAAGACTACCATCCTCATTGAAATGACATTGACAAGACTACCATCCTCATTGAAATGATATTGACAAGACTACCATCCTCATTGAAATGACATTGACAAGACTACCATCCTCAGTGAAATGATATTGACAAGACTACCATCCTCATTGAAATGATATTGACAAGACTACCATCCTCATTGAAATGATATTGACAAGACTATACCATCCTCATTGAAGTGATATTGACAAGACTACCATCCTCATTGCAAAGGCATTGACATGACTGCCATCCTCATTGAAGTGACATTGCCAAGACTACCATCCTCATTGAAGTGACATTGACAAGACTTCCATCCTCATTGAAATGATGTTGACAAGACTACCATCCTCATTGAAATGATATTGACAAGACTACCATCCTCATTGAAATGACATTGACAAGACTACCATCCCCATTGAAATGACATTGACAAGACTACCATCCTCATTGAAATGATATTGACAAGACTACCATCCCCATTGAAATGACATTGACAAGACTACCATCCTCATTGAAATGATATTGACAAGACTACCATCCTCATTGAAATGACATTGACAAGACTACCATCCTCATTGAAATGACATTGACAAGACTACCATCCCCATTGAAATGACATTGACAAGACTACCATCCTCATTGAAGTGATATTGATAAACTACCATCCTCATTGAAATGATATTGACAAGACTACCATCCTCATTGAAATGACATTGACAAGACCACCATCCCCATTGAAATGACATTGACAAGACTACCATCCTCATTGAAGTGATATTGATAAACTACCATCCTCATTGAAATGACATTGACAAGACTACCATCCTCATTGAAATGACATTGACAAGACTACCATCCTCATTGAAATGATATTGACAAGACTACCATCCTCATTGAAATGACATTGACAAGACTACCATCCTCATTGAAATGATATTGACAAGACTAACATCCTCATTAAAAGGACATTGACAAGACTATACCATCCGCATTGAAGTGATATTGATAAAGCTACCATCCTCATTGAAATGACATTGACAAGACCACCATCCTCATTGAAATGATATTGACAAGACTATACCATCCGCATTGAAATGATATGGACAAGACTACCATCCTCATTGAAATGATATGGACAAGACTAAAATCCTCATTGAAATGATATGGACAAGAATACCATCCCCATTGAAATGATATGGACAAGACTAACATCCTCATTGAAATGACATTGACAAGACTACCATCCTCATTGAAATGATATTGACAAGACTACCATCCTCATTGAAATGATATTGACAAGACTAACATCCTCATTGAAATGACATTGACAAGACTACCATCCTCATTATAATGATATATTGACAAGACTACCATCCTCATTGAAATGATATTGACAAGACTACCATCCTCATTGAAATGATATTGACAAGACTACCATCCTCATTGAAATGATATTGACAAGACTACCATCCTCATTGAAATGACATTGACAAGACTAACATCCTCATTGAAATGATATTGACAAGACTACCATCCTCATTGAAATGACATTGACAAGATTACCATCCTCATTGAAGTGATATTGACAAGACTATCATCCTCATTGAAATGACATTTGCAAGACTACCATCCTCATTGAAATGACATTGACAAGACTACCATCCTCATTGAAATGACATTGACAAGACTACCATCCTCATTGAAATGACATTGACAAGACTACCATCCTCATTGAAATGATATTGACAAGACTACCATCCTCATTGAAATGACATTGACAAGACTACCATCCTCATTGAAATGATATTGACAAGACTACCATCCTCATTGAAATGATATTGACAAGACTACCATCCTCATTGAAATGACATTGACAAGACCACCATCCCCATTGAAATGACATTGACAAGACTACCATCCTCATTGAAGTGATATTGATAAACTACCATCCTCATTGAAATGATATTGACAAGACTACCATCCTCATTGAAATGACATTGACAAGACTACCATCCTCATTGAAATGATATTGACAAGACTACCATCCTCATTGAAATGATATTGACAAGACTACCATCCTCATTGAAATGACATTGACAAGACCACCATCCCCATTGAAATGACATTGACAAGACTAACATCCTCATTGAAATGATGTTGACAAGACTACCATCCCCATTGAAATATTGACAAGACTACCATCCTCATTGAAATGATATTGACAAGACTACCATCCTCATTGAAATGATATTGACAAGACTACCATCCTTGTTGAAATGACATTGACAAGACTAACATCCTCATTGAAGTGATATTGACAAGACTAACATCCTCATTAAAAGGACATTGACAAGACTATACCATCCTCATTGAAGTGATATTGACAAGACTAACATCCTCATTGAAGTGATATTGACAAGACTAACATCCTCATTGAAATGACATTGACAAGACTAACATCTTCATTGAAATTACATTGACAAGACTACCATCCTTATTTAAATATTTTTGCCAGACATCCATCCTCGTTGAAATTGTGAAAGGAATGTAGAAAACTTGTGATCACCATTGCCACTTCACAACCCAGGAATTCAACCAAACGCCACTATAAATTGAAGCAAGTAAAGTTAAGAAAACTATAAATTTGATAATTTATTTAAACATTCAACAGACTGTACATTTTATAATAAATATTATTTACAATATTTATAAACAGGTTTGCTAATATTTTCACAGTCAATTTGGCGAGCTTTTCATTAGGCTCTTATATTCTTATAAGACATTTTTCTCGGTCGTTTCGCCGCATAACTGCCACTAAAGTGTCTTGAAACATTTCAAGTTCATTTCTCGTTCAAGTCTTCCAACGTGACGGTTTGTGCGTCACTGTGGTCGCTATGCACGGTGATCAACGGAACAACGGATAAATCATCCGGAGATGTCGTTGGACCTTCTTCCATTTCGTCCGCTGAGAGGAGCCATACTTGTTCCGCGGGAGCCTCAGTTGCTTGATTGGCACTTGCTATAGCAGCTAAAGGAGTCGCAGCGGAAATAAGACCATGCAGAACTGAGGGGTTTTGATTCCATGAGTTGGACTTTGAAGCTGCAGATGAATTCACTGAATTATTATTCTCAGACTTAATATCACGATTGGACGTTTTCCCTTGGACAGCATTTCCAGGATTGGTGGTGTTCACGGTTTTAGCTGGTTGACTTTTATCTCCACCCACTCCACTCTGGTTCAACGTGCGATTGGATCCTTTATTGGTCGAGGAGACTTTGGCCTTGTTCTTTTCAGCATTGTCCAACTTCTTTTGTTGGTTCACCTCTGCCACTCCCTTCTCGTTGTGTCGAATGGCGTTCATCAAATCGGCCCTCTCATTGGTGCGTGCTGGGTCTTCGGGTAAGACATTCTTCCTCGTACAGAGGGTCCAATAGTAGACAGCCAAGATGCCGATGTAACATAAGCACACTGAGATGGTGAAGACTAAGCCCTGTTGTAGCGCAATGTCATTCTCCAACGTGTTGTTGAAGTGCACCGTTGGTCGAGGACCGGTTGGACGAATGTAAGCTGGCTGAGCCTTCGGTCGTTGGTTTGAGTTGGTGCTATTATTCTCCTTGTCTGAAAAACAAGTCATTTTGGACATTTTAATCAACATGAAAAGTTTCCGCATGGCCAAATCTTGGCATGCTTTAACTTATGAAGTTGTTCATCTTTCTTCAATTTGAATTTACCAATAGTTTATAGCATGGTCAGGAGCACATATATTGAGGCCAAAAAACTGTTTAGGGGCCTAACTGTTTGTACCATTTCGGCGGTCGATCCGAGATGCTAAAAATATTTTATTCAGGCCTTAGAACCCTTTATGCTATAGATTCAAAATGACATAATGCAAGTTAGAACCCTCTGATACTGTGTCCAAATAAGTCAAAGATAATATCTTTTTAACCCTCAAATTGCCACGATAAATGAAAATAAATTACTTCCGGAAATTCTGATCGCTCCATTTTGAGATGAATTGTTTGCGAGTCCGAAAAATAACGAAATGGAAAAATTCTTTGTTATCATGGCAACCGTAACCATGGCAACTTAAAATTTCACAAGGGATCATAATTTTGTACCCTGGAGATCTGTGTTTAATTTCACAGCTCTCTTCAACAGTTTCTTCTGGACAGCATAAGCCTATAAATCAGATTTTTGTTACCCAGTGTTGAGGTGGGCGTCTGCCAATAAGCTTATCGCAAAAATGTGATGTGCTGTCGCCCGCTACCATATAGAGTTCAAGGGACTACCATGACCGATTTGGTATCTTGTATGATCAGCATGAATTGCACCATAGCTGAAATTGTGTCGTGATCCTGAAAGTGAAAAAAGGAAGACAGTCAGGTTATCTCTTTAATAAAAATATCAAAAGCTATAGATTTGCAAATTGTAAGTAAGTAGAGTATATTTATTGCAACAGATGTGGATAAATCATATTGTAGAACTATTGCAATTATATGAGACAAGGACAGCTCTCAAAATTTACCTTTTAATGACGCAGAATGACACGGAGAAGAGCCATGGACAGAAAATGAAGTTCTGCAAGACAACGTGACAATAAAACCAGACTACAGAATTATAAAGTTTATTATGATAATTTTAGTATATATACATGACATTACATTGCATGTATATCCTTTTCAAATACGCAAATGTCGAAGTAGGTTCACTGTAAACTTTGAATTTTGAGTCAGCTTACATGAACGAGTGAGATTTATGCACATTTCCTTTCAGCTAACATAGGTTTTCGTTTTAAGTTAGGCTTATGAAAATGGAGAGATTATCATAAAGCTAAGACAACAAGATGCGTCAGCTCAAATAAATTGTGCCACCATCTCACTCACTCATTTTAGCTGATTCAAAATTTCGAAGTTTAGTGTTGGCACTGTGTTGCAATAATAGTAATGACAAAGTTGGACACTGTCTCGGTTAATTACTATCAGTCTCATAGGGTTCTATTATTTATGTCATTTTGACCCTTTAGAATGAAGGGAAATTGAAGGGATCTAACTGACACCTGCTGAGTGTTTTAAGTCGATATAGCCCAATAAGGTGCTGCAGAGGCGTAAAACACAAACACACAAACACTGAGTGTTTTAAGTGAAGTCTTTGGTCATTGCATAAGAGGGCTCAGGTCCAAAAGCGGTCATAATCAGTGGTGGATCCAGACAGGCAGTTTAGGGGGCCCGGATGTCGTTTTGGCATTCGCAGGTGAATGAAAATCCATTTTTTGTAAAATTTGGTGCTTTAGTTTAGTTGCCATCGTACTTCTCCTAATGCAGTGCCAAAATCTCAAGATTTTGCATGGGAAGACCCATGACCCATGCTACTGCATGGGTCCCAGTGCTATATCAAACTTTACTTAAGTGGTGATCAATAGTTTCAATTTATGAGACTTGTCTGACAAGATCCCCCATATTTTAAGAAGAGTAACCTAGCCGACAAGACTTCATAAAAGTCACTTTTTAGGCCAAAAATCAGGAAACCTGAAATAGAACTCACACTTTTCCTTCAACGCTCGCAAAATTTTTAAAAAGGCATACCAATAAAGGTCTCTCAATCGGGGATTTGGAAAACTGCGCATGTTCTATTTAAAAAATATTGGCAATGTTCCAACGTGCCCTGAGGTCCAACGTGCCCCGGTCTCCCCTACATTTGAAGCGCTGGAATTATTTAAATTACGCTTCATTTATATTCCCTATATATGCAAATTCAAACACTCCAAACATGCTCCCTCATAGAAAAGTATAGGCTTTTTGCAGTACAATCGGAGTACATTTGATAATTTAAATAATTCGAGCGCTTCAAATGTACTCTTTTTTCCTCTGGGTTACCACGTAAAAAAGTGCGTATAACCCTGCCATTTCCAAAAATCTACAAATAAGTTAAGAAAACAATATGTCAGAAACAGATTTACCTGAAGTATATGTATTCGGCCGCTTTAGCAAGGATGACGCTTTGTCCATAGGGTGTTCCTCATTAAAGTCATGTGACTTTATTGTAGGCGTAGTAGTCGTAACATTTTTAGTGGGGGCTCCAGAAAGTCCAGAAGTTTTAGGCATTTTTGCAGCGTAGTTCTTCTGCTCAATTTTGGGGCGGACACCGGACAGTCCTGGACTTATAGGCATTTTCGCAACATAGGTCTTCAGTGCATTTTTAGAGGGGACACCAGAAAGTTCTGAAGTGATAGGCATTTTTGCAGCGTGGTTCTTAAGCGCAATTTTGGAGGGAACACCAACAAGTCCTGAAGTTATAGGCGTCTTTGCAGCATTTTTAGAGGGGACACCAGAAAGTTCTGAAGTTATAGGCCTTTTTGCAGTGTGGTTCTTCAGCGCATATTTAGAGGGGACACCAAAAAGTCCGCGACTTTTAGGCCTTTTTGCAGTGTGGTTCTTCAGCGCATATTTAGAGGGGACACCAAAAAGTCCTGGAGTTATAGACAGTTTTGCAGCATTTTTAGAGGGGGGACCAGAAAGTTCTGAAGTTAAAGGCCTTTTTGCAGCATGGTTCTTCAGGTCTTCATTAGGCCTGTCAACGACATCAGGTTTTTTGGCCTCCGCTAACTTCTTGGCGATATTTATCAGATATAGGGGGAGTTGCGATTGCACTACTACTCTGTTCTCGTACTGCTCCGTCGAGTTTAGTTCCAGTGTAGCATTGACCACCTCTGAAGAGTTCCCACAATGTCGGACAGAACAAATCTTTTTTTGGAACGTTCTGCCATGGCAGTCGGGCCTTTGGGATGAAGCATTTCTTTCGAGGCTGCATACCCTCGTCCGAATTTTTACGCCTTTGCCACATGACGCAGAGCACTCACTCCATGGACTCCATGCTTCCGAGCGTCCCCCGGAATGGCTGCCATCTAGCAAATCAACTGCAATTAAACAGACAAAATCAAACTTTAGGGGGAGACAATTTAATGTCCGGGGGGGACAATTTTGTTGAAATAGATGAATTCTTTTTGGGCAGTCATGAAATAGATAATTACTGCCATGGGTATATCTTAATAAGCAAGCTTGATTTAGGAATAAACGGAAATTAAATGTTCGCCCCCTTTCAAAGAAGTTTTATTGTAGATCTAGTAGGGCAATTAAACAGCAACTGACAAAAAACATCAGAGGACTTCAGTAGACAGTGTTAAGTGTTCTAGTCCTTTTCCTCATTCGAAACCCATTGTGTGGAGGAATCAAGCAGCATAGGTGTAGGAGGTCAATTAATTTTTGGGGGGCTGCTCCAAACATATTGCCCAAATAGGCCTAGTCCCAAAAATATTAAATTGACAAAATTTAAAAATAGGCAGGTAAAAATAGCCAGGTATCATTCAGTATAGCGAGCCATGGTGACGTCATCAGCAAACCTGTTTATTTGACCCCAGACACAATGATTTTACGCAGTCAGCGCTTGACAACAGATTATTGTAGTGATGCTAAAAGTCATAAGGGACCGTTCAGAATTTATTACTGGGCGGGGGGTGGGGTGGGAGTTTTGGCCGAGGGGGTACTAACTTTTCACGTTTGTTTCAAAGGGGTGGGTATTAATTTTTGACAACACTTCCAAGGGAGTAAGAAACTTTAACAAAGAAAAATGTTAAAAAACATGCATAAACTCTTTTTTATTTGGACTTTATGTGCAAAAGTCCGCGAAATGACGCGAATCTGTATGCTTGGCTGTGTATAACAGTATATATGTGTGTATTGCTTTGTATGTTGAGGGGGGGTACTAAAAATATGCGTGAAACCTGAGGGTGGGGTACTAAAAATCCGCATGAAACTCAAGGGGGGGGGGTATCAATTTTTGACTGGAAGTTCCACCAAAACTCCCATCCCCTACCCCAAAACATAAATTCTGAACGGTCCCTAAATCTATCAAAAAAAGTAAGTTTTAGTTAAGTTTTGATTAAATTGTTATATAAAGGTAATTTGGCAGGGGTTTGGGGCAGTAGCCCCGGACTTTACCATGGAAACGTCGAAACACAATAGTTTTTACTTACCATAGGCCTATATGGTCATTTTCACTGCCCGCTACAGTGAATTTTTTCCAAATAGGCCTACTGAAAATTATCAAAATATATATATATTGGCGTACAGCTACGCTTCTTGCAATAAATTGTTACACTACCCGTGGCGTGGTTCTTGATTCATGGACAGTACTGGTATATTCTCCTTGACCAGGTACCTCGACCATGGTCCCTGGGTTACCGGTAGTCCTTGACTTCGAAAAACCATACATTTTCAATTACAGGCCTAATTGTACAGTGTTGCAAACTTGCAAAACGTCTGTATTTGCACAAAAACTATTGACTGTTGTTGTTGACATTTATTTTTCAAAACAAAAGTCAAAACAGTGCAGTGACTTTTCACTGCACTGTGACACTGACAATCATGCAGCCTCTCGGAATTATTCTCATCAGTAGGAAAAATTTATGGACTCACCATTGATCAAACACAAACAGCCAATGAAAAGCCATGTTGTCATCATACTGGCCAAAAATAAACGGTCAAAACCATTTTCAGTCAAGCGCAGCCATTTTGCATTGTTCTAAAGGAAATGGTGACGTCATCGCCGTGGCGTCATAAAGGCACTTTCCAGCAGGTGGCTGTAAGACAGCAGCTCCACCTAGATTGAGATTGGATTTATATAAATTTGCCTTACTGACTAATAAAAGATATAAAATTGATGCCAACTATATATATTGTAACACATTGATAAGATGTAAAAGGAGGATCGAGGGAAAGGAAGGTAGAAAGGATTCAAAAGGAGAATGGAAGAAAGTAATGAAGGAAAACGGAAAAAGGAAAAAAGGCAGGAAATGAGAAAGGAAAGTAGAAAGAAAAAAGAAAGGAAGAAGAACAGAGAGAAGAGCTGAGAAGAAAGGAAGGAACGGAAGAAGGAAAGAAAAAGGAAGAAAGGAAAGAAGGAAGCAAGGAAAGAATGAAAGAAGGAAGCAAGGAAAGAAGGAAGGAAGGGAAGAAAGGAAAGAGAAAAGAAGGAAGGAAGGGAAAAAATGAAAGGAAAGAGGGAAAATCGGAAGGAGGAAAGGAAGGAGGAAAAGAAAAAAGGAAGAAAAAGAAGGAAGTGAAGGACAAAAGACAGAAAAGAAGGAAGGAAAAGGAAGAAAGAAAGATAGGAATCAAGGAAGTATGAACAGTTAAGAAGAGAGATGAGAGGGAGGGAAAAAAGGCAGGGAGGAAGGAAGGAAGATAGAAAGAAAATACAAAAAACAGGGACAAAAAGCAGAAAGGAGGGTAGAAAGGGCAGAAAGGAAGCATGCGAGAAAGGAATGGAGGAAGGAAGAAGAAAGACAGTCTGTCTGCGCCTTTTTGTGTGAAACGGAATTTGCTGTTATTCTTCTCTTTACTTCCTTTTCTCCTCTGCTTTACTTTTTTCTTCCCAACCAGCTTTCATTCCGTGCTTCCTTCCTACTTTGGTCCTTCCCAGAGGGAAAAAAGAGTAGGCCTACGCCTGCAGTACAGAAACAGTACAAAACTAGAACTCGTGTCGCAAGCGGAACGTAGATGAAGGTTTCGCAGCATCTGTTTCTTATTCCTTCCAGTTGTTGTGAACCAAGTTTGATGACATGTAAATGTAAATGAGATGAAATCATCTTGTTTGCTGCCTTGTCATCGCTGAAAAATACTGCCTTGGACCACTGATAATATTGCTCATTACAGTTGAAGGTTCTGCCCTCCATAGTAGTGCAGGAGCATGTGTTGCATATTTAGATTTGGCTCACTTCGCTTGTAAATTTTTGGCACCATATATCAAATCGAAGCTTAGGGTGTGTAGATTCATAAAAAATATGGTGCCATTTTTTTCTCGGCATTCTAAGGGGTAAAATCCAAGATGGCGTCCAAGATGGCTGCCGATGATGTTTTTCTTCATATCTCTGCTTGTATTCATGGTATATTAAAAATTAAAAAGTTGATATTGATGTTTTTGGGGTCAAGGAATCCAATAAAGACCACCCCAAGCTCCTATCTTGGTTCAAAAATTGAATATCATGCAAAATTGTATTAAAATTGATATAAATTTAAGAATGTTTGACTTATCTCATTTGCGGTATTCCTTTCTTGCATTGTGAAACACAATTTGTGATAGGCTATATGAAATATTGTGCCATAACCTGTTTTCACAGATAGACCATCTGCCAACATATATACTAAGAAGATACAAAAGGATTTGAATAATTACAAGCAACTGTGCATTTGTAACAAGGACATGCCTATGACGCAACTAATTTGACCAAATAATGTAGCAGAATTTGTCTTAATCACTACTTGGCCATTCATTACAGCTCTGTTCAATCAAATTTATAAGATATGGTGTTCATTTGAAATTGCAACATTCTTTCTGGTGTCTTTCTGTATCTCATCTGCATGTTTCGTGCAAGAAATGAGCCCACAGTACCTGCTTATTTTACACCAACACTTCCAGGGCCTCTGTGAGTCATGTGGCTCTCTCGAAATTTTTCCCAGCTTAAACCATAATGTACATTATTTCAAAGCTGCTCCCAAGAGGCCCAAGAAGAACTGAAAACTCCCTTTTGTCATTTCTTAGTTAAAGCATGTCTGGTCAAGTGTAGTATCCAAGAGTCAGGGATTGTCAGTGACTTCCACGGACTAAATAAGCCAGCCAATCCTTAACCTTATTCAGGTGGAGAGGTTACTCACTTGCTATTTACTTCACCAAGCCAGATATACTATATTTGAGCCGGAATATCCTAGCTCTGCTATAAGTGTAGGGAAAACTAATATATTAATTTAGTGCAGTCAAAGAATGAGAGAAGCAAAATTTCATCAGAATATTCTTTAAATGGTGGGAGTTGCATGACTAAATTTATGTCAGGGATGAATGATCAAGGTATGAGAATAGGAGAGGGGAATGAAGTTAAGGGATTGAGAGACTAGAGGCACCTGTATATGATGCATTAAGTGATGAGACAGGGATTAAAGTGGTTAGGAGACAAGAGAGGGAGGAGGCAAGAGTGATAGTGGAAGAGAGAGAATGGATGAATGCATAATTAAGCTAGGGAGGTGCGGAGACCTACAGCATACTGGGAAGGAAGTAAGAGCTGGTTAAGCTTAGACAGGAGCCATAAAGGGACAGTCATATAAAATGATTATGGAGGAAGATTGCAAATAGGCATATATTAGATAGAAGGAAGCGCGAGGAGAACGTAGAAAAGAGGGGTGGGCTGTCGGGATGAGGTAGAATGGGTGTTCAAAGCAGATATGAGAAGGAGAAGGCAGAGTAGGAGGAGACAGATGGAGGAGACAATAGCTGTCAAGGTGTGCAGAGCGGAGCTATAAAAGTGGTAGAAAGGGAGAGTCAGAGAAAAGGTAGAAGAAGCACAGAGAGAAAATGAAAAGAGGTAGTGTGGGGGAGAAAATACCCTTTATTAGGGCGGAGGCAAAAACATTGATGGCAGAAAGAGGTAGTCAGAGATAAGAGGAACAATACGGACTAGGAGGGGGGGATTTAGGAAGTAGACAAAGAGAGGAGCCAGTATAAGGGGGGAAGAGGGAATACCTGTCAGGGTGGAGGAAAGAGCTGGTGACCGGGTGGAAGCAGAGAGCTCCGAAATGGAGAGTCAAAGAAAAGAGGGCAGAGGCGAGGAGGCATACATTTGGCACGAGGTAGGGGGAGGAGGGAAAACTTATCAGGGAGGAGGAAAGAGCTATCAGGGAGGAGTTAAACAGGGGTAGGCAGAGATAATGGAGGCAGAATGGGAGAAACATAAGGAAGGAAAGCATTGATGTTGGGAAGGAGGCAAAAGCCAGGCAGGAGGCAAAATGGACAGAGGAGAAGTAGCAGGCAGAGGGTATACCGGAGTAAGGGCGGTGTTGACTAATTTTGTTGTGCTGGTATACCCCTTTCAGCCAAGAAGCTCTTCCTCCTTCCTTGTTGAGGAAGCTGCACATTTATTTTCACAACCCCCTTATTAGGGTGATGCAGATTGCACACAAAAAAATTAGCTTTTGAATTTTCAATGGGGCACCCCCCAAATATGTTTCAATATATGAAAAAAAAAATTCAGTAAAAATTTGAGCCAAATCGGACAAATTTTAGAGGGTGCTACCGCAATTTGAAATATTACATTGTATTGCAATGGGCGAAATCCCAGTTTTATGGGTGCTGGGTGAAGGAAATTGCATTTACCACAAAAGGCCTGGAATCTGCTTCATACTAATAAAAAAAAAGAAACACAGGTGAATATTTTGCGATTTCTTGTGACAGTCAGGTCGCAGATACATTTTTACTATCAGAAAAAAATAATCTGCATTCTCTGGAAGATTGGCCTTGATTTTGGGGAAATTTGGGCCAAGAAAAGCCTAGAAAATCCTGGAATTTGATTCCAAAAATGCTGCAGACATCCTGCCCTCAACACAAAGAGACTGCAATGCAAGGGCAATAATGTTCTTCTAAAAATTGAGTTATAAAATACAAGAACTTTTCTGCTGTCAGACTTGACTTGTGTTGTGCTGGTATACCCCGGCTGACTTGACTTGTGTTGTGCAGTTGATGTTGACAGGCTAGTAACTGTTACTGTATCCACATATTCATAACATGTTGTCAAGGACCAACCACTGGTATTTTCATTTTATGCACAATATTTCATTAACGTCTCTCTACTCAATCACCCTTAAATTAACAAAATATGAATGCACTATTGCAATGCGCTGAGTGCCTTATTTGGCTGTCCTATCAAGATGTGTGTGCAGAAGAAAATTGTGAAATGCTAATCTAGTGCTTTAATAAAGCACATAGAAGCTTGAAAATGATCTTATAAAATGCCTTGTATTTTTAGCTGTCAACCCCCACAGGCACTCTCCAGCATTAGGTGATGTTCAGTAGGAAAAATATAGTAACTTAATACAGACAGTACAAGCTGTCAGTTCTGGTGACTGCCTGTGCAACCCCTTCCACAATTTTCCCGAGTTTTTCATTGTAAATAGCTAAAAAGTGAGTTACAAAGACAAAAGTGAGACACCAGTTGGTAAACATATATCAAGATGCCTGGGGTTATTTCTAATATAATTTTCCGTTCAGATAAATGTCCCTGCAATAATTCCATTCATTTAACATCATAATATCAAAGCCACTATATGTACATTGTTATTTTTATTCTTTTAAAATATGTTCACTGCCATATTTGCCTGATAACTGCCGTTGAGTCTGTCCGTTTGTACAGTGTGACTCTGCAGGCTGGCTTGGTAGTCATCAAAGAAACTGAATTGTACAGCAAAAAACATTGTAACAAAGAGTGTGCAGCTGTGGTTCATGATAAATTTTAATTGAGTGGATTGCCTCCCCCCAAAGATGGCATTGATTGCTATGAGAAAGTTCACTTTTACAATGGCCTTCAATGATGTGGGACTTCTTAAGCCCCTTTCACACAGACAAGACTTTGACAAGAGTATGTTGGCAAGAGCAAACTATCAGAAATCGTGAATTCACTCCCAGAGCATAGTTTTCACTCTCAAGAGTGAAAATTTCACTCCCAGAGTAACATAAGATGCTCCCAGATCATTGCCACACTCGTGGAAAACTCTTGGAACATTTTGAACAGTTTAAAATTTTCTGAGAGTATAGAATTGATCTGAGAGTGAAATTTTTACTCTGGGAGCATCTACTTTTGCTCTGGGAGTGTCAACTTTCACTCTGGGAGCAACATTTTCACTCTGGGAGTGAAAAGCTATACTCTGGGAGTTAATTCACGATTTCTGAATTTTGCTCTTGCCAAGGTACTCTTGGGTTACTCTTGGCTGTGTGAAAGGGGCATTAGAAGGTGTTAATTGAAATATACTAACTCAAGGTGTGAATGTAATGGCAAATTGGCTAATTGGTGAAGTCTTGATTGCTATTCTGAATTGCCTGACATGGCAAAGGGACAAATATATTGGCCTATGCATTTTCAACGAATTCTCAGCAATTAATTGAGATATCTTCATGAAAAAACGAAATCATAAAGATTAAGGCACCAGGCTTGAAAAGAGCCAAAAATTCTAATTCTAGCCCTAATAGAAGTGTCCGAAAACTATCGGGAAGGCATCGAACCTGTTTCGGCCAATCAGAGGGCAGTAAAACAATAACAAAAATATTTCTATTTCCTGTTTTGCCGTGATTTGGTTGAAACTAAAAACTTAAATTGTAATTAAACAAGACGCAAGAGACACAAGGCGAGCTACTACGCCCTTTTTATGCCCCATATAAGTTCATAGAATGCAAAAAAACCTTTGAAAAGTGCCCCATTCTCTTGGAATAGCCATCCAAAATTCTAGCCAGTCCACTACGGAAAACAAAGGGGCAAAACCCCCAAATATCCTACAGAGAGAATCGCACTGTTGGTTCCTCATTGGCCTGGCTGCCCAGAAGCTCCTCCCAGACACAGTCATCTCCGTGGCAACAGAAAATAAACATTCCATTTCGTTGAAAACAGGTCTGCCACTAAAATAAAACCAGGCACAATAGACGCAAAAGGTGAGAGGATACTTCAAGTTATGAAATTATGTGTTCATTGTACGAAAAACAAGCTTCTAAAAGTGCCCCTTTCTTTTCCATGCTTAAGCCAAAGTTTAGGCCACGCCCACTCTCATCAGACCGATTCCAAGGATGAAGGTTGTAAACCTTCATCAATAAGTGTATCCCATATGGTATTGGAGTACATTAGAAGTACAAAAGAAGTACATTGCCCAATGAGGATTTGCATGGTTTAGAGACTTTTTAACACAAAACTTGCATTTGAAGTACAAATGCACTATTTTCGCAGTACAAATGCAGTATTTTCCCGACCCCGGGACACATTGGGATGCCATTGAAAAAAAATTAAGTTAACTGTTCCAATTAGCCAGCCATCCACACTCCACAGTACGTACCTGTCGTACCATGATCAATATGTCAATTGCGTAACGATCACATAATTTTGCTTTTGGTCTGTATTTAAGAATCTAGATAAACAATGCTTCCACTTCTGGCTAAATGCTTACAAACGTTGTCACATTATTTTGCTTTAGGTCTATGACTTTAAGAATTTAGATATTAAAACGATGTTTCCATTTATTGGTAAATGCTTACAAACTTTGTATGTATTCTCCATTGGAAAAAATAATGTGAGGGCATTTATTTGACTTGCTATGATAACCAAAAATAAATTTAACACAAGTATTCAATGGAAAAAGTTATAGACTGTGTGACTTTTTCCCAGAGCAAAAAAGAGTATGTTCGCAGCACAGAAACAGTACAAAATCAGTATATCCCATAATGGTATTGGAGTATATAAGAAGCACAAAAGAAGTGCTTTGCGCAATGATGATTTGCATGGTTGAGAGACTTTTCACACAAAATTGGCATTTGATGTACAAATGCTGTACTTCCGCAGCACATTTACTGTACAAAAGGAGCACATTTGAAGTGCTTAAATTATTTAAATGCCTCATTTATACTCCCGATATGCAGATCCATACGATCCAAAGATACTCCCTTGCAGGGAGTATAAAAATAGCATACTTGCAGTACAATCAGTACATTTTGATGTATCTAAAATTCATCGTTAATTTTATAGACCACATTAGTTCCTCAGCCAAATCAATGTAATCGAAATAACTACACATAATTACTTAAGCCTACAGAAAAAAAGAAGACTGGAATAATATATCTGATTTGTACTTTTTGCCGCTATTAATAGTAAAACATTAGTATCTAAAACTATGGAAATTATGCCAGTAATGATCTATAGCAATTAAAAACCTGGACACACCTGCACATTTTCCGAGTTCTGGAAGTGAACATGACTCACATGTGACTCAATCTAAGCAGCCTAAGTCAAAGAAGTATAAATTCAGTACACAAAATGTTCAAATGAAATTTAGAAGTTAGAGGAGCACGTTTGCAATACGTGATTATTCAAATTGTGTCACTAGAAGTATAAAATCAGTATGCAATTTGCATAGAAGCGCAAAATCAGTATAATGGAGTACATTTTCAGCATGGGTCGACATACCTACTGCTCTTGTACTGATTTTGTATTTCCTCACTGAGAGGTTGTACTGCTTTCATACTTCTTTTTGTGCTGGCTTTACAGCACAAAAAGGAGTACATTTGAAGGGCTAGAATTGTTTAAATTACTCTTCATTTATACACCCTATATACAAATCCATAAGCTCCAAACATGATCCCTTGTAAGTATAGGCTTTTTTGCAGTACAATCGGAGTAGGTACATTTAGTAATATAAATACACCGCATCTGACGAAATTACGCAACAATGTTATTTCATGGTTATACAAAAACTGTTGAGCCCAGCAGTGTATCCTTTTCACATAATCATTGGATTGGTCTGAGAAATATTCCACGTGACTTTTATCAAGTGTCGTTCAGGCATAGTTGAGTTGTGCCATATATTCAAATATTTTGGTGTCTGACGAAATTATGAAAAAGCAACATGGTTAGTGGAAAGACAGTATGAAAGTTTAATTTTCAAATAATTGCGCTCAAAACATTAGCGTTACATCATTTGGCAACTATTCATGTCAAAAAATTTTGCTTACTTGCAGTAATTGCCAAGCAATATGCACAAATTGCCTCCATTGGAATAGCATTGATTTTGCATATTTTTTTCCAATTTATGCTCCCCGAAACCTCAAAATGGTTCCAATCACTTGAAACATGCTTCTAGCAGTCACCTAATTCTGTCTAGTTAGCTGCGTGAAAAGGAAACTGAAGTAATATCTCTGACTTTGAAATGGCTGGCAATCAAACATTATTTCCGCGACCTGCCATTGGAATTTCATTGTGTTTACGATGTGCAGTGTCTTATTCAACAGTTTGTCAATTCCTAATGCACAACTTATCTCTCAGTTTAACTGAACTTAATTGATATCATATGGCAACTTTTGAAGGCATTTTTAAAAGGATCAGAACTTTTTGGAGATTATGAAGATCATAAATTTGCACTTCAGCAAAGCCTTCAGTGAATAAGTCAGACACACCCCCAAGATTGACCAATGAACATGAATTCAAGCATGTTATGCAAATGAGGACGATAACGTCTATTCACTAATTTCAGTCAGTCGTACGGGTACGAATCCAACGGCAATCGACAGATCTCTCCGAGATCTTTAAAATAATAGGTATTACATCTCTGAGGACCCAATAGTTTCCTCGCAAATCGCCGGTAAAGTTTTGAACTGAAGAGAAATCCTGCACGCTGATTGGCTGAGACGCTCTGACGCAAAATATAATGATAATATGCGACGATGGAGGGATTCGTCTAGGGTAGATTCTCTGGGTGTAAATTTGAGAAAAATACGCAAAATCAATGTTATTCCAATAGAGGCAATTTATGCATATTGCTTGGCAGTGACAGCAAGTGAGCATATTTTTATGAATAGTTTCCAAATGACGTAAAGCTAATGTTTTGAGCGCAATTATTATTATTATTGAAAATTTAAATTTCATACCGTCTTTCCGATTACCATGCTGCTTTTGCATAATTTCGTCAGACACCAAAATATTTGAATATATGGCATAACTCAACTATGCATGAACGAAACTTGATGAAAGTCACGTGGAATATTTCTCAGACTAATCCAATGATCATGTGAAAAGGATGCACTGCTGGGCCCAACAGTTTTTATATAACCGTTAAATAACATACTTGCGTAATTTCATCAGATGCGGTGTAATTAGAGCGCTTCAAATATACTTTTTTTTGCTCTGGGTTACCTCATCTTCGTCAAATATCAAACAGTTTTCAATATTTTTAGTTTAGAGTTTTCGTAACTTTATCGTCTTTCATATCGTATTATATGTCTACATAAGATCAGGAGTTTCATGGAAATACTATTCGAATAATGACATTGTAAGTTCGTAACGATTGACAATTTTTTTTGTACACTTGATTGTGTAGAAGCCGAAAAGAGAGAATATATATAAACTCAAGACAGTAGGCCCTATATATCATATTTTGTAGGTATGGGTATATAGTAATTATAGTATAAGTCTTGCACTTAAATACCATGGGTAAAAATGTGGTGTAGAATCTCAGCTATGTGATTGCAACACCTTGCATGTGGGATTAGTGACACACAGCTGTGGCCAGCCGAAACACAAGAAGTCATTTGGGCCAATCATGCAATTCGAAGTGATCTACCTGCATGTGTAGTTTGTTTGTGTGCCACTAGAGGAGCTGGGGGTTTGTTTATCCCACACATTGCATGGATTAGCAGAGATGCAGACGACAATTTTGGAATGGAACGTTTTATTTTAAAAATGTGAAGATGCATGAGAAAGGGTTATGTGACAAGGCTCTGAGAGCTGCTAAAAAGGGACTTCTGTCAACTTTGCAGGATTTGGACTTGAAATCGTACGATTTGGATGATTTAGCAGACGATAAAGGTGCCACAGTTGTGCACTATGGAGCCAGATCTGGTAGTGTTGACGTTCTGGACTATTTAATCAACCAATGTGGATTTGATGGCAGAAAAAAATCTCATGTAGGAGCTACCCCTGCCCATGATGCTGCTGCAACAGGGAATTTGGAAACTTTAATTTGGTTGCTTGGCAACACCCACTGTGACAGTGAAGATGAGGATGAATCTGGAGCTGCTGTATCTCACCTGTCTGCCAGGTAAGGAAAAGGACACACCCTTCCCTTTAATCTATTCTATTTGCCTGGGTATCACCTGTTGTGCTAAACAGTGCTATATACCATGCATAATATATTGCATCATACGTTTCTAAATAGTAATTTATTTTGCTGTGAATTGCCTTTTTGGAAATGTGTGACATGGAGAATAATATGAAGGTTTGAATTAAGCTAGTAGCATGGATGGTATTATTTGCTTCTGCAAGCACATTTCATTGAAGAATCATTGAAAAAACTTTTTCTGGTTGAGACATTTGCATATTGGCCTAAAAAAAGGGGGGAAGAGATTTGTAGGGTCTACAGACTCTATAAAATATCATACATAATTATAGCTAAGAACAGTATATATATATAGTCTAATCACATAATTAAATGAATTATATCAGAAGTGCTGTCCTGATTGAAAAATGCATTAGAATAATATAATTTAGAGGGTAGCAATATAGTTCTGATTGAAAAATGCATTAGAATAATATAATTTAAAGGGTAGCAATGTAGCATGTCCTGATTGAAAAAGGTAAAGATTGACAGCTATAGAGACTGTGTAAATTTAGATAGATAGATAGATAGATAGATGGATAGATAGATAGATAGTAACCTAATATAATCAGATAATACGCAGAAATTACTAAAGTACATCTCAAGTAAGTTTTTACCAGATTACAAAGTTGCAAAGCTACTTTTTATTGCTCCTAAAAAAGGCTCTGAAGTTAAATGATGAATTGAGTTAGTTTTTTTTTTGTGAATATATGATTATGCATCATGTTTACTTTGGTAATTGATCGCCTTTTTTTATCTATAACATTAAATATTAACTCAGATATGTGCCTGACATAAATTTTATTCAACGTTTGGTTAATCAAGTCTTACAATATTACTGATCATTTTCAGTGATACACATGCAACTTTGGCTCAAATAGAAAGAAAATCTATAAAATATGTACAAATAATAATCTGATACGAGTTCTCATTAAGAGTATATCTATATAATATGAAATACAGCAGGTTGTATTAAAACAAAATCAAATATTATCCAATAGGTTGTTAATTCAGGCTATTCATAGTTATTGATACTATGTAACATGGAATATACATCAGAAATTGACATTACTAAAGCTCTGTATGGTAACATTATGTGTATCTCAATATTTAATTAATAACTGACACTTTCACATGAACAGTGTATATTAATATATATACTGAAACATAATTTTGTTGATTATTAATTGGGAAAAGGCAAACATTTTTGCCTTCAATATTTTATCTCGTTTAACATAATGACCCAAAAGGGCTTTTAGTAAAAAAAGTCTTCTGAAGGCAAAATTAAATCATTTTCAATTTTAATCATATCAGCTGGGTTGCTGAGTGGTGATGGTTCAATCAGTCCTGCTGAAGGTCTCTCCGCCTGCGTGGGTTTGACCTTGAGTGAGGAATCCAAAATTTTAAGTAAACCTTCATGAGCAAAATCCCAGCTGAATGTAGCCTAGTTCGGATTTGACATTACATTGGCGGCCCCTTGTATCAATGTCTCTGCTGTGCAAGTAAAAGATCCCTCACATGGGGTAAATGTGGAAGATGTTGAGGACTCCTGCTCTCTCTCCCAGTTTTATTCAGTATAATTATGAGCAAATGGGTGATTCTGTGATAAATAATTTGTTTGAACTATGTATACCTGTATACACCATAATTATTGAAAAACGTTTAATGAAACCAAGTGTACATATAAAACCTCATTAAAGACTTACCAATATAATATTGACTCTGTATGAAATTGTCAATATTATAGAAAATTCTATTCTGATCATGATCATCATTAACATATAATTGATTGGTTATACCTGTTATTCACTAACTAATTACTGATGGTAATTGACTTGGCAAGTAATTGGGGTGTTATGTAATTTTGAGCACTATTACTAATTTAGTCTGCTCTGTGCAGAATTGAAGAGAAAATGCCTAGAGCTGTTAAAACACAAGTAAGTCATACCTGGAGTGAATAGTCCTTCACTATACATTTATACAGCACTTTCAGTGTCTATCGGATAGATAGATATAAAGATAGAAAGATAGATGGATAGATAGATAGATACATAGATAGGTACATAGCTAGCTAGCTTTAACAATAGCTAGCTAGCTAGATAGACAGATAGATAGATAGATAGATTGATTGATAGATGGATAGATGGATAGATGGATAGATAGATAGATAGATATGGATGGTTAAAGTGCAGTCAACTCCTGTAAGCCATCTTAGTTATGTCTGTACAGTCATTGCAAGCAACATGCCAAAAAAATCTCAGAAATCAAATTAATGTTCTGAAAATTAGCAAAGCTTGCCATAACGACACTTTTAGTTGTGGTGCAGAATTCCTCCAAATTGCTCTATTGTACCTGTTATGTGAAGATATGTCACATGACCAAAGTCATTCACATTTCCTAGTACAGTGGTCATGTGATTTGATATTTAGTGGCAGCTGGGAGGAATTTCTTGTGGGAAAACATATATTGTGACAGATGCATGGACTGGGAGACAGTGCGCTTTTGAGAGGATTAGCTCCTGTGGTTAATCTTTGTGGTTTTGTAGTGACTGTCTAGCACAGCCAGGTTTCTATAGCCAAATCACAGTATGTGAATTAACACACATTGTGTGAACTTGAACCAACAAAGCTCAAAAACACAAAATTTTTAAAACTTGTTGCCCAGCAAAGTTATGTTTTATGAATAAATAGATAAACCATCATGGCTCCTAGGAGCTAGTGTGAGAACAAGGCATGGCAGGAAGAACCCAGTGTGAGAAACAAGCGTGGTTACGGGAGACTATTTGGAGAAACAAGCATTGCTACTAGGGACATGAGGAACAAGCATGGCTACCAAAAACTAGTGTGAGAAACAAGCATGGCTACTAGAAACTTGTGTGAGAAAAAAATAACGTCAAGCATCAATACTAGAAACCAGTGCAAGTAACAAGCATGGCTACTAGAAACTAGTGTGAGCAACAAGCATGGCAACTAGAAACTAGGGCGAGCAACAGGCATGAAAGCATGAGTGCTAGAAACTGGTGTGACCAGCAAGCATGGCTAATAGAAACTAGTGTGAGCAACAAGCATGGCTAATAGAAACTAGTGTGAGCAACAAGCATGGCTGATAGACTAGAAACTAGTGTTGGCAACAAGCATGGATACTAGAAAGTAAAGTAACTCCTGCAAACAAACTAATCCAATTAACATCACTTCCAAAATCACCTCAAGCATTCATGAGACATAGCTATGAGCATAAAATCAAAGCAAGCAGGCAAAAGTTATGAAAACAAGTATGATCTCCACACAAAAGGAAAACCTGGCAAGGTTAATTAATTGTCTCACATATGTTTTTATGACAGGTCTGAGTTGAAAAGGTCCATATAGCTATGTAATTAATGCTAAATAGTTGTCTATAATAAACATTAACAGGTGTCATGGTAATTACTAATGTGACAGCCTTGTGGTTTGGACCACATTGCTGTATAGGAACTACACTTAGATCTATAGATATGTCTGTATGTGTGTATGTCTTTATGAGTTGCAGGTGATTGGTATGTTCATACTAGGTTGGCCTAATATCAATTTGACATGACAAGTCAAAATTAAACTGATTGAGGAACAAATTGTCATGTTGCTTGAGGACAGTAAAACGTGTACACTTTATTTTATTGATGAAGGCCTGATGCTTAATTCAGTAATTCCTGCATGCATGAAATCCAAGCCACCTTTGTGTTCACGCTAGTAATGCTAGTTGTTCACACTAGATTCTAGTAGTCAAGCTTGTTGGTCGTACTAGTTTCTAGTAGCCATGCTTGTTGCTCACAATCGGTTCATATTATCATTCTTGTTGCTCACACTAGGTTCATATTGTGATGCTTGTTGCTCATACTAGGTTGATATTGTGATGCTGCTTACACTAGGTTCATGTTATATGAACCTAGTGTGAGCAACAAGCATGATAATATGAACCTAGTGTTGTTCACACTAGGTTCATATTATCATGCTTGTTGCTCACACTAGGTTCATATTATCATGCTTGTTGCTCACACTAGGTTCATATTATCATGCTTGTTGCTCATACTAGGTTCATATTATCATGCTTGCTGCTCATACTAGGTTCATATTATCATGCTTGCTGCTTACACTAGGTTCATGTTATCATGCTTGTTTGTCACACTAGTTTCTAGTAGCCATGCTTGTTGCTCACATGAGGTTCATTATCATGCTTGCTGCTCACACTTGGTTCAGATTATCATGCTTGATTCTCACGCTATAAAGGTTCATATTATCATGCTTGTTGCTCACACTAGGTTCATATTATCATACTTATTGCTCGCACTAGGTTCATATTATCATGCTTGATGCTCACACTATAAAGGTTCATATTATCATGCTAGTTTTCACTAGGTTCAATTATCATGCTAGTTTTCATACTAGGTTCATATTATCATGCTTGTTGTTCACAATAGTTTCTAGTAGCCATGCTTGTTTCTTCCACTGGGTTCCTAGTTTTGCATAGCTAAGAAAATTGCAGCCATTTTTGCATTCCACATACCTCAGTTATCTTCCCTTATAAATGATACAAATGTTTTCTCACCAGATGTGAATCCATGCTTCCACAAGCATCTTGGTTAAGGATGTTTAGCACTGACCCAATGGCAAAACATCACTCGTTTTACTTACTTTTAATCAGCACTGTATAGTGTATAGTCTGTTTCATTTGAAGCCAAATAGGAAATCACAGAGTAGGCCTGTATGTTTTCTTGTGAAGCTATACCTATCTACATCACTGAAAGAGGAATTAGAATAACTGAAAGCACAATGAACTATCTTTCCAGCCATTTTAACAAATACCAAAATCCTTCAAAATGCCTCTACCATAGTGTACCTGTCATTGGTGCTACCATTGACACAATTTCTGGTGTGTTAAACAAACACGAAGTATTCTTCCCCAACAGGTCATGTTTAATCTGCTGGATTGCACCTGAATGTGTAGCAAACAGATATACCTAAATGCTTTTATCTGAGATGTATATCTGAAGGTTATGCAGGGTAGTGCAGCCCTGTGAGACCGGTTCTTGAAGACTTGATGATGTTTTTTGGGGGGGGGGGCTATGGGTTTTTGTTTAAAAAAAAGTTTGTTTCCCACTTGACAATGAAAATAAAGTTTGTTCAGCATGTAAAAATTTAAAAAAAAAAAGTTTCCACCTGTAGCTAGGAAACTTTGCGATAAAAAAGTTTGTCGCACATTTGCAAGTGAAAAAAAAATTGTTCGTTGACGCTTGGAAAGCAAAAAAAAAGTTTTCGCTGGGGTAAAATCCATGCCCCCCTCCAGGATACAACTAAATGGCTTTTTTTCACACCTTTCTATGCTCAGACCTGTTTCTTTCCTTTGCATCCATTTTGAAAAATGTAAGGCAAAGGCTTCCCAAGGCTTCTGGCACAGCTAATACTGAGCTCAAGCAAGACAATTCTGGCAGAGACATATTATTTTCAGGGAATTGGCAACTTTCCTTCTGTCTTTGGATGGATAGAAGTTATTTGCCTCTGAGTGCCACATACTATTAGTAAATGTGTTATTTTCATGCAGTAAGATTTTCCATATATCTGTGTATGTTGATTAGTGATAAACACCAGAGAAAATAATTCCTTGTTTAACCACTTTTGACCCACCTGTAGTGTAGCCAGATCGGGGTGTGATCAATTAACTTTTTTGGCTTTGAAAGTTTGCAGCATGCAATTTTTCCAATTTACTTATTCCAGGGTGGGAACAATAAATTGTCAATAATGCTTTTCCAACCTACTCTGCGTCAAAGAGTGTTTGGATTTTTGGTGAAAAAAGTTGGTTCACCACTTGACTCAGAAAAAAAAGGGTCAGGTCAGCAAATTAAAAAAATTAAATGTTTCCAGTAACTTTCCACATGTGTGTTTAAAAAAAATTGTGATTTAAAAGGTTGTTGCTCCTTTGCACATGTATTGAAAAAAAAAACAACAGTTTGCCGTACAGCATCACGCAAGAAAAAAAGTTCTGTCGCAGGAGTAAAATCCATATATCCCCTCCACCTGTCATCTGGTGTCGCCCCTCATATTTTACAGGAACATTTGTCAAGCAGTAGTTTTCTTTATTTTTTTTTCAATTTTCCTATCAGGTAAAACATGAGAAAAATGTTATCGACACTTTAGATACCAAATGGTTTTTTTGCATCGAAGTACGGTTTCCCCAAAAACCAACATCATTCATGATGACACAGCTGTACAATATTTTCAATTTTTCTGAGCGCATTCAACATATTTAATTTGTATATTTTTTGCAGATATGGTCACCTCATCGTATTACAATGGCTTGTCACCCAAGGAGGAGCTTCAATCATCAAAAAGACAAGAGCTGGAGCTATACCATTGCACTTTGCAGCAGCCAGAGGGGACCAGGAAAGCGTCAAGTTCTTGGTCCAACAGAAACCTGCGTGAGTAGACTAGTTAGTGTAGTGTAATTAGGTGTCAAAGGACTCAGTTCTATAAAATTGTTAAATTCTGACCTTTGTATCCACATCTGCAGCGAGGTTTATAACGTTGGGGTATGGTCAGTGGACCGGGTATCAGGCATTCGATATATAGAGCAAGTCGAATGATTTAATGTGATAGCTTGAAGAAAATGATACAAAAGGCCACACAATTTGTTTCAATTGGTGCCTCTTAATTGTTCAAAATGTTGTTGTTTGAGAAGTCAGGTCAGAGTTTGTCACACACAATGGTATTGTAGTGAAACCCTGAAACTATTGAAACAGGTCAAGGAATGGCCTATACTCATGCAACAGAGTGAAACATAGGCTGCGCGGCAGCATACCCTCGGCTAATCAGTGGGTATTCTGGAGGGAGTTAAATCAAGTGGCCCTCAGGAGGCGCTGGCTTTGAGGGGGCAAGGTCCCTAAAAATTTTTAATTGATGTCCGTTTCCACCAGGTCACAGCAAGTGCCATAATGAAAATCTGTAAAAATTTAAGCGAGAATCAAGGCCAAAATTTGTTTTGGTAATTTGTTGAATTTCCATCACCACATTGTTTTTCATGAGTTTCCCTGACTTTCCTTAACTGCAGAGCAGACACTTAAATACAGTTAAAAAAAACTTAAGCAACACTTGATTTGTAAACAAAGACAGGGTTTTGAGGGGGGAGGGTTGGTCTAGTGGTAGCGTGCTGGACTGCCAATCGCTGGGTCCAGGGTTCGAATCCAGCTCTTGCCGGGTCACCTGGGCCTGGTATGTTGGATGGCTGTTTCAATCATCCTTTGCCTCAGTGCCGTGCCCTCTTCCTGTCCTAATTAATTAGCCTACCAAGTGTGTAAATACAGGATGTAAAGCCCCAAACATCCATCCATCTTAAGAATACTGTTCTTTTATTGCATACAGAAGTTTAATTTTTAAAATTTCATTAATTTTAAAATTAGAATTTATTGGATATGACTGAAATTTGTCTACACCCATTCTATGAAATCTACAGATCTAATAGTAATATACAAATACTGTATGTTATTAATGCAATATTAAAATCCGGTTGCACAAGGAATTAATTATTCGATCAGTCAGTCAAACAATTAATTAAGCAATCATTCAATCAGCAGATCAGTCAATCAAACCAACCTGGTTTTATACCAGGTTGCCACCCTTTAACTTCGGATAAAACAAGAAATTTGGTTGAATCTGTGATAAGCGATAACACATGGAAAGAGACCTTTTTTTATCAAAAAAATCTGTTAAAGTCAGTTTAAGGATTCCATTAACGCAGCAATAAATGCAATTGATGTCAGGAAAATGTGACTGATGAAGCAGGAACAATCACGGAAAAACACAGAGAATTTGCTCCAAAGCTTACTGTGCACTAAATTATATAATTTTAGCTATCTTTATTTAGTTTCATTTCAAATATTAGCTCCAATAGGCCTACATGTAAACTAGAAGAATAATTCTAATAAAGCAGCTTCCAATCAAACACTGGAGCAACCTTGCAAATAGATAATACATGTACAAACAACCAGGGCCAGGCGACAGTCAGATTATAGGTCAAAATAACAATAAAAAAGACCAAAAGCTCCGTAAAGTGGCACATTCAGTCCCATTTGCTGAATTTAGGTGTTTTTGATACTAAGACAATATGTCTGAATCTCTTGGATGACATGTTGATCTATCTATCAATCTATCTATCTATCTGTCTATCTATCTATCCATCTATGTATGCATCTATATATATATCTATCTATCTATCTACATGTGTCTATCTATCTATCTATCTATCTATCTATCTATCTATCTATCTATCTATCCATCTATCCATCTATCTAGTCTATGTAGTCTTAGCTATTCTTATCATAAATTAAAAATATGGAATATGGGTTTAAAAACATAAATTATAGATAAGATGTCTCCAACCAAAACCATTGTAAATAGTAAGACTAAAACAAGGTTTATGCCAGTATATATATATCTTTTAAGACTAAGCAAGTTGCTAGTTAATACAAAGGTTAAATGCTGGTCAAACTTTGAAGAATAACAATAGCTGTAAAGAAAAACAGAACAAAAGAAACATGTCCCAACTCTGTTGTACAGCCTGTATTGGTTACAAAAAGTCATATCTCAGCTTCTACTTGGCCTAAATTTTTTATTCAAATTGGAAATTTCTTTATTTGTTCAATATAAAACTAAAAAGTTTGTGTCAATGCAGTTTTGATATATTTCTAAGAAAAAAGAAAATTCAGTTAAAAAGTTGAGGGTGCTGTGCACTGCTTTTGTTCTCCTTTGTTCCTAGCTTTGGTCAATGGAGAGGATTAGTGACACAATGTTACATAACATGAATAGCTGGAGGGGAGGGGTACAATGAAGCACAGCCACAGTGTCTCCACTTTTACCCCCTAAACAATATTTCTTTAAAATGCTAAAAATACAATTGGAGTGAGTTTTAAAATGAATTAAAAGACAGATTTATCAAATAATGTCTTAAGATGTAAAATAACACACTGAAATTTGCAGAAATGGGGTTTGCATGCTAAGTAATTTTCTTTAATAACCCTCTTTATATACATAGTGGTCTTATTGCCATTCTGTCTTATATGTTCATATTTAATTTTCATTAAAGACCAAAATAAAAGTAAGCTGACAGTACTTCATATGTTAAAATGTACATAACTGAGGTTAGATTTAAACCATTAAGTTAGAATTGAGAGTTTAAGATTTCTTTTCAAAGGACTAGCAGGGAAGACAATTACCCTGTGACATAACATTACATAATCAAGACTTCTCCAGTGCTCCATTCAACAAAAGCCAATCTGTCTGATTCATTCACATTTAATTTTCATGCAAACAACTAAATAAAAGGGGCTGACATTAATTTATCTTCTAAAATTTACATCACTGAGTTTAGATATTAACCATAGAGTTATAATAATTGGGAGTTAAAGATTTAGTGTCAACATTTTAAAATATTAACACATGTTAATGCATGTTTTTGCATATATTTAATTAATGCTTTGAAAATCCACATAATTATATATAAAATTTATATATTTCCTTTTGATAACAGTATTTGGTATATTTTTAGCAATTTCTGTCTTCATATTCAAATATCTGATGGTTTAATAGATTTATGCACGAAAACCATGTATTTCATGGATGTTTATCCATTTTGTTCATATTCAAGAACATAGCATAACTTTATTAGACACAAAATGGACAGGAAGTGGGTATTTTCACATTTTTGTGAATTTTAAACTTGAATATGAAAAGACAGAAATTGCTAAAAATAGGTAAAAACTGTAGACCTTTGAATTGTAACATTTCAGTCAAATTTTAGTCTTGGTCTCTCAAAAGTGCCAAACAACATGTCCAAAGTATCATTTTTTATCACATTCTTCTTCAGAATTGATGTGGTTAAATATAATAAATTAACATTATTTCATATCTGCATAATTCAGAGAACCTTAATGAAAAGGATTACCGCGAAGAAACTTATGTGTATGATGTTTACTCATAACCGTTTAAAATGCCATTGGTTTGACATTGATAACTGATGTCATATTTTTGTCTTTGAGCTTTGAAAGTCTGTGAAATTGTGATTTGTCCAACTTTGACGTCCTTTATCTCTGGAACTAATCATTGCATATGACCAGTACCTGGCATTGCTACCTCAGCCACAAAAGCAGATTATAAATCCGAGATTAGAAGCCTGTAGAAAATAGGTTTTTGAGTTGTAGCTTTTTGAAAAAGTTGCATCAAGCATTTGCGCCAAATGGAAAGGCATTTTGAAATGCCTGTAGAAATAATCCAATATGAAAGATTGCCCTTAATACTGGTCCAAGCCACTGTGTGGAACCCAGATATCAGGTTTAGAAACAACCAAGGTGGTATCTTTCACGAAATCAAAAATATTAACATTTGAAAATTGACTTTCATATGGACAAAAATGCCTCAAAATCGTTTTTATAACTTTTCCAGACAAACCTGAGATCAGTAGAAGACAAGACAGGCCTATGAATTTTTATTGCCCATGCAGGCTTATGGGCGGTGTACCATGTGCAACCATACATATTTATATTATTTACATGTATAATTTAAAGTGTAATATCTTGATAACCATTGATTTTCAGTGATGTTTCACATTTGACCCCCCCCCCCTCCTTGGCTGTCATACACATCTGAGTTGTGAAGTAGGCTAATGCACCCTCCATTCTTCAGTGAGACTTTACCCAGATTACATCATCTTATATAAGGTGATTGAGGTACAGCAGACAATGGCCAATTCATGCCTATAGGGGAGAGGGTTGAGCAGCTGGGAAGGGGGAGGCTAAAAGGTCCCTTTAAGAGGAAGAATTTATAGGTGCTCATACAAAATGTTGTAATTCTCCAAAATTATCATAACATGTACATACAATACAATGATTTATCAGACCACATTTCATTTCACATTTCTCCCAAATCCTGCATTTTCAAAAGGAGTCATACATATAATAATTACTATAGGCCTATACATGACATTGTATAAGTATGCATTTTTGACAAATCCCAGGTCCGTTTTGGACATCCCATTTTAGGCCTGAGTTTTCTTCATTTTTCCTCCCAGGTGCCTCAGACTTTTGATGTGAACTGAAAAATGGCCATTCTAATGCATGTGCTTATTCCATTTCGTATAATCCCTTTGTCTCAGCCATGATTAATTACTGAAATCGCGATTTCGTACAGCCGTTTCGCTTTTACCTCGTTTTGGACCTCCTATTCAACGTCTGAGGCTTCTTCATTTTTCCCCTCAGGTACCTTAGACTTCCCAGGTGAACTAAAAAACGGCCATTCTAATGCATGAGCCTATTTCCATGGATTTTTTTCCTTCCTGCAAACCGTAATATACAATTGAAATCGCAATTTCATATAGCTGCTTCTGCTCAACTTTTCTTTCCCCAACTTTTTTTCAATAGAAAAATTTGCAAAAACTCATGCAATGGCTGTAAATATTAGTCCATAGTGTGTCTAACGACAATAAGCTTTAAAGTAAAATAATCTACCTATTACCATTTTGGCTTTTTCGCGCAGAAATGTTGGAAAATAGGGATTTTGTCTAATTTTTGGGTTTTTATAAAAATTTATAGGACCAACATTCCAACTGAGTCAAGCTGTTTAAAGAGGCATTAGTTAGACACCTAATTGAAAAATTGCATAGATTTAACTCCAAAATTGACTGAATCATACAGGTTTGAAATAATAGTATTTTTTCATATTTTTGGTAAATTGTCATCCGTTCAACTTTCGAAGAGCATTTAGACCCACAAAAATACATCTTGGGCACTTAATGCATACGATGTATGCAAATTTCAGTGTCAAAAGTCCAGCAGTTTTTTAGTTATGTCCAAGAAACAAAAAAATACAATTTTTCACATTTTTCAATGATTGTGACAAAGGTATTTTTATCATGGGGATTAGACCTATAAAAGGCTCAACTGGGATAAAAGATACTATATTTACCCAAAAATGATACATGTACATGCCATAGTTTTGGCTTTACACCCAATACACAAAAAAAATATTTTTTCACATTTTTCAATAACTGTGAGAAAAGTATTAATCTCATGTGGATTAAACCCCTAAAAGACACAACTAGGATAAAAGATACAATAATGTCCAAAAAATAAAAAGTATACATCCCATATTTTTGGCGTTACTCCCAATACACAAGTGGGACGCCCGTTATCCGGACGCCCGCCCGCCCGTCCGCCCGCCCGCCCGCCCGCCCGCCCGCCGGACGGACAAATTTTCCCAAAGTAACTACAATACCCGTCGGCAATGTATACATTGCCGAGGGTAAAAAGGTATAGGGTCAATCAAAAAGACCTTTAACAACCTGTATAGCTGCTTTAGGACAAAATTAATGGCAGTACCATGTGTGACCTTTTTAAGCTTTTTTTACGGGGCAGATGTGTGATTGTGAGAATAGCAAAAGGAGGGCACAGAAAGCTGATGTTTACTTCTGCAGCTGATACACCTGTTGTGTGAACTCTTTCTGATAGACCCTAAGCGTTTTTCATTCCATAGCTACTGTCTAGGATGTTTGAGGACGTGTTTCCTTAGTTACATTGTTCCATTGGAATATCATTGTGTGTGGAAAACTTCACCTGACTTTTCAAAAAATGATTTTTTTAACAAGTCAGGTGTCACTAAAGGATGTGAATTGTGTGGCCTTTTGCCATATATACATGCTGGGACAACATATTTTGTAATTCTGTTTCATATTAAAACTGTTTCCATGGCAACATACCAGATAGCATTATGTAAATTTAAAAAAAATGCAAGTTCTGCAACATATTTGTACATTTTTACAGAGGAAAGTTACATTTGTGTATGTATAAAAATAACGTGCAAGCACTTTAACAGCTGCTTGTAGATAGACTTAGTATCTATCTATCTATCTATCTATCTATCTATCTATCTATCTATCTATCTATCTATCTATCTATCTATCTATCTATCTATCTATCTACATGTATATATCCTCCCTCCCTCCCTTCCTCCCTTCCTCCCCCATCCCTTTTTTCCTTCCCATATTTTCCTTCCTATACTTTCCTTCCTATACTTTCCTTTTTTCTTCCTTTTTTCCTTCCTTTTTTCCTTCCTTTTTTCCTGCCTTTTTTCCTTCCTTCATTCTTTCTTTTGAATCTGCAAAGACTGGATCTGTCTGCAGCTGTTGCTGCTGGTTTCACTGCAGCTGATCATTTGAAACTCCCGCCAAAAACGAACATTTGAGTTTCGTAAATAAAAATTTTAATGTCACAGAAGTTTACCAAAAGTTGATGGAAGCAAGATAAAATTATATTTAGGCTGCAAGCAAAGTTTTAATGACATAGGTGAAACAACACGACCAGGGGAGTTGTCATAAGTTTTCTTGGAACTCCTCCGGTAATACAGGCTGCAAGCAGCTGTAAAAACGGACTAAAGTGATGTATACGTGGTGCGTGAAAGATGAGTGTCAATTTTTCAATGACCCAGAAATCGCAAGGTAGATCAACTTTCCAGTTTCTATGGAAATTTTTCGCATTATAACTGAATCAAGCATCGCAAATAGGGTCTCATCTTTTTGTGGATGGATGCTGAAATAAATTTGTGTTTGGATTTGACAATAATATCCAAGTCTGAGTAAGTGAAACATAAAATATAACAAACCACCTTCTTTTAATGGGTACATTTTATGTAGAAACATTACATATGCAAATGAAGTTGACCTTTGACCTTAACCCCAATAGCACCAATGACACGGGCATGTTTGATAACATATATATCGACACTAAAATTTTGTCTATCGGACAAAAAGACACAGAGATATGGAAATTACTAGATTTCATTGTCCAAGCATTTTTTATATTTTGGTTGCCATGGTAACCATTTTTGACCAAGATAGCCCCCAGATAGAACAATAAAAATACCATTTTTGAAAAATTCAGTAAATTCTGCTTTGGAATGAATGTATTCCAGCCGGTTACCGCTCGGGTCCATTTTTGGGCCTCAGCAACCGGACTAAGTAGACTACCTTTCATTTTGACTTACAGCCCACAAGAGACTCTGGATGGGGTCTTGTATCCCCCTATCCCTTGGCTATATTAATTTTTAATTCCCCGTCCCTTTGCAATTTTTCAAATTGAATTTTGACTTCTCTGTCCCGCAGCTATGCTTGGGGTTTTATGTCCCCCATGTTCCTTGGCCATTTTACTTTTGAATCCCCTGTCATCTCAACAAATGACAAGTGCTTCCAGAATTGCACTCAGGGTTTTGGAGTCACAATCAGGAGTCAGAATTGTGGAGTCGGAGGTTTGTGGGTTTAGTTGAAGTTGGAATCAAACTTTGGTTTTCAGACGGAGTTGAAAATTAATCTGGTGACTCTCAAGGGGTTCGTCATTATTCAATGTAATATATTGATGCCAAAATAGAATCATGATTATAGACCTACCTATCTTTCATTATCCTACCCAGAATTGATGACTATCTTGGTGTCTCTGTCATTTCATACATTTCAATGTCCTGCTTATTAGCAATTACAGTATGACTATACAAATAAGAGTGACAATGATTTACTATGGTCTGCACCTGAGCAGGTTGTGACATTTCGGTTAAACTAAGGTCAGTCAACATCTGTTTGGCTGGATACTTTGACCTGATAATGACCAGGATAACTATATAGCCTGGGATCCTATATATATATGTCCTATGATGAGTATGTGTATTAATCTGCATAGTAATCTGCACGGTAATCCTTGATGGCCTTTTGATTAGAGCTATGTCCAGTTTTGCAATTAAAGTACAAGGGAAATCAAAGATGACTCTATTTGTATCCTGCCTCCTTCCCCTCCTTCCCCTCCTTCCCCTCCTTCCCCTCCTTCCCCTCCTTCCCCTCCTTCCCCTCCTTCCCCTCCTTCCCCTTCTCCTTCTCCTCCTCCTTCTCCTCCTCCTTCTCCCCCTCCTTTATCTTCTCCTCCTCCTCCCCCCCCTCCTTTATCTTCTCCTCCTCCTCCCCCCTCCTTCTCCTCCTCCTTCCTCCTTCCTCCTCCTTCCTCCTTCCTCCTCCTTCCTCCTTCCTCCTCCTCCCCTCTCCTCCTGCCCTTCCTCCTCCTCCTCCACTTGCTCCTCCTCTTCCTCATCCTCCCCCCCCCTCTTCCTCCCCCCCCCTTCCTCCTCCCCTTCCTCCTCCCCTTCCTCCTCCCCTTCCTCCTCCCCTTCCTCCTCCCCTTCCTCCTCCCCTTCCTCCTCCCCTTCCTCCTCCCCTTCCTCCTCCCCTTCCTCCTCCTCCCCCTCTCTTCCTCCTCCTTCCCCTACTCCCCCTCCTCCCCTTCCTCCCCCATCTGCCCCCTCCTCCTCTTCCTTCTCCATTTTCCTTATTCCCCTGCTCCTTTTCCCCTTCCTCCTCCTTCTCCTCCTCCTCCTCCTCCTTCTTTTTCCCACCCCCCCCCTCCTCCCTGCTCATCATCCTTTTAGCACCTTGTGATGATGTGAAGTAACATCCCTATAATGAACTAATATTTTGGTACCACCCGTAATGAAATATTGTACTGCTAGTTTCATTCACTACCATCCTCAATGAAACAACCATGTCAACAAAATCTACTACCACTCGTAATGTAATGTTATAGTAAAAGTAAAACATTACATTGAGGATGGTAGTAAAACCATTGCAACTTCAAAACTTGATTGGACAAAAGTATGATATTATGTGAAGACAAACAGTGAAGTAAAAACTATTCTGGGGGTAATCAATGTGTCTTCAACTTCCCAGAAGAGCCCTGCATTGATCAAAAAGAAAACAAATCAGAACATTGCTGGTTTACAATCCTAGGAAATAATGCAGCTGTTCTTTTGAGATTTACAATTATTCAACCAAAAGATAATTACAATTGCCAGTGTTACTGTTCAGTTTTCAAAAATGCAATACTATATTAATTTCACTTAATTAGGTTTCACAGAAAATCAGAAATCTGACATACTAAACCTCTAATCATTTGAAAAAAAAATTTACCATTCCTTTTTTTTTTCAGATCTGTTAATACTCAAATGGAAACAGGGGCGACCGCCGCATACTTAGCGTCACAAGAAGGTCATTTGGAGGTGTTACGATATCTGATCGATGAAGGGGGCGCCAGTGTCAAGATTCTATCGTTTGACGGAATGTCTTGTTTACATGCTGCGGCACAAATGGGTCATCTCGGTGTTGTTAAATGGCTGGTAAATAGAGTAATCTAACTAAGAATTATTTTTATGAGTTACGGTATTAAAATGATCCAACAAGCAAATTAACTAACAATAGACAAATTGTTACAATGTGACTGCATTTCATAAACAGAGAAAGACACTCAATCTTACATTACATTGTGTTAACTGATGTGGTCACTGACTTGTCATAGTGCCCTCTTACTACTGTCAGCCATGACCTTTTTGGGAAAGAGATTCTGCTTCTTGTATTGTCAAAACCTTACCCCTCATAAAGACAACAACAAGCCGTTAGGCTGTTGTCACATACCAAACTTCCTTCGATAATTGCCAATGATTTGTCTCGTCTATATTGACCAAATGAATCAAAATTTAGTTTAGTACTTTACGAACATTACCTTGAAGCCCATATATAGCTATCCTTTGGTTAGTACTTTTCCTGTGCCGCTTCACTTTCTAGTAGCTTTATTAAATTTTCTACTATTTTGTTTCCTTCAGGTATACAGCCAAAAACTGTCACCGAATGACCGTGATTTTGACGGTGCCACAGCGCTTCACTTCTCGGCAGGAAGAGGGCATTACAGAGTTGTTGATTGGTTGCTAGGGCATGGAGCCACACCCCTCCTTGACAACCTGGGGGGTAGTCCCCTCCATGACGCTGCCGAACATGGAAGACTTGAGGTTTGCCAATTTTGAAATTTCAAATATTTTTAAAATTATATTATATGATTTAAGATTGATAGATGATAGATACGGTAAGTGCAGCCCTCTAAGCCCAGTTCTGGGTGCTCACAAGGGTTTATGGAGAGAGAGCGGGAGTCCTCAACATGTTACACATTTACCCCATGTGAAGGATCTTTTACTTGCCCAGCAAAGACACTGATACAAGGGGCCGCCAATTTAACATCTCAACTGAACGACATCCAGCTGGGATTTTGGTCATGAAGGAACACTAATTTAAGATGACTGGAGTAACTTTTGCTGGTTTTGTTGTCGTTATTATATTAGTCTGACTGTTTGCAAAGTATACTGTCAAAGCTCCACCTGGTGTAAATTGCATTGGCTTTCCTCTAAATGCTTCAGATCCTTTTAGGGTCACTGTTTTTGAATTTTTGTACTTTAGCTCCCAGTTACAATGTTACAATTGTTACATGCATTAAATTTGTAGGATCTAAATTCTTCTCTCAGACAAAAAATATTATTTTAGCCTTGTAGAATTGGTTTTTGTTTTGTTTTTTCAAATTAAGCTTTTTCTCAATATTGAACTCCCACAAAAATGCTTTATTGGGTGATTCATCACACCTGTTAAATGGTTGAAAAGCTGGAAAAAAGAAAAAGAAAAAATGCTCTCAACTATGATTTATAAGGCCATGAAAACTGCCGAACTTGCCAATATATTATTTGGAATTCTTATGAAAGACAGAAAAATCCATTTTGATTAAAACACATTTTCTGTAAGCCATGCTGAGAGGTAACGATCCCACTCTCATGAACAATTGATTTTCTCAAAATCAGCTCTGATAGCCATGCTATATGTTTTGTAGGATTTACCAGGATTACAATTCTATGGAAATCTGTATCTTGCTGCTATAAATCAATCAATTTTAATAATTCCTAGTTGGACGTTAATTTAGAGGTCTGGAAATATGAGGGTGTCAGTGCTCATGGTCAGTGTTTACAAGCCTATGTCGGTGATGTGCGTGATGTCACTGCTGGTGCGACCTATCTTTCACATTACAATTAGTGGTCACTCAGGGACAGTGACATCACTGTTTGGGTGATACATTGTATATATATATACATGGCATAGTTACACATTGACAGTGTATTATTACAGGGTATGGGTAGCATGTGACTCAGTTGCATATAATAATTATGAGACACAGAAGTTCTTATCAATTGCACCTAGTGCAACTTTGGCAAGTAACTCTTTTTGTAGGAGTAATCTATTTATCCAAAGCATAGGCCAAAGTCATGTGTGTGTGTGCTCTGATTGGGCATTCATATCTTCCATGTGGCCAGATGATTTTGATAACCAGAAAAATCGAACATACTGAGAGCTACCATATACCCTACATTTTTATTCTGGGTCTCTTGCACCTTATCTATCAATTGGCAGCCATCAAAGCTTGCTTTTGAGGACTGCACTGCCCAAAAGTATCCACATCTATCTATAAATCTATATATCTATCTCTTTATCTATCTCTCTATTGATCTCACTCTATTGGTCTCTATCTATAGACCTACCTCTCTATCTGGGACATTCCATGTCAACTCAGGCAGTGGTCCTGCTCGACCGTCTCAGATCCTCTTGAAACTCCAGTCAATTATTGACCTCATATCCAAATGACGATTTCCAAAATAATAGCTTCCACCGACACATAGTTTTGGATATACGGGCCCTCAAGTGGAGGGGGTTGTCAGCAAGATTTGAAGAAAATCATTCTGGACCATTTTTGGAGCTTCACTGTGGTTGGAGATTTAAAAGCACATTCAACATTGCTTCAGCATCTCTTTTGCTATTCCTAGTGACTAGGGAAAACATAGTTTAATTAGTCTACACAGTTTCATGAACTCATGGGATGCCCCCAAACAAGGGCATTTGTGCTGCAGTGACTCAAACTGAACATGTCGTAATAACCAAGTACATGGCTTAATTAATATTCTGTGTCCATAAATCATTATTTCTCTTATAAACTAATAGATTAGTGATGATTTGGTTGAAAAATGTTAGCTTTTTGAAGCATATATTTTGCACTACACAAGTTCAAATATTGACTTTTTGTCAAAACGAGTCATCTTTGACGGGGCAGGACTCAGTCCTGACACCTGGTACCAGTCCAATATTCTGTAATATTGCAGAAGAAGGGGTGAGACAAAACATATCTGAGAACTGATTTGGTGATTTTTTTCTAAGTTGAAAATTTTTTGGGTTGAAATTATGTAAATTGGCAGTTATCGCTAAAGTCAAATTTTTTCATATTTCTCAAGGAAAACCATCCAAAGTCATCATTATAGCCTTGGTAGTGCGGAAAAAATCATGAATATCGCAGTGTACACTTGTCTTACTCTAATATTCACTATTCATGGTTTAAGACCTTAGGTCCTCACTTCAGATACCATGCTCCCAGAGACTGCCTATTATTAATGTAACCAATAATTTAACATTGAACAAAAAACTGGGTGTTTCAACACGTTTGAACTGTGTCTAATCAATTTTAGGTTGAAAAAATCTCTATTCTAAATTAATTTAAATATTGATCATCTTTGCTTCATTTATTTCGCCTTGAAATATTTTGCACAGTATAGTGTCTAAGAATGACAAAAATGTTCTTCAAACTACTGTAATCAAGGGTGTGATTTTGCTTTGAAGATATGGTTCGCAATGCATTTATGCCACTCAAGATGTGCTCTTTTGGGGTAAAGCACTGGTCAGGATCTTTTATCCAGAACAATGACCTTGTTGGTCCTTTGGGATGCATGAATTGATTGAGAACAATCTAATTGATTGATTGATTGATTGATTGATTAATATGTCTTGCAAATACCTTGACTGTGCCTGTGCACCAATCATGTGCTGTGGTACCAAGAGTATCTGATGAAACTTGGTACATACAGAGTTTGTCATTGATAATTCAAAAGGCATGATGAGTTCTTCTGCCACGCACAGTTTTCAAGTTACTGATTCAACTTTGCTAATACTGACCATTGGTTTGGTTTTGGTGTATGTTGATCTGAACTCTTTGTGATTGAACTAAGAAGGAAAAATTGCCAGATAAATGGGTCTTGGCCCATTTATAGAGTTGATGCAGCGTTAAAATTTGATTTCATCAGGTACTCTTGGTACCACAATCCAACAACTTCTATGTTGATAGCAATAATTCAATTAAGGCTGGTCAATACAATGTACATTGCTGTGTATGATGATGACTGGTTTGTTTGCATAGTCAAGGAAATTTGCATGACAAATAAGGATGACTTCATTCAGTTCATGCACGGCAAAGGCCCAACAAGGTCATTGACTTCGCCTGATGAGTTTTAAATGCACAAGGAGCACATCTTTTTTATGTGGCATAAATACACTGCAAGCATTTTATTAACACTCTTGATGAGAGTACTTTGAACAAAATTATTGTTACACATAGAGACTTCTGTGCAAACCATGTTTATGTGCAATAAATGAAGGAAAGATGAACAACATACCGATTAATTAAGAATAGAACATTTTTCTCACCAAAATTGATAAATTTCAGTTGAGATATTATTAGACGTAAAGATTTTTTATCACTGTTGAATTAATGGTTACATTAATATTCAGTCTCTCAGACAATAGTATCTGAAGTGAGGACCTAAAGTTTTATACCGTAAAGAGAGTTTATTACAGTAAGACAAGTGTGCACTGTTGTGTTCATGATTTTTGCAGCACAACCAAGGCTATTATGATGACTTTGTATGGATTTCCTTTGGAAATGTGAAAAAGAAGACTTTGGTGATAAGTGTCGATTTACAAAATTTCAACCCAAAAAATTTTCAACTTAGAAAAAAATCACCAAATCAGTTCTCAGATATGTTTTGTCTCACCCCTTCTTCTGCAATATTACAGAATATTGGACTGGTACCAGGTGTCAGGACTGAGTCCTGCCCCGTCAAAGATGACTCGTTTTGACAAAAAGTCAATATTTGAACTTGTGTAGTGTAAAATACATGCTTCAAAAAGCTAACATTTTTCAACCAAATCATCACTAATCTATTAGTTTATAAGTAAAATAATGATTTATGGACGCAGAATACACATAAGGCCACATATTTGGTAATTATGACATGTTCAATTTGAGTCAATGCAGCACAAATGACCTTGTTTAGGGGCATCCCATGAATTCATGAAACTGTCTAGGCTAATTAAAATATATTTTCCCTAGTCACTAGGAATAGCAAAAGAGGTGCTGAAGAAATGTTGAATGTACCTTTAAATCTTCAACCACAGTGAAGCTCCAAAAATGGTCCAGAATGATTTTCTTCAAATCTTGCTGACAACCCCTCCACTTAAGGGCCCGTATATCCAAAACTATGTGTCGGTGGAAGCTATTATTTTGGAAATCCTCATTTGGATATCAGGTCAATAACTGACTGGAGTTTCAAGAAGATCTGAGATGGTCGAGCAGGGACTTTCTGGAAATTTGCCTGATTTGACATGGAATGACCCATCTCTCTATCTATCTATCTCTCCACCACTGTACCACTGTACCACTGTACCACTGTACCACTGTACCACTGTACCACTCTATCTATCTATCTATCTATCTATCTATCTATCTAGGTCTATCTATCTTTTTAGTATCATAAAAGCATACATATATTCCAAATACTGATATATAGCCTATATTTTGTTATCAAATGTGTTTTAATTGAAATTCACCTCAATTTATGTGTTGTTCCGTATTGAGTCTATTCCCAATTCTATACCTTATGATGCCTATATATTACCCATCATTACACATTAACTGCACCTGAACACAATCATCATATATATTGTATCTTCTATACTCCCAATTCATATGATGTGTGACTGCCATTCAGTAATCACTGCATGCTCATAAATTATTCAGATACACTGAAAGTTCTGTATTATAGACTCCTACATTACTCTCTTTCAGTGTGTGAGAGTATTACTGAAGCATGGCTGTGATCCTATGATCAAGGACAACAATGGGTTGACTGCAGCAGACCTAGCGGAAAATTGCTGGCATAGGGACTGTGTTGCCACCTTGCGGAGGAGGTTGACAAAGGTAGGATTGTTTTCTTCACCTTTCATTCTATCCAAGGCAGACGATATAAAATTATCGAAAATTTTATATTAAATTCAACTTAGTTTAATGAGCTGATTGGAAATAAATCAATTGAAGGAAGTTTTGAAAAAAAATTTGAAGGTTCATTGTCAAAGTAATGTGAGTTCATGATGATTTCAAGAACATATTTTTTGGTAGTCTTCAGAAAACATTCTCAAAGGGCCAACCAGATGATCTTTAGATGGATTTTTGGTGAAAAAAAAGTTTGTTTCCCACTTGAGTGATTTGACATTGAAAAAAAAAAGTTAGTTCGGCTCATTAAAAAAAGAAAAGTTTGTTTCCACCTGTAGATATAAGCCTATAGGATTCTGTAATGTAAAAATTGCAATAAAAAAAGTTTTAAAAAAATAGTTCGTCGATGATTCGCAAATAAATAAAAAGTTCATCCTGGGGTATAGCCCCCCCCCCCACAATTGTCTGGTCGGCCCCTAACTTCATGTTTATGATAAATTATGAAAATACAAAGTTTAAACAATTTTTACAGTTCTCACGTTTTCTTGAACTTTTTCTTGATATTACTTTGGAAGTTTTCCTGGCAGCTTTTTTATAATTATAATGACACTCTCTAACTGTAGCATAAATTACATGACAGCAGCCTGTACAGGTACCCCACAAGTACATGTATGTAGCCAAGTGCAAGTATAGACTATAGAGAAGCCAAGTAGAGTACATTGTTGTAAACCAGGAAACAGACTGTACACTTCTAAAGTACAACAGATGCTGCTTGATTTATTACTGTATGTTATGGTACATTATGTACACTGACTGACAGACTAAGTGCGACTCGACTAATCACTGACTATATTGTACTCCCATTGCATTATAAAGTTTTGACCAGATCTGTGTTTGAGGGGTTAGGGATGAATACTGAATTACTGATGAATTTTAGGAATTTCAAACCATTCAAATGTGTGATACAAAGTATCCGATTTAAATCTATCTGTCAATCTATCTATTTATCTATCTATCTGTCTATGTAACAAGCTGTCTATTTATCCATAGCAGGGTATAAAATAAGAAAATTTGATCACTGCACATATTGTCTCGTGCGAACTTAGGGTGACCAATCGGCGTTCTCTAATGCCAGCGTTTATGCATGGCTAAATTAAAAAGTGAATTATTATGATAAAAAACTATGGAATTTAAAAAATATCAGTAATGTCTAAACAGCTTGTTGATGGGCTTTTGCATAATAATTGTCTTATTTTTAAATATGTGCGATTGAGCTCTACTGCTTACATTTCTATGCTTCTGTAGTAAATAAAGCAACAAACTGTCTTTCTTCTGTAGTTATCCTAATTTGTACAGAAGTTTATTGATCACCATTTGTTCCAGTAAAAATCGAGGATATTAATATGTTACTAGAACCACTAAAGACTATGGTTGTATAATTTCATCATATTTTATCAAATTTTCCACCTTGACTTATTGAGAATGCCTTGAAAATTTATCAGAATCAAGGTTTCTCACCAGAAAGCACAAATCCAAAGTGATAAAATAGCTCAATCATTGTAATTAGGCAACATGTTTTTAAGGTAGTCCAAGTGTTATAACACATTGTTTCAGCCACCTCAGTGCATTTACATCCATTTTGCAGGTTGTCAAAATATCTGAAAATTTCAGTTTATTCACATTTTTCTCCTGAAATTTCTGAGACTGTATTTATGCCCTCTGATCAGAAATCTTGAGTCTGGTTAATTTTCAGAGGATTCTGAATCAGGAGCCATTTGTTGAATTGACACGGAATTACCATATGAAGGAACAGATAGGTTCAAATATAGGAAGCTGAATTTTTTGCTGCGAGTTAAATTTAATTTTTAATGCCAACCAGAAATTTCAGTAAAATTTCACATCAAATGAAAAGTAATCAAGTATTTTTAGGGCAATGTGAGGTTTGTCACAATATTGCCAAATTTTGTCACACTTTAAATTGATTTGGAATGAATTGGCCAACCAGGCAACCAGTTATGGTTTGTGAGACTAAAATCTGCTGTCAAAACAAACTTTCAACAAATGCAGAAAAAATCACAATTTTGTGTTATTACATGAAGTTGAGTTGAGCGGTCTTAACTTTTGATATTTTGCTGAACCCTTTGATCTGTTAAGCCTGCCATGTTGCCTCTCAGCATATCAATAATAAACAATAACATTGGCTAATAAGTCTTATAAAATTCATTAACTGGATGGTTTACTCTCAACTGCATAGTTTTTAGGAGTATGGTTTCAAGCAATTGCACCTACTGGACCGGAATCAGATAAAATTATCTGGGGAAAATTTCCTGCCTGCTCTCAGGCGGGGGCCAGTCAAAATCTCCTTTTCCCTAAATCTACTTCTCCAAAATCTACGTCTGACAAAATCTACTTTTGACAAAATCTCCTTTTTTCTGTCAAAATCTACTTAATTTTACAAAAATCTACTTTTGGCAAAATCTCCTTCAAATTATCTATTTATTTTTTATTTAATTACTTTGATAAAATAATGTTTTAGTGATATATAATCCATTAAAAACTTATCAGGCTTTTTCACCTAAATATTTAAATATATTTGCCCATAAACTGATATTTTCATGACATAACTGTCACCCATTTTGAATTTGAATGCTAACTGCTGTTCTTACAATGGCTGTTGTCTTAATTGCAATTCAAACACTGGCCATTGTCTTAATTGCAATTCAAACACTGGCAATGCAATGTATATATTCTAAGAAATTGCAATTACTTAGACATATAGCATTCATATAAGGTTCAAGTAATATTAATTTGCTTGTAAAGTTTACATCTTTTTTTAATTTCGATATTTTACTGCAAGTAAATAGTGAAATAATAAATTCATCTGAACTGATAAATTTCAAGTAAACAGAATCGTTTTTCACACTGAAATTGTCTTCGACTTACTTAGCAAGAGTAAGAGCAAATCAAATCTAAAATGGGTGAAATGACAAGTTTCACTAATTTCATATTTCGCCATTTTACCTATTTATTTGACTGGCAGTTCACTTCAATCAATGATTTACTTAGTCATTTTACTTATTTAGGTATAGTCATTTAAATGATTTAGTCAGTCATGTAGTTTGTTAATTTAATTAAGTTTCTTTAAAATTGGAGAACAAACGTGAATAGACAACGTGAATCATTTCAAAGAGCATAATCATTTCAGAATTTACTTACAAATTTGGCATTTAAGCCAATGTGTCTGAATAAGTAATAACGATCATTTGAATGAGTTAAAATGCGGTATTATACCTAGAATTAATCACCCAGAGAATCTACTCAGTGGAATTATTTGGTTTATTCCGTAATATTTAAAACAGATCTATATAGGCATGCCAAATAAGCCAGATTTATTTGCAAAATATTCGTTTCAGTCATTTTAGGAATAAGATACTACATTCCTAAATAGCCCACACTGGTGCTGATGGGGCGTAAAACACAAACTCACTCACTCATTCATCTGCATTTGAACCCAAACCTGGTCTTTAGTGTGTATTTTAAACTATTTTTGGCATAAAAAGATGTTAATTTTTGTGTAAGTTTAAGAAAAGTTAAGTATTTTAAACATATAAAGGTAATGTAAAACTAGATTTAACTAAATTAAGGTTTAAATAACTTTTTTTTCTAAAGTAGATTTTGGAAAAAGGAGATTTTGGCAGAAGTAGATTTTGGCAAAATGAAGTAGATTTCGGTTTTCAAAAAAAGTAGATTTTGGTAGGAAAGGTAGATTATGGAAAAGTAGATTTTGGAAAAAGTAGATTTTGACTGGTATTCCTCTCAGGCACAAGCATTTTGAAAATTTGCCAGCTCTTCCGCTCTTCATGCAGCCTGCATGATGATTACCTCCTTAAACAGCAAAGGGAAAGTAAGTCTGGACAATTCCCTTGAATTAACAACCCTGTGTGGCTATACCCCATTGGTACAACATTACAGCAGGGTGGTTGATAAGGGGATTTGCCAACATTGGTGCATCTGCAGTGGTGATGAGTAACAGTGGCTGTTGCTTAATGCACAAGTGTTGTGAATTATTGTAATGCCTGTGCTCTGTGGCAGTGTTTCAAGATTTACATATAATATTTTTCCTACATTGTATCTTGAAAATCTAATGAATGACAAGTGACTCAGGACTGTCTTTGATTTATCAAGCAGTACAAATTGCCAAAACTATCGTCAGGCAGGCAAATGTATTACATTTATGAACACATATTCTGGGGATTGTAAGTTCACCATAATTTAGCATACAAGAGTGAATTTGATCACTGCATAAATTCAGGTTGATCACTGCACATTTTTCTCTTCTTGTAGTTATATATTATACAGTTATCGCACAGCACCGAGTGCAATATTAGTCACCGAGGTGCCATAAAAACTGATATTGCACGAGGTGATGTGCAATAACTGTTATATCATATGGTTTTTGTGTCAAATGCCAAGGAAAGGACTAGGATTCTTACGTCCAAACTCGTTTTGTGTTTCTTTTGACCTGCATGTTTAAAATGAATCTTGTCGAAAATCAATTAACTATTTCACCCACAACAAAATTTTTCACACCTTCGGAATCCATAGATAATACATGTGATGATGGGCCTTCTTAAAATTTTTTTCTTAAACTTTGTAGCGGACTTAAAATACCTGTAAACACAACAAAGTCACCCGAAAATGGGTGAAACATGCTGTTTTTCGGCCAATCAATGCTTTATTCTGATTAAATAAATAACATAAACAGTACAAAAAGTTGATATCCACTTAGCCCTTTAAAATACGCATCTTTTTGCCACCACAGTAATTTTCCTATCTATTTCCAGTGCGGCTCAATGACTTTTTGTCTAAAACTAACATACAATGTTGTGCTGCTGCATGCAATCTTGACTCTATTTGTGTTTCTTTTTAACCACACACTTAAAATGTATCTCATTAGAACTCGATAACTATTTCACTCACTGAAAAAATTCTCACACTTTTCGAATCCACAAATGATATACTTGATGATAGATTTAATTTTAGATTTTTTTTAAAAACTTTATAGCAGACTTTAGACCTCTATACACTAAAAAACCACCAAAAAATCGGCAAAAATGCCGTTTTTCGGCCACTTAATGCTTTATTTTGATAAAAGAAATAATATATAAGTAAAATTAAGTTGATATTCGATTAGCCCTTTAATAAACGCATCGTTTGCCGCAAAAATCATCTTCCTATCTGCTTCCGTTGCCGTCCAGTACACATTTTAGTAAAATTGAAAAACACAATTTCGTTGTTTGCTTGTGCTGCAGCAGCTTCAAAATAAGGTGCTTCCTGTCCGTCCAATCTTTCACATGTTAAAATGACCATGCAATATCATGGATTCATGCGTGCAATATCGTAGAATATTGCACGGCTGTCGACCAATCAGCAGCGAGTATTTCAGCTTGCCATATGATATATATATATATATCTTTTCCTGTCTGCTTACTTGTCTATCTATCTATTTTATCTTCAGCCAATGATAACTCGGTGAAGACCTCAAAATAATTTTATATTCGATAGATAAAAAAATTGATCTATTTTTGTAGCTTTTTGTATTAGAAAATTCTGTTTGTTGACATTTAGCGTCAAACAAGAGTCACATGTTTTTCTCTTGGGCCCATTGATTTTGCACTGGCCAATGTAATGTACCCATTGTCCCGTGCCCATGCTGTGACAGGTGTGCTGCCCATTGCACGAGATCCAGCATAGCTCTTCTACTCTCAATGCAGACCGTGTGACTGACAAACAAATTTGCAGGAGTGAGGCCAATTTCCCTATTTGCAATTTACGATCCTGTACTATAAGTGTGAAATGCATTACATTTAGGATGGTAGTGAAAAAAATTTATAGAATTGGGATGGTAGTGAAATAGATTACATTAGAGATTGTTGTGAAATACATTAAATTTAGGATGGTAGTGAAATACATTAGATTTGGGATGGTAGTAAAATGCATTACATTTGGGATGGTAGTGAAATACATTGTGTTTTGGATGGTAGTGAAATGCATTACTTTTGGGATGATAGTGAAATAATTACATTTTGGATGGTAGTGAAGTATACATTACATTTGGGATGGTAGTGAAACACATTACATTTGGGATGGTAGTGAAATATGTACATTACATTTGAGATGGTAGTGAAATACATTACATTTGGGATAGTACCTGTTTATAGGAAGCCTCAGATATGAAGGAGGATAAAACAGTGGACTGTTATTTTGACAACCAATTTTAGCCTTGTAAATATATAAATCAGAAGAAAGATGTGTGGGTTAGCTCATTTGCAATTGGCTTGCACTCAGATCTACGTAGGATTTCATCATCCTTCATCTCATTGTGTCCTAATTAGCCTGCCAGAGTTTATAAATACAGGATGTTAAGCCCCAACCATCCATCAATCCAAAAATATGTGTATTCAAATTCTGATTATAAGCATTGCGCAAAGTAATAGGCACCGACCACTTCCTATGACTAACACATTTGTTCCTCATCCTCTATTCATAACAAGAGGTACTACTGTGAGTCAAAGTAACCAAAAAACTCCAATTAACACATAGTGGTTAGCCATACAAACATTGACTAATTCAATGCCACAATATTTTCACAATGCTATCTCACTCACCTGGGTTTTACCTAAGGCTGGACATAACTTATCTTTAGCTTCTCGCATCTTCTCGAAGCACTTTTTCTAATGTGTTTTAGTAGAACAAAAAAAGAGCTGTCATCTCATTGTTAATTACAGAAAATTGTGAATAAACAAAAGAAAATTTTTATTTTCGAAGGAAGAAAATCTGTTGGATCAGTTTTTCTGAGAAGCTTAACATCAATTAAGTCTGACCTTGGTTTTTTATTAAATAAAAGCGTTGGTGCCATTTGGCCATTCTGATAATAATGTCACAAAATTTCCATTAAGCAAGTTGAGGCAGGTTTTGTCAATCAGCACTTGGCCTATTGTTGTACTTTTATTGTGATGTGGAATGATGTGATGTTTTGTTGTAACAAAAAAAAAAGAAGAAGAGAAAAAAAACTGTACAATTTATGTTTCTATTTCACTTTTATTCTTCAGTTGATTCAAACCACCACTCTTGCAGAATCTGCACCCACAATTTATGTGCATTATGATTGCCTGTTATTGAGTGCAGTACCCTTAACAATATCTGAAAGCTTGTGACAAAAATATCAAATGAAGTGTGAAAAGTGAAAGGTAGAACTCCTCCAATCATCCATTATTCCAATTACATGCTGACTGCAGCATGATTGTTGCGTTTTAAGCATTAGAAGTCAGCATTAGAAGTGCTAAAAGCATTAAAATGGTGCACATGAGCACAGTAATTGATTAAAGGCATTAGTATCGATTGATCAAATATCGATTATTTGTACAAGGTAAATGGCCTGCAGCTAAACACCCCAGTCATGCAATTGGCAGAATTGTGTGCTAATGAGTTGATGTGGGTTAATTTGAGCATTTTGCACCTTCTATTGTACACGTAATTTTGCAGAGGGTAATTTAATTGATTGCTGAATGTAAAGGAAGGAGTTGAAGGAAGAATTTAAGAATGTGTGAGGTTCTGGATTAGGGGAGGGGGCATTGGGGGACAATGAATTCATAAGAAAGTGGCCAAGGGACAGGGGGCAGGAAAACCACACCCAGAGCCTCATGTGTGAAGAAAAGTGGAGGAGGGAAGGAAGTGCAATGCATCATTGTGCATGGGGAGCTATTAAGGAAAGAAGGGATACATTTCTATAGAGAAATTAAACAAAGGTAGATTCACAAAAAAGAATTGTTGCAAAATTTGGGAAAAGAAGGATAATGAAACTTAATATGCATCATCATGTCAGAACCAAGAATTATTCGTGGTTCTACGTGATACTGATAGAAGGAAAAGAAGCAAGCAAGGAAGATAGGAAAAAAGAAAAGAAAAGATGGAACATGTCGACATGCAAAGAATTGTTTCTTTTTCTGAAGTTCTTCATATTTCCAGAATGATGTATATGTACAGTATACATTGTACAATTGCTTATAGATGGCTAAGAATTTCAAGCTGCGCAAGCTCTACCCAAAAAAGGGAGCATAGATTTTTGACACTTTTTTGGTTGATTCATGTAGAATGAATGGTCTGGCTTGTAGTGCGCAGTAATTTGCCTAATATTGGTGTGTAGTTCTTACAGAATAGACATTTGAACTTCCCTGATCTGCACATAACAGTTGTCCACAAGCACTTTTTCATTCCTGCTTGTACAGCAAAAACAACACCAATTCAAGTAAATTTTGTTTTGCACTATTCTGTAGTGTACAGCTTTCAAATGCTCAAAAAACATTTCCATTACACCCAATGAATAAAGCTGTGTAGTCCGTCGACATGTTGCGTGTAACGTGGACAACTATTTTCGGTATTTTTACTCTCATTAGAAAAAGGTATGAGATAGCCATCCAGCAACTTTTGAAAGATTAATGGATATAAATGTAGGAATTTTTGGAGTGGATCACGGGGGTCTATCAGGTGGCATCCCCACTCGCCCATGTCTGCACGTAACAGTTGTCAACACAGTTGTCCACAATCTACATTATATTCCATTTTATGGGAAGACAGCTTATGAAAGAAAACCAAAATGCAGAGAAAAGGGAATTAATATCAAATCAAACAGTTTGCAGTGAATTTGCCTGGTCTATAGCATTAGATCCCTGGTTACACATGTCTATGTGCTACAGTTGTCCACAAGTTGTCCACAAATACAGGGAATTATGCGAGTAAATATTTAGTAAAGAACTCCTCAATTGATACTTATGCTACACCAGCAACTGTTGTTCATTTGATTACTGTATATGGTATATTTACCATGATTAGGCTCAAAATACAACAAAGTTGACAATGAAAAATATTAGAAAAACATTGTCCACAAAAAATCATGATTTAGTCCTAAAATGCCAGCAGAATGACATGCAACCCTCCTCAATGAAGATTCTAATTCTGTTTGATTGAACCTTTCATTTAACAATCAAACCTAAAACACCTGTATTAGCATAGGCAGGTAAATGCACTTTTTGATAGTGTTGACAACTAAAAAAGAGAAGAAAACAGTTGTCTTGTAACTTTGACAATAAATGTGCTCCGTAATGTTTAATTATATGCATCAGTGCTATTTTCTGAGGTCCCCTCATTCACTCCACTGCAAAGCTATTATTTCAAAGTTTTTTGACTGGCTGAAACACAGAAATTTTCCATATTGTGGACAACATGGTCTCAAATTGTGGACTATTTTTCAGGTAAAATGCTTGTCATTGACGAAGAAATGCACCAAATCCAATAATTTTTGATTATTTGATTTTTTGTTCCAGAGCTATATATGAATATTTAAACAAATAGGATTATTAGGATATTAGGTTTTCTGTTTTAACATTTTGAAATGTTGCGTGTAACGTGGACAACTATTTATGAAAATTCAAATAATTCTATTAATATATGCAATAACAATAAAAGTAGAAATTCGCAAAATCTACCATAAAAAGTGAATAAAATTAAATTAAAATTCCCTTCATATCTCATTATGTGCTCTGGCTGGCTACTGTCGTCAGTCCACATGCTGTACGTAACATTTTGCAATTAAAAATATTGTTTAATTTCAAACAGTTGTAGTGGCAAAAATAATGATGATCCACCAAAGTGCATACACCAGCGAATAGCTATTTTTGTGTAGAACAAAGAGAGAAACTCTCCAGAATTCTGATACTAAATGCATTTTTGCCCTGAATGTGGATGTAAACTCAAAAATTTTGACTTTTATTTGTCGCCCTAAAATGTTACACGCAGCAAGTGTGTTTTGAGTAATAACTTTTTTACTGGTTGACGAATCCTTACAGTATTTATTTTGCACATTTCATTGAGTCTTTGGAGTTCATTGGCACACACAATTTCAGTGTGAATTGAAAATTGTTGCTTCCATGTTGTGTCATCTGTCCACAAGTTAGAGAGTTGTCCAATTGCACAACTTGAAATTCTTAGCCAGATACTTACTAGCATCTTTGAAGAACACACACAAAGAGTATAGAGATTTATATAAACAGGTGCTCGTGGAGTGTCCTCAGAGACTCTGTAAGATGAATCACTTCACTGAAGAGACAGATCAATAAACCTAGTGACCACAACAATGACAAATTGACCAAGTCACTGAAGTCGGCCAATTTTACCTGATCAATTGACCTTTTGGTGGTCAACTTTCTTAAATAAAAGAAGCAAAACCACATAGATGATCAGACAGTGATCTGAACTAGTCATTCCCTATGACCACACCTGTAGCTTACCATAATAATCAATATGGTCTTTCCACAACATTAGAGACCTTTAGGGGAAAGAAAGTTTCCAACTCACCTGTTGTTTTTGCTGCTGCTGCTGCTGCTGATGTTGCTAGTAGTTGATACCTGCTGGTGATGCTGCTAAAAGGGGGATTCCATGATGATCAGGGGAATCCCTAGAGGATGGGAAAACCCCTTTTGGGAATTCCCCCTTCAGCAATGCTACAACGCTGCTACACATGGCCAGGGCTGTATCATATACCTGTGTTCTAATAGGTTGGCTTCATTGGGTGGCTCTGACTTGGAAGGGAGCCAAATAAGTTCAATCCTGCTGATTTAACTCATTTTGGCAGCACAAGGATCATTTCACATTGGAGTTTTACCATTGGAGTTGGTAATATTACCTTACATGCATATATGGGGTGAACTTGTAGCACAATATATTACCTCCACAGGGGGTTATAGGTGATGCTGCTCATCTATACATGGTGACTTATCAGAATATATCATACACAAATATAAATAGTGGATGTATATTGGATTGGTTGCTTATTTTTGGATATATATTGAATGCAAGGTTACAAATTGGTTGAACAGTTATTGATCACTAGAGCATGGACCCTAGAAGGCTTAACAGCATGCAGATTCATAGAGGCTGATCTGCATAAAAGAAGAAACAAAGAAGTCTGAAAAAGAACAGTATTTTCCAGGAACAAAATATATTTTCATGAGGAGGCATTACCTTTTAAAGGACTTTTAAACGCTGAAAGAATTTTTTTTTCTCGAAAACATATTGTGAAGTTGTTATTAATATCCTATCTGGAGATATCTGGAGAATTTAATCACTTTTAGAGTACTTACAAATCTTCCACACATTTTATGGATTATCCGACTAAACATTGCTGGAACTGACAATTAAGAACATCATTTATTAAATTATATACTAGTTACACACAATATAAAGAAATACAACTCACCGTCGAATGATAAATATTACTATACAATTCAAGAAATTTAAAATAACCCCAGGAAGCAATTAGCACCTGATGCTACATGACTTGTTACACTACAACAGCTGGTACCTAAAGACACAGCATTAAAATCTTATAAATCTGAATAAATTAGCATTACTGACTTGTATGCTAATTCAATATCCTGCAAAAATAAATAAATTTCTTTATATGTGGAATACATTTAACATCCTAATTTACAGCCTTCCTGTATTACAACAGTGGTGTGTAATTTAGCATTTTCTGGCTGGTTTCCTGAGGAGTAGATTGATTCTAATTCACCACAAGACTGCATACTCTAGGCCTACTCAATTACTCATTGATTTAATATTACTCATGTAAGTTACTAATAACATTGGTTTTACTGGGTGTAGATGCTATCATGCTGCAAAGTGAATTGAAGATTGGAGCTGATTATATCACTGAATTTTGAAACATTTAAGGAACTGATAATTCTTTTGTAAAAAAAACAACAACATTTGACAGTTTCAAGAACTTTCTTGGAAGGCTGCACAGTCAAGGTAACGACTGAAACCAGGAAATTTACTGCATATAAGATTAGACATCATACTTTTTACTGGATCAACTACCATAATTAAGACGTCTTGGATTACCAATTAAAATATTACAATTGTCAAGCTCAAGAAAGAACTTTCTTTTCCAAATTTAAAATGAACTACCTGGTATAAAATCTAATTGAGATGTTTAAAAAAAAACAAGAACTCTGCAGGCACCAATTAGTCCTACAATTCATAAAATAAACAATAATTGTAGAATATATCCAAATTATTAATTAGAATAGCTGTGCTATTTTTCAACTGGCTATAAATAATTTCAGGATTATGATTTTTAGCACACACACAAAAAAACGAGTTGACAAAAGCCTCTTTAAATTTGACAATAAGTGGATAATAGAATAATTAAAACAAACAGAAGCAAAAATAGAAAAAGGTCAATTTTCAAAACAACAGGAAGCAAAGTGCCAGCTGTTCCACAGCAGCCTGAGGACATTTGTTTAAAAATTCAACAAAAACTCAAAAACTCAATTGCCCTCTTTGTGAATATACAATTGACAGCTGATGCCTAAGTACTGCTGAGTACAGAGTGAACAATTAACTCTGGAGTCCTCTGGAGTCATTTGAGGTCCTCTGGAGTCTTTGAGTCAATATTGCAGAGTGGATTATTTGTCATTATTATAATAGTGGATAACCAAATGTGAAAGAGTAAATACTAAATAACTCTAAGCATGTAACATTCTGAATCACCTAATTTGCATGAGTGTCACCAAAATTTGCATAAGTGTCACCTAATTTGCATGAGTACCACTTGATTTGCATGTCAGCCATGCTCCAGTGAGTTCATGCATGATTAGTCACAGTCTGTTGTTAAAAAGACTTGTCACAGGTGTTGAGGTGATGCATGTTTCCATGCTGGCTGCTGTGCCAAGGATTCTGAACATTTCCAATTAAATTGTCAAATGGATATTACCAACAACTGACACTGCTTCTGCTGGGAGAACTGACCCTGAAAAGTGCCAAAGAAAATTGACGAAAAACCATCAGTGTGGATTTTACATCTGGCTGTGAAGTGTTCATATCATCCTCCAAAAGAATCTCAGGAATTATACACGGAAATTGAGACTGATATTTCAAAGGAGATATCTGACCTTGAAAACTGCCAATGAAAATTGCACTTCATTGATGACAACTTTTCAGTGTGATTGGCTGTGAAGTGCTCACACCCAGACCAAGGACTGAACATCACACAAAACTGCAAGATAATCAAAGACTTTTCATCATCTCATCACCACACCTGGCCCGAGACGACAGTATTCAACATTCAGGCTATTTTAAAAGGACCGACTTGAGGAAGAAAGTTTTTCCTTCGGACTCCCATCTCACCACTTTAGACTCGCAAGATAAACTACTGAATACTCAGTTTTTCCTGTGATAATATTGTCAGGAGGCTCAGGAGCTCACATTATACCAGATTTTGGCATCAGACCCATTACTTATTAGCTCTTATGCAAAGAGTCACATATTGGACACACACATATATCTTTATAAAACGTTCTCTCATTTCTAACTACTACAAGACTTGTCTGATTCATCATTAGTCAAACTCCTGATTACTATTATTATGTGAGGAGACTAACTCAGGGCCATAAACACTAATTATCATCATTATAGAACATTAGAACACAGCTTGGTGAGCTATTAGGAGTAATTATCCGTTTGTTGTGGCGAAAAAGTGCCAGGAAGTCACGAATGCTACACACTTCGGATTGACTTCGGTATTGTTAAGTGCTTCTGTGGTATTTAGCATTCGCATGGAACTTTATTGATGTCTGTTGTCACATTCTGCAGCATTCTGTGGAATTTTGCTCGTTTGGATTCTGAACGACGTCTTGATGCACGAATGGACCATCGATCGGAGGTTAATCAAATTTTGAAAATCAATCAAATCGCACCAATCACAGAGTACCCATAGAGAGCCAGCAGCAAGCTCATGGAGAACTCATAGAGTGCCAGCTCGCAGAGTGCTAACTGAGGTCTCGTAAAGAGTCGCAGAGGAATGAGATTGGTTTTGGATTGGTAATTTATTGATCGTTGATTGGATTATTGTAATTATTGATTATCAAGGGCATTTATTAACCGCCACGATGTTTAAGTTTGTCAGAACGAAGAAGTCTGCCAAAAAGGCGAAAGGCGAAACAGCCCTCTCGATATCGTCCACAATGAGACATCAGAAGAAGATAGATAAATCAGACATACAACTCGTGTTTCCTCGTGATAACTGTATGAATATGCATATCGAATACCGAGGACCGGACGAAAAAGGAACTTGCATTAATTTGTCGACCGAATGGAATGGAAATGAGATGAAAGCAGCTGAATTGCATTATGACTACAAGTACAGACATTCGCAAGACAATTTGATGGATTACGATAAATACGATTCAGGAATTACGGAATACAACGGAGGTAGTAACTTACGAAAAGCAAAAAGTTGTTACGACCTTAACTCCAGCCAGGATTACGAGGATTATGGTGGCTACTTAGAAGCTGGTTACACTACTCTCGATAGACACAGACCTAAAAGTGTAATAGGCCAACCAATAAACAGTCATGGAAGTTCGTCAAACCACCGAAAGATTCCACCGAGACCAAAATCAGTCATCGGAAATCCTTTCAAAAGTCGGAAGGCATTCAGTGTGGATCAAGATGACTATGAGAATCCTTATGAACCGAATTCTGATTACGTCTCCCAAAATCAGAACTACAGTCCACATTTCGCTACGTTACCAAGGAAACCTCATCAAAATGACCCACGTAACAGACATTCAATGGTCTCGGAATCTAACGGCAACAGCAATCGTTATTCTACCTTACCGTCCAAAAGTAAGCTGAAGTCTCAGGAGATTAGAACTAACCAAAACATCGAACAAAATAATTACGAAGATGTGGAAGTTGGAAGTTATTTTGTGGAAGACAACATTAAAGCTGCGGGTACAAATTTACAAAGAGCGCCAAGCGATGTTTCCAGCGGTTACCAAAGTATGGTGGATGAATCTGGAAGTATTTCGAGTTATGGTAGCAGAAGATATGAGATGAAAACAACCGACTTCACTCAACCGACTTATGATGATCAAAATGATGCCTCATACAGGCATAATGTGCCAAGGTCACACAGCAGTGACTATGTAACCATGGCAACAAACAGTATTTCATCCTCTCAGAAAGACTATGTTGCCATAGCAACAAGAAATGTAGTCCCTAGCAACCAGAAACAAAACACGTCTCCAAGGAAATACATCAAGAATACTCAGGTCACAAGTATTCTTCCGGATAAGCCAAATATCAAGTCAGAAAAGAAGAAATCAAAATTCAAATTTGGTTGGAAAAGTTCCAAAAAGAACAGTGATGATTCGGACTATGTGGACATAGCGAAATTGGGCAAAATGAAGAAAAGTGACTCTGAATACATGGATATGACTAAGTCATTGATAGGGCCAGCTTTCGTTCCCTCTAGTGGATTACCAAAAAGTCAAAGTTCCGGTAGTATCAGCCGAACAAATACCCCAATACCTCGAATCCAAGATGGATTATGTGAGGTTAATCCCTCTACCAGACCACCATCCCCTTTTGTTAATCCTCCTTGTGCTAACAACCAAGGAGGATTTGTTCAAGCAAGGGGAAGCAGATCCATGGATTACCTTAATAAAGTGGATGAATCAAATCAACCCCGAGCATTTCACCCTTACGCTGCGGGATTCAAAAAGCCTTCTGACGATCAACAACAAAATCCAGGGACATTTCGAAACGTTTCGAATCCTTGCCTCAACGTGACATCACAGGGACAATATGACATCACTCCTCACCATTCTAACATTCCAAAGCCTCATTCTGGAAGAGCGACCCCAAATCGCGATGTCGAAAGGAGTGCCTCAAGGTCCGTCAATGACCCTCGTACTAATCCTGGCAGCAAACCTCCGCTTTACAGCAAACCTAAGAGATACCCGGAGCAAAACAGAGGAGATGTTACATCCCCACAAGGAAGTGCGGTACTAACAACTACCCTGGGAAGTAAAGCGTACGTCGAAAGTCAAGTCACGGAAAGCAGTGACGCTTCGGGTACCACTTGTGTCACTCCCGTGAAGTACGTCTATTTACCGGGAAACGGATTAGTGATGCATGTGATGCCAAACCAGAACTCTAATGAAACTGACATCCAAAATGATGCTCACAATTGGCAACATAATGGCCAAGATGTCATGCCCATTTCGCCTACTCCTACAAACAGTATTCCTCCTCTTGAAGAAATTCTAGTCAACGGTAATCGGATTATCACTAACCAATGCATGCCGTATGAGCAGGAAAATGTAAGTTTATCACCGAATGTTTGTTATCTATCACCAATGACTCACCATATCTATAGTGCAATTTGTGAATGGTTTATTTTCTCTTGTTAGTATTTTGTTATCCTCAAAATATGAGGAAGTTCCAATTCATTTAGCTTTATATAGGATTTATCTGCTTATCTATACAGAGATTAGAACCTGAAGGCTGTTCAAGCCATTTTTAAGGAAGTACAGTTTGATTGAGTAGTATGCCTACATTATCATATATATATTGAGACACAGAGTGTAAATTGAGATTTACATTTTAATTCAGCATATTAATTTTTACTGACTAACTGACATTACGTGTATAACAGACACCAGACTTCAGTGACTCTACATTCAACTGATAAATTTACAAATTTTTATAGAGATGATATGGCCACACATTAATTTCATTCAGGGTCTCTTATGAAACATAATACTTACTATAAGTACTGCATTTTACTACCATCCCAAATGTAATGCATTTTACTACCATCTCAAATGTAATGCATTCCACAACCATCTAAAACGTAATGCATTTGACTACCATCCTAAATGCAATGCATTTCACTACCATCCCAGATGTAATGCGTTTCTCTTCTATCAAATGTAATGCATTTCCCTACTATCCCAAATATAATGTATTCACTACCATCCCAAATGTAATACATTTGACTACCATCCTAAATGTAATGCATTTGACTACCATCCTGATTTGACTACCACTCTAAATTTGATGCATTTCTCTACAAATGTAATTATTTCACTACCATCCCAAATGTATTTCACTACCATCCCAAATGTAATGCTTTTCACTAACATCCCAACTCTGTAAAAGTAGACAACGGAGCTCTGGACAGTACGTATGCAAAAAAGAGACATACACATGTGACTCGAACAAGATACTGCCTGAAACAAATGAGTAAGTTTCTTCAACAAACTAGGTAGCCTTATATTTTGAACAAATGAGATAGGTATGTCGAACAAAGAAGATAGCCTATGTTAAACAAAGAGAAAAATGTTTAGCAAACAAGATACTGTGTTGAATGAAAGAGACAGCTACCATGAAATTTAAAATTCTTAAAATTATTTCTGTTCATATATTTCCAGACTCTGGTAGGAGTTGGCTCCGGAAAAGAGCGACCGAGCATTCGAGACTTCTTCAATGGCATGCCACGGGATGAAATCACCACAGACAGTGAAAATGGTATGATTACTAAATGACTTTCTTTATGTTTGACATCATCATTATAAATTCATCTATAGTTTCCTAGCCTCATGAGTAACTCAATATTTGATGACATCACAATGATCACATGACATCAAGATTCATTGTAATGTCACCCAATCTACAAATTGTACCATTAGAAGACACAATTGATATAATTTATTTATGTATATTAAGTTTGTCTCATATTACTGATTCAGGTAATGGTGGCCATGATTTCGATGTGGATAGCGAGTCTGATTCATCCAGCATTTATACCCGTGAGTATTTTGGAAAGAAGCTGATTGAACTTTTTTCAAGAGTATACTTTTTCAAGCAAATTTTTCATTGAGGGAATATATGTATATGCCTGCAGATATTTACTTGAATGAAGACTTTTTGAAAAAAAATATGTAAATTTTGTTGTAGTATTTTCCTCCTTGATTAGAGAGTTCATATTTTCTATCTAGACGGCTCAATATATCGGCAGAACCAGAAATACATCGTATTGCGAAATTTGAATATTTCAATCATAGACAAAACTATTTTCTTTTGTCTCTAAAGTTCTGAGACTTTGTCATCTATTTCTTTCTATACAATATGTAATACTAAACAATGTGTTTCTTCAATTTTGCAGCGCAAGCGGAACTCATGCGCCTTAGGCAGGCAATGCACATGCAGCGTTACGAAGAGAGCATCAACGCCCCCAATGGAGGGCGCGACATGATCATTCCTCCTCCCCCTAACTCTCCACCCCCTCCTATACCCTCAAGAAATGCAGACAGCGAACTTTCGTCCAATGCATCCAGCATGAGTAGCAGTTCTAAGGGGTACACCCCTGACTATGAGAATGTCGCAGGAATAGAGCCTCCTGGTTCTGGGTCTGGATCATACCAACAGATGAATAAGGTGAGGATTGTTATAATGTTGTTGGGGGATTTATTATTATTTTTGAAGGCCCAGACCAATGTTCCAGATGGATTAGTGAAGTTCCAGGTGGATTTTTGAAGTCCAAGATGGATTAGTAAAGCCCCAGATGGATGGGTAATTGTCCCAGATGGATGAATAAAGTATCAGTTTGAATTAAGTAAAGTCCTATAAGATAAGGATTAATGAAGTCCTTGTTGGAAAACTAAAGTTTGTGAGAGTTTCTAGTAAAGTGAAAGATTGATTAGTAAGAGCCCTGATGGATTTCTAAAGTCCTAGATGGATAAGTAGGAACCCTGATGGATTAATAAATTCCTGACGGATTAGTAAAGTCCCAGATGGATCATTATAGTTCTAGATGGATATAAGTAAAGTCTCTGTTGGATAAGTAAAGTCCTGTGTGGATTAGTTAAATGTCCTGATGGATTATTGAAGTCTAAGGTGGGTTAGTATAGTTCCAGGTGGATTAGTTAAGATAGATCACTAAAGTGTCTGATGGATTAGTAAAGTCATAGGTGGATTAGTGAAGCCCCAGATAGATTAGTAAAGGCCTGATGGATTATTATAGTTCTAGATGGATGAGTGAAGTCCTGATGGTTTAGTAAAGTCTCAGATAGATTAGTAAATGCCCCAATGGATTAATAAGTCCCTAGTGGATCAGTAAAGTCCCAGGTGGATTAATAAAGTCCCATGTGGATTAATGAAGTCTCAGGTGGATTAGCATAGTCTTAGATGGTTTAGTAAAGCCCTGATGGATCAGTAAAGTCCCTTTGTGGATTTGTAAAGTCCCAAATGGATTAGCATTGTCTAGGTGGATTAGTAAAGTCCCATATGGATTAGTAAATGCCTGAATAGATTGGTAAATTACCACGCAGGTTAGCGTAATGTTCGGTGGATTAGTACAAGTCCCTGATGGATTAATAAAGCCCCAGATGGATTTGTAAAGTCCAATATGGATTAATGTAGTTCTAGGTGGCTTAGTAAAATCCCAGATATATAAATAACTCTTGAGATTGATTAGTAAATTTGAAGGTGGATTTTCTTTGTTTATTTACTATTTATGCGGTGATTATGTTACACCTTTTTAGATGATTTTTTCAATCTCAAATTATTTATGAATTTGTCCTTCTTTTCAGTTTGTTCCACCCGGCCAAACATCATCTAACAACTCCACAAAACCCGTCCTTGCAAGATACCAACCAGTCACTATCTCTGAAGATAGCACTAAGAAAAAGACGGTGGATTTCGATGAAAGAGTTACAGCAGTCTCTCCCACTCCTGCTCAGTACTCGGGACCACCACCAGGGCCACCCGCACCACCTGGTGGGCCACCCATTCCCCCACCACCTCCTCCCCCTCCCCCACCTCCTTCCGAGGGGAGTCGGTCTAACAGGTATGTTGTCTAAAATGTTTTAATTATTTCCAAAGGTATTTTTTGTGCAGTTCCGGTGCTTTGAATTTCTCCAGTTACTATTGATCACTTAGATATACTTTTTAATTAGAACTTCCACTCTTATCTGAATAATGCTTTAAACTACTAAACTAGTTCTTTTTTCCATTTAGGCCTACTTTTAAGAATTTTAATTGCAACTTGCCTAATTAATTCTCAAGTTTGAAGGAGCAATTAAACCATCAACGTGAATTAACTGCATGATCCCAAAATAACTTCCAATTTAATGGTCAGCCGTCAAATATATTTTAACATTATGAAAAATTTAAATATTCATGTTTTGATCACTTAAAAATTTAGTTAATAATGTCTAATATTATAATTGATATTATAACTGATTTGTAATTTTTATTTAGCTCTACAATGACCCGTTCATCAAGGGGTGCATCTTCGACAAATTCTAAGATTCGTCCAAATATAAAGCAGAACAACAAATCAAGTCCAAATCTGGATTTGATAGCCGAACTGAAGAAGGCAAGAGGACAGGCATCCCTCAAAAAGGTTTGTTTTAATGCGATGCAACATGAAATGGTGTTTGTCTTGTTACTAATTCTCATTCCAGATTTTTGTTTTGTGGTATATTAATTCCTTGTCTTGAGAATCCAACAGAACAAGGGAAACATGGAGTGGAGAACAGGAAAAATCGTAGAGAAAATTATGGCTGCTAAAATAGAAGGAATTTGAAATTACATGGTATATAGCAAGGGAAACACTGGAAATTGACTATGATAATATGTGAGAAGTTCTCTGTATCTTTACATTTCAATAAGACAGTGATCTCCAGGAAAAAGGTCTTGGAAAGAGTCAAATGGGGCAAGAGAAATCAAGGGAAAATCAGGGAATTTTGTTTAAAAAATTCAGCGAACACCAAATCACACAGTCGCACCTGCGAGTTAGAACATTGAATGAAACATATTCTCTTTTCTGTTTTAGGTGAAGAAACAAGACGACAGTGACACAACTTCCGAAAAGTCTGTTTCCGTGGAGACTTCGGAGTCTGAAGAACCAAAAGACAGAGAACCCAAGAAGAATTTCTGGTTAGACATGCAGAGATCTCCCCATAAGAAACCGCTGGCCTCTCCTGTCAGGGCTGTAAGTATCTCGTGCTAGAACCAAATACTATTCGGGCTTTAAAAATATGGCCACCATTTTTGTTACAGTAGACGAATGACAAGTGCTTACAGAAAAGCACTGGAATGCTACTTGTGAGGTCCTATCCCTATTCCTGCAATGCTATTCTGATTAATGAATGACTAGTAAGCAGTTAGTAAGGTCATATCCTATTCATTCAGTGCTAACAGGAAAATTTTTTTAAGGTGTCACACCACTCATCAGTGAGGTCACAAGCTACCCAAATTGATAGTTCATTTCAATGCAATAGATAGGGCCTGTTGTGAGGTCATTAATGTCCACTAGCAGCTGAATGTAAGTACTCTGCATTTGTCGAATGTAACTGGAGTAAAAGTGGAGTTTGTACAATGTCACATTAATATTTTCCCTAATTTGCTAAGATACTTGGCTTATAAAAACGTAAATAGATGCTACAAAGAGTGTATAGCAAGTAAATATCGAGAGGATTAATCGGTATTTTTGCATATATAGTAGGCCTACTCTGCTTGTCAAGGCACATACATGTCTGCATCGTTACAAAAGCACAACCTGTGTCAGCGCATTGCAAAATTGCCCTCAATAAATTAGTGTGACCCAGCCACCAAAGTATCATCTTTGCACCTGTCCTTAACTGGTCTATGTTTTTTATACCACATGTAGATTGTTCTTTGGTGAATCTGTCAATAAGTTATATGACCATCATCAGTGTCTGTCACTGAGTATTACACAAATCACAAAAAAAAACAATGTTTTTGTGGTTTCATAAATGTAAATATTTTAGTGTGTAAAATACCAAAAAATGCATATACATGTATATTGTGATTCCTGCAAATTTTGTGCACATGCATGTTACCACATACATGTACAGTTTTCTGTTTGTGTTTACTCTGTCAGCATTTTGTATTTGTACTTGTGTTTGTATGTTCCTATATTTGAGTCACTTTATCTTCAGCGTGTTGAGTTTGCACAGGATTTGAACCCGGGACCACCACAGGCAGAACTCACTACATGTGCCAGCACTCTAACCACTAGACCAGTCTCTCCTTCCACATGTTCCTCGGAAACTACAGAAAAATATTCAGAAAAGAGTTGTTCAGACAAAAGTTCAGAAAATATTTTACGATCGCGTAAAAGTTCTGTCCAATTTCAGCAGAATGACGCGTCCAAGGCGAAACTGTCTGGCACAGATTTCGACCCGAAGAATTTTGTCGCCCAAGTGCCACTGACAGATAGTAATGGAATAGAAATCCCGATGTGGAAGAGGGTCATCTTAGCGAGGCAGATGGCCGAGAAGGCGCAGAAGGAAGCTGAGGAGAAGAAAAGGGTAAATATAGTCACTTGGGAAAAAATTATTACATTTACAGCAGTTTAATACGGCCCACAGACAGATTTCTGTATGAATATCTCAGGTCAAAAACTGATAATGCCTAGACTAAAGTTAGAATTAAATTGACCAAGTATTTAATCCATTAAAATCTGATCCTTGGAAGATTAACTGCAGTACTACAGTACTACTTCGCTATGTCAGTACCCTCAAACCTTTTGTTTGCAAGCCAGTTTAATTTGACATGAAAAAACTTCTCCTTTTAAAAAATATATTTAACAAAGTTTTGTTATATTTTTTTGCAATAAATAGCAAAACTGTAAAGCCCTCCAGGTAAAACCATGCTGTATTAAAGATTGAAAGACTGAATCAATTGCAAATTGCAGAAAGAAATAATAAAGACAAGCTTAAAAGCTGGAAAATTGAATTGATTACTAATTGCAAAATTACATCTTTGTCATTTTCCTCATTGGTATATATATGTTATAATAACTATCTCAAACTCTTTCATTCCAGCTTGAAGAAGAAGAAGCACGTTTCAGAGATATGCCGCTATGGAAACGGAAACTGATTGAGAAAAAAGAGGCTGAGAACAGGTAACCATGGCAACCAATTGTTCATTTAAGGCATTCGAGTATTCCAAAACTGTATTGTCTACCTGCATTTATTATTTTGTAATTTGTTGAAGTTTGTTAACAATATTTTTCAAAATATTTTCTCTGTGGACATTATATATTGCAAAATATAATTTAGGGGTCAGTTTTTAATTATTATTTAAAACATTTTACTCGGTCCAACTTTAAAATAAAAAAAGAAAGAATTTTGCTGTAGGACTACCAAAGAAAAATTCTTCTGCTTACAAATCAAAAGGCAGTTCTATCAACAAGTAGGCCACTACAAATATATAATTCCGAAAAAAAAAGTTTGTAAGGCACCATATACGAAAAAAAAGTAAATTGTCACATTAGCCATATTTATAACGTCACAACACAAAAACTGACCCCTATAAAAAATATAAGAATCCAGTGTCTTCCTATTTATAGTTTTCTAAGTTGAACAATCCTTGATTCCTACTACCTCTTCCTTCCCTCTAGGCTTAAGCACAAAAAGTAAATGCAAGACCCTATTTCGGTAATTACATACTGATGTTTTCTGTATGTGTATGTTGCAAATAATTTAGAGTCGGCCTATGGTTTGTCAAAGTTTTATGTTGTTACTCAACAAATCTGCATTTTCTCAGTCCTCTGAAACATTTAAAATTTACGATTTCACTGTGATTTTTTAGCACCGTGTTTGGTCATGGGATATGCAGTATTTGTTGTCATTTTTTCATGTTGTTTATGTTAAATACTTTGCTTGTTTAAGACCATATTATGTTGTAAATACAATTATATATATGTTGTCTGTTAAATTTATTTTTACCTCAATGTCAATTTTTTTTATCGAACTCACAGAATAAAAACAATGGAAGAACAACAACAAAACAATCCACCAGCCACAGAAACCAACATTTCCCAGGACACAAATAACAAATCCACTCAGAAAAAGACTCAGCCGCAAAAAACTGTCACATTCCAACAAACAAAAATAGGAGCACAAGCTCCGAAATGTTTGCCATCACAAAACGAACACCACTCAGACATTCAAAATGACAAGGAGACTCAAGTAAATGATTTGAAAGAGGAGAGGGTTGAGGTTGTTAATACTTCACCAATCAAATCTCTTATTGACACAAAAGAACATTTCGAAAAGAAAACGGTCACAAAAGTGTCAAACACAACATCCAAAGCTTCAAAAATACCAACAACGACTAGAATAACCTCAAAAACTACCTCGACTTCTCAGAAAATAGAAAAATCACCCGGCAAAGACACGCACAACAAAACAACAGTGACATCCTCCACCAACACAGAAGCACTTCCACTCAAAACTACCAAGTACACACATTTATTTATTTTGCAACATTTTTAGATGTTTCGTCTTTCAATGTTATGTTGTAGTTGTTAGTGCTTTGTAATCAGTTGTTCGTAATACATTGTAGTGTTGTGATTGTTTTCCTGATCATATAAGCAAAAATACATAGTTACCTTTAGGAAATGTAATTTATTAAAAATTTTACAGCCTCGGATGTATGTGTGATTACTAAAATGCAATGCTCTTTTTAAAGTAAAGACTTCATATCGCTCCGTACCACACAGTACATACATTGAAGTTTTAATTTTTCAATAGGCCTATTTTAAAAATATCATATTTATAGTAAGCTGCCTCTTTTTCGAGAATTTTTGACTGATCTCTTTGTTTTTTCTTATTTTTACAGAAACACCAAGGAGCCAACACCTAACGTCGAGAAACCAGTTCAAAAGCCAATAACAACGCAATTGAAATCAGTTCACTCGTCGCCAAGCAAAGCTCTTCAATCGAACTTACAACAAACCACCAGAGGGAGCCAAAAAGGGTTGGCGCCATGGCAACTGGAATTGAAAAGTCGTAAATGGGCCACTGAGGAAGGCTGAGAAATTAACGAAATGTCCGTTTCCAACGAGAATTAATTTGATGCAATTAAAACGTCTTGTTACTGAGTAAAGGTCTTAACAACTCGTTTAAGTTTGAAGGTCTATCCACTCAAATATATATATGTTAAGTGTATAATTTTTTGACCATGTCGTAAGATATACTTTAACATTCAGTATGTTTTAAATGACTTAATGTGCTCCTGTTTCGCATTTTGCATAGATGAGAAATTACACACTCATTTATAAAATATTATATTGAAGGTTTTTTTTGTGAAAAATTGGAAATCAGTATTATTGACAAAAAATCAAGAAGACATCACAGTATTTTGAGATATATATAGATAAACTATTGCTTTGCATATATATCCATATAATTATTGCCTATTCATTTAGATATCACCTAGATATAGATTATAGGTATCAATACTTGACCTATTTCCATTTATATTTATTAGTTTTTTTTGCTATTACGCTTAGTTAAAATGCAAATTAATGATATGATTTATTCTGGTCCGCAAATGGAAATTTATTGCTTTTGTTTGTTAAGGATTTTAACTTGCCTGTAGTAAAACTAATAGAGGAGGATTTTGTATCTACTCTTGTCTTGTGATGCAAAGGTACAGGCCTATGTACTAAGCGATATTGTCTGATGTAGAGTGAAATGGCCTTTTTTAATTATTTGACATTGTTTAAGATCTTGATGAATCTGTTATGTACATGTACATAAATCACCTAAGATGATTGACATAAGTCACATAACAGTGTTTGTACAAATGCATTGATTTTTTGTGAATCATCATATGACTAATGTTGCATTAATGTGTTATAGGCCTGTAGTCAGTTTAATATATTGTTTTATGAGTAATGGCGCTAGAGAGTAACTTTGGTCTTGATCAGCATTAGGAAAATAGCGAGAAAACTTGTTAAATTTGTCGAAGTTCTGACACAGTGAAACAGTGAATTATGAAGTAATTGCTTATAATTCCAATTGAATACTTGTTAACATGCTGTGATTTATATACCTGTTATTGTTAGAATATTTTATGGAATTGGCAATTATTTTACTGATTTTGCTCCTTGGATTTTGCTATGAGCTGGTATTGAATCTGAATTCTTGTTAATTAACTTCCGTTATTTGTACCCTATAAGTACCATGTATTTAGCAGAGTACGATATTATATATCACTGTACATTGTTATTTGACTCGCTTGTCTCCTACAAATGTTTGGCATTTCTATGAACAATATTTTGCTTGAACACAGTTGCTATTCAGCCGTAGAGGGGGCTTATACTGACTAAGTCCTTTTCTATAAATATTTAAATGATGTAAAAAAATCTGATTGTTCGAGTTTGTATCATGTTGGTTAGGTTTTTTAACCGACGATGACATCATGGCATCGTGATGTCATCAAACAATAGGTACTTTGGTTTTAGCGCCCTCTGCTGGAGACTGCCATCTGCAGGCCTTTTTGGCGCACAAAGGCTAAAGAAACAAAAGGTCACAGGCCGTTAGTGTATCATGCCAGAGACGTACCTGTGACTATGTATAATTGTACATATAATCTAGCTTTCATCATTGTCAAATTGGGTATTGTAAAAACACTGACACGATTTACGGAATGAGACTCAATCATTGGATATGCAAAATGCACATGTATTTCAATGGCATAGTTAAACTGAGTTTATAGTCTAACTTGTTCTTTTAAATATATACATATACCCTTCATCCAATACAATCCTTTTACTATCCATAACCATCTGGAATTTTTTTTTTTCTTCATGATCAATTATGCTTTCTTATGTTATTCTAAATCTCTATTTCGAGGCTATGACAAGTTTTGCACAAATAATCAAAATGGAAGCAAAAATTATGAGACGATCAAATTGTATAACGGACATCATAATAATTATGTTGGCAAGGTCGTTTTATTTTAACATGTCCAATGAACAATATCTGTCTATGTATAATGAACTTTACAATAAGATACTTGTACAATGTACATGTCAAACAATATGAATATATACGAGTTAGCAATGACAAAAACAAGGAAAAATCATCATTTCCTATGAATTAAATGTTCTATGAAAGATGTATTACTTAATCATGTTAATGGACTTGTTACATTCCATATACTATGTTACGTATATCATGAAACTATTGTGACTTACAAAATAAAATTCTCGTGTATATAATATGAGACAAAACTAAGCACGCTTGTCTGTTATAATCTTAATAAATAAATAATTATCGTGAATGTAGACTTCTGATCTCCGGATCCACAACAGTACAGTGAATTGACCTTCTGGAGGTACAAATGTACTTTTAAAATTGTAAATTTTAATAAATAATAAATTTGGGGGATACTGGGGTAAGTTAATGGGAAAAATTCTTGGAAGTAGAAAAGCGAAAACAACAATGGAACGCCACTTACGGATATGAAAATGCACTATTCGCTTCATAAATAGGCAAAGTGTTATGTCTGCAGGGTTTCGAGTTCATCTTTTGAAGAACCACGTATAGCTCAATATTTATGGAAATTACTTTATCAAGAGGTTGCGGCCATCCAATAATTTCAAAGTAGAAGGAAAATTGAATTTTACCCTTCTGACATAGTACCTCTTTGTGGAATAGCAACAGCCGCTTTCAACAGCCGCTTTCAACAGCCGCTTTCAACAGCCGCTTTCAACAGCCGCTTTCAACAGCCGCTTTCAACAGCCGCTTTCAACAGCCGCTTTCAACAGCCGCTTTCAACAGCCGCTTTCAACAGCCGCTTTCAACAGCCGCTTTCAACAGCCGCTTTCAACAGCCGCTTTCAACAGCCGCTTTCAACAGCCGCTTTCAACAGCCGCTTTCAACAGCCGCTTTCAACAGCAGTAGCTATCACACAGCACCCTAAACAACTCGAGGGGTCAAGCGGTTGTCTATGAGGTCATCAGCTGGCTATGACCAGAAAGATCCATAGACAGATAGAATGATATGGTAAGACATCAATATTACCTCGTAGTGTTGTTCTTGTAACTCCTCTACAAAAAGGAGCACTTAAGATACCCTTTGTTTCTCTACTCTTCTCCTATATTGTAGATATTACATATGACGAAAAAAGAAGTATCAGCGAAATAGAGAATGAAGAAAAAAGCAAAATACCTCATGAAATAACAGAACAAATAGAAAATGAAGATTTATGCAGAGTGACTTTTTTACATTTTAAAGAAAGAACAGGCAATTACAAACTAGGTATCACAAATATGATCAACAAAAAATTAAGAATAGGAGTACTAGGATTTGAGGGTAATGAATTTATAAAGAAAATATGAATCTGAATTAATCAAAATTATATTTGAACAACACAAAATATTATTTGTTATTATATTAATTACCCAATGAAAAACCAGTGCAATGGTAACAACAGTGATAAACAAAAATAAGCAATTACAATCACAAAATATTTATATAAAGGCAGCCATTGTCTGCAGAATTTACTGGAAAATTATTTAAATTTGTTGGTTTTTATAGCAAAAAGTTGACTTGTTAATTTGGATTTGACAATATCTCATCAACTTTCACTTACAATGAGTCTGGCAAGACATCTAAGAATATTTTAATATTTTCAATACAACAAAAATGTAATTTAATAAGTTTTGTTTAAATGTAAATCCACAGACAAAAAGCTTACTCATATAAATGATCATAAATTATCTGGAATATGTATGTACAAAGTTCTGTAGCTCTCTGAATAATAATCACATAATATTAATATCACTCACAATCAGTAATCCCCGTGTAAAGCAATCTTCTGACAAAAGACCATCCTCAAGTCTCAAGTACTCTCAACTGTAAGACCATCTTCTGCTCTGATAATTCAAACTCAAGGACCTTTCGAAAACCTTCAAATGTTTGAAACTTACAAGGCTCAGAAACAAAGGGAACCTTGTTAGTTAAAAGTCCAAGATTTTGGCACGGACAACCAGATTCTTACAGTATTTTTAAAATTTATCCAGAGTATGGTAGCCTATAAGTAAGTATGATCATTAAACTTGCTGGATAAACAATTGCTGGATAGAAATTGCTCACCTGAAAAGCTTTAAACTGCACTGTAGTCTTGTTCACTATGGATGTGACGCCTGAAGGTGTTGTTATCATCACCAGGACTGTTGTTTAATGTTGTTAACAGTCCTTGTGAGGTCAAACAACACCTTTAGGCATCAAATCCTGAATCCTGAGTGAACAGTACATTTGAAAGCTTTTTTGGTAAGCTATTTTTATCCAGAAAAAGTTGAATGATCATACTTAACTGCTTAAACTAGATTCTTGTTAATAAGGTCGGATATTGTTGATTTTTAGCTTTTCAGACTACTGACTGAAGAAAAAAAGGTCGCCCTAACTTTGTTAAACTGACTGACCCAATAACAAATTGACGATTACAGTTTTTTTTTCTGCAGACCATTGATGCCTTACAAAAAGTACCTCGAGAGATCTGAAAAGCTAAAAATGTATTATGTCCGCCCTAAATACAGGAATTTGGCCTTGCGACACTGGGATCACTGTACACATTACACTGCATGGTATCAACTTAATATAAATGCCACTGCTTAAATACAAGTAATAATTTAACAAATTCAAATCAGTAAACTCAGTTTTACAAGCTGATTATCTGAGAAACTTCCTGGCATTGATGAAGTGTGTGACATTGCTGGCATGAGCTGAGCGTAAGTTCACATCTCTTTGCATGGAACTCAAGTCCGTTTGAATGCCGCCGAACATGATCAATTCAGCACGGCCGTAGTGTAGAGAAAAGAAGATTGTCTCCTCAGGCGGTAAGCCAACAACGTCAGTGTTGATATCGTTCCACGAAACGACTCCTTCCGAAATAGTTCTTTGGATGTTTAAGACGTGCACCTGCATGGGATTGATGAGGTTACGTCGAACGTTCGCTTGTCTGTCTTGAGAAGGATTTGGATCGTTTTGTATGGCGTTTTGTTGCTGGGCCGATCTCTCGAGCTGTTTTAACCGTTCCTCGTATCGTTTTAATGTTTCTAGTTGTTTCTGGCGGTTCTTCATGGCGTTGGGACGTATCGAAGGCATCCCTGTACGACCTAACACAGCAGCGGAGTTCAGGCGGCCCGATGGCCCCGGAAGGCCCGAGGGCCCCGGAGGGCTCGAGGTTGATGCCGAGGGCGATATCGCAGCCGAAGGAACGTTTGAATTGTCTGTGCTCTCCTGATGAGAAGTAGTTTCTCCGTTTAATGCCGATGAAGCTGCACCTTCAACATTAACACTAGGTGTCGCCTCAGTCTCTTCACCATTCAAACTACAAGAGGGAGCCACCTCCTCTAGTTCCATATTCAAATCATTTGACGCACCGTTTAGATTTGGAACGTCATCGTTCAAGGCTGCTGCTTGTCCTATTGGTCGACGGCTGTAAACTCTCGAAGGGATATCGTCTGAATCGATTCCTTGTGGTTCTAACCTTGGATTCAAGCACCCTAGTGGTTCTAATCTTGAACTTTGGGACCCTTGGGGTTCTAAACGAACTCCCATTCGTCCGTTTTGGGCACCAGCAGCCACGACTCGAGCACGAACCTTCGGACTGCCATCTGGTGGACCGCCACTCCCCCTAGGAGCTCGATTCTTACCCTTTAACCCCCCGCGCTGTTGTGCCTGCTGCTGCTGTTGCTGTTCGAATAACTGCTGATGCTGTTGACGTCGCAATTGCTGTTGATGACGAGACATCTTGCTCAGGATGACGACATTGTCACCAACCTACAAAACATAAGTCGCAATGTCATATTAGTATTTGAATCACTTTCAATTTTAAGTTGACGCTCCACTTTGTTAAACTCATTGTTTAGTTAACAATTCCACGGTTTCACAGCCTGATTGGCCAAGAATTGCCTTTCTTAGAAACAATCAGTTTCTTAGAGTGCCATTGAAAACCTTGACCGCTGGCGCAAAAATACTGAAAAGCCACCCTTCCTGTTAGCTGACCAATCAGCAGAATTCTGGCCAAAAATAAAAGATGTGAAAATTATCTATCCATAAAGAAAAAAAGATTGCTGAGGCCAAAATGAAACTCCATTTTTCTCAGTGTTGGTCTGTTTGACTGGACTGACAAGTTCACAGTAAAAGAAACTCAGGGAATAAATGAAAACCAAAGGACGGGCAAAGGGCAATGTTGATATGCTTACCTTAGCAGCAGCTCTGCACCACAACTGAGGAGGACACACCTCTAAATTGTTGACTTTGATTTCTTTCCAATTCCAAGTGGGATCTCCCATCGTAAGCAGCCACATGTCCGTTAAAGGCTGAAAGTAAATATTAGAGAATTAGGACGTATATATTAGTCACGGTGAGGCAAAAATGAGTGCAAAACTAATTCATGATTCAAAAGTACAGGGTGGGAATGCAAAAATTGTACAATTGATGGCATTTTTCAGAGGAAATGCATACAATTTTTGGGACCACACCATGTATTATGTCTCAATAAGGCCACACATAATTGATCTTTAGCTTCTCGGATCCTCTCAAGGCACTTTTTCTAGGGTCGGTCAGTAGGACAAAAAAAAAGGTGAAAATTTTTTTTTCCGTCGGCAGAAAATCTATTGTGTCGGCGGGTCCGCGAAGCTAAGAATCAATTATGTGTGGCCTAAGCAGATATATAATAATGTTATAATATTTGATTACAATAATTTAACATATTCTTTAAAATAACGGCTCAAGTACAAGTAGTTTATCCAATGTAGAGTTCCCTCCCCTGACTGAATGAAGGGTAGGATTGGTTGAAAAGATGTGAACAACTGTGAATAAGCCAATCCTGCTTCAGTCAAGGGAGGGCACTCTCTGTTAGACACAATATTTGGGCCAAAAAGATTTCTGAGAGTGCCTTATGAATTCTCCAAGTTTAAATCATACTCATCATAGTAATTTCAAATTAATTCTTACCAAATTAGGCCCAGTGCATCCACCAATGACAAGAATGTGATTATCATCGAGGACGACTTGACTGTGGCCGTAGCGAGGGCCTGGCTTGGGGCCCTTCAGATTTGGAATGTGCCAGACCATCGCATCAAGGTCCAGGACCCACAGGTCATTGCAGCTGAAAGGACATAAGAAAATATCAATGGAATTAAAAGTTTACTTGGTTCAAATTACAATATCAGAGATGAATTGATTGATGATTAGGGAATTATGTCCTGTATTCATGCACTAAGTTCATAAGCTTAATATGACAGGAGGACACAGCAAAATTGCTGTGATGACTTCATCAAACAAAAGTTGTACTCATGTAGCGCCATCTGTTGGCAGGATTTATTATCACATTACAACGCAACTCTTCTAATTATTATGATTTATGCAAAAGATAAATCTCACAAAATTACAACAAACCTCTGTCCATGTCCGTGAGAACCCCCAAATACGATCATGCGATCTCCAACGACGCTGGCAGCATGACCCGCGATTCCTTGGGGCACTGTGTCCAACCCTGCAGCTAACCTAGGATAGACCAACGTCCACTGCTTGGAGTCTATGGAATAGACATGCAGCTGGTTGAAGAATCTTGCAGCCTGAAGTAAGAGGGAAATTTTGTTATTTTTTGCAAAATAGTACATAGTGCATAGTATTCTCTCATGAACTAATTGAAGCATATATTTTTTAAGATCCACCTCCCTCCCTTGCAGCTGTATTACAAGTAGCGCATCAGTGTAAACTGCGCCTATTCTTTCGACCCATTTGGAAGTGCACTCTGGAGATGGATGATTGAGGCTTTACTTCCTGTATTTATGCTCTTTGGTCCAGATAATTAGGGCAGGAGGAGGACACTTCTTTAGAACGATTATTTTCCAAAAAGAGTAGAATCCGTTAAAAATTTCATTGCCAAATTTAATGATTTATAACTTAAAAAGAACATGAAGCCTCGATGCCTAGGCAAGGCATGATACGAATGTGTTAAGGCCTTTATAACAATAAGCCAAGATAAAGACTGCATTATATTTTTTGAATAACATAGATTTTTTCGTCAGCGTAAAGGATCCCATCAAAGCATTACAGGAGATTATTTACCTGGTGCAGTGGGTATGGCGTGGGATGGCTCCATCCACCGAAAAGAACTAGGGTCTCCTTGTATAACACCATTGTAGCGCATGCCTTTGGACTGGGATAGGTACCTGTAAATTAATATTCGATATTTAATCATTACGATTCAGAAAATAATCAAAATCTCACTAAACATGCTAAACATTTGTAAGATTTTGGTGAGGACAAAATAATTCACAGTCCATTGAGCCCAACAGGCATTTGAGTGTGCCTTGTCCAAATAAAAAGGCAAAATCAATGTGACCTAGATTACTCTTCCTAAATTTGAATCCTATAACGCAACTTGATAGTGTCTTCTGGCAACGGCAAGGCTATAGGCAGCCAATTCAATAACTGCTTGCACATGAGACTTTAAAAGTTTTAAAATAAGTTGATTATCAGTGAAACTTTCGGTATCCTATAAACACAAGGTCTAAATATTCCAAATAAAGGCAAATGTTTTTCACTTACCTAAAGTCAAACACCGTACCCACTGTCGACTGGCCAGATCCAATCTCCACAAGTCATTAAATGTCGTACTAGACGAGGTGCACCCTCCGAAGACGTACAAAGACCTGTCATGGTATACTGCGCAGTGAGAATATCGTTCAGAGATAGTGGCACCACATCCTGGATTGACGGAAGACCATTCTAATAAGCCGTCCGCTACGCTTCTCTTGAAGTTAATGCCCTCTCTTTCGAACACGACTGCAAATTGTAAACAAGAATCAGAGGATTCAAACCCTGGGTTCTGTAGGGAATTAGCAATTAAGCATAAGATCCATGGACACAAGATCAAAGTAGCACTGCACTGCAGAATGCAATCAGCTTCGACACCTGTCAGATTGACCTCAAGTGCTCTTTCTCCATGGCAATTTGGTAAACTGAGGGTGAAGAAAGGCTTTAGAACTTGCAGAATTGCAATTTGCATTGTTAGACTGCTTCTGAGAATAGATGCACTGCAAAAAGCAATTGCCAAATGGATTATTTGCCTTCTTTGAAACGCATGGAATATCGTCGTGTGGGCTATATTATAATGCAAGGTCAGCTTGAAAACAGCCCCTCAAGACTCAAATGATCGATGACACCAACAAACTATTAAGAAAAAAATTAAAAAAAAAAAAAAAAAAAAAATCACAACAAACTATCCCGAATTCCACAATGCATTTTAGTTCAGTTCTATATGAACACAAAATGGCCCACTTGACCACATCCACACCTGTATTAAGGCCGGGAAAACTTTTTTCCAAAAATCTCTCAGACTGGTTTTTTAGATAAAATTACCCTGGGGGAACCCAGGGTAAAAAGATACTTGATCAAGACTTTATAATAAAGCTTTCAAATACAGCTTATTTTCAAGATTAACCTTCACTGCCACCATGAGTGTAATGTCTTTAGTCTTGTTTCAAGTATTGCGCAATCAAACTGGTTATTGACTGGTATCATGCCTTCCATTATTCGGATCTCAAGACTTTTATTTCTTTCTTTCTTTTTTTTTTTCAGCAAACCCCAAACTAACACTGTTTCTACAGTTGACTTCAACCGAAATTCACGTTTTTTGACGCGCCATTTACCATGGATGTCGTGGCCAAGTGGATAAGGCGTTCGACTGCTACGCGCATGGTCGCGGGTTCGAACCCCAGTCACGGCATGGAGGAACTGAGCAGATCCTCCTTAAACCATTGCTTCACTTCACCCAGGTGCAAATGCGAAATGGGTACTTGGCAATAGGCAGTGATGGCAATTGTGGAATGCTTAACTAAGGAGCGCGTGGAATTCGCTGCACACTGGTGTATGCTCCCCAGGGAGCTGAGAAAGATTCAAGCTAGATCAGGCCTGTCAAGGATGTAATTGTACAGTCGGCCGAGCTCATAGGAGGATGGCAGACGTTAAACCCAGTACATTTACATTTATGTTTACCTTTGCAAATTCTGTGAAAACGATGACACACTGTTGACAAATTTTGCAGGTCCCTGTAGGGCGAAGTCAGGGAGAAAATGTACTCCAGGATTTCCTCTGGTAGGTCCAGAAGCTCTGCTGAAGTTTCACAGCTAGCCATGCTGCTTGTTTACCTCAAATGATCAAAAAATGTCAAAGAAAATGTGATCCAGACATTTTTCGTCGTTTTCAAAGATTTGTGGATTCGGTCCTTGATTGCAGCCAAAACTATGATTTCCGAAAGAGGTCGCTGTTATTTACTTTTGCGCCACCTTTTGGAAAACTGAAAGCAGTATTTTGACATACTCGCCCTAGCGGAGAGCCAGTTCGTTAGAACCACAGATCTACTAGATACCGCGCGCAATGCTGAAGCGCCTATTCAGCAGCGCGGGATGACGTCATACGCCATAGGCCGGTCCACTGCCCTGCCTGCTGACATGACGTTTCAAAGAAAAAATCATGACTCGCATCAGAAAAAACCCTCCAGCTCACTCAATACTTATCGGATTTTAATGAATGATGGCTTGTTTTAAAGCTCTCAACTGTGCGCACAACATATCCAAGCGGCACAAAAACAAAAAAATATTAAGGCCATGAAAATTCAAACAGAAACACATCATCTCAAGAAAAGCCTATTTCAGAGCTTGTCAAAATGCCCTGTAGACCCCTTATACCAGCACCAGGCTCCAAATTCATGCCTTCATGGCCCCATGAGTTTAGAAAACCGTACAAAATCAACAATTGGCATTTTATTTCATTTATTTTTTATTTAGCAGTAGATGATATGTATACTCCCGGGGGGGGGGGGGGGTACATGTATATACTTTTGTCCCCTTATGTATACCTTTTGACCACACTGCACTTGCATTTTACATGCTTCTGCATATTTTGATAATTTTAGACTTTGTAAAATTTATATAAGATATTTTTTTATATTTAATATCATTGTAACTTGTAAGTAAAAACTATAGCCTCCCTTGTTCCACCGACAATTCCAATCTTCTATTAATTATGAGGAACTTGGGAGAAAATACCCGCTCTTAATATATTCATTCAGACTTAGTTTAGGGGTAGACCATAAATTTAATATCAAGGGGAGTATTTTTGAAATAAATACTTTCTTGCTCAGTTTCCAAGTGATGACATTTTTTTGGGCAGTCTTGAAATAAACAATAATTACTACAGTCGTCACCATGAAATAAATAATTTCCCGCCAAGGAAAATTCCAAGTCCCCCTTCCTGGAAACTAAATGGTCGCCCACTAATAGGCTACATGACAAAATGAAGATCACTCTCCGAGGTGCATTCAGAAAAATGCTCAGCTTCTTGTCTTCAACTTTCTTTTAGAAAGGCTCCAACGAAGCAAGAATATAATTGACTCTTCTCCTAATTTCGTTATTTAATTCCAGAAAAAAAAGGCCCACGCCATTTTTACAAAAAATGCAGAATGAACGTATGGATTAATTTGATGCTGAGAAGAACAATTAATTCTTTCTTTTTTTTAAATTTATAAGTTTTGTCTTATCTTCCAAGTCCCAGCTGACAAATCTTGTGGTTAACTGATGATTATCACGTGTAATTACACCTCAGTTATCGTGTGTAAAACTGATATGTATTTGCAAATGTCAACCACGTAATTTTGTCACCACTTAACCATGTAATTTTCTGGTTGCTAATCTATCTTCACCACTTAACCACATTATTTTCTGGCGAGTATCTTCACCACTCAACCAAGTGATTTTCTGGAGTAAACTCCCCATCCACTACAAATGCATATGGGTTTATCTGGAGAAAACATCACACATCACATGATAGATAATCTGGTGATGGTCGACTCATCGTGTGTTTATCCCATCATGGAAATTGTTGGGAAATTCCCCCACATGAACAAAAATACATGATAACTCTCAGTTATGTCATGAAAATACTCACACACATAACTGGGGAGGGGGGGGTATATATATTCATATGCTTATCTGAGGAAAATTATAACATGATAATCTGATGACAGTCATCACATGTTTATCCTGTGAAAATGTGGGAGTTCATGTGAACAAATTATTAAAGCACGTGATAACTCAGTTATGTCATGTTCACCAGTTTCCCCGTGTTGATCATGTGATCTTCATGTGCATTGTCAGTTGGGCTGCTATTGGCCTAACTAATCAGAATCACACACACCAACTGGTGCAGCTGTGAATCCAGACAGGATTTCTAGGGGTAGGGAATTTTTTGGCATTCACGGCCTGCGTTGGTACATATTTTCTTCAAAATGCTAAATCTCAGTGGTCTGGGGGCGGACCTAGGCCCAGTGTGCACTGACAGTCACCAGAACTACATAGGCTGAGCTGAATCCTGGGGAGGGGTGCAACTCAGACCGGTTTGAAGGCATGTCTGCTCTTGAAAAATCCAAAAAAGGTTTAATGTTCATATTTTTCACTTTTTTGGCAAATTCTAGTAGTGTCAGGAACACAGCCAGAATCCATGAAAGGAGGGTTTTGTTCCAGATGACCATGGTGAGGCCCGTATGGCCGAAGGCTATTCGGCGGGGGGTTTGCGGGCCGCAGAAGCAACTGATTTTATGCTGCTGCACTGGATATTAATTCTGAGCAAATAACCTTGGCTAATATCCTTTCATGGAAGGTCTGGTATAAAAAGCTAAAAATTCTGTTTTTTTTTTTAACTTTTCTGTAGGTTATCATAATACAAACTATTTGAAAATCTCCCTTACTTTGCGCCATGATCAGGACATGGCAAAAGTGCCCAATATAAATGTTTTAAATTTTGTACTTTGGATTAGATTGCAAAACTTGATAAGTTGCAAGGGAGTCAGAATTTATGACCCGGGGGGGGGGGGATTGGGAGTTGGGGGGTATGAGTTTCGCTGGAACTTCCCGTAAAAAATTGATGCCCCCTCAAGTTTCAAGCGTATTTCTAACACCCCGCTCTTCGGTTTCATCCGTATTTTTAAACACGTTTTGAAAAGTTTGTACCCCCTCGGGCAAAACTAACCCAGTCATAAATTCTGAACGGTCCCTTAGGCGTCGATCACTAATTCTGTTGACAGCCAAATAAATTGCTGCAAAAAGTTGCATGGCCAGGTAATTGCCAGAGGCGGATAAGCAGTCCTTCGGGGCAGTTGCGACAACTCGTGTGATCGGGAAATTTTAATGCTAAACTTGTTGACATTTGGGGATGCTTTACAGGGCCGTAGCCTGCAGGGGGCAGCTAGAATTTTACAAATTAAGGTGTTCAACATGCAAAAATTTCAAATTTTCTGGGGCGAATATGCTTCAGTACAGGTCTCCACCCCCTTAGATTTTGCTCAGCCTACGGCCCTGCTTTAAAATATATTTCTGATGCGATACGTCCAGGCATTTTCCTAAATGTTTTTTCATGTCTTCTGTCTACACTGCTGATATAATTACGGTATTACATATATATATTGTATCTTTTAGCATTAAAATTTCCAGATCACACGAGTTTGCATGACTGCCCCCTTGAAGGACTGCTTGTCCCCCTCTTCCCCGCTCTGGCAATTACCTGGCTATACTAATAATTGTGGCAATTTATCTGGCTATAAACAGAAGTCGTGATTGACGCCTAAACACAAATTTCAGGTCTTCAATACTTCATTTCGTACTTCAAATTTAGGGGGTAATATTGGGCAAAAATCTTGACAGTTTGAACCAGGGCTTTGGAGTCGGTTAACAATTGCACTGACTCCGACTTCCGACTCCTTTGGCTTTGTAAAATGCGACTCCCGACTCCTTTATATAATAGGTCTCCTGAATTACCACCCTGACTGCGACTCCCGACTCCGGTTATCGGCAGTCGTGCAAATATTAGGGGAATTGGGCCATGCACAGTGAGTCACTGCATGACACAGTGAATCAGTGGCCATTTCTGGATGCTGAAATCATATTGCTACAATGTGCCATCTAAAGGGTGGCTCTTCAGTCCAGCATACTCACCCCTCCACCACTGAGTACGGTAACGATTGTTACCGTATCCCAAAATGGCTGACCCCAAAAACGTTGGTCATGTGACTAAAATTAAATAGTCAATTCCTGGATCTAATACTGCATAGTTTGGCTTGGTACATGGGTGTATAACAGTGCCATGTTCAACTGTTAAGACAAGCACTTCAAATTTGCTCAAGCTGCAGTTGAGAGGGCATGTTTGACCAGTGAAGTTTTGAATCGAGAGACGGTAACTGCAAAAACGATTTCAAGGGTGAGAACGGTAACAATATTTCTTGGAGACGGTAACTGCGTCCAAATTCATGCTTTTGGCCAGCAGGAATAGCAGTCCAGTTTCATTTTCAAATAAGTCTACTTTTACAGCTTGTAATTCGCCTTACTGTTATAGCACTTGGATGTTAAGCATTTTGACACTGTGAATAGACTCATTAGATCTAAACTGGTAAATTTTGATATGATGAATTAACTGGATTTTTTTCGAGTTTTTGAATCAGCATAAATATAGAATAAGCAGTTTGAAGTCATATAATTATATAGACCTAAACTCAACATCAATTATGACGTTAAATGACATGGATAAAAAGCTATAAAGTAACAAAAATATGCCGCTGCCCAATTCAATTGTATTAGCATGTGGAACCTGTCAGACAAATAATCACAGCACAGACAAAATGGGTCATTTCTATGCTTAGTCCAATATGGAACAGTTTTTACATTTTCAAATTCCAAGACTGCATGATAACCAGTTTTTTTATTGATATTTGGAATTGTACATCCTATACATGTGTGCTCTACCAAAATGTACTATAATTTCAACTGGAAATTGTTTTGGATCCTTGCAATTGAGTTTTTCACAATTGATAAGGTTGGTTTATCACCATTGTTCATGAAAACCTCAAAATAGGCAAAATCCACTCCAGCCATTCATATCCGGCTAGTTAAGCCTCTTCTCAGCATGTCAAAGTTAATTTTAATAATCTGGACTCACTCAAAACAAGGATAAAAAATAAAACAAGGATGGCAGTTATTTCAGTATATTCCATATTTATGAGCAAGAGTGTAATTAGTCGATGACAGTAGGAATGAGAGGCTCTATAATAACCTGTGGAAAAAAGTGACAAATCTAAATAAATCCGTCCATTCTGGTTCATTGGTGGTATATTCAATTATTTATGCATTTGAGATTTCAGTTTTTTTAAATATCAGAACTATTTCTAATATAACCAGTGGTTGTGTATTCATGAGTATTGAGAGCTCAACAGGATCAACATGATCAAGCACTGCTCCAGTGATGGAAAACGAAAATTTGCATTTGCTATTAAATCTCTGACATATGCAGCTGCACAGACATTCTGATAAATCAGTGAACAGTTACCGTCTCCTTGAGGAATTTCGAGATACAGTTACCGTCTCCGATCGTTATTGTTACCGTCTCTCGATTCAAATTTTTAATGAGGGATTGTATTAAATCTACTGAATGAATCACAGAAATCTTTCAGACTATTGGGTCTTGTACAGTAAAGAATCATTAGAGTGTTTAATTTCAGTCGTGCTGGCCTTCTAAGTTGCCTACTGCAGGCTTCCAATTCACTTACAATTTTGGTGTCAGCCATTTTAGGATACGGTAACAATCGTTACCGTACTCAGTGGTGGAGGGGTGATACTTATTCAAGCATGGTATCCAAAATTGCTCATGTTGCACAAGAGTCCTGGGGTAATATATGATCTTGAGATTTTGGATTATGAACTTTCGTAAAAATATACTACAGGTTATCCAGGATTAACTGGTGTACTTGTCATATATATATGTAAAAGGAACATGTAATGATAGTAATGCATTGGTATTTCAGAAGCACATGGTTACAATTATCAAGATATAAAGATCTTATTTAAATTAATCACACTTGCCACAGTGAATCGGGGCTGCCAAGGGGCGCAGTGAATCATTGCATTCAGTGATTCACTACAACCCAGGTAAGGATAATGAATACTTTCTAGCTGTAATTTTTTTAAGCAGCAATAAACAACTGTATGTAAATACCCAACTGTCAAATATGTAGAAAAATAGACCTTGCCCTTCTTTTAGTCGATTTATTTTACATGTCGACAATCTTACGATAATGCTGTTTTGTTTTGGAGTAGTCAGTTAATGGCTGTTAAACCTCAGGAAATGTTACTGGCAAATAAACTTTGTTCAGAGACACTATCTAGAATGTTTTATTTATTGTCTTTGCACCAGATGGTTATATTCATTACACTGATTCACAGTGCCCCGGGTACTGATTCACTGTGTCCCCGTATGTTGCCACAGTGAATCAAAATTTAATTTTAAGAGAAAGGCCAAGGAACTCCCAGTAGATATCCAAATACAATGTAGGCCTAATTAATAATCTTCTTTTTTTTTCTGAAAAATATTTCAATGCCAAACTGATAACATTCTTTTTAATCAGTGGTTGTCCACTACAGACTATCAGGCCTACATTTTACTTAGGCCTACAGGTTGCTGCATGCAGCATTCAATACTTTCAGGAGGGAGATCCATGTCAGGGAGGTCACCAAGGAGCCTTTGGCCAAAGCCCCAGTAATCATGTTCATGTTAAGGAGAAAGAAATTCAGAACTCTATCATATTTGATAAATTTGCATTGTATTTTGAGAAAATAGAAACTAAATTAAATGTTATTTTAAACATTATTTAACATTTTTTGCTTGCTGGGTGGTCTTGTCCTAGAAACAACAAAAAAAAAGTCCTGCATAATTCCCTAAATCTCATGTATGAATAGGGCCTAATACTGTATATGTTGTAGACATTTCACTGAAAATTTGATTATTTTACCAAATTGGCAATGAAGGCATACTTTATTGTGTGCTAGGATATTTGACAAGCCCAGACAGAGGGATTTGTTAAGATCATCTGCCACAGCTTGGATTTGACAGGTGCTTTTATTGCTTTATAAATTTTTCACGTTTATGCCGCTTGGATATGTTGTTCGCTTGGAAGAGGGCTTTCCAACAAGCCATCATTCATTGAAATCCGTCAAGAATTGAGCGAGCTAGAATTTTTTTTCCAACTCAAGTCTGATATTTTTCTGTATAACGTCATGCAGCAGGCAGGTCAGTGGACCGGCCTATGGCGCGCCCCTTGTTGACGTGAACATCAGCGCTCCATGCGGGATCTAGGTGTAAATGCCTATGGTTAGAACCAGAGCCTATATATATGAGCCCCGTCACTCATTGGTTAGCAAGGCGCCGACATTTTAACTACATGCGCCACGACGCTGCAGCGGCTGGCAGCGGAAACGTCACATCCAAACATTGAAATTCATAGGAGCAGGCCCACAGTCCCATGTTCAGGGGCTAGAATCACGAAAAATAAACGTTTTTGAACCCGGAAAAAAATCTCTGTTAAGCAGAAGGAATAGGAAAATCAAGTGACATTGTATTTGGTGAAGTTTTTACTGTATTTACCTTGTAAAACGTCCGTGATTACAGCGTTCCCGTCACTGCAAACACAGAGCTAATGTAATGGTTTCTGGGCTAGAATCGCCGAAAATAAACATTTTTGACCCTGGTAAATTACCTGAGTGAGTAATGGGAATGGGAGAAGGCCACTGACATCAAATTTCTGCTATTTTCTTCAGTAATATGCCAGTGAAACGTCCGTGAATACAGCCAAAATCGCCACTTCAAAATGTAAACATGTGATCCAGAGCAACTAAACAGCCTGACTCCAGGGCCCACCAGGCTGACTAAAACACCCCCATCATATGTTACCCAGGAAGCCTGGTTATATATATTAAGAGCTATTAAGGGCAATTCACTTACAATGGATGATGATTACAAACAGCTAACTGCTTCTTCAGTGCAGTTGAGTCTGTAAATACAGTGCAGAGCCTATAATTGGCCTCATTAGGCCTACTGCATTAGCTGCCACCCAATTGGAAAGCCTTCTTTTATTTTAATAATTGCATGATCTAAAATCAAGGGACCTTAGTCTAGGGAAACTATGTGGAATGTGAAGAAATAGCAGTAAAAAAGAAATAGACAATTTATTTCTTATTCTTACTTAAGAGGCATGGATGGCATAGCCTCCCCCTCCCCGGGAAATTTTTTTGTTATATTTCTAGATAATTTTGTACATTACTATGAACACCACAGAAAGTCTTAAAAATTAAATGAACTGATCACAGTCAAGTTAAGTCTTACCTTATTGTGCTCAAATGAGCAGCCAGCTGGCCTCAAGGGGGGCGGGGGGTTAAGAAAAAGATTGCAAGATTGCGTAAGAAATTTCCTGGAGGGGCAATAACTGTACTAAAGGTCTGTATATTTTGACCCAGTTGACCATTTTCATATATATTTCCAATTGCAGCTAAAAATTGCAAAACATTTTTTATTTCCACACAAACTAAATTCCAGGTCTTTCAAGGCCTTTTTGTTAAAAATGCTGGTTTTTCAGGGCTTTTCATAAGGTATGGAAATTGAGAAACCAAATTCAAGGCGTTTCCAGGATTGGCAGACACCCAGTACGAGGACTGCTGATTAATATGCCCTATTCCAAATTTTGGGAGCTATGGTGTGGTGTACCCTTCCCCCCCAAGAGTTATGCCACTGCGGCTCGCATGACCGTATAGATAATATTTGGGGATGGGGGAGGCTTGGATTTTACCATGAAAAAATTAATATATTTTAAAGTATGGACGTGAGTATTTATTTCGCAAATAAAACCTGCTGAAATGACCAACATTTTATTAAAAAAATAAAGTGTTAAGAAAGAGATTCAATGTGCAAGGCCCAGCATAGCCCTGGACCCATGGGACAGGGGTCATGAATCCTCCCATTGGAAAATCATGAGATTTGAAGGACATGGTCTGGGAGAACTGAATTCTGACTATTTTTCCATGTATTTTCTTCTAATTTTTTCATACGTTCTGAAAGTACACCTTTTATTTCATCTCAAATGGTCAGAGAATAAATGTTTAATAGTCCTCTGAAACTGGAGAAGTGATTTTCATCCTTATACATTGAATAAATGGCCTCTTCTCATTGGTCCAGAGAGTGTGATGTCATAACAAACACCTATGATGTCATAGGTTATTCTTGTGACGTCACAATTGTGACATCACATATCAAAGTGAGGCTGATGACGGCCTCTCACAATTTTTTGACATTTCTCTCATTTAACATCAATTTTTGCCATGTCAATCTTTGTGGAAAAGTTTCCAAAAGTAGTGCCGTCAGTAGTAAAATATGTAAGCTACCAAAATCCAAAATTTCACCAAATTTGGGTAAGAATTGTGTAATCTAGAGCAATTCTCCCGATACCATGTCAAAATCTCAGGATTTTGAATGGGACGAACCATGACCCATGCTACGCATGGGTCCCAGGGCTAGGCCCAGCAGGGGATTTTACAGGGCCTGGAAGCCAACAAATTTTATATCATAATTCATAAATTTGAGGTAAATTCTGAGCAACCATGCACTGCAGTAGTTTTCAAATTAAGAAGTCTTTCTTGATAAGATCATCAAGAAATATACTGGCTCATCAATGTGAGAAACAGGTGAAAATTAAAACACTAAGAACAGCAAACTGGGACAGGATACAGTACTTTTAAAAGATGGGGGAACATTTTATAAGAACTGTACGTACATGAGCTGTTACTGCAGCGGTGGACAGAATTTTGGGCTGGGCTAGTAATTGTATGCACAATGAAGTCATTTAATTGTCAAACCTGAGGGACTTATTCATATTCTTTGACACAAGGGCTGCTAGCATGGTCTTTTTCTGCACAAATATTTTATTTAAAGAAAATTACTATTACATTATTACAAACTTTATTAGGTCCATATACAAACTACATACACGTAACAATTACATAACACCATGTAACAATTACATAGCACCACACAACAATTACCTAGCACCAAACAAAAATAAAAAGGTTCATTCAAAAATTATTATTATGTTTGATGGCTAAATTGTATATTTCACTAATTTCTTCCTTCAAGAATAATGTTTGGAAAGTAGAAATGTAATAATTTATTGTTCAATATTTGAATAAAGCACTTCAATTGGTAGCATAGCTTAACCCCTGTAGCCGCAACAATTTTGAGTACACAAAGCCGCAATGGGGCCTCCGAGGCCCCCACCCTTTCTCAACCCTCAAATATACGATGGTTTTAAAATTTTACGTCAAAAGTAGGACTAGTATATTTAATCAAGTCAAAATGGAGGATAGTGACAGTAAAATTGGGAAAAAATGAAATCTGATTGCTATAAGAATATGAAATAATGTTCCATTTATTTTTCGCCATTTTGTTGGAATATTTAGTATTTTTCAAGTTTTTAACCAAAGTGTTCTCTAAAGTATTGGGATCGTCTTCTAATTTCATTACATCCATTTTGTGTGCTATAAATTGCTAGAGATAAGAAAATAGCAGAGAAAATGGCCATTTTGGCCCTAGCCCTACCAGATCCATTCCTTCAGGGGTCCATTTCAGGCCAGTTTTTTTCTGAGAATAAAGATCCTGCACTTCTATAATACCAGTTACATTTGCAAAATCATCACTGTAGGAGTTTTTGTCTTTTTGACGATGCTGAATCCATTTTGGTAGGTTTCAGATCACTAAAAGGTCAATGTTGCCTGATTTTAGAAAAATGTATCTGAATTTTACTCAAAATGCCAATAAATATAATTTGTATCAAGTATTTTTACTGAACGCAGGTCCTCTTTTAGGTCCTGTATGTTCAGATCTTCTTAATGCTCTGGGGGGTCATTGCCCTCTACAAGCATGTAGACCATGTTCAACATCAATAAATTCACAACTTTTGGATGTTGTTTTGGTGGACTAGGAATACATGAAATCTGAATGTGATTGACAATATATTGTGCAAGATATTATAAAGCACAAATTCCCAGGGGGGCCTCCCAGGCCCCCATTGCGCATACAAGGGTAAAAAAAATATGTCTAAATAAGGATAAATAAAGTTTGTAAAGTATCTAAAGACATTTTATGGAACAATATACCCTGTATAAGACAATAGTTTCGTTATTAGTTTGTAAATTATGGTAAGTAGGTCCTAAGTAATTTTTATGGAAGTGATAAACCGTACACATGTGCACAGGCCTGTTAGAATAACTTAGGGACCGTTCACAATTTATGAATGGAGGGTTTTTTTTTGTTTTGTTGAAATTTCTTAATGCCCTTGGACATGTCAAAAATTAATACCCCCCTTCTTGAGACACACTTGAAATGTTAGTACCCCTTGGACAAACTTCCACTCCATGTCCCCCTCCCCCATCATAAATTCTGAATGGTCCCCTATAACACCTTATTTTTGCAATAGGGCATCCAGATCTTCATGACTTATAATTTTTTTATTTAAAAAAAAAGTCCATTTGCCGAACATCCTTTGAATTGATATTTGTCCAAACTGGAACCGGGACACCTGGTTCTGGGCACTTCATCATTAATTTCCCACTTAATTTCCTGATTTATTCTATCTTGGAAAACTAAGAAATTATCAGACCCTAGCCCAGACAAATATTCAGCCAAATTATAACTTAACTTGACAGTTCAATTAGCTAAAGAGAAAGTGTCATTAGAAATGTCCTATATTGTTTGGCAGAGGTGTAGTTTCCCCTTATTTTTTTTGGACTGGAAAGACTCCCGACTGATGGGGGGGGGGGGCGGCATCTCTTGGATATTGGGCAGGGGCAACTACTCTCCCCCCTCTCAGGCATCCCTGGTTACACATACAAAGCCTATTAATAAATTTACAAACAAACAAACAAGGTACGAGCTGCATTTTAACATTGTGATTTTATGAAATGCTCATTTGATATGATACAACAAGTGGGCCTTACTTCAGAATCAGGATCTAAATGGCTGAATCGCACTGCAAGTGTCACCAGCCAATTAAAATAGTCAGCAGTTTGCATCATTTAAATCTAATTGAACAGGGCAACAGTTGAGCCAAGACCCCCTGTCATAGCAATTATTAAGAGAGGACTATGAAGTGAAGGGAGAAAGGCTGGGGTGTTGGAGCAAGAAAGAAATCTTGGATCACAAGTTAATATAATCTGTATTTCTGCTCTATGATACACCTATCCAAGGGCTATGCCTGTGTATTTATTAAGGCCTACGTGCGGGCATTAGGCCTGTGTGTAATTGTATATATAATATATATATATATATATATATAGATTTCTTTTCTTTTATCACACATCATGAGATGCATCATTAGTAGGCCTAGGCATATATATTTATGAACAATTAAGTTTACATGGGTTATAAGCTGTAATTTCTTAATTAATTCAATATAATTGCACTCTGCCTCATAAGCACCATGGGTATTGAGTATTGACTGACCAGGGTGTCAAACGTGACTCAGGTGATTTAATCTGTGCTGATTAGGCCAGCCTGTTAGGTACTTTGCTCCAGCCTGCAGTAATCTGTCAATATAAAGTCACAACAATTCACAAGTTCACAGCAATGGAAGCGCTGTTATACGCGCTGTTTTTACTGGAAAAACGTCACCAGAACATCAGAATCCATGCCTGAGGGATTATTCTATGCTTAATCCATACACAGGTATTTTTTTTCCGCACTCAAATATGTCAACCGTGTCCATAACCAGCCCAGAAAATGTGAAAGTGCTAATTCTGCTGTGTTTTTCTTTGGTTTTGCAGCTTCCCGCCACTAGGTGCGCTGGCGCATCACGTAAACAAGATGGCCAGCCAATGAGTGATCTAGCTCCTTTACATTAGCTCCGTTAGAACTGGCACTCGCATTTGACGCTTCACTTTGATAGGGTGCATGAATACAGGCCTTTGCACGCATGTAAACAGTGTATTCATCCACACAAAGTAGTTCTGGCACCACTTGTGATCGCTGATCTGGAAGGAATGGTTGAAGTATCCTGCATTACGCAACAAGACAGGTGCATGGAACTGTCCACAGAAACGATCTATAAAAGTGTTGACACATCACAGACTTACTGCAGATTCGTGGCAGCATGGCTGGTATGTTTACCACGTTTTGTAATGGCGGCCGTTGCAACGGATAGGGACCCTTACCCAGAGTTCATAGCATATACGAGTGACGGATTCCCTCCGAGAATCCGAGCAAGTGCGAGTTTGGTGTTTTGACAGGTTTGGTTTGACAGGTGTGTATTGCCAATTTTGTGTGTATTACCAATTAATTAGCCTGTTCTGAAGCCACCAAAGCAGACATTGATTGGTTTAGATTGTACAGATTGCAATTAATTGGTCTGCTGGTTCTGACAGACGTCCTGGACTTGCTTAGGTCAGCAGACCTAGGACTTGTAGTTGTACTTCAACTTGTAGGTCTGGAAAAACATAGGACTTGCTAAACCAATTTGGAAATTTTGCAAGCAACCAACATGACCAAAACTTGCTAAAGAAAAGTGCTGGTAAAAAATGTGACAGGAATTTATTGTTGTTATTAAGTTGATGTGAATTGTGAACACTGTTTTTTGGTACCATCATTGTAATGACTATAGCGGGCGTTAGTGGAACTCTCCTTTTTCCAGCTCTTCTGTGTTGACGAGCAGAATAAAACTATTTCCGGAAACATCAGCCTGGGAATTTACAATGGAGCCGGGGTTTCTAAGATCCGTAACAAAGTCTAATCAGCCTGACAGTACTGGAATATGGGGGCAATCCATGCTAAACATTCCATTTAAGACTCGGCAATGCAAATCCGTAATGTTTTCAATGGATTAAAAGTGCCCTGGGGCCTGGAATGCCAGCTTCACTGACTCAGCAATGGTACAAAATGGCAGCTTGTTCCCGGAAATAGTTTTATTCTGCTCGTCAACACAGGAGAGCTGGAAAAAGGAGAGTTCCACTATCACGGCCTATTATAAGAATGATCTACGTATAACTAATGGAGTAGGGTCTAATAAAAATTAAATGTAATAGATACCCAATCTTATTTACTTATTTAGTACTAAATAATAGGTAAGGAACTAAAATGAAACATTCTAAAATTGTTATTGAATAAATAACTTGACAGGAATTTTAATTATTTCTTTGCAGAATATACACAAGATGGTTATCTCACTGAAAGGCCTGTGCCTGGAACTAGACTCGATCATCATCACATATTTCGACACTTTTGATGAAGCAATCAAGTTGCAGAATGAGTTGAACCACCTGATGAAGGAGGGCTTCTTATATATGTCCAAGGTAGGGTATACGATACAAATGAATTATAATTAGCTACGGCTATCTACTGCCCATGAAAACTGTAACACTAACACAACAAAAATTGTCGGCAAATAATCATTAGCAATCACTTGGTCCCAGGTTTGATTCCGGTTTTTGCCAGGTCACATTTACCTTTTAAATGTTGGACAGCGGTTTCAATCATCCTTTATCTCCATGCTGTGTCCTCCTCCTGTCCTAATTGGTCTGCTAAGTGCATCAATACAGAACATAAAGCCCCAATTAACCTTCCATCCAATATTGTATTTTAATGCTTATTTGTCAAGATGATAGCAATGTATGATTAATCTGCTATCAGCGCTGAAGCAGTTGAACAAAAATATTATAAACGAGGTTGTTAATTTTTCTCCTCAGTTAATTAAGGCCTTTTGTAATTTTTAGCAATTTTTTCATGAACTTAAAAAGTGAGAAGTTGGACTGTAGATTAATTTGGTCTGTAGCTGGCATTGTATTTTCTGAAATCTAGATATAATGAACTGGAATTTAGCAATAACCAATAGTATTGAATTTATATTTTGCAGGCTCGCTCAAACATGGGAGTACGATCTCTCAGTACGTTGCAGTATCCAGAGGAGATGTCTGCCTTATTGAAAGTCAACAACATCACCCAATCAGAGACTGACGATTTTCTGCAGGACGTGAAATTTGAGATACTCAGGGAGGATGACGAAATTGACTTTGTGAAAGATTCTGATGGTTTGCGGCAGCGCAAAAAAGATGCAGACGCCAATGATGCTGATGGCATCTCATCAGCTGTCGAAGATCTAAATATTTCGGAAAAGAACAAGCCAAAAGATCCTATTAAATGGTTTGGCGTCCTGGTTCCTCAACCGTTAAGAGACAGTCAGAGTAGGTTTAAACGTGCGGCAGAAATCAGCGTTGGTTTAGCTACGAAAAAAGCCGAAATGGAAACATTGCGCAAGAAATATCTTCAGCTTCAAGTCGTCAAAAATGATATCATTAACAGCGAATAAGTTATACATAATGTTGTTGTTATGAAATGATACACATGTTTTTCTAATTTAGTCATGAGAATACGCTGTCATGAAGTGAGTCAATCACTCTGAGTTGATCTTAATCTGAAGTTATCCCTGTAAATATAGCTGATAAAAGTCATCAACTGCATCTTAAACTAATTTATTGAATTTGAGCGTTCAAAGATACTTTTGTGCCAGATCAAAGTTGGAAGTCATTTTATTTTATCTGATTGAGTTGGATTTTAAGGCCAGACATAATTTATTTTTAGCTTCTCAGATCTTCTCGAGGCACTTTCTCTAGGGTAGTTCGGTATGACGAAAAAAGCTATAAATTAATCCCAATTTTTTAAATGTCATTTAGATAAAAATTACGTGTAAGCTCCATCTTTTTGCTGTAGGTAGAAAATCTGTTGTGCCGTATGACCCAGAAGCTAAAAATTAACTCTGTCTGGCCTGATGACTAGAGAACAAAACGTGTTGAGGGTCTCTTGAAAACTCCTATGATATCTCACTATGATGTGAAATTGTTCGTTCTGTTCTATCAGTTTTTCCAGTCTATTTGATAGATAGATATTGTTTTATCTGTATACACAATATATGGAGTTACTTACATTATGTTTTTCATCATAATTTTGATATGTATCAATACGCAGTGCTTTGTTTATTTTTTCCTGCTGTTTGTACATTTTGTAATTCTTGTTTCATACAAACTGATGATATAGTGTATGTATATATTTGTGTTAATTAGATGTGTGCACTTTCCAAAGAGTGTCACTTTTAGTTATTAATTGATAAGTTATTGTCTTTAGTGTGGATAACTATTATAATACACAGACATGTCTTTGATATCTAAGTCATTTCGTATGATTTATAACTTTAGGCCAGACATCATTGATCTTTAGCTTCTCGTATCTTCTCAAGGAGGGCCGACATTTTCTAGGGTTGATCGGTAGAAAGAAAAAAATAGCTGTAATCTAAAAATTTTTAAAGTCAATTTAATAAAAATTGTGGTATTAAAGTTCTTTTTTTCTGTTGGCATAAAATCTGTTGGATCAGTTGATTTGAGAAGCAAAAAATAAAATATGTCCGGCCTGTGGTTTTTCTACCTCTTTCAAATATTCCAATGTATTCTTTCAAATATTCCAGTGCATATGTATGAATATGATTTTCTTGTTGCATTCCATGCTAGGGAGATGGTGAATGAGAAATAAAACTGCATCTAAATTATTTTAAAAAATAGTTGTATTGGTCAATTGTTTTGTGTTACTATCCTTTAGGTGCATGTCTGGTTTTTTTTATGACTAAATGATTCTGCAGAATTTCTCTTTTTTAAACAAATCAGCTGGGTGGCCCATTGGTTAGGGCGCTCTCCTAGCCTACTCTTTTGCGGGTCGTAGGTTTAAAATTGATTAGATAGATATGGTGAAAACGTTCCCACAGTCCTTGACAATTCTTCGAAGTACTCAGTCTGGCAGATCCAGTTATGAAATTGTAATTAGATACCTGTTGTAGTTTGTGAATTAACCAAAATGTCCATTTCGGACCGGCATGAGATTGGTGACCGACATGAAGTCGAACCGTTGTTGTAACTTTTTTTCCGACTGTACTCAAACCTATAAATGTCCAATAATTGACTGAAAACTTCCTCTATAATTCCTATATTTTAGTCCAAAAATTCCTATTTTTTGCCAAGTTTTGGCTGGGAGGCCTGGAAATAAATAGATAAATAATTTTCTGACATTCTTAGATAAATATCTATGAGATGCATTTGTTGGCATGTGATATTTGATTCAGAAACAAATAGTTTGATGTGTTCAATGCTTGAAAAGATATGTTTTCCCTTCGAGGAAAACATCCCATTAAGCCCAAGAGCACAGCAGTTGTTCCAAAATTGGAATTTGGCTAGATAAGAGGGGTAACATTTAATTCCGAGTGGGGGGGACTCTGGTTTTTTTTAATAAATAAAAAAATTCGTGCTCAGTTTTGGTGAAATAAGTAAATTCTTTTTGGGCAGTCTTGAAATAAATAATTTCTGGTGCGGGGTTTTCTTAATAAGGTGTTGCTTGGATTAGGAATGAATACTCTTCGGGGACTGCGTTCAATTGAAATAAATAATTAATGCCTTCGTTACCACGAAATAAATATTTCCCGCCAAGGAAAACTCCAAGCCCCCCTGATTATTGAATGGTTGCCCCCTTTAAGGACTCAATAAACTTGGCTTTTGAATTATAGACAATTGCAAGTCTGTATACGACTGACAAAACACAGGAAGATGTCAGACACACATATGAGAGTATGAAAAACCTTTTTATTATTATTTTATCTTGCTAGAACAGAGAGCTATTATAGAAAGTGCACTAAGACTTTAATGGCAATTGAGAAGACAATGGGTTCTTGTGTGTCCCCTGCAAAAGTAAAAGATATAAAAGATACTAGTTTTTCAAGAGAATCATATATATCTAAAAGTTGTGCTAGTAAATAGACATTTTTTAACAAATAGCTTTTTAGTCCCGCAGCAGGATGGGACTCATGTTTCCACTCATGTGTGCCTGTCCGTCCGTCTGTCTGTCCGCCTAGCTGTTTGTCAACAGGATAGATCTGTCTACTATTGGTTGAAATTAATTATTTTTGCATCCAGCATAAAATGATACCTTGCTGAGAAGAAGCCCCCCCTCCCAATATAGTGTGTATTTTCAAGATTGCTTATAGGCCTATTTATCTATTTATTTATTTATTAACCAAAACTAAACTGGGCTAAAAACATTTCTAAAGAAAAAAGAAGCTCCAATGCCCCCCCCCCAGGTATCTAATGGTTGCCCCTAGTTAATTAGGTTTGTGAACATACAAGGCCATGTAAATACGTAAACTGAGCTTTATACCATTGTTCTCATGATAGACTAATAATATAAATAGGCCTAGTGTTGTCTTTTCCATTTTGTATTGTATTGCATGGGATGGGCATATTTTATACAATTTTGTTTTAGTCAGCATGACTATATTTAACCATGGGTAACACTCTCAGCCACAATAGACCATAATAGAACCCTGAACTGCTTATTATTTGAGACATACTTGAAAATATTTAAAATTCAGATTTATCAGGGCATGGAGGACAGTGAAGACTAAATATGAGGCAGTGCCAGGCCCAGAGGTGGGGGTGAGGGGTGTAGGCCTGTTATGGTATACTTAACTTATGTGTTGCCATGCGTTTAACAAGGTCACAGGCCCCTGAAAGTGTACAGAATTTCACTGAACTCCTTCAGAGGCTTTAGTTGTATCAACAAATAGTTAATATGTGATTTACTTTAAGATTTTAAAGTGATTTCAAGCATTTTTTGCTTATTTTTGATTAATATTTGCTGAGATTTTCCCAATATGAACATGGCTGGAGTCTATGCAACTGAGTTACCCGGCAAAAAACATAAAGGGTATGTATTTATATATTTATTCAATTCAATTTATAAATATGTCCCATATTGATACAGAACTTACTTTAGACATATTGATGGACTTTGTTTTTTGTCTCTAATTGTATTTTCAACTGTTTTTAGGTGTCCATCCCGGTGTTATTTATAACTATATAGGCCTATATAACAGTCACTATTTACGTAGACACTGAGAGAAATTTCATCTTATTTTACAAACTGTTTGTATCTGGACACATATCAATTAATATAAATATAATGTACAAAATAGTTTTTAATAATTTTCAATAGTCAGAGAAATGTTTCTTACTGAAAAGAAAAGTCCCATGTCCCTGTGACATTGTCTGCTTGACCTAGGCCATTTATAGTACAATTCAACATGCAATTTTATAGTCTTTTTTTCTTCCTAAAAACATACACGTAGTATGGCAGGAAGAATGGTTGGCTTGAGATTTAAGATTAATTATACAGAGAAGGCATTTAGGGTAGTAGTGAAATGTTTCATTAGGATGGTAGTGAAATGTTACATCTAGGATGGTAGTGAAATGTTTCATTTAGGATGGCAATTAAATGTTACATCTAGGATGGTAGTGAAATGTTGTTGGGATGGCAGTTAAATGTTACATTAGGATGGTAGTGAAATGTTACATCTAGGATGGTAGTGAAATGTTACATTTGGGATGGTAGTGAAATGTTACATTTAGGATGGTAGTGAAATGTCACATTTGGGATGGTAGTGAACTGTTACATTTAGGATGGTACTATCATGGTAGTGAAATGTTTCATCTAGGATGGTAGTGAAATGTTTCATTTAGGATGGTAGTGAAATGTTACATATAGGATGGCAGGTAAATGTTACATTTTGGATGGTAGTAAAAAGTTATATTTAGCATGATAGTGAAATGAAATACATATTAATTACATCTAGGGTATAGTTAAATACATGAAGGCCTGTTGAGAAGTACAATTGCAATTAGGGTGGGTTGCCAACAACCTAGTTAGTGTCATTGGTAGGACCCGGCGCTTCCCAATTGCTGGGTCCTGGGTTTGATTCTAGCTCTGGCCGGGTAACATGAACCAATGCTGGACAGCAGTTTCAATCATCTTTCATCTGCTTCCAGTCCTATTGACAATCCTAATTATCCTACAGAACCTCAATAATCTATCTTTTTCGTGCATGTGTTGCAGATTGAGCCCCGAAGGCTTCAAAGGTCTCGCCTTTGGCATTTTGTTTCTACTTCTCTTCATAATCTTCATCCTTGTCATGGTGATTGCCATTGAAGACAGAGAGTCACTGCGAACAGGATGCCTTGGTGAGTCTACCTATATATCTATCTGTCTATTTATCTATCTATCTATCTATCTATCTATCTTTCTACCTATCTATCTACCTATCTATCTACCTATCTATCTATGTTTTCTTCCTTTACATTTAATTACACATACTGTAAAAGACAGAAACAAATTCATTGCAGTCTTCCATGAAATTTTAAGTACCTGTGTCTATTTCAACATCCTGTTATGTTGAAAAGTGACTCTCTCTCTTTAATATTATGGACACAAATGATAGATGACATTGTGCTGTGACTTGAAGTAAAAATCAAATTTAAACAGAAAGTTCAAAAACTTCCCTAGTTGCACCTGTGTCAGAAAAACCCATAAGTCATTGCACATCATGACTTTAAACATTTATATTCAGCTTAGAAACATCTATTCCTCCTTTTTATCTAAGCTTTAAAAAGTGATCTTTTAAATGTGGACTTAGAGAAACTAAGATGAAATAACTTGTCAAGGAATTAAACCACAAGTTACAGCAATTTTTAATCATTCAACGCAACTAAAATTTTTGGAAGACAAACCTATGAAAAGATAAAAATTTCATCTGATTCAATCTATAAATTGTTCAAATGAGATAACTAAATTGATTTTTAAAACCAATCTAATGTTAGTCAAAATAAATTTAATACAAGAAATCTAATTTTACAACATTTGCATATTTATGAATGAAAATGGGACAATGATGTGTACTTTATATATAACTGAGTAAATTTTTGACTTTTTTTTCTGTATGAATATCTGGACTTCAAAATGCCTATCAATATTATATCAATGTCATACACTAAAAGATATATATATTTTTTTAATATTTTCAATACCAGGTTTAAAACAGTTAAACAGCTCAGATGAACAATTCCTGGAGGAGAATCTACTGAATGGGAATGGAGCGAACAAACAGGCACAATCAACAGCAGCAGTTACGCCGTCAACAGCCGCTGTTAGAAAATCAACAGCCGCAGTTACACCATCAACCGCTGTGCCAAAATCAACAGCTGTACCAAAATCGACGGCTGTACCACAATCAACAGCTGTACCACAATCAACAGCGGCAAACGAACAAGACATGTCCACTCCGACAACAATTGTTGTTCCCCAGGCAAACATACCAAGAGAAGGAGGTTTGCAGACTACAGATGACTTTGTCTGCGATTCTTTTGGTTGTGTCATTAAAGGTAAGGATACGGATAATTAATTGAACAAAATTACAGCCTAGGATATATGAGTGGTGCATGTCTCAATTAAAGGTATAGCTCCAAATGTGAAAGCTGCTTACAAGAAATACAAGAAAGAGTTATATTAAACAAATTCTGTCATATTTTTGTAAAATTTTGTCATTCTAAGTCAAACATATGAAGAAAAATTAATCAAAAATGTCTGTGATGTCATGCAGGACTGCTTGTCCTATCTTTTACATGAAAACATGATGTCATAGAGTGAGCAATTTGTCACTGGGAGACATGTGACATCACTGATGAGTGATATGACTCATTCAATGACATGTGCTCTTAACATAGTGAGTAATGAAAAAGACTAATTTACAAAAATATGAGTCATCCAAGTAGGCTATCATATAATAGAGAATATCACATAATTTGATGCGAAAAATAAGCAGTAATCACTTGAATTTCCTTCGCTGTAACCAACTGTTACGCTGTTATCAACAAATTCAACATAATTGTGATTTTCTCTTAACATAATTATGTATTATCTAAGCAATTGAATTAATATCTAAGCAATTTAGCATATGCACAATCTTTATTTCTTTAGCCGGCCAAATCCTACAATATGCTGGAGATGGTTTATACGACAAATGCAAAGACTTCATTGACTACGCATGTGCGGGATGGAAGATGTCACACCCGCTGCCGGACCATAAAGCGGAGTACAACACCATGATGAGGACAGAGGACCAAATCATGCTGGTGCTAAAAGGTGGGGAAAATTAAAATGCATTACATTTGGGATGGTAGTGAAATACATTACATTTGGGATGGTAGTGAAATACATTACATTTGGGATGGTAGTGAAATACATTACATTTGGGATGGTAGTGAAATACATTACATTTGGGATGGTAGTGAAATGGATTACATTTGGGATGGTAGTGAAATACATTACATTTGGGATGGTAGTGAAATACATTACATTTGGGATGGTAGTGAAAAACATTACATTAGAATGGTAGTAAAAAATATACAACATTCAAGATAGTAGTGAAAGTATACTACATTTAGGAGGTAGCGTAAATATACCACATTTAGAATGATAGTGAAAATACATTACATTAAGGATGATAGTGAAAATACACTATATTTGGGATGGTAGTGAAATACATTACATATGGGATGATACTGAAAATACACTGCATTTAGTGAAAATACACTACATTTAGGAGGATATTGAAAATACGTTACATTTAGGATGATAGTGAAAATACATTGCATTTAGGATGGTAGTGTAATACAATAAATTTGGGATGGTAGTGAAATGCTTCATTTGGGATGGTAGTGAAATACATTACATTTGGGATGGTAGTGAAATACATTACATTTGGGATGGTAATGAAATACATTACATTTGGGATGGTAGTGAAATACATTACATTTGGGATGGTAGTGAAATACATTACATTTGGGATGGTAGTGAAATACATTACATTTGGGATGGTAGTGAAATGCATTACATTTGGGATGGTAGTGAAATACATTACATTTGGGATGGTAGTGAAATACATTACATTTGGGATGGTAGTGAAAATACATTACATTTACGATGGTAGTGAAAATACACTACATTTAGGATGGTAGTGAAAATACATTACATTTAGGATGGTAGTGAAAATGCCTAATATTTGGGATGACAGAAACAGTATAGTGAAATGTATGACGTATCTAATTTAGGTTTGAACACATCCAGAGGAGTTTGGGATGCTTCCCTCGCTTAACCATAATATAATTCGGTGTCTCAGTTTGTGCCTGAAAACTTCTAAATTAGTACCCTTCTAGATGTTGGTCAATTACATATCTTTCAAAACGGTTTTGCAGTTGTCTTCTATCAATGTAGCAGCATCTAAAAATCAACACTAATAAGCCTATGTTAAGAACAGGAAATATTTCTTACTTTTCAGGTCTTTTGGAAAGCAACAAAGACTCGCCAGATGTGGATGTCAAGAGGGCCAGTGCTTTTTACCATTCCTGCATGAATAGATGTGAGTACTTTTTAAATAGTCATTGATATTATGCAGTATTTTAATTGACAATTACAAACATAATCACAACAGTCAACAAAATCATTCTATTATATGAATGTCTGATTTTCATTTTCCTTTTGTTGTAGTCACAATTTTGATATCTGATCTTTCATTTACATTTAATTGATACAATCCTACAGCTTTAACACAAACTTCATACTCACCAGAAATTATTAATATAATATGAGACTATATCCTTTACTAAGAAATTTTTATAACAGCAGAACAACAAATTTAATGTCCCAATGCAGGACCAGTGGTCACCATAAATTGGATGGTCTTATACCGGTTGATTATTGGGGAACACTGTTCTCTTGGTCTCTTAATAACTATTTTTAATTCCAAATAAGCTATTTTTGCATCAATTTCCAGCTGCAATAGAAAATTATGGATTAGCAGGCGTTCAACAGTTAATAGGAGCATGGCCAATCCTTCAGCCACCCTGGATAAATGGGAACATGTTTCAGTATGACTTGACTGACAGTCTTGAAACGTCAATCGAAAGAGGATACTCTGTGTTCTTCAAGATATACGCTGGAAGGAATCCTGGGGATGTCTCACAACCAATGTTTCTGGTAATATTATTGAAACCTCTAACACAAGATGTCATCAAACAGTCTAAATAACCTCTTCAAATTCACCTTTCAAATAAACCTCTCTAATAGCTCTTAGGGAAGTTCCTCCCAGTCCTGTTCCAGCATTGAGATGACCTTTCAAAGACCACTTCAGGCTCATCAATAGGTCTTGCATGCAATACCTCTCAGTCACCTTTTACTATGAACCCAATTGGAACATAGCCAGCAAATAAAATGACCTCTCAAAGATTTCTTCAAAAGATCTTACATACCTCTCAGTCACCCTATGTAGACTCAGACTCAGACTCAGAAATCGTTTATTTTCCCACTTTTGAAGATAAATATCGAAATTATACATTGATATCATTATAGAAATAGGGGCCAAGGAGACCTCTCAAAGATTAATATCGCTGCAGAGAGGCCACCCTAAGACACATTACAACAAAATTGAATATAAAATAGGATTCGCCAATATCGCGCCAAAGGGAGAAAAAAAAACAGTAAATAAATAATAACGTTAAACTAAACAGCTTTACAATACAGTTGACCAATTGAGAGAGTCACCAGCATATGTTTGAAGAAATGACATTAAGTGTAGTTGAAGGTGTTAAGAATAAGGGAGAAGAACCGCACAAAGACACTAGTGACCGCAAATATAACAATTTTGAATTGTGCATTCTGTTTGATATGAATTAATCAGATCATTTTTAATGTATAGCTTAAAGCCATCTAGGCTATGCGTATAAATTTTGTTTTTGATACTTACTTTCATTTTATTGAAACAAACAGGAAACCTGTACCTGATAGAATGCCTTGCGAAGTCATGCCTCACAGCAGGAAGACGATAATCAGCATGTTGTCTTGTCTGATGGTGATGGAAATCGTAATTTCTTTCAAAAATATTATAAAAATGATTTGGTAGTAAGCCATTTTCATGCTTATAGCAAAATTTGGAGTCTTGTACCACGAGAATATCAGTTGCTTTCAGTAATTTCAATTGTTTAAATAATGGATCTGTGTGAGCATTATAGCGACTATTAGTAATCAAGCGTACTGCCCTCTTTTGTAATTTATAAATTTTACTTAGCTGCCCACCCCATATCATTATTCCGTAATTTATATAAGAGAGAACAAGTGAGTTGTAGATGTTTAATAAAATTTCTCTTGGAAGAAAACATTTTAATTTATTTAAAATTCCAAGTGTCTTAGAGATCTTTTTTGAGAGAGCTTCACTGTGTACATTCCATTTAATATGTTCATCTATTCTTATGCCAAGATAATTAAAGTCTTTAACAAATTCTATTTGGTGGTTATCTATTACTAAATTTGGATATGTAACTATCCTTTGAGGTGTATGGAACAATATAGCTTTTGTTTTGGAAATATTAAGAGAGAGTTTATTTAATTTGAGCCATTCAGTAACAGATTTGAGTTCTCTATTGAGTTCAGTTTCAAAGTTGGCATTCGTCGTTTTCAGAGTTGTCGAGAGGGCAGTATCATCAGCATATATTATTGTATCAAATAAAGTAGTAGCTTTGTTAATGTCATTAATATATATTATGAAAAGGAGGGGTCCCAGAATTGAACCCTGGGGAACTCCACATTTGATCTCTAACAAATCAGAATCAACACCATCAAAGACCACATATTGCCTCCTATTTGTTAAATAACTAGTTATAAGCTCAAGTGCTTTTCCTCGAAAGCCATAATAGTGTAATTTATGTATTAGTATGTCATGATCCAGCGTATCGAAGGCCTTTGAGAGATCTAAATATATATTAACAGGAAGTTTGTTTTCATCCATGTCACGAGTAATTTTGTCAACCAATTCGAGAGCAGCCAATTCCGTCGAGTGATTTTTACGAAAGCCATATTGGCTATTGAAAAGTAGGCTCTGCTTGGTAAAATATTCATATATTTGATTGTGCATGATTCTCTCAAAGACCTTCGATATGCTGGGAAGAACAGAAACGGGTCTATAATTGCTGAACTCATCAGCTTTATCTTTTTTATAAATTGGGGTGACTTTGGCAATTTTTAATTGATCTGGGAAATTACCAGTTTCTAAACTTTGATTTATTATTTTGCTTAAAGGATCAGACAATTCATCCCTGATATACTTTAATAATTTGTTTGAGATTCTATCATTTCCAGTACTCACTTTAAGTTTCAAACCATTGATGACCTTGGAGACTGGCAGAGGCTTTCAAATTTAAATATGCATTGAAATTCTTCATCTAAATAACTGTTGAATGTCTTTTGTGTAGGAATATTTATCTTTCCTGCCAGTTCAGGACCAATGTTTATAAAATATTTGTTGAATTCATTAGCAATTTCGAGTTTGCAAGCTGTTTTATTTCCATTAACTAAGAATGATTTTGGTAGGTACTGTTTTTTGTTGGTTTTATTTATTATTTGATTGATGAGTTGCCAAGTTTTCTTGATATCACTTCTAAAATTCTTGAAACATTTCTGGTAAAAATCTATTTTTGCTTGTCGTATACATTTCTTTAATATAGCATTATAGGTTTTAAGATTACACTTGTTTACATTATATGCGGGATCACCGGCTGAAATAAGTTTCAGTTTTTTGTACAACTTATCACGATACGAAATGGATTTTAAAATACCATAAGTTATCCATTTGCATCTTTTATGCCTGTATTTTTTGAATCTGACATACTTGACAGGAAAGTGCTTATTAGTAAGTTTCTCGAGAATTTCATTTAATTTCTCATAACCATAATTTGTATTTTTATCAGCTATTTCATTCAATTCGTCCATAATTATTTTACTCTGCAGGTCTTGTTTAAAATTTGAATAAGAATTTCTTTCAGAGGTGATAATTTTTACAAATTTACTTTTTGGTTTTGCATACGTAAGATAGTCTAGAGTGAGAAAGCAAGGCAAATGGTCAGATATTTGATGTACAAGTACACCCGCCGTTGTAGATGAAAAACTATCAGACAATTTAACAAAAACATTATCAATTAATGTGGCACTTAGCTCACTAAGTCTAGTAGGTACTGTGATTTTAGGAATGTAACCACTTGATATTAGAGTTTCCAAAAAATTATTGATGTGACTATTTTCTCTAAATTTTAATAAGTTAATGTTGAAGTCCCCAGTTAGTACAACATGTTTTTTGTTTCTAAATTGATCAAGTAAATTATTAATTTCATTTGTAAACATTACCAAATTATCAACAGTTTGCCTTGGAGGGCGATATATATTTCCCACAATTAATGTTTTACTTTCATTTAAGTCATTTTCTACAATTATCTCTAGAAATTGTCCATCCGAAATATCGGAAGAATTCACATTTAATACTTTATATTTAAACTGCTCACGTAAATAAATAGCAACTCCTGCATGGGTGGTACAAGACTTACTTGAGGTAATGAGGTTGTATCCAGAAATTTGCAGTTGAGATGTATCGCTTCCTGCTGTCAGCCATGTCTCCTGCAAGCATATAATATCAATACATGTTTCATTGCTGTATTTTTCAATGTATATTTTAAGTTGTTCTAATTTTGCATTAAGCGATTGACAATTCAAACTCAACATTTTAAATGTATTACCACTCTTTTTTAGAATTTCTTTGAAATCTGTTTCTTCATAGTAAGGAGAATGCTTAAAAATAGATGGGTCACCAGCATCTTCACTGCGGTCCAGTCCACTACCCTCCAATAAATCAATAAAATTATTGCTATTAACAATCAAATCTTCAATCATAGGGAACTCGTTATTTTTAAACATTCATTGTATATTTCAATTTCACATGCTAGAATCTCTGCTACAAAAGTCAAAACAGCAGCGTTAATTGAACATAAGGAATTCACATCTGTTAAGGGAGTCTGTTTATGCATAAAGATATTAATACTAAACATATATATTAACCTATGTAATGTATGTAATAATAACATGGTTAGTAGTAAGACAGAAAACTCCGGGAATCTAACCAATAACCCAACTAAGGTTAAAAAATATACAAACTGAACAAAGTGCCAATTACATAATAAATATAAATATATTTTATTCAAAGACACTAATAATACTAAATAGAAGGAATAGTTGACTTACGTAGTATACAGAGAAACATTGTAACTGCTAATTCACTCCAAATCATGATCTCATCACAGATGTTTGTGTACAACTGACTAAGTTGGGCTATCATCCATGCAAGAATAGCATACCATTTAACACCAAATAGCATAACTAGATTCTATGAGCTGAGAATAACAAAACAAAACATGAATATCAGTGTGGCATGGAAAACAAACTGAGCACAAATAGCATCATGATGCAGTGCAACTCCACTCTGTCATTTAACGTGTATAAACTGCTTAGGAAAATTTTCTCAACCAGAGTGGAGAAAATAAAATAGTAATTACTATCATGCCTGCAGTTAATCAACATATAAATAGCATGTTACCAGCTTAATTTCAGAAAATTAATATATTGTTAAAATATAATAGCCAGTCAGTCAATATTTTCATTATACCAGCTGATCAGTTCAGGAATGTTTCTGTTAAACTTAAGGATTATAAGTAATCACTAGGTCATTAGGTCAGGCAAACATTGCCAAGAGTCCAGCTGATTTGACAATGACTATACACATTGATTGTCAGTTTATAAATAAATACATTTTTGAAGTCACTGACCAACTTTCAGGGCTCTCATAAATATTACCCTGTTTGTATTAATAATCCACAAAAAAACATTCACACATTACAGTAAATAGTAATATTATTATTCCACAATATTATTCATTTGTGGTATATCAAACTGTGTCCATACATAATTAAAATTACACAAATGCATTCTCTTAATTTCCATTCAACCTCATTAGATACAGTGCAACTTTGTAAGCCCACAAAGAATCATAAGCATTTTAACATTCCATTTCCCAAACGACAAGATACCAAGATTTAAGATATACATGTACATTATTTAAACATCATTCAAGCTGTCTCTCACTTTCATCAGAATTTTACCACATAGATTTTTGCCATCAAAGTCAGTTTCCAGGATTTTCTTATCACTAAGGGTTCTACCAACACCCCATACTTTGTTCTTGCTAGCTTCAATGAGGAGTTTGTCCTTAGTATCAAGCAGAAACTGTTTTGCAACTGGATTTTGGGTGAATTTAGCTCTGCATGCATGGAAGAGAGCATTCTCTGCCTCTGGAAGCCAGACGTCATCATGAAGCAGAATTTTGTCACCAAGTATCTTTGCTTGTAACGGAGTTTCTGTTCTCAATATTTGTTCCATCACGTCAGGTTTCTTTGCAAAGTACGCTTTGTGCCATTGAAGGTACTGCTCGGTGGACGAGAATTTTTTATCACTAATTGACACATCCGTACGATAAAAATTGGAGAGGGGGCATGCTGCGGTGAAAAAAGCTACTAGTTCATCTGATGATTTTGTGGATATAGTAGCTGGACGGAGCTCAACCGGCAGCTCATCTACGCTGTCTACAGTATAGGATTTGCCGTCGACAAATAATGCATCCTCTTTGAGGTAGGCAAGTTTCTTCTGATCGCGAGCTGCTTTCATGATCGGGTATAATGATCTTCTCCTCTGCATGTAATCGGCAGGAAAGTCCTCATTAATAAAAATGCCTGTGCCTTTCAGGTTTCTCCTTGCCTTCCAAACAGTTTGCCTGTCAGGGAACGAAACGAAACGGCAAAGTATCGGGTTGACCTTTTTGTTGTGCAGCAATCTGTGACAGCGTTGGAACTTCATATTCTCAGCATTTTCAATCTCCAATTTTTCATGAAATATCTTAATGAGCATGTCTCTGCAGTTTTCATCTTTCACTGGTTCAACTCCCTCAAAAATCAGGTTTTCACGTCTCATGTAACTCTCTAATTTATTCACTTTTTCACTTATGTGACACACCTTATTTTGTGCAATATCTCTGTCAGATTTTGTCTGAGCAAGTTCATCTTGTAACTTCTGCACATTTAATTCAGTAGTTTCTGTGCGTCTTTTTGCTTCTTCCGCTATTTGTACAGCCTGGCTTGAATTTTGAATAGCATCCTGTATCTTTTCATCGATAGCACCAATTTTTTGATTAATGTCTTTCAAATCCGATTTTGTCACACAGTTACTTTTAATTTCTTTCAGATCTTTTTGCATTGCAGTAACAAGCTCTGTTAAGTCTTTGATAGATTTATCCATGTTTTTGTTGCTTGAGGGAACACTGGCAATGGGGGGTGGTGAATTTGAATCTTTGGAATTTTTCTTTTTGCGTGATCCTTGTCTTGTGTTTGTAGGCATCACAGAGTTAGTTATTCAAAGGCATTTTTATAAGTTATTCCATACTAACTAAGCGGAAAACATGCAGTTCTTGGCCTAAGTACAACAGTCACAAAATTTTCAATGAGGAATACGAAATAAAGAGTTCAGTAGTAAAAGAATACTTAGCATTGTGAGAGCTTGATGTTCAGTTGACTGTTGTAAAATCCCTTCGTTTTCATGCTGAGTCATACTACATGTAGACCAACATGTCAGCCATGTTTTTCATGTTTCTGATTGCATCCACAGAGTCCAGAAAAACGATCATGAAAATGGCAAGTTTTTTTGCCAATAATGCTCAAAAATGTCCAACAAACGAACCCCTAGGGGCTCAAGTAAAAGTATTCCTCAGTGCAGGCTGTTTTGGTGAGTATATCCAGGCTAAATAAACTTTTTCCAGGAGCTCCTGAAAACTTGTCCTTCCCTCCTTTTTGCACACCTTCCCTCATGTGTATGTAGCTGGAACATACCCAACAAATAAAATACCTTCTCAGAAACCTCATCAAGAGGTTTTGCAAAACCCCTCAGTCATCTCTTATACTAGCTGTGACCTGTGCAGGCTGCTGAAACATACCCAACAAAATAAATGACCTTTCAATGACCTGTTCAAGAGGTCTCGCAATACCTCTCAGTCACCTCTTATACTGTGACCTAATACAACTAGAACACTATCTTGTGTTGGAGAATCGCTGTCTCTCCGGACATCACTGAGAACATAGGGGTTTTTACTGTGACTGAGCGGTCCAATAAGGTCATATTAGTTTAATTTAAGAAGTGGCTAAATGGTCTATGCATCATTCAAGAGGTGGCTGAATTGATGTCAATTAAATGGTCTATATCTCTTCTTCAGATGGAGGAGCCTGAATTGGGGATGAAAAACAAAGCATTCTACTTGGATCCAGCCTTTGCTCACAAATTGGACAGTTACATCCAGCTAGCGACAGAGGCAGCCATTTTGCTTGGTGCTAATGAAAGGCAGGCTGCTACTGAGATAAAGGATATGGTCAACTTCGAAATTGAGCTGGCTAAGGTGAGAGTTCTTTCTTACTATGTAGCATTTCGATGTGAAACTAGATTATTTAATTCATAAAAATTGTCAATTTATTTCAGATACTCAAATCTGGTATGAAAGGATTTCCCACGGAGTACAGGCAATTGAATGTAGACGATTTGATAAAACTAACAACGGTAAGAATTCTTCCACTAGAAACTCCATGTGACTCTCAGCAGTGTCAATTTTACAACTACATGTATTGACTAGAGTGACTCTGGAATTGGTCGATTTTTAAAAATGAAACCCTCATTGCTACCTCATCAGTGCTGCCTTGTGAGTGGCAAAAACTTGCCTTGGTGGAAAACACTATCTATCTATCTATCTATCTATCTATCTATCTATCTATCTATCTACCTATCTATCCATCCATCTGTCTATCTAGCTGTCTGTCTATCCATCTCTCCATCTATATAAAACAGTAAGGCCTGTGCCACATTCAAGCGGATCAGCCCATGGGCCCTGAGCCCCTGACTCATTCCCTAATCATCCCCACGCAGCTATGCTGTAGGGGATTTACTTTTGATATCCATAAATGGCATCCATCAAATATCACAAACACCACACCATGTATGCACATGAAAATTGGTGAGCATAAACCAAATGGTCTGAAGTTGTCAAATTTGACTTTAATTGAATTAATAATGCCTAAATCAAGACGCCAGAGAAGAGTGTTTCACCAGCTTATTTGCGAGTTCACTCGCATTTGTGAGCGAACCAGTTAAATAAGGGGTAGTCAGAAATTTTGGATCGTTTGTGAGAGTCAAGGAAGCACTTATCAAAGTTTCTTTTTCATGAAATTAATGAAGAATAGGCTAACTTGAGGCGTCTTGCTTTTTTGTGTGTCTTTTGTGTCTTGTTTAATTACAATTTAAGTTTTTAGTTTCAACGAAATCACGGCAAAACAGGAAATAGAAATATTGTTGTTATTGTTTTACTGGCCTCTGATTGGCCGAAACAGGTTCGATGTCTTACCGATAGTTTTTGAGCATTTCTATTGGGGCTAAAGGTACAATTTTAGGCTCATTAGAATCCTGATTTATCAATCTATATCAATTCGTTTTTTCATGAAGATATCTTTATTCCTTGCTGAGAATTCGTTGAAATTGTAGGCCTATATTTTTTTTTCTTTTTGAGGTAAAAAGTGTAATTCAGTGTTGATGCTGGTCTATTGTTTAGAAAAGGTGTGAAGTTGAAACTTGAATTGGATGACAGAGTTATTTTCATTTCATTAACCCCTAATTACAGAAAAGGTGTCAGGGTTAATTAGAATACTTGATGATGACACCCAAGATGTGACACTTCAATGCCAATCTAAATATGCCTCAATATTAATTAGTCAGTTATTTAATACTTTTAAAATCAGTCAAGGAATGTAAGTTTTAGCTAGATAAATTAACAATTGATTGATTGATTGATTTTATTTAGATATTTTTATAGTCAATACATACATGTTTATAAAAAAGACACAAAGTATTAAGTGTAAAAAAATCTTGGATTACACACAAAAGTCTCACATGAGACTTATTTCCAGTGTGGTCCATCAAATCACAAAATGGTATCATGGTTCAAACATAACAGTGTATAATTTATATATATATAGACAGTATGACTAGTTATACGAGTAAATAAATTAATTATAAATTAATGTAAATATTTATGTTATGCGGCTAAAGTTCTGAGGTGAGCTTTGACTTTCTTCTTGAATAACAGTCTATTATTTATGGATTTTATCCAGGAAGGTAACTCGTTCCATAATTTTGAACCACTATAATTGAAATTTCCATAGGTAACACCAATAGGCCGGGGAACCGTGTATATAATTATGACTGGAGCCTCTTGTTGAGTACTCATGTTGTACTGGAGTGAAATTTTGAGATAGATAGCTTGGAGCAAGGTCATTTTTGATATTAAAGATATGACCTAGTATCATTTGAATTGCACGGTGACGTGTGTCTAAAAGTCCAATTTTGTCCAGTTCCTGTTGGCCTATAGATGTTCTTGGACCAAGATTTAATATAAATCTGGCAATTTTATTTTGGGCTATTTGAAGTCTTTTCTTATTAGCATTTGATATCTATCTTGCTATCTATCTATCTATCTTGCTATCTATCTATCTATCTATCTATCTTGCTATCTATCTATCTATCTTGCTATATATCTTGCTATCTTGCTATTTATCTTGCTATCTTGCTATCTTGCTATCTATCTTGCTATCTAACTATCTATCTCGCTATCTAACTATCTATCTCGCTATCTATCTATCTATCTTGCTATATATCTATCTTGCTATCTATCTATCTATCATGCTATCAAGCAATCCCCAACATCTCCCATGGAGCTTACAACAGAAACACATAATTATTTGTCCATCTAAACAATTAAATCTGTCTTTCTAAAATATCAGTTACTGGCTCACTGCCATCACAAGATGTGTTCTCGACTTCGCAAGTATGGAGCAAATTAACTAATGTCAAATAAAGTCAAGAGAACCAGCCAATCAGAGCACACTAGAACATATAATATTAAGTTGGCTGCTCCCTAGAACTTATCACAAGCATTTACAAAATTTACCACAGTTTCAGTTTGTCTCAAGTTTATTTTGTCAGCTTTTTAAGCTCTATCTCTTTCTTCTTTAAACACACATAGATAGATAGATAGATAGATAGATATGGTAGGTGCAGCCCTCTAAGCCCAGTTCTGGCGCTCACAAGGGTCGATTGATGAAATGGGAGAGAGAGCTCGAGTCCTCAACATGTTACACATTTACCCCATCTGAGGGATCTTTTACTTGCCCAGCATAGACACTGATACAATAGTCCGCCAATTTAATGTCTCATCCGAACGACATCCAGCTGGGATTTTCCTCATGAAGGTACACTGAAAATGTTGTCTGAAAGAATTTTTGAACATTGTACAATGTGCGACACATGACAGAGCTGTTGGTCGCGAAAAACAATTAGGGGAAATATCTTGGTGGTTTGCCCCCCCTTAAAAAAAATCCTGGATACGCCACTGGTGCTGGTTACCTTTTGGAAATTTTGTGGTGTTTTTTTTGCAAATTTATATCATTTAGGGACAGAAAAATGGGAAATAGTGAAGAAAAATGGGGAAATTGTGTGGAAAAAATGGGGAAATCTGTTAAAACTCTTCGTATAAATCCCCTTTTCTTTCAGTTTCTTTTTTCTGTTAATTTCCTACTTCTTTTTTACCATTTCCCCAATTTCTGACCATTTCTGCCATTTTTCTTACCATTTCCCCATTTTACTTATAATTTCCATATTTTGCTTACCATTTCCCCATTTTGCTCATAATTTCTCCATTCTTCTTACCATTTCCCCATTTTCCTTTCTAATTTTGCTAGTACATCTGCAGAAATTTCCCCAAAATCTGTTCAGGGGGCAAGTTATCCCCCCTGCCCTCTCACCCCCCCCCCCCCTAATGGCTATGCTACTGATCTCAATACCTTCTAGATCTGGCCTTCTTGCTATTGCCATAATTTGTTGTAAGCCGCTTGTACTTTTTTTTTAGTTCCCCCCCCCCTCCTGGTGATACCACTGCTAAGTTTATTGTCTGTTCTATTTCTCTGATCATGTATGAAAATCTAGGCCCCAAATTCCACACCATTTTCCCCAAGAATCTACTCACAAAAATGGCAAAACAACATACGCATAGTGAACTCGCATGTGTTCCGCTTGCGACACAAATTCTAGTTGAACTTGGAGTCTGGCAGCCATTGCTCTCATCTGCTCGCCAGAGGTCCTCCTTGTATGCATGCAGCAGTCCAGACTGGCATGCCACCTGGAATCCACATTTCTTGTGTGTGGGGATTTTGTATACTATGTATGCTTGTTGTCCAATGTAAACATCACCCAGCCAGTCTTCTCTCTACCTGTTATACACTTTCTATCCCTTTTCCTACATGTATATCTTTTAGATAAATCATAAAATATATAGATCTATATCAACCTGCTTTCCAACAGATTTTGTCCTCCTTTTTTTGCAGAAGATAGATGGGAGGAAATTGTTGAACCATTTTATATCCGGAGCTGACCCTGCTAATTTAATGATAGGCGTCTTGGACTATGGTTTCTTGACAAATCTGGTAAATCTCATCGACAACACTTCAGTGAGGTGAGAACAAGGGGACATAGTGCCTCAATCAAATCCCAAGGCTAGACATAATTGATTTTTAGCTTCTCGGATCTCATCAAGTAACTTTTTCTTGGGTCGGTCGGTAGAACATAAAAAAAAAGTAACACAAATTTTTTATTATATCAATTTAATAAATAAGATTGTGGGCACCTAAACTTTTTTAAAAAATCTGTTGGCTCAGTGGATATCAGAAGCAAAAACTTCAATTTTGTCTGGCCTTATCTATTTGTCCTTGTCCAACTTTTAAAATTATAACTACAAGGAGAATCTCTGGGGGAATCCATATTTGAGTTACTGACACTATAACTGTAGTGGCTTTGTGCAAAAAATGTACAAAATAGTTACAAGAGGGACAAAAGTGTCAAATTTGGGTAGGAGTACTTGAGGATATGCCGTACAATATTTGCCTCAGCTCCAAATAATCGAACAATTTCTTTAAATTGGTTTCCATATATATAGGTCTCATATTTTGTTTCAGAACCCTTGGAAACTATGTGACCTGGAGATTTGTTTTGCAAAATATGGACCATTTGCCAAGAGATTTCCAGTCTATCTACTGGTGGTACGAAATGGTAATGTCTAACATTAATAATATGATTCCAAACCTACAGGGGGCGGCACTTGGTATGGCAAAAATTCAAAATCAAGGATATTGGGTAGTAGTACTAGTAGGAAAAGTAGGTACTGGGTACATGCTTTTGTTAAAGTCAATCATTAGGCAGACATCAAGAAACTTTTCAAAGATGTACGTAGTGACCACTGAAATAAAGGCGATGGGTTTCAGAGGAACTAAACATGTCACAGGGAAAATGATCTCATGAATGTGGCAAAAATGTAATAGTGACCAATTAATTATCAAATTGTTAATTGGAAAAGATTGAGACCGTAGGCTAACTTCAGGCAAACAGAATCTAATCCTGATCCATACTAAAGCCATAACCAACTCTGGCTATACTATCCGTGCCCTCTCACATATCAATTAACTATCACAAGCCAATAAGCAGGGCCGTACTAGTGCATTTCTGGGCCCGGGCAAACTGTTTCTAATGGCCCCCCCTTGCGCCCCAAAAACGCTCTAAATTCTGAAAAGTGCATTGCGGGCCAGTTAACCGATGCACTTTCTTTACTGTCGCAACTCTTTTCAGCTTCATCATAGGCCCCCCTGAGGTCATGGGCCCGGGGCAACTGCCCCGTTTGCCCATAGGTTAATACGGCCCTGCCAATAAGTTGCAATAATGGTGCCTCTCAAACAATTTAATTAAATTGTAATTTCTTTCTGCTTTAATTTTTAAGACATTACATGATACTCCCTCAGTGCCAGCAAGATGGCGGAAATGTCTCAGGGAAACAGTAGACAATTTTCCTTACACAACCAACAGACTTCACCGATCTGCCGGCAATCGTAACTACAATTCTGGAAGTACTTCTATGGTATGTCTACTTTTTTTCTTATATTGGGGTTGTCGCTCCTTTTCATGTAAAAAAATCATTATGAAAACATTGAAAAGACAGTTCAATCCATAGTCTCCCCACTCCAAATTATCAACTGAATGGCCCTAGATGTGTTGATCACAATACAATAAACCCAGTCATGTAGTGCTCCAGAAAAAGCTGTCTCTGAAGTAAGGCTAAAGCCAATTATACTTGCACACATTTGATGTTTAAACTGAACAGGTAAATTCTCCTTTTAATTCACATATTTTCAAAACAACAACTCTTTACCATAGCCATTTTCTACCCTCCAGGTTCGCAACATTTTTGACAACGTCAAGGCAATAATTCGGGAAAATGTTGCATACAATCAATGGATGGACGCCGGCTCTCGACAATATGCATTGGAAAAACTGAGTGCCTTGAAACTGGTCATCAGGAATGATACCAGTTTGAAAATGGATTATTCCAATGTGAGATTCAAAAATGAAATAATTTTAAATTTGTCAACTTTTCTGAAGTTTTATTTACAAATGGAATCATGCCAACCACTCTCTTCAATGCATCTTTTATTTTTATTTTTCAAGATTAACGTCACATCAGAACCATTTCTATACAATCTACTCAGATTTAGACCTCAGAAAACAACTGTTCATTTAACACTTGGATCATCGCCAACATCGGAGTAAGAAATTATCAATTAAATTTCAGTTATATCTGATAATAACACTTTCTTCTTACAATTTTTTGGACACCATTACAATAGTTACTGATAAGAGTTTCACTGTACTACACTAAACAGAACTGGCAATTTGCATAGTGAAAGAATATATAATTCTCCCAGATAATTGGATTCTCCATTAACTGCTACTCTTTTATAAATTAAGATAACTTTTTTTTCAGGCTGGATCAAGCAACAATCAGTCTGAAAGTCCATTATGACTATACTACAAATGCAGTTGGTAAGTAGCAATAAATCATCCATAACTACTTTCAAAATTTTCAAGTTGAAATTGACTTTTTTTTCATTGAGTATTTCTCTTATTTTCAGTTATCCCTGCCGAGACCTTCTATCTACCTTATTTTGAACCAGTTAGCACAAAGTTAGTATCTTTCACAATTCACATTCTTGCCTTTGATTCCTCTCATGTCTAATTACTAAAGCTATAAATTTTGATAATGGTTTCTGAAAAGTTCCATAAGGTTTCAAAAATCAGCTATTCAAGATTCTTCAAAAAGTACCCTCTGTCATCAGCTCAATTGTATACCTTTAATGAGATCCACATGACCTAGTGACAAAACATTTTCATTAGCAGTATCGTGAACAAAGCAAGGAGGTGGAAACCATAACAATGTAGTACCTTTAATGAGATCCAAATGTCCCAGTGACAGAACATTTTCATCAGCAGAATCATGAACAAAGCAAAGAATTGGAAACCATAACAATGTAGCACCTTTAATGAGATCCACATGCCCTAGAGACAGAACATTTTCATTGGCAGTATCATGAACAAAGCAAAGAGGTGGAAACCATAACAATGTAGTACCTTTAATGAGATCCACATGTCCTAGTGACAGAACATTTTCATTGAAAGTATGATGAACAAAGCAAAGAGGTGGAGACCATAAAACCCATAACAATGTAGCACCTTTAATGAGATCCACATGCCCTAGAGACAGAACATTTTCATTGGCAGTATCATGAACAAGGCAAAGAGGTGGAAACCATAACAATGTAGCACCTATAATGAGACCCACATGTCCTAGTGACAGAACATTTTCATTGGCAGTATCATGAACAAAGCAAAGAGGTGGAAACCATAACAATGTAGTACCGTTAATGAGATCCAAATGCAGGGCCTGTCCTACCCATTAGCCAATTAGCCAATGGCTAATGCATGTTTCAAATGGCTGAAACAATTCAGTTTGGCTAAAACTTTAGCTAAAATGTGACCATGAAAAAAATTAATTTTTTAATATTTTTTCTGCTGACAAATTTGTCAACACCCCTCTGCACCTTGACTCTTCTTGTAACCTTAATGACCTTTCACGTAAAGCCCCCAATCATCCATTCATCTTTGTTTTGAGTCAAAATTGCTGGCTGCAAATACTGGAATTTGGCTAAAGGTTTTTGGATTTGGCTAATGGTTTGGCTAAAACCTTCAGAAAGCTAGGACTGGCCCTGCAAATGTCCCAGTGACAGAACATTTTCATCAGCAGAATCATGAACAAAGCAAAGAATTGGAAACCATAACAATGTAGCACCTTTAATGAGATCCACATGCCCTAGTGACAGAACATTTTCATTGGCAGTATCTTGAACAAAGCAAAGTGGTGGAAAACATAACAATGTAGTACCTTTAATGAGATACACATGCCCTAGTGACAGAACATTTTCATTGGCAGAATCATGAACACAGCAAAGAGGTGATAACTATAACAATGTAGTACCTTTTATGAGATCCACATGACCTAGTGACAGAACATTTTCATTAGCGGTATCATGAACAAAGCAAAGAGGTGGAAACCATAACAATTTAGTACCTTTAATGAGATACACATGCCCGAGTGACAGAACATTTTCATTGGCAGAATCATGAACACAGCAAAGAGGTGAAAACCATAACAAACAAGTACCTTTAATGAGATTCACATGCCCGAGTGACAGAACATTTTCATTAGCAGTATCATGAACAAAGCAAAGAGGTGATAACCATAACAATGTAGTACCTTTAATGAGATTCACATGCCCTAGTGACAGAACATTTTCATTAGCGGTATCATGAACAAAGCAAAGAGGTGATAACTATAACAATGTAGTCCCTTTAATGAGATCCACATGCCCTAGTGACAGAACATTTTCATTGGCAGAATCATGAACAAAGCAAAGAGGTGATAACTATAACAATGTAGTACCTTTAATGAGATCCACATGACCTAGTGACAGAACATTTTCATTAGCGGTATCATGAACAAAGCAAAGAGGTGGAAACCATAACAATTTAGTACCTTTAATGAGATACACATGCCCTAGTGACAGAACATTTTCATTGGCAGAATCATGAACACAGCAAAGAGGTGATAACTATAACATTGTAGTACCTTTAATGAGATCCACATGACCTAGTGACAGAACACCTTCATCGGCAGTATCATGAACAAAGCAAAGAGGTGATAACTATAACAATGTAGTCCCTTTAATGAGATCCACATGCCCTAGTGACAGAACATTTTTATTGGCAGTATCATGGCCAAAGCGAAGAGGTGGAAATCATAACAATGTAGTACCTTTAATGAGATCCACATGCCCTAGTGACAGAACATTTTCATCAGCAGAATCATGAACAAAGCAAAGAATTGGAAACCATAACAATGTAGCACCTTTAATGAGATCCACATGCCCTAGTGACAGAACATTTTCATTGGTAGTATCATGGCCAAAGCAAAGAGGTGGAAATCATAACAATGTAGTACCTTTAATGAGATCCACATGCCCTAGTGACAGAACATTTTCATTGGTAGTATCATGAACAAAGCAAAGAGGTGGAAACCATAACAATGTAGTCCCTTTAATGAGATCCACATGCCCTAGTGACAGAACATTTTCATTGGCAGTATCATGAACAAAGCAAAGAGGTGGAAACCATAACAATGTAGTCCCTTTAATGAGATCCACATGCCCTAGTGACAGAACATTTTCATTGGTAGTATCATGGCCAAAGCAAAGAGGTGGAAATCATAACAATGTAGTACCTTTAATGAGATCCACATGCCCTAGTGACAGAACATTTTCATTGGTAGTATCATGAACAAAGCAAAGAGGTGGAAACCATAACAATGTAGTACCTTTAATGAGATCCACATGCCCTAATGACAGAACATTTTCATTGGCAGTATCATGGCCAAAGCAAAGAGGTGGAAACCATAACAATGTAGTCCCTTTAATGAGATCCACATGCCCTAGTGACAGAACATTTTCATTAGCGGTATCATGAACAAAGCAAAGAGGTGATAACTATAACAATGTAGTACCTTTAATGAGATCCACAAGTCCTAGTGACAGAACACCTTCATTGGAAGTATCATGAACAAAGCAAAGAGGTGGAAACCATAACAATGTAGTACCTTTAATGAGATCCACATGCCCCAGTGACAGAACATTTTCATTGGAAGTATCATGAACAAAGCAAAGAGGTGGAAACCATAACAATGTAGTACCTTTAATGAGATCCACATGCCCTAGTGACAAAACATTTTCATTGGCAGTATCATGAACAAAGCAAAGAGGTGGAAACCATAACAATGTAGTCCCTTTAATGAGATCCACATGCCCTAGTAACAGAACATTTTCATTGGCAGTATCATGAACAAAGCAAAGAGGTGGAAACCATAACAATGTAGTCCCTTTAATGAGATCAACATGCCCTAATGACAGAACATTTTCATTGGCAGTATCATGAACAAAGCAAAGAGGTGGAAACCATAACAATGTAGTCCCTTTAATGAGATCCACATGCCCTAATGACAGAACATTTTCATTGGCAGTATCATGGCCAAAGCAAAGAGGTGGAAACCATAACAATGTAGTCCCTTTAATGAGATCCACATGCCCTAGTGACAGAACATTTTCATTAGCGGTATCATGAACAAAGCAAAGAGGTGATAACTATAACAATGTAGTACCTTTAATGAGATCCGCATGCCCCAGTGACAGAACATTTTCATTGGAAGTATCATGAACAAAGCAAAGAGGTGGAAACCATAACAATGTAGTCCCTTTAATGAGATCCACATGCCCTAGTGACAGAACATTTTCATTGGCAGTATCATGAACAAAGCAAAGAGGTGGAAACCATAACAATGTAGTCCCTTTAATGAGATCCACATGCCCTAGTGACAGAACACCTTCATTGGCAGTATCATGAACAAAGCAAAGAGGTGGAAACCATAACAATGTAGTCCCTTTAATGAGATCCACATGCCCTAATGACAGAACATTTTCATTGGCAGTATCATGAACAAAGCAAAGAGGTGGAAACCATAACAATGTAGTCCCTTTAATGAGATCCACATGCCCTAGTGACAGAACATTTTCATTAGCGGTATCATGAACAAAGCAAAGAGGTGACAACTATAACAATGTAGTACCTTTAATGAGATCCGCATGCCCCAGTGACAGAACATTTTCATTGGAAGTATCATGAACAAAGCAAAGAGGTGGAAACCATAACAATGTAGTCCCTTTAATGAGATCCACATGCCCTAGTGACAGAACATTTTCATTGGTAGTATCATGGCCAAAGCAAAGAGGTGGAAATCATAACAATGTAGTACCTTTAATGAGATCCACATGCCCTAGTGACAGACCATTTTCATTGGTAGTATCATGAACAAAGCAAAGAGGTGGAAACCATAACAATGTAGTACCTTTAATGGGATCCACATGCCCTAATGACAGAACATTTTCATTGGCAGTATCATGGCCAAAGCAAAGAGGTGGAAACCATAACAATGTAGTCCCTTTAATGAGATCCACATGCCCTAGTGACAGAACATTTTCATTAGCGGTATCATGAACAAAGCAAAGAGGTGATAACTATAACAATGTAGTACCTTTAATGAGATCCACAAGTCCTAGTGACAGAACACCTTCATTGGAAGTATCATGAACAAAGCAAAGAGGTGGAAACCATAACAATGTAGTACCTTTAATGAGATCCACATGCCCCAGTGACAGAACATTTTCATTGGAAGTATCATGAACAAAGCAAAGAGGTGGAAACCATAACAATGTAGTCCCTTTAATGAGATCCACATGCCCTAGTGACAGAACATTTTCATTGGCAGTATCATGAACAAAGCAAAGAGGTGGAAACCATAACAATGTAGTCCCTTTAATGAGATCCACATGCCCTAGTGACAGAACATTTTCATTGGCAGTATCATGAACAAAGCAAAGAGGTGGAAACCATAACAATGTAGTCCCTTTAATGAGATCCACATGCCCTAATGACAGAACATTTTCATTGGCAGTATCATGAACAAAGCAAAGAGGTGGAAACCATAACAATGTAGTCCCTTTAATGAGATCCACATGCCCTAATGACAGAACATTTTCATTGGCAGTATCATGGCCAAAGCAAAGAGGTGGAAACCATAACAATGTAGTACCTTTAATGAGATCCACATGCCCTAGTGACAGAACATTTTCATTGGCAGTATCATGAACAAAGCAAAGAGGTGATAACTATAACAATGTAGTACCTTTAATGAGATCCGCATGCCCCAGTGACAGAACATTTTCATTGGAAGTATCATGAACAAAGCAAAGAGGTGGAAACCATAACAATGTAGTCCCTTTAATGAGATCCACATGCCCTAGTGACAGAACATTTTCATTGGCAGTATCATGAACAAAGCAAAGAGGTGGAAACCATAACAATGTAGTCCCTTTAATGAGATCCACATGCCCTAGTGACAGAACATTTTCATTGGCAGTATCATGAACAAAGCAAAGAGGTGGAAACCATAACAATGTAGTCCCTTTAATGAGATCCACATGCCCTAATGACAGAACATTTTCATTGGCAGTATCATGAACAAAGCAAAGAGGTGGAAACCATAACAATGTAGTCCCTTTAATGAGATCCACATGCCCTAGTGACAGAACATTTTCATTAGCGGTATCATGAACAAAGCAAAGAGGTGACAACCATAACAATGTAGTTCCTTTAATAAGATCCACATGACCTAGTGACGGAAAACCTTCATTGGCAGTATCATGAAAAGAGCAAAGAGGTGGAAACCATAACAATGTAGTCCCTTTTAATGAGATCGACCTGCGCTAGTGACAGAACATTTACATTGGCAGTATCATGGCCAAACCAAAGAGGTGGAAACCATAACAATGTAGTCCCTTTAATGAGATCCATATGCCCTAGTGACAGAACACCTTCATTGGCAGTATCATGAACAAAGCAAAGAGGTGGAAACCTTAACAATGTAGTCCCTTTAATCCGATCCATTTGCCCCACAGACAGAACATTTTCATTAGTAGTATCATGAACAAAGCAAAGAGGTGGAAACCTTAACAATGTAGTCCCTTTAATGATATCCACATGCCCTAGTGACAGAAGATTTTCATTGGCATTATCGTGAACAAAGCAAAGAGGTGGAAACCATAACAATGTAGTACCTTTAATGAGAAACACATGCCCTAGTGACAGAACATTTTCATTGGCAGTATCGTGAACAAAGCAAGGAGGTGGAAACCATAACAATGTAGTACCTTTAATGAGATCCACATGCCCTAGTGACAGAACATTTTCATTGGCAGTATCATGGCCAAACCAAAGAGGTGGAAACCATAACAATGTAGTACTTTTTAATGAGAAACACATGCCCTAGTGACAGATCATTTTCATTGGCAGTATCGTGAACAAAGCAAGGAGGTGGAAACCATAATGATGTAGTACCTTTAATGAGATCCATATGCCCTAGTGACAGAACACCTTCATTGGCAGTATCATGAACAAAGCAAAGAGGTGGAAACCATAACAATGTAGTACCTTTAATGAGATCCATATGCCCTAGTGACAGAACACCTTCATTGGCAGTATCATGAACAAAGCAAAGAGGTGGAAACCATAACAATGTAGTCCCTTTAATGATATCCACATGCCCTAGTGACTGTACACCTTCATTGGCAGTATCATGAACAAAGCAAAGAGGTGGAAACCATAACAATGTAGTACCTTTAATGAGATCCACATGCCCTAGTGACAGAACATTTTCATTGGCAGTATCATGAACAAAGCAAAGAGGTGGAAACCATAACAATGTAGTACCTTTAATGAGATCCACATGCCCTAGTGACAGAACATATTCATTGGCAGCATAATCACAAATGGAGTGCTCACTGGACTATGAATGATGCATCAATGAGAACAAAACAAAATATTAAGAAATAAAATAGCTATAGGGTGTGAGTCACCCCATGACCAGGGCCAGAAAAACGTGAATTTCCAGGCAATTTTCCCACTAATGGTCGCGAATCAAGCAGCTACTTCCAAGTCAGAAATTTGGACCTTTCTCTGGAAGTTTCCAGGGAAAATTCAGAAATTTCCAGGCAATGGCATGCCGGATTCCCTACTTTTTCCAGCCATGCCAATGACATTGTCACTGGGCCCACAACAGTATTCAGTGCCATATTCTACAACATTTATTTTCACATTTGAGGCATTGTGCACTGGATTTTAGGTTCCGGTAAACTTAAAACCAACCAATTCATCTATTGTGAACCATTGTCTCTTGCAGGAATGTCAATTATGCCACAGTTGGAACAATTCTGGCAAGAGAAATTATTAAAGCTATCAGTATTACGGGTAAGCACATTTTTTTATCACATTAATTAAACTCTCCGTAAAATTTCTATATATATACCATAGCAGATAAGCGCTCACGAATTCATGTTTTTCTTCTTAATTTCTTGAAATTTCCACAACATTTTTCAGGTTCAAATTTTGACAAATCCGGAAATTACGCTCCTTGGTGGTCAACGGAGACACTTAATAATTATGAAGACAGAATGAGTTGCCTTGGCAACAGATACTCAGATATTACTGTTACAGAAATCAACAAAAAAGTGAGTTTTCTTTTTTGACAGATCTATAAATATGAGTTACTAATAACATGATTAAAGATTTATAAAGACAATTTTGTGGTGTGGACCTACTTTTTATGCATACGCTTAAAAAAATTGTTTTCTTTAATTTTTTGACTGTATACTTTCAGGTTAATATGGGAGATACTGTCACAGATCTTATCATGGAAAATATGGCTGTTGATATAGCATTCCAGGTAAATCATTGATAAAATAATAAATATTATATATGTATTTACAAGTCACCATAAATGGTAATAAAATATTTAGTTTCCTCTTAATAATTCCCCTAAACAAGCTTAAGGCTCAGAGTGTGTTTTAGTGTGCACAAAAAAATACAAATTTCCACCAGACATCTTCCCCAAGTAAATCATCTAAGCCTTATAAGTATATATGGAGTATCTTGGACTATCTTAAACATGTTAAACTATGGTAAGGATGCTCGCTACTTTAGCCTGTTCTTGTAGTAGTTTTTCTATCCAAAATTTAGCATTTCAAATCAATCTCTTGACAGTAACTTTATTGGTCTTCACCAGCCAGCTTTCCCAATTTTCTGAGTTAAAATCTTTGAAAACAACTCTGACATGACAAGAATAAACTTATAGCAATTACAATGTTATAATTTTACTTTCCCTTTTTACCCATGCAGGCTTATAAAAGATGGTTATCAAATCAACCTAATGCTGACCAGTTTCTCCCAAGCATAGAGGTTGATCCGGAAGAGCTGTTCTTTTTAGCATACTCCCAGGTGAGAAACAAATTATAGATGGGTGATTGGGGCTTTACGTCCTGTGTTTACGCTTGATGGTTGGCCAGATTTTCACAGGAGGAGGATACAGCAATGTGAGGAATCACTGAGGATAGGATAATTGAACCTGCTGTCCAACATACAAGGGGCATTCCAAAAGTTCTGACCTATTCTTTTGGCTGGCCTTATATTTCTATAAGAAGCAATTGAATGATATTTTCACAGATTTAATTTCAGATACCACATCTTCAAATTACTCTAAATGTATTCTGTGAAAATTTCATGCAGCTACTTCAAATAGAAAGGTCTGCGAAAGAAACCCACCGATTGCCAGCCCAGAGCATTACCAACTGAGCTAACACCTGTCAATATTATATTACATCAGGAAAGATAATGTTTGTGTTTTACACCTCTGCAGCACCTTAGTGGGCTATATCGAGGCAGGCGATCGCCGTATGATGATGAGATGAGAAGACTTTGAGTCTGGCACATACCCTATTGATTTAGGGATGCTCAGGGTCTTTCAGTTGCCCCAGCTGAGAACACTGGATACAACCCGCCTCCATTTAATGTCCCATGGGCTCGGACTAAAGTGAGTTCCCGGGTGAGATTTGAACCCACGCCCTCAAAGTCAGTTGACAAGCGCACTTGTAAACCAGTTAGGCCACGGGGAACACCATCAGGAAAGATAACCAACACAAATAACGATGATGAATTTACCTTCAGAGGATTTGGTTTTACATGTCCATAATTTTCTAGGATGTCACATTGTCTTCGTCAGCAGTTGTGTTAGACCAAATCCTCTGATGGTAAATTCATCATCGTTATGGATCCGAGGATAATATATAGAGAATCTACACTCTAGATAACCAAATGACATTGTTCGACTCAATCTGCTGAACACATGCAATGCTCAGACGAACAATTTACAGTCTGACAAACTGCATTTCTGGGCTCAGACACAATTCTGCAACTAAAAATTAACAGGCATCATGAATTAATAATCATACATTGAATAATTTTTCAGATGAACTGTGGAGAAATCAGGAGAGAAAAATATTTGGATTATATCATTTCTGCACATACTGTTCCTGAGCCATACAGGTGAGAGAATTTATTCCAAAACAAACAATTTCTGACATTCCGAGATAATACAAAATCATTTAAGTAATTAAAATAAGTGTTTCAAACATTTTGAAGAGGAATAAAATATAAGACTAAAATAACTCCATATAATGCGATATTCAATTCAAATTTATATTTCGGCTTATCAATGACCGTCATCATATACCTAATATGAAAATCATATCGAGTTACCTTCATTTTATGTCAATGTAAACATACACAATACTTCTATTTGAACTTGATTTGAAACGCAATTTTTCAATATTATAAACTGAGAACTCTGTTTTTTACCATATATGCTGGAAAACAACATAGGCCTACAACATTGTTACAATGCCAGCATTGAAATTTAAATGTAGTCCGACAATGATATTCGCAATGGTATTGTCTAACTGCAATGCGAACTTATTGAAAAATTTAACGTTGTGACAACTAATGTATAAATGAACCCCATACTAATCATGATTATTATAACATCGATTGAGAGCTTAAATATTTTAATTTTTTTTTTTTATATTTCAGAACCAATGCCACATTGTCACAGAGCTCCGTATTCCAAGAAACATTGGGATGTCCAAAACCAAACCAAAACAGAAATACACAAAATTGTGCTTTATTCTAATAATTATACAAAACTAGATAATTTAACAAATTCAAGAAAACTGAAACTGAGCCATTCAGTATAAACAATATATGTTATCAGTCACAGTAGTTTTCTTACAAGTATGCATTATGCAGCTATGCAGTGTGTCATGCATTTGTATTCAATTGTTATCATGAACCTGTATTTTCATTTTGGAAACACCACCGTTCTACTAAATTAACAGGTCTAGTACTAATAAATCATGATACTACGAAAGCTTAGCTGTGAAATAATTGATGTAAATATGTAATTTTGTATAATTCAAATAAAATGCTACGTACCCGAGTTATTATCTAAGTTTTTGATATTTTCTAATACAGCATACAGCAGAGTTGAGCCTCGATAAAAATAGCAGATCATCAAGAAAACATATCAATTGATAAATGTAAAATTTCAGTAATAAATCCAAAGGCCTATAGATTAGCAAATGGATGTCAACAAAATTATTCATAGCTCTTTGCAGATTAGCAGCCCATAACACTTTCTAAATGAACATTCAACTTGGCCTTATGATGTCACTGACTTGGGAAGTTTTGATGATAAGTTTATGCCACTTACTGTTCATTAGTATTGTCAACATTCATTTGTCATATACACAGGTGTCAATATTATACAAACTCCTCACATTTGTAAGGTATGCACCTGATAAGAGGATAAGACAATCAGGTGCTGTCAATGAAGCGACAAAGACAATATACTGATACATATCATGTAAATATGGAAGTTAAAAAATTTTAAAACATCTCTTCAGTTGGCCACAAATCTGCAAAGAGCTGTAATGAAAGACACTGGAAAATTCATGTAACATCCATACACATACTAAATACAGTAGATAGAACTTTGAACAGCTCTCGATTCCATACACACCAAGGTGTAATATTACTTTTTGAGCAAGTTTTGCTAATACCGTATTTCCAAGAATAGAAGCCTAGTCTCAATTACAAGCCTATCTCGTTTACAGGCCGGGGCAGAGGCCCACACTAAAATAATAAACGCCTGTCTCAAATACACGCCGAGGCGGCAACTGTACACTGGTCATATTGGCTGCCTTGCATGCTACCCAGGTGTTTCCGTGCAAGGTCTACTTGCGTGCGTGGCAGTGCCTACCCTCGCATACTCAAATATTACTTGATTGGCATCTGGTTTAAAACAATAAACGCCGGTCTCGTACAAGCGCCGGGGTAGTGGCCCCCTTTAAAACAATAAATGCCCGGGCTTCTAAACGAGGAAATACGGTAATCGGACTTCATTGGAGTCTGGAGAAATCTCTTCAGTTGGGAGTACACAGAAATTTCTCACATAATTATCAACAAACTTAATTTTAAATCTTTGGCAAAAGTGTTCAGTGATTCCAGTTTATCATGTTTAAGAGTATGTGGCATGGTACAAGATTTCTGGCACATGTACGCTCCCAAAGTTTAGTGAAAGACTTTAAGTACCTAAAGTTTGTCATTCATGTTAGTTTAACTTCAGGACAAAATTTAGCAATGATCCACTCGTTCAAGATGAGGTAAATTTCTCCAACACGCCCTCTAGTGTTCAGTGAGCATCTGAATACTTCCAACGCAGCTAGTGCTTGTCAACAAACTCGATCAAACTCCGCGGCAAGCTTTTGTAATCTTTGTACATAACGTTCGCATCTCGGATTTTGATCGCTGCGATGCATTGGAGGGACATCATTTTTTTAAACATGCTCTCTTTAAGCATGTGTATCACTTGCGGTTTGTGTTTACTGTCACGACTTAAGTTTTGGACGAGGTCTAGAGCAGTTTTTCTGTGCTTGTTTCGATAGTGACAATGGGCCTCTTCGTCCAGCAGCACAATAGTGAGGAAGGGATCGGGCATGTCGCTCGCAACGACGTGAAGTAGCGAGTTGCCGTCACTGTCCGTCGTATCGACGTCAAAGTTGTACTCAATGAACATCTTCAAGATAAGGACGTAATACTTGTCAAAGTCGAACAACCAGATACGAAAGTACGAGCGATCGAACATGAGGTGAGGTAGCGGAGCTCTGAAGCCAGAATGAGGCGACTCGAGACCTTTAAATCTCATTGTCAACATAAGGAAAATCTCGGAAGCCAAACGCAGGTCTTTGTCCGGAGTGCTGCAGTAACTCGCGATCAGGTAATCTTCGTCTGGTAAAACAGAACGTTTCAGGAGCATGCAGATCAAGAAATTCACGTACATCAGGTTTATTTTGAACTGACTGATCAGCTGCACTTCCAAGCCTGTTTTCGTTGTTACGTACAAATCTTCTTGGATTTTACTCAAGCTTTGGAGTAGCAACAGTGCAGTTGCCATAACAACGTCATTTTCCATCGATAACGTCGGGTAAGAGAGTTCGTTCAAGATGTGATTTGTGAAATAAAAGGAGCAACCAAAATCGACGTACTGCCCGCTTTTCTCCAACAGCTGAACATGGTGTAACTGCAGGGCATTATAATCACTGCAGCCTGATTTCGAAAACGCTGAAACAAAAGATTTTGATCAGTTACAATTCATCAGAATCTTCCTTAAAGATACATTAGGTCATTGTTTGAAAATTATTGTAGTTTGCAAAAATTTTCTGATTGTTAAACATTCTTTCGCTAAAAATAACATTAGATATGGAATTATGGATGGATGGAAGATTCGGGTTTTACATCCTGTATTTATGTATTTGGTAGGCTAATAAGGAGGAGGACACAGCAATGAGTTGAACGATGATGGAAACAGCCATCCAAAATAAGCCCAGGTGACCCTGCAAGAGCTGGATTTGAACCCTGGACCCAGCGATTGGCAGCCTAGCATGCTACCACTAGACCAACCCTCTCCCTTACAACATTAGACATAAAACACTTCTTCTATATATACGTATACCACTCACAGTATAATTCATTGAACTTCGAACTGTGTTATATTAAATTATATATGATGAAAGCTAGGAATTAATTATACAATAACCAGTGTTTCGCAATTCCCAAATAAAAATTGCAAAAAAAATTATTTTTTTTTTCAAAATTTTTGGAAAAAAAAATTTTTTTTTTTGGAAAAGTGCCCTCATTTCTAGAAAACTGTATGCCCGAATCAAATCCTAGCTGGAACACTGATAACATAATTAAAAAGACATTACCATCTCTATCGATGTCTTTGAAGAGGTCATAACCCTTGTCTTTCAAGATCCTTTCTCTTGCGAGCAGGGCGTGGATGGTCCGAAGAGGTTCATTATTCTCGATCTGTCGTAGCTCCTCAAACGTCTCACACTCTTTAATGAAATTGTAGGCGTCCAGAGGCTCTTCGGCAACTTTGGGGATTTTGTACTTCCTACGAAGACGCATGGCCTTGAGGAGAGCTTTATAGGCATTAGGGCATTCGTAAGTTAGGGCAACTATCTCGTAAGCTTCGATTTTGGCCTGGCGAGAGACTGTTTTACTTTTGTTTAGGAGAACCTGCATCGTTTTGTAACTTTGCAAAGCGGCGTACTCCAAAGGAGTGCGATTCCGGCTATCCTTGATGGAGACGTCGGCGCCATGTTCTAACAAAATTCCTGCTATAAGTTCGTTGTAAGACCTGCAAGCGTGGTGGAGAGGGGTCATACCGTAATCGTCCTGGCAATTGATGTCCGACCCCTGGTCTATTAGAGTCTTCACTATTCTCTGAGTAGGAGAGTTGACAGAGGAAGGACCATGGTCAAGACCTATACTTGACCTATCCCATGCTCTGCAGGCATGGTGCAATGCTATTTCACCTGCAATAATACAAACTCAAAACATAAGATCAAATCACACAAATCTTAATTCTATATTACTGGACCATACTGGTACAGAGGTACAAAACTTCATTGTACAATAAAGCCAAGTACATGTAAAGGGCATCATCCCAAGTCATACCATGACAAAATGGCCCATAGCCTTTGCTAATTCATGAATACTTAATTCACTGACCCAGTTTTGGCTCAGCCAATCAGGGACTGCTACATCACAGTTTGAAATTGTTGCTTCTGTTTCACACTGTTACAAATGGAGAAATTGTGTATTGTTGAAAGGTGCTATCACAGTTCTGAAAATTCCATTGAATTGTGTATTTTCACAGTTCTGAAATGAAACTGTTTGAAAGTTTGCTTGTTTTACACTGTTTTTCGTAGTTGCCAGTAATCCTCTAAGTGTCCATAATGAGACTAAATCTGCCTGCAAAATGCTTATGACCTAAATAAGCAGCCAATCACAGAAGAGGTTGGAAATAGCAGAAAGCCCTGTCCATTTTAGCACGGCTTGCGTGGGGAGGATGGTAAAGGGCTACATATCTTCTATCTGCATGATCCAGATATCTCTTAAGTTAAACTTGTTTTTGTTCTTTTATTAATTACAACCCTATAACTTATTTGTATCATACAAAGTTAAAATCTTCAAATATGTGAAATCGCCATGCAAAAAACGTAAGTGCAATAATCACAATTAAGATAATTTCATAATTGGTTAAAACTCAAAAATAAACTATATAAAATCACCTTTTGCCGTTTTCTGGTTGACATCGGCCCCTTTTTGCAACAACAAATCGATGGTATACTCCGAATAGTGTTCAACCGCCACGTACAGGGGAAACAGGTCATCGAAGACCCCCAAACCATTGTGAAGGAAATTAAAAGGTCGGTAGTGACTCTTCGGTTGTCCTAAGTTGTTCAACGAGTGGAAACGCAACATGTACCCCGTGGCACTGACGTCAGCTCCTCTCTCCACCAAACATTCGACTATGTCGCATTTTGCTGCAAAATAAATGTACTAAATTTAAGTAAAGGTCAGGTGGGTTATATGAAGATATCATATATATATTAAACAATGTTACAACTTATCTTGTATGTATAATACATCACACTTACTTATCACATACTGCATCCCAGCCTAAATAAAAATAATTACTGACTCGGAGTCTCCAGTGCAGGGCAGCCACAGCCAGCATGATTATACTATCATGTGGCCCTGGCGTCAATTATTTTTAATATAGGTCTATATACTATAGTACTGCATATTCACTCATTTTTCCCAAATTAAGACCTAATATCTTTTATTTAAGATCAAAAGTGTACAACTTGCTCCCCCCCCCCCGGGGCCAAGGGCAGGACTGCAAGAGGGGCAATTGTCCCCCCCCCGGTTCTTGCGCCTCAGGCTTAATTTGCTTTAAGGGGGTGGTTATGCCCCTTTCCCCCCCACAGGAGTTACCGATATGTAATGGACAGCTTCTCAAATACCATAACACTTAGAAAAATAAATGAATTGTGACTGAAAGTGAATTGAACTTGAAATGAAACTTACCAAGATCACTAGCACAAGCCTCCATTAAAGGGGTGCTCATCCCCCAGCCATGTTTAGTTTTGTGCCTGGTATTGATGATTTCTGGATGAGCATCTAATACTGTTGCTACTGCTCCTACATCACCATGATAAATGGCATCAAACAATCTTTTGGTAGGACAATCTGTCCCTGTGGCAGCCATGTTTATTATGGTGACCTACTTTTCAGGCAGGACCAAAGAGCCTAACTTCAGTTTAACAGCTGATCCAAACGGCTCATGCAGTTTGCAGCTGATCAATGTTGCTGATGCACTATTCAATTTCAGTAACTTTACACTTATTTATAGCTTACCTACGAGTAAAATTATGAAGAAAAACAACATGCAAACAAAAAATAACAAGAATCAATGGATTCAAAGCCAGGGAGCACATGAAGTGGATTGTGTTACCTATTATATTGGATGCAGGGACAAATTGTGAATACATAGGCCAATCCTGTATCACACATAGAAATAATAGACAGGTCTGTACATGCTTTGGGAAAATTTATTTTAAAAAAAGATGGTATAGTGTTTATCTCAACTACTGTAAGGCCGACACACTTTTCAGATTATTTCAAATGAAAGTTCTTTTATATAAAAATGGCAATCAGCATGCAGTCTAGCACTAATTGGTCCAGTACTAATAATCATGGTACTACAAGTCTACAATCGCTTAGCTTGAAATACATGTGAACATAACTTTGTCAAACGAAATTTTACTATCTTTAAGCTTGCATCCAAGTTATTATTCATGTACAAGTTTTGATTTATGAATATTCTAAATGCATGAAAACAACAGGAAATCATCAATAGATTTTTTATTTAAGTAATGATCCACTGAGATCAATCAATGCCAGTTAACAAATGCAATGGAAGACACTGGCAAACAGCTGCAAACTTATGTGACATCCACACAAAATTTAGTTGATACGGTACATGAGGGAGACAGTTTGTGATTCCCCATCAGAGCCAGTGTAGCCTATATAGAGTCATGATATGGTACATGAACTTTGGAGCATGATTCGGATCCATACACACAAAGGTTGAATAATTGCAATTTTTAAAGTAACATAATACTTTTGAGCAAAACCATCTTGGTCTGGAGCAAACTCTTTAGTGGAGAGTTCAGAGAAAATTCTAACATAATTATCTGGTTAACAAACTTAATGAACACGATGTGGTACCAGATTTCTGGCGAGCATTGCTCTTAAAGGTTAGTGAAAGTAGCTAATGCTTGTCCACAAATTCAATTAAATGTCTCGGCAAGCTTTCGTAATCTTTGTACATAATTTGTTCATCTCGGATTTTGATTGCTGCGATGCATTGGAGGGACAATATTTTCGTGAACTTGCTCTCTTCAAGCATGTGTAGCACCTGCGGTTTATGTTTATCATCAAGGGGAGAGTTTTTGACGAGGTCTAGAGCAGTTTCTCTGTACTTATTTCGATTGTGGCAATGCGCCCCATCGTCCAGCAACACAAAGATGAGGACGGGATCGGGCATAGAGCTAGCAACCACATGGAGCAGCGAGTTGCCGTCACTGTCTGTCGCATCAACGTCGAAATTGTATTTAAGAAACATCTTCAATAAGAGGACGTAGTATTTGTCATACTCAAACAGCCAAGAGCGGAAGCAGGAGCGATCAAAGATGAGATGAGGGAGTGGAGCTTTGAAGCTTGAATTGGGGGACTCGAGACCCTTAAATCTCTTTGTTAACATGACGAAGATCTCAGTCATTAAATACAGGTCTTTGTCGGGAGTGCTACAAGAGCCCGGAGGATAACCTTCTTTGGGCAATTCAGAACGTAGCAGGAGCATGCATATCAAGTAATTTATGTAGAGCAGGTTCACTTTGAACTGACTGATCAGCTGCACTTCTAAGCCTATTTTCGTTACATTGTACAAATCTTCTTGGATTTTGCTCAAGCCTCGGAGTAGTAATTGTGTAGTTGCCATAACAACGTCAGTTTTCATCGATAATGTCGGGTGAGAGAGTCTGCTCAGAATGTGATTTGTGTAATTGAACGAATCCCCATATTCGACGTACTGGCCACTTTTCTCCAAGAGTTTAACATGGTGTAATTGCAGGGCATTCCAGTCAGTTAATCCAGATTTCATATACACTGAAACAAACGCAACAAAATTTGATGAGTTACAAGTCTTCAGAAACTTCTCTTAAGTATAACATTAAATATGAAACAAACGCAACAAAATTTGATGAGTTACAAGTCTTCAGAAACTTCTATTAAGTATAACATTAAATATGAAATATATCTTAGGCCTACATAATATACAACAATGCTCATATCATAGAATGTAAAAAAAATATATATACAGTATTATACACACATGATACATCATCTCTGGCTTTTCAGTTTTCATCTTATACTTTGCAACAGTACAGTAATTTACCGAACTTTGAACAACTCCCAGATTAATAGTAGTGATGCACGGATAGTGAATATAGCCGGATACCGGATACCGGATAATCCGGCAACCCCTACTGCCGGATACCGGATAGTAACCGGATAGTAGGAACCGGATAATAAACAATAAACATACGAAACAGGAAGTTTTTTGGCATTCACGATTGATCATAAACATTGTTTTCCGAGAGCCGAGAGATATCATGTCCGCCATTGTCCAGTAGGAGGACCATTCCTTTGATGGAATGTTATCTGTTATGTTCTGTAACTGGATTAAAATTTTGAAGATGGTAACATCATGTTTTTGACTCTGTTGTTGTCACATTCTTTTATTTAATATCAACATTTTTGTAGCTTTTCCCTTATTTTTTAGCATCCCAGATATCCGGTTCTTACACCCTAATTTTGCCGGATACCGGATATCCGGCAAATTCCAATATCCAGCCGGATACCGGATACCTTGCCGGATATCCGTGCATCCCTAATTAATAGCTAACATAATCATACTTAAAATATTCACATGACTACTGAACAATGGCCCGTCATCTAGTCATCCCTCAAATAACCTAATAATCATTCTCATCTTAATTTTCTCTCTGTCTATATTATAATAACTGAATCTTAAAGTTTTAATAAAAAAGACCTTACCATCTCTATCATTGTCTTTGAGGAGGTCATAACCCTTGTCTTTCAAGATCCTTTCTCTTGCGAGTAGGGCGTGGATAGTCAAGAGAGGTTCGTTATTTTCGATCTGCCGTAACTCCTTGACTGTCTCGTATTCCTTAATGTAATTGTAGCACTTCTGGGGCTCCTCGACAACTTTGGGGATTTCGTATTTTCTGCGAAGACGCATAGCTTTGAGAAGAGACTGATAAGCATCCGGACATTGGTAAGTCAAAGCCCCCATCTCATAAGCTTCAATCCTAGCTTGGTGGGAGACTGTTTTCCGTCTCTTTAAGAGAACCTGCATTGTCTTGTAACTTTGCAAAGCCGCGTATTCCAAAGGCGTGCGATTGCGGCTATCCTTGATGGAAATGTCGGCTCCACGCTCCAGCAAAGTTCCCGCTGTTAGATGTCTACGAGACTTGCAAGCGTGGTGGAGAGGGGTCATACCGTAATCGTCCTGGCAATTGACATCCGATCCGTGGTCTATTAGAGTCTTCACAATGTTCTGAGTAGGAGAGTTGATAGAGGAAGGACCATGGTCAAGACCATAGTCATCATAGTCATCAGTTCTATCCCATGCTCTGCAGGCGTGGTGCAATGCTGTTTCGCCTGCAAAAAAAAAACCACTTAAAACATGTAGAGAATCATTACAGTTTGTCACATCATAGCAGGAGACATTTTTTTTGACACTAGGGACGCTGCAGTCAAGTTGTGATGTCATCTCTTGTGTCGTCATAGCATTGCAATGGTTTGCTACATTGTAGCGTCACGAAATCTAGCCAGATGTAAACAAATCGCCAGCAATGTAAACTCAGCAACATTAAAAACGCACACATTTTCAAAGTATCATAACTTTTGAAGCACAACATTTATCTTAATGTCACTTGGCAAATTTGCTTATTAGCTTCTCAACTAAAGATTGTGAACGTTTGAACAGGTTCCATGGATATCTCTAAGAACCAGACATGCTTTTGTGACACAATGTCAAATTTGGAATTTGCAAAATTGAAAAAGGGATAGGGGAGTTGAGTACCGATGCTTTCACTTTATTATTGATTTCAAATGGTCAAAACAGGTGTCCATCAAGATTTCAGGTCTGAATTTGACCAAAACCAGGATAATTTTTGATGCTTATGATGAAAAGGTGTTGAAAATAATGTGACAAACAAATGTGAAAAACACCAACTTGACAGAAAAATCAACCAAAAACTCACAAAACCCCGTAAAAAAGCTTGAGTGACCACCTTGATTATTTCCACACTCGAAATATTGAGCTGTGACAGACTTCACATGTAATCAATTTTGGACCAATTTGCATTGGTTGCGATTTTGGTTTTTGGACATGATGCACTAAAAGTGACCTAATCCTGCCATTTCGCTTTCTTTCTTTATGAAATGTTGTGGACTTCAACAAGATATATCAACAGACATCAGAGTAAAATTTCATGAAAATATCTACTTTATAAGTTGGTTTTTAAGCTGTTCAAAAATGTGTGCGTTTTTAATGTTGCTGAGTTTAATTCTAAAGAGAAAAAAAAAATCTTGCCAAATCAATCTGGAAATGTACTACGATTATTCCAAAATTGCTACCATTGAGGTTAGTGTTTGAATTTTGTTTGTACAAGGCCTGTAGGCTGAGCTAACTGACCAAACGTTTGTCCTCTGCTTTACGTGACAGAGAGTAATCTCATAAATCTTGTTAACTTTATATTACTGGCACGGAGATACAAACCTACATGGTATATTGTGTCAAAAACCATGTTGGTCTACAGGCCGAAAAATGCGGCGAAAATATTTTATGATGTAGCTTGCTAACATCCAGGTATCTCTTAATTAATTATTACCCAGTAAATTAATCACTTCTAGTATCTACTTTCACAACAACAAAATCATGACGTTAACACTGGAGGACTCCGTGGTCCACGTTCATGTGAATTTCCGGCAGTCTGCTGCCCAGTTCTGCGATCAGAGGCAATGCTCAGACTATGCCGAGCACGGACCTGAAAGGCAGCTGTTCCACTGGCTAAGAAGCCAATTCAATACCAGGGTGTCTGCAGTTTTTTAAAAACCAAATTCCAGGCTTTTTCCAGGCTTTTCCAGACCAAGTTTTCGTAAATTCCAAGCCAGTTTGTTGATGAACTGACAAATTAACGACACGATACACACATTGTTTTTCTGAACACCACATTTGTCCTTTGGTCCTATCATCGCTAAAAATTGCTAATAATTTAGCAGTGGACTATTTTTATTCCCATACAAATTAAATTCCAGGCTTTTTCCAGGCCTTTCTGTTCAAAATGCTGGTTTTTCCAGGCCTTTCAAGGCCTGGAAATTGAGAAACCAAATTCCAGGCTTTTCCAGGATTGGCAGACACCTTGAATACCCATTTCAATGTGAATTTTGTCAGTCTGCAGCCTCGCTAGTTCGCCTGCTGTGCAGCAGACTGTTGTCAGTCAGTGAAATTACAACATAGTTTTAATACTAATGGGATTCTAAAAAAGAAATTAAAAGAATGTAAAATTCACCTTTTGCCGTTTTCTGGTTGACATCGGCCCCTTCCTGCAACAACACGTTGATCGTATACTCCGAGTCATGTTCAACAGCCACGTACAGCGGAAATAGGTCATCGAAGACCCCCAAACCATTGTGAATGCAATTAAAAGGTCGGCAGAGACTTTTCGGCTGCCCTAAGTTGTTCAATGAGTGGAAACGCAACATGTACCCCGTGGCATTGACGTCAGCTCCTCTCTCCAGCAAGCAGTCGACTATATCGCATCTCACTGCAAAAGAATTCACTTAATATAAATTTGAGGCCAGGAAGGTCTACGTGAACATATTCAACAATGCTACATCTTATACACACAATATTAGCCATTGAAACCCTTGAAATGGGTTCAAAGAGGATAGATGGATGGATTGGGGCTATTCCGACCTATTTGTCCTGTATTTATGCACTGTGTAGGCTAATTTACAGATATTAAGAGGACACAGCAATGAGGGGCAGGATGATTGAAACAGCTGTCCAACATACGTCCACCTGAATGGACGGATATTGGAATTCGCAGGATATCCGGTACGCGGTAGAATTAGTGTATCAGAACCGGATATCAGAACCAGATATCTGACATGGTGAAAACTAAATGAAAGGCTAAAATTTTGAAAATAAGGGGATGTTACAAGAACAGAGTCAACAGCATGATTTCACCATGTTTAAAATTTGAATTCAGCAGCAAAATACAAAGAAAAATACCCCCGTCAGAGGAACAATGACAATTGTCCGCAGAACATATATTATGTGGTAACTCTCAGCTATCAGAAAAAAAGAAAGATGCATATTCAACTGAGACTGCTGCAAAATTGGGCAAAATTAGTCTTTATGTTTACTATAAGGTAATTCCGGTTCTTAATTAATATCCGGATGAGAGTGATGATGCGATTCATGAAATGTGAATCAATTAGTGATTGAAAAAGAAATCAAGAACTTAACTTACCTTGGGCGTATAGATAGTAACCGGCACAAGCCTCCATTAAAGGGGTGCACATACCCCAACCATTTTTAGTTTCGTGCCTGATATTGACAATGTCTGGATGAGCATCTAATATTGTTGCTACTGCCCCTGCATCACCATAAGCAATGGCATCAAACAATCCTGTCACAGGACAACATGTCCCTGTTAGAGCCCGGAACCGCCGTGAAATTTAGCCGCCGCCAGCCACAAAACCATTTAGTCAAAGTTAGCTGCATCTTGTCAACTTAGCCGCCGAAAAACCAGGCAATCGCCGCCGCCGAAATAGCATGATAATTGTCAATCCAAGCTGTAGTAAAGTTCCCATTCAACAAAGGTCTGGAGGGCCTAATTGGTGTTAGTAGCCCTACTTCCTAATTGAATCAGTTTATGATTGGCATTGATTCATTGAACTGAATGTGTCTGATTGGCATTGAAGTGTGAATGTCTGATTAATTGGCATTGAAGTGTCAACTGGTCCAGAATTGCAATTATAAATGTCTATTAGCAAACACAACAGTGCTGTCATGCAATGATGTTGGCTTAACTTCTGAAAAAAGTAAGTTTCTTGTAAAAAAAATTTTCAAAAGTGACAATAGTATCAGCGGACTACTACAATTACATATTAAATAGCTTTACAAATCATCAGTTACAGTAAAGGAATGAGAAGAATTTACATTCAGCTGTTTGTGAACATTAATGACATCACTGCAGGCCCTATCCGTCACATTGAAATCAACTTTCAGTTTGCAATTGAGTAAATTGTGACCACAGTTATGAGTGATTCATTCAGTGACTTCTCATCATACTCATACTGGTGCCAGTTCTATCTATGAGCTATAATTATCCCAACAAAGACAGAATTTCATTGTTTCATTATTTATTTCCTAATTTTATTGATAAATTTTAGTCGAAAATGATCAGCTAAGTCACATAAGTTAGTCGAAAATGATCAGCTAAGTTGAAGTCACAAAACTTGGCTAAGTTGAATAAGTTAGTCAGGTTTGGTTCAAGTTAGTCATCAAGACCTGACTGACTTGGCTCCGGGCTCTAGTCCCTGTTGCAGCCATGCTTGTTGTTGTGACCTACTTTTCAGGCTGGACTGAAGAGCCTAACTTCAGTGCCTAACTTAAGTTGAACAGCTGATCAGGGTTGCTGATGCACTTTTCAGTAATTCTTTGGTTTTACAAGACTGACAGCTTATTTATGATTATACACAACATTTGTCAATTATGAAAAAAAACAACATCATCATGCAATCAAGCAACAAGAATCAATGGATTCAAAGCCAGGGGAGCACGTAAAGTGGATTGTGTCACCTATTATATTGGATGAATGGACAAATTGTGAATACATAGGCCAATCCTGTATCACACATACAAAAAGTAGACAGGTCTGTACATGTTTTGGAAAAATTTATTTAAAAAAAAAAAATGTTACAGTGTTTATCTCAACTACTATTATATATACTGGCAGGAAAAGCCAAATCAGTCAAATCAAGAGTTAAGCTCACTGTTCATAACCATTCAATGAGTTTCAAAGTGCTAGTGTGTGTCCACTAACTTAACCAAACATTTGGGCAAATCTTCTGCATAAGGTAAGTTGGAATCCCTCACTTTGATTGCTGCTATGCATTTGAGGCTGGGCACTTTGGTGAACATGTACTCTTCTAGTAATTTTATCACATCATCTTTTGGATCGGTTATTCTTGGGCTCTTGACGACATCTAGAGGGGTTAGCTTGTTCTTATTGCGGCAGTGGTACTCCGCACCATTGTCTAACAACATCTGAACAAGCTTGATGTCTGGCTGTGCGCACACGACAACATGGAGAAGGGTGTTTCCGTTGCTGTCCACAGAATTAACATCGAAACCCTGATCTATAAACACCTTCAACAAATGATGGTGATACTGGAAATATTTCTCCGACCAAATGGGGTAATCTGAGAGATCAAAAGCAATGTGAGGTAGTAGGGTCGTGTAGCCAGAATTAGGAGACCTAAGGACAAGAAACTGTTTCCACAATCTACGGAAGACATCATTGAGCAACACCAGATCATCTTCAAGAACGCCAAATTTCACATCCAAGCCTTCCTCGTAGAGGAATTTCAGTATCATTGCTCGCTTGAATACCATGCACACGTAGAAAATCACATACATCATGTTAACTTTAAACTGACTGATCAACTGCTCGATCAATGCAGGCTTCTTCGCAACATTCAATTTTTCTTGCAGTTTGCTCAAGCTTTTGAAAAGTAATTCCACAGTCTTGAGGGTGACGTCATTTTCCATCGTAAAAGGGATACAAAGATTATTCAAGAGGTCATTTGTGCAAATGAAAGAATCACCAAAATCCAAGTAATCGTCGTTCTCCTCCAAGAGACTAACGTAGTGTAACTGGAGCGCATTCATGTTGGTCAGTCCTGCATCCATAATACCTGCAAACAACAGTCAAAACTGAATAATCCTTCCAATAAAAAAGAACCAAAAGGTGGCAAAATATGTTATTATGTCCTTTAATTTTTCTGTTCTTTGGCAAAATACACCTGTAGTGCAATGTGCCTAATAAAAAACATAGGCTGCGCAGCAGCAAACCTTCAGCGAATAACACATTTAGAAGATTACAATTACATCATAAAATTGGTGTGTTTAACAAATTCCGTATATTATAGGTATGCAACAGTGGTCGAGTAATGGAATTCTATTATCTGTTATTTGCCTGCTGCCCTGCGATCTACCTGTGTGCTTGCCAGGGTTTGTAAAAGCAGGGAAAGGCCTTATTATACTAATTTACTTATATTATGGTACGGTTTTATGCATGCACCAATTTTTTTCCGATCATTTAAAAAGTGTTAAATACAAGTCAAAAAGCACTGCTACATTTTATAGGTGATACGTGTAGGAAATGGCATTGCTGTATATGCAATAGTGGGCACGTTTTGGCTCCTATAAGAAAATAAGTATTTTTAATATTTTTTCTCAATATTACAAAAAGTATTGAATATGTATCGATCAGTCAGACCATGAAAAGGCACAACTAAACCACATAAGTCATATGTGTACCAAACTTTATCCATGTACATGCAATAGTGACCAAGTCTTGGGCCAGAAACAAAAAATATATATATATATTTTTTTTTTTTCAATATTTCAAATAGCATTTAATATTTTCCTACAGACCTTTCAAAGGGCACAACTAGACCTTATAGGCCATGTGTGTACCAAACCTTATCCATTTTAATACATGCAATAGCGACCGAGTCTCAGCCCAAAAAACTAAAAAAATACATATTTTTCTATTTTCCAGATTTTTGAAAAAAGTATAGAATATCCATGAATGAGACCATCAAAAGGCACAACTAGACCATATAGGCCACATCTGTACCAAATTTCATAAGTGCACATGCAATAGTGACTGAGATTTGGCCCGGAAACGAACAAAAATAATTTTTATATTTTCTCAATTATTTCAAAAGGTATTGAATATCTATCAATTAGACCATCAAAAGGCACAACTAGACCATACAGGCTATATGTGTGCACACTCGCTCATCATCGCCAAAGCTCATGCATACGGCATGAGTCATGCTTCTGTAACTTTACTGGCGGATTACCTGTCGGAGCGAAACCAGAGAGTAAAGTTAAACGGTACAACCAGCCAGTGGATAAATCTCACCAAAGGCGTCCCACAAGGATCCATTGATCGAACAGTTGATCAGTCAGTTTAAAGTTAACATGATGTATGTGATTTTCTACGTGTGCATGGTATTCAAGCGAGCAATGATACTGAAATTCCTCTACGAGGAAGGCTTGGATGTGAAATTTGGCGTTCTTGAAGATGATCTGGTGTTGCTCAATGATGTCTTCCGTAGATTGTGGAAACAGTTTCTTGTCCTTAGGTCTCCTAATTCTGGCTACACGACCCTACTACCTCACATTGCTTTTGATCTCTCAGATTACCCCATTTGGTCGGAGAAATATTTCCAGTATCACCATCATTTGTTGAAGGTGTTTATAGATCAGGGTTTCGATGTTAATTCTGTGGACAGCAACGGAAACACCCTTCTCCATGTTGTCGTGTGCGCACAGCCAGACATCAAGCTTGTTCAGATGTTGTTAGACAATGGTGCGGAGTACCACTGCCGCAATAAGAACAAGCTAACCCCTCTAGATGTCGTCAAGAGCCCAAGAATAACCGATCCAAAAGATGATGTGATAAAATTACTAGAAGAGTACATGTTCACCAAAGTGCCCAGCCTCAAATGCATAGCAGCAATCAAAGTGAGGGATTCCAACTTACCTTATGCAGAAGATTTGCCCAAATGTTTGGTTAAGTTAGTGGACACACACTAGCACTTTGAAACTCATTGAATGGTTATGAACAGTGAGCTTAACTCTTGATTTGACTGATTTGGCTTTTCCTGCCAGTGTATATAATAGTAGTTGAGATAAACACTGTAACATTTTTTTTTTTTAAATAAATTTTTCCAAAACATGTACAGACCTGTCTACTTTCGACTTGAAGCATGCTTTGGTTAAGCCACTCCTTAAGAAAAGTGGCCTTGATCTCATTAAAAAGAATTATAGACCAGTATCTAACCTGTCTTTCTTGAGTAAGGTCATAGAGAGTGCAGTCATCAAACAGTACTCAGATCACCTGGCTGAAAATTATCTTGACGATGAAAAACAATCGGCCTACAAGCAACACTTCAGCACAGAAACACTTCTAACGAAAATCCACAATGATGTGATGTTGAATATGAGCCAAGGTGAAGTGACAATGCTGGTCTTACTGGACCTATCTGCTGCATTTGACACAATTGACCATGACATTCTTCTGAAAAGGCTGAAAGACGTCTATGGTGTTGAAGACTCAGCTCTGAACTGGTTCAAATCCTATATCTCAAGCAGATCACAGTCAGTACTCATTAATGATACAGAATCCGGCAAGTTACCCCTACAATATGGTGTTCCTCAAGGATCAAAACTGGGCCCAATCTTATTCAATTCATACATAGCACCAGTTAGCAAAGTAGCGGAACAAAACCAGGTTGAAGATCAAAAGTATGCTGATGATGAACAACTTATACTATCCTTCAAACCAACATTTCTTGGACAGGAACATGCCAGAAAGAAAATGGAGAATTGCATCACAGATATAAGAAATTTCCTGCACAGAAACAAGCTCTGCAACAATGGTGAAAAGACAGAAGTTCTCCTAATTGGTTCAGCAAACCAACTGAAAAAACTCCATGTGTCATCGCTAACTATTGAAAATGTTGAAATCAAAGTGACCGATCATGTCAGAAATTTAGGTGTGTTCTTCGATAAACACATGACTATGGAAAAGCAAGTGAACAAAATGTGTCAAAATGCTTACTACAACCTACGAAATATCTCCAAAATTCGTAAATCGCTGAGCAAAGAATCAATCAAAACAGCCGTAAATGCATTAGTCACCCCTCACTTTGACTATGGAAACGGACTTCTAAATGGTTGTTCCAAGCAGGTGATAAACAAACTCCAAGTTGCTCAAAACTCAGCTGTTCGACTGATTGAAGGACTCAAACGACAAGATCAAGTGAGTGGGTACAGGAAACAGTTGCACTGGTTGCCGATTCCTGCTAGGATTCAATTTAAACTGATGACTACCACTTGGAAGTCTCTGAACGATCAAGCACCAAAATATATTAAAGCTCTCTGCAAACTGAAAACAAAAAATGACCGTAATCTCCGGAGCAACAATAAACTGCTGTTAGAAGTGCCAGTAACTCGGAATCAAAACAAGTTTGAAGACCGCGCCTTCTCTTACTCAGCACCAAAGCTTTGGAATGGCCTTCCTGAAAATTTGAGAACCTCAACATCCTTGGAAAACTTCAAAAAAAGACTCAAAACATACCTATTTGCAAAGTTTTATAGCTAACATAGTCTATCCCAACAAGCGCTAATGAGCAGTTTACTGGAATTAGCGCTATACAAGTAACTAATATATTATTATTATTATTATCCATCATGGGACCCACGCAGTTTAACCTTTTCATGAATGACATTTTTCAAGATATCGATGATGGATTATTGTTCAATTATGCTGACGACAATACCGTCTTTGTCGCAGATTCCAACAAGGATAAAGTCGCTGATAAAATTTCAAAAAAAGGCTATGGATATTATTAAGTGGTGTGATTACAACCAGATGGAGGCTAACCCCTCTAAGTTCCAAGTAATGATTTCGGATGGTTTAGATATGGATTTTACATTTGGAAATTCAGTGATTAAAAGTGAAAAATCCGTCAAACTATTGGGTGTGTATCTTGACTCGGATTTTAACTTCAATGAACACGTTTCCCATATCTCGCGGAAGGCAACTAGACAACTCAACTGTCTAAAACGTGTGGCATATGCCCTCCCAATTAACATTAAATTACTTTTATACAAGTCGTTCGTGATGTCCAACTTCAGTTATTGTCCGGCCGTATGGCATCATTGTGGACGAAAAAATGCAAATATGCTCGAACGAATCCAGTTTAGAGCTCTCAAGTTTGTCTTTTCGGACTACGTCACCAATTATGACGATCTACTACGAAGAGCGAAACTACCATCGCTAGAAATTAGAAGGCTGCGCTCAATAGCTATCGAGGTGTACAAGGCTCTAAATAAGCAGAGCCCTTCTTTTATAAACAATATTTTTAACCATGCAAATACCAGATACAACCTTCGTTCTGGTGGTTCAGTCCAAATGTCGCACAGTAGGACCACAAAATATGGTCTACACAGTTTTAGGCATTTCGGTGCCCAGTTATGGCACCAACTTCCGTGCGACATGAAATCAGCCTGCGACATTAAAACCTTTAAGTCAATGATCATAGGCGTATGGGAGGGGGGGGCAGGGGGGGCGGTCGCCCCCCCAAAAGTTTGGGAAACATTAAGATTCGGGCAAAAATGCTAAAAAATTTGGGCAGATGATTAGGTTAATACTATTCATAATTAGTGATTTCCAGGCTTTTTCATTTGAAATGATATTAAATTTAGATCTTGAAATTCGGGCAAATGTCGCTTGCCCCCCAAAAATCGCGCGTCCCGTACGCCTATGTCAATGATGAAGACATGGTCAGGCCCAAGTTGCAGATGCGCTTTCTGCCGTTAAACTGTGCCCTGTGACAATTTTAAATTTCCGTATGACAATGATCATAGGCGTATGGGAGGGGGGGGCAGGGGGGGCGGTCGCCCCCCCAAAAGTTTGGGAAACATTAAGATTCGGGCAAAAATGCTAAAAAATTTGGGCAGATGATTAGGTTAAAACTATTCATAATTAGTGATTTCCAGGCTATTTCATTTGAAATGATATTAAATTTAGATCTTGAAATTCGGGCAAATGTCGCTTGCCCCCCCCAAAAATCGCGCGTCCCGTACGGCGTATGGGAGGGGGGGGCAGGGGGGGCGGTCGCCCCCCAAAAAGTTTGGGAAACATTAAGATTCGGGCAAAAATGCTAAAAAATTTGGGCAGATGATTAGGTTAATACTATTCATAATTAGTGATTTCCAGGCTATTTCATTTGAAATGATATTAAATTTAGATCTTGAAATTCGGGCAAATGTCGCTTGCCCCCCCAAAAATCGCGCGTCCCGTACGCCTATGTCAATGATGAAGACATGGTCAGGCCCAAGTTGCAGATGCGCTTTCTGCCGTTAAACTGTGCCCTGTGACAATTTTAAATTTCCGTATGACAATTTTATATTTCCATGTGACAATTTTATATTTCCATGTGACTACTTGATATTTCTATGTGACATTTTACACAGCTGCATTCTGCAGCCTCGTGACAATTTTTACTCTCCAAATGACTATTTTTACCAAAGACAATTTTAACATTATCTCACCATTTCTGTATTTCACTTGTTAATTTGCACCAAGCTCGGTGTGAATAGCCCAGGTGGCTAATGTTTATTTTTTCATGGTTACCGAGGGTAAATAAATCTTGATTTGATTTGATTTGATTTGATGTGTATCAAATTTCATCCATGTACACTCAATAGAGGCCGAGTGCTGGCCCGGAAACGATCTATCCGCCCGCCGCCCGCCCGCCCGCCCACCCGGCGGACGGACAACATTTTTACCCAAGTGATAACAATACCTTCTTCGAACTTCGTTCGCTGAAGGTAAAAAGTAGTGACATAATGCATATTTGTGCAGCAGGGGGAAAACGAGTATTTGGGAAGTATGAAAAGATCTGTGACTTAAAAACTACACTTTAAAAACACTTAGGAATTTCCTAAATACTGAACAAAATGTTTAACTATGTTGCAAATTTGATTGCCAAAAGGATTCAAAACTTCAATAATTCAATTCTTGAGATATAAAACAATGTAAAATGGATTCACAATACCTCGAGATCTGTTAGTGTCCTTGTAGAGATCGAAGAACTTCTCTTTGAGTATCCTTTCTCTTGCAAGAATGGCGTTGATTATGGTTAATTCTGGGTCATTTTCACACAGCCGTAAGTCCTCTAAAGTCTCACATTCTTTGACGTAATTGTAGCACTCTAAGGGTTCTTCAGCGACTTTAGGGATTTTATACTTCCTGCGAAGGCGCATGGCTTTGAGCAGAGCTTTGTAAGGATCCGGATAAGAGCGATCTAACGCAAAGATTTCATAAGCCTCAATCCTAGCCTGACGAGGTATAGTTTTACATTTCTTGAGCAAAGATTCCGCGAAGTCGTAAGTAGATAAAGCTGCATATTCCAAAGGAGTGCGGTTTTTACAGTCTTTGATGGTAATATCAGCCCCATTGTCCAACAATATATGCGCCAAATTACGGTTCACCGTCCGACAAGAGTGATGGAGAGGGGTCATACCATAGTCATCCTGACAGTTTACATCGCATCCTTCTTCTATTAACCTCCTCACGATGCTCATCGTTGGACTGTCACCAAACTTGTGGACTATTTCCTCTGGAATCCTGACAAAATCGTCTAAAGTTCTGCTCGCATGATGGAGGGCCGTTTCTCCCGTCGCCGTTTTCTTATTAATATCTGCCCCAGCCGCAATTAATATCTCGACCATATGTTCACAGTTGTGCTCTACGGCGTTGTACAATGGAAATAAATCATCATAAACCCCAAAACCATCGTGGAAAAACTTCCATGCTCCCCATTGTGCCGGTTCTCCCAAGTTGTTCAGACCATGAAAACGTGCCATGTACCCTGTAGCGTTCACGTCTGCGCCCCTCTTCACCAGGCAATCGACCACATCCCAGGAAGCTGTAATAGAAATTTGCACATACCATGTCATGTAATTTAAGTATCTACTTGGTGCCTATACCTCTTCTCTTTATTATTACTAAATACAGACAAATAAAATGTATCAAGTAGGTTACACTGGTTTAAATTGGGACAATGGTTGTGAAAATTGGGGTAATATAAAATGAAGAACTCCTGGAAAAACTAGATACAGAACTGACAGAAGGCCTCATTATAGAGACCGTAGGTCTCGGCGCGCAGTGCCGAGACTGCATGCGACTGCAGGTCTTCAAATGGTAGGAGACAGAGTTACTCACACATGGATATACTAAACAAATCATTTGTTTTTGTATACACTGTATTATAACTGTAACAAACTTACAAGGTTTACCAGAAGAGGCCTCCATAAGAGGAGTGCACATCCCCCATCCATGGTAGGTTGCGTGCTTTGTGTTGATGATGTCTGGGTGAGCATCTAAGATTGTTTCTATAGCTGGTACATCTGCATGGCGGATGGCATCAAACAATCTTTTGGAAGGACTCACTGCCACATCTGCCATGTCTGCAGCCATGATGTTTGTTATGGTGACCTACTTATCAAGCCTGAGCAAAGTGAGGCTATTTAGTCAGGCATGATAACTAGGTCACCATAACAAGCAGCATAGCATGCTGCAGACATGGCTGCAAAAGTGGCAGCAATGAGTCCTTCTAAAAGATTGTTCGATGCCATTCACAATCTAGATACAGTGGCTATAGAAACAATCTTGGATGCTCACCCAGACATCATCAACACAAAACATGCCACTGGCTTTGGATGGGGAATGTGTACCCCTCTTATGGAGGCTACTTCTGGTCACCCTGGTAAAATTTTGTTTCAACTGCATGGGTATCATATACTCTGGTAGTGAAATATACCAGGGGAAGAATCCGCAGATGCAGTTGTAAAGCCTTAAGCTCCTAACTACAGCCTGTACAGGGAAGGTTTCACAAGGAAATACGGCACTAGTATAATACAGCATGCATACGTTGCTCGTGAAAATAAGCACACCCTTTAATGATTTGGCATTGAAGTCCACGTTGCAGTTGTCTCGCAATAATGGCTAAAACATCACTGATATTGCACGAGGTTTCCCATTACACATACCAACTTGGCCATTGAATCTGTATCAGGGGTCTTCATGCTAGATATAGGGGTCATAATCTTGCAAAAGCATGCAAGTACACCCTCTCTTCCTATTTTTTAGCTAGCATCAATTGTGCCTGGGGTTTACTTAAGTTTTTGCAAGATTATAAGCCCTATCTAGCACACAGACCCCTGGTGCAAATTCAATGGTCATGCTACAGGTGCGGTGGGAAACCTTGGTGGTATGATACAGGCATTGGTTCAATGATTCATGCAAAATCAGTGATGTCATGGCCATAGCCGTGAGACGACTTAAACATGGACTTCAATGGCAAATCATTGAGGGGTCATCTCCAAATCAGGGGTGAATATGCACCTGCCAACTGTTGCAGCTCTTAATTAAGGCCTAATACCATGAATACCCAGTGATTTAGTGCCAGTTACTAGTCTTGTGCAGTTATCTTCACCATCTATTTTGTTTTCATTAACGTCCTAATTAAAATGCTGACTTCCATTTCAGGAGCCTGGAATGTAGTCCACTGCCTGGTGAATCGAGGAGCGGACGCAAAAGCCACTGGGCACATATCACGTTTGTATAGACTGAACAGCTTGGGACAGCCGGTAAGAGAAGCGGCATATATGGAGGTTTACCATGATAATTTTGGGGCATATGATGATTTATTTCCATTGTACCTCGCCATGGAGCACCCATCTGGGAGTACTGAATATATGATCTAGATATTACTCCGATTGGGAGGGGCGGATATTAATCAAAGAACGGGGTCAGGAGAAACCGCCCTCCACCATGCGTGCAGAGTTTTTGATTGTCAAAGTGTTCTGATGCTCGTTGGCACGGAAGAGACAAATGCACGATTCAGAGACACTCCTACATTGAGGATCGTGAAGAGGTTGATTGACTACGGCGCAGACGTGAACTGTCAAGACAACTTTGGAATGACCCCTCTCCATCATGCTTGTCGAACGATAAACCGCTTAACGGCATTGATATTGTTGGAGAATGGGGCTGACATTACCATCAAGGACTGTAAAAACCGCACTCCTCTGGAGTATGCAGCTTTGGAGCACTACGACGTCGCTAAAACTTTGCTGAATAAATGTAAAACAATCCCCACCCTGGCCAGGATTGAGGCTTATGAAATCTTAGCTGGAAATCGCTCTTGTCCAGATCCCTACAAAGCTTTAGCCAAAGCCTTACGTCTGCGGAAGAAGCACAAAATCCCTAAAGTCGTTGAGGACAGGTTGAGGTGCTACTGCGTCTGCGAGTGTTGGGATTTCTGGACGTTTCAAAGGGTGCATAAAAATTGCCCACCATTAACCATGATCAACGCCATTCTCGCAAGGGAGAGGATATTCAAAGGAAAGTTCTTCGATCTCTACAAGGACACCAATAGAGAAGGTATGAATTTAAGTCTCCAAAATGCAAAATTTAATTATTATATTTCAACAACGGCCCTACTTCTTAAGATCAAACTTCAAAACGTAAACTTAATTGGCGCCGGCAGATCGTTAGATCTGCCAGCGTCTATGTTTTGAACTTGTAGCATGTTGTCGTATCGTAGAATGAACTCTTTGCTCTGCCTCACTTTGCCTTCTCTCCTACACAACAAATACACCTTGTCGCTTATGCTAACTCTTTTTTAAAAAAGGCCTGTATTTCAACATGCCAGCTGTTTTCAATCCAGTTGAGTGATGAAAAATACTCCAGATAACCTCAAGTGACCTTAAAAGTGTGGATTTACCCCTTATCCAGACGACTCTTGATGACAGATCCTGTAACTTTCCAATGAGTAAACTTTTATCCCACCCTTTTCCACAAGATTACATGACAAATTGTATGTTCTTATTTAACAACGGTCCCAGCTCAGAGGCCTGGCTCAGAGGCCAGGCTCAGAGGCCAGGCTCAGAGACCCGGCTTAAGGCCGCAGCTCAGAGCCCTGGATTTCAACTTTGACCTGACTGTGAGTCAGAACTGTGAGTCAGGACTGTGATTCAGGACTGTGAGTCAGGACTCAGAGTCCTGACTCAGAGTCACAATTCACAGTCCCAACTCAGAGTCCTGGCTCATGAGTCCTGGCCCCTAAAAAACCCATTTTTGGAGCTTGTATATCAGTGCAAAAGCGGCACCATTTCGTCCCTTTGGGACAGAATTCTAGTTGCAACAAATATTATTTCTTTACATTTGATCTCATATTCATTTCCAGCATTTTGGCAAGCTGATTTGCACAATATGAATGAGCTCCAGTTACGACACATCAGTCTCTTGGAAGAAAATGGAGCATACATCGATTTTGGCGACTCATTCGTTTTCACAAATGCCATCTTAAAAGGTCTTACTCTCCCTTTTACGATGGAAAACAATGTCATCCTGAAGACCGTGGAATTACTGTTCAAAGGCTTGAGCAAAGTTCAAGAAGAATTGAACACCGCAATGAAACCGGGATTGGTAGAGCAATTGATCATTCAGTTCAAAGTCAACATGTTGTATGTAACGTTCTATATGTGCATGTTGCTCCAACGAGCGATGCTCCCTGATTATGGGTATGAAGAAGACCAGGAAGAGAGAGTTAGTACCCCTGAAGATGATCTGTCCTTACTATCTGACATCTTTCACAAGTTGTGGAAACAGTTTCCGGTCCTTGTGTCACCTAATTCGGGCTTCACGACCCCACTACCTCACGTCACTTTTGATCGCTCAAATTGCCCTTTGTGGTCGGGAAACTATTACGAGTATCACCCTGATGTGTTGCAGATGTTTATTGATCAGGGTTTCGATGTTAATTCAGTGGACAGCAATGGGAACACCCTTCTCCATGTTGTCGTGTGCGCAAAGCCAGATGTCAAGTTTGTTCAGATGTTATTAGAAAATGGCGCAGACTGTTTATACCGCAACAAGAACAGACAAACGCCTCTGGATGTTGTCTTGAACCCAATGATAACTGACCAGAAAGATGATGTGATAGAACTGCTAGAGGAATACATGTACACCAAGATACCAAGCCTCAAATGCATTGCAGCAATCAAAGTGCAACATCTGACTCTGCCATATGAGGATGCTGAAAATTTGCCAAAAAGTTTGATTCGGTTTGTGGACGCACATTAAGAAGTGAAGTTGCCAATCGTTTGTTTCGTTTTGTTGATGCACGTTAAAAAGCGAATTTGCCACAATGTTTGATTCATTTTGTGGATGCACATTATATAAAAAAGTACAATAAAGAACTGGCCTTTTGAATACTATATGAACTAACAGTTCTGAAATGAGTTATTTTTGAATAAATCAGCAATTTCATAATTATGTGTTTTCTATTGACTTCCGTTCGATACAGTGGTAAAGCCAAGTATTTGCAGAAGGTCACGTGATTGAAATTTTTGGACATTTTAATGCATAAAGGTATACATAACTGTGAGCCTATAGTATGTTGTTTAGAAGCTCTTAGAGGTTTGAAATTTGGTATGTGTTTAGAGATTTGTTTGAGGGTGTGGATCATTGATCATCAATATAACCTTAATTTGCAAATCCATTAAGTATTTTAAACCGACCAACAAAGGTCTGCATTCTGTAACTCACAGGGAGTTTTCATTCTTGTCTCAAGGACCTCTTCAGCCTTTTCTCAAATTTTATATGAAATCTGCTTCATCGTTCATTCTAGAAGCATGTGAGTTTCATTAAAGTCACTCTGGAGTTCTGATTTGAAATTTAGGAATATAAATTCGAAAGATGAAATATGTAATGTGTCATTTGTTGCCATCCTGAGATTGCTGTTCAATGGTTTTGATTGTCAAATAGTGTGGCAATTAATTTTAAAATATTTTATGATTAAGTTCTGAAAATTGAAAATAACTGTTTGAAGTCTGTTTCAGTAAATTCTGTATAACACGTTTTGCTGTTATGTGCATAAATTCTGCATTGTTGAGTGTTGAATATTTGACCTAATAAAATGCCAAATCTCTGGCATGTGATTTTCATCAGAGTTTTGTTGCATAATGTCTCAGATGGTTGTTTCATGAAGTATTTTTAAACCTTTTCGGCATAAATTTGAATTCCATGGAATTTGTGAGTGACAATATTTATTGGTTGTTTTTGTTTTCAAGTTACTTCAATGTGGTCTGGCTATAGCCAATTTGGTTGGGCACAATTTCTTGTCAAGGCTGTTTTTGCTGTTGCATTTATAAACTAATTGGACGACATTTACCAAACCGGTTTAAATATATATATTTGCCTCCCCCCCATTAACCACGGTGCAGTCCCGGGGGGGGGGGGGAGATACTCATTCACTCTGAAAGGGTACAGTGGCGTATTTAGGGGGCCAAAAATTAACATGGAAGAGATAGGAAAAGCCGCGGAGCACCCCGTATTCATCCCATATATTGGCCCCCCCCCTCAGGCCATTTCTAGATACGCCCCTGAAAGGGTTATAGGCTCCGTTGGATGGTTTAGGTTTTTTGGCCTTCTAGGATTAAAATGGTATTGGTTTTTTATGAATTAAGATTAATTTGGTTGCCCTTTTTGCGCCCCCAACATGTTTGGTTACCGTTAGAATCGGCTTGAAAACACGATTACAATGGTATAAAAATCATAAAGATTAAATTGGTTTTGGGTATTTTTACTAAAAGATTAATGGTTTGTGGTTTTGGCGTTGGTTTCGGATTAAAATGGTTTCGGTTTTCAAAATCGCCGTAGGACGTTTCACCGCGAGGACGTTTCAACAAAAACACGCAAAACATTAATTGTCTGTGTTGCTACTCTATCTACTTGATCTGTGATTATCTAAGTTTTTTGTTACTTTGTAGCAAATAGACTAACATTTTGTTATGTTTCATTTCACATGTTAAAATGTAGCTAAATAGTATGCAAAGTAACAAGAAAACGTAACTAAATGAACAATGTGATTACTAGAATAACGAAGGATAACAATATTCACTAAAACAATCAACTAAGTGATACTTTTCAAGTACTTTAATAACCAAATAGTGAAATTAACTTGCGGTGAAACGTCTCACACTGCCGACGATGAAACATCCCAGCGGTGAAACTTCCTGCTACCATGGATTCTAACACCCCCCCCCCCGGGGTGCATGCAGTTTGTACCAGCACATCTTTATGTTCCGCTTGCGACACAAGTTCTAGTTAAAATTTCAGTTTCTGCACATGTGTAAGGTTTTTTAGGCCTCTTAGGGTAATAAAATCACCAATATTTAAAAGGCCTTTTTTTTTGTCATTCTGAGCAACTTTAAAATAGGTATATTGCTGGGAACCTAGGGTAATAAAATCACCAATATTTAAAAGGCTTTTTCTTGGTCATTCTGAACAACTTCAAAAGTATATTGCCTATAGTCCCTATTGTACAATGCAACTCACCCTGTAACTTTTGGCTGTGAGCAATGGCTAGCCAACAATGACGTCTTGGCGGGTTCTCTGCTGGCGATTTGACTGATCCCCCAGGTCAGGTACTTCAGTCCAGCGCACTTTTGTATCATCCGGGAACTTTCTCCATGATGGCGACGTTTGGGCGCAATGAAAGTTGCTGAGTCTAAATATTCGTGTTTATTCCTGTTTGCTGATGGTGTTGTGCAATGACAGCCACTTTCAAAGTTATGTCTTGATGCAGTTTATTGGTGAGATACTGCAGAAAGGGAATTGGTCAGGTATTGACTCTGAATTTGCAACATTATTGAAAGTTTTTTGTGCAGTTCATTTGTAATTTTCACAACTGATTTTAGTTGCAGGACGTTTCATAGCCCAGACGCTCGGCCTACCTGATGTCTTAGGCCTAGCATTGGGCTCCATTTTGATTTTTGGTCACGTGATATTTGTTGACGTTTTGGCGGCCTTGACAGTGCCGGACAACAACTTTTTAACAATCGTTCCGGACAGTTTTTAAAGACATCCGACACTACAGAACCACCAAAACTTGTTCAAATGCAATAAATCTACATTGCCAGACGAGTTTCAATGCATGACAACCCATATTTTATCTGGGATCAGCACCGGAACAAGCGACGCATCTGAAAACGAGCCGACTTTCCACCACAAAACCCCGTGCACCTTTTTTGTTTGCCAACCAATCTTCACGAAACTTTTACACAATAGAGAAAACATTTCAACTGACCTCCGAAAAAAAGGTGCAAAAGATCCGCGGTAAATCCACCTTCCAGGAGCAGCCGTTCCAACTCGATCGCCGAGTCCGCCATGAAATTAAACATGGATGTATAGTGATTTACTCGAAGTCGCCCAGAAAATCGTGTGCACCTTTTTTCCTACAGCGCCAATCGCCAAGATACGCACATATGTGAAAGATAAGAGTCCAATAAACAATTCTGCCGAGTGTACAGAAGAAGTGCCATCAAATTTATCCATTTTACAGCACAGTTTGTCAAAATACTGCACATCGTCTGATTCACGTCACGTGCACAGATTGACCTAGAAATTATGCATACTTTTGGCGCGAGTCATGGCGCGGCTTTATTTCGCAAGTTGAGTGATGTTTTTACTTATTACAGTAAATTAACTGGTATTTCAATGCAAAAGCCACAATATGAGACTATTTATTACTGGAAATAAACGACAACAATGTCCGACAGTCAAAAACGATGGGCCGTTGCATTTGGAACGACGTTATGGTCACATGACGGAGCGGACCAATCAGCGTTGATCGGATTGAGTTATGCAATAGATCAGATTGAGTGCTGAAGCGTCCAATGTCTGGCGTAATACACGAAGTTCGCCAGTCATCAGGCTAGATGTTTCATCGCGGTGTGCAGTCGGGTGAACCTAAAAGGCGTGACGAGGGCACGGAACGGGGCGTGACGGGCGGAACGAACGACTGCCAGTCAAAACGGCGATAAACCAGAACGGCTATTCATATATTTACAAACAATACCTAAACGGCGATGATCAAAGTCCAAAACGGCGATGACAATTTTAGTTAAAAATCAACCTAGAAAAGCATATTTCAACAAAAAAAGTCTAATATTTGTTACTTTGTAGCAAGCAAGTTCACATCGATGTTTGTTACTTTGTAGCAAAATAACGTAACATTTTTCTTGTCTAATTTGACATGTTATAATGTAGCTGAACCTTAGTAAATGTGTTAAACTTGATAAAAACAAAAAACGATCTTTTAAATAACGGAAACAATGCTGGATAACAAAATGTATTATGTTAAAGTAAAATTACTAAGTTTACAAGCTTATTGTACCAAAAAATAATGAAATAGCCGTTCTTGTTTTCTAGTCAAATTTATCATCGCCGTTATGGCAAATACACGAATAGCCGTTCTGGTTTATCGCCGTTTTGGCTGCACACCGGAACGAACTACCGTAAATGGCGTGACAACAAGACGTGACAGCTTTTGGTGGCATTAAAGGTTACACATCTAGACAACTATTTGATGTACGGGAATGACAGACCACTTTTTGGAAAGCTTAGATCATTATCTATCGATTGGGATGTTTAAAAATACCAATGGCAGTGTCTTTCCATGCATATATAACACTTTTTCACTAAATTACATCAAAATCATATCACAAAAGTTAAAAAATTGTGACACTTTAGAATCAGATTTGACTAATTTCCCCTCTTTTGGAAATGATTAAACAGGAGATATTATCAGGTCTGAATGACATCTGCAGGAACCTGTACATTTTATTTGGTTCAAAAGTGTTGCAAAGACCTAAAAGTGCAGTTAGTCATATTTTCTTGTGATAAAGACTGAAGACTGAGAAATAAAGCTAAAGAAGTCCACTCATAGAACTGGAAATTGTCTACAATTTCTGAATTGGGGTCTGCCGTTTATGTGAACCTAACATTTTTGTCACAGTGACCATTTCCAACTCCTGGAGTGTTGTCCCGTTTGCTTGTCACGCCATTCAGTTCGTTCCGCCCGTCATGTCCTGTCCCGCGTCCTGGTCACGCCTTTTAGGTTCTCCCTGTGCAGTCAAAACGACGATAAGCACAGAGCGATAAGGGGCCGACCAGATGATCTTTGGGGGGGGGGGGGCTATGCACTTTGGTGAAAAAAAGTTTGTTCAGCACATGATGAAAAAAAAGAAGTTTGTTTCTCCTGTAGGCCTACTGTAGCTGGGGTAGGTACCGTACCACATGTTAAAATTGCGAAAAAGTTTGTCGCACGTACGCATTTGAAAAAAATTGTTTGAACTAAAAAAAGTTTGTCTAAGGGAACGGGGGTAAAAACCATAGCCCCCCCCCAACTAGTGTCTGGTCAGCCCCGAAGCAAGAATGGCGGGTTTGTGGTCAACTAGGCGACAAACCAACTGGGCTACACCTGTCAGTACCGGTGTACGGTCAACTAGGCTACAAACCAACTAGGCGACACCCATCAGTACCAACTAGGTGACAAGAAATTTGGAAATTTCATACCAGTGCAAACTAGGTGACAAACAGTTCCAACTAGGTGATGGTATTTGGGGGGTATCTGCTGTCACCTAGTTGTCCAAAAAGTGTAGCCTAGTTGGTAGTGGTATGTCACCTAGTTGGTTGTCGCCTAGTTGGTAGTGTTGTAGCCTAGTTGTCTGTCGCCTAGTTGACCGGCAATCGTCAGTACCAACTACTAGGTGACAAGAAATTTGGAAATCTCATACCAGTGCAAACTATAGGTCACAAGAACTAGGTGACACAAATTTACACAGCACTACCAACTGGGTGACACAAGTTCAAAAAACACTTTCAACTAGGTGACAATAGTCAATACATTTCCTAATTGATACCATTGCAAGTGATCTTCACCTAGATGCTATCTGACCTGGGGGTATCTGCTGTCGCCTGGCTGTCCAAAAGGTGTAGCCTAGTTTGTAGTTATGTGTCATCTAGTTGGTTGTCGCCAAGTTAGTAATGTTGTAGCCTAGTTGTCTGTCGCCTATTTGACTGGCAATCAGAACGGTGATGCGATAAAGGCGATGATAAATTTGACTAGAACACAGGAACTTAATAATTTTTACTTTTGCCTAGTTTAGGCCCAATGTGGTTGCGCATAATGTAATCGCTTTCTCTTTTGTTTCAGGACTTGTGATTATGATTGCCCGAGTGTGACGTATACCAGAGCGGATTTGGCGCAGAAAACATGGGACGCTCAAGAGGAGGTTCAAAGCGGAGGCGGGGAGAAGGAAACGGATGGGAAGGCTTCGTAAGAAATCAAATTTTTTTGACGTTTAATTTCATTGTGATAGAATGATAGTTGGAGTCTAGTGGAAAGTCTTCATCAAAGTGAAGTCTCATCGTATTATACAGTGTGTCAGCTAGCATTTTATTCGGACATACAATTTTCCAGAAACTAGGGCACTTAAATATTGTTAGTCAGACTGGAGTTGTTGGAAAATTTTCATAAATGGAGAAACACAAAATCGATTTTGCTTGGTCATAATCGATTGGGATGTCTAGAAATACCAATGGCAGTGTCTTTCCATGCATATATAACACTTTTTCACTAAATTACATCAAAATCATATCACAAAAGTTAAAAAATTGTGACACTTTAGAATCAGATTTGACTAATTTCCCCTCTTTTGGAAATGATTAAACAGGAGATATTATCAGGTCTGAATGACATCTGCAGGAACCTGTACATTTTATTTGGTTCAAAAGTGTTGCAAAGACCTAAAAGTGCAGTTAGTCATATTTTCTTGTGATAAAGACTGAAGACTGAGAAATAAAGCTAAATAAGTCCACTCATAGAACTGGAAATTGTCTACAATTTCTGAATTGGGGTCTGCCGTTTATGTGAACCTAACATTTTTGTCACAGTGACCATTTCCAACTCCTGGAGTGTTGTCCCGTTTGCTTGTCACGCCATTCAGTTCGTTCCGCCCGTCATGTCCTGTCCCGCGTCCTGGTCACGCCTTTTAGGTTCTCCCTGTGCAGTCAAAACGACGATAAGCACAGAGCGATAAGAGGCCGACCAGATGATCTTTGTGTGGTGGGGGGGGGGCTATGCACTTCGGTGAAAAAAAGTTTGTTCAGCACATGATGAAAAAAAAGAAGTTTGTTTCCTCCTGTAGGCCTACTGTAGCTGGGGTAGGTACCGTACCACATGTTAAAATTGCGAAAAAGTTTGTCGCACGTACGCATTTGAAAAAAATTGTTCGAACTAAAAAAAGTTTGTCTAAGGGAACGGGGGTAAAAACCATAGCCCCCCCCCCCAACTAGTGTCTGGTCAGCCCCGAAGCAAGAATGGCGGGTTTGTGGTCAACTAGGCGACAAACCAACTGGGCTACACCTGTCAGTACCGGTGTACGGTCAACTAGGCTACAAACCAACTAGGCGACACCCATCAGTACCAACTAGGTGACAAGAAATTTGGAAATTTCATACCAGTGCAAACTAGGTGACAAACAGTTCCAACTAGGTGATGGTATTTGGGGGGTATCTGCTGTCACCTAGTTGTCCAAAAAGTGTAGCCTAGTTGGTAGTGGTATGTCACCTAGTTGGTTGTCGCCTAGTTGGTAGTGTTGTAGCCTAGTTGTCTGTCGCCTAGTTGACCGGCAATCGTCAGTACCAACTACTAGGTGACAAGAAATTTGGAAATCTCATACCAGTGCAAACTATAGGTCACAAGAACTAGGTGACACAAATTTACACAGCACTACCAACTGGGTGACACAAGTTCAAAAAACACTTTCAACTGGGTGACAATACATTTCCTAATTGACAACATTGCAAGTGATCTGTCGCCTATCTGTCCTGGGGGGTATCTGCTGTCACCTGGCTGTCCAAAAGGTGTAGCCTAGTTTGTAGTTATGTGTCATCTAGTTGGTTGTCGCCAAGTTAGTAATGTTGTAGCCTAGTTGTCTGTCGCCTATTTGACTGGCAATCAGAACGGCAATGCGATAAAGGCGATGATATATTTGACTGGAAAACAGGAACTTAATAATTTTTACTAGTTTAGGCCCAATGTGGTTGCGTATAATGTAATCGCTTTCCCTTTTGTTTCAGGACTTGTGATTATGATTGCCCGAGTGTGACGTATACCAGAGCGGATTTGGCGCAGAAAACATGGGACGCTCAAGAGGAGGTTCAAAGCGGAGGCGGGGAGAAGGAAACGGATGGGAAGGCTTCGTAAGAAATCAAATTTTTTTGACGTTTAATTTCATTGTGATAGAATGATAGTTGGAGTCTAGTGGAAAGTCTTCATCAAAGTGAAGTCTCATCGTATTATACAGTGTGTCAGCTAGCATTTTATTCGGACATACAATTTTCCAGAAACTAGGGCACTTAAATATTGTTAGTCAGACTGGAGTTGTTGGAAAATTTTCATAAATGGAGAAACACAAAATCGATTTTGCTTGGTCATAATCGATAATTGGAAATTGTGCCATAATCGATTGATTTATAGATTATTTTGATTTTGATGAATCGGGAGAGCCCTAGATACATACATCCTAGTAGCAGTTTGAGTGCCGTGATTTTCATGTGCGCTTTGTTATATTATATTTCCATGTTTCTATTATTCAGGGTGGATATATGGCAGCCAAAGTACAGAAACTGCAAGGACAATTCAAAACAGACGAGGATGAGCACATTGTTAAGAAGTCCGATATATTTCAGGGAATTGCCATTCATGTCAATGGCTATACAAGTAAGTTTGCGTGATGAAAAACTCTGAATATGTAAAACTAAAAAACTAAAAAAGCTAGGCCTTAGTTTGTCTTTCTAAAAGCACCTTTCGTCCTTATAAAAATATACGTTATGGTACTTGTTGAGAACATCACATTATATAACATTTCACTATACGTTGTCCTGCTATTGATTGATGTGGATGTTGAAAATAAATTTCTATTCTATTCTATTCTATATGGCTATGTCCAAAAATAGATGTTATGGTACTTGTTGAGAATGGCTGTGTCCAAGACCAATCAGAATTCAGTTACGAGTTAGTTGTCGAGTATGGTAATTAGAAAACAGAGAGGACTGGTCAATGAAAGTCTCTGATCGCCCAATTGTTTTGACTAAGCCAATGTCTTCTTGTGTTCAGAGATAACTCTTCCCTTTGGAATGTCTCAAAAGTGACTGATTTCAGGCCATCCGATCAGAATTTGTTGATTTCAATTTTACCATGGATTATGACATACATGTAGTTCTCTACATTTCCGTCTGAGACTCTTGAGTCTATTTCCCTGGGTCCAGGGTTCGAATCAAGCTCTTGTTGGGTCACCTGGCCCTATGTTTTACGGCTCTTTCAATCATCCTTCACCTCATTGCCTTGTCCTGCTGTCCTTAATAGACCACCAAGTGCATAAATATGTGAATTAAAACCCAATCATCCATCCATCATCTATCCTAAAGTCATGATCCATAATCGAAAAAATAATCTAACCTACTTGTACTTGTAAGTTGTGTAGTTATTTCCTTTATTTTGACTATGTTGGACGGCTGTTTCAATCATCCTTCGCCTCATTGCTGTGTCCTCCTCCTGTCCTGATTAGCCTACCAAGTGCATAAATACAGGACGTAAAGCCCCAAACGTCCATCCTTTATTTTGATGTGAACACCCCTCCAGTTGAAAGATGCCGTACGTTCTTAAGTTTCCCAATTAAGATTTGCCAGAATATTTATTTGCAGCCCCTACATGGAGTGTCCTTCGTGACTTGATGAAGAGTCATGGAGGGGTCTATCAACACTACTACGCCCGTTCTCTTGTGACCCACGTCATAGCTACTAATCTCGCAGGAAGCAAAGCGGCCAATCTCTCGGCTGAGGTCAAAGTTTGTACGCCCAATTGGATTACTGATAGGTATGTCTTCCTACATGCATATCGTGCATGATTTAAAAATTAAGAAGAATTCTTTGATGCGCAAATGTATTGCAAGATTCGAAATCAGAAAAAATAAAGTGATTTTGAAGTTCTATACTCTCAAAACATAAAGTCTGGCAAAATCTGGAAAGCGGACACGAACAGACTCTCGCATATTTCTAGCCCTGTTATAAGTTATGACTCACAGACTTCTGTATATCTAACCCTGCTGTTGGTTATGACTCACAGACATATGTATTTCTAACCTTGCTATAAGTTATGACTCACAGACTCTTGGTTAAGATTCCTTAATATCATTATTTGATATTTCTGACTTATCTTTCAGCATCAGCGAAGGACGACTCTTGCCTTACGAAGACTATCGTCTCTACAATTCCAAAACGAAGAAGCAACACACCTTGAACGTGACTCGCTTAAGTCGTAGCAACACTAATAGTAGTCGAAGTTCTGAAACCAGCAGATCCAGCATCGACGCGGCTGGTTCTATGCATTCTGAAGACGCTACAGGTGTGTCTGACTTTGCTGAGGGAAGTAGATTTCATGAAGAAAAAGAGGAATCAACAGAAAAACAGGCTGATATCAGAGGAGGTGACAGTGATGATGATTCTAACTCCAACGGACAATGGAACAAATCAAACATGGATTTATTCGATGACATTGACGACTGGGAAGAAAAGAGTAGTAGTGAAGAGGAGGTAGATGACAATGAAATTACTGATGTTTCTATTTTGAAAAATAGAGTATCTGTAAATACTGTGGAAAAGACGAAAAGATCGACAGAGACTCATGAAAATTCTGATGATGATAGGCTAAGTGCAGAGACAGCACAAAGTTATATGGACAATGAACTGTCGAAAGAACTTAGTTCGAGCGAAGTGGAACTCTTTGATGAACAATTTGACCAACGGCAATCAAAAGACGTGTGTTCTACTGTAGAATCAGTGCATCATAAAAGTAGAGATGTATCTTGTGATAGTTTAGAAGATTGTTCAGAATTCAGTGAACCAAGTACTTCCAACAATGATCAGTCTTCAAAGGTTGGACAATCAAACAAATTAAAGCGATCAAACAACCATCTAGAACAATCAAGTTCTAAAACGGGATCTGTACAAACTTTTCAAAACAAAACTTCCGAGGCTCGGGAATCGAATAATGACGTCACTCAAAACAAATCATTTCAAAGTACTTCTACTCCTATTACAAAAGCAGCCAATTTTCGGTCCCCAGGTAAAGCGGGAGATCCTAACTTTATCGGCGAGTTCTACCAGAACTCTCGTTTGCATTATCTGTCCACTTGGGGCGCTGAATTCCGTGCTTATGTTAATGAGCTACAAAGCAAAGGTTCCGATTTTCCTGGTCGTAAAAAACTACTAGAAAATGGACTGAGTGCCAAAACTTTAAAGACAAACCAAAAAGCTCAACGAGTCATCATGCACATTGACATGGATTCATTTTTCGTAGCTGTAGGGTTAAGAAATCGCCCCGAATTAAAGGGAAAACCTGTTGCAGTCACTCACTCAAGGGGTAAGGGAGCGAAAGGTCAAGACGGAACTAATTTACAGGATGAATTTGAACGTTGGAGGAAAAAACGTGAGGAGCGGTCGAGATTCAACAAGTCGAAACATCTACATCTTGATGTCGAACAAAATCCCGATCTTTTGAAGATGTTCCCCGATGAGGATGAAGAGGCCGAGTCCGATATCAATAAGTCGAAAACGGTTGCCTTGACGACGCCTCAAGATACTTTCCATTCCATGGCGGAGATCGCTTCATGCAGTTACGAAGCGAGAGAGGTAAGTTATATATGGAACATTGATTTATTTCCATTGTGTTGATGCAATTATGTTGATGCTCGAGTTAATCTTGTAATGATAAAAGATCAGAAAATCTGTTATGTCCGTTATCTGTCTGGTATTTACGAAGCTGGTTAGTGGTAGCATGCTGGGCTGCGAATCGCTAGGTCCCAGCCTCCCAGGTTCAATCCATCTCTTGCCGGTTCACCTCAACCCATGTTGGACAGCTGTTACAATCATCCTTTGCCTCATTTCCGCGTCGTCCTCCTATCCTAAGTAGCCTGCATAAATACGGAACGTGAATCAGAATCAGAATTTTCTTTATTTATTTGATCTTGAAGGAAAAACAGATTAATTAATGAATATAAAGGAAATGAAAATATATTAATGTAATATTAATATGATGATGAATGAAGCCCAAATTATCATTTCTTTAGCAGTATTGTTATGAGACTATGACATCACAATAATTTATACAAAAAGCTTTTGGATTGATATTTTGCTCTGATTCAAGCAGACATCAACACTGATCTATGCATCTCTGATCTAGTTTGTGTTAGACTAATTACAATTCGGAGCTAAAAATATTAACTTGCACATCTGTTTGGTTTTTCTCCACCTTTTTTCAGGCTGGTGTGAAGAATGGCATGTTCATGGGTCAAGCGAAGAAGTTGTGTCCAGATCTGATCACCATCCCCTATGACTTTGAGGGCTACAGACAGGTTTCTCAAAAGCTCTATGACATAGTTGCCAGGTGAGAAATGGTGAAGTTGTTAATGACATTTATGTGTTGATATCACAGTATGACTTGCAAGTTCTTTACGCTAGTACAACTAACTCTTTAGTTGCATTTGTACACTTACATGTACCCTTTTTGAATCACTCTCAATTTCTCCCATAGGAATATTTTCTGTCTTTTCCGGCTGACAAGCCCTTCACCCTAATTGGCCTACCAAGTGCAAAAAAAGATACAATGTTAACCCCAATAATCCATACATCAATGAGTGTGTATTGAATTACAATGTCTCTTGCAGTTACACCCACGACATAGAAGCAGTGAGCTGTGATGAGATGATGGTAGACCTGACGGAATTACTAGAATCCACTGGGGTGTCTCCATTGGACTTTGCGACCATCTTAAGAGATGAGATCCGAGATGCCACTGGATGCAATGCTTCTGCAGGGATAGGTGGGTAGCCTACTATTTAGTGTCAGAAGTTTTTCACAAAGTTGGCCCCAAGAAAGCTTTTGTAACTCAATGACTAGTTTGTTCTCAAGTCTCGACTCTACACTTATTAGGAGATTTTATTTTTAAGGGATTTTTATTTTCCAGTCACCTTATTAGGATATTCATAAATGCATTTTAAATCTAATTTTATTAGGAGATTTACATATTTTGAATCTAAATATACTTTAAACTTTCTAGAAACCACAGATATATAGGTCTATATCGATATAAATTAGACAATTTTCGCCCCAATTAATCATATTAACTTCCACAGGTCCTAATATATTGATTGCTCGACTGGCAACAAGACTGGCTAAACCTAACGGACAGCACTGGGTCAAGTCTGAGGAAGTGCTTGGTTTCATCAGGGACCGGAGCATTTCTGAACTTCCAGGTAAGGTCATGATATTAATTTTTACGACATTTTGTTAAATTGCACGATTGGGGAGGGGAGTAAGCTCAGTTGTAGCATACTGGGCTCATCATCAGGTTCGATTGAAACCTCTGGCTTGGTCACTTGAGCCTATCAATGTTGGACGGCAGTTTCAATTATCTTTTGCATGATTGCTCTCTCCTAAGTGCTTAAGTAGAGGAAGTAAACCCCTAATCATTCGTAAATCATTCTAAGTGATCTGGGAACACTCCGCTCTGATATGATATTGCCGCTGTTAAAGTTCTTAGAAATGTATCGAGGATACCCATGTTACCCAAAAGCTTGTAGGTTCTATTTTTAGCCCTTCATAAATTTATATTTTCTCGTTTCTTCACCAGGTGTCGGCCGAGCTATGTCGAGAAAACTTGAATCAATGGGCGTATCAGACTGCGGAGATTTGCAGAAGATAAGTTTACAAGTTCTTCAAAAAGAATTCGGCCCAAAGACTGGTCAAGCACTGCACAAATCTTGCAGGGGTCAAGACGACCGGCCGATCAAAGTTGAGAGGGAAAGAAAGTCCGTTTCTGCCGAGATCAATTACGGAATTAGGTTCACTAAGGTGAGATACTGAAATATTTGAAGGCTCTTTGCAGATTTTTACAAAAAAAAATATTCACTGGACTTTGTCTGGAATGATTCCTGTTGCTCTACGAGTTATACAAATCCATGCCGTAAGAGAGAATATTTATTTCTGAACTTGCCCCGAGGGTCGTCTGGAACCAGCACAGGAAATTTTTTACTTGAGCAGGGATTTATCAAAGGAAGAATTAGCAAAATCAAAAGTTGGCTGCTTGGGCATCCTGGCTACCAACAAAAAAACAAAAGGGGGGGGGGGGGTAGGGTTAGACATGTTCAGAATCAAGTCCTTGTAACCTGTATCCCATAAGTAACATGTGCCACCTTCTGAAAACACCCTATAGAGGGGTCAATTGCAAAAGAGGGGTCAATTACAAAAGAATGGTCAATTGCAAAAGAGGGGTCAATTGCAAAAGAGGGGTCAGTTACAAAAGAGGGGTCAATTCGAGCCCTCTTTGAACAGTTTTCTATGAACCTGTGTCACTTCTTTGCAATGAAACATCATGCACCCTTTTACCTCCTTATAAAAGTATAATTATTTTCCAGGAATCTGAAGCGACCAAATTCCTTGAAGACCTGGCGCAAGAGGTGCACAACAGGATGAGTAAGATCAAGGTCAAGGCCAAAGCATTCACTCTCAAGCTGAAGGTCAGGAGTCCTGACGCTCCCAAGGAGACTGCCAAGTTTTTAGGTAAAGATGAAGTTTCATTTGTGTATAAAATAATTTGTTTGTTGTCTCCCACCACCTCCCATAAACAATAAACATGATAAACAGAGGTCTCAAAATTAATTGAAATATTGTATGAATTGTTAGATTAGGCCACACATAATTGATCTTTAGCTTCTCGGATCCTCTCAAGGCACTTTTTCAGGGTCAGTTGGTAGGACAAAAAAAAAGGTTAAAAAAATATTTTTTAAATTGTTTTTTCCATCGGCAGGAAATCTATTTCGTCGGCGGGTCCGCGAAGCTAAGAATCAATTATATGTGGCCGTACGGTAAAATTTCCATTCCTTGATTGATGCAGCAAAAAAAAAAGATTCCATGCAATATGCTTTTTTGTGGCAATTTCACTGTGAAATCAGTCCGTAAAATCTGCATTTTATTGCAAGATCTTGCGCGAATAAAGTGTGGACAAAATGGCGTCAATCTCTAGCAATACTTGTCATTTTGTTGGAAGAACTTGTTTCGCAATTTGGAGAAAAAAATGACCGTTTTTACCCGTAGTTAGCTTCTAAGGATGTCATTGAAATGCTAGATTTTCTACTTTATTATTTTGCAGTTAGAAATGATTAATTTGTCATAAAAACGGAAGCTTGTCTGAACCCAAATTACCTGAACTCCTGACTCTTACACCCAAAGTCCTGTCTGTATTCCCATGAATCGCAAAATATTAGTTTTGTCGCCTCTTTTTTCAGGCCATGGTGTCTGTGATAATGTGGCTAAGTCTGTAACTTTGCCAATCGCAACAGACAGTCCAGAAGTGATCGCAAGAGAAGTTATCGTCATGTTGAAGAATCTGAAAGTCAAAGTGGAAGATTTAAGAGGGGTAAGTTGTCTGTTTTAAGCTTTTAACAAACTCAGCTAAGATAGAAAGGGGAGGGGGGGAATTGTAGAATATAAATTAAATTTTCCTTGACACTTTCATGAATGACTCTGGATATTCAGATTGAAAATGTTGAATAAGACAAATTTTGACACATGGAAGTGAAATGGATAGAATTATTAACATTCATCAATACAAATCTGATTTAAAACTATGTTTTATGTTTTAGTTGGTAAATTTATATAATGAATAATAGTCCTTCTGCGTGTATCTATCTTATGAATTTATCACCGATATTTTCTAAATCTAAATAAAAATTTATTTGCAGATTGGCATCCAAGGCAGCAAGTTGGAATCAGCGACATTCGGCCAACGTCCGACTCAAGCCCCTGGGATGCAGAGTATTCTAAACTTCGCTACAAAAATTCCACAGAACGACAAAAATAGTGAAGGAACGTCGAAATCCACATCAAAAACTGCAAATGATACATCAAAGTCACTGAATGCAAGCTCCACATCTACACAAGTTAGGACTTCAGCAACTAGACTCGACTTTTCTTCCCCAGAGAGAAAAGTTGCTGTGGAAGATCAAGAACTTTCAAATGATTCCGTGAATTCCATTAACGAGGTCAGAGTTCAGAATGAGGTCACTGGGTCAAAGAATCAGGTCAAGGGTCACCAAGATGATCTTCCAGTGCCGTTGGAAGAAGATGAGGTCATGGTTAACACTGATAGGTAAATAGTTGTTCTATTTTGTTGCATTTAAAATCACCATAGGTTCTATATTTTGTTCATAAGCCTGTTTGTCTCAGTTGACTAGATCTAAAGATACCTCAAAAGTGAGGAGTTTTTGGGATGAAGTACAAACCAGGGATCAAAAATTTGTCAAAATGTTCTTTTAGTTTATTCAGACCAAAATTGTGTGATTAATGATTTACTGAAAAATCTTAGAATCAATGCAAATATTTTGGAACTGCCAATTCACAGGATTTCAAATCTGGCATTGCTGCAAAAAAAGTGATGTGTGGAATTCCATTCACGTATATTCAGCTTACATCTTGTGTCTTTTGCTTCTTAGAATGGATTCGAGTCTACCGCCACTGCCACACTTGCCGGACCTGTCTACTTCCTTCAGCAGCCAACAGGGGTTCTTGCCGACTGCAGTGACACCTGTTAGAGAAGTTAAAAGACAAGATGACGAGTTCTTCTTTTCCCCGTCACAAGTGAGTGTACTTGATCAATGCAAAATTAATTTAAAATGAAAATATTTGGACTAGCACTTTTGAAACATTCTCAGTAGCGGATCCAGAAGGGGAGGGGGTTGGGGAGTTCAACCCTGTAGATTTTTAACCGGCCTAACAGCGGAGGCCGGTTAATACAGGAGCTGTAAATGGATCAGGTGAAACCATAAACAGTAACCACAAACCAGTAACCACAAACCAGTAACCACAAACCAGTAACCGCAAACCAGTAACCACAAACCAGATGTAAACAACGGTTTTTCCCCATTGTGACCTTAATATTTCACTTACAGTTATGAAATTTGATACAGGTATGGGACTCTGGGTATGGATTGGGAACATGTCGGGAAACCCAAGATGGCTGCCGTTTTGTGGCGGCCATTTTGGCAGCCAACTTTCTTCATTCTTGAACTGCCCATTGTGACCTTAATTTTCACTTATAGTTATAAAATTTGGTACAGGTATGGGCCTCTGGGTATGGATTGGGAACATGTCGAGAAATCCAAGATGGCGGCCATTTTGTGATGGCCATTTTGGCAGCCATCTTTCTTCATTCTTGAACTGCCCATTGTGACCTTAATATTTCACTTACAGTTATGAAATTTGGTACAGGTATGGTACTCTGGGTATGGATTGGGAACATGTCGAGAAATCCAAGATGGCGGCCATTTTGTGGTGGCCATTTTGGCAGCCATCTTTCTTCATTCTTGAACTGCCCATTGTGACAATAATATTTCACTTACAGTTATGAAATTTGGTACAAGTATGGGACTCTGGTGATGGACTGGGAACATGTTGAGAAATCCAAGATGGTGGCAATTTAGTGGTTGCCATTTTGGCAGCCATCTTTCTTCATTCTTGAACTGCCCATTGTGACCATAATATTTCACTTACAGTTATAAAATTTGGTACAAGTATGGGACTCTGGGTATGGATTTGGAACATGTCGATAAATCCAAGATGGCGGCCATTTTGTGGTGGCCATTTTGGAAGCCATCTTTCTTCATTCTTGAACTGCCCATTGTGACCATAATATTTCACTTATCGTTATGAAATTTGGCACAAGTATGGCACTCTGGGTATGGATTGGGAACATGTCGAGAAATCCAAGATGGCGGCCATTTTGTGGTGGCCATTTTGGCAGCCATCTTTCTTCATTCTTGAACTGCCCATTGTGACCTTAATATTTCACTTACAGTTATGAAATTTGGTACAGGTATTGGCCTGTGGGTATGGATGAGTAACGTGTTGAGAAATCAAAGATGGCGGCCATTTTGACAGCCATCTTTCCTTTTTTTTAGAAATCTGTTCAAACTGCATTGCTTCTATACTAATAGTCTAGCATCTTCCAATCAACTATTTCTCCTATCTTCTAATATCAGTTGCTCAGTGGTTTAAGCAATGGCACCTTCAATTTCATTGCGCTAGGCCGGTTTTGAATCTGCGGATTCTTGTAATGTAAGAAAGTAAAATTGCTATATTTCTCAGTAAATTTCCATTCGTGAACCCCCCTGTCTGACATTTTCTGGATCCGCCCCTGATTCTTTTTGAGGATAAGTTTAGTTTGTGGTGCTCTTCCTTCCTATTATCTAGTCCTGAGTTCCATTCCCATCGGGCCGTGTCTCCTGGACCTGTGCTGGACAACAGTTCTATCATTCTTCATCTCTCTGCCATGTCCTCTTTCTGTTCTAATAAAGCCTCCCACTGCTCCCAGAGTGCAGAAATATAGGACGTAAATCACAAATCATCCTTCCATCCATTAACAACAAGATCTTTCTCAAAATTTTCTTTCAGATTGACCCGCAAGTATTAGGAGAACTGCCTGAGGACATCCGCAAACAAGTGTTGAATGACATGAAGGCCCAAAAGAGCAAAAAGAAAAGAACGAAAGAACCAGTGGAGCCCCCTAGTGTAAAACCACCACCTAAAGCTCCACCTAGAGGAATTATTCGACATAATAGTCAAGAAGCGGGCTGTTCTCATTGGTCAGAGAAAAATGTGAGGATACGGTCGCCCGAGAGAATTCCTGAAAGTGACGACGAGGACGATATACAGATGAATGTAAGGAGGACATTTGTACGAGAGAATAATGATCCAATTGTACCATTGCCGGCTTTTTCTCAGGTTAGTTACAACTCAATATTGTTAAATAAATGTTTACAGAATTTGACAGTAAATTTGTCCGTGATATTCCAGCTCCTGGAATAACTTGTTCCTTGATATTTTTTTAACATGGCTTTCTATTGGACGCTCTCATTCTTGCCTATCTCCTCTGTGAATTAATGCCAACTGTTATTACCTGGTAGTTGAACAATTCTGGTTTAAAGTATCAGAAAATATGGTCTTTATAAACCAGTAGCTACTTTATAGCCTTTATATGTCTGACTGCTAGTTTAGTAAATTCTTGGACAATAAGGAAAAATAAATATGTACAAAGTCAGATAACTTTTTGTATTATGACTTGCTTGTCTATTTAGCACCTTCATAGACAGATATAGACACTTATCATTGAATCTTTATCTTAGATATTTTAAAACCTATTTCAGATTGACCCGACTTTTTTGGATGCTCTACCAGCGGAACTGCGAAATGAAATCCAAAATGCGTATGCGTCCGAACAGAAGGCAAAAGATGACACTCCGCCACAGTTACCTATGATGTTACCAGGCGAGAAAGAAAAGCAGAAAAATTCACCCGCTACTTCACCGTACAAGACGTTTGAGAATCTCATGGCTGCTGTAAGATATTTTCAACTGTTTTAAATTTGTCCTTTGTTTAACATGCAGATCGTTGATTCATTTCTGTCGCAAGGGTTCAATGTGCCAAGGTACCAACTATATCTTTTGTGTTTTTTGTAGGCTAGAAATTTCCCTAAGTGGCACTTATTTATAAATAACTAAATGGGGAAGCATGTCTGGCCAGACATAATTGATTTCTAGCTACTTGTATCGACCGACCCAATATATTTTCTGCCTGTGACAACATAAAGAAATTGGATTAACAGCTTGACCTCAGAGAGAATGCTTTGAGTAAAGAGGATCCAAGAAGCTACAGATCAATTATGTACGGCCTTACTAATGTTGTCAGGAAATTATGTGTGTACGATTCGTGGAAGGGTCAAAAAGTTTATCCAGACTAAGCCCTGTTTACTTTCCCAAAAAGCGGCAATTTGAAAAACGTAATTAACCACATTTTACAGCTTTCTTTCATGTTCCTCCTGGTCCTGTCCTAGTTAGCCTACCAAGTGCATAAATACATGACATAAAGCCCAATCATCCATCCATCTCATTTCTCTTTAATAAATGTTAATGTTTCTATGACTCGTAAAACTTCTTGTTAATTTTTAACAGGGTCGCAGTCCGATGAAGGTGAATGTCGGTAAATCGCCCAAGAAGTCCCCAGGCAAAGTAACTGGGTCACGAGGTCGCGGGTCAAGAGGGCGGGGCTCCAGAGGTCAAGGGTCACGGGGGCGTGGCTCAAGGGGAAGAGCCAAGGCGTCTTTGATGGAAGCGTTCAGTCCAAAGAAAACAGGAAATGATGCGCCTGTTGGTCGGAGTCCAGAAAAAGAGGTATGATTTCTTGTTGGATTTATAATTTTATAATGTGTGTGTTGCTTTGTTAGAATAATATTAGCAAAAGGACTTGTGAAAGGCCATTTACAAGACTAGAAATGGTTTCTCTTTGAAATATTCTAGAAATGTATAGTTATAGCTTTTCTTTAATCAATTGGAGAAGCCACAGATTTTTTAAAACAGGGGTAGGCTCACTCGAAGGTTGCTGGCTCGGCCAGGAATTAATGTGAATGAGCTACAAAATAAAGTCATTTGTGATCAATATGATGGCCTATAATTCAGGCAACTATCATTAAAATTAGAGAAGAATCTTTGAGATATTCAAGTTAATAAATCAGAGACTTATTTTTGAACTCTTTAAATGTATATTGTCCACATATTTGGCAACATATCTTGTCATTTTATTTATTTAGAAAACTGTAATCCCAGAGGAACCAGTGTGGACACATCAACCTCCAGACCTATGTGGAGCTACAGAATTGCCAGAAGTCAAGTCACTGTTAACCCAATGGATAAATTCATCAAATGGTGCGTGATAGTTTTCTAAAAGTTAATGTGTTGGATTATCGCTCATGTGTCATTGATTTTAAGGCCCGAACATTTTCAGCAAAACATAATTGGCTGATAAGACTTTAAAAGACTTTTTACCTGGTAAAATTCACTTGAAATTACAGGCCTTGCTTTCTATGTTTGTATAAAAAAAAATTTATTTGTGTCAGCATTGGTCATTTGAAGATGAATTTATTTTATGAATCTAAATTCTAAAGGTTGAGAATTATTCGAATAATCTGTTGTCTTTTCAGAACCGGATAATGAAGACAGCGACCAGGTGATTCAGTATTTGAACCAACTCATTCAAGATAAATACTTGGATGTTTGTCATCTTGTCCTCAAGTTTTTATTACGGTAATTTAACTTTCAACTTTCATTTTACATGAACCATGAGAAAAAGATCTTGTGTAACTTTTAATGAGACAAAAAGCCCATTTTTCTAAGTTCATTCACATTTGGGCATGGGCCTTACCGCCTTGGGGAGATGATAGATCTATTTAGGGAGGCAATACCTAAATTTGCCCTAATATCATGACTGCCTAATGCTGAAAGTTTTCTGCCCTTTGCCTAAATTTAATGTCAATTTATGCTGCTGCAAGATTTCATGGGAGGTGGCCGGACGGCTGTTTCAATCATCCTTCGCCTCATTGCCGTGTCCTCCTCCTGTCCTATTTAGCCTACCAAGTGCATAAATACAGGACGTAAAGCCCCAAACATCCATCCATCCATCATGGGAGGTGGCCCGGTTTGGACATCGAAAACCCAGGCTCTCCACAGTGCTCTCCCCAGGCTGAATTTACAACTATTCTATGAAGTCTAATTGTTCAAATTTTGATGAAATAAATGGAGAATGCTTTTAGCATTCAAGTTTCTTCTCTGCATTGATTATATTCTATTCTATTCTTCAATTCTAGGTTCATTTCAAGGAAGAATATGCCAACCTGGAAACACTGCCTGGATAACATTGTTGCAAAGACTCAAAATATTGTGATAGCTTTTCATGGTGCTCCTTTAAAATTGTGATACATAATTATGCATGCTATTAGTTTATATTCAATTAGATAAGTGTATTTTAATACAAATGTGAAAAGATATTTATATTGATTCCTTTGTACATATTTGGTCTGAGGATAGTTGCCGTGAGATCGTGTTAGCATCTCGTCAATTTAATATTTGGTTGATATTTTGTCAAATGATCAAATGTTTTGGGCCTAAAAAACAAAGTTGTCTAATTGGTTAAGACACTTTCGAGAAACATTGTTCGGAAGTGGATTTTGTTTGGCTGTCTGCAGCTGGCATTTGGTAAAATTATGCTGAAAGCTTGCAATTCCTTGTGAAGAGCACCAGGGCGTATGTAATAGTATCTATTGTATCTATCATGTCTTCGGACTGTTTCACTGCTCTGAGCATTCCGCCAGGGGCAATTGTGACATATACTTCGGGTAGCTAGTGCAGGAGTCTTGGCAGGTCATACCAATATCCTCACCCAGAGTACCTTTCGACTGTCATTAAGATATGGAGTTGGCCCCTGCCTGAAGGACAGAGGCAAGTGCGACAGCCAAAAGGACTAGGGAGGGCAACAGGGGGGAAATAAAAAACTATAACACACCCAGCGCATCTGTGTTACCATCACAGGCAAAGCACCCGCTAACCCAAGACTTAACCTCCTTGTCACGCCTACGAGAAGAGAGTGACGTCATTCCAGTCTCGCGGAATCTCGCTGAGGATATACCAATATCCTCACCCAGAGTACCTTTCAACTGTTATTAAGATATGGAGTTGGCCCCTGCCTTACGTATATTTTCTAAGTTTAGGCCAATCCATCATTTACAATAATAATCTAAAATCAATCTCCTCCAAACCTCACAAAATGGCGAAACAAATGGCAAAATTACCAATTTACAACATGTATTCATGGTAAGCCAAATATAAACATCCCAATAATGACAGTCGAATATAAACACCTTAATGACAGTCGAATATAAACATCTCAATAATGACTGTCGAAAGGTACTCAGGGTGATATCCAAAATTACCAGACATAATATATAACATAATAACATAACCTCCACACAGATGATATATTGAAATATGGAATGTATTTCATAAATACATAGCCACCACAAATTTGAGGCATAAGAGACAGTCGATTGGTACGAAGTGAGTCACTGGTATCCAGAGACATGGAATATCAAGCAATATAACATAAACATTCCAGACAAAAGGAAAAACTGGATAAATTTCCAAGACCATACAGATTACAGAACCAATTGAAAAGTGAGATGCACAATTCCTAACCATCAACCATATGTAGGTGGAATTACAGATATGACACAAAACCGTCCTTAGAGAAATTTAGGCACTGAAATCCAGAGCCGCAGGGCCGAATAACATAGGAAGATTGAATGGAATCCGAACCATCGAACTTTAGATAAGGCTCATCATATATATATATATGCTAAAATGGCAAGACCGTCACCCTCTCTCAGGCAAATCAAAGGTACCACATTATATGTTAATAATATAATGTAACACATCACGTCTCAACATGATTTGCAGAACCAAACCAAATAAATTGCCCCTCAACTAAAAAATTGCACCGTCGCAATATAAATAGGCACTCGCAACACCCCGTATTACATAATTTTGCCACCTTCATAGAAACAACTACAGTCCAGTACAGCCAAAGGCATAAGAAATTGCCAACTGTCAATAGTACTTGAAACAGTCCAAGCGTCAAAGAGCATCAAAATACCCCTGACAAGTTTGTACGGTCATGACAACCATCCCCTGTCAGATCATTGGGGTGAATATTGGAAAACACCATGACTACGCATGTGCTACCACTGCAAACCACAGCCGGACAACCAGCCTATGGACCAACAGAATTGATGGCTCATCCAGCCTCAAATACCAGACAAAATGGATCTCTCATGGTCTCAGATACCAAATTTGTGTAATTTTGGCTAAAATATCCATCAGCATTCGTTCCAGGGCGAGATCAAGGCATAAGAAATTGCCCTCACCCTGGAGCCAAAATGGCTGCAGACTTCCAACATGGCCTCAGACGCCATCAAACTTAAAACACCAAAATCGGCCTCAGACGCCGTCATCCATAATTATTAAGGGCCTCAGACGCCCAAACAACATTTGAACAAACAAAATAACAAAATCTCGGCCTCAGTTGCCGGTTTTAAAACTCGATTATGAAAGATTAAAATTCGAGTTTCACCAGACGCGTCTTCCCGGCTGCATACGAGAAGAGAGTGACGTCATTCCAGTCTCGCGGAATCTCGCTGAGGATATTCAGCAGGTTGAGAGCACATGCATACATTTTAAGGTCACTAGGTGGCTAACGGAAACTTCTAGACAGTGGTGCCACCTATAAAAGTGCTTTTCTCAAATCTCTCACCTTTCAATCACATTAAATTTTGGTAGGATAACTCCGGGTTCAATTACCTTCCAGTTTCAGTCTATCTTGTGCCACAAAGGCCCCTTTCAGACTTCGAACATGGTCCGTTAATGACAACACTGATTCGAGAGTGGCCCTGAGTAGGTCATTGAAAATGGCTGGGCATTTTCCACTCGTGAAATTTGAACTTTAATTGGACGTATAGAGGCAATGCAAGGAGTGGTATTGTGTACAGACAACAAAAACTTCATATCGGCAAGAATATGATTTTCTTTCTTTCTCAAACATTTCACAAACTTAACAAAAACACACTCATAAACTGTACACTTCTTATTTACAAAATGCAGTATCAGATCATAAAAATATTTGAATTGTAACAATTTACATAATTGAAAGACCAGCTTTTTCATTCACGTTACTGGAGGTCTTATTACTGGTGACAATTTACACCTTATTAGATTGAGAAATTAAATTAATCAGTAGGCTACAAAATCATTGGGAAAATTTCCATTACCCAACAACCAAAGAACATGTTTTATTGAAATGCAAAATTTAATTTATGTTATAAATGCTATGAATTAATTTCTTATCACTCCAAGCTCAGAATGTCATTCAATTTCATCTTAAATGTGAGGACCTCAGAGGGGCACCCCAGATGTAATGCAGATGCACACAGGAAATAATGCCCTTATCCATTCGAATAAATTAAGAGCAGTTTCAATAAGCAGAGGTTACTAGAGCCCCTTGCTACATAGCATACTAGCTTCGTCTGATTGAACCAATCACATTAAGTAATCTAAAACACTATGTAGCAAGTAGCCCAGAAACTCCTGCTTATTAAAACTGCTGTAATAATTTACAAGCAGTGTATGACTAGTATCAGTTGATCAATTAGTTCACATCCTAAACAAAACAACCATACCATCTTAAATAATTTGTGAAGGGCAACTTTAAAACATCTTGATTGCTACGAAATGTTAATAAGATCAATTTGTATAAACTAAGAAAATCCTGAAGGCAAATAACAAGAGTAAGAGTGGGAATTATTTTCATAACCTAAATTAGATAGTTCACATAAAATATATGAAAAGTATTTTAACAAAAAGCATCATAAATTCATTATGTAAGTAACAATACAATTTACACTAAATCGCTAGTTAAGATGCATCTACATAAAATTGAAAATTCAATTAGTAGGCCTACAATTCTTTTGTCATGTCAGCGCTTCAGTCCTGAACGCAAGTATTACAGTTCCTGAAAGTCTATGAGGTAGTTTTAAATTATAAAATACATTACAAAATTATTATAACAAAAATAAACACCATGATTAACATACCTCACATATACCATACTACAGAATAGAGGACAAATTGATATATTTTCAAAGTCTTGGCGTATTTTTTTTTGGGGGGGAGGTTGACAGGCAAGGGGGGATCATATATATACCTACAAATTGTTTCACACATGTAACTATGTAAGCTTAATTCTGGCCTTTGGAATTCCATGAGTGTACATTTTTCATCACCTTTGAAAAAGCATAATTATTTCTCTTCACTAGTGTTATCTTTCACCCTTATCAATCGTTATAATTTATCCAATACTTCAGTAAAAGAAATTGAATTTGACAAACGTGGCAAAACATGGAAAACTCCGTAATGACAAATTAAAATTTGACACAAAAGATTTATGAAATGAATAAATAATCACTCGTCTTTCACTAGTGGTACTTCTAAGAACGATTTTCCCAAATTAATAATACACTTCAATATAATATGGTCAGATTATGGTCCAATAACAAAAATTACCAAGAAATAAATACAAATCTTCTTCTTTTTTTTTTTGTTACAAAGAATGCCATGTTATTCAAACAAGGAATGCCCTGTTTTCAGGTTTTGAAATAATTATAACACAAATCTAAAATTTCTTCGTTGATAAACAGTCTCAATATAAATGCTACAGTCCTTCAATTTTGCTTGAAATAAGCTTCGTTAGATCAACAGCAACAAGTAAATGAAATATTTACATTCAGGTTAACCAGGTAACAGTTCAAACAACAAATCAGTAACAATACTGCAACAGAATATTTAATTCATAGGTAGATGGATAATAATCAAGTAGACCCTCTGTCAAAAACTGTTTATATAACCTTCGTTTTCAATCACGACTATAGCGCAAATAATTTAATTCAAAACTTAAATTTCGAAATGTTTTTCAAGATACACCTCAAAAATTTTTAATTCATGAAAAACTTGTTTTATTTGAAGTTGAGCATCAAGATTCAGAGTAGGCTTTTGGTTGGTCACAGGAGTGTCAGCCATTGCAAGAGACCAAGACTCCATAGACCTAAATACGATTATTCCTGAGACCAGGGCCACTCCATCATAAGGCCCCATTTAAGCATGTAACTCCGAAACGGAGCCTCCATTTGGGACTTCAGGGAGTTATGGGGACTTCAGGGAGTTATGGGAATTAATTATGGGAGTTAGAGGCACTTACCAGGAGTTACCGCAGTTATCAGGAGTTGCCAGGAGTTGCCAGGAGATACTGGGAGTTACAGGACTTGGCAGAAGTTGCCAGGAGTTATGGGATTTAATCGGAGTTACCAGGAGTTAGTGGGAGTAACGGGAATTAGTGGGAGTTACTGGAGTTAGCAGGAGTTAGCGGGAGCTAGTGAGACATAGCGTGAGTTGCAGGATGTCAAGGAGTTCCGGGACATGCTTAAATGGGGCTTTTACATGGGGATGTGACTGTGTCAACGTCTTTTGGAGTATCACTATAATCCTGGGATTGCAGCAAGGCCAGACATAATTGATCTTTAGCTTCTCCGATCTTATCGAGAAACTTTTTCTGGGGTTAGTCAGTAGGACGAAATAAAAGGCTGTAATCTTAATTAATTACTAGAGTCGATACTGTTTCATTATGTCAATTTTATAACAATTTTAGGTTAGCTAAATTTTTTTGTGTAGGCACAAAATCTGTTGGGTCAGTTGACCCGAGAAGCTAAAAATTGATTATGTCTGGCCTAAGTTTGTCTTGTAAAATACATAGATATCCTGGGGTGGTGAGGTCTCATATGGTAGAGAAGGTTGCTAAAGGGTAGGACGTTTGTCGGAGGGACCAATGTATCCTTAGATTTCATTTCACAAAATTTGGAGGTCAAACTAGTCAAAGGTCGTCAAATACAAGTCATCAAGTATATAATTACATATGTACAAGTTTATCATAACTGCCTTTATGAAACCAAGTCCAGCTTTAGTCATAAGTGCAGGTCGCAGTTGAAAATATTCATTTCATAACAAGAATATTAAAATATTCATCATTTCACTCATCTGACCCTTTCATATTTCTAAACCCACACTATACTGTATACACATTCAAATAAATTGAATAAATATCTTATGTACAATTCAGATACAAACGATATAGCTACAAATGACAAATGTCAATAGCAGTCTGTAACAATGTCAATTTCACAGTAATGTCAAATCCTGAGCTGTGATTGGTCGATTTATTTATTAGTTCCGTGTAAAGATGGCCGCCTTTCCTGCTGGCGTTTCCTCTCCTCCTCCATATTGTCGGCCATTTTCTGGTAATAACTCAGAGCGTTTCGAACCGGAACTATAACGTCAGCCTGAAAAATTAATCCAATAGCCAATTTTAATACTGACAGTTATAAAAATGCTATTTTATTAAAAAGGTCATTATATTCGAAAAGTCATTCACAGGCAACAAACTTATCTTTCTTCATAAAATTACAGAATTCCTTTTTAACATCATCCTTAAAATTTAATACAGTTTAACTTTCATCCAAAGGACAATTCACTATACTGTCTTAATATCAACAATTTTTAAAACATAAGTCACCAAGAACGCCTTTTTTTAAAAGACATCTTAGCATTCAGTCTTTGCATTCAATCGATCCTTCTAGACTTTAAAATAACGTTCATTTCGAAAACCTTTTCCCGCAAGGTTGAGAACTTGGGAGTCCCAGGGACATTTTAAAATAATGTGGTCCTTTTGAGTATACTTAAACTTCAAAACAACTACAGCGTTCCAGCATACAATTTTCTTGAAATGAGAGAACTTTTCAATAAAAAAATTTCCCCAAAAACTTTTGACCTTTTTTTTATTGAATGTTTTTTTTTACGGGCATGGCAGACAAGGGGCCAAGGGCCCAGCTATAACACTGAAGTATAGATTGAATAGATGTGGGCCTCCTTCTTCACACTGCTAATGCAAACACTTCCAGCGACAAATCTTCATCCACACTCACCTCAATGACAGGGAAGAGGTCGCCCAAAGCCTCGAACAACGGCAAGAGGACAAATTTGATGAATCCGATCTGCGAGGAGGGTTTGCTGACTTTATCTCTGTCCATGAAAGGAGCCACGGGAAGCCCTTCCAACTTCTCAAGGTCACTCTGAAAGTAGGTCAAGGTCAGGTTAAGTAGGTCAAGAGGTTGGCTAAGTAGGTCAAGGTCAGATCAAAAGGTCATCTAAGGCTCACAACAGGCTTTTTAAAAGCGGGCATGACCAATACAAATCAATCAATGTCACTGAAGATTAGTCGATCAAGTATATCAATGATTATTGTGGAAACTTTAATTTTTTTTTCAGTAATTTCAATACTTGTTATGGTAAACTGTAAAAAAGCTTCCAAACTCATTTAAATTTATATAGAAGAGATTGAAACTGATACTGAAATAATAAAATAAATATAAAAGAAAATAAATTAAAAAAGTTCAGAATATTAAACCAACAGAGGCCAAAAAATTAAGTCAAACTAAAACTGTTAGTGAACAACACAGCAGAGATTTTAATATCAATTTCCAATTAAATGATATAATATAAATTTTTGGTTACAATCAAGTATGTACATTATCGTTCTCCAATCCAGATATCATCTCTGACAATGAAATTTAGCAAACACTACTAAACTACGACATATACCTGCGTGAAGAACTCCTCCAGTAAACATTCGACCCAGGGGTCGGCAACTTCTGCCGGTCGACTCTCGTTAGAGATGTCCGCGGTTTTTATCAAGATCATTAGTAACTGCAAAACACACAAATTAAACCATCACCAACAAATGTTGTAAGTAGAACACAGTAAGTAAATAGACAATGGCAAAAAAGAAGTTTTAGAGCTGTTGCAGTTATCCCCGCGGTACATGTGAACAGCGACAACACGTGTGAGAGGGTTGCTACCTGTCTTTCTGTCTATAGCTGTCTATGTATCCATATCTATCAATCTATCCATTTGTCTCTCTATCTATCTACTGGTCTATCTATCTATCTACCTATCTACCTAATGATCTATTGATCTATAATCCAGCTATCAATCTATCTATCTATTATCTATCTATCAATCTGTCTATCTGTCTTACTATCCAACTGTCTGTCTATTTATCAATCTTATTACACTTAGATTATCAGAACTACCCCAAAGTAATGAAATGTCACAAATAACAGATTTATTTATCAAAGACATAAACATAAGCCTACAAGTTTGTCTACTGCGGTTCAAGCAGTATTATTCTCCACTCATACAATCCACTAAACCAGAGAAAAGCTGATCAGCAAAACTTGCGATGTTGTTTAGTTGTCAGAAACGAGGAGGAAGAACGGAGGAGCAATCCCACCAAGTAATAGTGTAAACAATACTAAACATTCGATTAAAAATTCAACTAAAAACATTCGTAGTTGTATACAGGAACTTCCAGATAAGAGTGTTTTTATATAGTCCTAACTAAAGAGATACTTGTATCTTCTACTAGTCTTTTCCAGTGTTCTTGGGGTCTGTGTTTTGTTGTTTCCTGGGAAATTCTTCTCTGAAGTGTAAAGACCTCAACTATGAGGTGTTGGTTTAGTTACATTTCGAAGCTGAGGTTGCACCTTCAGAGTTGCACAAGAGGAGCTGCATGGGAATACAAAAGAGTAAATTGTTGCTTTTGACACTAAGCCTCCATCGAACAGTTATTGTAGACCTGAGACAATTAACTGACATCGAAAATAGTATAAATGCATATTATTGCATACATGCGCCACACCGTCACTTTTTAGATGCAGAATATTGAATTTTTAAAAGTGACTTCTTGGCTGATCTGATATACCATGTATACTTGGGTGTTAGCTTATCACATGTTATTGAAGTAGAAAATTTCTTTCATTTTCTTTCTTGAATTTATACAATACATAAATAATTATAACTATATATCTGTACTTCTGTCTGTTGTGACAAGTTTCTATCTAATCTCTGTGCTCAACAAGGCAGGGGCGTCAGTTTCATTTTAAAGTGGTGGGGCAAATCAGGCTGAAGCCTTCACGGAAGATGTCCGAGGGAAACTTACAATTTTTTTCAAGCATAAACATCTATGCTTTGGCTAAAAAGTGGTGGGGCAAATGCCCCACCAGCCCCACCAGCCCCAACTACACTGACGCCACTGGCTCAAGGATCTATAAAGATGGTTCAAAATAAATAATTTGAATAAAGAAAGTTCTTTTGACAGCTGACGTTACTGTCATTTTAATAATCCTTCGCCCAAAGGATGAGAAAACTACTAATTTTAACAAACACTAGTTTAACCAACACAACAAAGAAACACAATTTTTTTAAATTTTGTTAGTATAAAGATCTACATTATATTCATCAAAACAACACAAAATAAATTTTACAAATTGACGAGACCTGTAGGAAGAACTCCTGCAATAAACACTCGATCCATGGTTCAGCAACTGTATGAGGCCTTACTTCATTCGAAAGATCCGCCGTTTTCAAAATCATCATCATTACCTTAATTGTATGAATGGAATGTGTGTTGTCTTAGTTGGTAGTATTTGTAGACATTTTATCAATGTTTAGACAAAATATTTGATGAGTGAAATGGAGCCGTCATATATTTATTCACACTAGGATTCTTTCTCGTTCGTACTTACCTGACCCCCCCTAGTTAACAATGAGACCTCCCTCGTAACCCGATTATCGCTCACTGCCTATGACCCCTAAATTCCACAATGGACTCGTCCTAACCTCGCTGTCGAGTTGCCGGTCCGTCCGCCTCAGTTCCTTTTAAGCAGTCGTGTGGACTGCTACGTGCCCGATTTCGTTACGAAAGAGAACTATACTTACAATTAGGTGAGTTTTGGTACATTTAATCATTTATAGAGGAGCGATCGCTTCGTTTTATTACGTTGCGTCGTTCCTGATCGATTTACGAATTTTTGTACTCGTTTTTGTACGCATTTCGTACTTCGTTCTAGATCGCGCGTCAGCTGTCATGGCCGACGAGTCAACTGGAGATGGCGCGAAAAGTGACAGGATGATGGCGACGTTGATTCCTGGTACTCAGTGGTGCCCCAAATGCACAATACACTATCTGTACGACGATGATTCGCACGGGGAGTGCATGAGATGTCGGGGGCCAGACCATTCCTGCGAAGTCTGCTCGGAGATGGGCAAGAAGAGCACTGACAGAGTGAAGGACTGGGTGACAAAATGTAAGTCCTTGACTCATGCTAATAATTTGTCAGCAATTATGTCTAAGCAAGGGGTTAGTCATACCCCAGTGATACAACATCCTACTCAGGCAGGTGCTGGTAGGGCTGTCTCTTTTGATGACTTGAAGGAGTTTGGAGATAACATGAAGTCATTTTTTGCTGGACTGTTGACAAAGAATCAGGCAGGCCCCAACAGTCAGGGGACTGACCAGATTCATGTGCAGGACACCTCACCATCTGGGGATGGAACGAGAGTTGTTCATAAGGCAAACCAGAGTGCAGATCCAAGGGTAGCACAGGTTAGCCATGCTGAGTTGGCCATCCACGCTGAAGAGGGTGAGATCAGTGATGGATTGGGTGACGATGATGATGATGACACTAGGTCTGAGAGGTCCACATGGGATCATAAGAGAATTAGTATGGATCTTGATGTGGACCAGGATTATGATGATTTGGGTTCAGTAGCCCCTTCTGAGAAGGAGGAGGGAGAACCATTGAACCCTTCCCAGTCTGAGAAATATGTTGAGTCAGTAAGGGAAATTATTGAGACGTTAAGCATAGAGGATGCTGTCCTGACATCTAGGTCTAAGAACAAGATCATCTCATCGCGTTGCAAGGAGGTGAAGCCCAAAGCCTTGCTTCCGTTTGATGAGGACCACAGAGAGATCGTAGACAAGGTGTGGAAACGGGATGCTGCTGATCTCAGTCTGTATAAAAAAGCCACTAAAGACAGGTATAAGATGACAGATGTGGACTTTAACAAATATCTTAAGACCAGTGTAGTGAAGGATGAATACCTGGTTCAAGAACTGGAGAAATGTGGGGTGAAGGTCTTGGTCAAGAACCCAAAGATCCCAAACAAGGGTTTATCAGTGATAGAAACCAAAGTGGCTAAAATGGAGTCTCAGAGCCTACTGGGGATGGCGTGCTCTGTTTCACAATCATGGATGCTGCAGTATGTGACTTCGCGTATCCAAAAGCTTGATAACATTCTGGCCCAGGGCATGCAACCAGAAAACTACAAGGCCCTGAATGAGCAAGTCGACCTTAAAAAACTGAGTGAGGTGTCCATCCTAGCCCAGGATGCAGCCCTAGATTCACTGGACTTGCAGGCAAGGCAGGCCGCGGAATCCAAATGGATCAAGAGATCCTTATGGATTGACCAGACCCAGTGGGCCCCTAGTATTAAAGATGCGGTAAAGCACTTTCCAACGGTCGGGGATGGGTCAATCTGTGGGCCCGACCTCAAAGGGAAGCTTGAGTCCTATCGTTTAACCAGTAAGGCCCTAGAGGCCTCCCATTTTGGTGGCCCTTCTCAAAGGGGAAGGGGACAGGGTAAAAGAGGACGCCAGGGTGGAGCCGCCTCCAAGTCCTCTCAACCCCCAGCTAAGAGGTTTAAGTTTGATGGGAACTTTCAGAGTGACAACGGCAGGGGCCGTGGTCGGGGATCTGGAGGTAGGGGTCAGAACAAGCGCTCTACTCCTCCTTTTGCTAAGCCCTCAACTAGTTCCCTGTCGGGGTGACTTCCCAATCAGCCGCCGAAACTTGTGGATTGTTTGCTACCAGGCCTCCCAGTGGGGGGCAGGCTAACAAGATTTTTGAATTTTTGGGAAATGAACATTCAAGACAAGTGGGCAGTAAAAATTGTGAGCAAGGGCTACAGCCTAGAGTTCAATGCAATCCCTCCAGTTTCTCGAATAAGAACTACGAAAGTCGCAAACCAACAGCAGTTGCTGGTGTTGGAGAAAGAAGTTTCAGAACTGTTAGAGAAAAAGGCCATAGAGCAGATAACCCCTCATCAGGAGGGGGAGGGATTCTATTCGACTTTCTTTGTAGTGCCCAAAAAGTCCGGCGAGCTGAGACCAATCCTGAACCTGAAACCGTTAAATTGCTATCTCCTCAAAAAACATTTCAAGATGGAGACCCTGCAGAGGGTGATCAGGGCCGTCCAACCGAGAGATTGGCTGGTGGCCCTGGATCTCAAAGACGCATACTTACATATTCCCATCGCGGACTATCACAAGAGGTTCCTCAGGTTCAGGATCGGTACCAGGGCGTACCAATTCAGGGTGCTCCCTTTCGGCCTAACGGCATCCCCTCGTGTCTTTACCAAAGTCCTGGCCCCACTGGCGGCTTTGGCAAGACAGGAGGGGATCCACGTTTTTCCGTACCTGGACGATTGGCTTGTGCGGGACACATGCCCGGTAGCAATCTTGCCCAAGCTTCAGCGGCTGATGGATATTCTGAAGCAGGCGGGGTTTATTATAAATTTAAAGAAATCTCATCTTCAACCCTCTCAAGACCTGGTGTTCGTGGGGGGGAGATTTTTGACGGAAGAGAACCGTGTGTGCCTCCCGCCAGAAAGATTCGCAAACCTAGTAGATTGCCTAGGCCTGTTCAGGTTAGGGGTAGAGGTACCAGCTGTCCTGTTTCTGAGGCTCCTAGCCTTATGGCAGCTATGATTTTTGTAGTGCATCACTGTCGGCTCCGCATGAGACCGATTCAGCTGTATTTGATGGCCAAGTGGGACATGGCCTCCAGGGAACTACGAACGCCGGTTCCGGTACTGGAAGAGCTGCTTCCACACCTAGAGTGGTGGAAAGACCCGCAGAATGTCTTGGGGGGGGTCCCCATAGTGAAACCGATGGCCCAGGAAATTGTCACGTCGGATGCGTCCCAGCTCCACGGTTGGGGGGGCTTTCTTGGAGAAATGAGTGTGCAGGGCAAGTGGACCAAGGAGGAATCCAGGCTCCACATAAACCTATTAGAGTTAGAGGCAGTTTTCAAGACACTCAAGCATTTCGAATCCTGGCTGGCAGGCAAGATGGTGCTTGTCAGGTGCGACAACGGGACAGTCGTATCCTACATAAACAAGGAAGGAGGGACCAAGTCCCCCAGCCTGTGTATGAGGGCCTGGAGAGTCCTGTTATGGGCTCAGGAAAGACAAATAGGGCTGGTGGCGGAACACATCCCCGGGGTCCAGAATGTAAGGGCGGACACCCTGAGCAGGGAAATGGCGTCCCCATTAGAGTGGAGGCTTTGCCCTCAGGTAGTTCAGACAATATTTCAGATTATGGGCAAGCCGTTAATAGATCTGTTTGCCACAGAACAGAACAGGCAAACAGAGGTCTACTGCTCCCGGTTCCAGGAGAGCCAGGCCTACCATGTAGACAGTCTGTCAATGAGTTGGGAGGGACTGTTAGCATACGCTTTCCCGCCAATTTGTTTAGTTCCCTTGGTCCTGGAGAAAATAGAGAGGTCCAATTGCTCCGTGATCCTAATAGCACCATTTTGGCCAATGAGGTCCTGGTTCCCGAGGATCCTAGATTTACTAATAGATCAGCCGCTAGTACTTCCCTTCAGGCCAGATCTACTAACCCAGTCCCAGGGCCATCTGCACCATCCTGCCCCAGACAAACTCCAGTTAGTGGCATGGAGTCTGAGCGCAAATCCCTCCTTGAGGAAGGATTTTCAGAGGAAGTGGTTGACACAATTCAGCATTCCATTAGAGGCTCATCAGCCAGGTGCTATAACCGCATGTGGGCGGTATTTGTGCATTGGTGTCGTGGGAAACGGGCCGATCCTAGCTCGGCTCCTTTAAATTTAGTTTTAGCCTTCCTACAGTCCCTGTTGAACAAGGGCCTGGCGTATAGGTCGATTGGAGTTTACCGTTCGGCTATTTCGAAATTCCATGATCTTATAGACGGGGTAGCTGTGGGTCAGCACCCAAGGGTGTCCAAATTTATGCGGGGAGTCTTCGTCAAGAACCCCCCCTCACGAACACTAGTTCCGGCGTGGGACGTGAATGTTGTATTAAAATTTTTGTCGCTTACCCCATTTGAACCGCTAGAGGCGGCCAGTATTCAAGCGTTAACTTTAAAAACCGTTTTCTTAGTTGCACTAGCTTCGGCTAAGAGATGTTCAGAGTTACAGGCACTCGGGAGAAGTTCTCCCTATGTTCAATTTAGTACGGGGGGCGTTAGGTTATGCACGGTGTTGGGGTTTTTACCCAAGACAGCTAACCCAAGGCATCTTGGGGAGAGCATTTATTTACCCGTTAACCAAAAAGAGCCCAAGTTGTGTGTGGCTCGGGCACTGAGACGTTATATTCGCATCACCCAAGCACGAATGAAAGAGGACAAAGTTGTCCATAATCACTTGTTTATATGTTATGGCCACCGAAATCGTTGCAAGCCCGTTAGTTCTAGGACAATTTCGGGGTGGCTGGTGAAGGTAATACAAGCCGCTTATGCAGCGGCAGGCAAGCAACTTGTTAATAAAGTGAAGGCGCATTCTACGAGAGCCCAAGCGGCGTCTCGGGCCCTCTTTAAGGGGGCATCCCTTGATGATATCATGAAGGCAGCTGACTGGAGGTGCCAGTCCACTTTTGTGAGCCACTATGCCCTGGACCTCTGGGATAGACCGGGCTCCATTGCCAATATAGTGCTGTCTAATTAAGGTGAGCTTAAATGCAAAAGGTTCCGCACAGTTTTCATAGGGCGTGCATGTGCACTCTGGGCTGTTTTTCTAGCACTGCAGTCTTGTATATACAATTGTTCTACTACGTGGCCGTGGGAAGCACTGTTGTTCCTGTTTGTTCATGGTATATATGTATTATATATATATTTCTGTGATTTAATTTAAGTTTTGTGCAATTAGTTGAAGCCAGTATTGACAGAAGATCCTTTCTGCTCTTTTCAGTTTGGTGACCGTGTTGGAGATGAGGCTGGATATATCCCTTCTAAGCAGTGGGGTGAGGAACACCAAATTTTTATCTGGTGAGTCTGCCGGCCTACGTCCGTTTTTGGTAATGTTGATTTAGGTTTTTTTGTAATACCCACCCACCTCCCTGGGGTGAGGAACACCAAATTTGGGAGTGATGGATGAAGTTTTTTTCTGAGGGGCTAAAGAGAGTAACCGTCCCGCCACAAGGGACAGCTCTGGTAGTCTATCTCATTGTTAACTAGGGGGGGTCAGGTAAGTACGAACGAGAAAGAATTCAAGGTTACCCGGTAGCCGGGATTCTTGAAGTGAGTACTTACCTGACCCCCCAGCCTTACCCCGCCCTTCCACCCGGCGTCTTTAGCCCGGGCACTTAGTCTCGGTTTCTGCTTAAAGGAACTGAGGCGGACGGACCGGCAACTCGACAGCGAGGTTAGGACGAGTCCATTGTGGAATTTAGGGGTCATAGGCAGTGAGCGATAATCGGGTTACGAGGGAGGTCTCATTGTTAACTAGGGGGGGTCAGGTAAGTACTCACTTCAAGAATCCCGGCTACCGGGTAACCTTGAATTTTGGTAAACATCATGGACACTAATATTGCCATAGTATATATCTGTGTATTTATCTGTCTATCTACCTAATAAATATGCCTATCTTCTACCTACCAATCAGTCTATCTGTCTTTCTTCCAATCTATCTTCACTAAATCTAGCAGCCTATCTAACTACCTATAACAATTTATCTATCTCACTATCGATCTATATCTTCACAACTATCTTATCTTTCCAACTCCATCTATCAGGTAGTTCCCCTGTGGCCTAATTGGCTTGTGCGCTTGTCAACTGGCTTTGAGGGCGTGGGTTCAAATCTCACCCCGGAACTCACTTTAGTCCGAGCCCATGGGACATTAAATGGAGGCGGGTTGTATCCAGTGTTCTATGCTGGGGCAACTGAAAGACCCTGGGCATCCCTGAATTAATAAGGTATGTGCCAGACTCACAGTCTTCTCATCTCATCATCATATGCCTGCCTCGATATAGCCCACCAAGGTGCTGCTGAGGCGTAAAACACAAACAAACAAACAAACAAACCATCTATCAGGTTGGACAACAATAAATTAATTTATCTATCTGTAGATCTATATACCTGTCCATTTGTAAATCTATCTCTTATCTCCCTCTTTATAATTATCTTTCCATCATGTTCCGCGATTCATGTAGTTTGAAAAAAGTTTGATCTGCTTTTTTTTAAATGAATTATTTAATCCAGGTATTTACTTCATGCCAAACAGTAGCGAAAATGTCACAAAAAAAAAGACTTCAAATTCAACAGAACTGATTCAAGTGCGGACAATATGTACAATACTTGTATTATTGAAAGCTACATCAAGTCACACATAAGTCCATACTACTTTCAAAGAGCGAGCTAAAAATAGCTCTCTTATCACAACATTAAACTTTAATGTCTGCACAATCAACAATGGGCTGTTGACAATGATATTTCAGTGACTTCACAACTTATCACAAGTTCAGGTTAAAACTAGAAGGCAAATTGCAATTTGCATATCTGGACGCTGATAATTGACCTGAACATTGTAACATAATATTGGTCTGGTAGTCTGGTTGGCTGAATTATAATAGCAGTAGTCAGAAGTTATCAGGGCATAGTGGCCAATGGGCCTTAAGAGAGAGAAATAAATGTATTGCTACATAGCGATGCATGAAGTTTTTTGATTGTGTGTGATGGAGTTGTGTGTTTAACAACATGAAATAGTTTTGTTAAGCTGACAGAGGAGATACACACCCACAGCTCATCATTGCTTTGGACATCTTAGCTAAGGTAGATACAGCTCATCTTCATGAAGCAGACCCACTTTTATGATTTCAATAAAACCTGAGATGTTCGAGAAAGAAAGCAATAGCATAATTTAAACGAAGTCAAAGAGCCCTGAGGCTATTGCCCTACTTCATTGCACATTGGCCTAGAAAAATGGACCAAGGGCAGAGTAAATGTATTTACCTCTTTTCACACCTCTTTCAAATTACCCAACAATCTTGCTGTATGTGTATGTGTATATGCATATGCAGCTTACATTTACCATGACAGTTACCCTTGTAACTGTCATGCATTTACTAAAAGTACACTGTATTAAGTTTATAAACTTCAAATTAAAAGAAAAACTTTTATTTGATTATGTATACTACACTTTACTTTATTAAAACATATATGCATCATGGGAGAATTCTTTTTATTTTGTTTCTATACATTGTCAAACTAGATGGGAGCATATTTCCATATGCAAGACTAGCAGGGGGTCGATCAGCAGTTTGTTCAGCTCATCACTGACTGACATTACTGGCTGACATCATCGGCTGACATCACCGGCTGACATCATTGGCTGACTTCATCAGCTGACATCATCCTATAACCAGCTGACATCAGTGGCTGACATCAGTGGCTGACATCAGTGGCTGACATCAGTGGCTGACATCAGTGGCTCACATCACCGGCTGACATCAGTGGCTGACATAAACGGCTTACATCACCGGCTGACATCAGTGGCTGACATCACCGGCTGACATCGGTGGCTGACATCACCGGCTGACATCACTGGCTGACATCAGTGGCTGACATCAGTGGCTACCATCAGTGGCTGACATCACTGGCTGACATCAGTGGCTGACATCACCAGCTGACATCAGTGGCTGACATCAATGGCTGACCACCGGCTGACATCAGTGGCTGATATCACCAGCTGACATCACCAGCTGACATCAGTGGCTGACATCAGTGGCTGACATCACTGGCTGACATCACTGGCTGACATCACTGGCTGACATCACTGGCTGACATCACTGGTTGACATCACCGGCTGACATCACCAACTGACATCATCAGCTGACATCAGTGGCTGACATCAGTGGCTGACATCACTGGTTGACATCAGTGGCTGACATCACTGGTTGACATCAGTGGCTGACATCACCAGCTGACATCAGTGGCTGACATCAGTGGCTGCCATCAACGGTTGACATCAGTGGCTGACATCAGTGGCTGACATCACCAGCTGACATCAGTGGCTGACATCAGTGGCTGACATCACTGGCTGACATCACCGGCTGACATCACCAACTGACATCACCAGCTGACATCAGTGGCTGACATCAGTGGCTGACATCACTGGTTGACATCAGTGGCTGACATCACTGGTTGACATCAGTGGCTGACATCAGTGGCTGACATCAGTGGCTGCCATCACCAGTTGACATCAGTGGCTGACATCACTGGCTGACATCAGTGGCTGACATCACCAGCTGACATCAGTGGCTGACATCACTGGCTGACATCAGTGGCTGACATCAGTGGCTGACATCACTGGCTGACATCACCGGCTGACATCAGTGGCTGACATCAGTGGCTGACATCAGTGGCTGACATCACTGACTGACATCAGTGGCTGACATCAGTGGCTGACATCACTTGTTGACATCACCGGCTGACATCAGTGGCTGACATCACCGGCTGACATCACTGGTTGATATCACTGGTTGATATCCCGGCTGACATCGCAGACTAACATTGATTAACATCATTGACCATATCATAACTATCAATAGGGGAGCTCCAAAACACAGGAGAGAACTCCCAATAAGAAGAAGAAGAAAGTGTAGCTACCTTGTGTAAATAGACAGTACTACTACTGTGGTTGCCATGGAGATGGTAGACTCGGAACTGGACGACACCTAGTATCCCTAAAGACTAGCCCTGCTAGTCTAACAAATGGACCAGTGTAGTATGCTTCCTCAAAAAGCCTTTCTTTAGGTCAGAAGGAGGTGTGAATGAGGCCATGGTTGTAAAACAGTTCATCCTGTCTGAGCATAAGTCGGTCACAAGTTGGTCAATAGCTTTAGGGCTCTTTAACCCCCTTTTAAATTGTTTATGCATGCCAGTTTCAATCTAATGATCTAGTTGTTGAACACCGGCAAATCTATATAGCTCTCTCAACCGATAGCATTAGTGTGTATTTTGCATGCTAGGTGGCTACCGTGTGTTGATGACGGGTGTGCGCTGAAGCATATCAGATTCTGGTAGACTGGTCCCCCCTCCCTGGTGTGCCATAGGGACAGTATATCAGTTATAATTCTAGTACATTGTCCTATTTAGAATCCAGTCAATTTTCCATGATTGCAACACAGATTTCCAGCTATTCTCGGTGTTAAGGACCAATTCACCGGGTGATATCTGTAGATCTATCCACTATCTGTTTGCTATATCAGTCTGAGTCACTTGGATCACGTGTGTGCAACATAAAGTAAGTTTGATGGGTTTACTGTGTACATCACTATGTCTTATGTTCAGCCAACAGGGAACTGAAAAACACAAGGAAGTAGGCCGTTGTGAGACAGAATCTGGACGCCAGAGGCGTCCAGATAAATAGCTTAGGTCTTAAGGCTAGACATATTTAATTTTTAACTTCTCGTATATTCTCGAAATACTTTTACTAGGGTCAGTCGGTGACAAAATTAAAAAAGTCTGTCCTTACACTTAATCATTGACGTCATACAACTATACATTGTAGTAGAACTTTTTTAGAACAATCCTATCGTCCTCAGAACATTGCCGTAGCAATTAAAAGACCCACCAGAATGGAGAAAGTACGACGATAAGTAAACCCCACTCTTTTATCTTAATGTTTTTAAAAGTTAAATGGTGCTATAAATGAATCTATAAATAGACCTTTTAAGTCTCTTACTAATCTCGTGACGAAAGTGCGATTAAATTTGAGATTGAAATTGTTCTATAAATAGAACTAAATAGATAAAAGATTAAAAGTGGCTAAATTTAGAAAATTCAATTCGCCAAGTAGTTTTGAATGTGTGAATTTAGTTTCCAGCAAAGAATTTGTCTCGTATGATCGTATCAATGACCTTGTTTGTAATAATTCATTCAAACCATGTTTTAAACTTATGATTCATACAAACATACGTATAAATTATTTCCCTTCTTTGTTTGTTTGTTTGTTAATTTATAAATTTGTCTGCCAAAAATAAGTCCCATTTCTATCTACCCGGCCCCACATGTGACTAAATCTAAGCAGCCTAAGTCATAGAATTTTAAATTCAGTACATGAAATGTTCAAATGACATTTAGAAGTTAGAGGAGCACATATGCAGTACATGATTATTCAAATTGGTTCACTAGAAGTATAAAATCAGTACACAATTTGTATAGAAGCACAAAATCATTATAATGGAGTACATTTGCAGTGTGGGTCTACGTACTGCTTTTGTACTGATTTTGTACTTCCTCGCTGAGAAGCTGTACTGCTTTTATACTCTTTTTTCCTCTGGGGGCCATCTATCTATCTAACTATCTGTCGATCTATCGATCAATCCATCCATCTATTTATCTGTCTATCATCTATCTATCTATCTATCCATCCATTGACTTAATCGATTTAACAATCAATCAATCAATCAATCATCTATCTATCCATTTTACTTAATATATTTATCAAGCAATCAATCTATCTATTGATCAATCAATCAATCAATCAATCAATCACTCAATCAAACTATCAATCAATCAATCAATCAATCAATCAATCAATCAATCAATCTATCTATCTATCTATCTATCTATCTATCTATCTATCTATCTATCTATCAATCAATCAATCAATCAATCTATCTATCTATCTATCTATCTATCTATCTATCTATCTATCTATCTATCTATCTATCTATCTATCGATCTGAGGATTACTCCTGTAATTAATTTTAAACTGTCTCTCTTATTCATTTTCAGAAATCAAGTTTTAGATGTACATGTACCATAAAATCAACTTCACAGACAATTCACCAAATTTTAAAATAAATCTTATACTCACAATAGATTTGTGGTCCTTGTTTTCAAAATCAAATGTTGGAATAATATCCTTAAATTTGGTGAGAATTTCTGAATGTTTGGCCATGTCCGTTGCTAATATGCATCTGAAAAGAGGAATATTATGTCATTATTCAAATTAGCACAATTAGTATGGGACAAAAACACCTGGAAAAAGATCACTTAAATACTGCAGCAGTAATTCATAAGAGGTCATAGTGACATTTCTTGTGTAGTTTCAATACTCAATTTAAAATGTTCAAATTTAAGTCAAATTTTAATAGTACTTTTGCAGCAAGCTGATAGACCAAACTTTTTCGGAAAGGCACATTTTCTTTGTAGTTTTCTTAATATATTATTCATTATCCAGCCTATTCAGCATTCGGCAAAAAAACTAAGACTTAATTCATAATTCCTTCTCATTCATGACTTTACCACATTTAGCAAAAGACTTAATGCAATGGTAAAAAACTTCATTGACTATATCTTAATTCATTCATTCATCATTCACCATATTGAGCCTTGCATTTATCAGAAACACAGAAAATTGGCAAACTAGAATACTGCAGGGAACAACAAATGAACCCACTCTCCTTCCGACCCTTGTTTTGTTTAGACTTGACATGTGCTTATTACATATGGAAAATAGGAACAAGAATCCAAGGATTCAAAGCTAGGACAGCTAGTTCATTGAGTATGAAAAACAACTCACTTTATCATGCCTTCCCTGAACTTCTTGAACTGCTCGGCCGTTAACGTGTTTAAGAAATTCACTCGACCTAAAATCTCAAAAGCTTTGGCACAATGGTGGTTCTCCAGGGGGGATATGTCGTTGTAGCGGAGGGCCAGTTCTGTTCTGGCATTTATCTGAAAATAAATGAACGAGAATCAATATTTAGGTACTGACAATGCTTGATAGACTAAACAGGACAGATTAGGGACTGCACAGTGAAGAATTTTTTTATTGAACATTTTTTATAAATCCCCAGTTTTCAAGTCTGGAATAAGGGGCCAACCGGAAGATAATTGAGGGGGGCTATGCATTTTTCCCCAGGACGAACTTATTTTGCTCGCTTTTCTGTTGCAATTTTAACATTACAGTACCCCAGCTACGGGTGGAAACAAACTTTTTTGTTTGTTTGCTGAACAAACTTTTTTTCCAGTGTCAAGTGGGAAACAAACTTTTATTTTATTGAAAAGCAAACATCTATAGCCCACCCCCAAAGATAATCTGGTCGGCCCCTAACAATCTATACTTTCACGCCACTGTTGTACAAAGTAATTAGCGGAATGAGGCAGGCTGGAAGATCTTTATAAATACTTGAAGGGGGGGGGGGTACTCTCAAAAGATTTTTCTATATGTATACTAGGCTTGATAATCGGCAACCAAAAATAGTTGTAATTGGATAAAATTTGTCATCAAAATTAGAAATAGAGGGCAACTTTAGAAATTATTACAGATTTTTGGACCTAAATCTAAGAGTTTTGTGCTGAAAAAGGAAGCGTACTGAGCCAAGCATAGCTGTACAATTGAACATAGTGAAGCTTTCATCTTAAAGGGAGATAAATAGTGATTAAAGACCAAGCTACAGACTGTTCACTGCTTTTTCCAAGGTGTCAAATCACATTATCAAAAGTTCAAGTTCAAGATGAGAAATAGTTTTTGCCTTTTTTTCCTTACAGCGAAATTATTTTTTTTATGAAGACGCAAGAATGTAATGTGCCAAAAATGTGACAGAAAAAAATATCCACTTAATTACCTGATGTCGACTGTCTCAATATAAGATAACTCAAGAGTGAACACATTTCTTAACCTCCTCCGTACTGTGAAAGTTCAATTTCTTCAAATTATGTGTCCATCATGTTATCTTAAACTTATCTTTCCCACAAAAACGACTTCAATTTTTTTCATTTCAGTGACGTCATACTGGCTTATAGTAGGCCTATCTGTATCAAATCTCTACACAGTTATAATACGCGGTAAATTTGACGTTAATTTTTTTTTCCATTTCTGCATGTTTCGGCTCCAAATATTTTTGCTGTAAATGTTTGGATTTTGAAAATTTAAAAGCCTACAGATATCAGCACGACCCAGGGTGTTCAAATCAATCAACCTATTTGCCGTATCTCCAGCATTAAAACCGTAAGAAAGCAAAATCAGAACTCACCTGATAAGCATTGTTATACCCTGGATGGTCAAGATCGTGGCAAATGGCGGAAACAAGGAGTATTAAAATATCAAGATCATCTATCTTCTTCTGCACTTCTGTCAAGCATATCAACCCATACATCTGCAAGGAGAATTGAAGCAATTGTTATGAATAGACAGATGGATGATTTGGGGCTTTATGTCCAGTATTTATGTACCGGGTAGGCTAATTAGGACAGGAGGAGGCCACGGCAATGAGGCGAAGGATGATTGAACCAGCCATCCAACACAGGCCAAGGTGCTACTGCTGAGCTAGATTTTAGGCCTTTCATACAAGATGAAGCATCATCTAACTTGCGATGAATGAAACCAGGTTCAGAGGTTGGATGGACGGACGATTGGGGCTTCAAGTCCTGTATTTATACACTGGGGAGGCTAATTAGGACAGGAGGAGGACACAGCAATGAGGCCAAGGACGACTGAAACAGTCGTCCAACATAGGCCCAGGTGACCCGGCAAGAGCTGGATTCGAACCCTGGACCCAGCGATTGGCAGCCTAGCACACTACCACCAGACCACCCCTCCCCCTGGGTTCAGAGGTTGGAAGCCAAATATTTTTAGCAATACTGCAATTATAACACTTTCACGCATTATACGCACTGTGTATGTTGTGTGTAAGTTTATAAACGTTTCTTAGTATTTAATCTATTTAGAATAAAGATATATTGAATTTTATCTTGAATCTTATACTCGAGCTTATTATTAAAATGCCCCAGGCTTAACAGAAACACCCAGAACAGAGATCATTGAACATTCTGCGTTCTTGTACAATTGTCTGTCATCGCCATGACAACCCGTCACTTTGAGACGAGAGATTACGCAAGATTAAAGCTAGGAACCACAGCTGTCGGAGACTTTTGCAATTTGCGATTTCACAAAACCGTGATTCTGCTTCTATTCCACTTTTAATTCGGCTTTCAATGTTTCATTCCTGGAGAATTTAGACATTTCGAGGACAAAGAGCTTTTGCAACTAATGATGACGCAAAACTGGAACTTGCTGAGCCGACTTAACAACGTGTGGCATTGGAAAAGGAAAGAAGACGGATTATGAAAAGGCATCAAAAATTATTCTGATTTTTCCCCTTTTTTGTCCATCATCATTTCTTGTGCGTCTGTGCGTTTCAATGTCAATGTCTCGTTCATGAGAAAATGGAGACACGTGCAACTGCAACATGAAGATTTGTTATAAAGGAGAATGCCCGGAGAAATGGATGGATGGATGATTGGGCCTTTACGTCCTGTATTTATGCAGTTGGTAGGCTAATGAAGATACAAGGAGGACATGACAATGAGGCGAAGGATTGAAACAGCCATACGTGACCCGGCAAGAGCTGGACTCAAACCCTGGACCCAGCGATTGGCAGCCTAGCATGCTACCACTAGACCAACCCTCCGCCCCGAATTTACGATGTAAAATATTCCACTTACCATTTGTGAAACCATGAAGCAGTGTTTAAAGTTGTGGAAAGGCACGTTATTATATGAGAGGAATATTTCAAATAACCATTCGTGGAGTTTTGGCAACTGAAACAAATGAAAGGGCTCATTCAAAACGACAGTTGAATAATTTTTTTCTTTGCAGAAATGACACTTTCATATCTATCCTATATCATATTTCTGTGTTTTGGCCAGATTTTCATTTTCTATGAAAATTGTCATTTTTCATGGATCTTGCAAAAATCTTCATCTTTTCAACGAAGAGAAATCTAACATTATGTGTGAATTTTTTAATAACATTCTCCAGAATTATTTCACAAAATAATGCAATTGATTTTGAGGATATTTACACCAATTCTTTTTCTGATTTTGGATCTTAAATTCTCTTCATGGCAATCAGCAAAAGTATAGATCTAACAGACTCCATATCATGATACTCACAGATATGTTAAACTTTGATATGAGGTTGAGTTCTATAAACATTTGTCGTAATAAAACCATCATTTCTGAGTCGTCCCATTGCCAGTTGTCAAACGTTGGTTTTCTGAGGTAATCACGAACTTCGTCTGATACATGGATATTCCTGAAGATATAGATAGATCATGGATGATAGATACATGTATATATATTAGATAGATATTAACTTTAGGGATTGCCAAACATTTTCAAACAGTCATAAATTTTGATAGCAGGGTTATCAGGTATAGGCCATGCTGATTGTTGAGCAAATGAGCATCGTAATGGGGAGTATACGGATAAATGGATGATTGGGACTTTACATCCTGTATTTATGCAATGGAAGGCTAATTATGATAGGAGGAAAAAGCAATGAGGGGAGTATACGGTAGTCCCAAGATTTTTGTGTAAAACCAAAGCTAAAGAGTGAACATTTAGTTGTTAGAAAACAATGGACGGTTATTGGTTAACGGTTATACATCATTGGGAAAAGCCGGTAAATTTTTGTGGAAAGATGAGACTATTTCTCTGTGAAATGTGCACGTTGTGATTCATGATAGCTAATGAAGTGTCATTCAAACTTTCTAAATGGTTTGTCATAATTCTTTGATCATGAAAATTTATCAGTATAATGGTTCAAGAGAAAATTTCACAACAGCCAACTCTTTCCGCACGATAAATGGCTGTAACAAGCTTGTGTCAAATTTAACAGAAATTTAGTAGCCAGGAAAGTCTCACTGATATTGATAAGACAATACTCACGTCATTCTGAGGAACTTTTCGTTGATGCACAAACATTCCGCTCGGCTCTTTTTAGTGTTCTTTCGACACCAGAAGGGGGCACTACCAGTCTGCATGGCGGGATCTTTGAACAGCCCCAGCCAGCTTAGGTGCTCCACGCTCTGGAAATAAAAGAAACCGTAATATCATTATGATTTACAATTACAAGCATGGTAATTTTCGGGATGTTCCGATACCGATACCAGTATCGGTATTAGCGGTATCGGAGCCCAAAAGGCAGTATCGGTATCGGATCGGAGGCAGTGCTCCATATTTATACAATGGTATCGGTATCGGTAAGTATCGGCAACAAAAAGCAGTATCGGTGTCGGATCAGAAGTGAAAAAGTGGTATAGGTGCATCCCTAAAACTTTCTACCCAACTTGTTAAGTACGACAAAATTTCCCACGAACCGACATGATTCAAGCGACTACTTCCAAGTCAGAAACCTTGGCCTTTCTTCAGAAATTTCCAGAGGGAGATATTAAGAGATTTCCAGGCCAGCCTTGCCCAGCACAGACACTTGACACAAGGGGGGGCCAATTTAACATCTCATCAAAATGACGTCGCCCGGTTCGATGTTGCTTATAAAGATCTATGAATCAGTCTATCTATCTTATTAAATACCTATATCTCTTAATCTACCTTGTATCTATTTACGCGTATCCTCTCTCTCTATCGTGAAAAACGATTATTTTTACTTTTCACCCAAAAAGATAATTTTTGCATGAATTTATAATGATAGCTCTTAGCATTTGGTTGGTATGATATAACTATCCACTATTTCAAGTTCAGAAGAAAGGGGAGTGCACCAACCCTCACTTCAGTTAAAGAAAAAAGTCCAATTCTTCAATTCTATAAAAAACTTTTCAATCTCCTCGTCACCGAAAATACTGTTAATTGTTAATTGTAAGAAGGGAAATCCAAATATAGCTTCAATTCATTAAGATAGCTTTCCGCGCTAATTAATTTAATTGTGCAGACAATTGTTCGGGGAGGTTGAGCAGTTTTCTAAATTTAATCAACTTTTCATTAGCCATTATTTTTGGAAATTCTTTTTTTAGATATTTTTTTAGAAAACAAGGTTTCTTTCGTTTGTTCACATTTTCGAAAGGCAGCTGGGTGGCAGAGCGGTTAAGGTGCATGGCTGCTCCACTGCTTGCATGGGTTTGAACCCTCTCAGCCCCAGAGGTCTATGCATTTCAAAGCCATTCTTAATCAGTAATGACTTTTTAAAAATGTAATACTCAATTTATATTGTAATACCTCCGATGCAATTCCTGTTATAAAACCTTATTACAAACAGCGCATTAACCAATTTATGACGTCATTTAAAATGATAACAACTTTTCTTCAGCAGTCAGTACAAGGCACATGGTCTTAATGCTGATGTCCAACATTTGTGTCAATTGGTAAATGCACTTTACGGGTACTTTTGTCATGGGCGGATCCAGGGCCCCCTTTCATGAGACAATTACCATTTGGCAAATACTTCAGATCAACAGACTACAATGTTATAAACATTGCTGCCCCCCTATAAAAAGTCCTCGATCCACCCCCGTCTTTAACATATTGACAATTTTTATGTCAAATTAATGAAATTATACTCATTATAAATCATTGAAAGCAATGCGAAGTAACAAGTATGATAAATTACAGCCTCAACGACTTTTAATATTTGTTCAGGGTCAGAGTTTATCATAATATATCATTAATTGATGCAATTCAACTTTATTTTACATTTTTTTAAATCATGTTTTCTATTTGCATTCCTCTCACTGATAATACGTCAATTTAACATCCATATCATTTCTTCATATCAAATAATTACCTTCGGCTTAAAAAAAGGTTAAAAATTTAACTTTTCCAAAAATGATTGATGATTTTGCTTCCTATAAAATCAATAAAAATATGGACAATGCACAAAAAAAAGTTTGTTTTTTTTTCATTTTTCAAAGACGAATGACCAATTTAAGACATTTCTCGTACTTGATATCATACCACAACAGACTCAATGACTCGCTATAACTATAAAGAGACAATCTTTTAACTTTTGATTAGTCCATGGCAATTGGCAAGCTGTGCAATACACTTGTTTGAGGCCAGTATTAAACAAAGTTGGCTTTATCAAAATAATCATTCAAGTTCACAAAGTTGCAGAAAGTTAATGACATTTAACAGATTCAATATAGTTCAAGTGACATATCATTCGTAATCATTTTTTTATCTTATTAAGTCTACGCATAAACTACGCAATCCTCGTCTTCTTAACAGTATATTCATTCGTTTAAGTAATTTTTTATGAAACTTTTTGTATTTAGAGTAAAACACAAAAGTAGTTCATTATTCACATTTCACCTGACAGAAAATATATAACACATACTTCCACTGCTAGACTGTTCTTACGAACATATATCTCATGAATAGATGTCAGACTGACTGTCAGTGACAAATCACAATACCAGAGATAGTTGATCTTATGAAAGGAAGTTTCATAAAACTTCAACAAAGAGATGCAAAAAAATAAAAACATAAATAAAGTGAATAGCTCTCACCTCCAGTTTGATACGGAAGTCGTCGATCTGCCGTTTCAAGTCGTGAAAGGAGTCTGGAACCTCTCCGCCGTCGACTCTTATTATCCTTTCCAATCTCCGCAATCTGAGAACAAATCGAAAAACAATTTGTGAAAATAAATCTTGATCGACAGGTGCCGGAGAGTGGAATATCTGAGAAATAGGATAACTCACTCGAAGCTATCTGAGATACGTTGATAACGTCATAGAGACATGACGACAATGCAATGTATGATTATGTATCCTACATTAATGCGGCACAGGTAAAGACAAGATATCTTGTTACCGTATTTGTCTGATTAATCATAAATGGTAAATATATATTATATCCTAAGTGTAGATTATCAATCTCTGCATCCATTACATTGGTGAATTTTACCTTCGGAGATATAAAGTTTTTCTGACAAGATAATCTTGTTACCGTATCTGTCTGATTAATCATAAACGGCATAAAAGGTGAATGGATAGGAAAGGTCATGGACATGTATCTTAAAGGTAGATTATCAATCGGCGGATCTATTACATTGGTGAATTTTACCTTCGGAGATTTAGTTTTTCAGACAAAGAACTTCAAATCTCTGAAGGTAAATTCATCACCGAGACTGTATAGATAGACCATAATTGGTAAGTGCAGCCCTCTTAAGCCCAGTTCTTTGTGGTCAAGGTTTGGTAAGTATGGAAAGAGAGCAGGAGTCCTCAACACATAAAATATTAATCCCCATCTGAATGACCTTTCACTTGCAAGACATAGACATCGATACAAGAGGGGTTAGCGCAGTTGGTAATGCCCTGAGGTTCAGGGTTTGATTCCAGCTCCAGCCAGGTCACCTACGGAGAGCAACTCCAGCCATCCTAACACCTCATTGCTGTAGTCTCCTCCTATCCTAATTAGCACCCTAAAGAGCATAAATACAGGATGTAAAGCCCCAAACATCCATCCAACTCATCAGTTTCAACAGTTGATTGACGAAATCAAGAGAGGAAGAGGGCATGACATGTCACGTTTTACATTTTTTATAACTCCACGAGCGGGATCTTTCATTCGGCCACAATACACTACCTGAGATACTTTAAATGCATGTTCTTGCCACTAAAGCAACTTACAAAGCTTTGAACAGTTATAGAAAGAGAAGTACAACATAAATATTACCCCATACGTGGGATCTTTTACTTACCTGCTAACCTAACACAGACAGTGTTAAGACACAGATACAAAGTGTGCCAATCTTGTTTCATTCAAACGATATCCAGCTTGATATTTGCTTATAAAGAACCACCGATAAACTGACGCTTTTGCATTGCTCCTGTTGCCTCATATATATTTCTAGATATATCATTATGACGTGTGGGCAGGGGGTGTCGACATATTCCTATGAAATACATAAGGAGCACATAATATAATGGGTCGAGTCAGCGGAAAGCTGCAGCGCACCAATCATAGTGCTACCAATTAGGCCACACATAATTGATCTTTAGCTTCTCGGATCCTCTCAAGACACTTTTTCTAGGGTCGGTAGGACAAAAAAAAAAGCGAAAAAATAAAAAGAATAATTTTTTTTCCTGTCAGTAGAAAATCTATTTTGTTGGCGGTTCCGCGAAGCTAAGAATGAATTATGTGTGGCCTTAAGTCGGTGAATGACTGAATGAACAGCAGGACGCCTTATAAGCTATATCAGTAACTAGCCACTTCCAGTTGCTTTATGAAAATTGGGATTTCTAGAATACATTATGTAAAGTTAATGATTCCATTATGGCTGTTGCAACACCTTACACATTTTCTGTGCGTGTTTCTTCAACTTTTTTGTTAATCTTCTCAGAACCCTGTTTTCTCTAATTGGTTAATTCCGCAAAAAAAAGAGTGGTGTATAAATTTAAATATTTAGTTTGTTTGACCAGTACATTAAGCGAAGCTCTGAAAAAATAAAAAATGTTATATAAATGGTTAAAACGGGCCTAGATATAATTTTAAATTATGATTCTCATTAAATTGATTATTTTACTTAAATTGATTTTTAAAAAATCATTCAATTTTTTTATAAGAATCACAATCTTGCTTGTAATCGAGCAAATACTGCAGTACATCAATGGCCACTGAGCCATGTGATAATAATCATCATTTATCACATTATCAAGATATTTCACAGTCATTAGCCTTGACATAAGTGATAATCTTCGAGTCCCACTTTCTGACCATCTACTTCGACTCAAGGCGACCATTTCTGAGAAAATCTGATGAAAATTACTGAACAATTTCAAAGTTCTGATGAAATTTCAAAGAAAACTGACACTCCTGGGTTTCGAGTTCATCCGATGACTGTTTGTCACATTGAGTGATTGTTTCAAAACAAAATTAACTCATGCAACTGAAATGATGAAAAGTTCAGTCTGATCACTCCAGGAAATACTAACATGGATTTACCTTTTCACTTTTGATCCTTCACTGAAACTCTTCATGATACTGATACCATTGGTTATAGAGCAATCTCTCCGTGCTACTGTTCTTTTTGGGGCAATACCAGGGATCCTGGTGTTCGATCGCTGGATTCGAACCCAGGACCCCTTGACTGGACACACAGAGCACTACCAACTGCGCTAACTCCCCTTTTTCTTCCATAGAACACAAGTTTGAAAGAAGTGTGTTTTCTTACAATTAACAGTCATAGAAAACATATTGGCCATGTTTCTATGCAAGAAACGAGCAGTCCTTTGGCTTTCCAAAACTTGTTTTTCAACTTAATCATACCAATTCTATCTTATTCTATATTCCATTTTCAAGTGTCCTCTACAAACAAGTGACGCAGACTGAGATTTTATCTGCAAATATCTGGCGTACTTTATGCACCAACTGTGAATCTTGCTTTTCTCACTTGTGCAACAGACTAAGGAGGATACCATTTAATATCCGGGTTGGGAGTTGTTTTTAAATAAATAAATTCTTGCTCAATTTTGGCGAAATAAATATTCTCTTTGGGCAGTCTTGAAATAAATAATTTCTGAGAGGGGTATTTCTCCATAAGGCGTTTTGCTTGATTCAGAAATGAATATTCGAGTACTTCAGGCGTTTGAAATAAATAAAGACCGCCATCGTTACCATGAAATAAATTATTTCCCGGTGAAGGAAGAAAAATGAGATCCCCCCAAGAAATTAAATGGTCGCCCCCTAAACAGAGTGAGGTTTAACCTACCATCACAGATTTGAAATATATTTGAATATCTGAATTGCTTCTTAAAGCATCACAGTTTCTGGATGTTTTTACTTACAGTGGGGTGCGAAAGTTTGGGCACCCTTTGAGAGGGGTCATATTTTTTCAAATTTCATTCAAAGCAGTTGCAGAATCTTTCCAACGTGAATTGTGTGAGTGAAGGATACCAATGCACTCTATTTTACCCAGAAAGAACAATGGAAATATTAAAATGTAAAAAAATATGGGTATTTTTGTCGGATTTTACGTGTGCAAAAGTTTGGGCACCCCTACAGATTCTGATCTTAATTTTTCTATATCTCTACATTAAAGCAATATAAAAGCTCTAAAACGCTTTGGATGATAATGTAAGCATCCCAGTACTTCATTTTGTGTTAATTTTTTATTTTAATCCCCAACAGAATAACTCCAAACTTGGAGGATTTGAGGTACACGTGGTACGTCAGATTATTTAATAAAATTTCAATTATTTTGAGTCCAGGAGTAGAAAAAGTTGATTTACCACGTTTATTTTTCATCGCCTAAACATGACAGATTATTCTTTGATGAAATTTTGGAGCAGCTCAGAACTATATCCAACTAAAATACCTAAAACACAACAAAAGTTAAACTTTCTGGGCATCTATGTCAGAGTACCTTGGCCTTTCTTGTAAAAATGTTTGCGAAACCTGCTGTTTTTGAGTTGCGTTGTGTAGAAATGACAATTTTGCAATTATTACAGCTGTCATCCATAATTTTTGGCCTGCCAATTGTTGCCCTTGGGGAGTCAAACTTGTTTGTCACATTTTGGTGTATTGGAGCGATTCCATTTCAATGCATTTTTTTACACCCTTGTCTCAAATACCACATTGACTGATCCAGAATGCTTCCAAATAGCTAGATGGGTCCTTTGGCATGACTCAAACAGTCAGATTAAGCTATGTAATTGTGATATCTTGTATAGCTTGGCTTTTCATATCTGCATGCTGACGGTGGAATGATGCACCTGTTGACCACATTCAGTGTCACAACTGTGGGGGTCTCTGAGGTTGACATATAAGATTTGATTGTTACAAAATAGCAAAATTGAATAAATAGAAACAAAATTAACCACAAATTAAAAATTTTTCAGCAAAAATAGTCCCTGGCTGGCAAAACAAAGTTTAACTGCACATTAATATTTTTAATTTTGCTGAATATTAACCTAAATAAATAATGGAAATCTTAAATATTTTTGGTTATTTTAGATAAAATGTTAAATTTAGGTAAAGGAGAGGCTAACCAGGTCTCCTGGCCCAGAAATCTTCAAAACTTTCAGTATAACTGGACATGTGCAATTGATGCCATAGTTACCACAAAGATGCAACGGTCAGAGTCACTCTGTTGGGCAGAACAATAAAATATGCACAAGAAATGAAGTTCTGGGTTGCTTACATTATTATCTAATCAGTTTTAGAGCTTTTATATTGCTTTAATGTAGATTTATAGAAAAATTAAGATCAGAATCTGTAGGGGTGCCCAAACTTTTGCACACGTAAAATCCGACAAAAATACCCATATTTTTTTACGTTTTAATATTTTCCATTGATCTTTCAGGGTAAAATTGAGTGCATGGGTATCCTTCACTCACACAATTCACGTTGGAAAGATTCTGCAAATGTTTTGTCTGAAATTTGAAAAAATGTGGCCCCTCTCCAAGGGTGCCCAAACTTTCGCACCCCACTGTATATTGCGAGTCTGCGGCATATATAACAAAATTTTTCAGACATTAGTATTTTTGAGACATCCATACTTTAGCAACGCACACCCGCTTAAAATATAAAAATACAGCATATTTATTAAATTTCTGAAAACAAAAAAAATTTGTTGTAGAAACATCTATTATTTATATCTTCTTTAAAAACCTAAATCTCTGTCAATAACCGTTTAAAAAAAATGTTTTCAACCAAATCTCTTACATAAATTTCCTTTATAAACTAAATACAAATGTCAATTTGTGAGGCTGTGAGGCACATCGTGGGAGTACTATACAGTCCACAATGTGTTTATAAAAATAAGTTGCAGGTCAATTTTTTTTATTACAAAGGACTGAAAATTTTGTACGTGGGTTTGCTGTGATCACGACTTGGTGAATTCAGCGAGGAATACTGCCGGACAGGAAGCAATACATTCATTGATAAGATAAATGTACGTCAATCTACTATAATTATCCTACGCCTGACACTTAATTCAATACATCAGTGAATCATGATCACAACAACTAATGGAACGATGCTACACATAAAAAAATGTAGGTATCATGCATTTGTGACTCTTGTGCTCTCTTCGCATATTAGAAAACAAAAGTAGACAAAAATAGTTCAGCAAATAGTGGAATCAGAGATAAACCCCAAATTTCCCATCAAGACATCCTTGAGCCCTCACTGGAGCATTATCTAATTTATCTTGCAGAATAAATATTGACAAATAACACTCGATCGGTACTTTCCGATTTACGATAATTTTATCGTAAATTATTATCGGAAACTATTGTAATCAATCATAATTTTATGATAGGACAAAGCTCGTTACACTACTACCAGGACTACATATACGTCATTATGTCGTCATAAGACTCACAATTGATTTTAAAATTTAATGTGCTGAAAAGTTCATTTAAATTTGCGTAGTACTAGAATGTATTGAGCATGTACACAGCGTAGTTCCCTTTTCATGCCTTTAAAGATATTATTTTATATTTTAATTTTATACCCTTGTCACAATGTCAGAATGAAACAGCTAGCCACATAAGGCCACACATAATTGATTCTTTTTTACACGATTACAAAATTTATATAGTTGTCAAGTAAATTCCAAAAGGAATGGGGAGGAATCATGACTTTCAGCAAGTTTAGCAGTAACATGCATCACAGCTTGATGTCAGATGGATCATAACTTGGATGAGACTACAACTGCTAACTTGGCGGCCTCTTGTATTGGGTCTATGCTGAGCAAGTGAAAGATCCCTCACATGGGGTAAATGTGTTACAAGTTGATGACACCTGCTCTCTCTTCCATATCATCAATCAACCTTCATGAGCGCTGAAAACGAGTCTAGAGGGCTGCAGTTACCATATCTATCTAGATATAGTAGCAATCTAACTACTTGATTGTATGAGCTCATACAAATTATGAAATCATCAAACATTGGATACTTCTGTGTCTGTAACACCAAATATATTCAGTGAATCATGATCACAACAACTTACGGAACGATGCTCTACATAAAAAAATTTAGGTATCATGCATTCGTGACTCTTCTACTCTTTTCGCTTATTATAGAAAACAAAAGTAGACAAAAATAGTTCAGCAAATTGTGAAATCTCTTCGTATATTAGAAAACAAAGGTAGACAAAAATAGTTCGGCAAATAGAGAAATCAGAGATAAACCCCAAATTTCCCATCAAGACATCCTTGAGCCCTCGCTGGAGCATTATCTAATTTATCTTGCAGAATAAATATTGACAAATAAACACTCGATCGGTACTTTCCGATTTATGATAATTTTATCGTAAATTATTATCGGAAACTATTGTAATCAATCAAAATTTTATGATGGGACAAAGCTCGCTACACTACTACCAGGACTACATATACGTCATTATGTCGTCATAAGACTCAAAATTGATTTTAAAATTTAATGTGCTGAAAAGTTCATTTAAATTTGCGTAGTACTAGAACGTTTTGAGAATGTACACAGCATGGTTCCCTTTTCATGCCTTTAAAGATATTATTTTATATTTTAATTTTATACCCTTGTCACAATGTCAGAATGAAACAGCTAGCCACATAAGGCCACACATAATTGATTCTTTTTTACACGATTACAAAATTTATATAGTTGTCAAGTAAATTCCAAAAGGAATGGGGAGGAATCATGACTTTCAGCAAGTTTAGCAGTAACATGCATCACAGCTTGATGTCAGATGGATCATAACTTGGATGAGACTACAACTGCTAACTTGGCGGCCTCTTGTATTGGGTCTATGCTGAGCAAGTGAAAGATCCCTCACTTGGGGTAAATGTGTTACAAGTTGATGACACCTGCTCTCTCTTCCATATCATCAATCAACCTTCATGAGCGCTGAAAACGAGTCTAGAGGGCTGCAGTTACCATATCTATCTAGATATAGTAGCAATCTAACTACTTGATTGTATGAGCTCATACAAATTATGAAATCATCAAACATTGGATACTTCTGTGTCTGTAACACCAAATATATTCAGTGAATCATGATCACAACAACTAATGGAACGATGCTCCAGGTAAAAAAATTTAGGTATCATGCATTCGTGACTCTTCTACTCTTTTCGCTTATTATAGAAAACAAAAGTAGACAAAAATAGTTCAGCAAATTGTGAAATCTCTTCGTATATTAGAAAACAAAGGTAGACAAAAATAGTTCGGCAAATAGAGAAATCAGAGATAAACCCCAAATTTCCCATCAAGACATCCTTGAGCCCTCGCTGGAGCATTATCTAATTTATCTTGCAGAATAAATATTGACAAATAAACACTCGATCGGTACTTTCCAATTTATGATAATTTTATCGTAAATTATTATCGGAAACTATTGTAATCAATCAAAATTTTATGATGGGACAAAGCTCGCTACACTACTACCAGGACTACATATACGTCATTATGTCGTCATAAGACTCAAAATTGATTTTAAAATTTAATGTGCTGAAAAGTTCATTTAAATTTGCGTAGTACTAGAACGTTTTGAGCATGTACACCAAGTGGTTCCCTTTTCATGCCTTTAAAGATATTATTTTATACCCTTGTCACAATGTCAGAATGAAACAGCTAGCCACATAAGGCCACACATAATTGATCTTTAGCTTCTCGGATCCTCTCAAGGCACTTTTTCTAGGGTCGGTTGGTAGGACAAAAAACTTTTTTTTTTTCAATTTTTTTTTCCATCGGCAGGAAATCTATTGTGTCGGCGGGTCCGCGAAGCTAAGAATCAATTATGTGTGGCCTAAGAATTGCCAATGTGGCAAGGAATGAATTCCGTATAAAACATTTTTTACACAATTACAAAATTTATATAGTTGTCAAGTAAATTCCAAAAGGAATGGGGAGGAATGACTTTCAGCAAGTTTAGCAGTAACATGCATCACAGCTTGATGTCAGATGGATCATAACTTGGATGAGACTACAACTACTAACTTGGCGGCCTCTTGTATCGGCGTCTGTAATGAGCAAGTGAAAGATCCCTCACATCGGGTAAATGTGTTACAAGTTGATGACACCTGCTCTCTCTTCCATCTCATGAGCGCTGAAAACGAGGCTTAGAGGGCTGCACTTACCATATCTATCTAGATATACCAATCTAACTACTTGATTGTATGAGCTCATACAAATTATGAAATCATCAAACATAAAGTACTTATGTGTATATGTAACACTAAATATATTCCTTAACGATTTAAAGAACAATTAAATTGGAGTACACTCACCTTTCATCAATACTGGATATGTCTACTCCTAATTCTGAAGCCTTCATCGAACCTGGAACGAAAGAAGAAAACATCGTAAATAATTTGTGTCCTTTGTTATACGAGTGGCAAATTGCCATGAAAAATCCAAATCCAAATACGTTGAAATACCCAACAGACCCCCAAGATCTTTCATGAGAAGATTTTGGAACAAAAGGTCAACCACGAACAGAGGCTCTGTCGGAGAGTACAAAACAATAAATTATTTGTGAGCCAATTGTTAGTTTCTCGGATCTGCTTCCCCAGTTCCCAGATCTCATGTTGATCACTTAGGCCAGACAAAATTAATTTTTAGCTTCTCAGATCTTCTTGAGGCATATTTTCTAGCGTCAGTGGGTAGGACGTAAAAAAGCTGTTATCTCAAATTTTTATTATGTCAATTTCATAAAATTTGTTTGTATAAGTTACATTTTTTTCGTAGGTACAAAATCTGTGGGCTGGTCGATCGGAGTTATTCCGAGAAGCTAGAACTTAAGTATGTCTGGCCTTATACTTGATTAAGGATGTTTGCAGGAGTAGGTGTTTATTGTTTAGGCTAATATGGTTTATTTGGAAAACAAAAACATCAAGATTAATGAACATGTGAGGAATTGATGATCGTCGTGTTTTTTATGATGTTTGTGATGTTCACGGAAGTCACAAATAGGCTGGCAATGGTCGCGTGTGTGTTTAATGTTTACGGAAGTCCCATGCGTTAGTAATAGAAATAGGATCGTAACCAAAGTGGGTGGGACTAAAGGTGCAACTAGATTCAACGTGACAAAGGATCTAATGAAAGGATTTAGTGAGAAGTCCTTCGTTTGCAAATTGCAAGTAACGCAGGGTGGGTGCAAGCAGAATGAGCATGTGCAGGGCAGTTGATGGAAAAGTATGCGGCCGGATATTGAAATTTACCGGATATCCGGTATCCGGCAGTAAAAGCCTATCAGAGGCAGATATCCCAGAATTCTCGATGCCCTAAAATTAGCAAAAAAATTATTGTCTCTGAAACTGCTATTTTTTTCTTTCAGAGAGTATATTATCCGGTTCCTTACTATCGGGTTCCTAGGCCTATTAGTCCGGGCAACTGGTGGAATGACCCACCACAAATTGCAATAGTTTTGTGTCATATACCATTTGAAAGCTTACCTCTTCCTCTATAACATATCAAAAGTTTACCAAAATATATTTAGTGGAAGACCCTTTTTCAGATGTGGGAACATTTTCAGGCAGTGCGGCAGGAGTCGTCGGGGTAAAATGACAAAGAGTACTTAATAAATTTCAAATATGCAATGAAAACGATCCACATTCCATTTAAAAGTAAAGATCTATTTTCAAATATGTACTACATGTATGATATATTGAGTGATCTGTTATGTTATTTAGAATAAATAAAACAATAAATATCATGCAGCACTGCCGTCACTGCCGCAATCGCGGAAAATATTCACTTTCTTCAGGATGTGATAAACCTTTTCTTCTGAAATTCACACATTGCAGTCAAATGCCTTGTGGGGTCAGGTCATATCTTTGAACAATCCCTTTTTGGTGGGGATGGGAGGTATAGTAGATCACTTCTTTGTGAAGAAGTATCTCATTTCTATCACTTCCGTCGACAAGCAGCACAACCGCACTTGACAAGCTCAAGCAATAGAAATATAAAGAACTGAGTGAAGATGCACAGCAGATGCACAGAATGAAGACAGGGACAATTGTGTTTTGCTAGTAACCATAGGCCCTTGAGGAACAGTTTTTAAAATTGACATAAAAAAGGTGTGGATCCTGAAGGCATGTGAGAAAAAAGACAAATACGTAAATCCAAAGAACATTCTCACTTATTTGATGGGATGAGGAGGTCCATTACGCACTATGTTTGGTCAGGGGCTATACATCTACATTTAACTGTAAAGATAACTGTTTTGTTCATACACTATAGTTGTCCTGATCTGTATGCATTTTTTCATGGAAGGGGGTCTAGATCCTGCCCCTCTTCTTTGAAAAATTATTATACTTTCGCATACGAAAAAGGTTTGCAGTTAAAATCACAGGCCAGAATTTGTGCTTTCATTGTGCTTGACCCCTCCCTTTCAAAGCTCCTGCGTCTGACCCTGATGATGCCTGTTCTTGATGATGGTCAGAGAGTTTAATGAAATTGACTTGGTTTTGAAGAGATATTATTTGTGGCATGTGAATTTCATCCTGCGGGATGGTCAATGTAATAAGACAAAGGCTCTCTATATAGAGATCTCTTGCTGCAGATCTGTGCATATTAATATTTGCATTGTGAACTTGTACAGAGGATGCCAGATCCATAAAATCTGTAATCAAGCCCAGGAACCAGGAGAATGCAGACCCATAAATTGTCTGAAAGTTGGCTGATCTACAAAATGTAAATGGTGCTTGATGGCACTAGTGTAGATCCTTCATTATACAAATTGTGAGCTACAGACATACAGCTAGGTAACTCCTAATGTAGTTGAGGCCGGGGGCGAGGCATGAGCCCCCAAGACCAAGGCAGAGGCCATCAAAATGTCGAGGCCGCCAACACCTGCCCAAAGACAGCTGAGACCGAGGCAAGGCCAAGGATTGGGCATCCGAGACCAAGGCCGAGGTCATCAAGGCCCTGAGACCTCCAACACTGACTCCTATGCAATATTAGAAGTTAATGACAAAGAATTTGTGATCACATTTAACAGGAATTACAGGGTGGCTTCAGCACTTCTTCAACAACATCAACAAAGGTTATTGAGACCGAGGCAAGGCCAAGGATTGGGCATCTGAGACAAAGACTGAGGCCATCAAAATATGGCCCTGAGTCCTCCAACACTGACTCCTTTGCAATATTGGAGGTTATGGCAAAGAATTTGTGATCACATCCAACAGGATGGCTTCAGCACTTCTTCAAAAACACCAGCAAAGGTTGCTAAAGAAGCCAGAGTCCCACTGTATCTGCTGTGCTTACCAAATTCTCTGTCAGTTTTGGTCTTGCAAATTATGGAAATAATGATGTAATTTACAAAGATTTTGGCTTGCATTGAACAGACTTCTCAAAAAATAAGCTTGGGGGGAGGGGGCAAATGCAAAATCTATTACAGTCAAAGAAGTCAGCCGACCCACTGTATTGTCATAGCTTTTTATGCTTCTACAGAGAGGTAAAAATGTTTGAATGGAAGGAGTGCTTCTATTAGGACAAAATGGAAAGACAAAATGTTGCACTTTTTACAATATGCTTGGCAGATTGAAGCATAACAGTCAAGATATACAGGCTACAGTAGCCTTCCTGTGTTGCGAGCGGAGGGGGAAGGCTACAATATTTCACTAGAGCTGCTGTATTTCAAGTCCGCGAATGCAAGCAAGTCTGAAGCAGCCCAACGCAGTTTTGCAGTTTTGCTAAGCGTGTACCTGATAGACACCCAATTTGACTGGAATTTTGTTAGTCTGCAGCCATGCTTGATCGTCTGCCTGTTGTCAGTCAGCAAGATATACATATATGTGAGTCAGATAAGCAGTTTTCAACTACCTCGCAGTCCTCTCAGAGTGTCCTTAAGAATGATCATCTGAAAATTTAGCTGATGGTTTTAACTGTCTCAGAAAAAGTTCAGTGTCGAAAGTATGGATGTGTGCTTCTACACAAGATTTCCAGGACAAAGAGTGAATAGAGAGGGCATGTCTCAGTTATTGACAAAGGCAAGAGTACATAGATCTATCTGACTATTTTAATGAATATTTTTCTGCCAAGGACAACACACACGGGAGACAAATGGAGGGTATGCGCATCATCATGTTCAGGTTAATTTCAATTAATCAATGGTGATCAACCTATTGAAACTAAGAAAGGAGGATTCCTCTTCAACTCTTCAACAAATGCAAGAAAGGAATATTTGTTCATGCACATTTCTTAGTAATAAAGTGAGAAAATGCGAAAAGGCAGAACATGACAGATGGCTGCAAACCAACTCCGGGAAAGATAGATTCATTGTGCTAGGTGAAGTGCCGGACAGCCCTTTCTTTGTTATGACACCTTTTCTCAGATATGTCTAATTAGAAAAAGAAAAACAATGCAAAAGTGGTAATTGATCAGAATTCAAAGAGGTAGCTAACAGATTCATGAAACCAGACAGAAAGACAGCATAAATCCTAGCTTTCGTCTTGCATTATCCATAGAAATGAGAATCATAATCTTAATGGACAACAGTGTCATAAGTTCTTGAAGAAAACGAGGAGCTGACTACAATCTCTGCCTTCATACAAACAGTTTCTGAAATATCAGAGCCACTAATTTTTGTGTAAATTTAGCAGCAAATTCAGGTTCAGCCAAGAGAAGAGGAAAATATTATTCGTGAGGAACGAAAATGGAAGAAGGCATGACAAGCAGGGAATTATTCCTTTGACAACTAATATTGCATCCATTCTCATGCCCTCCTTAGAAGTAAACAGTCTGCAATTGTTATAATTATATGTATCACCAGCAGAAAAATGAGTCTTAATAATGTGGGGAAAAGGATACTTATCTGTTGAAATGCATCAATACTCAAGATTGCGGTTTGGAATCTTGCACTAAAGGCTTGCCACCGTCACTTGATTAGCAAACAAGTCTGCTTCTGTATTTATGAATTTCTATAGATGTAAGTATGTCCACTTGGTGTGAACAAAAGACATGTTCTTCAAAGTTATCTCTTCTGCATCTTTAACAATTTAATCTTTCTCAGGCTTCTAGCACAAAACAAAATTTGATGTGACCTCGTTAGAAGAAAATATGACTAATTAGGGTAATATTTCCTAATTATGCCCACTTTTTTTACATTTCTGTATCGTTTAGTGTTTCTGATGCTGTTGGGTTTTAAGAACTTTAGTTATAGTGGAGTTTCATCAAACATTAGGTCATTTAACACCAGTGATGTGCTCCGTTTTATCTGAAGTTACATGCTCACGGAGCTTAACGAAGATACCTCCAGAAAAGTGCCTTCCACTAATTATTTTTTGGTAAACTTTTGATATGTTATCCCTGGGTGGTCTAGGATTCATAAAATATATGGTTAAAAACTATTGCAATTTGTGGTGGGTTGCCCCCCATATGACCACCAGTTGCCCGGACTATATCCAGTATCGAACAGACAATGCTGCCAAATTACCCGGTATCTGACTATCCGGCCATTTTCACAATCCAGTCCAACGGATAAACAATGAGCAGCACTAGAGTGTTAGAAAAGAGTAAATTTACCATGTGTTAATAAATAGCTCATATTTAGATGGGAAAATCTAATTTCATACCAAAGAAAACTTGATTTAAATGTAAATTTCATATAATTCCATTTGGGCTCCTATTAACGTGAAAATAACCAAATGCCAAAACAATAGAGTACGCAGTCTGGCAGGCAAAATAAACATGATAAATTTATGCAAGCACAGACAGAAATTATTTCTATATTCGGAAATAGGAAAGATATAAATTTCTTTGATGTAGAATAACTGTAACACCACATCACATGATATTACACCTTCTGAAATCTCACCGATCATCAAAAATAACAGAGTAAATCGCTTGTGTCTCGTTTTTTACACATTTCCTTTGATTTGTTTTCAAAGGTTTCTTTTAGTAGGACAAAAAAGACCCACAAACGACATTTTCACAAGGTGCCAGTCAGCATACATGTGCTATGTGTTACCTCAGAGGCCTTATTAATGTTCTCTTTGAAATGTGTTGCCATGGCAACGACCAAGCTCATAGGATTTTGCCTCATTTGGCGGAATCACCTCCTTCCAATATTCTCGCTTCCTAGATTCTATGATTCCGCGGAGTGCGACTCTTACAGGATTCTAGGGGGACGTGTTCATGACAGCAATGAAGAAACGTATGTGGGGAATTATTGCACATCGTAAAAACACCATACAATTTTTTCTGTCACATGGTGTATCAGGAAACTGTCTTAATTCTGAAGGAAATCTAATTTGTGAAGCACTACGAAGACTCTCATTGCAGGGATGCACACCAGGGGCGTGGGATGGGGGATGCACTAGATTAGAAATGAAACGATTCTCCGGTTATCAAAAGGAACAGTCTGTATGTTTGGAATTATTGCACTGTAAAATTGTGTAAATGCAACACACAATATTTTTTGTGACATACACTTTGAATATTGCTGGGGTACGTTTGGGTCGTTGCAACTCTTCCAGCAGTTTAATGTGTCAAAAATCTGGCTCTCTGATTGGTCAGATTACAGGAAGTCGGCCATTTCATTGTGTTGGCGACAACGGTCACAATTTTAACTTATACCAAAAATTTGGAAAAAAATTTAGAAAAATTTAGATGTCTGTCAAATTGTGACATTTGTCGGCACCTTATCATCGTCCTTATATTCACAGTGACGTATCAGGAAAAGGTCTTAATTCTGAAGGCAATGTGATATGGGATACTCAAGCACAGGGATGGGGGCCGATGAGACTTTTATTAATATTTTTATAAGCTCATTTATATAAGTGCAAGTTGTGTTATGTCGAGGCCTATGGGTTGTGTGTGTGTTGCCATAACCAGACAGACTCCCCATAAAATTTTCTAGATAAGGTCTGTACATGACAACTTTTATATTAATATGGAATTCTGGGCTCACAAGGGTTGACTGATGAGATGGGAGAGAGACCGGGAGTCCTCAACAAGTTACAAATTTCCCAATGTGCGGGATCTTTCACTTGCGTATAAGCACAAACACTTATACAGGAGGCCACCAATGTCTCAACATATTTGATCGAAAGGACACACAGCTGGGATTTTGTTCTTAAAGGCACATTGAAAATCTTTCGGGCTTCCCACTGGAGTTCGAACCCGTGCAGGCACAGACGTTCAGAGGAGTAGGCCTGAACCATAATCACTCTGTCAAATACGAGTGGCAAGCGGAAACTCGCCTCTGAACGGCTGGGTCTTTACATCCTGAATTTATGCACTTTGTCAGGCTACTTGGGAAAGGAGGAGGACACTGTAATGAGGCGAAGGATGATTGAAACTGTCGTCCAACCAAAATTGTAGAAAGCAATCCTAGTCAACTGATCTGAAAGGGCTGCTCTCATATCTATCTGCCACAATGAATACATAGAAACAGTGCAGTACAACTTCTTACAGATATCCTACCAATTTCAACACTCAAATCCAGGTATATTTCCTGATTACTTATTAGTTTTCTTTGGAATTCAGTCTGCAACAAATTTGTTGCCATAGCAACCAACCGTAATCGATTTAGGTTATTAGAGAAGAAATGGAATCTTAATGAAGTCAGTAACTCAGTTGCCAAGAAAGACAAATTCATTCTTATGAGTTAATCAAGACAAAAACATAATACATCTGTACGTGGGTGGATGGATGGATGATTGGGGCTTTACGTCCTGTATTTATGCTCTAGGTAGCCTAATTAGGACAGGAGGAGGACTCGGCCATGAGGTGAAGGATGATTGAAACAGCAGTCCAATATACATTGTAGGCCCTGGTGACCCGCCAAGAGCTGGATTCGAACCCTGGAACCAGCGATTGGCAGCCTAGCACGCTACAACTAGACCAACCCTCCTCCCCCTTCAAGCTGATATAAAAATCTTTCTTTCAGAAACCATTAAAAAGCGTCATCCTCTATTAATAGACCACGATATAGATCCACACGAACAATACAACCTTGGTAGGCTAATGAGAAACGCTATTAAAATCTGTTCCATCGTAACCTTGAAATTATCCGCCTCGTTCTTAGAATACTACTGGCCTTGTCTTATACAGCAGCTGTAATTAGGCAAAAACCTACAAAATCTTCAAAATATTTCATCAGATGATAGAAAATTCAAAATGACCTACTCACTTCACCCACATGAAATCTACACAAAATCCCATCTTTTGGTTCTCAGATATTCGGCAAAAAGCTACAAAATCCTCGATAGATGATCGAACATTCAAAATGACCCACTTACCCCACCCACAAGAAATCTACACAAAATGCCATCTTTTTGGTTCTCCGATATATATCACAGTATCATCACACCCACCCATTGGTTCTCTGAGACTTGTTACATTGGTCTTTGCCTCCTATCACACCCACAACACTGGCACAAGTCATCTACTCTGTAAGATACCTGATATGAAACCTCCTAAAAGCTACACTCTTAATGATATCTGTATGAAAAAGTGGCTTCAGTAAAAAAACGCCGAAGAGAGAAGGAAGTGAAAAACAACTCAGGATGAGACAGATAGATAGAAGATTATGATAAAACTTAATGGGAGTGTGGTTCACAGCAATGAACCTCATGAATGTCAGGTCGCGGAAGAATACAACACGAGTCCGAAGGACGAGTGTTTATTCTGCAGCAGACCTGACATTCATGAGGTTCATTGCTGTGAACCACACTCCCATTAAGTTTTATTTATATCCCACAATAAAAATAAACCTCCAGTAAAAAAATAGAGTGATTTCATATGGCACTATTTTGTTTGAATGGCGCCAAAAATATCCCTAGCAACCACACGGACCAATCAGAGCCTCAAAACATTGTGACGTCATCACTTTACTGTCCATTGTTTACATAGCAACGTCAGGACTTCTTTCATGCGGTTCACAACGATGAACCACATGGTTTGAATCACATGGTTTTTTGCCAGAACTACACAGCCTATTGTGGGATATATCTATAGATAGATGCAGAGCTTCTGATGGACAGTTTATTGGGGCTTTAAGTTCTGTACTTATGCACAGGGTAGGCTAATTAGGACAAGAGGACGACACAGCAATGAGGCAAAGGATGATTGAAACAGCAGTCCAACATAAGCCCAGATGACCCGGCAAGAGCTGGATTCGAACCCTGGACCCAGCGATTGGCAGCCCAGCATGCTACCAGACCAACCCTCCACCTTGCAAGGCTTCGGAGTCGGTAGCAAGCGGCTCTGACTGTGACTCCTTCGGTCTCCTGATTCCTGACTCCCGACTACTCTTATTGGCATTATATCATGCAGATATCACACCGTTAGCAGAAAAAAATTATTCATCAACATAACTATTTTTCCACATTACTTTGTGCAGGACATAAATCTAACATTGAATTCATGTTCTCAAAACCACTGTTTCCTCTAAATTTGCTAAAATATGACAGCAAAAAAACTTGCCAAATGACTTCCGGCACTTGTATATAGCATTTTATATAGCATTTACGTAAAACCCCATAGTTTCTTCTAAATTAGCCAAAATACGACAGCAAACAATTCGCTGAGTAACTCGACACTTCATATATAGCATTTTACATAGCATTTACGTAACACTGATGTTGTACGCTTGGGACTCAATTATTCCTTAGAACCGAAGTAAATCTCCGAGATACATAAGACTGTAGAAACCTAATCTTCTTGTGTGTTTCGAAACGAAAGACATCAAGCTTCTTACAAAGCAACCTAGGAGTTCGGTTTATACAGTTTATACAGGAATGTTTATAAATAAATAAGATTGGCAAGATACAGGAAGGAAGATACAGAGGTTTTTGAAATCCTTCAGCATGTTTGATGTAAAATGTAAATATTGAAGCAGAATAGGCCTGACATAATTGATCTTTAGCTTCTTGAATTTTCTCGAGGCCCTCTTTGAATTTTCCAAGGTCAGTCGGTAGGACAAAAAAAGCTGTTTGTAATTTCAATTTTTTATTTATATGATGTCAATTGAATAAAAATCGTGAAATAAATAATTTCCCATCGAGCAAAACTCCCAAGCCCCCCCCCTATAAAAATCTAATGGTCACCCCCTAAAGCAATTTGGTTTAATAAGTACAGAACATGATAGTTATAATCCTGTTAGTGTACCGAGACTTAAGACGCTCAAGGTCTACGAGAAAAGGACGTAGGAGATACTTAGGGGATCTCCTGATAAAGCTGATTGGCTTATGATCACAGGTATAGAGTCCTAAAGACTGTCTTTAATCCTCTTTATCCAGAGAATTAGGGCTTCTAAGGAGTTTAGAGAAAGTTAATCACGCCTATTAGGCATTCTATAGGTTACGAAAGAAAAGATTATAGGTTTGAATAGCTGGCTGAGTAAGTAGGGCCTACTCAGCTAAGCACTCTACAGGTTTTAATCAAAAGACTTTGGTCAAAATAGGCCTAGTAGGAGTCAAAGAGAGTGAATGAGTATCATGGTATCAATACAATAAGGAGAGGAAATGAATGTAAATGATATTACCAATAAAGCAACTTGTTGATTTAATATAATATATGTCAAAGAATGAAGAACAACTAAACAGTGTTTCATTTAAATGGCCAAGTTCAATAGAGATAGTTAAAGGACAGTTGGTGAAGGATTTGTCTTCAAGTATGATATGCATGGTCAACTCTTTTGGAAATAGGATGGATGATTGGGGCTCTATGTCCTGTATTCATGCACTTGGTAGGCTAATTATGACAGGACTGGAGGACACAGGACTGAGGTGAAGGACGATTGAAGCTACTGTCCAAAATAGGCCCAGGTGACCCGGCAAGAGCCAGATTAGAACCCAAGACTCAGTGCTGTTATTGCCATTACCGGGACATACATTTAACATGGAATTTAAAGGTACACAAAAGCGGTTTACTTGCTTTCAAGAGCAACTCTTCATATGCGCTTAACAGAACTTCAAATTAGGAATATCGCAAATTTGGCATGTACATGTATACACAGTTATATTTACCACAACAAAATCAATAATATACCGTTCAAGGAAATTCAGGCTAAATAGAACCAGATGAGCCTTCAAAGATGTACAGAAATAACCAGAGATTGACAAAAATAGAAATCATGCAACAGACTTTTGGAAGCGTTTCATTCTGGCAGCAAAACACATATAATCAAAGAGCGCAAAAAGGGGAGTAAAACACAAATTTGCAACGGAAAAAAGAAAAACGCGTCTTTGTGCTGAAATTACACACAGCAGACTTGCACATCTTTAAAGACAAAACTCTCAGGTAAAAAGATCTGACAAACTTTTTTTTCATCTTGCCAAAAGACGAGAAATTATCGCGAATTGCAGAAAATTACGCAAAATTTGCTCTCATCGAAGTTTTCGATACAGTAACAAGATCATAATTGCGAAAAGAGGAGCGAGAAAATTATAAAGGAAAAGGGTACGGTGTGACAAAGCAGGATATCTAAGCAATTTGGAAGAAGAGTAGATAGCATAGCATAGACGGACAGACATAAATATAGATAGAAATGAAAAGATATTATTAGGCGGATTTCAGGATGGATACAAAAGGGCGAAGAGATGGATGGACGGATGATTGGGGCTTTAGTCCTGTATTTATGCACTTGGTAGGCTAATTAGGACAGGAGGAGAACACGGCAATGAGGCGAAAGATGATTGAAAATAGGCCCAGGTGACCCGGCAAGAGCTGAATTGGAACCCTAGACCCAGCGATTGGCAGTCCAGCACGCGACCACTAGACCAACCCTCCCCCCTAAAAGGGCGAAGAGAAATGGGTAGGTCAACAGCAGATAGATAGATGGACAGACAGATAGATAGATAGACAGATGGACAAATAGATAGATGGATAGACAGATAGATAGCTAGATAGATGAAACAAGACGGACAGGCGGAGACTGTAAATTGTCTGTCTGTAGATAGACAGACAGAGAGATATGAATTGGCGACACCTTGTAGTACAGTATCTGAGTTGGGCAAGTAAAAGATCCCTCACATGGGGCAAATGTGTAACATGTTGAAGATTCCTGCTCTCTCTCTCTTACCTCATCATCAAACCTTGTGAGTATCTATCTATCTATCTATCTATCTATCATATCTATCTATATCTATATATTCGCTAATCAGAGAAACTTTCCGAAAGACACAATGTCATCGCAGAATGACCGCCCAACTCCGATCCAATTGTTGACCTGTCCACAAAGCCGGACACACAGAAATGACTAGTCACTGATTACCGTTCTCAGCCTAACGGCAATTCTTATCATTTCGCAGGAAACAAGCGCACAATTAATGTAATTAGCTGGAAACTAACTGCATCAATTAACTCACAAGTATGAATCACATCTTTGGTAATTGCCATGTAATAGAGTAATTACCTCTATAAGATGACAGGCATGTCTGGGAGGAAATGAGCTGCAGAAAACAAGGAGAAAGATTGCGCTGTATGACGTGTCTCCATATCACTGACGTAGTTTGATATCACAAAAGTTTGCTACCGCTGATATATACGACAAAATTTTAGATGCATCCATGGACAATTTGGGATTTACGTTCTATATTTATGCACTTCGGCAGCTAATAAGGACAGGAGGAGGACACGGCAATGAGGTGAAGGATAACTGAAACAGCCGTCCAACATAAGCCCAGGGACCCGGCAAGAGCTGGATTCGAACCCTCAACCAAGCGATTGGCAGCCTCACATGCTACCACTAGACCAACCCTCCCCCTGACAAAATGTCAGTGACTCAGCCTGAGGCTCGTGGTTGATAGGTTTTACGACCTGGATTTTTGTAACGGTACCACTCAGTTGTCAGTAAAACAGACGCTGGCCAGTGGCAGATCCAGGGGGAGGGGCTAGGGGGTCCAGACGACGCCAACGTGGGTCCATGAATGCCGAAACGATGCCCCAGATCCCGTATAGAGTATCTTGTCTGGATCCGCCACAGTTGCAGGAACTACAGTATTGCCATGTATTTGCTATTGTCATGATTGGCATTCTGTCGGACAAACACCAATCATTATAGTGATAACCTCTGCATATGGCCACCATGGCTGGAAAAAGTAGGGAAATCAGGAAAGTCATTGCCTGGGAATTTCAAAATCTCAATGGATATTTTTTGAGTGAGTGAGTGAGTTTGTGTTTTACGCCCCATCAGCGGGATATATTTGATAGTCCAAATTTTCTAATTGGAAGTAGGCTAGTCGCTCACTTCAAGAATATTTGCAGGAAATTTTGTCATACTAAATGAAATTACTGGTAAAATCACACTTTTTCCAGCCTTGAATTGGCCGTAGTACTATTTGAACCAGGGAAAAACCGCCTAAGCTAACCACAGACCAGCTGCAGACCTTCGGAAAAATACATTTGATCAAATATGTCTTGATCAAAACGAAAGATAATTGCAAAAAACAATAAGCAAGATAGATAGATAGAAAATCACTAGATTTACATTGCCAGTTAATCTGCAACGCAAAACTAATAATGTTTGTTCTCAGAATAAGTAGGGCACAAAACCCATCAAGGAAATGCCACAGTATGAAGCCGAAGATAAAATGGAGAAAAAAGTTCAGAATAGAGCAATTCATTTACTGTCTTATCAATGACAAATGAATGCGTCAAACACGTCCATCCAAGGACTAAATCAGCACCATTAGGCTGTATAAAATTTACAGAAGTATTTAGCATCTCGAAAAACTAACACCAGGACATGTGAGAGGTGGCTAAAAGGAGAAAAGAATGAGGCCAATTCCAAAGATCTTGGTTCAAATCCTGGTCCATTAACTTCATCCTGGCGTGATTGGGGTAATCAACAAGTTTTTTAATGGACAGAAATCCTAAGCAATGTGGGATCTTCCACATAGTTACTGAGAGCGAGACTAAAGATTTTGGGATAACCACCTGCATTTTAAAAGTCAACTTGAAATTAACTCAAAAATTAGTTACAAGTAGAAGGCTTAAGCGTCTCTGGAAGCAGGCTTCGTTGCCTCTATTTCCAGATCTTTCAGCATTATAATCCTCCTCCTTGGAACTTAGCCCAGTGAAAATCATTGATAAAAAATCCCAAATGGTAAAGAACTAATAAGGTCCAATCAGTTCCATTTACAAGGCCATTTGCACACGTACCAAGTTCACACCTGCCCCATGTTGTAACGAAACCTTCGACTCGAGCCCCTTCATGGTGAGTTATCCCACTTTCATAGAATTGTTAATTCAATATCAATGTTTCTCCAGGCACTCCTGCACTTAAGTGACCACAGGAGTTTCCAATGTTCAAAGCATATGGCTTCTCCCCCCGTCTCACCTTGCAAGCTAACTTGTGAGCCTTGCACGGCAAAACTCAATCAGGATCATGGGTGGTTTTAGCCTTTTGCTCATTTTCATAATCTTTTTCATGATTTTTCTCTCTTTGTTCTTGTAAGGCCACACATAATTGATCTTAGCATCGCGGGCCCGCCGACATAATAGATTTGCTGCCTTGCTGCCGACGGCGAAAAAAATAGGAAAAAAAAAAATATAGGGGAAGCTTGGGAGAGTTGGGCCGCAGGGAGGGTTGGGCCACCCTGATTTTTGAGGAAACTAAAAATTTTCTGAGAAAGCTACAGCCACCAAAATTTTAAAAAATAAATATCTTTCAATGGATGTAACGATTCTGGCTAATTTGCTTGTCACGATCTTTAAAGAGAAGAAAATTCAAATTTGGATGGAAAAAGGAAAAACTGAGCCATGTTACGAGTTTTTAATTGTCTGTCAGACAACAAGGACTGAGAAAATTTTCTATGGCATGCTTGGTAGGCTTGACTATTCAGTTGTTATTAACATATTTTGGAAAATTATCAGACAACCGGTTTTGTCATAATTGGGATTTAGAGAAAAATGGTGGAATGGGGGAGAGTTGGGACAGTGCTAATACTCTCCCCACATGTGTTGCATTTACCCAGATTTATTTTTATTAAGACAGAAGAACTTGTCTAGAGCAATTTTCAACAGAGATTGAATATTTTTAGGCCTTAATAATTATTCATAGTCTAATAAAATTAGATATCAGGAAATCTAGATGGGGAGAGTTGGGCCATCAGGCCGAGGCTTAAGTCTGATAGCAAATTAGAGTTGCAAGAGGCCTCAATTCAGGATTAGCGACTTCTATGACCACCACACTTCAGGTTAAAAATATTATGGCCTCAAGTGCAGCTTAACCGCAACTGATATATTGCAATGGCCCAAGTCTCCCTCCTGAATGGCCCAAGTCTCCCACTTGATGGGGAGAGTTGGGCCATTTTTTTTCCAATTTTCATGGGGCTGTAGCTCATATGTTATTGGGCAAATATCAATGCAAACCTAAAGATATTTTTCTGAAATATTTCAAGATACAATACATGCATTAAGCATGTTTATATAATCATTACTGTTAGCAGGAGGTGCAAGAACGTAAAAAGTGGCCCAACTCTCCCAAGCTTCCCCCTATTTTCTTTTACATTATAAAAATTTTTTTAAAACCTTTTTTGTCCTACTGACTGACCCTAGAAAAAGTGCCTTGAGAGGATCCGAGAAGCTAAAGATCAATTACGTGTGGCCTAACTTGTGAGCCCTGCACGGCAAAACTCAATCAGGATCATGGGCGGTTTTAGCCTTTTGCTCATTTTCATAATTTTTTTCATGATTTTTCTCTCTTTGTTCTTGTAATGGCCGAAGCAGCTATTGCATGTTCGCAATGCAAACTGGAACCACTTCAGTTACAAGCAGGGGCGCAATTTGGTGGGGGAGGGATGAGGCAATGTCATGTCTCCTCCATTTCTTCAACCCCAGGGGACATTATATGAAATATCCCGCCACTTTCTTTCATGAACACAAAATTTATTGTAGTACTTGCCCATGCTCAATGGGGGCAGGAGAGACATGTCCACTTTTTTTTTTACCATAGCATAGGCACACAAAGGCTTGAATTTCCATGATTGTAAAAAACCTGACTGATCTTATTTATCCAAGGATCTGACGACCAGTTCCGGCAGTGTTACCACATGTCTCCCCACATTTTCCATGAAAATTGCACCTCTGGAAAATTTAATTGGTCTTTTTTTTACGAAGTCCTTTGTCCAAACTCTTCGGCGTACATTACGTATGCCGCAGAAGCTTTCTATAGATTTAACATATAGTTTTTGATTGCACAAGGTTCTGTAAATAACTCATCAAACCACCACTTGAGGAGTTTCATCTATCTCTCATGGGCTTCAGCACAGGGAATCAGCTCAAGAACAAAGTCACACAGTTATAGAAATATTCCTCAAAGAACATTGTCTAAGAACAGCCCTTATAGAGCATCGTCAGACACAAGTTGCTGCACCGAAAAGCTAAAAGTGTATATCATAAAGATGATAAAAAAAACTTCTACAAGTGTCTCATTACAGCCTTTTCCTCCGGCATTGACCAAAGATCTCTTGGCTTCTTTTTGTTACGCGGCTTCTTTATTTTGCGGCTTCTTTTATCTGAAGAGATCATTTCTTCCAAACAAGAGACAGTGTCCGTGCACAACAGCTCCAACATCGCACCTCGTTAGAGCCCTAGACACTTGTAAGAAGAACACGAGACCCTTGTAGGAAGTTATACCTTCAGTAATGAGGGATTCCAACCTCCTCGAACAATGGAGATATCACAATTCATATAATGGCCCGATCTAGCTGTCTGGCAGAGGTAGGAGAACAGTCCATATTAAATGCACGGTGCCCTCATGGTGTTTCTGATTAGGCAAGCTGCAGGGCTGTACACAAGTTCACGATATATATTGTTTATATCAAATAAAATAGATTTAACAACTAAATCATGATTTTAATCCAAGGCTCGATTAAAATCTGCCAATCCTGCTGCAAACATGGGTAAGTTACTGTAAAATGGGGTAAAATTGGCAATTGGGGGGAAAGTTGGCGAACTATTTCAACCCACTAGACCCCAAAGAAACCGGTGTCAGTGAGGAAAGTAGGCATTCTTCCATTAAGCGGGTTGAAATAGGTGGCCAACTTTCCTCAGAGTACTGCACTATCCATACCCTAATAACAACCTGAACAAGAATTTGGGCCATTCAAAAATGGCTCTTCTCCAGTGGTACGTAATTTTTGAATGATGCCTGTTTGTCCCACTGGGACGAGAGATTGCCCATTATGTGCCGAATAATGGATATAAACAATTGACAGAGTCAAAACATGGACCTAGTATAACACCTCCCACGTCAGAATCTACATTGAAGGGAACATAAATTAATTGGTATGATATAGTTGAAAGATGACAGGGAGGTGTGAAAGTGAATTGCACTTACTTAAAGTGTTAATCGTTGATAGGAATCAATCAAGTTGATTGACAAGGAGTGATTGCTATCCTTGATTGTCACTGGACCTGCTGTCATCTTTAGGCTATTGTGGTAGTCTTGTGCATGACACACAAATGCGTACGACAAATATTGCGTACGACAAAATAATGCGGACGCCATGTCGTGCACTGCTGACAGGATGAAAACAGAGATTGTCCCATATAAATATGGGCAATTAATTACGATGAGACATGTGTGAGGACTCCCACTCTCTCTCCTATGCATCTCATCAATCAACCCTCGTGAATGCCAAGAACTGGGTTTACAGGGCTTCACTTACCATGTCTATTTATCTGTCTATCTATCAAACAACAATCATGATCTACTGGTAATGTAGGAGTATGCTTTGATCGAATAACCATTGAAATCAAGAATAAAAGAAATTTGCAAGTAACTTGTCGCAAAGACAAGTTTTTCAACCTCGGCCAACCCAAAGTAACTGAATCAGTAATCCACAATCAACCCAATAAAATGCAAAAACAACCCAATAAAATGCAAAAACAGTTACAACCATTATCAACTATAGGATTTTTAGTACCTTTTTTTAGCAAATTAACACCTTCCAAGTCTAGCTAATCTATAACAACCTCCTGGGCTAATCCAGACATTAGGCAATTTGTGACTTGTTGTATACAGTATCAGAATGAACCCAAGATACTGACGGTGGCATACAGAAACCTATACAAAGGGTTCTAAACTGCAAATATCACAAAGAGTTCAAATGGTATACAGGTAGGCCTATACAAAGGGTTTATGAAGGATTTTTAAAAGTTTCACAAAGCGTTCAGAGATTCACAGAGTTTGAAAACCACTGAAAGGTTTCTGGAGGTTCGAAAAGAGATTTGTTTGTTGTTTGGTAAGGGTTCAGAGACCCACAAAAAGTTTGAACGCCAATGAAAAGATTCTGAAGGTTCAAAAGAGACTTGTTAGATATAGGGTTGAGAGATTCACAAAGAGTTTGAAAACCAATGAAAGGATTCTGAAGGTTCGAAAAGAGATTGTTTGTCGTGTGGTAAGGGTTCAGAGACCCACAAAATGTTTGAAAGCAAATGAAAGGTTTGTAAAGGTTCAAAAGAGATTACTTTAACAAAGGGGTTCAGAGATTTACAAAGAGTTTGAAACCAATGAAAGGGTTCTAAATGTTTGAAAGAGATTGGTTTGACAAAAAAGTTTGAAAGGTAATGAAAGGTTTCAGAAGGTTCAAGAGAGATTTGTTTAACAAAGTGTTCAGAGATTCACAGTGTTTGAAAGCCAATGAAAGGATTCTGAACTCTGAAGATTTGAAAAAGATTTGTTTGACAAACAGTTCAGAGATTCACAAAGGGTTTACAAGCAAATGAAAGGCTTCTGACAGTTCGAAAGAGATTTGTTTGACAGAGGGTTCAGAAATTCACAAAGAGTTTCAAAGCCAAAGAAAGACTTTTGAAGGTTTGAAAAAGATTTGTTTCACAAAAGGTTCAGAGATTCACAAAGAGTTTGAAAAGAGCTTGAAAGGGTTCCGAATGTTTGAAAGAGATTTGTTTGACAGAGGGTTCAGAGATTCACAAGGAGTTTGAAAGCCAAATGAAAGGGTTTTGAAGGTTCGAAAAGAGACTTGTTTGGCAGAGGGTTCAGAAAGTCACAAAAAGTTTGAACGCCAATGAAAGGATTCTGAAGGTTCAAAAGAGACTTGTTAGATATAGGGTTGAGAGATTCACAAAGAGTTTGAAAAGAGTTTGAAAAGCATCTGAAAAGAGTCTTAATTTATTAAAGTGTTCTGAAGGTTTGAAAAGTCACCAAGAGTTCTGAAGTTTCACAACAGTTTCAGAAGAAGGCACCGAGTTCAAATCAAGATGGAACAAGGTTTAGAAGGTTTAAGGTTCACAAAATGTTGATGAAAGGTTAACAAAGGGTTCAGAGGGTTATCAAAGGGTTCAGAAGGTTTACAAATGGTTGAAAACGTTTCTGGAGTCAGAAGGTTCTCATAAATTTTTCAAAACATAAGAATATTAAGATACCAAGGGATTATAAATGTTTAAAAACATTTCCTAGCTTCACAACAGGTTAGACATAGAAAGATTCACTAAATGGGTTGATGTTTCCGAAACAGCTTGGGAGGTTTTCAACATAACATGATTGTAAAGGTTCACAAACTACCTGGGTTCCCAATGTTAATTTAGGGTTTAAAAGTTTTGTTAGTTCAACGTGAAGTTAGGTAAACTCACTGTACATCTGCACACCCACTGTGGGCTCTTCATCACGTCAGTTTAATATAAACAGAATCCATGACCCAATTTTTTCACTCCTAATTCCCTACCCATTACCCCATTTTTAAAAACTTTTTTTCTCAACATTTTTTATCATTTAACATACACAAACAAGACGTTTGTTAAAGTGGCACTTCTGGTGGTCTCACAACTAAGCCAGTTTGATCATTGTTGATCTCATCAGGCTTGAGAAACGTGTGGGCTAACGACCTTAGATCCGGTGGGAGTAAGAACCAGGAAGTGCTCCGAATTTCATTTTGGAAGAAACTCAGAATTGTTTAAAATAATCTGTGATGACAAGAAAACTTACAAAAGCTAAGTCTCTGTCTGTCTCTCTGTATGAGGACTGCACCTGTCTATCTCTGTGTTCACAAGCACCGTCTCTTTCTTTCTGTCTCTTTCTGTCTGTCTCTTTCTTTCTGTCTCTTTCTTTCTGTCTCTTTCTGTCTGTCTCTTTCTGTCTGTCTCTTTCTGTCTGTCTCTTTCTTTCTCTCTGTCTCTTTCTGTCTAGCTGTCTCTTTCTGTCTCTCTGTCTCTTTCTATCAGTCTCTTTCTGTCTGTCTCTTTCTGTCTCTTTCTATCAGTCTCTTTCTATCAGTCTCTTTCTTGTCCATCTCTGCCCATCTCCATCTGATTCTTTCTGTCTTTATCCAAGCACTATGTCTCTGTATGTCCGTTTCTGTACGTCTCTTTCTCTGTGCATGTCTCTGTAGGTCTCTCACTGTTCCTGCCAGTCTCTGTTTGTCTCTGTCAGTCTCTGTATATCTATGTCAATTTTTGTTGGTCTCTGTATGTCTCTGTTGGTCTGTCTGTGTTACGGCGATCATATTAATTCATATTTAGAGTCATAAACAATATGAAAGAGTGAGAGAATTTCTGAATCATTGACTTTGCATCACAATCACTGTATTTTTCAACATAGAATTACTTTTATGGGTTCAAATACACCAGGTGTGCACCATTACAATGATTCATCACCGAGACATTCATTGCATGATGACATAACATGTTTTCAATTGATGTTAATGATGGTATTTATAGTCAGAAAATGTTTGAAGTCATATGCAGGACATATATATGGCCACTTATTGTTATAGCTGGTCATTGGCCTCGGCTAGGCCGGACATAATTTATCATTTGCTTCTCGGATCTCTGGAGGCTTTTTCTTGGGTTGGTCGGTAGGAGGATGGATGGATGGATGATTGGGGCTTTACGTCTTGTATGTGTGCACCTGGTAGGCCAATTAGGACAGTAGGAGGACACATGAGGCAAAAGACGAGTGAAAAAGCCGTCCAACATCGGCCAAGGCAACATGACAAAAGCTGGATTCGAACCCTGGACCCAGCGATTGATCGTCCAATATCATTTTCAAAGCGAAAACCAGAAGTTTATTATTATAAACTTCAGGTGCTGCTTGTACTCAGACTCGGGGCATTGAACTGTTACAGTATATATAGTATATTAAACAAGCTTACCTTCACAGTGGGTCGCAACAACTTCTAACTTGTATCTGTCAGTGGGGCTGTTAGCTTCTAGTCTAGGAGATATTTTAATCAAGTGTCCTTTTAAATTGTACAATTTCAATATATCTAGGGGTCCCGCTTCTGCTGCACTTCGGAATATTTCTGAAAAATAAATAAAAAGAAATTTAAAATTTGAAAATTAGGACTAATGATGAAGATATTGTGGGGTCATTCCACACGAGAAAAGGAGGACATGGCAATAAGGCGAAGGATGATTGAAACAGCTGTCTAACAGAGGCTCAGGTGACTCGGCAAGAGCTGGATTTGAACCCTGAACCCCACGATTGGCAGCCCAGCACGCTACCACAAGACCAACTCTCCCTGGGCAGGACTTCTAAAGGTTGCAAACTTAATCCACATAAATCAGCGGAGATGGCCTTTGAACCTTTTTGACGAATTCCTTCCCAATAATTTAAAGGTAGAGATTAATGATTCCTCAATCCTTAACCTTTGACTGGCTACGTTAGTACGGTTACTTAAAGTAATTAAGACTTGTTTGTATCTATACTTAGTTCAAAATCAACAAATCATTTAACCTTTTTTCTGCCTGAAGTTTTGACAGATATAGTCAGAAAACATCAACTTGACCTGTAAAACTGAATAATCAACCTCATTTTATGCCCTACTGTCGTTTATATCATTCTTTACTAAATGTAACTCCATCACACGTCCTCACCGCATTATATTTACGATTATATGACCAACGATGACGTCAAAACTAGAAGTGTGACAATTTTTATAGTTTTTTTTTGGACATTTTTAAATTGTTCTTCGTCATTGTATCATTTATCATGTTTACATATGTGCCTTATATAGGACATAATTTTTCATACTGACATATAAAACTATCTGGACTGAAACAACAGATGCAGGCATTTTGCTCCGTGACCGAGTAAAATGAGTTCTTTAAAAGCTTCATAATTTCTAGGGAGGTGTAAATACACTTTAGCGCAATTCTTCTAATAAGGCAGAGGTGTGAATTTTTTTGGTTTTCATTGGAAAAGTCCTAAATGTTGTGCAAAATGTTTTTTTTCAAGGCTTTTCAAGGATTGGCAGCCACCCTGTCTTAATCCAGTGAGGCTGTGCAATTTCGGTGTTTTGCAGATTTTCTAGCAATTAAATGATGCTTTCTACACCATCTTCATTGACGTCACTCCTGATTAATTCATAAGTCTTGAAAACTTGTAGGAGATAATAAATCTATCAAATTATGTACAGAGACACGACAGATCACAAATGTCTACTTAGTCAAAATGTTGATCTGATCAATTTACACATTAAAGAGACAAATAACTTGAAATAAGACAAAAAGACTTTGATCCTGAATTAAAGTCATTAGATCTCGATACAGACCTCCCAAATCAGGAGATGAAACTCCTCGTTCCCCCTAACATCTAAATTTAGAACTGTTATCCTTTCTATTTCCAAATTTGAGAATTGAGTGAAGCTTCACATGGCAGAAGTGGGAACTAGAAGAAGGAACTAGAACAGTGTAGATTGTAGAAGGAGACTATAGGTTGACTAAGTGCACCGAGGCCATCAGTGATTTGTGAAGCAGTTAGTGATAAATGTGATAGAATGAAAATAGTAGTTGGTTGACCCTCGGAAGCATTAAGGCTAAATTTTTCAGCAGCAGGAGAATGGATGGATGGATGATTGGGGCTGTACGTCCTGTATTTATGCTAACAGTAGGCTAATTACGACAGGAGGAGGACACGGCAATGAGGCAAAGGATGATTGAAACAGCCGTCCAACATAGACCAAACAAGAGCTGGATTCGAACATAGGACCCAGTGAGTGGCCGCCCAGCAGGTGAATGGACGGATGACAGGGATTTTAGTTTACTTCCCAGATTTATGCACCCTAGAAAACTAATTGGGACAGAACGAGAACACGGCAATGACAGGGATGATTTTTCGACTTAAGTTGTACTTCCTTTTTTCATTCAACAAGTTTATAAATACTAAACACTATAATTCTTGGTCTTTACAAGAAAACTATTAATTAAAACATTTTCTTTACTTCATCAGCATGAGTTAAACGATAGCACAAATGTAGGCGTAGGCAATTTTTACAGGAACTCATTAATTTACCACAAATATTTTTTCAAAAAGAATTTAGAACATTTCAATTTTTAACCTGAACCTTTCCAACACATATTCATTTTTACAAGGCTCCGTCACAAAGTTACACTTAAAAGAACAGCTTTTAGACAGTTAGTATGAGTTAACCACAGGTGCAATTATACGCAATTAATAATGACGTCTGAAAATCTTTTTGATTGCTTTTCAGATAAGGAAGCCTAAAAAATCCTGAAAAAAAATTCTGGACAAACAGGGACACAAAACAATACATGCAAGATACAATTCAGCCATGCCCTCCAGGCCGCATAAAAATTTGTATGGGGAAGACAGGAAAAGCTGCACATTTTCAGTCTTTCACCTATTATCCTCCCCAGGATGGATGATTGGGGCTTTACGTCCTGTATTTATGTGCGCTTGGTACGCTAATCAGGACAGGAGGAGGACACAGCAATGAGGCGAATGGAAGGATGATTTAAACCCTTCCAACCCTGAGCTGGACCCTGCAATTGGCAGCTCACCCCCCCCCCACAAGCGATCCCTGATACGCCCCTGAATTCAGCTTTTTCATGGCATGCAGCTTCAGAAGTGTAAATTGCCAGCAATTAGCTTTGTCAACATTATAGTACACTTTTCACCTTTTAAATGATTGCCATATAAATTAACCCTGCGAGGCAAAAATGCATTTTATGACTAACATGAAGAAAAAGGTTATCATTTAGTTGAGTGTTAATTATTGTAATTACTATGATAAAATCGTAATAAAACAAGAATCTTGCAATAAAATGGATTTTTTAAAACCTTTTTTCAGTGTTTTAGTGCCAAAAATTACACCATTAATTTTTTGACTGAGAGGCAAAAAAAATCAGACTTCATAAATTCATAAGGTTGAAAAGGCCAAAGTGAGTGTTTAACTTTCTGGGATAAAACAAAGTTAAATGGCTGAAAAACAAAGATTGTTATTTATGAAAAGTGATTATAAACTCAGATTTTTTAACTATCAAGTCATTAATTCCCACATAGTCATAGAATTTTTAATTCACACAACGTATAAGCTGATAAGGGGTTTAAAAGATAATTTAACAGATTATCTCAACACTTACTACGACAACGTTAAAATTACCTATTTTTAAAAATAAAGAGCTAATTTGAGTAATTTCAGTGTAACTCCAACATCATCACAAAATATATCTGCCATGATGTCCAAGTGCAATCTCAGCCAATCTGATGATCTTTTTTTGAGCTGCATGCTTACAAAGAAAGTTTTACAGTCACACTGACACATAAATATATACTTTGAAAAGCTAATTAACTTAATACAAAATCATAAAAATTAGGCGGCCTCTTCATTATCAAGCACACATTAGTGATGCAGTCTGCCATAGAAAGTAAGACAGTAGATTTTCTGCGAGATATACTACTTTTTAACTAAGTAAGCTACGATGCACATTATGACTACGGAAAAAAGAATTCTTTACGGGCGACACTAACAATAGAGTAGGCCTATATATAGTAATTATTTTAGTTTCAATTGAAGTACATTCATATTTTTAACACAAGAACATCTCATTAGCCTAGTTAGTCTGGCGCTTATAAAAATAAAATTATTTATCTTTTAATATATATGTAAATTTTATTCAATTTCTTAAATCTAAAATAAAATTTAGCTTTTTGATAATTCTGCCTTCAGTGCCTTTGCATGCCTGGTTAATTTGGCGCTTATAAATATTAAATTATTTATCAATTCAATTTTGTTGACCGAAAATAAAAACTACAGCAAGATTTCCAAATTGTTTTTAAAAACATATGAATATCAGTAGGGATGCACCAATACCACTTTTTCACTTCCGATCCGATACCGATCCTGGTATTTTGTTGCCGATACCACCGATTTCCGATACCATTCCGATACCGATACCATTGGTTAAATGGAGAGTAGCGCTACCGATCCGATCCCGCTTTTTAGTGCTGGATCGGCACTGATACCGATCCTGCATATCGGATCGGTACATCCCTAAATATCAGCAATTTTTTATTTTGTCTTTTTATAACTCGACTAAACTGCAGTATGAGGATAACTTGTCAGTAGCAAATTTTTATTTTTTTTTAAAGATTTCTTTTCAGTTTTCCCTTCCTGGAATAATGGGAAAATGAAATTTTCTCGCAGATCTTCGGAAGACTTCCTCTATTCTAGATAATTTCAAGAGTGTTTTTAAATTATAATTTATGTGTCATACTGGTCGGACAAACATTGAAGCAGAGTGCTGATTTTTTCAAATCCAGCGATTTTTAAAAATCACGATTAAAATCACATAAATCATGATTTAAATTTCCTTGATTTAAATCGAACAACCCTACAGTGAAGTAATTTATTGCATTTCTCTCAAAAAACATCATCATTATGTTCTTTTGAACATCAACGCACTGCCGTTCTATACAATGCTGTTAAATATCCACGACCTACCCACGTGCACACAGTTCTCACGTGTCTTAAGTTTTTAGATCCAAAAGGACAAAACCAAAAATATTTCTTGAAAAACAACCTTTCTTGACTTACTTTTGGTCTGTGTTGTCTCTAAAAATTCACATAATTATTTCGTTTGAGAATTAATTAGAACTCACAAAAGTACATGTTTGTATAAATCAGGAAATAAAAGGTTAATTTTTTACCAGAACTTAATTTTAATTGGGGGGATTCCTTAAAGCTAAGTCATAAAAATAAAACTAATGCCGAAGTATGTAATGTTGATATACACTTTTTGAGCTTAAACTTGATCTTGAACTGTAACTTTTAGCTTGATGACGTTAACTATATAAACTAAAGGGGTATATTTTGCAGTTTATTGCCTACTTTATAAAGTTACTTTATAGTAATAGACTAATGGTCAGTATCAAGTTACGACATAGAAATAGTTGGAGAGAAGAGAATCATATTAACTTACTAAGCTGTGTATTGTATGCCCCAGTTACCGTGGCAACAAATAAAATGCAAGTAACTCCGTTTTTTTTATAAACAGGGGAGGATATTTTGTTGTAAAGAGAGGATTTTAAGATAGAGAGGATAATCATAATATTCGCTAAGAGGGAAAAAGGATTTTAGGAATGGATTAAAAACCAGGGAGAATAGATATTTGTGGAATGGACTAAAGAAAGGGGAAAAGGATTATATTCGTGGACTGGACTAAATAGGGGGAGAAGAGACGATATTTGGCATGGACTAAAGAGAGGGAAATGATAAACATTGATAATATTTCCGGAATGGACAAAAGAGAGGGGAAAATGATAATATTTGTAGAATGGACTAAAGAGAGGGGGAAAGGATAATATTCGTGGAATGGATTAAAGAGAGGGAGAAAGTATTATATTTGGCATGGACTAAAGAGAGGGAGAAAGGATATTTGAGGATTGGACTAAAGAGAGAGAGAAAGGATAATATTTGTGGAATGGACGAGAGGGAGAATGGATAATAGTGGGGGGGGGATGGACTAAAGAGGGGGGGGGAAGAAAAGAATATTTGTTGACAGGACTAAAGAGAGGGAAAAGGATTATATTTGTGGAATGGACTAACGGAAGGGAGAAAGGATAATATCTGTGGAAAGGACTAAAAAGAGGGAGAAAATATAATATCTGTGGAATGGACTAAAAAGAGGAAAAGGATTATATTTGTGGAATGGACCAAAGAGAGGGAGAAAAGATAATATATGTGGAATGGACTAAAGACAGGGAAAAGGATATTTGTGGCATGCTAAAGAGAGGGAGAAAGAATAATATTTGTGGAATGGACTAAAGAGAGGGAGAAAGGATATTTGTGGAATGAACTAAATAGGGGGGGACCCGGGGGGGGGAGGATAATATTAGTGGAATGGACTAAAGGGGGAAAGGATAATGTTTGTGGAATGGACTAAAGAGAGGAAGAAGGGATAATATATTTGTGGAATGGACAAAATAGGGGGGGGCTGGGGGGGAAGGATAATATTAGTGGAATGGACTAAAGGGGGAAAGGATAATGATTGTGGAATGGACTAATGAGCGGAGGAAAAGGATATTTGTGGAATGGACTAAAGAGAGGGAGAAAGGAGGATATTTGTGGAATGGACTAAAGAGAGGGAGAAAGGATAATATTTGTGGAATGGACTAAAGAGAGGGAGAAAGGATATTTGTGGAATGGACTAAAGAGAGGGAGTAAAGGATAATATATTTGTGGAATGGACTAAAGAGAGGGAGAAAGGATAATATTTGTGGAATGGACTCAAGAGTGCGAGAAAGGATATTTGTGGAATGGACTAAAGAGTGAGAGTAAAGGATAATATTGTGGAATGGAATAAAGAAATGGGGAAAAGGATTATTTTTTTCTGGAATGGACTAAACAGAGGGAGAAAGGATAATATTTGTAGAATGGACTAAAGAAAGGGGAAAAGTATTATATTTGTAGAATGGATTAAAGAGAGGGAGAAAGGATATTTGAGGATTGGACTAAAGAGAGAGAGAGAAAGGATAATATTTGTGGAATGGACGAGAGGGAGAATGGATAATAGTGGGGGGGGGGGGTGGACTAAAGAGCGGAAGAAAAGGATATTTGTGGACTGGACTAAAGAGAGGGAAAAGTATTATATTTGGGGAATAGACTAAAGAAAGGAAGAAATGATAATATTTGTGGAATGGACTTAAGAGAAGGAGAAAGGATTATATTTGTGGAATGGACAAAAGAGAGGGAGAAAGGATTTAGGATTATATTTGTGGAATGGGCTAAAGAGAGGGAGAAAAGTTTATATTTGCATGGGGAATGGATTAAAGAGAGGGGAAAAGGATTATATCTGTGGAATGGACTAAAGAGAGGGAAAAGAATAATATTTGTGGAATGGACTAAAGAGAGGGAGAAAGGATATTTGTGGAATGAACTAAATAGGGGGGGACCCGGGGGGGGGAGGATAATATTAGTGGAATGGACTAAAGGGGGAAAGGATAATGTTTGTGGAATGGACTAAAGAGAGGAAGAAGGGATAATATATTTGTGGAATGGACAAAATAGGGGGGGGCTGGGGGGGAAGGATAATATTAGTGGAATGGACTAAAGGGGGAAAGGATAATGATTGCGGAATGGACTAAAGAGAGAGAAAAGGATATTTGTGGAATGGACTAAAGAGAGGGAGAAAGGATATTTGTGGAATGGACTAAAGAGAGGGAGAAAGGATAATATTTGTGGAATGGACTAAAGAGAGGGAGAAAGGATAATATTTGTGGAATGGACTAAAGAGAGGGAGAAAGGATATTTGTGGAATGGACTAAAGAGAGGAAAAGGATAATATATTTGTGGAATGGACTAAAGAGAGGGAGAATGGATAATATTTGTGGAATAGACTAAAGAGTGCGAGAAAGGATATTTGTGGAATGGACTAAAGAGTGCGAGAAAGGATATTTGTGGAATGGACTAAAGAAATGGGGAAAAGGATTATTTTTTTCTGGAATGGACTAAACAGAGGGAGAAAGGATAATATTTGTAGAATGGACTAAAGAAAGGGGAAAAGTATTATATTTGTAGAATGGATTAAAGAGAGGGAGAAAGGATATTTGAGGATTGGACTAAAGAGAGAGAGAGAAAGGATAATATTTGTGGAATGGACGAGAGGGAGAATGGATAATAGTGGGGGGGGGGGGTGGACTAAAGAGCGGAAGAAAAGGATATTTGTGGACTGGACTAAAGAGAGGGAAAAGTATTATATTTGGGGAATAGACTAAAGAAAGGAAGAAATGATAATATTTGTGGAATGGACTTAAGAGAAGGAGAAAGGATTATATTTGTGGAATGGACAAAAGAGAGGGAGAAAGGATTTAGGATTATATTTGTGGAATGGGCTAAAGAGAGGGAGAAAAGTTTATATTTGCATGGGGAATGGACTAAAGAGAGGGGAAAAGGATATTTGTGGCATGCTAAAGAGAGGGAGAAAGAATAATATTTGTGGAATGGACTAAAGAGAGGGGGAAAGGATTATATTTGTTGAATGGACTAAAGAGAGGGAGAAAAGTTGGTATTTGCATGGGGAATGGACTAAAGAGAGGGGAAAAGGATATTTGCGGAATGCTAAAGAGAGGGAGAAAGGATAATATTTGTGGAATGGACTAAAGAGAGGGAGAAAGGACAATATAGGATTATATTTGTGGAATGGACTAAAGAGAGGGAGAATGGATAATATATTTGTGGAATGGACTAAATAGGGGGGGACCCGGGGGGGGGAGGATAATATTAGTGGAATGGACTAAAGAGAGAAAAGATAATATTTGTGGAATGGACTAAAGAGAGGGAGAAAAGTTGGTATTTGCATGGGGAATGGACTAAAGAGAGGGGAAAAGGAAAATATTTGAGGAATGGACTAAAGAGCAGAAGAAAATTATATTTGTGGAATGGACAAAAGAGAGGGAGAAAGGATTTAGGATTATATTTGTGGAATGGACTAAAGAGAGGGAGAAAGGATAATATATTTGTGGAATGGACTAAATAGGGAAGGGGGGAGGATAATATTTGTGGAATGGACTGAACAGAGGGGAGAAGGGATATACATGTGGAATGGACTACTTGGTATAGGTACAAATTCTACAAAAAAGAATATTATCTATATTCAAGCCTTGGGGATTTGTAGTCCATTAAAAAATCTCTGGATAGGGTAATGTTCTTTGAGTCCGACACTTTGGAAGTATCTCCTTGAGTCGGACTCTTTTTGTTGGGCTGTATTGGCCAATTGAGAGCTCCTATACCTATATATTTGGTACCAATCTTTAGCTTAAGACCTCCTTTATCTGTACCCAAAATATCAGCATGATACAAAGAAGTATAGTGGGGTTTTTATGGCCCTACAGATGGGGTAAGAAAACCAGTTTTCCTCAATTTTGCGTCAGAAATGTGTGAATTTTATAAGAATATTGTCCTGTTTCTATTATCTGTTGCTGGCCTATGGCATTGATCTGACTTCTGTTTCTTTGTCATTTAGTTATGAGTAAGATTAACCTATCCTGTGCTCTAATATGGCTTTTTTAAATTGAAAGGAAGACACTAAAGCACCTGTATCTTTGATGTCATGTTTTTGGAACACTCTTGTCCGACTCAAAGATACCCCATGTAATTTTTTATTTCAGAAATTTAGCCACTAGTTTAGTTCTTGTGCTGTCCCAATTGTCAATTTTCTGTTACATTTAGTAAAAACCTTTAATTTGAGGCTCTGGTTGACAATCAATAACCCATAGGCCAAGCAATATATGACTTTTCAAAAATGTACAGAATAAAAGTGTCCGACTCAAAGAACATTACCCTATGCCACTGACTTTTAGATTCATTTATCACACATATATATCATATACATCATTCCCAAAAACAATCAGTCACCCCAGTTCCACAGCCAGGGGCAGGACAATTGACTACAGAAACAGTGTCTGACACGCAATACTTTTGTTAGTTTCAGTGATATGTTACAAAAGCGTCTGCCATACAAAGGGTTACAATAGAACTGCAAATACTGGAACCGAACCGGGGAAAAGTATAAAAGGTTTAACACAAATAATTGGAGCGTAAAATAGCGTTAGTCTGCTTGAGTAACTGTCCCACTGTTTATTGCCTACGACTTTATGTAAAGAGATTTATATGACAAAACGTTTTTTTCTTAAAATAAATTATTTCTTGCTCATTTTCCTTGAAATTACATAAATTCTTTTTAGGCAGTCTTGAAATAAATAAATTCCGGTGGGGTATTTCTTAACAGGGTGTTGCTTTACTTAGGAACAAATATTTTGGGATGTCTATCTATCTATCTATCTATCTATCTATCTATCTATCTATCTATCTATCAATCTATCGGTCCTATCTACATTTATCAATGATGGATAGATCTATTGAACAATACAACAAAAGCCATCAAGAAAGAATATTATTCTAAATAAAGAGGAAAGAAAGAAATACATAAATTAGAAAAAAAAACAGAAGTAAAAAAAAGAATTTTTTTTAATGGATATGTGCACGACTTGGGACTCTTAGCAGCCTTGAAGCTCCGTACAATTATAGCTATTATTTACACAACATATTTAGGTAAATTAGGTTTAAAGTTACCCCGAACCATAAAATTAATGTCTTGATATTGGCTATTTTATATGTATAATGGCATAAAGTTATGTCTGGGAATATATTTTACAAGTTTATTTGCTGTTTTATTTTGATTTATTCATTGGAAAAAAGTATTCAGTTATTTCATTTCCATTTATTGGGAGTTCCTCCCTGGATCAGTCACGTCATTGCTGATGACGTCACAATGATCATTGTTATAAATATATAGCTACAAGTTAACTAATTCTAACAATGGTGATGACGTCACAAAGTTGATTGAACTCAAAACTGGCTTTTTTTTTCGTGCGTACCCGAAATAAAATCTAGGGGCCATTTAGTGCAGTTATTGATCATTTAAAAAGGAAAAAATGATCGTACACCAAAGAGACTTTACACACTTACCAACATAAGCAGGCTGGACAAGATGATGCAAAAATTAGACAAACTTTTGGTCCAATCCCAACCTATCATTCAGGGTAACTTTAATCAAACATATCAATATCAAGTAATGTGTACAATTTCCCAAATTACTGTTGTTACAAAACATATCGATGTTGTCCTTAATAATTATTACGGCCACAAAAAGCACAGAACAAAGAAAAATTGCAGTAAATGCTGCCGGAAAATATAATTTCTTTTTACAAAATGATGTTCGTTTCCTACCACAGGAAGATCAGCCCAATTATCGTAGCTTGTATTAATGATAATTTTCTGAATTTATGATAATTATTGCAAATATTTTGCAATACAATACCTGTACCAATTGTCTTTTTATACAGGAGTTACAGACCTACAATCAGGCATTGTGCAGTATTGAACTATTTGAACCAGTCATTCCACTTAATTGAGGTATAGCAAAAATACAATGGGGTATAAGAAAAATTTCCTCTCAAACATAATTTTACAAACAAAATTTTGTGGCATAACCATATCTTTAAATGTGCATTCTGTTGAACTTTTAAGTTGAACTGCTTAATTAATATTTCTGGAGGTATTTCTTGACATTTTGGGCCAGGAATAATCTTGAGCTATACCAGGAACAATAAAAGGCCACGTGATAGTCTTTGAAAAAGATGACAAAATATAAATTTTTTCCCTGTCAAAAAAAGCAAATACATATAATTTCATTTTAAATTTGACTTAGCTGCTATAAGAAGAATTGAACAGGACTTCAATAAATTAAATTGGTATGGCTTATTCTGCAGCAGATAATTTTAAGAAAGCTAAATTTTATCTGGATCTGGTTAAAAACCAGTATGCTGAGCAACTCAGAATCACTGCATGACAGGTAGGTCAGAATAGTGGAATGCAATGAAAAAGTTTTCAATTCATGAATATATATATACAGACAATACAATACAATACATGCTACATTGTGATTTATAGGTGCAACAATGACAGAAGGACACAAAGTCACAAATCAGTAGCTATAAAACACACAATGTCCCATAAAAATGGGAAACTCGTAAAATTTGTTCATTTGAAAATGTATGGGCTATTAGGAGATATACAGACGATATTTACACGTCTATTCAGTTGAGTTAAAAATTTCTCGAATGGCATATCACTTGGGGACGGTGGGACTCGAGACGGTGATGCCTTCCCCTCTCTGATATGGTTTTACGTCCTGTACTTATTCACCGACTTTACAAGACGGGGACCAGTCATGAGGGGTGCAGTTTTGGGAGATGACAAAACTTTCACCAAACAGAGTGTTTCCCCAGGCCTGCCAGGGACACACACAAAAAATGCCAATTTTTTTTGGGGGGGGGGGGGGTAAGGGGGCGACCATTGATATCCGGGGGGGGGGGCCTCCTCTAGATCAATGGATCTGCTGTTACAATGTCAGTCACAGAGACTCAACGGACAACAAACAGCGCAAAAAAATCAATTGCAATCAACCAGTCAAAGCATGCAATCAATCATCATTCATTTGTTGAATCATCTGACATCATCAGATTCTGATCTAAGAAAAGTTCAACAGTCCCCTGCCTACCTATGACTATGTTGTCAATGAGTACAAAATACAATATATATTCTATGGGTCCATAGGGCCTATTACTGTGACATGTATCAATGACATATGTACATGTATGAAATACATCAAATTCAATCTCTGAGAAGTCTGATCAAATGACAATGTCAATTTGCAAATGAGTGCAAAATTGCCAAAATCCAATCATTGACCAATGTTGCAAACTTGTTTGGTTTGTCTCACCGTAAATGTCCTGCTGGTGGTCTTCACTGCTGAATTCGGCTTGTTCCTCCTTCCCAGCTACAGTGAAATATATCACTTTCGATGCCATTTTGTCAATCACTACCAAAATATCAACGCACAACTTTCTGTTACCATGGCTAACTGTTGACTGATCCCATTTTGACACCATCTGCAAATCGCGCACCTGCAGGAAATTGGGAGTTCGGTTAAGTCCCTGGGAAAAATCGTTTTGAATAGTAAAATCAATAGAATTTGCAGAAATGAAGGAGTTAGTCCATTGCATGAACTTGAGATGTTATGAAGAGTTTCATTTTAGTGGAACAACGGATTTTGAGTGACTTTGCAATACTTTAAATTTGTTCAGGAGTTTTCAGGACACAACTACCATTTTCCTGCAAATAAAGTGGAATATTTACCTTTTTCGCCCTCTGGTGTAAATTCAGGATATTTTGGCGCCAAAAGGTAGAAGCACATGGTACACCTGTGCTGTGTTGGCCTGTAAAACTCTGCCAGTAAAAGGGGCCTCAAGACGGAATAAACTTAAAGAATAATATCTCTCAAAATAATGTAATCAGTAACCACTCTGATTCTGAAGCACAGTCTGAGTGGAGCTCCTACACTTAGGGGGCGACCAATGCGACCGGAGGGGGGGGGGGTGAAATTAATGGATTCTTTTTGGGCAGTCCTGATATTAATAATTTCTACTGGGGGGATTAGTTCCAATTACCGATGTGGCTGCGTTAAATAAGTAATTTCCTGCCCAGGAAAACTGCAAGCCCCCCTCTCCTGGATATGAAATGGTCGCCCCCTGAGACCTGAATGCATCTGGGCTTCCAGGTCAACCATTTTTTTGAGCCGGGGGGGGGGGTTACCAATATAATGTCTAAAATGCCCCATAAACATTAGATTTGAAAAGAGGACCCCGAGAGGAGGACAACATCTAAATTGAAATTTCTAAAGCAAACGGCCAACGGAGAGGGCTCAGATAGGACACAAAACCCCATCCTGAGGGCCTCATTGGTAAAATTTTATTTGCAAATTTAATAATGAATCCTATAAAATATCAAAGCTGCAGTTTCAAGTTACATTTGTTAAGTGCTGTAAAATACCGGTACACAATGTTGTGTATAAATGACAACCACAAATATTACGTTATTGTTTTAATAATAACGTATAAGTTACACATTGGTCATACATATTTATGTGGAAGATTCAAGATTGTCAACAGCAAATGTAAAGTTCTTACAAAACCAAGCTGAAAAAAAATCAATATCTTCAATTTTCAAAAACTTAAAAAAAAAAATTTGCAGTCAAAGGTTTAAGTCACATAATGAGATAGCATCAAAAAACAAATTAATTTTGTCAACTAACATACAATAGGCCTGTTTTAACTCCATAAGAGCTAGTTATATATCTTTGAAGAGTTTGAAGACACAACTGGTATTTTAATAAATTTAAAGGCAGTCATGGAAAGCATATCAATCAACTACAATTGGATGTTTCTGACATATCAACATTCATAATTAAAATATATGCAGGCAGTATCTAAATTAATCATTTTAAAATTCTAAGTTTCTACAGGCATTCAAGTCAAATTTTATAAAACTGTTAAATAATACTACATAAATTATGAAGTAATTATATTACAGTAATAACTATAGATAGAGAAATTATTTCAACTCAAGATTTACAGAGCCATATCATTTCCATAAGTTATTCACATCCACATAAAAAATTTACAAAATCAACTCATGAGTGCATTTTTCTTCAGTCGGTGACTCGGTGGCATTTCAAAAATTCTTTTGTCTGTCTTTCAAAATGATTACAGATCTAAAACCTGACAACTCAAACAGGCGCTGTAATTATAGTAAATGTTATGATCAAGAAAGTGACAAACTGTAATAGTAGAAACTCACAAAAGAGCCAATGACCCAAAAATATTAGGAGATTGGTTTTTTTATCCCGAGTCCCCAAAAGAACATCATAATATTAATAAATATGCAGATTAGTAACCACAATGACAAAAAATAGAGGAATGTATACAGTTGAGTATTAACTCTCCAAAAAGAGATTATTCAATAAAGTTTTATAAATACGATAATAACATTGCAAGTTAGGCCAGATCTAATTAATTTTCAGCTTTTCGGATCGACCGACCTAACAAATTTTCTGTCAATGATAAAAAAAAAGCTTCGGCCTACCCATAATTTTATCTAATTGACATAAATCAGTAAAATATTGAGATGCAGCTTTTTTGTCGCACTGACTGGACCTAGAAATGCCTCGAGAAGATCCAAGAAGCTAAGGATCACTTATATCTGGCCGTAAGATTGATTCGGTGGCATTTTTCCAGCTAATATTTGGTCCCGTTTCCACAGCTGGTCGCAAATGTAGTTCAGGAGGGGAGCCACTTCCTGCAGGTCATTCCTGAAATCTGATTGGTCGGTGAGATTCTTCACTGGAATTATGGGTAGCTGCCATTGAGATTCAAACGTCTGCACGTCTTGCTGTGTCACTTCGCTACGAGCATGTTGGTCTAATCTGGAAGGCTGTTAAGGAAACTACAGCGAATTATATTCAGTTGAAAAATATAATGTACAGATCCTTGATTTTTTTCCTGATTTTTACCTTTATGCCAGATTTTTTTAAAAGTCCCTGATTTTTCCCTTCATGTTAGGGTACATCTAAAACAGAGGGAGGGGAGGGGAGGGTGGTCGGGTGGTTTATTTTTCGTAAGATTGATGTAGGGGTCGGCGACAATTTGTTTCAGATGTATGAGGACTGGTAAATAAATCGCTTCAGATGTATAAGGGCCCCCCCCCCCATAAATCAACATCGACATTTTTTTGAGACCCTACATGCATTCAATTCAAAATTTTTTACCCACCCTACGTATAAATGCATCAAATAAAAATTTCATTATTACATTGCTACTAATTTGCTAGTAAGCCTTCATGGAGTGATGCCCCCCCCCCATCTGAAAAAATTCCCAATTTTAGAAATAAATTGTGATATGTTGTGAAGGATACTTTGTTCCGATGATAAACTTGCACTTATTATCCTCAGGACCAAGGACCTTGGTCATCTGTTGGGGCACGTTGCTGAAACTTGATTTGTCCGTGAAAGAAAACAAAAACATCACAGCGTCCGCCTTTTCTTTACAAGCCTGGTAATGGAAAATAATAATATTATAAAATGTTATACGAAAATGGGTACAAGCATTCACAAATATCCTAAAAGATTTTATAAACATTTTTTCAAGAAAATTACAAAGGTATTGGCAAGCTGAAGAGGCCATCAAATTAGAATGGGTAGGGACAGGTGGCTACTAGCTACTCGGGAAGCAGAACAGAACCAAAACTTCAAATCAATACAGCCCTTCTAGCGAAATTTTGTCGCCCAATCTCTCACAGACGCAATTGTCACGCAAATGATCTGGCTGCTTGTAACCTGGAGAATTTTATGAGGAAACTTGCTGGCGATTGTCTGACCACTTTGAACACAGAATACTTTGCTGAGCTTCAACACAAGTGAAGCAAATGTACAGTGATTGTACACCATAAAATGTTTAGAAAAAATAGATTGAAAAATTTGAAAACTTACGGGTAAAATATGGTGGAATTTCCTAATAGTAGTTTCTCCAGCATCCCACAGTTGCAGTTGGAACATAACAACTTTGTTGATGTCTGCAATTTTAGCCGGCCAATAGACAACTGATGTTGCTATACCTACAACAAAAATACCAAAAATATAACTCAATATCATATAATTCAATATCATATATTTTAATATCATATAATCATATTTATGAGGCTAAGGACTTTATTTAGGCAAACAGCAAAACTGACACCAGCTTTTCTCTCAAAACAGAAGCAGATTTTATTTTCATTTATTTTGCCATTTCTGTATTTCAGTAGTTCAGAAGGAAATCGGCCATCGACAAAATTTTAATTTGGGTCAGCGGCCTGTTGACTTGTCTAACCAATTTAGTTGATAATGAATTTTTTTGGCCACTTTACTACTTACCAATGGTCTCAGCATGCACCTTGGGAACATTGTTTGCCGTAAGTCGAGCGATTGTGCTAGACTTGCCAACGCCACTTTTTCCGGACACAAATATTTTGTACTGAAATTCATCAGGGTGCAGTTGCGGTGGGAAACTTGGCCTTTCCAGAAGACCTGCAAATTCAAAATAAGTAAGTTAGTTAATTAACGAACACAGATCTATTATTGGTAACAAGTCAGAGGCTCATCAAGGAGATCTATACAGGTTCCATTTAAAAAACGATGTTACACAGGTTTGGAGGGGGTATGTTAAAGCCAGCATAATGTTCCTATTCTTTCGATATGGAGAAAGTGTGAAAAGTTCCTTTTTGTGTAAGGGCTATTCCATTTAAAACACAGGTGTAGGGCTACATACATACCAACCTACATGCATTAAATCCAAATTTTTTAGCCCTCCCCTCCCAAGACAAACCTTTTTTTACCCCCTCCCCCCAAAAAAAAATCCCCCCCCCCCCCCAGAGTTTTAAATGGAATAGCCCTAATGTAACTTTCAAATGGTCCTTCAGTATTAACAGTGTGGCAAAGACCACCACTTCGAAATCAGAACACCACAAAAGCTGTTACATCTCTTCTTTACATTTTAAATTTCATATGCCAGAAACTAATTTGCTGACCTTAAATTACCCGGTATGCTGGACATAAAAGTTGACAACAAGCTCGCTTCCTGAAAACATGACATTTTTAATGCGATTTTAACAGTAGGGCTACAGTAAACACTATACACATACCAAACACTTTCCTCCTCTGGGTGTTCCTGTTCATGATCGTGGACATGATCTGTTGCCCCTCCGCACTCCGGTACCAGTCCCGCACCACATATTCCGTGCTTGTGGTCAGCATCGTTGGGTTTTTTTAAAAATCAAGTCATCTGTAAAAATATACTGACATCCATGATTTTGAAAAGTACTATTTATTAGCTTTAATTTTTGACCGTGAATGACCCTATTATGATTGGACTAGAAATACCCACGATTAAAGACAGAACTATGGGTCATTCCATGCCAAATCACCCAAATTTCAGAACTTTTCCCAGTTGACATCATGGATTTTCTTTAAAAAATTCTCAAAAAAACTTTAACCTAAATGATGGAAGATTCCAAAATCTTTTTGTCCTACTCCAAATACTTTTGAAGTTATGAATTTTTTAAAATAGGCTCTCGGGGTATATTTTTAGTATTTTTTCGACCTTTCTGAAGATTCTTTAACACCTCACCAATCACTTATTATTTACTGGAATTGGCTGATTTTTTTTCTGTTTACCCCAGATGCCTTTAGGAAAGGTTGGAACTTTAAATCAATCCAATTGGTCAAATGGGTTTTTTTGCAAAAAATAAAAATAATAAAAATTGCACACTTTTCGTCAAAATGAATATTCTTTAATTTTCAAAAATTAATATCTTCTCTAATTTACAATGAATTACCACCAAATTTTGTGTGAATAGAGTGGGCACCTAGTTTAACCTTGTCAAAAAGTCATTTTGTGCTGAAACCAAAAATAGCTGCCACAGGCCTTCCTGAAAATGGCCTCGGAGCTGAAAATCCACTTTTTAGCAAAATTCAACAGCATTTTTCAAGTGGAAGGACTATTCTGATTTCCTTGAAACTTTTTCCAGATAATGTCCTAATACCAGTTACAAACATACTAAAAAATTGAAAATGTTATATTCCTCCTTCATAGTTTAAAAATTTTTTCAAAATATCAGAATTTCAATGTTTTTATTCGCTTTATTGTTAGACCAATTGAGTTATTTCTACTTATTTTTAAGCTGAGTATATCTGTATTAAGTTGATATTAGTGATTTGAATCATTGCTGTGTATGATTACATATAGCTGTATTGGAATCAGGTCTAAAAGCAAACTAACATGTGGCATTTCATCTAATTTTATGCAAAAAACGATGTCATCTTGTTCGTGTGTCAGGATGATATTTCATTCACTTGCAGCTGAATAAGTAAAAATGATCAAACAAAAAAATGTGTCTGGGTTAGCCCCACATGAGACACATGTCTCTCTCTCCTTCTCTCTGTTTAGGCAGATTATTGCAGAATAGACAGTAATTGACATTGTTTGAGGTATAAGAAACTGCAAATTAATCGAAAATGTGCTTCTAAAACTGAAAATTATGTTGCTCTATGCCCAGACACTGTCAGAATAAGTATAGAACATACAATGTAAATTTAATAAAATGTATGTAGTGACCATTTTGTAATCATTTTATGGAGACAGCTGACTGCCAAATCCAATCATCCACATCATGTGTACCTTGTATGCACGCGAACGTATGAAATTTGTATAGTCTATCATATCTTTTATAATTATGACTGTCTGCCTTGTGATAAAGCCACTGTTATCAGGTAATGTGCCCATAAAGTTGACAACCTCTTCTAACACATCAGACCCCAACAAGTGAGTTCTGGCATGAATGGTGATGTCACAACACATGCAGTATGAGGTCACTGACCTGAACTGATGACGTCAAAAATGTCTGAGTAAAGGCTACATTATGTTATTGATGCTTCTTTCTCAATGAACTGTTTATTTGTGAAGTTACAAGTTCTTGGATGACTTCAAAGACATGAAAAGTACCACAAACGGTGCACTAGGGCAAGTAAATGGTTATGCTGTTGTTGATTTGAAGCAAAAACTTGGATGTTTGACCACAAACAGCAAGGTAGATGCTTTCTAAAGTTTTTTGTGCGCAGCAGGCTGTGACTCCAATGTCTGCATTGGAGTCACACTGGGGCTTATTTTATGTTTACTGCTATGTTGACATAGATTAAGCCGTTTTTTAGACAAAAATTTACGAAAATATTGGAATGCCAATCCAAAATTCATTTATAAATAAAAATCAGTAATAGTTTCAGATTACCCTTATTTGTAAATTTGTCACATTTGGACATTTCATGACAAATGCCCTAATAGGACAATGTTATTGGGCTTACTGCATGAGATACATTTCCGGTGTCCATCAGTTAAACCGGTACATTCACTTTTAAAGTTATTCTAGTCCGTCTCTGTGTACGAAATTACCACTGTTTCATTGTTATTGTGGAGGTGTCCCACCTCCACCTTGTAATTGTACGAGTTGACAAAATTCTGGACTGACAGGATCAAAACTTTGGGTCAGTTTTTGGTTTTCCTGGGCTCATTTAACCTCCAAAAACTGTCGGCATTGGCTGTTTATCTAATTAAATGTCACATGTGGGTACTCACGATGTCGTCCCTGCTTCTTAGCTTGAGTATTCTTGCTTGGAAATTTCCACAAAAAGGACTCTTCAGGTTCATTTTTGCTTTGAATCTCGCGCTGTTAAGGACTACCTAAATCGCGGGGGGGACCTAAACCCCGGGACGGCCGCCCGGAACGACGCGGGACGGCCGGGACGAACTAAACAACGGGACAGCACTTCGGGACAGCTCTTAATTATGCAAAGTAACACTTCTATGAGGTCTACAGAAACGGTAGACCCCATTTTAGATAGCTGAGAAGATTTCCAGTGGTATTGTGATAATTTGGTAGGTCTGACACCAGTGACAGTGACTTTATAGGCCTATCTTGATGAAAAATATGGCTTGTTAAGTTAATTAAAGTTGAAATTTGTGTAATTGTTACATCATAAAAAAATGTTGATAAAAATTTTAGTTTTACTAACTTAGATAGAAAATACAGAAAGATAGATGGATAGATAGATAGATAAATAGATAGATAGATAGATAGATAGATAGATAGGTGGATAGATAGATAGATAGATAGATAGATAGATAGATAGATAGATAGATAGATAGATAGATAGATAGATAGATAGATAGATAGACAGAAAGAAAGACAGATATGCATGTATGTATATTTTCAAGTGACAATGTGGCAAGTTGAAACAGCATTCAAAATAAAAAAGGATATTTAATTTCTTTTTAACTTTTAGGTTTTTGGCCAACACAATTAGGCCTACTAATGAAAATAATGCACTGTAAATGTGGACTGTAATCTAGAATGTCATCCAACTGAAGGTGTCTTTATTGATTGCATTTAACCTATCATCAATGAATGACACTCCCTGTAGTCTATTCATTACAACACCCTGCAAGAAATGATTACATGAAATTAATTGAAATTCAAATGTTATCTTTTCAATAACTGCCCTTTGGTTTGTAATTTAGCCAATTATATACTCTGATGCCAATTACCACCCAGAGAAAATTTTGCTGAAGTGCCAATTGCTGGATTAGCACTTTCATTACAGAAGTTATGTATTGTAGTTGGCCTTTAATTCTTTAACTATATTCTCTCTGGTATATATAATCCCATGTTTAAGAAGATATTATATCTTATATCTTAAAAGACCCAACTGCAACTATAAATGGAGAGAGAGAGCCATCAAGATAGTAATCTGAATCTAATCCAACCCCCCCCCCCTCTAAAGTGAACATCTCTCCAAGTCTCTCACTTTTTCCAAATTTCTAGAGCAACAAGGCAACTTTCAAATATTAATTTGTTAAGCACAGATAGCTGATTTGACACTGAACGCGAAAATATCAATTATGACACAAAATGCTTTATGTCACTTAAGATATATGAAAGATTATGGAAACAATTGGCTATTGTAGGCACCATTTCATGTCCAGGATGTTTTTGCTGTATTCATGAGTATTTATAAACACCCTCGCAGCCAGAGGATGGAGCATAAAGACAAGAAGTGCCATCCAAGTTGAAGGGACACCTCCTTTCATTCCGCTTTGCGATATGAAATCTAGTTTATAAATGTTTTGAGAGAGTTTTCAGCCTTTTTCAAAGCTCTATCAATACAGCAGAACTCCCATTATTTTTCACTCAGGCCTCAAATCGATTAATTTGCAGTTTCTTATACCTCAAACAATGTCAATTACTGTCTATTCTGCAATAATCTGCCTAAACAGAGAGAAGAAGAGAGAGACATGCGTCTCATGTGGGGCTAACCCAGACACATTTTTTTGTTTGATCATTTTTACTTATTCAGCTGCAAGTGAATGAAATATCATCCTGACACACATTATCTGGAAAAAGTTTCAAGGAAATCAGAATAGTCCTTCCACTTGAAAAATGCTGTTGAATTTTGCTAAAAAGTGGATTTTCAGCTCCGAGGCCATTTTCAGGAAGGCCTGTGGCAGCTATTTTTAGTTTCAGCACAAAATGACTTTTTGACATGGTTAAACTAGGTGCCCACTCTATTCACACAAAATTTGGTGGTAATTCATTATAAATTAGAGAAGATATTAATTTTTGAAAATTAAAGAATATTCATTTTGATGAAAAATGTGCAATTTTTATTATTTTAATTTTTTGCAAAAAACCCATTTGACCAATTGGATTGATTTAAAGTTCCAACCTTTCCTAAAGGCATCTGGGGTAAACAGAAAAAAAATCAGCCAATTCCAGTAAATAATAAGTGATTGGTGAGGTGTTAAAGAATCTTCAAAAAGGTCGAAAAAATACAAAAAATATACCCCGAGGGCCTATTTAAAAAAATTCATAACTCCAAAAGTATTTGGAGTAGGACAAAAAGATTTTGGAATATTCCATTATTTAGGTTAAAGTTTTTTTGAGAATTTTTTTAAGAAAATCCATGATGTCAACTGGGAAGCCCTGGGTGATTTGGCATGGAATGACCCCTATATAATGGGGAAGGAGGGGGGGGGGTATATTGTAGAAAGGAGGTATTGAACTGCAGCAGAAGTTCTATGACAGTGTGTGAGACTCATTGAATAGTTGAATTTGCTGGAAGTCTAATCGGGCCAGTAGGTGTGCTGACCTATTGGTTTGGGCATAATAATGCTGGTCCAAAGTTGTGTCATATTTAATTCAGTATATCTCAGATGCAAAATAAGAGAAGTGAAATACCATAGCATTGATCCTATAGGGGTGGGCTGACGATGTGAGAGGGCCCTGTCCTATTCCGTGAATTCTGTTGCTTCACATAATAATGAACCTGGTGGCAATTTTTTTTTTTCCTTTGGAATGTTTCTTTTTTTTACAACTTCCATGGGCCCCCTGAGAGTATGGGCCTGTGGCAGATGGCATTCTGGCACACAGGCCAGTCCGGCCTTGCTGCTCAAAGTGAAGGAAGCATTTGTTAGAAAAAAAACAGCAACATTCAATATTTCAGCATGAGAAAGTCAATGTGATTCTGAAGTTTGAGGTGATACAGTTAAAGTTATTCATAAAGTATTTTGCTGTGTATCTGTGCACGGGAATGATGTAGCTGTTTGGCAGTAGGTGGCAGGGCTAGCTGAATTACGTACAGAGACATCTTGTGGAAAATGTGCCTATATGAAGTAGGTGTCAAATAGGTGCACTAAGGCCTATAATGTGCGTGGATCGATTTGAATCGAAGGAAAAACGGGGATGATGAGTGGTCCTTCTCTATTTGTATTTGAAAGGCATGTGAAAAAGAGGAAGGAAAATGCATGGTAAGTGAATGAATGAGTTAGGACGATGGTGTGCATTGTGTGGAAAGAAATGACCTATGAGGCAGTGGTGGATCCAATGTTATGTTTATGGAGGGGGGTCAAAAAAGGCACGCTTGCAATGGGGGGATTTTGTTGTTTTTTGGCAAGTTAGTGAAATGCAGTGGCAAGAAACAATGTTTTGACAGGAATGGGGGTTTGTGATGGGGAATGGGCTTTAAATGGGGTTATTTGTGGGTGGAGGAGGTTGAAGTGCCCCTCCGGAATCCGCCTCTAAGCTTAAACTTTTATAAATGTAGATGTGCATGTTATTCTGTGACTGTACAGTGCAGTGACGATAACCTTGGCAATAATACAGCATATTATGACCTCTTAGATTTCCTGAATAACTCATTCACACATTAGACTACTTTAAAACACATATATTACCTTTCAGAAGCCAATAATCTTGTCAAAACATAAGAATTTCAAATTTCCTGTCTTTTTTCAGTAGTTCCAATGTTTATTCTAGGTGTCGCCCTTAACGCGCACCTGCTTCTATTAACATCCGCTAGGTGCTGCAACCATGGAAACGAAGTGAAGCTTTTAGTTCCCGCCTAACTAAATCACCTAACACCAAGCAAGCATGCTCACCCACAAGACTGCAGTGCATGAGTGCAGCAGGATCAATGCCACACAGCCTCATAGTGAAAATATAAAAGCGGGTCATGCCGTCTCGTCAATCAGAGAATGAGTGCAATAGAAAACGCCACAAAGTTTCTGGCACGATTGCTTTCACTTGCCCGGTGCAGGAACTGCCATCCAATGGCATCCAGCAGGATTCACCATATTCATGTATACAGGATTGGTGATGGCAAATCAGCGGGATCGAGCGGTGCCAACACCCAACGGCAAAATCCAGGTTTGCAATTGTGTGGAGCATGGAGCCTATATATTTGGAGTAGCTATGAACTTGAGTAGCGTTTCGAAAAAATAAAATTTCCCATGTTAAAAGGCACCTGGGCCACGGAGACCCGCTCTTTGAAATGGTCCAAATTGAGATATATATTATGTTTCTCCTTGCAAACTTAATCTTGTAAGTGTATCGGGCTGTAAAAAGCAGAGGGCCTGATAAGTGCTGCAATCCCAATTTTTGTATTAACTTTTTATTTTACAATTTATTTCAAAAATGTATAATTAACTTTTTTTTAGGTAGATATATCATTTAAATTATAATTTTAGTGTTAAAGTGTCCCACTATAAAAGTTTGTGGTTAATAAGGGACCGTTCAGAATTTATGACTGGGGGAGGGGGTTGGAGTTTTGTCAGAACTTCCCGTCAAAAATTGATACACCCCCCTTGAGATTCATGCGGATTTTTAGTACCCCACCCTTTGATTTAATGCGGATTTTTAGTATACCCCCTCGGCATAAAAAGAAATACACACATATAATGTCACAGATGTCCCACTTGGACGGTCACGTGCACAGATTCGCGGACTTTTGCGTGTAAAAAAGCGTGAATAAACAGAGTGTATGCGTGTTTTATTACACATATGTTTTGTAAAATTTTCTTACCCCCCCTTGGACGTCTTGTCAAAAATTATTACCCCCCCCTTGAAACACGTGTGAAAAGTTAGTACCCCCTCGGCCAAAACTCCCACCCCCCCTCCCCCAGTCATTAATTCTGAACGGTCCCTAAGCATCACATAGGCCTACAGGCCTAAATTGTACTTTGTTAAATTCAACTTCCTTAAACTTTTTGGCTTGTAAATTTTTTTTTCTGCAAAAATGAGATTGAAGTGTATTGTCACTGTATGTATTGTACTATCTTCAATGGATATGAAGGCCGGGTGTCCATCAATGAAATTTTTCATAAAGTTAATTATGTATGTCAGAATATTTTGTTGTTGTGTCTCTACAGGCCAAGCATTTTCCAATCAGCATATGACAGGCTTCAAGATCTTAGTCAGGAGTTACTGCCAGGAGTGTGAAAAAATTCTTGATGCCACAAAAACGTATCACAGATTCTAAAATATATTCTATCTTGTGTAAAAAATTGTGCTCTTTCTGATGGTGACCTTTTTAAGTGTCTTTATAGTGGTGTCCAAGTCGCTATCTCACAATTTAAGTGGAAAAACGTGCGAAAAATGCTAATTTTTTGTGACAACTTTTTCAAACATCAAAGATTGACTGGCTCTTCCTCGATAGAAAAAAGGATTCATGATAATTGAGGGTACCATGGCATTCCGTATTGGCTAAAGTTTAAAATGACACCCAGTTTTAATAATTTGTCTCAATATATGCTGCTCTGTGAACAGGATATCGAAACAAAGTCAGGTGACAAAAGTAAAAACAATTTATTAAAATGAAGTGAAGTTCCTATTTGATTTTTTTTTTCAACATCATCTGAGATATTTATGGACATGAATTACATATCAATATGTTCAGAAGGACTAGACGAAGGCAATAGACTACATAAAAAATGTCCTTGCTTTGCATAATTAGGTTCACACATACAAAACATGGAGCAACTGCTTTTCACTTCTAGGTGTGTGAAAAAAATACGTCATTTTTCTATATAACTTGAATTTCATCAATTTTTGTTCTGCAGGTCTGAAAGTCAAACTCGTTATGCGCAGATAGTTATGTTTAAACGAGTTTGTGTTAGTTTTTCGATAACTGTCTCCATAAAAAAATGCAAGTTGTTTAGAATTTTATTTCTTAAATCCGAAATTTCTTGGTTCGGGTTAAACTTATCGGAAATATAGGTTGTTGGTACTCAAATTGAAGCTTATTTTTCGCTGAGAATGATGGTGCAAAGATTATGCATTTGAAATGAAAATTAATCGAAATATATAAAACCGCGACTTACGACCACAAAATGTTTGTTATTTCAACAAAAAAGTTATACCCATGTAGTCATCATAGTTTTTGATGGACCATCATAGAATTCAAGTTTATTAATAAGTGATATAAGAGCAGCTTTATTACAGAAGCCATAGAACTACAGACAAATTTATAAAATTTTGGGGGTATCTGGCACGCCCCACTAAGGGGGGCTTTACAAATAGGGGTATAACTTCCAAAATAAAAGAGTGGGTGCATTTTTTTCTTCAAAATTGAATTCCTGACAAAATTTTACATAAGATAGGCTGAAATTGGAATAAATGTTGTGTAAGCTAGAAAGTTGTGAGTTTGGCAGTAATTCCTGACCAAGATCTTAAAGCCTGTCATATGGTCTCTTTTCGGAATATTTAAGACCAAATCAAAATGTGGAGCCTGCCTAAACTCATTTAACTCAAGGGGGCAGCACTAATCATGATCTTGGCTTTGGATGAGGGGGGCACTGTCCAGTAATCAAATCTTACAGGTTTTCCACCTTGGGTCTCCAACCATACAAATTCTGTATTTGATAAATCTGTAGCATTCTTTATTGTCCATTTATAAAATATTAGTGCAATTTTTCTACTCAAATGACTCCGCTAATGCATTTTCTGATGCACAGTGTATCTGCAATGCTTCCAGCAATTGCGTTGAACTCATCAAACTTGAGATGTCACACTCCTGCATCATCGGATGCAGTGGCAAAATGGAGTGCGAAAATTTTTAACTTCTGGATGCCAATCCAGATCTTGCCATCCAGGTCTGAAGCAAACCTTGGTGGAGTGCTACATATCCAGTGGAGTGCAACTGCCAACATATCCAGTGGAGTGCAACATATCCAATGGAGAGATTCATCCAGTTGAGTGCTGTATCCATCGCCTCAAATAGAAGATAAGACTGGATTTTTGTTTTGTCTCTAAAATGTTTCATCTCACTCGTCTTGACGTGAACCTGCAAATGTGTCTTCCCGATTAAATTACTGTAACTGCAAGTCTCACTGAGTTGAGTAACAGAAATTTAACAGAAGACACATTTTGAAACAATTTCAATTTTATTTGCTATTGCAATGCCTGGCAATCTTGCAAATATTTAGAAAACCTTTGACCTATCTTTGGTAAGCTCCCGCCATCCTTTAATCATTAAGGAGCTCAATTGACACCTGCTATATCGAAACAGATTTATTATAAATGTCTTACTTGTCCCCTCACTTTCTTTAGTCACTGAAAGACCACAAGACACAAAATGTGACATGTATGTCCCAATAGCCCGGCTTTATTTGTATGCACTAGGTTGTGTCAAAAGTCACAGAAAAGAATATAACTGGATGAATTATATCCAAATCTATATTCTATATCAACAAAATGCATCGTTTACCATAAACCGTAGCAACAGAATTACCATGGCAACAAAGTAGCCATAGCAACCACACCTGCAGCTTCCATATTGCAATTCGCAATTGCAGCATATTTTGTATATCATCACAAAAGAGCTATTGTTACTATTACCTCAGCACTTACCACAGACTGTGGCCATGGTAGGCTACACAGCTATCCAGTTGCTATGACAACCAGGCGACGAAGCACTGGAGAGGCTGAGAGTGGGGCTGATGCAGTCCAGCATTAATTTCAACACCCAATAGTTGCAAAACTTGAAAAATATAGAACTCTTCTGTCAAAGTGATGTTATCTTTAATTATATTAAAAGTATCTTTCACGTTAATAGAGCACAATAAAATAGATATAACGGATCTTGCCATTTTCAACACTACTCATATCACGAAACAACCTAGATAGCAAAAACCAAAATGATTTGAGCATTTCATCATTAATGTGTGAAGACCATGTGCTAATTAATAACAAACAAGACATTTGTACAATGATTTCAACATAATCGTCATATTTTCATCATATCATCAATAAATCCACCGCTATCAACAATGGTAAGACGCGTATGTAGCACATGATCAGCCGTTTACTTCAACATTTATTATCCATTTATCTATCCTTTAATTATCTTAGCTATCTCGTAAGCTCTTGACTACATTTACCCAGGCATCAGCAAACCAAACGAAAAACAAACAGGTAAACAATGAGGTATAAGTCGCTCGTCAACAATGAGGTAACCATGGAAACGATTGTTGTGGCAACAGATCTACAATTTTCCCATGGCAATATCAGAATTATCGTCTCCATAGCAACCGCATCAGATCAATGCATGCAGTTGCCATGGAAATCCACCATGTTGTTAAATTGTTTCCATGGCAACAACAAACTTAGGTGGTTGCTAAGGAAACAATTATTTCAGCAACAAATAAACAATTGCCATGGTGATATAACTATCATTTCCATGGCATATGGTAATTTTGCTGTTGCCATGGAAATTGTTGTCGTAGCAACCAATCAACAGTTGCTACGGTAACAAGAGCCATCCACTGTGTCCACAACAATCTTTCTTCACAAGATGTATCTCCATGGCACCCATTGTCAAGAAGTGTATGCACAATTATGTTACGAATATAAACACTGTTCTCACAAGTTTCATAATAATAATTTATTATCATCGGCATCAACAACTTTTTACCTACAGTCTACGCTTCATCAACTATGTCCAACATTTAGCTTAAAAAATCTATCTACCATCGTGGAACCAGAAATAAAACCATTACTTATTCAATACTCTGAGAAGAAAAAGAAAAAGCGTTTTATCACATTTTTAACAAATATACAGATTGACAGAGTATCAACGTTATGACAAATCAACCATAAAAAAATCAAACAGCAAAGACAACTTTACAGCAAATTTCTCCGGATACTTTCCAACATTTTTCACTGAACAATTTCTTAAATGACAGTTTAACCTATGCTTACTTTACAATTTCCATTAACGTTTTTCTATTATTAAAATGTAATTAATTTAGATCAACAATGATACCGAACAGTAATTAGACAAGACATCAAGGAAACGACAAAATACCAAAGTTAACAGAAAATTCCAGAAATTAAAGAATTACTTAGAAACAAACTAGAAATGATAATTTACGGAAATGAATTAACTTTGTGAAATTATATAAATTAGATATCAGTTAGATAACAAATAACGTGATGCGTGACACTCTGAAGTTATAGAGAACGACAGGGCAATGTTAAAAACTCACAGCTTAATTACGCTAAAGTCAATATTCCTGCATGTGTAGTCTCGACTGACAAAGATTTGTGTGTATCACTGGTACTCAGATGCCACCACTGTCGTGAACAGTTTATATTACACATTCGAACATAAATACACATACACATGTATACATTTCTAACTATTCTTTGTACTTTTATATGATATTATTTACAATGTACAAAGTATTTACACGTTTTGGAGATCATGCACAGGATAGTACGTACAGGAGGGCTTCACGCTGATGCCTATTAAGGAATACAAATATAAAATTTGTGCTTTAACGTATACTCTTGCAAATAGGAAATTTGTCACTTACACTTTACAATTTGTATTACAAAGAATTAACAACTGTAGTTAATTAATAATCAATTAATATTCAAATAGTATTTCAAAATTAGAGAGCTATAAATTTTCAATTATCTACATTTCTTTTAATTACTACTGAAAATTTTATAAAATTATAAATTCTCAAGAAAATTTTAATAGTAATGAAACAACTGATTCATTTTTCATCTTAACCTTGCAATGTCTTATAAAAAATTCATAACATTACCAATTTTGTAAACAATTGAAATTATTTCGCGGTATTTTACATTTTACATTAACATTACCTTAAAATTCAAATTTTATTAGAATTAAATGAAATCCAAGAAAAAATTTTAAAGATAGAAAATCATACAGCACAATACAAGCATTTATAACAGAAAGAGATATTCTATATTGAAAAGTCCAGTAAAACGTTGCTGCTGCCTTTCAGAATATAAGTCAAAGAAATTCTCCTATTTGTATTTATATGAAGTTGGTGTCAGAGTCACAATTAATCGTATGCCCTTATCCAAACTAAGCAACATAATAAGCGCACAACAAAGGTCACCGCGACCTATAACAACACTACTTGTTTAGATTCTTAGTCAGTCACACAACTCCCAACAGTCAAAAGCTTAGACTATGTACATATTTGGCTTCTGACGATGATATTACTGTTCCGCTTAACTGTTTGTGTTTCTCGGGTACAGTAATTGTCACAGTAATCGTTTTACAGTCCTCTTATCATACATGTAATTGTTGTTTCACAGTTAAATATCAATATATTACAGATTTTTGAAGTATCAGTCTTTTCATGAAATGTCTCACATATATTATATATATACACAAAATGATCATAAATGTTGTTGATGATGATGATTAGAGTGATCCAGTGATGACGTATGACGTGAAATGAATATCGGAGTCCGTGAAATTGAAATGTTATGAACTTGAAGTGAATCGAAGTGAAATTGAAGTGAATCTCGCACTGAAACGAGTCAATATGTGCGACGGCTCTGCAGTATGCTTGCAGTTATAGCTTGCAGTATATATATATATTATCATATCTCACTGATCTAACATGATGCCAGTGTCCACGTGTGAAAGATTTAATTAGCCGTTTTAAAAACAAAGCATACAGTATATGACACAAACAAATTGTGATGAAATCAACAATGCAATCGGCGATGAAATCAATGAATTAAATCGATGATAATTAATGAATCAATGAATCAATTGATGAATTTAATGAATTAAGCATATATATCCATGCGATCTGCCACAATCGCATAGAAACATCACTCCACAGGGGTATCCCAAGGGGTATCCCAAGATATATCCCAAGATTTATCCCAAGATATACACATCCACAGAGATATATCCAAGATGAAGATAATGAACTCTACAATTCCATGATACTATTAACAATTCAACATAGATCCTTAGAGGGAATCCATCCCTGAGTTATAATGTTGAATAATGAGATCAAAAGACAATTATATTTACATCCAAGAAAGCAATCTATTTTTAGTCCTTGCTACAATATATTAAGTCTGCTGCTGACGACAGTTCCGAGAGCAGAATTTGTCAATTTTTTGTATTTATCTATCTTATCCAGTCCGGGTGGTTGTATATGTGTACATCCGAGTGGTTATGATCCTTTTCCGGGTTAAAGCGTCGTAAAACACTTCGTAAAAATATGTCATAATCGGTTATGAGTCATTTTGTGGTATAGACGATTTTCCAGTTGAATTTCTGATTGTGATTATCGAGCAATCAAATTGAAATCAGCTTATTCAAACGAAATCGAAGTCAATTACATTTCGTATCCAAGTAATTTCCATAGCGATATCCATAGCAACCAAAACGGCAACTTGCTTAGCAACAAACATATAGCCATTCCATTAGACGGTTGCTATGACGATGAGCATATGAGCCATATCTCCGAGGCTCTGCAGAAGATCGGGAGCAATTTGCCGTAAATTATTCTGGGAGAAATCGCAAGGAGGGAAGATGTGCACCACGTAGGCAGCTTGCTGGACCTGGAGCATAGAAATAAATGAGTTATTCGTCAATTTTAAATATTGGGAGCAAGATTTTCTAGACATCTCTTAACATCTACAACTATTGAATACTTTAAGAGGATGCTTAATTCCAGCATAATATTACATTCTAAGATGTCAGATAACGGTGGTATAAATTCAGAATAGATAAAATAACATGAAAACAACCATTTGACTTCAGATTATAGAGTGATACACAGACCGACAATTATGTTTTATAAAAAATCTGACTTTCTACAAGTAGCGAGCAAGTAATCCAACTTTCTACAACTAGTGAGCAAGAAATCATAATTCTCTTTTTTCAATTTTATTTCATTTATAGGGAGACCACTCTACGGTCTAGAGAAAATTTCAAACTTCTAGATATCCGAGAATTCTCTGAGACTTACGGGTTCTTGTCCGGGAGCAGCTACATTGATGATGCCAGCCGCTTGCTTGGAGGAGAGATAATTGATCAATCCTGATCGCAAGTTCTTGATCTGCTGGTGGAGATCCATGTGGTCTCGGCCGCAAGGGAGGGCTAGGAGGACGCTGAACTCATCATCATTCTGCAAAAAAGAATACAACAATTAATCAAGCTGGGACAGCAGAAGCAAAATATAACGAATCATTAAGAACTGAGGAAGAGGTCTGGATGGACCTTGAAGCTCTTCAGCTAATTGTTGTGAGTAGACGTCAAAAATCGCTACAAAATATAACTGTTTATCTTTAACTCAAACTTGAAGAGTTTTTCAAGATTTTGCATATTTTTACCAAACATAAAATCTATTTTTTCATTACAGCAAAGAGCAAATTAAAGAAAAGTCTGAAAACTTTTTATATACATAATATTATAAATTGTACATTATTTTATGCTTTTAAAAGCAAGAGCATCACCAAAGAGTGTTATATTTTCAATCCGAACTGGTTAAATGGCAAATTTCTGGTAACATTTGACTAGTAGAACACAAACAATTTTTCAAGTAAATTAAGACAATCTCAATGATTTCTTAGCCTATTTTGATTGGTGGTACCAACTGACTGGCTCTAATTTTGGAAACTGACCACTTCTACCGCATTATACAACACACAAAAGGGCAGAAACAATGAAGAGATGACATACCTGCATCTTCTTAGTGACCCCATCGAGCTGAGCTGGCTCCAATCGCATCCTCTGCACGATTCTCAGGACGGCTCCGCTGGCCGCGTCTTGTCTCAAGGCATTCTTGATGAGGCCGTGGGATCCTGTCAAGGCGTGCATTTGGACGAGGGCACTCTCGTTCTTCAGAGACAGCGTACCTTGCCACATAACCGGGAATCTCTGTAATGAAATTTATGAGGTTAATATAGTTCAAAGGATTATGGAGCTTACAGATCTTAAAGAGAGGAGGTGAATAGTAGGATACCACAAAATGATACACTGACTGATAGATACGCTGATTGAAATTTTGATAAGACTGATAGATGAAGACTAAAGATGTATATGACAGATAAACTGATAGATAAACTAAAATAGACTGATAGATACAGTAACCAACAAATACAATGACTAACAGATAAAATGACTGATAGATACACTGACTGATAGACATAGCAACTGATAGATGGGAAATTAAAAGCATAAATTGGAGATAGATCAGTTGTGACATAACATTATGGTGTAAGCCTACAGCTACGTCTTGGTCTGTAAATACATATATGTAAGTATAAGATGAAGATAAAAAAAAAGATTTGCTTTGCTGTTCTTACATGACGCACCTGCAAGATGTGGTAGAGGTTATCCTCCGGTAGAGGGGGCATGTGCATGTGGGGTACAGCCCTGGGAATGGCCCCTGGATGAGCAAGCATGGGAGACGACAGTGGAGTGGACGCTGGGGTGGGAGTAGCCCTCGGAGACGGCGCAGCGGGAGAGGCTTGAGCCGAGGGAGGTCTTGCAGCCGATGGAGGACGATCGAGGGGGGCGTGTCCTTCTAACGGGGATCCCTGAGGATGTCCAGGCATGAACTGCTGCTGCGGGACCATCCCCGGGATCATGTGGGGTGATGGTGCCCCCTGGTGGGCTGCGAAGAGCTCCGGAGAGAACTGCCCGTGAGGCGGGAAGATCATGCGTGGATCCATCCGGGCGACCATGTGAGGTGGATACGCCAGTCCAGGATGGTGGAAGCGCATCTCAGCAGCAGCTCCGGGGTAGAGTTGCGATGGTATTCCTCTTGCGTCCGGGGGTGGAAGGCTTCCGGGGCGATTCTCCGGATGGGGCATGCGGAGATCCGGCTGAGAGAAAGCACTACCAGGCCCACGAGGTAACTCCCCAGCAAATGCTGTCGTAGGTGGAGGTACTTTGGCGTCAGCTCCTGGCGACGTCTTAGCCTCCATGCGAGCTCCTTGCCTCGGAATATCCGGGAAGGGGTAACCCATCCGTGGATGTCCCATGATAGGGCTTTGCCGCTCTTGCTGATGAGGAGTGGGTGGTCTTAAGCCCATCATGGCTTGGGGTTGGGGAGGGGCCGGTTGGGGAGGGGGTTGCTGTTTTCTCTGCTGTTCTTGCTGTTGTTGCTGCTGGGCATGCTGCGGGCCGTGCGGTTGCTGTTGCGGCCCGTGTGGTGGCTGTTGCGGCCCGTGTGGTGGCTGCTGGTTGTGTGGCTGTGGCCCGTGTGGCGGCTGTTGTGGCCCATGTGGCGGCTGCTGTTGTTGCTGCTGCATCTTTGCCACGTCCGGCCTGCCTCTTGCCAACGCTGCCCTCAACTCGCTCGTCTGGGTGGAAGGACTGACGGTGGTCGTAGCTCCTCCCTGGGACACCATGACTCCGGGAGTCGTGGGGAAATGCTGCGAGTGAGGAGGGAAGTGAGGATGCATCGCTGTTCCGTGGGAAGGGTGAGGAACCGGCTGGACGCCATGACCTGCAATTAACCACAATACTTATTAAATATATAACATTCAATACAGATACATACAATCTCCTCACCATCTGACAAAGCCGACTTGACGTGGCTAATATGTTGTCCTATCCATTTACATATCACAAGCATCCTCTGCCACAAAACACCTAAGATTACTCCATTTTAGCAACTATCTATACCATCACTTCAAATATAGAAGTTTATTAACTAAACGCAGAGTTAAAGTGATGCCTTGATATCATTAGAGGGACAAGCTATAGATACAAAGACAGGTCGTTCCTCAGATAAACTCTTACAATGGTAGGAATCGTATAGCGATGTTTGTGAGATATATTAACCATTGAATATTTTGATGTTATGTATCTTATAGAATATTTTTGGAGTACGTACCTTTTGGAGGCACACTCTCTTTAGCAGCAGGAGGTTGCTGTTGAGGCTGGGCATGGGGAGGAGGTCCAGGTGGAACGTGACCTTTGTGACCTTGACCTGGATGCCCTGGATGGCCTGGGGGCCCTGGATGACCCGGATTAGCATGACCTGGACCTTGATGAAGACCCTGGACTCCTTCTGGATGCTGCTTCTCTTGCTCGGACCTTGTTGGCGACCTCAGATTTGGGTTTGGTACGATCTCGATCACCTGCTGAGGAGGAAATGGAGTTCTAAATTTTGCACATTTTTTCATTGCGAAGAGGTAGAGTATCACTTTATGTCTTTTTACATGAAATGTACTGGATGTGGTTTACTCCGATGGATTACTCTACAAATAATATCACCATCCAAGAGAGTCATAAGTTGGAGACTATTAACTCAAAATCAAGATCTACAGAGTACATCACAAATTAGAACAGACTTCATCAGGCAGACAAGGTATACAACTATACATGTCTTTTCTCATAATGACCAAGAAACTGGTGCACAATTACATGACACTGTTACTCAAACGACAAGATTTTTTGGCTGTATCAAAAAGGTATAACTTAGTCCATTTTTAAAAACATTGCAAAACTGCAGTTGCTGGTTATAGTACAGATTCTATTAGCTTTAATACAACTGTTGATAACTAACCTGGCCCTGCGGACTGTTCTCCCTCTGGCCGATGTTATAAGCATCTGATACAACTCCCACGTGAACCGAAGATCCCGGGAGGCCAGGTCGATGACCTTGTGGCATTGGGCCAGACACTGTTGAGGGAGGCGCAGCTGAAAATGGAAAATCACAAAAACGGTCAATTATCATAGAATTGCAGATCATACAGACTAATAACAGTTTATGCATTACTTATTTAACTATCTGTTAAGAGTGCAACCAACGCCTATACTGGTGCACGAGGGGAAAACTTTTCAATAACTTAATATCAAGATACATTCTGTACATACCAGCAGGACAAGTAGTTAACTTTGCAGATTGTTAGCAATAGGCAATTTCTCAATATTGCATTAAAGATGGATGGATGATTGGGGCTTTATGTCCTGCATTTATGTACTTGTTAGGCTAATTAGGACAGGAGGAGGACACAGCAATGAGGCGACAGATACTGTTTTAAAGATAGCAAGGACAATCGGAAGGTGTTTAGAGTTCTATCTTGAGTCTTAAACTTACCATTTGGATGAGAAGACTGGATGACAGACGTCGGAGCTCCGTGGTGAGGTTGAGGCATCCTTGGCGCACCAACTCCTGGCATCATTGGCTGCAGAGGGGGCTGCTTGGCCTCGGGGAATTGTTGAGGAGGAATAACACCCCTCGGGTGAGGAGGCTGGTTCGGAGCGATTGGATGATGACCGATGATCTTGTTCATCTCTTGCGGGAACGCCACCTGGGGAGAACCGTGGAGATGCTGCGGCATGGCTTGAGTAGGGGGCGACGCCATCGTAGGCGACGTCGAGTTGCATGACGTCGGAGGCACGCCGCCACTGATGCTGCTCCTTGGCGAATGGACATCCTCTCTGCTCCGTGACCTCGAATGACGCTTCTTGGTGACCATGGGAGGTGTGGGAGACACTGGGGATTCCCCTGGCAACGAGAAATGACCCCTAGCAACCTCGTCGATGATGCGATCCAAGTTGCTCTGCACAGTTGTGCTTCTTGGCGATCCAATGAGTCCTTTAGAGACGTCATCCTTTTCTTTCTTGAACTCCAGCTTAGCAGGGAGATGCAGGGACTCCGCAGAAGGAGAGTTGTGTCCAGATTGCGGCCTGCTATCAGGAGGTACTGTGATCCGTGGCATTTCACCCACGGACGTAGGGACCAAGATGTTCAGTGGCGTCATCGTTGGGTGGTTTTGGAAGCCAGTGGCATCATCAGTACTAGCCGAGCCAGACATAGAAGCTGGGATGAAGGTGTCGTTGATGTCAGGAACATCAGTAGGTGGTATCTTCTTCTGTTCCTTCTTTTCTTCCGCTCGTTTTTCTTCTGGTTCCGTTGTCTTCTGCTCTGGTTTCTCTTCCACTTTCTCTGCTTTCTCCGCTGTATCTGCTTTCTCTGCTTTCTTATCTTTCTTTTCTTTCTTCTCTTTCGGTTCCTTGGCTGGTTTTTCTTCTGCTGTCTTCTTCTCAGCCACCGCAGGTTTCTCAACGGCAGATTTCTTCTCCTCCTGTTTGCCTCCCTTCTCCTGCTTCTTCTCCTCCTCCTTGCTGCTTTCTTCCGCAGCTTTCTTCTCTTCCCCTTTCACCTCCATGAACGTGGTGGAGTCCTGGGTGATCTCTTCCACGCCGATAGGTTTGCGAGGACTCTCCCATTCTCCCACCTTCCTCTTGTTTCTCGGCCTCTGAGTGTGGAGTGACACTGGTGGAGGCTTCTCGTCATCATCTTCCCACTCGTACAAGTCTTTTCCGGTCTTGCTGCCTTCCGACTTCTCATCCGAGGTCGTCCGGATCCTTGAGCCAAATCTGTTGAAGCTGAATCGTGATCCACCAGCAGTAGATCCTGCAGGAGCTTCCTTAGATTCTTCCTCTTTCTTTTCGTCAGCCTTGATTTCGGGAAATCGCAGTTTCTCCAGTTTGACAAATGGCCTTGATAGCTCCGAAGCTTTGGGAGATGTAGACCCTCCGTCGATAGGCTTGCCACGGGGTGAAATGGACCCCTCGGAGCTGCGAGTCCTCGGTGACATGCTTCCACCTTCGGCTCTCTTGCCCTTTCCACGCCTGGCTCTTCGGAGGCGGGGACTATCAACCTGTACATCCAGATCGGTGTCTCCAGTGGTGTCGGTTTTGTTCTCATCATAACCATCCTTACTCTCCTCTTCTTCTCGGCTTTCGTCGAGATTCTGCTCACTGCCTCGAGTCTGTCGACCTCTGCTGTTCGGCCTCCTCCTCCGCAGAGCTCCCTTGTTTCTGGCAATTCCTACTTCCTCATTCTCCTCCTCTGGTTGTTGTGGTTGTTGTTGAGGAGCTTCTTCTTCTTCCTTATTTTCTCCCTCATGATCTTCGTTCTTCAAGCTCCCTCTGCGAGCTCCGCGGCGAGGTTTGACTCCCTCTTCAGCTGGTTGTTGAGCCTGAGGTTGTGCAGCACTGCGACGCCCTCTACGGGGAGACTCAGCCTGGGTCTCTTTGGTCTGTTGTCTCGTCTTTCTCGTCTGGCCGCCGTCAAAACCAAGGTCGTCGTCTCTTCCTTTCGGGATGATCTTACGTCCCCTCGATGAGAATCTTTCCTGGGAGTTCTCGTTAAGGTCAAGCCGACCTCTGCTTCGAGGAGAGGATCGCACAGGTGCAGGCTCTTCCTCTCCTTCCTCCGAGTGGTTCTTCTTGCCCTTGCGCCCTTTGCGAGTTCCTTCCTCTTTCTTCTCTGGTGTCTCTGCCTGAGGAGTTGGCGGCTGTGTGAGCTCTGAGTCGTCAATTTCATCAATTGGCTCATCGCCATCATCATCAGGCTGGTGGCAGGGATCGGGAACTTCGCTGACCAAGTTCATCTCTGGCATTTTTGCTTCTGGCTTAGCCTCAACAGCTGATTCCTGAGGTGCTGTCTCTTCCTTGATGTCTTTAACAGGCTCAACAGCTGGCTTCTCTTCAACAGTAGCAGAAGCAGCAACCTTGTCCAATGCTTTAGACTCATCAATGCTCAACCTCCGAGGAGTTCTACCGGGAGGAGTCCTGTTGGATGCAATGGAGGATTCATCAATGCTTCTACGTCCAGGGGTCCTGCTACCTGGATGAGACTCTTCGATACTCCTCCTTCCGGGGGTCCTGCTGCCTGGAGACGGCTCTTCAATGGTCCTTGCAGGAGTCCTGCTTCCTGGTAGAGGCTCTTCGATGCTACGCCTAGCTGGAGTCCTGCTTCCCAGCGGAGACTCATCAGTGTTGCGCCTAGGAGTCCTGCTACCGGATAGCGACTCTTCAGTGCTTCTCCGGGGAGTCCTGCTACCGGACAATGGCTCTTCTGTGCTTCTTCTAGGAGTCCTGCCACCAGCGACTGACTCTTCAATGCTCTTCCTAGGGGTCCTGCTACCTGGTAACGGCTCATGATCGTCTCTGTTACCATCTCTGTTACCAATTGATTCCCTGCGGGGCGACTTCAATGGCGACAGACACACATCTGGTGATTTGATAGGCTTATCATTAACTGTAGCCTTCTCAGGAGTCATGGGACCTGGGCTCTTCACACTGACCAGATCGACAGCGGGAGACTTGATAGCTTCGTCGGAGGAGGCATCGGCAGTCTTTTGAGGAGTCGGAGGAGCTGGTGGTGATCCAGATCCCGTCCCTTGCAAGATGCTGTTGATAGCAGCCTCCAGCTCATCTTCCATGAGACTCGGCTCCTTTTCGGGCGAATCCGGTGGCAATGTGTCCTCAGTGATCTCTTCTTTTGGTTCTTCCACTGGAGCAACATACTGAGGCTGGGGTGGCTGTTGCTGTGCTTGATGTTGCTGAGCTTGTTGCTCTTGCTTCTTCTTGCCCTTCTTGTTCTTGCCCTTCTTGCCGGGGCGTGACGGAGTCTCCACCTGTTGTTGTTGCTCGTGGTCGGACTCCTCCACTTTCGGAACGACCACATTAGGAATCACTGGTTCCGGCTGCTCTTGCTCAATCTTCGGAGGCTCCTCTTCCACTGGTTGTTCCGGGATGTCCTCAGGATCTTCTGCGATCTGGAGGGAACTCTCCGGGAGACTGTCCTCATCCTCCGGCAACACTGGAGGTGGAATGAGTCCAGGAGCAACTGGCTTGATGACCGGCTCTTGGTCTGCCTGCTCGGCGATCTTCGCCAATGCCAGGACGGCTTTCTCTTCTTCTGACATCTCTGGCTTAGCAGGTTCTCCTTGTTGCTCCGGCTTCTCCTCCAACTCCAGTTCTTGCTCCGGCTCTTCAATTGGCTCAAAGGAGTCTCCTGGAATCGGCAAGTCCACCATAGACGCAGTGGGTGCCTCCGGGATGGGATGGGTGTCAAACTGGAGTAACTGCTCGACTGCGGCAACAGCGGCCTCCGTCTCCTTCTCAGTGATCTCCCTCCTCGCTGCTGACTTCTCCTTCTCTTTCTGTTCTCTCTCGGCAATTTCTTTCGCCAAGATCTCTTCGATACTCGGAGGCTTCATCATGATCTCGTCCTTGGAGTCATCTTCATCGCTGCAGATGGGAGAAGTCTTCAGTTCGTGTTTGACTTCGATCTCCTCCTTCATGCCTTTCTCGGACTCGTCTCCTTCGTAAACGGTCTCCGAAATCACATGTTTCGGCGAGGCCAAGTCCAGTTTCACCTGCTTCACGTCCGGAATTGGAGACTTGATGTTTTCGTAAGGAGACAACACATCCCTTTGAGGAGATTTCAACTCTCGTTCGGCCTTGATGTCGTTCTTGACGTGGAACATGTGCATTTCATCCGACCCTCTCAGGTTCAGATGTTCCTCCTTTCTATTCATCATGTCAAATATATTATCCCTATCCCTCCAGATACTTGGCTCTGTTAACTTATTATGGAGATCATCCTTCTCCATGTATATCCTCTTATCATCATTTGCTTCTGACAAATTCTTCTTCTTTTTCTTTAACTTCTTCTTCTTTAAGCCATCTCTCCTCACTTTATCATCATCTTCTTTATCTCTCTTGATCTCGAGATCTAATTCCCGACTCTCGTTGATCATATTCTTCTCCTTCTTGCTCTTGTGGTCTTTGCGTTTCTCCTTTCTTTCTTCTTCATCTTTACTGTTGTTGGTGTGGGACATGTTACGCTCCTTCTCTCCCATCTTCAGCACTTCCTTCATCGATTTGATAGTCATGGGGAGTTTCGCGTCCAAATCATCGTCAACGTTATTCTCCTGGCCTGAATCAAAGTCGTAACTGAAGTTACTCAGATTCATATCCAAGTCGGGCATGCTCAGAGGTGGTTTCAAATCGCAGGGAGACTCGTTCGTCAGCGTTGGCATCTGGAGATCGTCCGATTTATCCTCGGGAGGTTCCTCGATCGTTTTCTTCTCCTTTTCCTTCCTTTCCTTCTTGTGTTTCTTCTCCTTTCCAAACACTTCATTGAAGTCTTTCTTAGAGTCTTCCTCAATCTTATCTTCTAAGGGTTTCTTCTTATCCTTATGTTTGGGCTTCTTGACTTTATTGAGAGACGAGTTGATTTTCGGCTCCTCCTTTTCTTCCTCTTTTATTATTTTCTGCTCCGGTTTCTTCTCCTTCTGTTTGACCTTGACCTCTTTAATTGGCTTGGTTGGTTTGACAGGCGTGACCTTGGGAGGTAGGTCAAGGTCATCGTCTCCAGATTCGCTGATCAGCTTCTTACGGACTTGCTTCTTCTTCATCTTCGGTCGCATCGGAAGCTCGATTTCATCCGAAAGCTCGTCGGAGAACTCCGGAAAAGCATCCTTCTTCACAGTATCAGCAAAGAGATCTTTCTTGGGCATGGGAGTCTCTTTCTTGTTGGAAAACTTGGAGAACATCAGTTTCCTCTCGTCTTCATCATCGTCACTTGAGAAGATCATCTTGTATCTCTGACCGGGAGGGACTAATTCTAACTTCTGACACTCCGTCGCTTCCTTCTCCTTAGAATTCATCATCTTCTCTTCTTCCGTGTCACTCTGGATCGACATTTGTTTCACTTTCTTCTTCGGCTTCTTCTTCGGCTTGGGATCGAGGTCCTCAATCTCCTCGGACTCCATAGAAGTCTCGACTCTCGGCTTGGACATGATCTTCATCGGAGTCTTCTTCTTCTGTTTCTCTATCTTATCTTCTTCTTCCTCTGAGCTGCTGTCCATTATCCAAGTATTCTTCTTCTTGGAATCTTTCTTCTTCTTTGGCTTGGGAGTCTCTCTCATTGGGGAAGATAACGATTCTTCGTCTGTGTTGTGAGGACTGCTGTCTCTGTCCTCTGACTTCTGAGCTTTCGATGATTTTCGCCTTCTCTCCTACAAGAAAATTTTTAATCTTTTATAAATTTCTGTAAAACCAGCATTTCTGAATTAGAAGACATTTCAGCTATTTAGAATTTTTTAACAGTAAATTTTCTGACAACCTGAACTGATTCAGGAGCAAAGTTGTGAATTAGTCTAATGTGATTTATCACCATGGAAACAGGCAATTATTGCTTATCAGTATTTGACAAATAGGCATTAGGTAGGTTGGTCAGCATTAAATGTCCGGCCTTCTTAGGAAGGTTCTTTAGGATTATGAGGGTTGATTGACGGAGAGATGTCCTCTTTCAAACTGGTACACGAATCACAGATGATTGGGGCTTAACATCCCATACTTATGTAATTTGGCAGGCCAATCAGAACAGGACACAGCAATGAGGCGAAGGGCGTACTGCATGAATCAACATTGTCATGAAACCTATTAAAACCATTACCTGTAACTTATCGAAGCCCTTCTTCTTCTTCTCCACCTTCCGGAGTTGCGTTTCATCCTCTTTTGGGTCGCGGCTCTTGCGTCTCGCTTTCACCATGTCGTACATCGAGGGAAACATCATGTCTTCTTCTTGGAGCTGGAGGTTACAAGAAACAGATTAGCATTCATGTCAGGAGGTTGGGGTTTAAGATAGGGCTTTATGTCCTGTATCTATGGACTGGCCAGGACTAATATTAATAGGGCATGCAGGATTATATTTTGCACAATTTGAGTTGGTGTTCTAAGTCTCATCAGCATCTCATTGGTCTATTTAGATGGCACAATTTGAGCTTTTCACACAGGCTTATAGGCCTTTATCTGAGCATGGGGTAAATCTAAGAGTATGCAAGGTAATATAAGTGAACTGGTCCAAAAGACTATGTTGGACAGTTGTTGGTGCCAACAAAATAGCAATAAACCATGAAATGCCCTATTCTACAGCTGGACGGATGGATGATAAGGGCTTTATGTCCTGTATTTATGCTATCTGAAGACTAACAAGCACAGGACAATAACGCAGGAAAGGGCAACTAACCCAACCGGGTTCAGAATTGAGCCTGAAAGCTGGGAGTATGCAAGTTAGGGAAATATCTATTTCCAGGACACACAACACACAACTACAAATTGACGTGTTAATATATTTCGGCCCCTGGATACTAAATTTATACATGTATTCAATGTTAACATCTGTTTCTCTTTCTACCATAATATTGCATAGCTGTCAAACACAATGTATCGTATATATATGAAAAGGATACATGAACATTTTACTGGTAAAGGAAATATAGTGTATGTATATAAAGCTATAACTGAGCAATGTAAGCATATAGGGAACTTCATACACTTTAAATGTTTAGAGGTAAAAATTCAGCATATAATCTAAGTTTCAGGGAGTACCATTTAGATATGATTATCAATATGATTACCAAAATTTTACACTCTGAGATCGAAAATAACAGGGTTGACTATCATTTTACTTTGTCAGTTTTAAAACCATTTAATGCAGTGCTTGTGAAAAAGTAAGTTTAAATGGTATGTGCATGGTCTACATAGAAGTCCAGAGTTATTGCATACAGTGCAGAAAATATAAAGCAGAAGTAATACTATACTGTACTACAAGAAAATCAACAAACAGAATATCAATGTATTCTATCAATAAACATAAATGATGAAATAATAGTATAGTGCAACAATATGAATATATATTTTTTTTAGGATGAAGCACACTGTATAAATGTAATACTAAACTGTATTACTGAAAAGTGCATCAAATAGACAAAATATAATATAGGATAAGTAACTGAATTTAAACATAGGCCAGACACAATTTATTTTCAATTTCTCGGATTGATGGACTCACCCAAAAAATTTTGAGCTTATCACAAATTTTAATCTAATTAACATAATAAAAATTCAGATTATGGTTAAAATTTTGTCCTGCTGACAGATCTTAGGAAGTATTTTGAGAAGATCCGGGTAGATCGAGAAGCTAAAGATCAATTGCGTCTGGCCTAACATAATCATTATAATGCAATAAACGTAATAAAATTCAACAAAAAGGTAAAAAAAGTTGTGTAATTACCATTGTCATTACCTTGAAGAGGTTCTTCTCCTCCTCCTCTCTTAACCTCTCCAAACGCTCTCTTTCCTTCTCTCTCTCCTTTTCCTTCTCTCGTTCTTTCTCCCTCTCCTTGTCTCGATCTTTGTCCCGGTCTCGTTCTTTATCTTTATCCTTCGTGGTTTTCTTTTTGTCGTTTGAGACCTTCTCGTCGGATTTGTCATCTTTCGATTTATCCGATTTATCTTCTTTCGATTTGTCTTCCTTCGATTTGTCCTTTCTATCTTGCTGCTTCTTTCTATCTTCTTGTTTCTTGTCGTCCGTCTTGCTACTGCTACTGCCGCTTCGACTCTTTTCAGAGGAGCTGCTCTTCTCCTTGCTACTACTGCTGCTGCTACTCGTGTGTTTGTCCTTATCGGTCTTTTTGTCAACTTTCGAGGACGTCTTGTCCTTGGCGTCCTTGTCGGATTTCTTCGAGCGGTCTACGCTATCACTGCGGACACGCTCGTGCTTATCCGTACTACTGGAGCTGCTAGAATGTTTATGTTTACTGCTGCTGCTTTCCGATTTGTGCTTGTCGCTTTCCGACTTCTTGGTGTCGTTAGATTTGACCTCCATGCGACTCATGTCGGGGCGACTAGTCTCCGACACGGTCTGCGAGGTAACAGTCCTGTTTTGCTTGACGTCATTACTCGTCTTAGATTTGGATTTATCTTTCGAACTGACTGAAGATTTAGACTCCTTCTTGTCAGATTTCTCCTGAACGTCTTTACTACTTCTGTCACTTTTGTGTTTGGAATGAACTGAGGATAACGATGGCGATTCCTTTGAATCTTTAGACTCTTTTTGCTCTTTCGACGACTCCTTTGAGTCGCTTTTAGATTTACTAGACACCGTTGACTCCTTATCCTCGTCGACCTTATTCTCGGATGGTTTGACGTCATCCTTGTCTTGCTGCTCAGCTTTGGTTTTGGAATGGTTTGATTTATCGCTGCTGTGTTTACTCTTCTCATCACTCTTGTTTTCCTTCTTATCGGTCTTCTTTTCGGGAGATTTGCTCGTATGTTTCGAGTTTGACGACGAACTGCTCTTTTTGACGTCTTTATGACTCGATTTGGACGACGACTGCAAGTCGGAGGATGACGACGATTTCTTATTCGAGCTGCTCGTCTTCGCTCGTTTCGCGTCGGGCTCCTCCGACTTACCAGTGTCGCTCTTGGAACTGTCACTTCTGGATATAGCACCTTTAGGCTTGTCAAGCTTCGTTTCAGACTTAGATACTGCAGCAGTTTTGTTGTTGTTGCCACCATCCTCAAGCTTTCGCTTCACTCCCGAGCTGGAGTTGTTGCTGTTAGCCGAGGACAGGGCGGTTGTTACATTGTCTCTCTTGGCATTGGGTGTCTCCTTGGCAACAGGGGTGGCAGGCCCTGAAGATGCCAGGTTGGGTATTTTGTTAAGTGGAGTGTGAGGAGTTGTGGGTGCGGATGAGGATGCGTGTGACGATGATGACGTTGATTCCGAGCTCTCCTGCTTCTTCAGGATGGAGACCGGATGATGCTGAGGTGGCGTGTTATTGTGTGGTGTGATGGGTGTAACAGGAGTGTCGGATGATACGGATGATATGGAGTCCCTTCTCTGCTGGTGCGACTGCTCATGGGCGATCGGAGAGGTCCCAGAGTTGCTCAGACTCGACCGATGGACCAAGATCCCCGGACGGGGGCTGGTGGTAGGCTCCGACACTTTAGCAGGCGGCGATTGCAAGCCGAGTAAGGAAGAGGGGGAGGACTCGCAGCTCAGATTGGGAGGGGCCGACCGAGGGGTTGTGACAGTGGGAGTCGTGGGCCCCGAAGAGCTATTGTTGTTGGGCAAGGATGTTGAAATGGTGAGGTTAGGTGAAATAGTGACACTGCTCTCTGACGAGGGGGTCCCTTGTAACGATGGGGTGGACGGTGTGGAGTGAAATGGCGGAGCAGATGATGGCGTGACTGACGAAGGAGATGAAACAGCGCTTAAACTGAATGGAGATGCCGTTAACGGAGGGGGCATGTCTTTTTTAATGTAATTAAACAGTCCGAATCGCCCATCCTCCGGGGGTGGAACTCCATCAGTAGCTGGATCAAACTTCTGATTACTCTTTTCCAGTCTTTTAGAGTCCTGATCCAAGATGCTCCGCTTTTGCATGATGCTTTTAACAATATGACTGGGCTCGGAGCGTATCTGGGAAATATTGAAAGTTGAGCTGATGACGCTGTTGGCAACTGAGGGATCCACCCTTTTCCGCACCTTGTACTTCTCCCGGTAGTGGTCGGAGGAGGTGGTCGAGGGTGGGGGAGGGGGCGTGGCTTTGGTGCCCTGCATCATCATGGCATCAAACGCTCGTAACCTCTCCTCCAACGATTTGGTCTCCATGTTTCGACTCGGCGAGCCAGAGTCCGACAGCTCTGAATCAGAGTCGACTTTCTGCGAGGGAGAGGTTAAGTTCAAGTCTCCGGCTTTAGTGTTCTCCTTGTTATCAGAGTCCGAGGGGGGAGGTAGCGGGGGCAGCATGGGAGGGGGAGGCGGAGGTATACCCTTGTCCTCCTTCCCCTCGGCCGGACTGCCGTCAGTGTTCTTGAGAATGGGAGAGTCTTGGGGGGAGTACGGTTTGCTGCCGGGCGAGAAGGGCGGAGAGGTAATTTTGGACGAATTGGCGGCAGCAGTAGCAGCAGCAACGATCACTTCAGGGGCCGTGTTGTTGGTGATGGTCGTGGCAGTGACGCCTTCGGAGGACGCCACGACCGACGATGACGCACTGGACACAGCCCCTGCCGTCACGTGACCCGTGGCAGTCTGGGGTTGCTGCGGAGCACTAACGGCCGCTGATACAGGGACCGACTTGGGCGACTGCTTGGTCGAGGGAGGGGGACTACTCCACTGGTGGTGGGCAGCCCATTTTGGCAAAGGTAAAGTCAACTCCCTCCTGTGGGCAGCCGTGTCGTTATCACTGTCTCTGTGGTAATATACAGAGTTAATATTTTTCACAGACCGCCTAGGATCCCTCAGTAAATCCCCGGACACATCTGCCTCCAGCCGTATATGGATCAGAGGCAGTTTGTGTCTCTGTTTCTCCGTATGTTCACTCTCCCCCCTATCACCATGCTTGTGCTTATGACTGTCACTCTCATCACCACTGAACATATCCTCTCCTTTACTCCTAACAGTCCGTAACGGCATACTGGCATTAACGCCATCCACTTTCCGCCGTTTCTTGGGCAGAGAATCTTTAGGAGAAATCTCCGGCCCAGAGTCTCGGTCATCGTCTAACTCCATCTTGGAATTAAGATCCAAGTTGGGTAACAGTTTCTTGTCTAACTTATCCGCTTTTAATTCCACCATCCGCGAGTTGTGCTGGTGTCTGCGAGCTAACTCCATTTTGAAGCGAACCTGCTCGGCAGTGCTACTCGGCTTGTTCATGGCCTTGAGTAACTCCACCCGCGGACTCCGATGCGGCAAATCGAACATTTCCTCTAAACGAGCCCTCTTAATCCTCATCTCCTCGTCGCTCACAGAGTCCGAGGGTTTGTCTTCCAACTGCTTGAGCTCGTTCAACAAATGCTGCCTTTTATTCTGCAGAAGATGGTAATCTGAGCTGGAGTGGCCACTGACGGTCGACCCTCGTTCCAAGGTCATCTCACTGTCACTCTCGAGGCTCGAGCCGCTACTGGAGCTCTCACTGTCAGACTTGCCAGACGGGCCGTCCCGCGGGTCGTACGGGACGTCCCGGTCTTTCTCTGGCCGTTTGTGCTTGTCTTTATGCCTCTTTTTCTCCTTAGATTTCTTGGGCTTAGTCACGGCCGAGCCTATTTTGGGCCGAGGGGGATCTGCAGAGTTACTGTGGGCCGATATAAGCAAAGAGTCTTGGGAGATCACACCAGGAGCATGGTCAATGTCATTAATACGTATCCGAGATCCGCTGCTGGACATGCTCCGTGGTCTCTGCTTATCTCTCCGAACAGCACTCTCCGCTTTATCCCACTCTTCTATAGAGCGTCTTTTGGCAATTCCCCCCTCTAACTTTTTAGACTTGTCAGTGTCAGATAAATCCTCCTCTGACTCCAATTTTGACTTACGAGGTTTCAAATCCAACGTCACTATAGATTTACCCATCAGCTTACTGATGCTAGTCCGCTCCTCACTATCACACCTTTCTCGTATGTCTCTAACTTTAACACCATCCTCTTTGTTATTCCGCTTGGAATCCCAAGATTTGTCTTTATAATCGTACTCCACAGGACTACCATGCCGTGATGGCGTCCCTTTGTATTGGTAATCCGTAACTGGGGAGCCAAGTCTGTCTTTTATTTTACTTTTAGTCACAGGACTTGGGCTTCTGCTAGTCCGATAACGCCCTCCGGGGCTGCGACTTTTATGACTGTATTCACTAGAGGCGGGGCTAAATCCTCGCCCCTGGCGCTTGTCGTCATGGTAACGTTCCGTGAACTGTTCGTCGTACTGGCGATCACGGTACGCCCGTCGCTCGCTACTTCTCTGGCTGTGGAAGCTACGAACGCTCTCCTTCTCCCCGGACTGGCTGTCAGAGTCTCTGAAACGCTCGGCAAAGCGCTCGTTAGGGTACTCCTCGTAACGTTCCGCCCGTTCGTGCGAGGGGCTCGGATGTCGGCTCCCCCTGGAGAACGGGGACACTCTGCGGACGTCGGAATTCCTTCGCTGAGGACTCGAGCCGTCGCTCAAGTTCTGTCGCTCCTGCTGGCGATACCCATAGTCACGTAACTCCTGCTCGAACGAATCTTCGAGGTATGTGGACCCTTCGGAATACTCCTCAAAACTTCTGGAACAAACCAATGGCATTCATTACTGTTACATAGAGGGAGGGTAATCATTAATAAGATATTTTTGATTGTTCAGATGAGAAAAGTAATTGGTTATCTAGTATTTTTTACAAGTTATTTATTAAAGTTGGTAATTGCATCAATACATTTTAAACTTCTATAGTTTATGAATTTATGGAAATAAACTGTGGTGCACTGGAAAATCAACTTCAGGGCCTTGGAGGCTAAGATTTCACCAATTATAGATTGATCAATATAAAATATGATTCCAGAGCCAATATATCACTACAGGCAGGGCTAAAATATAATGCCATTTCTGCGATCTGACACAGGCAAATGAGCGGGAATGGTAGATTTCATAGCCTGCCATTCCTGGGGAAAGACTACTTTAACAAGATTTTGTGAATATAAAGGCGAAGCATGTAACAGTGAGGGCGAAGAATGTTAAATTTTTGTCTGTGGAGGAATTGCCTTTCATTTCAATTTTATTTTAATGCTCCACACAAACAATATCATAGGATTAAGTTCCACAAATACGCACCTTCCAGTTCTGTGATACTCCTCAAACTTTTCGTAATATGTCCCACTGGCATTACTCCCTCGTGAGGTTGTAATGCGCTGCCCTCTGGTGCTGTTCGTCCGACTTCCTCTGGCGGGGAAGTTGTTGCGCCCTCTTGCGGCAGGTGTGGAGTTGGTATACGTGAAGGTCTTGGTCGTGTGGCCTGGTTTCGCTTCGAACTCTGGCTCCTCAAACCCAGGATGATGCTTGAAGGTTGTACTCGTCACGGACCCAGACCGGGATAACCGGGCGGCCCATCTCTCGTCCGGTCTCTCTCCCGGTCGTAGCTGGCTCGTCTCCTCCATTTTCTGGAAGAAGGCAGTTTGGCAGTCGCGGCTTGCAAAGTCAATCTGAAGAAAAAGAGAAGCACTTGTTAATTTGCTAATTATTATCATTAAGCATTTCAGTCTCACAATACACAATAGACATGAATGATACGGGCTTCATGTCCTGTATTTATGCACTGGGTAGGCTAAGCAGGACAGGAAGACACAGCAATGAGATGAAGGATGATTGAAACTGTTATCCAACATAAGTCCAGGCCACAGTGGGAATCGAACCCTGGACCAAGCAATTGGCAGCCTAGGGCGCAACCAACTGAGCTCAAGCTCCCCTGAGCCCCCTCACAATAAATATGGAGCATCATTATAGCATCACTTTATCCCAACTCTTCAATCAACCAAACTATATATGTTCCTGTCTAGACTGCATGAACTTTAGCAAATCACATCCTCCAGTCCCTCGATTTTAAATGACAATCACTTCCTAAATTGACAGTATCTGTCACATGCTAGAATTAAAGGTTAAAGTATGGTATAAAGGTTGAAGTATATAATTAACTAATTCATTCATTATCTGATAACGTAATACATAGATAGAGACGGCTTTAAGTTTTGTATCCAAATACAATTATAGAACCAATTAGCCAGAGTTAAGGATGTGACTGGATGATTGGGACTTTACATCCTGTATTTACTAAACATGCCACAAGGGGTCAATGACCTATCCTCAATTCCTCATATACCTCTAATTGATCTTAATATGAGGTTAAATCAAACAACATGTCTCACATAAAGTCACAACATATGGCAACTAGGTAGTCATTAGTCTTGATGAGAATGTAGGTGGTCCTCTGATGTCATATCATACATGTACATAATATATGTATACAATATGGGACACTTTGAACTGTGATATTTAGAGCTACAGATACTATTTGGGTTATGATGGGAATGGGAACACTACAGCTTTATTAGACACTAATTTATACTCAATTTATAGTTATCCGCAACAGTCTACAGATGGTCCAAAAAATCAATAATTACATCTTGAGGTAGATTAAATCTAATATACACATAAAATGACCATGAAGACTTTATCCGGTATTAATAATTTTGAAAATATCAAATTCGTTCAAGTCATATTCTTAATATTCGCTATCAAATTTTAAGTACATCTGCATTCACTTCTAACGTTCAATAAAATCCAACTATTAATTTTAAAAGATGACCTGAATAAAGAATGTCCATATTGAAAGTCAAGCATTGCTCACACGTCATCGCAACACAAAAATAAACACACAAATGCAAATATGCACACATATTGCACTCTTATAAGGTGTACAGACAAGTATTTTACACTTATAACAATGGCTATTAACTCGTAGGTATTTCACTTGAAATTGATTCAAATTAACTTCGTAACTTGTGGAAAATGGCCACAAAAAAACTTCAACCAACCACACTGAATTGACACTAATCACCCGTACAGATTTTGACACATCATCACCAATCAAATAGAGTTGTTATCCCACAGAATTATACCATAAGATCTACAATATATGCTCTTACAGTTAGCAAAGGGAAGAGATTTTACTCAAGAATTCAACATATGGCCATATGCTAAAGAAACATATTTTAATAGTCGCATACACTATGACTACGTAGCAACTTGATAACATGTCCAAATATGTTGTATGTTGCATACCCATTGATTAATCTAAGCCAGGTGATCTTTGTAGTTGTGCATATAGGGATGAATCACCACCTGCTTATAACAGCTCACTAAAATTATGTACAGATGGATGATTGGGGCTTTCCGTCCTGTATTTGTGCACTTGGTAGGCTAAGGCCAGATGGAATTGATCTTTAGTTTCTACAATCTTTTCTCTCTTTTTTTTTTAAACAACATAAATCAATTATGTCTGGCCTAATCAGGACAGGAATAGCAAAAATTATGTTAAGGACATACCTTGGTATTGAAAACATGTACGTTTTTCATATTCCCTTAATGCTTAAAGCAAGACCAGGAGAGCTACACAGGCCACATAGTATAAATCCAAAAGGGAGACCACTTTTGCTTTTTTCGCTCTCATCCAATAATTCTTTTGTGTCTCACATAGCTGCTGCTACCAGATCAGGCTATCAGACACAGTTTGATGACACAATTATGAAATTATCTATCACGCTTAGTTTTAATCTTAATTATGCTAATCCTGCTTGTTCATTTTGTTACAGAGATTGTAAAGTCCACTGGTGATCAGGGTAGTCTACTAGTGATAGTAAGTCTGTTTTCAATTATCATTCAGTCCAGTTGCAAATCCAGTTTTCTCCTCTTATATAATGAAACTCAAAAATCAATTTTATCTCTGTAAGTCTCTTAGCTAAAGTCCAAGTTGTGTTCCTTAATTTAAAAGTCTGCATGTAAGTCCAGACTGCACTTCAGTTTCACATCCAATTCAGTCATTATTACGACGTAACATTGCACATCCTTTTAACATATTTTCACTTTCAACTACCGTGTCCAACGTAACTCGTGTCATTATTTTGATGCACACAGTAGCCACATAATACTATCCGGTAAGTCCTAACTAGGCCGCGTGATAACTGACTAACAGCTGTTACCATTGATATATATTGACACTGAGTCACCATAGCATATATTATACACTACTAAGGCATTAACACACACTGGTATTTCATCATAATCTAAGTATGCTCAGTCGATCTATATAACATTATCAAAATTAAAATGTTTAGATAAGCGTTGATGTTAGACAAGTGAAAGATCCCACGTTAATGGATGGATGGATGATTGGGGCATTACGTCCTGTATTTATGAAATTTGTAGGCTAATTAAGACAGGAGGTGGAGGATGATTGAAACAGCCATCTAACATAGGCCCAGGTGACCCGGCAAGAGCTGGATTCAAACCCTGGTCCCAGTGATTGGCAGCCCAGCACGCTACCACTAGACCAACCCTCCCCCATCCAACATATGGGGAAATGTTTCATTGATTTAACACTCAGGCATTTTATCATAATCAGTCAATTTATATATTTATTTTAGACAAGTGTCGATGCTGAGCAAGTAAAAGATCCCAGATATGGGTGAATGAAAAATTGCAGACTCATTTTCTTCAATTAACCCTTGATAGTAGTATAACTTGCCTTGGAGAGCTGCACTACTCCACCTACTAACTCCACCCACCTACCAACCAACACACGTACCCACTAACCACGTTCAGTATGTCAACACTATTGCCACTGTTACACATTGTCAGAACTTGATAAGCATAAATGAATTATCCGTGTCACGTAATATCTCATTAGCGTAAAATTAAGATTATCAGAACTAGATAAATATTCCACAGTTAACTCCGATATAACTCCAGTAGTTCAAAGCACAAGTGAAGATAAAATGCCAAAAACAGGAAGATTAAAAGTGTAACAAATGTTAACTAAAATGACAGGCCGAAAAATGTTCCTACACTGGTCTGCACTGTTCTATTATAAGTATTGGCCCACTGGTGCTAACCACTGTAACTAAATCCATACTCTATAAAACGGCCATTATGCCATTTTAATATTGAAGATACCAATAAACTTAAGCTGCTCACTAGGAGATAAGGATAAGGACTATTTCATTACATATCGAAGCTAATCGGAAGTACAGATAACTTCAAAATATATCTGGATTTCATGACGAAAACCATTAATTTAGTTTTATCTATATTAAGGGAATGTAATGATCATATTTGCCTGTTAGGCCACAAATAATTGATCTTTAGCTTCTCGGATCTTCTCAAGGCACTTTTCCTAGGGTAATCCAAAAAAAAAGGTGAAAAAAAACATTTTTTATAATGTAAAAAAAAAAAAAAATTTTTTTCCATTGACAGACAATCTATTGTGTCGGCGGGTCCGCGAAGCTAAAAATCAATTATGTGTGGCCTTAGACACAAACATTGAAACTGCACATGGACTTCATCTTGGATAATTTCAGGATATCATCTTCCACACAAAGGGCTGGTGTAACTTCCAAAGGCATATTTAGCAGAAACTTATTACGCCAAGTTTTGAATTTAAAATATTGTCCCAAAATCTTCCTAATTTCGCACTTTTTGCATCTAAAACTTTAGAATGTAGGAGTTTCAAGCGTTTAATTCAGCTGGGTGGTTAGGAATATTGCCAGGAAGGTATGGGGATTAGATGATGACTGGGGCTTTCAGTCCTGTATTTTGTGACTAACATTGAATGAATAGAAGGACAGAGCATGACAGTGAAATATAATTGAAACTGTTGTCCAAAAAAGGGTCCAAGTGACCTGGCCAAGACCGGAATCAAATCTGTGACCTAGCAATTGAAGCCAAGAGCTTTACCAACTGAGCTAACTTTCCTGCCCACCTGGAATGTGGAGGCATAATATGTCTAATAGTACCGTAACTCTACTAGATGGATGTTTGGGGCTTTATGTCCTGTGTTTATGTACTTGGTAGGTAATGGGGCAAAGTATGGTTGAAACAGCCGTCCAACATAGGCCAAGGTGACCCGGCAAGAGCTGGATTCGAACCCTGGACCCAGCGATTGGCTACCACTAGACCAACCCTCCCCCATAACTCTACTAGAACATACATACAGGACTTAATATATTGGCTCACTTCACAATTTTTGGATGAGCAATATACACCAACAAGTAAGCAAAGAAAGCAACGCCTCTTACCTGAATCTTTTTTCCTCCAATGACCCGTCCTCGCATCTCGTTCACAGCTATCTGAGCAAAATCCATGTTCTCAAAGTAAATCAAGGCTCGTCCCTTCACCGTATCTATCACACTATGGCTAACGGGACCGTAACGCCCAAATGTCCGTACCAAGTATTTCTCGGTAATGGTCGTGACGACATTGTCTAACCAGACGCAGTTCATGGGCATACTTTTGCCGAACCCAAGCTGAAACAAGAAGCGACCAAATTTGTTAATACAAAGCATGTCAACAAAAACTTGTGAAATTATAATAACTATACTCAGGGAGCAAAACCAGAGTTGATGCTTTATGAGAAACAGATGTATCAGCACAAGATAGAGCGAAAGTGGAATTAGATATTCTCGTTGGAATTTTGCCGCTCTCAACTTAGAGAAAGAGATTATAGTTACCAAGTCAAGTAAATAAAACAACATCGCTATTGTATTTATTGAATCAAACAATTAACTTGCAAGTTATAACTACCTTAATTCTGTTGTTTCCTATATGTTCGCCATCCATTTTTTGCAGAGCTTTAACTACGCTCGTGATGTCGGAGTACTGGACGAATGCGTATGCAGATACAGCACCTTGTTTCTTGATGTCAATATCCTGAAAAATATCGGAAATAATCAGAAAAAGTTTGAAGAAGTAAACGGAAGTAGCAAAGAACAGTCATAAAGAATTATCATGGAAGGATTTGGGCTCTACGTCCTCTCTGGTTGGCCAATTGGGGCAGCACTGAGGCGAAGGATGACTGTAACTGCTGTCCAACATATTGGTCCAGGATAACCAGAAATAGCTAGGATATCATTAAATATGTATATTGCAATAATAACCACAGATCATCTGATGTGGTAACTGACAAAGAGTGAAAAATCCACATAGATTAATATATTGTAAGGATGGACGATGGACGATTGGGGCTTTAGCTCCAGCATTTGTGAACATGGTAGGCTAATTAGGACAGAAGGAGGACACGCCATAGAAAATAGGCGAAGGATGATTGAAACAGCTGTCCAACATAGGCCCAGGTGACTTGACCCGGAAAGAGCTGGATTGGAACCCTGGACCCAGCGACTGTCAGTCCAGCACACTCCCACTAGACCAACCCGCCCCCCCCCCCTTAATTAATTGTCAGCTAAACTTTATCACAATGGCTACATTGGCGAGTCGCAAAACATTTGCTCATAGTACACTCACGATAATTTCTCCATAGGGTTTGAAAGTATCCCGTAAGCTTTGGGTGGATATTTCCTTTTCTAAATTCCCGACAAACAACGTCCTCGTGGCTTTCGGATGATACTCGTCGAGTTTCGCCTCGGGCGGCTCAAAGTCGTCATCTTCTACCTCTGTAATGCAAAGTTCGATAAATTTAGAAAAGCTGACATTAAAAGCAATGAAAAAACATTTAATAACTATTAATTGTAATAAAACTAATAATTTGATAATAATTATCTCATCGTTGGGTCGATTAACAAGATTCAAAGCAGCAGGGTTACAAGTAGTCACTCAAATGGGCGTCTCACCGAACTGTACATCTTTTTTTCTGAGCAGTTTACTGGTAAAAAAATAAAGAACCTTAATTTTTGTGAAAAAAGTTCTGATTAACATAAGAAGCTAACATGATGAATTCATACCTCACAATTTCAATTGTGCAAAGTATCAAATTTGATATTTTAAGCATCCGAAAGATACAAAGAGGATAAGATCAACTACGAATCTCCAATAGCATTATAATAATACTATTCATGAATAGCACATTTAATTGCCAGAAAATGACCTGGCTATCAACTGCTTATTTTCTATCAAGTGCTTAGCTTTAAGGAAAGCTGAAGCGAAAGGCCATCAAACAAATTTGCCTTAAAACATCATATTACCAACTAAAACATAAAATATAAACAGACACACAAAATATAAACACAGGCCAATAAGGTTCAAGGTCATCACATGCCTATTTCCAGTCAATATTATCAATAATTTTGACGAATTCATTAACACAAAGAGTTGCTAATCAGGTTTCTAAGTCTAATAAAAATAGAATATGGGTCTCACACTAGCCTACTTCGATTTAAAAAAAAAAGTCTTCCTGTCACCTTCTGAAAGTTCTTACAATGACTTCTGGACAAGACAATATATTACAATCGACAACTTATCCTATCCTAATATTAAAATAAACCTACGTATATCTATACACTGCTATAAATGTCTAATAATCTTCTATGCTGCTTCCACGTATGTCAGGCAATTCAGAAATGGGGGATTTCGTGTAAAAATAATGTTTGAAATATTTTCTGTTTCATTGAATTATCTTCCACACTTTTGATCTAAATAAGAGTAGGCCTAAATAATATTATAAATATGTATGACATTAATTATAATCATAATATTACATTTATTAATATCGATATATATATGCATTTGGGTAAACAGTGATAGCGGGGCCATGCAAACCTGTCGGAGGGATTATTAGCAAACAGTTTTTTTTTCCGACAAGCTACGAAACAAGACGAAGCTGGGTTAAAACTTTCGAAAATATCAAAAATACATAAATAAGGATGAAATGAGGGGGACACTCGGATTTTAGCAATTTCTGTTCTTTTTTTGACAACGTACCTCCCAGATAGGAGGTGCATAGCGAAATGTGACAGTCGCAAGATCGTCTCACTTTAATTCCGCATTTTTCAGCATGATGAGGCCCTGTTGGTCAAACAGAGCCATGGTCAAATACAGTCATCAATTTCTAATATATATATAAATATACTGATATACTGATAATTGTATTAATTCGAATAATGATTTACTAATTGCTTCATTAAAGATACTCTGAATCAACGAAAATTTGAAAAATATCTGAATTTTTTTTAAAAAGGTACCACAATATTCCAGAACTTATCAAAAGTAGGGATCAATTCAAGTATTTGTTAATGTTAATAATGAAATGTCTTCATTATATATTGTGTGAATATTTATATTTCTACACTTGGACCAGCGGCAAAGGATGGATGGATGGATGATTGGGGCTTTACGTCCTGTATTTATGCACTTGGTAGTCTTATTCGGACAGGAGGATAACCTACTGCAAAGGAGTAAACTGAACAACTTTGTTATCTATGCCTGATAGCATGGAGGATGCACTGCACTGTGGACGAAATTCACACCTATTAAGACTTGTACAGTTGCACTGACAACTGTAAATAAGGGTCAGGTGACGGACAGGGCTTAAAGCCTCTTTAAATCCTGTATTTTGCACAGATAAACATAATACGACTAGTAGGGGAGTAAACGGGAGGCGAAAAAGTACCCAAATTTGTATGTGTATTTTACAGTTCCGAATAAAACATTGGCAGCATCACTAAAATAGAATTAACATGCCTCAAAAGTCTCTTTTTAATAAATTCTCCCTTTCAGTAAAAAAAACTTTTGATTCAGAGCATCTTTAACACTTCTCCAAATTTACCATTTACTATGCAATATTACGAATTCAAATACTTCTTTTATAGCAAATAATGAAATTCATTAGCTGTAGTCACTTTTGAACTATTACGAATGTCCAAAATTATAAAATTTGTAGAGAAATTTAACTTCAACGTGAAATTGAACAATAGAACAATCCAAAATTATGAACAGCAACAAAAAATAGAATTTTAACAATTTCACAACCTTTTTTCCTTAAATTAAATAATTATCATTAATACTAATGGTTATATGGTTAATTTGTAAAATCTACAACCTTTCTGCTGGACTCGAATATTTTAGCCTTAAAATCTGCCTGATACGATTTCAAAAAGGGGTCATGCTACGAAATGCTGACATCGCAAAAAAGCTACACTATAAGGAAACTAAGTAATACACCGAGAATGGAGCTAAATTGACAAATTAAGAATTATAAATGACAAATAGAAATGTAGTCAGACCCAGTGACCGTCATATGTGGCAGTGAAAAGCTTAACAATTGGCTCTCTTGGACAGACATACATCTTAGAATATCGCTACTTAAAATTATTAGGGAACTTGTCCGATATCGATATTTTAAAGACTCTAAACAGACAACTTTATGGAGTACATCCTATATCATCATAAATTTCATGACTACTAGGCATGTGATAAACTTGACTGTATAACAACTACAAGCAGGCCTTGAATTATAAAAAAAAAGTTTACTCGTCAACCAAAACTATCTAAAATTCAAAGAACAACTTTGGCGACAAAAAGCCTACGCAACTCGGAATTAGAAGTTTAACAAAATGTGACCTACATGCAAGGCGGTAATGAACTAAATATGGACAACGATAAAATCAAGTTAACTAAATTAAGAATCGGAGCAGGCATTTAATATGTGAATGTGTAGTGCAATTGCTAGTGACAATGACAAGTTAACAACAGAACTGAACCTCGAAATATAAAATAATCAAAATTTTAAAAATAACTTGCAATGAAAATGATTAAATATAAATTAATCGATTGTACAACTAAGCTAATGGGAGTGTTAATACGAACAGACACAAATAATAATAAAAAAAAATTAATTAACTTTAACAAAATTTACTTAAAAATTACAAAAAAAATACATTTTTTTTTAACTTAAAAATTTTTAAATAAATACTTCTTGAAATTTTAAAATAATGATTTTGAAATAATAAAAAAGTAAAGTAAAAAAGAACAACAAAAACCATATCTACTTGACATACCGAAGCCCTCATGTGGTTCGACCACAATCCTAGTACGGAAGAACATTTTGTTCTGGGATGCTTCGAGAGCTTTTTGCGCTTCTTGGGGTCGTTTGAAACTGACGATGGCGTAGCGGCCGTCTCCGTTGCCGAAGACGTTAACTGACGTGACTTTGCCATGTTTTTTGTACTCGTGAAGTAGTCCGTCCCGCAGACTAGTATCTGGAAGGAAGAGAAGACGTAAATTTTAGAACGGCATAGACTGATAAACTCAGGGTTCCCACTCAAATTTGGAAACTAAACTTTTCCAAGGGCTTTTTCTTCGCGGCATTTTGAAAAAAATTTCTTGCACAAATGCCGCTTGCTGTGAGAACATACAGCAGTTATCGAGCAGGCTTGGTTGGTTCACTGAGAAGACCATACAGATCATAAACTTTCAGATAGCCCAGACTAAAGCCATCAAGCAACTCACCAACTATTAAAATAACATTAAAATATCGGTCAATATACTGCAACTGGTTGACCTTGGAGAAATTTCTTTGTTTTTAAGTAGCCAGTGGTCAACTTTTAAGGTCAGCAAAGCAGTTTATGGGTCTACCCAGATGTCAGGGTGGACATTAACAAACTTCAGTCTAAATGATCTTCTCAGTGAACCGACCAAGCCTGCTCGAAAACTGCTGTAGGTTGCACATTTGAGATGTCTCAACATCCAAGCATCAATGGGTTTTCATTTTCAAGGCCTTTTTTCTGCAGATTATCAGGATTCGAGGACCACCTGATTTTTTAATTTTTTACAGGACTTTCTAGATTCTTAGCTTTTAGGAACTTTTAAGGATTTCAAGGACCATGGGAACCGTGGTAGCTATTTAAGAGGAATCCATAGATAATGTGTAAGACTTGATATCGTTAATAATCAGTCATAGGAATCAAACTTCGGATTAAACTTTGAACTCACCACTTGAGCGCACAGGCAAGCCCCGTATCTTTATGCCAAGGTCCTGTCTCTCCCCTGGTTTGCATTCTGAATTCTGATTGGCTGGCGTCGCGGGTTCTTTTTTAGTTACAACAGAGGACATTGAAGTTGTTGGCGTGCCTCCCCCCACTCCATGGTCTCGGGACGCTTTACTACTGCAAGAGAGGACGAAACTGTTAATGTTCACACAAGACAAGCATGTTAAGGTAGACACATTACCTCTACAGTTAGTTCAAAGTTAAAATCACAAGACAGTTTGAACAACTGACACAATGTTCTAGTAAGGCCACACAGAATTGATTCTTAGCTTCGAAGACCCAGCGAAACAATAGAATTCCTGACTATGGAAAAAGAAATTTTTTTTTGGACATAAAAAATTTTCACTTTTTTTTTGTCCTACCGACCGACCCTAGAAAAAGTGCCTTGAGAGGATCCGAGAAGCTAAAGATCAATTATGTGTGGCCTAAGGGGTCAAAATATCCAAGTGTTCACAGACTCTCAGAATCTTTTGCTTGGTTTTAAGTATGGACAAGTCAAGCTTCTGAACCAAAATCCTAAAACGTACATTATCAATGAACCGTTTTGTTGTAAAATTGGTAGAAAATAAATAGCAAAGGCAACCAAGTAAAGTTTTTGATGGTTGTCAGAACTTTTAATAAGCAACAACTTTCGAAAACAACAAATATCCTCAACTTACAGCAGTTTTCGAGCAGGCTTGGTCAGTTCACTGAGAACACCCTACAGATCATAAACTTCGATAGCCAAGACTAAAGCTATCAGCAATTGACCAACTATTAAAATCACATTAAAATATCAGTCAAGATACTGCAACTGGTTGACCTTGGAGAAGATTTCTTTTTTTAAGTAGCAAATGGTAAACTTTTAAGGTCAGCAGAGTAGTTTATGGGTCTACCCAGATGTGAGGGTGGGCATCAGCACACTTTCAGTCTCAGTGATATTTTCAGTGAACTGACTAAGCCTGCTCGAAAACTGCTTTATTAAATCAGTGAATATTCAGAAAAATATCTACATAAGTTCAAAACATTGACAACAATAATCCTCACCTTCGTGACCGAGACCGTGACGACCTTGAACTGCTCCGGGAGGACGATGACCCCGAGCTTGACCTTGACCCCGCGGGTGACCTTGAGGTAGAACGGCGGCCATGACGGTTCGACCGAGGAAGAGAATCTGAAGACCGAGCTGGCGATCGGTTTCCCCACTGGGGCTTGGTCGTCCTGGTGACAGAACTTGAGACCGTCACCCCTCCGTTTCCCGTCGCGCTGTTAGAACGCTCCAAGGACGATGATGCTTCAAAGGATGCCCTGCCTTCCCGACTAAATAATTAAAAGAAACATTTCATCAATTTGAGATTACGATTAATTGGCAAGCATTAAATGACTTGTCACTGTACAAATATTTTATTAAATATTTTCACATATCAGCTGCCAGAACGAAGCACAAATATGAGAGAAACATTGAAGGAATTTTTAACTTTAGTACCAGGGATCAAAGAATAATACCATTCTTGTATATTTCTGCCATTCCGGATGGACGGATCAATGATTGGGGCTTTACGTCAAAGAGAAAAGGCTCATTTTTTTGCAAACGGCAACTAACAAACTTGCGCTTTTCAGTCCCGTACAATCGAAAAATCATCAACTTTATACAACCAAAATCCCAGAAATACAGTTGGATGGATGATTGAGGCTTTACGTCATGTATTTATGCACTTGGTAGGCTTATTAGGACAATTAGGAGGGGAGGAGGACACAACGAGGCAAAGGATGATTGAAACTGTCGTCCAACATAGGCCCAAGTGAACCGGCAAGACCTGGATTCGAACGCTGGACCCAGCGATTGGCAGTCCAGCATGCTACGACTAGACCAACCCTCCCCCGAATGGACCAACCCTCCCCCGAATGGACCAACCCTCCCCCGAATGAAAGTCGAGGTGCTCACCCTTCGTAGGCCTGTCTCTGGTTGTAATTTGAGCGTCCGGTCTGTGCTTGTAGGAACCTCTGTTTCGTCCTCCCTCTCTGCTCGTAATCATTTTCTTCGTAACTATTTTGTCTTCTCGAATCGTAATTATATTCATGAGGTCTGGTATCGTCAACTCTGCAAAAACGAGAGAGAAATCATAAATATCATACGCTCTATTATATTATAATCATTCACAACTTGCATATATCACAAAAATGCAATTAGACAGCATAGTGACATCATTAAAATAGCATATAACCACTTCAGAAGAGCATAATAAAAGCATATTAAAACACAGTCATATGTTCACAACAGTATCCCAAAACAAAAGCATCAAACAATTGACAAACATCCCACATATATATCAATGAGAAAGAGACAGATATTAACATTCAAATACACATAATAGATCATGTAAAATGTATAAAATCCTGGACAGTGAAGGTCAGATCCTGAAATATACAAATAGCATTATCATTAACACAACAAAACAACACAATGGCATTATGCACATATTGTACAGGGAGAATGGAACAAATATCTAAATATTCTAATTTTAAAGATAGAACATTTATGTAAATAGTTAAATAGACAATATGATTAGTTAAATAGACAATATAATGCGTAAAATAGACAAAATATTATATTGAATAGTAACGTTTCAAGCAATACATAAGACAGTAAGAGGCTCTTTCAAACTGATTTATTTCATTCAAGCATGTGTCTCGATCACAACTCTTATTTCATACAAGCATGTGTCTCAAATACAATAGCACAATTTTACTCTCAATCATACAACTCAGTTGAGCCTTGACAGTCGAGACAATACATATGAGTATGTAGCCAAGACAAACAATATGCAGGATGCTATAGATGAATATATTTGCCACCAAGATAGCATTTTCATTACATAGTTGGCAATTTGACATAACCAATGTAATATTAGAAGACATCTAAATACAGGGGTCTGTAACATTATAAATTTAATGTCATACTGCAGCAAAATGATTCAAATTAATCTTAGCTGTACAGAAGACCTAGGCTTTTAAATCACCTGTAGGTGACACCATACTATACAATGCTTAATGAACTGAAAGCATATATTTCAACAGTAATATAATGTACATTAGATACCATATCAACCCACAAGTACTAACATCATCTATAGATCCACCATTTATGATCATCCATGTTAAAGCCATCAGATCCCATCATGACAGGTTGATGAGCTATACAGCTCCTATATTATACGCGACATCTTCGGTAAGAGTTCCATAATAGGTTAGGTATCTTCCATTGCGTCTTAATCCACGGTTAGATCATTCTATACGTGACAACTGACATCACCCTGTTGCCAGGCTTGTCGCTGCTCTGAGACGAGTATAGGAGACTCAATTTGATTCAGTATTGGACACAGAGCTCTCAGAATGCTCTCAGAATGCCCAGGATGCTCTGTCAGGCAGTGACTCTAGATATGGCTACTACGCAGAGGCCATAGATGGCTAGAAAATGCTCAGCTCCCAACATATCTCCAATGAGCATGAGCAGCAGCAGCAGCGGCAAAGGAGCTGAGCATGAATAGACGCCAGATACATCAGATACATCCCCCTGTGACCATCCTATGGCGCATCTGTTGCTCTAGCTGCTGGCACTGCTTTTAGCGAAGCTGCTGCTCACTGTGCTCGGTGCTCAAGCCTTATGCAGTGTTGTGTAGCACCATTGCCGGCATCTGGGTCCATAGAATTACTAATGGCTTCTGTTACTCTGAAGCATCATTGCACAGCATCATTGCACAGCATCATTGCACAGCATCATTGCACAGCATCATTGCACAGCATCATTGCACAGCAACATTGCACAGCATCATTGCATAGCATCATTGCATAGCATTATTGCATAGCATTATTGCATAGCATCATTGCATAGCATCATTGCACAGCATCATTGCACAGCATTATTGCACAGCGAATCAGCTGCAGCAAAAGGCACTCTAGAAGGCTTCTTGCAGAAACTATGGCAAGCAAAAACGATAGAAAACAGGAGCTTTATGTCCTGTATTTATGCACAAACTTCATTGCCAGAATTTCATTTTAAAGCTCTCGATCAGTAGCACCACATTTTATCAAGTGAAAAACAATATATATACATTATATTATCTGGATATAATCTGGTTGAATGTAAATTTATCTCCTATAATTGTTCTGTAATTTACAAGTACGGGCTATTTAGAAGCTTTTCTGTGGGCATAACTAGAGGCTTTTCTGCAGGCATAACTTCCGAGTGCGAATGAGAAGAAATGTCAAATCTGATGTTCTCCATGGCTTTGTTAAGAGAATTGTAATTTCTTCAATTAAATTGCTATTTTTAAGGAGCGACGCAGTTTTAAATAAAGAGAGATTCGTGACATCTTGCTGCCCATTTAAAACATCATGTCTAAATCAATTAAATCTGTATTAGACATAAGAAAGATTTATAGAGAACTACGCAAATATGAAATAACAAAGAACATAACCGATTCTCATTAAGCACAATATTCGCTATTCTCTAATTTCGCCCTCGGAAAACTAGCTAAAAATGACAGACGGAACTGCACAATCGAGCATTTCCTGACAAGAAAATGTCAACCTCTCGAAATACAACGTCTACATTCAAATGCAGATAGTCGCAATTCTGCGATAAGTAGCCCGGAGCTGACTTAAAGAGCTGCTAGGATTAATGGGCACTGATGAAACCTGTCAAATAATGAGAGTATTTACTATATTTGTAGTTTTCTGGCAAACCATGAATTGCGAGCTGGTATTTCTGATGGCAGTAATTGACAGGTATAAAGGCAAACAGGAGACTTTAGCAGATAGGTCTGACTTGCAGTGTTTCCTTAAAGTGCCAATCATTATTGCTTGTCATAGTATTGTATCTCATCTACAATAGGATAATTACCATTGGTATTAACCAGTCAGCATTAATGGTATCATAAGCTATTCTGGTAGCACTATGCATGGAACAATCACACATAATAATTGGTCCATACCCTACGTGCAAGCACAGCAATATTATATTCTGATAACTATGATATTTGCTGCTTCATATCCAGCTAGTTTATAAACATCACACAAATTGAGAAAGGATCAAGCTTGAACAGGTCTGTCATAGTTGCCAGTGGTTTTAAATTATACCTATTGTACTATTGATTTACAACTAATTAAGACTTAATGGAAAGACGAAGTGGCCTACATCCACAAAAATATGTCATTCCGTAAAAACAGCTACCCCATTATATCACAAATTTCAATCCATGACTATTTCTAAACCATCAACTGCCACACTTTAAATGAAAGTAAAAGGATATCTCCCAATTACAAGACAGTCAGAATTTTGATTCTAAGACAGTTTCTGAACTGCTATCAGCCTGTCAAGCTCAAGGATAGCCACATTTTTGTTTACTAAATACTAATGCAAACCGGCAGCCTTTCAAACAGCCATAATTTCAATCTGAGACAGCCAGAACTGTCAAACAGCCATAATTTCGATCTGAGACAGCCAGAACTGTCAAACAGCCATAATTTCGATCTAAGACAGTCAGAACTGTCAACCAGCCTTAACTGTCAACCTTCAGTCCAGTGTATGATCATGCTACAAGAGGCGAGACGCCATTTAGAATCTGCTCACACATCAGTTACCATGGTAACCATCGGCCATCTTTCCTCCCCTGCAATCTTGCTGCTCGAATCGAAGCTCTTGCTATCCTCTCTTGACGTTATACCGAGTATACTCCAATGGTCTCCAATAGTGATCTTCATCTATTCCAAGATCAGAGATTTTGTGGTGTGTCTGACTGACTCACAGTCCATGTCATGTAGTTAATCCATGAGTTTAATCCTTCAGTATAATTCCTCTGTCTAATCTTCCTCTATGATCCGTAGGTAATCCTTAAGGCTCAATGGTAATCCTTCAGAACTGTACATTCATTTGGTAATCCATTTGATCCAGCTTTCGGAAATCCTGTAATGAAAAGAATAATACCGATTAAATTCATTCCATAGATCATTCAAATTCTAGAAACATCTATACATGTGTATAAATATGCAAACCAAGAGCAGGCCTATCTAGTACCATCAGGTTTTGTGGTTCTCTATTTATCAAGACAGTACCTGCTGGTCTATCAATTCAACTATCTAATGTGTCTATTTAGCCTATCTAGCTAAGCTCTATTTAACCACAATTCATATATTTGTATAGCAATTATTTAACCACTTGAATTCAAACTTCAGTGTCAAACATCCAGCATTCTATATCATTGGCATTTTGAACTAATAAAATCTAATTAGCTTCAGCTAAATAAATCTAGGCCTAAAGCATTACAATTTATGTACAATATTAGCAGGACCAGCTCTGAACTGTATTTTCTTCCCTTTTCTACATACTTGTATAGCCTATAGCATGTATAGATTTTACATACCATATCAACCATTGTATATATATACCACCTACTGTGACACTATCACACTATTATAGCCATCAAATTTTTCCCAACACAATATTCCTTTATCATGTTTATGGCAAGAATTTTAACAACAACAAAAAATATGACAGATAGAATAGTGTAACAATGCCTATTGTCTAAACGACCTTTGGTCACCATAGAGACTCGTCATGTGATTACAAAAGGTCACATGGCAACATCACCCAGTATAGACTAGACAAGAGTATAATCTACACATCTATGCTAAGTAGCTTGGCAGTCACATGCCATGACACTCTACCTAAGATAATAGGATTGTGTGTATTAGTATTACAGCAAAGAGGATAGCCACATCATGTGCATTTATAGAGGGACTATGGATATACATATCATACACTGAACTTATGAACTAACTCATAAATATACATAAAATCTTGATATAATATAGGCCTACACTGTATAGATGTTGCTAAGAGTAATTTTCACCACAATTTCATTACACATACCACCTCCAATGTGTATTGGGCAAAATAGCATTCATTTCATCATAAAATGCTCCCAATAGAGCTCTATCAAATGATATCCCAAGTAGAGTTTTGATAAAGGCCAAGTAATGTGAAGATTCATGCACTAGCAAATAGTTACAACATGTATATCTTTCCTACTACTTTCAATGTCAAATCCACATGCCTAGACTCTAAACTTACACTTCTTTCTCTGTTGTAAATACCCTCTCTAATACACCTAAGACTGGTACTGAACCACCAACTAGACATAAAGCTGTACTTTATACATTTTGTATAGATCTGGTCACCATCTAGATTTTAGTTACAAGTTACTAGAGCACGTTGCTGTTACCTGCCTACCATGCTACCTGGACCAAATTCCTTCCATTTTTATCACGTGACCTGTAGAGCTGTCACATGACCAAGCTGGTCACCTGAGTGAATTCACACCTGCCTAGACGGGTGTTGTTTTGGAATAATGCCACAGGGGCCACGCCTATGATTGATTGGGAAGAAATACCTGAGTTTCCAGACAATAAGTTATTGTAGAAAATACAGGCAAAAAATGGAAGAATTTATGATTATTTTACCCATGTAAGTCAGAAGAGAGCTCCATAAATGGGGTGGTTGAAACTTGGAACAGGCTTCAATTATTCTAAATCATCAAAATATAGCAAAAAGTTATTTTCCCCATATCTATGAATTTTCACTTATAAAAGTGATCACATAAAATTCTGAAATTATATTCATCCATAACAGCAAAACATAGGTCACAGTGCAACAATCCTCAAAAAAAATTAACAGTGATTGCCACTAGGTGGTCTATATAATGTTGTCATTCAAATTTGTTTAATCGATGAAATTTATTTGAAAAACTGCAAAAACCAAAAAAGTCTACACATTACCATATCGCTGTATTTCGCAGGCAAAATGTGTCTTTTTTAAGCATATGGATCATTTGAGCACAAACCAATTAGTCGGATAATTAGAGCTCTGTATTAACTACACACATTTGCACAGTAACAAACATGGCCAAATAGGTAGGAAACCTCGTACCGTGCAAACTTAATGTAAACTAACGGTGCAAATTTACAGGACAAATTTGACCACCAACAGCCGTGCGATGTTCAAAAGAAGACGAAACATCTGTCTCTAAATAAACCACAATACAAATGCACATGGTCATTCAATTAACACAAAAACACTCATACCATGTCACTAATTGTTAGTTTCAGTTTGCCAACATGGACTGAACACACAATATCATTACTATTGATGTCCAATAGCAAAATACGCAGTCCAAAATACGAAGCATCGATAATAAACCAGCCTTAGAAGTAGTGTTGCCCGAGCTAAATATTATTACAAATAGCTATCAGAAATAATAAGGATTTACATCCAGTACTTTTGCATATACAACTTAATAGAAGAGGCAATGATCACAGTAATGAGCCATGAGATGCATTATTGGCACACGGTGAAACATCCGATTAACATGGGTACATTGGGTAGCCCAGGCTCAAAATCGAACCCAGGTCCCAGAGGTAAGCACCTAAAAGCTCTACCACAGGGCCTGCCACTCAGAAGGAAAACTCAAAAGCATTTCCAAAATATATGTATTATTTAGAATGCTTTTTTTTTTCGCAACATGATTATGGAACTGGATACTTCCGCCATGGACAACTTTCTCAACCATTTTTGCCTTTTCTGTCAAAACAAATCTGTCACTGACGGAGTAATTAGGGAGAACTAATTACAACCTATAATAATTCCATGACAACCTATAATAATTCCATGACAACCTATAATAATTCCATGACAACCTATAATAATTCCATGACAACCTATAACAATTCCATGACAACCTATAATAATTCCATGACAACCTGGGTCACCTCACCTGACATATTTATATTTAAGAAATCACTAGAAATCCTAAGATTACACCTTCTGCACAAACATTACTGGGAAAAACAATTACTAAAGACACTGACATTTCCATGGCAACAACATTACCTAGTCGTTGGAATGAAGCATTCTCAGAACTGCTGCATTTGGCTTCAATTACCTGACAGCCAACATTGCTGATCCTCCATTCTGGGAAGTTTCAAATTAGCAATATTAATCTATCTATTGTTCTTCAGCATATATCTTTTTATAACATCTTAAGCAGATTACCTAAATACTGACACTGTGACACAATGAAAAATGTTTTGTTCAAATTTATTCAATGGTTTTGGTGTCTAACAAAGTGGACACCATTGAACCAATTGAAAGATGGAGTGTTTTGCACCAGAACTTTGCCACAAAAAGAGTCAAGTGGAAAACCACAACCTCTAATAAGTACAATTTGAAAGTCTGAAGTACAGTACAACATGTATTAGAAAAGTACAATATAATACTGATATTTGATCAACCAATCTGTCTATCTATGTACATTGTATCTACTCCAGTTCTCTGTTCAGCTGTCTATCTAGTTGTATATTCTATCAATCTATGCATCTAGCTTATACCATGTATACAGGCTATATCTAATCTACCTACATTATATAGATCTATCACAAAGTTCTAATACTGGTGAGTAAAGCATCTAAATCTACATGTCAATATCTACCTACAACTTTAATCTATCCAAGAAAGAACTTTGTCTTAAAATCAGATAACTGCAAAGATGTATTTAACTGCAAAGATATATTTATCAACCGAAAGATACAATATCGAACGAAAGTACAATATGATAATTTGAAGTGCTGAGAATTGTGAAACTCCACAAACATGAAAACTGCACTGATCAGGCACTCAGCAGTTTCCATATAATTTGAGAGAAAAGCAATTACCTTGAGTTGAAAGCATTCAACATTTGAACAGTAGTATCCTTTTCAGTGCAGGTATTTCCTTATAGGCTTTGAGATAAAAAGGTTCATTTCAGTATATATCCAAACCACTGGCAAACCAGCATGTATTGTGAGTGTATAATATGAATAAGAAGTTCCTTGAGTGGGGAAGCCATACACAGCAGATACAGGATGTCTTTTCCACACAAAAGATACAAGCAACTGAAGTGGCAAAGTCTTGTTAATTAAGGGGGGTAAAATTCATACCCCCCCCCCCAATCACTTAGAGAACTCTAGCACACATTCCTGTTAATTAAAGGGTATAAGACCCCCCCCCCCTCTATTTGAATTGATGACTTGATGCTAGCACATACATACTGCATATGAAATGAGACTGATAGCGTATAATTGCTGCTTTTAACAGATAGATAGATAGATAGATAGATAGATAGATAGATAGATAGATAGATTTGGTAAGTGCAACTCTCTTCGCCCAGTTTGATGAGATGGAGAGATATTAAAATTGAGAATCTCCACACTTAAAGACGTCTAATACTGTCTATCTAGTACATGTATTCTACACTGTCTATCTTTGACTATTTGACCATGACAGACAAACAGACAGACAAAAGGGTAAATATCCAACCCAATGTCCTCACTTAACCCCAAACTTTACTCACTGACCTTTGGTCCAGGGTCCTAGGGAAAACCCTGGAATTCCAGCATGAGTGTACCTATATCTGGTGTCTGTGCTGGGGCATAAAAACTGCCCCACCCACAGAAACCCACATACACATTGTGGATTCAGCCAGTCAAGAAATGCTATACAATCCTCAATACCCTCAATAGCAACAGGGACACTATACCAATTACATACAGTTACATAATAAATTGAAAATTGGGCCAGTAATCTAACACTATAGAGCCCATGCTAAATTACAGCTACTGAAACTCTCTTGTATCACAAGAAAGGTAGGACCCCTGCAGATTATAATGTAGACCTAGGGCCATAGGGTAGATGAAGTTGCATTGTGGTCTGTACAATAGAAGATTCTGAACAATATACATGTATAGCCAGTATAGGGACCTTTCCTAGTAATTTAGACTAAGAAAAAATTTGCTCATACATTGCAAATATCCTTACTGAGGCATTTCAAATGTAGGCAGGCTACCGTAGGCCTACAGGTCAACAAGATTCAGAACAATACCAGTGCACTTGGGAGAGTGACTTTATACAAGTAATTTAGACCTCAGAAAGGATCTAGCTTATAATATTAATGTTCAGGCATTGGGTAGGCCATATGCAGATTAGGTGGGCCTATGGTATTTTACCAAGTGCTCTGAAATCCACATGATCTACTTCCTCAGTGCATTTTACTACTTAACCTGGAATCTGAATTTTCTCAGTATTTTCTTAGTATTTTCTAAGCCCCTGGATATTTCAATGACCTCAAATCCTACTCACTGCCCTGGAGAAGGTCGTTTAGATTGCATTTCTCACCTTGTGGCCTTAAAAAGACCTTTAAAAGACCTTTATAAGACCTTTTCCATTGTTCACAACTTTATTCACAGACAGGTCATGACAGGACATACATGCACGTATATGTTATAGTAAATTGTTTGGAAGATATCCAAACTATTCCATGTCCAGTGATGTCCTCAGAATTCGAATTAAACCAGGAAGGGGGTCCTTTAGAAATCATTCAAATGGCATTGGATTTCAGCATTAAATTGATAAATCACAATTTATGAAATTGATAAATTATTACGGTTCAGTGGCAGAACATAAATCTGCAGATCTTTGACAATGTAGGATATGAAGTTGAAATTTCATACATGCTAGCTTCTCATGCCAATACCCCCAAGGAGCTACAACAATGGTTGCATTCAACATGTTAAGTGAACTGATACAATTTTTCTAAAATAATGAAATCAAGCCAAAAATTAATGGTATTTTTTCACATTATGAATATGCAATGAAAATTATGTTAATCTACAGAAGTACTACGGAACTTCTAGTAATAACATTTAGCCCAAAATCAATGGTCTATTTTCATATTATGCTAAGAAAATGAAGTTAATCTAAGAACAATTCATATATTTCTGAGATCAATTCTTCCATGAATTATCATAATTTAGCATTTTTCCCCACACAAGAAAAACATAAAATTGCTCCAGATAGTATTTCAAGTTCCATAAATAGGCCTACAACAAACTGCAACTTTCTAACCAACAACGTAAAAATATAAATCTAAAGCAGTTAAAAGAGACCAAAAACTTGCAAAATACTAACCTACAATCCCACACCAGTCTGGTTTATGCTAAACTTTTCTTAACACAGACTGTATCTGGCTCAAGGAGACTGGGTGCAAAGCCATAGAGTAGCACACCTCAGAAAAGCCATAAATAAATTTCCTCCTATCAAGTGCTGCACTCTTGTAGGTTAGGGTTCAGATAAGACATGAGTGCATGTTCATGTACTGAGAAATTGAGTATGATAAAATGCTACAGCTAATTGGTAACATAAGAAATATTAATAAGATCTTTGGATTTTTTTTTTGTTTTGGGTTGGTACAGCAAAAAAGACCAAAGATGAGGACTAGTTTCTCAAATGTACTTGCCATTAGCCTTTTAAGAGGTTTGTTTTCTTTAATATTGAGGCAAGTGCTGGACAATTTCAAATTGTTCAAGAGTCAATTCTGGTTCCTCCCCCTCCCCCCCAGAAAAATATATTTTATATATTTTTATAGGAATACAGTAGTGCAAGTGCTCAGAACTAATTCTATAGCCAATTTAGCCTCCCTTTCCCAAGGGCCTCATCAAACACTTGTAGATAAACAGCGATTGTCTAAAAATTGTCTGGAACAACAATGTAGCCCAAGCAAAACCAAAGAAACTTCGAAAAGGTCATTTTATAGAGAAACCAGTAAAAATGACCTCATGGCTAAAACAGCAAGAGGTCAAGAGGCCTCATAAATCATGGGTTCAAAACACGTGCTATGAATGACTTTTCAAGCACAGACAGCAATAACAGTGCATTGTGGTCATTAATGACCTTCTATGAGGGCCTACACAATAGGACATCAGGACCCCAAGGGCCTTTTAGGACCAACGCCCTGTGGCTACTACAATGTGTGGGGCCCTAAGGGCCATAGCCACTGTGCTTGTAAAAGGTCCTGTAGTGTAATGACCTCCAGCTCTAAACAGCCTATACTTGCAGAAGGACCTCAACTAGTCACAATATTTTTCAGTTTTTTGAAAAGTTTCTATATTTTATTTTATCAAAGGATATACTCAGCAAGGCCTATCTGACTATCCACCCATATATCAGTTGTATAACCATAGAAACTAAATTTGTTGTTACTTTACGGAGAATTCGGAAAGCGGAGTCCTTTGACGTTATGATAATAGTATTTCTACGAAAACTATAAATATAGGCTAATAGGTATGGACCTGTAACTTGCAAACTCCATGGCATAAGGAAAGTTTCTACAATGCATCTTGAGTATTCTTAACACAGCAGGCTATTACACAATATAAGTTTTGAAGTTATCTTTCAGAATAACTGCAACACTATTCTATAATGAAGAGCACTTTCTCAGAACAGCTTTGGCACCTGAGGGCCTCAACAGATATATTGGAATACAACCAATTTACCATCTCAGAGTCTCAGAGACTCCTCAGGCTACAGGCACAAACAACAAGCTATGAGTTACTGGCAGATGGCTCTATTGACTCAAATTTTGCATAAAAAGCTATAAAATAAGGGTCACACACAAAGAACAATACTGGTATGCACTGTATACTACTAATATGAGCGCAGCTCATGGCTGCCGAAGGCAGCCATGAGCGAAGCTCACTTAGCACAAGAGCAGCTCATTCTGTGTGGTGATCCTGTCTACAGTGACTGCCTAAACAGGAAGTGCCTGTAGTTGCCATAAAAGTGGAGCTAGTAGTTTAGTCAGAGTTTACTTTGGTAAATAATTAAAATACCTCAAATATCTTCCAAAATAGCTTTAAAATTTCAGTCTTGTCCTATAACAACCTCCAATGACATATTTCAGGGATTTAAATCAACATGTGTATCAACATTGGAAATAATTATTTCCATACCCCTGATTGTAAGAAGTGACTGAAAATTTAAAGTCAACACAAAAGTTAATGACTTAAATGGCTCACCAAGTAAGAAATCATAACAACACTTAAGGTTACATAATCTTCATTAACTATCAACAAATTATAAAACAGTCTAATAGTAAACAGACATCTCTGAATAGCTATGGTTTTATTGATCTCAGTTATGTAACATCAACAATTTAACATAATAGATCCAAATTTATAGATCCAAATTTAGTACAGATTTGAATTACACAGCTTCAGTGCAGTCTATCTATCTATCTATCTATCTATATATCTATATATCTATATATCTATATATCTATCTATCTATCTACCTATCTAATCTTATCTATTGCTCTGATCTTATTTATTCTATCTATCTGCCCATTTGCTCAGTCTATTTAAAAAAAAGATAAATTGGCCTTCTGCATGGAAAGTTGAATGAATTCAGTAAATCTATGACAATGCTGCGCGAATTTCATGGCAGTGCCATTTACATATTAAATAAGTACAAGAATGTATGCCAGACTTAACAAACTTACTACAAAAATGAAAGTTATAGAATAGCTCAAATGACCCCCTTTCTTCCCTCCCATCAATTGGGGTGTGCATCTGGTACCTTACATAATGCATAAATAATAATCATAAACATCTTGGAAATTAAGCAACATAATCAATAATAATACAAATTTAGCAACATATTTACTAAATACAGCCATATCATAAATCTTATAATAAATATTTACTATCAACAGCCTAAACACACCCATAATTAGTAAGGGCTGATTGCACTTCATCTTTGATATCAGTAAACAACCTACTCATTAAATGACCTGAATATTAGTAAACAAGCAAATTACAAGTATACCCTAAATGAGTTTTGATAAACATCAACTAATAGCTAATGTAATTTGTTTCTGATGCTTCAAATAGGCCTGACACTCCAAGAGACAGAACATAGACAAAATAGACACTAAATAGCATAGATTATACAGCCTAGATTCAAATTAGAGTACAAAACTAGATCTAATCTATAGTCAATTGGTATGCCTATAAAATTACCAAGAATATAGTTATTATAGTATTTAAATCATTACTAGTAATATATTGCATTTTGCTGGTAGGGCAAGGTAACCTTGGAAATCATATGCTGGTTGTAGAAATACCCCAGACAGACCAAACTCAAAAATTCTGGCATGCCATACAGTAGACAAGATATATGGCTAGACCATTAAACATGAACAATACAATTAAGGAGACAAAACCAAGGCAGTTAAAATGACAATGGCAGTCATTAAAATGTAATCCAAATTGACTGATGTGAACAATGTGAGAAAATGGTAATTACTGCAACAAAACATTTTAATTGTATTCCATTAACCACAATGGATAATCACTTTCCAGTGGAGAGATAGTCAGATAGGATGGATGGATGATTGGAGCTTTATGTCCTGTAATTAACCACTTTGGTAGACTAAATCAGACAACAGGAGGAGACAGCAATGAGGCAAATGATGAAACTGCTGTCAAACATTGGTCCAAGTGACCCAACCAGCCGCAATCAAACTCGGCACTCAGCAATTTGAAGCCAAGATCATTACCAACTGAGCTAACCTCGATTCCCAGATAGATAAGAATGAGAAAGACAGAAACTATAGATAGATAGATAGATAGATAGATAGATAGATGGATTGATGGAGATAGATAGATAGATAGATAGATACAACAGACCACATACCAACCATTGGCAGCCAAATATAACTATTCAATATTCATTAGACATTTAGAAATCCCACAGAAATGGGAACCAAATTCAACCAACCTTTAATTCTTAGTGACTAAATTTCCTTATGATCATTAACCATGTTAACTGGTGCATATCAATGTTTTTTTCAGATTCAAACTGAATCACCGATTCATAATAGAGGACACAAATTATTGGGCAAAATGTTATTTTCAAATCTCCTAGACTACTGCCAAAAAAACTGTCTAATTTCCTCATAGGTGCCACGTTTAAATGCTCCCATTTTCCATCCTGTCCAAAATAAACAAACATCATATCAACCACACTGAAGTCCTGGATCAGCAAATTGAACAAGGTGTCAACTACAGATTTAACTTCACTTTCCAGGATTTTTTACAGGAATTCCGCAAAAGTTACAAGTTAGAACCGATGCATGTCCTGCATGGAATTAACTGCAAAAACTTCCTTTTAGTTAAATTGGGACTGTTTTTTTTTTTACAATTTGTGATAAAATCATGACAATTTATGCGATTCGTTACTGAACTTCAACGTAAAATTGACAAAAAAGAGGCAAGCAAAATCAAGCCAAAATATATGATACAAGTTGATGCCATTGGCCTATTCAAAGACCAAGTATTTCCCCATTGAATACATGTAATATTATTTGGAACACCCAAAAACAACAAAAACACCTAAGGAGAACAACCTCACAAAATTATAATAAACCAGAAATTGTTTCCACTAATAGGAGGAATAAGGATTAATGTGGGTGTGCTATCAGTTCATTAGCTGATCACTGTTAATTGCCACCTGTACAGGAACAAAATACATTATCATCAACACACTCCTTTCCATTGTAAACCTATAAGACCTATTATCAGCTAAAAACGTGCTAATCATGATTGGTCACCTGTTCATTACTTAGTTACCATAGGAACATTGGTACAGGTGTGCTATTCCAATTAACAACTTAATCGAGAACCCAGCCCAATGCAGCTGTACAGTGTATGAGGCAATTCATTTTAGCATCTTTTGTGTCCAATTACACAATAGGAAATCTGTGAATTGGGACACTAACCAATCAGAGCACCCTTCACGTTCTAATAGAAGTTCTATGGAACATTAATGACTCATAATGACGTAACAATAGAATGAGTGACGTCACCCCCAGGTAGCAACAGCTGCTCTTATACAACTATGCTAACCAATTCATCATTTGGGATAGGTGCCTTAGGATGTATTACCTAACGCCATATAATTGCTCATTGGCAACCCCCCTATTACATAAACAGATGATACACAATCGTGCCAAAGGCAATTCCACCTTTAAATTCAACCTGTTGGCTGATGGGTGTCACCCTAACCCTGTTCTAAAACACAATATTGTAAAATGTTTTGCTCAAAAAAAAAAAAAAAACCGTGCTTAGACTATTTATGTTAGCAAAATTAGGGTATATAGTGAGATAGCGGATAGGTATCATCTACTTATGGGTGCTAGTCAGGTATGGCCCGACATGGCAAGGTGCGAGTAATGGTCGCCTTGGACCTTACGTCAACCCTATGCCATGTCGGTACATACCACCCATGTTTACATCAGGTTAATGGTCGCCTTGGACCTTAACCTAGAGAGTAAACTTGTCTGTGATTGGGTTCTACCAATTGATTGTATAGGATTGATATTTATTTATTTATTTAGTTATTTATTTATTTATTGTTGGAAAGTCTGGATAGTCTCTTTCAACGGAATTTTGACCTTGTATATATGTTCACTGATATTCACTGAAATCGGAAATTTATTAAATTATTGATGTATTTTCTATGGCACATTCTCATATGGAAAGATAAACCATAATCCGCTCAAGTCAGGCGCATGCGCACAATAATTACATCGAAGATATGCTGTATATCCAAGGAACTGTACCAAAGAGTCCATCATTGAGCCCAGAAGACCACCACACAAGACATCAAGGAGAGGCCAACAAACCTGCACGGTTTCCGGCCTATCACCTTCTACAGTTCTACAGTTCTACAGTTCTACAGTATTATTCAGGTAGATTGGTTGGGCAACCTCTAATAGGGCACCCTGACACCAAACACTGCTCACGAATTGGGACAGCCTTGCAAGTCCCAGATAGCAGATGTATAGCAACATTATTTGCTGCAACAATGCAACACAACCCAAATTTACAGACAGCTTAGCATAAAGCACAGTGCTGTATGGAATTAAGACATATATATATATATTCAAGGGATAGACAGAAATAAATATTGATAGGCCCCTAGGCCCTAGAGATCAAGCTGGGTAGTTAGGCCAATATGAAGATTGATGGATAGCCAGGCCTACATAGAGACAGATGAACAGTTGTATGGAGAAGCTGGATAGATACCAAAGACACAATATTATGAGGAAATTGAAAAATAATTTCTGGAAAAAGTATTCCAGCAGAGCACTCTATCTATCTATCTATCTATCTATCTATCTATCTATCTATCTATCTATCTATCTATCTATCTATCTATCTATCTATCTATCTATCTATATCTATCAGCTAACAACCTATTAGTCTACCTATCTATCAGCTAACAACCTATTCGTGTACATTCCTAATATATATTCCTATTTTTAACTGAAGACAAATTTATATTGTAGCAATGACCTTATTTGGACTATTTGATTAATAATATCGACACACTCAAGTGGATACAGTACCAATCAATTGTATTGACTTGGTCACATGCCCTTGGCTAATCAGGTGACCTCCAGATCATGTGACTGTTCTTTGAATTTGATCCAAATTTGCTTCGATCCAACTCAGCTTAAAAGCTTAGAACTGAGTCAATAACTTGGCTACCTGTACATAATTCATGGACTTTGATGTTATTGCACCATATAACACTGTATAATGTAACTTTGAAACGTGTGCAATAGCAAGATTAGACATACAAATAACATTATGAGTCTATATTATTTTCTAAATATTAAACATCAATATTGAAAATGAATAACAAGTCAGCAACAAAATATATAGTGACTTTACCAATCCATTAAACTTATTTAATAGCATTAAAATCCTTTTAGAAGGTTGTAGGTCCAGATTAGATAGATAGATAGATAGATAGATAGATAGATAGATAGATAGATAGATAGATAGATAGATAGATAGATAGATAGATAGATAGATAGATCCAGGACTGATGATGTGGCATTCCACAACAAAGAGCAAACAACAATTGTAAAGGTTCTCCACATTGGTTGGTTGGGAATATCCCAAAGCAAGCAATCAATGGTGTGATTCCCACACTATGGTGTCATGGATATTTATAGAATTTCAGGGAGGGTGACCACAGAATTGACAGTAAATATTAATAAAATCTACTACATTGTATTCTATATGACATTCTATCAACATTTTTCGAATAAAAATTTATTTACCCCCCTCCCCAAATAATGGGAGGTACCCATAAATTCATATCAAAGTGTACCTACACAATTAAAAGAAAAGGAGTAAAACCACACCACTACAGCATTCTTGTACTCACTGTATTGTACAACATTGTTTGGTATATAGAATCAAAAACACAATGTACTACCAGAAGTGAGTGAGTGAGTTTGTGTTTTACGCCCCATCAGCCCCAGTGTGGGCTATTTAGAGGCAATGTACTACCAGAAACCTTGTAATCTGAAGAGTAGAAGAGACCACTCATGAAGAACAGGGCTCCTGAGAAGGTCAACCCTCACCAGTTATCTTTGGAAATCTTTGAAATATGGGATTCCACAAGGGCTCTTGACCCTTTTAAGTGAGCTACCTGCCTTGCAGCAACTGGTTGTTTTCCTCATCTGGCTCCTGTGAGCCTGTTGTCATCTATTGCGTTGTAGTTGCATTCTTTAATTTACTTGTAAAGTTAGAACAAACATAACCTTTTAGAATTTTTTAAACAAAATATATATATATATATATGCTATCTATATACATGTCATGTAGATCCATCTATCTATTTTGTTAGCTATCTTTCTCCCTATCTCACTCCATCTACCTTGCTTGCCATCTATCGATCTATTGTTCGTCGGACCGGTGACCGGCGTCAGTGCAATCACAGATCTATCGATGTATCTTTTCTGCGTCTCACAAATCCTGATCTATTTTACATTCACTTCACCAAAATTTGGTAAAAATCCCAAGAACAATGGGTTTTTACTTTCCCAAAATTCCAAAAGAACATCCGCACTTACACTGTTGAATAAATGTAAGAGGTTCACATTTCCTGGCAATGCTACTAGTCTACTGGAAACCAAGAAGTTGCAATTATACAGCTTTATCTCAAGAGTACCAGGATATCTAGAATCTACATCACAAGAGATTCACATTTTAGTAGCAATGCTACTGGCCTACCAGAGTAGAAAGTACCAGAAACCAAGGGGTTGTTGTCTACAAGGCATGAGCATGGTGAAATGCAATACCCAAGAAACATGCCAGGATCACTTAGTTACACCCTACACATATCTATTTTGGCAGGCAGTCAACAACATCTAGGGGCTGACATTCAAACACCCTGTCCCTGGCACAAACATGTAGGTTGCAGACATGGGAGGCCATAGAGACTTTGCCTAGACTCATGAGACCATAGAGTGGGAAGGTCAGTGGTGACTCATCACTGGCTCCCATGTTGGATCATATGTTGGATCTCTGCATGCAATATACACATGAAGACATGAACACACAGTTGTAGAACAGAGTTGTGTGACTTTTCTTTTGTACAGGAAAGATTTAATTTCACACATTGCAATGGTTCGAAGCCCAGTCTGGATTCGAACCCGATTCCCCAGCACAGAAGGCAGGAATGAGTGTGCTCTTCAAGCACAAGATGTAACTTTTCATCTAACATGAGTTACCCGGATCAGGAACGGAACCTGGGTTACCAAGTTTAACAGCCCACACATCTACCTAGTTGTCTATTCGGCTCTGCTAGCTATCTATCCAGCTATCTGTCAATCTACATACATATCTATCTACGAGGTTCCAAACATCCTGTTAAATAGTATTTAACTTAAATATATACAGGATACAATGAAACTAAACATCCTAAACGATACACTACCAACATATTTCCACTTGTGTATATATGCACACAATATTGTGTAGATATTTACTTGATTATGGTATGAGGATATAACATTAGCCTTTTAATATGTACAATAATGCGAAGAATGTTATTATACATCATAAACTGCATGCATGAGTATACAATGGTTGCAGGCAACTGATAGAAGAGCCAGAGAGATCAGGCTGTTGTGTCTAGCGAGTGCCCCCCTGCGAATGGCTTGCTTGAAGGTCGTTGCAACAATCTGCAGGCTGCAGTCGGTTGTGCAATGCTTCTTGTTTACAATGAAGACAGCAGCTGTGCAGGCCTGAGGCTTGTGAAAATGGGAGTGCCCATTTTATACGTAACACCAACGATTTTAACAAAGATATTTTTGTTACACATACTGTAATGTAAGTTTCTATGACAGTGTAATACAGCCATACTAGTATAGATGTGTGTTGGTGAAGACTTGAATTGTGTATTACATCCAGATGTGCAATACACAATGGGAACAGTGAATCCACATAGTGCTTTGGACATGTGTAGATCCAGTTTTATAACTTTGTCACATTCTATCTATCTATCTATCTATCTATCTATCTATCTATCTATCTATCTATCTATCTATCTATCTATCTATCTATCTATCTATCTATCTATCTATCTATATCGTATTGGCCTCTAAATGACTAAAATCTTTCAAATAAATAAGACAAATTATTTTTGACATTGTTTTCAACTATCCAAGTGACACAGATCTTTAAAATACGTCAGATTTTTCCCTGACATCAGTGAAACTAAAATGTGTAGTGTTGTATAAGTTTTGTGCAGTACAACAGCAGAGCTCAGTAATGGCACAAACTAGACATATGTTAACTTTCACACACAAAATGGCACAAAAACAAGTGGGAAAAGTTTCCAGAAAGGATCCAGGTCAGCCCAGTTTACAAATACCACAAAAATCGTGACTAAACTTGGCAAAGAGTGGCCTATATGTGTCAATCCAATTTATATTTACTTTCCCATTGTACAACATGGACAGAACTGGAGGTTCAAGGTTTAACATAGTTCAATACAACTGTACATCTGACAAACAATGGAGACTGCAGATGTAACAGTTGACAGAGGTAGATTTTCTCACATTCTGAAGTTACAATGTAGTAAACCAGCCATAAGGTCATGTTGACCATCGAATAGTATTGCCATTGTAGTATTTCAAGTAGAGCGATTACTCAAGTAATTTCAATTCTTCTCAAATATAAATACATCTATAGATAGGTTATAGCAAATTTATCATGTCTATGGACTAAATATCTGACATTGTAAGCAGGTATACCTAGTCTCTGAAGAAGTCAATATGAGGTCCTATGTCAGGTCTTTGAGGAAATCCCTGAGGTCTATAATTGTCTTTAAAGTCACTTGGTCCTAATAGTAGGTCTAGGTCATCCAGGAAGTCACTACCAGGTCTGAAAGGTAGGTCATAGTGAAGAATGCACAGAAGTTCTTAAAATGTCCTTAAAGTCACTAGGTCCTAAAGGCAGGTCATTGAGGAAGTCACAAGGAAAAGGTCCTCAGAATAAGTCATTGAGAAATCATAAGGTCCAAAGGTAGGTCCTTGGTAAAATCAGTCTAGGTCCTGAAGGTTGATTTTTCAAGAAGTCACTAGGTTCCACTGCAGGTCATTTAGGATGCCACAAGGACCTCAAGCAATTACATTTGGTCATTGGGGGAATCACAAGGAGCCAAAGATAGGTCATTGTCAATTTTAGGAAGTCACTAGGTCATAATAAAGGCAGGTCCTCAAGAGACATCACTAGATCCCGAAGGTAGGTAGGCCATTGTGGAAGCCACAAGGTCCTACAAGAAGCTACGAGGTCCTACGAGAAGCTGTGAGGTTCTACAAGAAGCCATGAGGCCCAACAAGAAGCCATGAGGTCCTACAAGAAGCCATGAGGCCCTATGAGATGCCATGAGGCCCTACAAGAAGCTACGAGGTCCTACGAGAAGCTGTGAGGTTCTACAAGAAGCCATGAGGCCCTATGAGAAGCCACGAGGCCCTACACGAAGCCACGAGGCCTTACAAGAAGCCACCAGGCTCTACACGAAGCCCGACAAGAAGCCACCAGGCCCTACACGAAGCCATGAGGCCCTAAGAGTAAGTCATTGAGGAAGACACTACATATAAGACACACAAAACTGAGACAACAATACAAATGTATTTTATCTTACAATACCTTTTTTACCACAGAATTACTAAATATAGTTATTTCTGCACACCAGTATAATATTCTTCCCAGTTCTGAGCCAATGTACAATGAATAAGGAGCTTGATCAAAGAAAACCATTATTCTTTATCTTTTGTGACCCTCACTGCCATTAGGGGCTCTGAAGGGAGCAGGACATACATTTGTAGAGAGGCCCAAACAGGGTTTTACTGACCTAAAACTAAAGCTACACAAACAACTTGACAATCTAGACACAGAATGATTTATATCTAGTAGAATATCATTCGTCCTTCAGGGGCCCTGAAGGGAGGTCTAATCAGATTACCATTCCAGAGGTACTGAAAGGTTTTCCTCCACAAGATAACTAATCTAAGTGCAGACTGCAGGGCATTGCAGGCCACTGCGTGATAGAAAGCCCTTTATCAGAAAATTATCACAAAATCGATACTGGTGTAATTTCAGGGCCTGGGACCAGATGGTCACTACATATAGGGTACTCGCAAAGGGAAGATTTTGATTTTGAAATATGTTATCTCGCTTCTTGAGGAGATCAAAATCAGCTTTGTGATTCATGAGGACATCGAAGGGCCGGTTACCTTTCAAAATGCGTAATACTTTTAGACAACGTTGTCTTTATCGATAACCCGTAATAGACTAACTGGTTGCAGTAAAACCACTAAGTAAGAAAGAATTGACAAGGAAGGCTAGGGCCTTTCATAGGCCATAACTATTTATCTACCCTATGCGAACAGCCGAACACGTTCCAACACAATTTCATGATTGTTTGAACATCGGCACGGATTAAAATATTCTCTACAGTCTACAGAAACGACCATACGGTCAAAATCCTATCACACATATGGGCCCAACCTTCTTACAATACGCACAATGTCATACAAAACATACAAATGTCCACAGTATAGGCTACACGTGTATGTTTGCAATCATATGGACCACCATATCCAACATGTTGGTACACATAGGCCTATACACAGCACAGGCACTCTCCTGGACTGACTGTACAGTCTGTTAGAAATAACATAAGGTGACTGACTCTGCAGAAAACCCGCTCATCCAAGCTGGCAGTGATGTCATAAGGCAGAGCCAATCAGCTTTGGTATTACAAAATTTCTAGTTCTGCAATATCCAAGAGAGGGCTCTGTTAATATATGAGGCACCATGTGGGAGCCTCATGGAAGGTTAAAGTCTGAAAATTTTGGCAAAATAACCAAATGTAAAGTTACAAACTACTTCTATTTGCTGATATATAATATTTCCAAGGATCTATGAAAAAATCCTTCTCATATTCAGTTTTTCAGTGAAACAACTTGTGGTGTAAAACCCCATAGGTACCTCTCCTGCCAGCTTGGGTGAGCGAACTTGCAGTTGTTCAATAAGCTACAAATCAGCACGGAATTCCCTTACTTACAGGTAAATTAGCCATAATTTGATAGAGTTAAGGTGCGGAATTCGGAGTTAACTTATCTGGCAAGGGATCTGAAAAAAATTGTGGCTGTGACACAATGTTAGATGCTTGAAATTAGACCCTGAAAACGAGCTGTTATTTGCCTCAGTTTTGAAGTCATGCACCTTGATGATATTTATACTGATTATCAATTGACTAATACAGGAGTGTGCCTGTGTACACAGTATCTAAAGTTGGAAGGCTGCCAACTGCAATGTAATTATCATGCAGATTTTAAGGCTAGAGCCTACGTGATTCGAAGCATATATATTTGAGTATATGGAGAACGAGCCAAGTTGGTCTATGCCACAGAGTCTATGGTATCGATCTCTGGATGGCAATGGTTCCCCCCCCCTTGCTTTGCTTCTATGAGTTGGGGGAGGGGGGTCCAGAAAAGCTAGTGCGCAGCAAAAACACGAACGGCGCCAATCAGCAGTTGCTAGGCAACACAGTGTAGATAATAGCAGCAGACCCCCCCCCTTACACCCCCCTCATCATTCTGCTTGGCCAGCCACCCCCCCCCTTCATGTTATGTATGGGGGAGGGGGCCGTTGCCATGGAGACACCATGATAGCTATTGATTTGCTGAGTAGAGCAGCTCACTCCACCAGCCCCCCCTCTCCCCCTCCAGTTGTCAGGCCACAGCTTCAACTTTGAGTTGTTGTGTTGAGCAGGGATGAAGGGGGGGGGTTGCCTGAAGGGGGGGTCCCTGCTGACGTGGCAGCTCCGCATTGACCTTCTAGAATCTTTCAGAACGAGGCAGGCCGTCTAGCAGGCCCTGTTTTGTTGTTGGGCAGCCGAACGTTCTCACTGGACCTCTAAATCGACCGTCAGGCTTCACAATTGTCTTAAAGGAGGAGCATTTCCGTCCTGGACATGCAGTTGTATACAAACTGCATGTTAAAGGCGGCTAGAAGCACCACCAGTGAATATACACTTTGTGAATTGGCAGACAAGTTGGTTGATAGCCCATCCCTTTGTTTCGAACTAGCTCTCTTCCATCTTGCCTGGGCTGCACCGGTTGCTTCCTAACTACAAACCTCGTCACTACCAAATTATACACGGAGTTGTGTACAGTTCCACTTGTTTGAAGGATAACACTTCGTCCTATCATGGCTACTACCCTCAGCTTTGGGAAAATACCACTGTAAGCCCCATGGAGCTACTCTTGATTCAAAATGGCGGCCATTTTCCAGTCTAAACTGGCTGCAGAGAGGCGCTGATGGGGAGTCTACTTAGTGGCCATGCTCAAGGGGCACCACAGGGCTTTCCTAAACGTATAAATAAAAGCCTTTCATTCACATTTTCTTTTCAGGTCTTGTGAGCCAGAGGCTACACATACATGAACCTTACATTACAGGTTTATAAAAAGCTCACTTCATTAAATATACATATTCTGTTTACAATTATAATTTCTGAATTGATTGTTTCTATGTTTGATGTTATGTTTCAATATTTGATGTTATTGTCAACATGGAGGTATGGACCTACAAAATATGTGTTACAAATTACACAAAATCTACAAACTGTATAGAAGAATATAAAACAAATTCATAAACACTCTCCGTCACTAAGGTAAGTTAAACGCCATGGAAACACGTCACATGACAAATTAAACATTTTACTAAAAATCTGCTTAACGAATCTGTATGAATCCAAGTCTTTCGAATAAAAACTATATCGCTACCTTATCCTAGATATGTATTGATTTTTCTGCTAAAAGGAAATTGTGTTGCTAATGGAAAGGCAATTAGATAAAAGGAAGACCTTGGCTACAGGCCCTTGGCTAGACAGCTGTCACAGTTGCCATGGAAACCAATCTGTGTCACTGTCATTGCATGGCAACCACTGCCAAACCGGGGAGCTTTGGGAGCTGTGTCACTGCATAGGGCCATAGACTTCTGGCAGTGGGCTGATTCACCATATGGCCTGAGCCACATAATTCAACATCAATTGTAGATTGTATCTACTAAAAGGCAACACAGGCATATATTATGCAAATCACATTTAAATGTAAAGTTTAATGGATTAATCAATTAAATGACTAATTTAACTGATTAAAAAAAATATCTAAATTTTGCAACAATAACACAAAATGTGCTTCTGTCCACATTGCCAAATGTACAATTAGGTCTACACGTAAGCCGGCCTACCAGCTCAATCAATATGCAAGTTTCCAGCTGAGGTCCAGATACACTCAACAACTCTTAAACCATAAATGGAGGGAAAAATTGTGGAAAAACACTTCAAAGTCAGCGATATACCTGTGACTCGTTTAATCTTTCATTCCCTTTTTTCTCCATAAGGAATACCATAAATGTCAGTCTGACACAAATACTCGTTACAAAATCAAGACAGGTACGATTCTGTCTGTTGCTATGGTGACCTGATCTAAAATAAATATAAAAGCCTTTATTTGTTATGAGGCCAAGGACAAATAATTGATATAAAAGGTTCTCGATCAAGTAACAAAAATTTCATCTCAATGACAGATCATTAAATATTTCTACTTCATTGATAATATGCTTGGCCTACATCTATTTTGCAATTAGTTAATGGGTGAACTGTTAATTCACAGTTGAACATATTTAGCTATCCACACACTGATAAACAGATAATGCCAGATCAGTATATATACAAGGCAAATTTGACATACTGTAGCTTAAAGACCATTTATGTTCTTTTCATAATTTATCAATTATTTTAACTTAAGATCATGTACTGCCATACAGAGAGAAAATTGGATAATTCACTAAATAATTAAATTCATTTTCCTTTTTCAAAATCAAATATCTTTCTCCAAGGAAGTGCCTGGACCCTAAAAATAGATTTAAAATGTACGTCTTTCAAAATATTATCACGACACCAAGCTCTGATCATATTACTTTGGATAATATTCAAGGAAATATGATATTACACAGATCTTGTGCGGGACAATAGTTTCAGATATCCATTAGGCTAATATGTTTTTTCCCGTCCTATGCATTAAGAATATATTTAATTTCATGAGCCAGCCAAGAAAAGACTTCTCACAATGTGTGGTATTTCAATCTTGATAGATTTGGTTTCTTAATTCAATGTTCAAAATTCTATAGATCCAAAATTCATATAATATGGATTTTATTTAATCATTGATTGTCATTGAATCATACATATATGGATTATCTTGTCTTTTCAATTTAAATATGACACCGGGTCCCTGTCAGAGGACAATATGGTGTAGAACGAAATTCCAATTTATGTTATTTCATATAGCTAAAAAGACAAAAATATAATGTATAAATATGACATCCCTCTCTACTATAAATTCAAGGTAGTTAAATTGACACCACTGAACACAGAAATAGTGATAAAACATTAAATTTGTAACTAATTGCAGAAAATTAAGTCTGTTATTCTCCTTAGGGAGAAAACCAACAGGATAAAAGACGAAGCCACCAAATTGTTAAATAACCAAGAAAAGATCAAGCTGGTGAAACCTAAGGCAATTAGCTCACTATTATAATTATGATTGCCACATTGGTTAGTTGCATAACTTTAAACTGCAAGAAAAGTGGTTTCCACGGGCATACTATAGATAGACTAATTAAAAGAGTTCTATTACCTGCCACACAGGTTGAAAAACATGTTATTTTCAACTATCAATTCACTCTCAATTTCTGTCAATATATATGTGTTGAAGGATGACTTAAAGGGCATGTGTCAATGGAAATAAAGGCAGCCAATATAGCAGCTATCAATCACAGGCTAAAGCCTAATAAAGCCTTGTCTTTACTTTCCACTAATATATTCAAAGGTTAAACCCTCAGACTGAGCCTGTGGACTTCTCCTGGATGGAAAATGGGTCACTTGGAGGATTCGGCCAATCAGAGTGGTTCTTATAAATTTGATCTCAGTGGACAGAATGTAGGTCACTTGAGGACTTGACCAATCAGAATGTACTAGATACAAAACAAATCTCTATTTAGGGTTGGACCTGGTCATCAATTAACACAGAACAAGAGTAGCATATGCTCCGGCTATCTCCACTAATACAAATGCCCAATCAGTAAAGCTAAAGGGGAATCCCCTAGTCGCAATTTGCAAGTGCCATGACAATATTTAACACCCAATTCGGCGAAATTAATCAAAGAACACTAATCATCAAAACTTATATACACGGCATGGATCCTTAACACAGGATCCAATCTCTATATAGCAACATTATCACACCATTAACAATTCAGGAACTAATAGCAAATCATTTGCCCAACGACAAGGAAAACATTACACATCCTGGTTCATACAAACAGAATACAAACATGAGGTATTTATTCAGACACAACAATATCCTTCTATTACCATGCCATGATACAGCAAAGTGTATTCATGTCATGCTCAAATTCAACATGCGGAATTGGACACATAATCGCACGCATTAAGCTTCCAAAATCCCTACGAAAAATTAAACGACTGAGCCTAATATCTGATTACTAATATTAGAAATGTCACAACCTTTGAACTAAACATAACTGAGCAAAGCTACCTACAGTCCCTAGGCTGTAGTAAACAATGAGAGTTACAAATCATTAAGTTTCAACATTCAGCTTTTCAAATCCCTATGAAAAATTGAGCAACTAAGCCTAATACCTGATTACTAATATTAGAAATGACACAACCTCTGAACTAAAGGCCACTAAACAACTGGGAGTTACAAATCATTAACTTTCCACAATGACATATTGACAGATAAACAAAACTTTCCATGATACGTGACTGTAGAGTTTTAACTTGTTGTTGCCTCCACAAGCTCATTAAGCTGATAACCTTCGAACAAGCAAGTAATTTCGTTTCAGGAGATAACGCAAAGTCAAAACAAGGCAATGACAATCACAAGCACGATAACCAGTCATTTTGGTGATTTATCACAGTTTAGACCATCCATTACAAATACTTTCGAAAGTTACCACCAAAATGCTCATTTAATACTGTAGTTCTATCACAGGCTGAACAGATCAATACAGGAGTTTCTTGTCCATATGGAGGTCAGGAAATGCTACCCAAACTGTCTTTGCTAAAACATAAAGGCTGTACCACACATGTTCCAGTTACATTTAAACCATGGAAACATGCATGTATTAATCTACACTGTACAGTCCACTAAGGCAATTCAGAAGGTCCAGCATCGATTTAAATCTGGCTGAACAGTTTAAACTAGTTTTGCCTGTCCTTATGGCAAACGTATAACTCGTAATACATAAAGGTCGTCAAAGCACATGTGCGAACAATATCTAAATACATATAGCTTATATGACCAATAACTTCCATATGTATACATATCAAATTTTATGTACATTTTAATTGTTAGTTCAATATATACATAGATGTCCTCAACTGAACTTATACATTTTAATTATTAAGAGGTCAAACTCAACTTTATAGCTGAAGTTGGACCATTATTGATGCTAAATATTTAGACAGATATGGTCACACATTCTGCTCATAAATATCTGCAAGAGCTTTTATTACACATCTAACCTACTTTTTACATAACATCTACATTTCTTTGTCTTTTTCTGGAAGGTCGTAACAAACAAGTATATTGGGACATATTTTTGATAAGCGTCTTATCTCGGAAACAAAAGACTGTTCTGTCTGGTTTTGATAACAAACTTTGCCACGTTATTTGAGGCAAGCGGTACAAAAAAAAAAACATGTAATCAATATATGCATTGTTTAATAATTTATTACCAAAAACAAGAGTATTGTAGAGTATTTAAAACTTATAAAGGAATAGTATTCATTCATCATTTCTTAGAATTTACGAATATCATGTTATGTAAATCCAAGGAAGACACGCATTATGTAGATTTACTTCCATAGATATATTTCTATCCACAACTATTTTTGCAATATTGAATTTGCTATGAACTTAATGTGGGTCAAACGAACAAAGCGAAATCGTTCAGTGTGAAAACTGAATAACTATTGCACAACATGTGTCCGGTCCTAAATAAAATACCATTTGAAACATATGTTTGTCTATGTGGAAATGTAGATTTTATTTTGGAGCATATGACCGGCTAAAACAAATCAATATAAAATTCAAAACATCGACATATTTTTGGTGGGATTACATTATTTCGCAAACAAAAACAGGCCATGATTGATTACAAATTTAATTGAAAGTAAAAAGTTTAAAATGCAATACATGTATAAGCCACTCTACTGCACAACAAGCTTCACTGAATAACCACCATTCTGAAACTTAGATCAACCTAAGATTTCACTCGATGTGATATTCTCGGGATAAACAGTATGTAGTCAAAAAATTAAGAAAGTCCTACAACAAAAATCATGGTAAATAAATGGTGATATGGTTTAGAGGCTATTTTGGTAACTTTCATTCCAGAGGCTATATACATGGTGCGGTAGTTCCAGCATACTTCTGTTATTTCATTTCAGATTCTATCTTATTACAGATTTATACCCGATTCTCAATTTCAGTGAACATTCACTTCAGCAAATACACCTGGGGGGGGGGGGGGGGTTAAATATCCTCACTGAGCCCCAGTACGACCAGAGGTGAAATTTCTTTTCTTAGTCATTCTGGTGGAACAAGTTCTTTGCTGTGTAGTTCTTTGGTCCTCAAACATGTTAGCGTTCCCCACAAATCTTTCTGAATTTCCTTATGAAATTTATCTCATTGAATGTGTTACTAAGCCTTAGTAAGCAAGTTTGGGGCCATTGTGGGATAGTCACACACTAGTAGACCTACACAATACCAGTGATACAAACAGTGACACAATGACTGAATGGAAAAGAGACCTCACTGTCACCTCAGTGACTGGTTTGACCCAAATCAGTCATGTGAACCTTTGCTGTATATTGTGAAATGGGGAGTATTTTCTTTAGACGTAGAAAATACAATATTTTGTAGAAAACCATGTCGATTCCATTTATTTTCAAGTCAAATGTATGCGATACTGCGACTTTGTTAATATATTTACAACACATCATTGCATAGGTCTAATTCTTAGGTAGTTGGGCTCACATGAAGTTTGACATATTCCAACGAACCTTCGGGAAAAGCTAAAATTTCACAGTAAGTATCTGCTTTCAAGTTTTCGTTGTTTGGCATCTACAATCCATTTCATCTATTTTCACCTGCTACCTGCATGAAATTCAATGCAATTTACATAATAGGTATTTCTAAATAACATTTAAAACATCGTAGGGACTCAGCAAGTTGCCAAATACACTTGATCAGTGTTCTTTCTACGCTCTGCATTACATGAATATGAAAACTGGCCATAACTCGAAAACCAATCTTGCTGAGTGCTCCTGCTTTCAACCAGAAACCCCACACACACACTGGTACACATTATACTCAAGTCAGTGAATGTTCCTAAATTGGCAGGCTGCCAACTCTCACAGCCTCACATGCCTATGAGTCATCTTATTTACGACATTGGGTTATAACAACACATTTACAGCAGCCATAATTAGCACTCACTGTGGGCCCTGGAGTTCGGCTGCTTCAACATGTGAAACTTGCACACCAGCATGACTGGGTCAGAAATTGCATGAAAAAAAGTGGCCCTCACTTATATGCAGAGCTATGCAGCCCCCAAACTCCCATAACCATGATAAAATACAGTGTAGTACAATTTTACACACCAATATAAACTTCACATAAAACTTACAAAACCTCCACATGCAACATTCCACCAAAATGTGAAGTAAATATTGTAGCTACATAGCTACCAAAGCACAGATATTTTTGAGACAGACATAAGTGTGTGCAGTGTATCTCTGGATATTGGATAAATGGGGTCCATAGACAACAATGTCTAAATCTCTGGACAAAATAGAATCTCCAGACAAACATCAGAATCTCCAGACAAACATCTAAATCTACAGACAAATGTCTAAATCTCTGGACAAAATATAATCTCCAGACAAATGTCTAAATCTCTGGGACAAAATAGAATCTCCAAACAAATGTCTAAATCTCAGGGACAATAGCATCTCCAGACAAATGTCTAAATCTCTGGACAAAATAGAATCTCCAAACAAATGTCTAAATCTCTGGGACAAAATAGAATCTCAAAACAAATGTCTAAATCTCTGGACAAAATAGAATCTCCAAACAAATATCTAAATCTCCGGGACAAAATAGGCATCTCCAGACAAATGTCTAAATCTCTGGACAAAATATAATCTACATAAAAATCTAAATCTGTGGGTAGATGCAACAAGATAAAGAGACCTATACCACAAATTAGAAAGTCACAAGCAAGAAATCTGTACAGCCCAAATATTTACTCAAAGGGCAGGGTTTCTAGATCTTTACATTGCATAATGTACATATGGTTCTTCTGTACATGTGGTTCTTCCTTTTGACAAATAGTAAACAAGTTTTACAAAAACCCTTCAACAAAAAACACTTGGCTAAAAAATAGTGGGTGGAGCTCTCTTACACGAAAGTTCACAGTAGCCTCAACAACAGCAGACAAACAGTCATTCCTGACATAAATAGACAGTATATTTCTTTACTATTTGAACTTGAAAAGAGATTCACAGCACTGAAACTAGCAATCAAAGATGAGTCTTTCAGCATTCTTATGCTCACCATCGATGTCAAATCATAGATACTATTTAATTGGAAGTTGCTCATTACGGGTGCACTGTACATTTAACTGTACTGTTGAATTGAAATGATACCATATTACCAAGTGCATTGCAGAAAACACTACTACAGAGTAATGTATCAATTTAGTATTACGCCAAACGGTTACACTGATCCAATTAGCTCACATTCCGCGAGTGCGAATCACTAATTTCACCCTTTTTTTAATGATTTTTCTACTTCTACATTGACTTTCACTACTCTGTATGAGTACTACATGGAAACTGGGGCCAGAACGGTTTGTTCTGAAGCGCAAACAATACCCACATACAATTATGATCTCCTGATGCAGAATGAAAAATATCTCAAAAGTAGATATTTCAACTTTGAAGTTTCTTTATTCTGTACTTCCAAATTGAATGGCATGTAAAAATTGCATGAGGAGCGGCTTTATAATACTCGATACAATACGTCAATATGTACAAAACATTTATAATTTATAACCGAACTGAGAGCCGATGTGGAAACACATATTTAAAAATAACTATTTATCTCGCATTTTCAATATCTTGAAAAACTGATTAATAGATAATATTGGCAAGAAACGAGTTTCTTCTAGAAGATTAAATTCTGACTAATAGAAGTCAATCGACAAGACTAAACTTGCATAAGACCTCAATGATAATCTTATACAAAGTTTAATTCATTAGTTCAGCATGTCAAATACATAATGATCTCAATCAATGGTTATTAGATATCGAAATTCATGTTTAGACTCAATTAATATTGATATCACATATAAGTGGATAAAGCCTGAACATGAATAACGAATAATCTTGCAAAATTTTGTATATTAAAGCGAAAGGACTTGACATCAATGTACATTCTAAAGTAGAGAAAAATCAATAGGTTTGAAATAAGGCTTTACACTGACATATGCATGACATACAAAACTACTGCAAACCCAATTTTATATTTTAGCTCTAGACCAAGATTCATGCATGGATCACTAATGTGTGCCCTTGGAAATAAATAGAATGAATGATATGAGATATTTATCTACAATATTAGACGATATTAATGACACAGTCAATATCGTTCAATGTTCAATTACAAGGTTTATAGTCAAATTATGGCTAATATTATCCTCCGTTTAACTATCTTACACTCAATCTAAAAACAATTGCTTTTAAATACATTTTACCTCCCGAACTTTTAACACAGTATCAGAAAACATATTGTTCATCAAGTTTTATCACTTACTATTTTTCTCCATTGTGTCACATGGGTTCATTTCTGTATCTGCTTATCATTCAAGGTCACAGGATTTTGTTTATGAAGGTAATTTTCTACAGGCATGATAGTCTCTTTTGCCAGTTTCAGCATTTGCCAATAATGTTTTTATATATTCTGCAGGAAAAAGACAAATATTCAGGAAAGGTATTCAATGCAATGGAAGCTATAAATTGGCTTTTATTCAGTAATACACACGAATAAAGAAAATATGGCGCATACTACCACGGCTGGAAAAAGTAGGGAATTTGGGCATGTCATTGCTTGGAAATTTCTAAATCTTGCCAGAAATTTTTTAAGAAAGGTCCAAATTTTTGACTTGGAAGTGCTCTTGATTCATGACGATTCGTGACGACTAGTCGGAAATTAAGTTGTACTTTATGAAATCGCCGGGAAATTCACATTTTTTCTAGCCCTGCATGATACTACAGATATTACACAAATGTGTAGTTTGTTTGTTTCTTTGTTTGTTTGAGTTTTACGCCTCTGCAGCACCTTAGTGGGCTATATCGAGGCAAGCGATCACCGTATGATGATGAACGATGAGAAGACTGGGAGTCTGGCACATACCCTATTAATTCAGGGATGTCCAGGGTCTTTCTGTTGCCCCAGCACAGAACACTGGATACAACCTGCCTCCATTTAATGTCCCATGGGCTCGGACAAAATTGAGTTCCGGGGTGGGATTCGAACCCACGCCCTCAGAGCCAGTGGTTGCGCAAACAAGCACTCTTAACCATTAGGCCACGGAGGAACTCACAAATGTGTAGTACAAGTACACGTAACGACACAACAGGTAAGTCCTCTTTTACCTGTGTCACAATAGGCAACAGTGCAAATGACACACCTGTAAAGCAGCATGTACAAAGATGTTCTTGAAGTATAATGTTCCCTGTAGTACAACACACACTAATTGCCTCATTACGTTAATAATGGATATTGTCATCATTTTGATAATGAGAACACAAGGCGTAAAAGCGATCCACTAATAAGGCACTAACAAACACTGTTACCAGACGTGCTACCTGTTCAAACTATCATTAACATGCACATAATTACTAACTACATACATATTGTGATGATTCAGTATCTCGATTTCCTACAGAATTGACTGAACAATTGCAAATACTAGGCTATAAGTATTTCATCTATCTATTTATCTATAGATCTCTATCTATGTCATCTTTCTATTGATCTATCTTTCTGTCATCTATCTATTTGTCTATTTATCCATCAATCAGATTCTGTTTGTATCTATTCTATCACATACATCTATCTCATCACTCTATTTATCCATCTACCTATATACCTTAGTACATGTATCTATATCTACTGATATGATATCTGTCTATCTCCATAGATTCCATACTAAAAGGACATTAGAATGTGACATTATTGTCAGAGAGCGCTCTTATATTTATTCATCTACCCATTTATCTTTGTACATGTATCTCTATCTAGATATATTTACCGATGTCTATCTACCTCCATACTAAAAGGACATTAGAATGCGACTACGTTATTTTCAGAGAGCGCTCTTATAGAAGCAGACGCTCTTATGGAGGATGCCAACTGCTATGGCTTCCTGAAGCCTTGTTGGAGCTTCTTCTTGAGCTGTCGTTACCATGGCAACGGAGCTAAGGACATTATTAGGGAAGAAAGCCAAGGGCCCATTGCGAAGAGAAGAGGACATTCATGAGTTATTGCTTCCCTGCTATAAGACCTATAAGCCCCGGCCGCCTGTAATAGATGTGCCTCTCATAGATGTGGCTCCTATAGATGTTGCAGCAAGAGCTAGTTCCAATGGCTGTGTCCTATACTCCTATAGCTAGTTGGGGAGACTTGCAGTTAAGCCTTGATTGCTACTATCAGCTGCTGCTTGCAGTCGCTGGGAGTTGCTATGGCTTGCCGCAATGCCTCAGCTGGAGACTGCAAAGTGTCACCAAATGAGATAGACAAGAAGCACTTCAGTGACATTGAGAACAGTATTGCTCACCACCCACTCGGTACATATAGTATGCCCCAAGCCAAGGCGTTTATCAATTCTTCCACAGAAAACTGACTTTCCAAGAATATAATAATTTCCTTGTGGCGTGCATAATATAGTTTCGATCACAGGTTTCAACAATATAATATTACCGTATCTTTCACAAATAATCTTGTGCCTTACATACATAAAATTCCTTATCACTAAAAATAATGACCATATTTACAGCAATTTGGTGCTATGTCACAATGATTGCAACTTGTAACGGCAAATGTGACTCGCTAATACGAATTGCTCATTCAAGTACACCGCAAATAAAATATATTCTAAGCTGTATCCTCCCAATATATTCTAAGTCATATTCTCCCATCTCAAAAGAGAAACGTGCTCTCAAATGACGGCATTTTCTCAGCAAGGACCACATGTAACTTCGCAAAATGCTTCTTGAAAAATAGCTCAAAATGAGCTGCTCACTGCTCAGAATATTTTTCTTCAGAGGATGCTTCTCGGAACCAGAAGGGCTCCGTCTGTTCAATGGCGATAAGCTGGAAGCACTCTGGAAATGAGAGCAGTTCAAATAGGTGCCTGGAGCAGACATGCAGATAGCAATCAGCCCCCATTCAGGAACACCATAATAAGCTGGTTCCTAGTACAACACATCTCTCTGTGTTACGCTCTGTGTATGCCGGATGGGTTGTGGAAACAAGTTTAGAGTTCAATGCAAGTTTTGATGTGCAGCAACAAAACTGCAGTTGTCACAGTTGAGAATGAAATAATTCTGACAGGAGATTCCCTCATATCATCATCAATGCAAACTTTGCAAAGAGCCCAGCCATTCCATAATACTTGTTTTTTTGCAACAAGGCAAACAGACCTAATGTATAGGGACCAAACCACAATCCCAAACCATAGTATAACACCAGAAGCCCCATGACCTCTGATATAACTGTTACTTCTTGGATACTTTCCAAAAGCACGAACTGAACAGTATATTTTGACCTTCTGTGAAAGAACACATTCACAACTCAGTCTTAGAACTTTGCCTCAATACAGCTTCACAGCAGTGCTCTTCTCAACAAGACTCATATCTCTGCTTTCTGCAAGGCTTGATGCTCTGCACTCAAAAGCGCTTGCCAATTCATAGAGCTAGCTGATTCACAGAGCTAGCTGATTCAGAGCGCAGCTTCAAGAGCCTTAGCGGAGCTTACTGCAGTTCGTGTCTCGCATACTTATAGGCTGAGTAAGATGGAAAGGTTTCCTTGCATCCGAATGCATCTGGATGCACAGACAATGAGGCGAAAGAGTTAATATCCAAATGTGCACTCGTCCTGCAGAAGGAGGTCGGTCAACCAAGGACACTATATAAGTTGCTGTATGACCAAAGACATAACTCAGTTACAACCCTCTTCTGTATGTGGAATGTGGCATTCGTTGAAGGGCTTTGCTGTTTATATCTATTATGAATATGTACCAAAAGGTAACCCAGTTCCATAACATCGATCAGCTTTAGACTGAGACAATGTCCTTCAACAGATTCTTGATACTTCAAATTGTGAAATGTGGTCTTCGTTCAAGTTGTTTCTAATATATCACACATGTACAGATGTAAACCACAAGGTATGCTAGTTGTGTAACAGTGTAACACTGTTCAGCATCAGACTTGACATAATATCGTTGGTAAGATACTCGTTTCTTCAAAATGTCTTTAGAAAGTTGAAATACACACAATTTCGCATACATGCAGTCCTTCCTTCCTTCCTTACTTTTATCTGTACAAGTACATATTCCATACCTTCCAACATTCCACATAGATTAACACAGATTATAGCATATTCTTGGTTCTAACACATAACAGAGAATAAAGGAACCTGGATTTTCACATTACTGAAGCTGAAGTCATCGTTATTTAAAAACATTCTCTACTGCAACAGAATTCTTACGGAATGATTCTGAAGACAGATTTTCTTCGAAGACTTCTTATGCTCTGAAGAGATTCTTAAGAGACATTCTTAAGGGACATTCTATGGGCATTCTAATGGAAGAATCGGAAAGATTCCAAAAGAACTGTAGGGAGGCGTTGCGGCTTGAATAGTGCACTTCTTAGGCTCCCAGGAGGAAGGTTCTGAATGGCGGAGGACGGGAAGCAAGACAGACCGGAAGATCAGCGATTCAGAGCACCAGATTGAGAGGGGAGAAAAAAGAAAAGAGAAGAAGACCGCTGAACTCCAGCAGCTTAAAGATAGTCAGGCATCAATTGTATGAAACTTGGCAACTCTGAATCCAGACCTTTTTGCCCTCCAGACAAGGGTTAGATGCAGAGAACAAGTAAGAGGATTTCCAGACTTTTTGGTATATTCATATGTGGCCTAAGTTTAGGGAGGTGTATGTCTACTCCGTTCGAGGTCTTAGGTTCAATTCTTATTCAGTTCCAAACAGACACGTGGAAGTGATATTTCAGCTCTGTACAGACCTTCATATGAGGAAGCAATATTTTATCTCAACAAAGCCAGGAAGAGACCTTATGAAATATAAATCCCAGAAGGCTAGAATGAGCCTATAAGGTTTCTGTAAGGAAGAAAATGTAGGAAGACAGGAAATTCAAAGATTCAGAAGACAAGAGCAGCAGAAAAAATTTAATGTCTTCTTTCTTTTCATCCTCTTTTCTCTTTTCATCCCTTTTACAGCCCGCTGCCTTCAGTTGCCTTCAGCCTTCCACATTTAAGCTGTCTTTACTGCCCTCGGCCTCCCTTTAGCCTGTCAGCATAGAAGCTGCCTTCAGCCTACCGGGGAGCCCGCTGATGTGAAGTTGATGTGAAGCCATTTCTTGCAGACAGCAGCTAGGAATTTCCAAACGGGCAGGCAGGCATGAGGCATCTTTAGGCATCTTGTGGCAACTCATGGCATCTTGTGGCATATTAAAGAATCTTATCCTTCATGAGGTTCTATCTGCTTCTAATGCAGGCCACAACAACACCAAGCCACAACAGCAACCCCAAGCCACCACAACTCCCTCAAGCCCCAAGGCATCAGGCAATACTTCAGAGCTCTGGTTTTGTTTCTGTGGAGGAAGCTCTTCAGTGGCAGGTCCACAGAAGGCTCATATTGCAGTTTTAGATGCCTGCAGATGCCCTGGCTGCTTCGTTGGGAAGACCTAGATATAACACCAAGCCACAACTCCAAGCCACCACAACTCCCAAGGCATTAAGCAATACTTTAGACCTCTGCTTTTGCTGCTGTGAAGCTCTTCAATGGCAGGTCCACAGAAGGCTCCTATTGCAGTTTTAGATGCCTGCAGATGCCCTAGCTGTTCAGTGGGCAGACCTAGGCAGACCCAGGCAGCTCCAATAACCTCAGCTGCAGGCATTAGCTAGGCAGGGGCGAGTGAAAAATGTGGTGCTATTGAATGAGTATTGATCCAAGGACAGAAATGGAGTATGCCAGGGTTACTCCCTTGCCCCGGCATTGCTTCGACATCAAGGCAAAGCAAGGTGCTTTCAAGATTGCAGAGGAGCAGGGGGGTACCAGCAGAATATTATTATGCATCAGACAGCAAATTTATCATGAATAATATGGTCTAAAATCATCACAGCATGAATACTGAAGCAGTGTTTGAAAATACCAAGGGCAACTTGTAATATATTCTTCAGCCAGTCAAGTACCAAACTCAAGTCTGAATAGCACATGTCAAATTTAATGTACAGTTAGATGAAGAATATATCAAAACTTCAAATATTAACCCACATTGCAGAAACTACCTGCAAATAAAAGCCATCCACGCTCTGTAAAATATATTTCAGAAAGTTTTTACAGTTATTTCAAAAATGGTTTCCTCATTAATGAATTTGGAAGGAGAAGGGCCAATTACTCGATCATCGTTCACAATCTATCATAATAAACGGATTAAAAATGACATAAACTGCTTCATTGAGCCAGAATAGTAGGCTGAATTGTGTGCTAAGGACATCAGCCCACACTGACAACAAGCAAAGCAGAGTGCGGGGAGACCAAGAGCATAAGCAAGCCTTGAGCCAATTTAGCACTAGACGTAGAACGCAAATATTAGCAATACTCTCAAAATATCAGAGTAGCATCCCCCTGTGTGTGGAGGGCTGCGGAGTCTGCACTCAAAGCGGCTACTCTAGCCATCCAGCCCAGATTATTCCAGCGATCGATCCCTAGTGACATTGATCAAGAGCCCAGCTGCGGCGGCCATGTTGGAAGCAGCAACGGCCCCCCTATGACATTTACCAAAACAACTAGCCAGTTGGCAGGGTGCCAGGATCAATTCTATCATCACATGAATTGGCTGCAGCAGCACTCTTTATGTTTGCTAGAACTGCGAAGAGCAAGGGAAAAAGCTCCTACTTCCAACTTAGAATTTAGAGGAGAGCCAGAGAGAATGGAATTAGCATAAAAAAGGCTCTAAAATTGAGTGAGCTGAAAAATACTCCTGTAATAGCGAGGTTTAACTAGACGCAAAATACTCCACACACACACCGTCTGCCAACACGCAACTCCCTTCAATAAATAGATCGCTTTAATGAAGAAGTAAAAAATAACAACGGCCGACAAAAACACTAACAGCATTACTATGTCGCAATGGCTAAAAAAGCGCCTCGTAAACATAATTAGCAATTTGCCAGCTGAGCCAAACCAGCCAGAATCAATATCACCAACAGCAAACATGATTATCACTGAATATGTGGACAAACTTTTCAGAAGGGACATATTTGCACATTGATTCAATGTAAAAAAAATAAGAACTAATTCAATGAAAGTCGCTTCTAATCAAACCTATGACAAGTTGTCAATGCGTGAGTGTAGGGCATACAATATTAGATTTTGACATTGAAAGGTTCTATTTCTACTGGTCTTTCAGTTCTGTGATATCATTTTGATGACCTATCTGCTGTGTTCTGAAAGAATAAAACTTCCAAGATAGAATATTGAAACCACTTTTTCTCAGAAATGTAGTACAGCATTTATAACATTATTTAAAGTAACATAACACATTCTATACATCTAAAAGACATTGTCAACATTTACACTCGAAGTCCAAATGCGAAAATGACTGACAGAATTCTCGATAACCTCAAGTCCTTGACAGACCGCAATAGCACATTATTCAACAGATACAACACTTCTTCAAACAATGCGTCTCTCGTTGCGTAAATTGGTGACAAAGATCTCAAGAGGTTTATCAACATTGAGACTCGGCACTGACACACTTTTTGCTGACGCCCAAAAAGTCCCAGCAAATAATCGCAAATCTATGCATTGCCACTTGCATTGCGTATCTGCGACTCAAACGTTTTAAAATTTCACCCAACAAGAGGGCATCAACAGAATTTGTATAATACCAGAGTTTTCTATCTTTTAGCATAGTTGCTATAACTTGAGCCGATGAATTTGGACTTCCACATGGTCAGGCTCCACAAAATAACATACCCAGGACTAAAATTTCAATAAATATTGTAGTTAAAATACTAAAAATGGCAGCAACATGGTCACATGAAAGTCATTTAGGCACATAACTACATACGGACACATAGTTAACATTGTATGGTGTAGTAAATAGGTCTACATGAAATATCCAGGGTATTTATCCTGAACTACTTTCTGCAGTTAGCATTGCTAAGTATGGTCAGGCAACATAGTCTGACAGAGCCATTTAATGACAACCTTTTCCCCCAAAGCATGACAATACAATGCCAATGGATCAATGCTACAGTGCTAAAAGCCATTACTGGGGTTAATCAGATTCCTGAATGCATTACAATGGTCAAAGGCCTCATTAAGGACAATTATAGGAGGCAAGTGATAAAAAGGCAGGAGACTGGTTAAAGTGCCTTTCTCAGCTGAACTACTTGATTATATTAATCATGCATGAGACAAGGGCCTCAGACCTACAGATTCAAGCAGGTCTTTAACAAAGGTTCACATATGGAACAATCAACGAATCACATTAGTATGCGCATCCATCCATACCTCCTTTACAAAAAGCCAGGTCAGTCTAAAAATGCCAATCACAAAAAAGACTGATTTAATGTCCTTATCAAATTTTTCACATTTTATCACAATCCATCAATCCATCTTATGAATTACTACAGAAACACGTTGAATCCAATAATCAAGATACCATCAGATAAGAGGCAGATAATCTAAAGCAAAGGTTGAAGGCTGACAGGATACCTAGATAAGGACAGATAAGCTCAAGATTAGCCATAGATAAGCCACAGATAAGACACAAATAACTGAGAAATCCGGAGACCTGGTCTGATAAGCGCTGACTGATAATGAATGATAGTGGCTGATATTGTAATTAAGTTTTCTAGGTTTTTAGCTGCATAAAATCCCAAGAAAGATGGAAGCCTCATGCTAAGAGGCAGCGACTCACATTTATTACAAATGAAGAACTGATACATCAATAAAATAGCAAAATTGAAAACAAGCCGAAGGACCGAAAGGAGTTTTCCTTGATGCATGTTTCAAAACCTACGAAGTGCCCACATTGTTTTGTGTCTACACATACTCAAGCAAATAGCTCATTGTCAATAAGGTAAAATACTAATAAGTTCAGAGAACAGGCTTTTCTACGAACGTAGAACAAAACAAGTTTATCATCGAACAATAACAAAAGAACATCATTTTGAAGAGATTAATGTCGAATCATTTTTGGCCTCCTGACATTTAAGAGGGAAAAATTGGCTTAACGGTGGAATTGTCAGACTTTTACTTTTTCATGTTCTACTTATTAACGACACCAGAATAAACCAGATAATCTACGTTGTTATCATTTTGTTGAATTTTTAATTGATTCCAATCTGTAGACGCAGAAACAAGCTTGGCCATATATATTTTTATCCCAATATGGCACATCCACGCATGATAGTGAGCGCACATACACGCGCGTGTATGTGTAATTGCGCGCACAGTCAAGCGTGTATATGTGTTCACGATCACCTGTGGACATGTCATCCAGCGCATTCGTGGACCTGCATTCACACGCATGCGTGTATATGCGATCGTGGACATGCCATCCAGCGCACTCTTGGATGTGCCATCCAGCACACGCTTGGACATGCCATCCAGCGCAAGCTTGGACATGCCATCCAGCGCAGTTTATTTATCAGAACACAGGAGCCCCTCCAGCAGTGGCGTATCTAGAAATGGCCTGAGGGGGGGGTCCATTAAATGGGGTGAATATGAGGCGCTCCACAGCTTTTCCTATCTCTTCGTTAATTATTGGCCTGAAGGGGGGAGGGGGCCATGGCCCATCAATGGCCCCCTTCCCTAAACACGCCACTGGAAGATTATATATATATATATAGAAAAATATATAGAAAGAAGATTATATATACATATATAGAAAATACAGGCTCCAGGTTGGTCAGAATTTCCCCCTTAAAGAAATAAGACAAATCTTGATCAGACCTTGACCCCACAGCATAGCATTTTTAGACACTCCAATGTTATAAGTATTGCTGGACCCCCCCTTTCAAAAATTCCTGGATCCGCCCCTGTGAACTACCCATATGCGCTGGAAAGCATATCCACTGGTGTGCTGGAAAGCATGTCCACTCATGCGCTGGAAAGCATATACACTCATGCGCTGGAAAGCATGTACACCAATCCAGAACCTTCGCGCGTGCGCGTTGTAGCACATCCACGCGCGTGTATGTGTCAAATCTTGCACATCCACGAGTCCCAAAAGCGTGTACGTGCGCGCTAGCGCATGCATGGATATGTCATATTTGGATAAAAATATACCTCAGCTTGGCAAGAAGCTGGAAAATCAGAAATAGAAAGAAATGTTCAAACGGAAAACGGCCAGAATCGAAGACGCAAAAGCAACATTCATCATTTTGCCGAAGCACAGGCAGCCAACATTTCATTCAACATTTCACTTGACGTTTCATGCCAGCACGCTTTTAGAGTTATTAATAACCCTGAGCTCATCCTACACACAAATCAAAACGGGAAAAAGAAAGAGTCATGTTTGGTCTGAATATTGCATGTAGATGATGAAGGCTGCGGGCTCTGTACACGGCTCAGTAAGAGCTAGAGCGACTCTACAAAAGCTATGGGACTCCATAAAAGCGGATCTAAGCTTAGCATGACTAATGCATTAGACGAGGCATTTGCCATAATCATTTTTCAAATCATTTCAAGCCAAAATCCATTAGACCTGCATTAGAAATTTTTTGTTTTATGGAATATTTTCTGCCACCATCACGATTTGTGAGAATGATATCCTAGAAATAATTTTCATCAAACAGCAGAGCCCTTTTCAAAATGGAAAACCAATACATTTAGACTTGCTTCTACAATCATCAAAGAAAGAAAATCTTTCCATGGTTGATGATAAATATGGAAGTCATCGAAAATTCCAAAGAAATGACAAAACTAGAAAAACACCTAATGGCACCTAACCATAGATGACAATGATGGAAGTCATCAAAAAATTCCTAGAATACCTCGAAAAACAACTAATGTCACCTATCCATCCCCTATCCCGTATCCACAGATATAAAATCAACCTATCTCCCATGTTTTATAACACCATCTATCAATGTCTATTGCACTGTCAGCATTTAGCATTGCTTTAACCCTGCCATTGACAACCATAGCAACTGATACTTCTTTGGGATGCTTCCGTTTGAAATATTAATCCGAAATCAATTTCTCTGCAAACTGTCTGATCCGACTGTTACTACATCAATCGCAGAGAATAGAAAAGCGAAAAAGGAAAATAGAAAAGAGAGGACTAATCAATAGAATCCAGGCTTTAATAGCTGCTAAGCAATAGGAGGAGGCTCTGCCACTTTCAAGTCTTGACATTGTCTGTGTTCGCCAAAAAAAAAGGCTAAAAAAATATACGAAGTCGCAAAAAATTAGCAAAAATTGAAGCTAAAGTCACCTTGGAAAGCAATAAATTTCTGCAGTAAATGACATTCTTCAAGCATGCGAATCGCAGCCAGTTTTATGGCATGATATAATCAATGAATTAGATTCACGAAAAGCCACTGCAACCTGCTATTGATAGACTGAACATAGACTGCAAGGCGACCACCAGCCAGGGTAGTCGCGTGCAAGGACAGTCAACTTTTTCTCTTTCAGGATTCCCCTTTTAGAATTCTTATTTCTGTATCTCCTCTTTCGGTCTTAGTAAAAGGTTCCAGGAAGTAAGGCAATGCATTACAAGAACTACATACTTCATAACGGTATTATTTAGCAATGATGATTAACCATATGTCGTTCATACTTTGTATGGAATATGGTGTACGCCTACCACGACGATTCTCGGAATGACCGATTGCAACAGCAAATATCATATATGTTGTAAAAGTAATCCATTCCAGTGTTAAAATATATGTTCAACGAAAGAATTTACAAGCATTGCAATCATATAGGCTACTTTAATTGCCAGTGTTATTACAGTATGTTGAGCCAGACACCATATGAATTATGATGAAAGAACAGATCTTAAACATATTCCATTAATGCCATTATCGCATTTTAACGCAAAGCTAGCCAAGATAATGGCATTCCCACCATTACCACGAGGCTGCGAAATACATAATGTAACAATATTTAATGGAAGAGCATGTTCCTTCTGATACATTTAATGGAAATGAAGCCATATTCTTAATGTTCATTTGTAGCTTTATATATTTTGTGGAATTGCTTTTCGCGGCTGTGTGTCTAGTATTCACTTGCTGCTGAATCGTACGACAGAATTTATTTTTTTTCCCCCCAAAGAGAACATTAGTATGATGTACCTTGCATTCTTAGAATATTCAACATTCTCTGAGATAACTAAAATTCCCAAGCCAAGATGCTAACCTCTCAGCACTAAAGATGTGTAGCTTGAAGAACAACCATAGAGCTATTAGGCTAGTATTAGCTCAGCTTCATACACCAGGAATTTTTGTGGCTGCAAACCACAAACTTCCACATGCAGAACCAGCAAAAAACAAACAAGAAGTTACGAAGGCTATAGACACCAGTTCCTGCATTATTTCGCTATGATCTCCCTCTATCAGCATGTATCTATCTTATGTATCCCTACGCTATTTGCAACAATTTTGCATGTACTTCGCAACCATCTTTCGAAGTTTCGCTACAGATGATGGATAAACTATTTCTCTATTTTTACCTCTGCATCGGAATGGCACATCTTTTATAGGCCTAATACATTTGCACAACATTGATAATATTCATAGTCAATATGCAGTATTTTTGTTGGATTTTCAAAATTGCACATCATTTTGTAAGATCTGATGCTATTGCGGAATTAAGATATTTTGAAGTATAACGACAAGCACACGACAATTCTGCAGAATTCCTGTACGTTCTAAAGAAGAGAATGCATATTATTCTCACAGAAAAATAACTACTTTTGCAAATGCAGCCAGCTTCTGATGTTACAGCCTGGTGCACCTGAACATTTAGCAGACATATATGCCCTCGTTACACAATAATATAATTTTACATTTTAGAAAATATTTCAAAGACCATTTCTGTTGCATTTCAGAAAGCTATATGCTTTTTCTGCAAGAAAACTACTGATGCCACAGAGCTATAGATGCAACAACTCCTGCTGCTGCTGCTGTTTCTTGTAAAGATGTGCTAGCTGCAGATGAGAGGGAGGGAGATGATGGGATCCAGGCATCTGCAAAAGATCCTGCATCCTGCAACAACAACAGCTACAGCCTGCACCTGCATCACCTGCAGTATTGAGTAAGGATGCTGCTGCTGTTCAGCTGTAGCATCAGAAGCATGCCTGCAACAGTGTAACTGCTGTAGGTTGCTGCTGGCTGCATGATGTCAGCTATAGAGGCCTGCTGCTGCAACTGCTGCACCTTGCTTCTGATGATGTGATGATTATGTAGCTATAAGAGGATGAGGAAGCAGGATGTGGATGCAAAATGCAAAAACAGACCTTTGTAGCTTTAATGAGCACCACACAGCATCCCCTTGCTACAAGGGTTTATTGTGACCTTATATAATGATGGCATAATACTTTGTTCTTCATATGACACATATCAAATATACAGTACACAACATTATAAATGTGTGGATGATTGGGGCTTTAGGTCCTACATTTATGCATTTGGTAGGCTAATTAGGACAGGTGGAGGAAACAGCAATGATGGATTGAAACAGGTAACCCGGTAAGAGTTGGATTCTAACCCTGGACCCAGCAATTGGCAGCTAGCATGATACCACTAGGAAACCCTCCCTCCTTTATGGATGTGTGGAAAGTAGAGTGAGTGCAGTCCTCTAAAACAGGGACTTGCCGATTCAATAAGGAGAAGATTTATCACACAACCTTGGAAGTAATTAACTACCTTCGAAACCCCATCTAGGAAGCAATATCGTAAAACTTGGGTTTCACATATCAGAATGACAAAGACATGTGATCACAAAGCCAGTAAATTAAAATTGCAATATGGTTGAAGCCTTTAAAGCTGCAACAACATCCAACACAGCTTCCCACAGAGAATTTGAAATTTCAATTAAATCTCCGCATTCTATTTGTTGCATTGTTGCTTTCTCTCCGAGTCCATTCACCATGGGTTTTCCCATTATTGATATCTTGACACGCGAGATAAATTTGTCTCATTCAACAGGTGAATGCAGTTTTGTTGTTGTGGTTGACATTTTTCCCAGGCACTCGGAGACAAATGATGTGCAACAAACACATTAGAACTCCCATCGCTGCTCTGATGCTGACTGCAGCCCCGAGATTAGAAGCATTCACATTGTGGCATACGACATACCTACGCCTTTCAAGTTGTAAGCAACTGTCATAGCATATTTGGAATTTGTGAGGGACTTCCGCTTTATACGTATTTTAGACACACATATAAGCCTCAGACTCATCGACTATTTATTCAGCACACAGCAATAGTATGACAAGTAAATTTTCAATTACTTACAATTATTTAGGTACAGGAGACCAAAGGCACTTATATTGTGGGGAACTGTAGGCCCTTGCATCATGACACATTTATTTTGAAAAGCAAAACTTGCAAATAAAATGGTCAGTTCTCAGATCCAAGACAGCGACAATCTGGCATTGTAGCATCAATGTTTCATTAACAACTTAACGGTGCAATGACTAACAATGAGTAACAATTGGAGGGTAGGACAGCACCTCATTAAGCAAGCCATTAAGAGCCATGCATTTGAAATCATTGATTGCACAGCATTGCCAAATGTGAGCCACTTCAGTACAGAATGCTGAGTTGTTGTTCAGTGTTCAGCCTGCTGATGAGAGGGGATAATGCCAGGGATTGCATGCATTCATTCAATGCAGATTAGATTTCCCCAGGGAAGCAAGGCTCTGTGTGTATCATGTTAAATGCATGCCACAGGGTGCATCAATCTCTCCTGCATTAGACGCATCCAATTGTGCACACATGGCATAATCGCAAGCATGCAATTTAACGCATAGCATGTCTGACATTGTCTGTCTGAGACTATCTCACAGGATAATTGCACCTGTCAAATACTGAGATGGCAGTCTTGTCCACAGACGCGGACAGACCAACGCCTCAGCAGCACACGAGAGACATACTACAAATTCTAATGTCTGTCTCACAAGATAACCGAACATGTCAAATACTGAGATAAGAGTGTCAGATAATCTGTCCGCGTCCGTAGACAAGACTACTAACACCTCCACTCACGATAGACATACTACAAATTCCATGGCGAAAATACTACACCCTTCCAGGAATGCCAACCTCTGGAAAATGTCGATTCATTGAGATCTGCTATTCTCCGTTCACTCATATTAAATATGAACGAATTATAAAAGCTACACATTGCAAATCGCTGATTGCACAGTATTGCCAGATGTCAACTCCTCAGTACGAAAAGCTGTATTGTTTACATCAGAACATTGCGTTGAAGAAAATTATGACATTTTCAAACTGTATAATATTTCAATTGAAGAGAATCAATATCAACAAAACGATATACATGAATATGTCTCAAACGGATATCGAATTCTGATTGACGTCATTGGGAAGTCTTTGACAATGAAAACATCAATTTATAACATAAATATAGATGACTGAGAAAATAAATGCCCATATCATAGCGCCCATCCTTGAAATATAATTATATAAATAATAAATAATATAATACATTCCCATTTTCCAAGATTGAATACATTTTTTTAAGAAATTTCAAATTAATCAAGCACACAATTTTCATAAAACATGGGACGTAAAATCCTGAAATTTTAATTTTTCCTCCGAACACAAAATGCAAGATTTCAAAAGGCTCCAAAATAAATGACTGATCAATGGAAGGCAAATTTACTCCAAAAAAACAACAAAAAAACATGCTGGACGTATTGCGCACAATTCAAAGACATTATTTGTTATTGCAGACTACGCAGAGAGAACTTTCTGTCTGAATAATTGGCAAAATGTTTACAAGAAACAAGCCGTCAATTTGTGAGGAATTCTGAAAGAATATTTCAAGAATTCATGATATTCATGGAACTTCCTTATCACAACCATAATCTTAAATCAGAACTCCTACCTTCTTTCTCCAGACAGCACATCAAAACTCCATCTTAAATAATTTCATCAAAATGGCCGCCCAATCAATTTTTCCCCGCCGAGTCTTGGACAGACAATGCGGAACTGTAAACATCTCTTCAACAAAATGTTTATGCTCGATATAGAAGGACGATGCAGATAAAGTAAGATATTCTACCTGTCCCAGCTGTAAAAACCATAAGATGATTTTTGTAACAATGATAAGAGTCCAAAAATCTCATCACTTTCGTGATCCTTTTCATGCCATGTAACCAACATCTTTAAATCGGTGAAGGTCAAAATTCTTTACGAAACGATTACCACTTCATCAACAAGCACTCTTAGAAGTGCAGGACCGCCCATGCACAAGTGTATGCTTTGTCATTGTAATACACATGATTTTAAATAGGCCTAGGTGTATATGAAGCCCCCCCCCCACTAACAGCAATTAGCACATGTATTTGATTGGAATGTAATAAGTACAATCAATGAAAGAACTGAGGTAATCAAGCAATGTACTCAATCTTTGTTCAAAACTTCTTCAGTAATTAATTGCCATCAAATTCCTTTCACCTCAATTGGGCCCAATGATTCTGAATTACAGTGTTAGTTTTTTGTGTGAATAATTCGGATTTACCTAAGAATCGCGTACTAATGAAATCACCTGTAATTGGAATTGAGTTGATTACTTGCCTGTAAGATGCAGGCACTGATAGCTATTGATTGCTATTGAGACAGAAGTGTCAATATGTAGGGTTCAATAGAGAGCAATTAAAATTGATTGCCCAAACATGACTGCTTGAAATGAACAAAATAGTACAATGCTCACACTCCACATGTGTGACATGTGTATGACAGCGCGAATACACAAGAAAATGGCGGCGCAAATCAGTCTGACCCACCCAACGCTGGGCATAAGGGGATATTAATAAATCATAAAATATTGAAATTAACTTAAGAAATACACAATTGACAGAATCTACGATGTATAAATGAGTGATAGTGATAAAATGAACCTTTGGAATGGCCTGGTTTGGCCATTAGGCCTCTGACTCACATCGGTTCAGGACAGAAGCATTACCGTCCTATGCATAGGATGCATGGCCGGTAATTAAGTTAATTGATCCGTCTCAACTTAACCTGATCATTTAAAATCTTTTAAATTTAAATGATTTTGAATTCGGTGAAGGATAAGTGCGTATGAGGACAAGAGTAGCAACAGGAGACTAGATTAAGGACTCCACAATTCAGCATTGACTGATTTTTCTTAGTTGTTTTTTTTGGTGCCAGTTTTACCTTCTCGTTTTTCTAGCAGAAACGAGAGATAGATTTCTAATTGCTTTTTTTGCCAATCATTACATCTCACAAGGTTTCCTTTTGCGAACGAGACCTTGACGACAGAATCGCGTTTCCTGATCCAGCTCAATTTGAGATCAATGGTGAGAAGGAGACCATTTCAGACGAACCAACGCAAATTGCTTTCTCAAAAGAGACGTGGCAATTTCAATAGTGTAAGAGATTCCATGACTCCTAAGTTAAGCTTCTTGCGAGCTTAGACCAAGCTAATAGAATAGCAAGATTTCTCAAGCTAATGACTCTTAATGGGGTGAACTAAGCTTTGGCCAATGTCAAGCCGACAGATTATGACCAAGAATCACAAGAAATGAGCATAGCTCAGCGTAATTGGGAGAACTTATCCATTCGTCAATATACGGATCTATGGACAGCGTTTGGTAACAATTCTAAGGAGTTTTATTCCTCAAATAGAATTGATTCTCAGCTGAATTACACAACCAACAGCTTTCATGATGAGACTGAGCTTGGATTTACTTCATTCCTCGTCAATTAATAGATAATCTTGCAAGAAGAAACAAGAATCCAGGGATTCAAAGGTAGTCGTTTTGGGATTATATTGAAGGTGCATTGATTAACATGGAGTGGGTGACAGCGATATTCATCTCTATTTCATCTGTATTGGAGACATGGTTATCATATGGACATATGAGTAAGTGAGAGAGCATTCTTTTGGACACTTTTCTGACAATAATTTAACATGCATAAATGATAGGCCTATAAGCAGATTGAATACCATCAAACTTCTGATGAGTAAAATCATCCCTATCTCCGGCAAAAGTTATGCTAAAGTTTCAAAAATTTCTTTTGTCTCATGATTTGAAAACATTATCATTCAAAGCAGAGTACTTGATCTTTACCGCAACCATGCTTTGTGAAAGTAGTCTGGCGTAGTAATGCGGACAGCTGTTGTGTGACCTGATCCAAAACATGACCCAATTTATTCGATTTTCCAGGGACTGACAGCATTCTGCTGCCACTTGTCAGTCCAAAACAGAGACAGACATAAACATTAATTTTGATGAAACCATTTGAAATTTGTTTTATTTAAAAAAATAGTTTTGGGTGAAAAACAGAAATAACATGAACAACCTTTTATTGTGATGTGGGAAAATGGAACATGAAAAAAAAAAATGAAACCCAAAAATATCTTCAAATCCAACAGGGAAGTATGGCTGTGATAAATACGGTAAAAAAAAATATTTACAGTTATGTTTTGATCAATCAAAATATAGCGCATGTTGCATGCTTGTGCTCTATTTTGCTACTCACACTGTGGTGTACAATATAAAACATAAAATAATTACAATTAATTTAAAGCAAAGTGTGACACTTTCAAGATATTCTGATAAGCTGTCATTCCAATTGCAATAATTTGATATTTTCTACTTGACACTGCTCAATGAATAATTGCAATCATTAGACACTAGGCTACCTGCCAACTAAAGCCAACTGCCATTAATTGATATTACCTTTGACACTGACTGAGGTAAATGAGTAGTTGTAATTACAAGACATGACCTGCCAACTGAAGCCAATTGAGTTGATCAATTGATATTGCTCAATGAGTAATAGCAAAGATAAAACACTACCTAGCACCTGCCAAAGTTCTGTGAATATGCCACTGCTTAATAGTACATGTATAAAGACCAGCTTTGGTATCTGTCAGTCAGTGTACAACAAGACAGGCTTTCAGAAAAACATTCCAAATCGGACATTAAATTGGATAGGGGAATGGACAACGCATCATCTGAGTACAAAAAAATAAAAATAAAAATAGGATGAGAAAAAAAAGGAGGACAATGCCATTAATGGCTCTCAAGTACATCTGAAGGAAAAAAAGGTAAATTAATAAATTATCTTAAATGTTATCATTTCCTCTAGGCCTAGTGATCGTGTGCTTGTTTTAAGCAGACCTTCTCATACTAGCCTAGAATGTATATCATGGTCAGAGATACATGTATGTTTAAAGTTGGGCTTACCAGCTGAGCACTTTATGCCTGCATAAAAAGACCAGACTATACTCTATCATTATTGTCACTAAAATTAAAATGCTTGGACAGTCATAAATTTATATTGAAATATTAAGCTGTTGCCATTTAATAGTTTGGTCTATAGAAATGTGCTATCTGTAGAGGGAGCAGTTGTTATTTCAATTAACATAAAATGCATAAATACATTGTTTTCAATTTCTTAAATTTGTTTTATTTTAAATTAAAGGAGTGCAGTAAGTAATCATTAGGTAGTTATTCACTAATATTTCAAAAGAAAAGGACGTTTTCGAAGCATTAGTAGCGTTGGTTAATTCAGTTAAAATCACTGACTGCTCCCTGGCACTCCCACTAGTAACGACCCAACGGGATCCCAACAGCACCACTGGTAGCGCTCGCTTGCCTGAGCGTTGCGCGCACGTTGTGTACAGCAGTGGATCGGCGTAAATACATCATTTCCAGACGTAATTGAGGTTGCGGAGCATCCCTTTCAACCGTAACTGGTCCGCAAAATGGTTGTCCGATGGTTACTGACGACGTAGACGATGTGTGAGGCAAATCTGCACTACGGTATTTCGAATTTCCGATTTTCGCGGGATTTTTTCCACTTGTCATTGCATGGGGTAGTCGTTCATGAACGACTACCCAACAAAACTGATAATTCAAATGGTCTTCTGAAGGTCTCGAAACCTCATTCAAAATTTATGTATGCTATCTAAGAGAAAACATTCATTCTGCATTTTGCAACATTTTGTAATGCACATTTTATAGTGGTGCCAGACACAATAGTTAAATGCACAATTCACAAACAGTAACAATGCATCCTCTGCAATTTAGCATATTCAGGAAGTGCAAAAAATGGCCATAACTGAATTCACTAAACGCTATTGTTCCACAGACACATTGTAAACCTCGGTCCAAACTACACAAAAGATTTACAAGTGCCTCGTACGCCGCACTGGTTTTTCTAATCAATGAAAACCACAAATATGTGGGCTATAATGTAGCAATGAACAAAAACAAGTGCAGAAACTGAATTAGTAGACAACCGCAGGGAAAAGAATATTGGAATTTGGAAGGATTCCAATATCCATGAAAAGAACAGTGCACTCTACTTATTTGTGGAAGAATGATGCAAAAATGTGTTTTGTAGTCTAAATCTAAATATGAATGGCATGGCCATGAATACGGTGAAATGCTGGCTAGTAATACAATGAATATATTTGTGAAAGATTTCACGAAAGGAACGAATAAACTTGCAAGTGGATACGGACTATAAAAGTTACAAGCCAAGTTAACTTCATTGTTTAGACGGTCCTGTAACAGCTCTCATGCTCACATACAAGCATTCTAGATATAGCAAGTTTGTCATGGCCTGTTAAGATATCAGGTATATGTACATAATTATCATCATGTACAGGCCTACATAATGATCAAGTACATTTAATACTTGTATGACGACAACAATTACAGCCAATCAATTTGTCATCTATTCAAAACAAGTTGGTTACATATAACAGTGCAGTCATTGAATACTAATTGCAACAAGGGACCCTGGAGAATGAGACCAGAACATCACACCGCCTCCAAGTTACAATTTCAGCTTTGCCATTTTGCGATTCGAGGCACGCAATATTAGATGCTGCGAGGGAGTCTGAGGGACGGGGACCTTTGGCAATATTGAACCACATCATCTCAATTTTGCAGCAGAAGCAATATCAGCCAGAGGCCAAGCCATCCCCATGTCAGCAACGGCAGCATATTCTGTGATAGAATTCACAATTTGCAGAAGAAATGGCGAACTGATCTCCAAAGTTAGTTTGTCATTCACCACAGTGAACTTCTAGAGGGGTAGGGGCCTACTAGGGGGCATATTGAACATGGTAAACTTCCATTACGCAGCCGATTGCTTCACAATTCGTGACTTTTGCCTCATTCTAATTGTGGATACTTCAGAAAAGGCAGCAGAGTAGGAAGACATATATTACGATGAACCAACAAGCTCCCAACAGTCAAGACAATATGGAGCCAAACAACTATTCCATATGGTGCCATATGGTAACCAAGAAACGTACAGTACGTATACAAGACGTATACCCAGGGACATTGTATACATGTCCACATATGTATATGTAAGGTGACAGCAGCACTATTTGACACAGCTAGACCCTGGGCAGTGTGTACTGCATAACCATATGGACAACACAATGTGGAAGGCAGAGGAAGCTTTGGAAAGCAGAGCCATATGGAAGAGCCGGAGCCATACTGGAGACAGCATCCAAAGGACATCTTAACTGCTTAAGAACCTGGTAGTCCCACACCTAGTACACTGTGCATTGCAAGGGTCCTTCAACTGGGCTACAAGACCTCAAGCATACAATGCCAAGTATATGGCAACTGTAGCACTATGTGACAAAACCAGACCCTGGGCATTGTGTACTGTACAACCATATGGACAACACAACGTCAAATGCAGAGCCATATGGGAGGATCTGAGGCTTCAGAGCCATATTGGAAACACATCTGAACGACCTACAAAGAAGGCTACACCAAGTACACTGCATGCAAGCCATTGCAAGGGCCCTACAAGACCTCCATTGGGGCCATCCATGGAGACAGGCATTAAGGGCCCTTTGAAATGGCGAGGTCCTTTCTTCAAGGCTTATGCAGACAAGACCCTTCTGAATAATGCATTGCGCGGTGACTCAGGAGCATGCTCTGGGAGCACGCTCAGGGAGCAGACTTGGCGAACAACAACTAGGTCTGCCTCTTAACAAGGCGGTTCAGCATTGCTTCAGTGTCACCATATGGCCATTATGGCTTGAGCAATATTCGTGTCCATTATTTAAGCTATATGAATGTCCTTTGCAATTTGCATGTACTTAAAAGTATATGACCAAGTAAGATTTCCATATATGAGTGAGTGAGTTTGTGTTTTACGCCCCATCAGCACCAGTGTGGGCTATTTAGAGGCAATTTCTGTAGGTTACTTCAATAAATACAGCGATACCTCAGATCATACGAGAGAAATAAGTGAAACATACGAGTGTAAGCAGTGTCCAACAAAACAAATGCTTACTCAACTCGCCCTAGTTTCTAAATGCAATTCTTCGACATCTGAATTACTAAGTTACATATTACAGCTTCAGTTCCCATCTGGACGAACATGAACATAAAATACGACCAGCTTCCGAAGTCTTTACGATACATCTCAACACTGACTTTTACATATAAAACCACAAGAGAGGCACATATGCATTATATTCATTAATGTATGCTTCCATGAACAGTATTGCATATACAAAGCATAGTATTGAATACCACAAATGACATAGAAATGATAGAAGTAGTAAGTAATGGGAAAACCAGCCCACAGCTAAGAGCCCATCCTGCATCCATACACAACACAGACAACAGAACACGCTCCTACATCAGCCCTTGGCCACAATAAGGTGAGGTTGACTTTTTTGCCTTGTATTTTGTGTGCCTCTAATACATAGTCAGTAGACTACGGGCAGAGCAGAGAAAATGTAATTTTTCTCCCCCGTTTTCCTGCATGCAGTAGCACTAACAACGAAAGGGAATAGTGCGACGCTCACAGGCTGTCTTACTGTAGGTACCAAAAAGCAATGTTATAAAGCAAGTGTAAGGTAGACCTAGCAAATACCAAGGCAGCCAGTTGTTGAAGACATGTAAGACTAGATAAGCATAAAATCTAAAGTGATAAATTTTCATCATTCGATTTAGAGATATCAGTCAGGAACAGGAATTCAACAGCAGATATGAGCCAAATCTTAATCCAGATTTCTGTAAATGCGTACAAGCGAATGGGACTTGAATGACATGTCAACAGGCTCAGGAGATAATACTGGATATTATGGTTGTTAGTTATTAATGATCTTACAATACATCAATTAATGGAAACCTTCGAAAAGGGCAAAATCTGAAATTGTTCTCGGCGATACCCTCATAATCTAATAATGCGGAAGTTCATAAATGCCAAAATTTAAGCGCGAAAAGGCAGAATTTCGGTCTAGCACACGAGAACATTTGTGAGGCAAACCAGAGACAGCGCAGAGGCAAAAGCATTGACGGATGTGCTCCGCTTTTAGTGTGGGCATGCCATATGCAGCAGCCAGGCGAGTAATTGGATTTTCCACTCCTAATGTAGAGCCTTCTGAGCTATATTGGAAGCTGGTCCCCCAGTGCTGTGCAGCTCAAGCAAAGGAAGGGCCTGCTCAGCTTGCTCAGTGTGTTATATGGCAAGGCTGAAGTCTGTGAAGAGACTGCCTGCAGAAACAGCAGAATAGCTTGCCGCAGTGAAACATAGAAAGCACTGCAGAGATGCCAATAGAACACCACCCACAGACTTTATCATGTTTATGGGGAGATTAAGAATATTCTTACATGCTTCTAATGGGCATGATTCAAGTAGTTTGAATTGTAACATTCTTCGTGACAATGATTTGTCAATGTTTTTGCTGAAGTAAAGTCAGTAAAGACCTCTTCCAGAAAAAAATTAACTTTTGGTTTTTCACTTTAGAAGGTGCATTTCGCAGTATGTGAACCTCTACAAAACGCTTTGGCATATAAAACCTAAATGCTACAAGTTTTGTGTATGGCTTTCGCTAAAGTAAAGACTTTTCCAAAAACATTTGCTTCCGTCTTCATTTTAGAAGGTCCATTTGGCAATGCTAACTGCTACAAAACACTTCAGCAAAGCTTGTGCAACGGTATATTCTCCAGCATTCAAAGCCTAAATGCTATATATTTGATGCAGTTTTCTCCCATTTAGCTTTAACTATTTTAATATTCTGCAGCCAACTGAGACTAGAAATGCTTCAGCCAAGGCCAAACTATGGCACATTTTCCCAGCCTGATATGATGCATTGTGTCTCTATGACTCCAAATAGAAGTAAATTTGAGGCATATGTTCCATGGAACTATACATTGAAGTAAAAACACCTCCTTATTTTGCGAAACCGTAAGGTCCAAAGCATGACCTGCCTTTGAAGATAATAAGGCAACATTTGAGAAGGTGGTGCTGTGCTGAAATGCTCCAGTGCATACAATGTTTATTTGTGAAGCATAGACCCACACCTAGAAGGCTTCCTTGGATTTCACAACAACTGCCTATGAGCCTTAGGCATAAACTAATTTTTTTAGAGAAGACAGATGTCATGTAAAGCCCATGTGAGATAATCTGCCACAATATATATTTTGTTGAAAGAAACACAGAACACTGACTTCCCAGGTCTCACTGAATCTCTTGCATAGAATTACTCAGTTGTCTGCAATACAGTAGCAGAAAGACAACTACCTCCAACGCTCCATAAATTCCATAATATAGATGCATAAATGCATTAAAGCGTTTCGAAGAAGTAAATGCCATAAATCTATTCTTGTGGGAAAGTTTCTTACGAGTCTCCAGCTGAGCTTTTCAGTTTGTCTGCTGAACGACGCAACGCGACAGTGATAAATAGCTGATTATATCACCACTTACATTACGTGTTGCCCACAGCATGATTTCAATGTCATATATCATGTTTTCCATATTTACTGCATGTAATAAAGACAGGACAGGAATACTGCCAACAGCAAGACAACAAGTTATGCAACAAACATGCACATGTTATTTAGAAATAGCACAAATGTAAATGAAAGACGCTACAAGACAAGAGACAGAAACATGGTCTTTCTCAGACAGCCTCCAGCAATTCATGACCTACTCATCATGTTCTCTAGAGCATGTAGTATAGAAGCAAGAATTATATGTCTAAAGATTCAAAACCTGGGAATTTGAAAGTAATGTACAGAAGGATACACTGGAAAAATACACTGTACGACTCATTGTGTTCCATGTAGTTGGGAATAATCAAAATTTAGGATGCAAAGAACTGTTTAACCAGTTTCAGTAGAGAGACAAACATGGTGGACAAGTGGTCCTGTACCTTAGATGTTAGGGATGTTTCAATACCATCAAGAAGGCAGTATCAGTATCAGACTGGAGGAACTCCTCCATATTTAACCAATGGCATCAGTATTGGAACGATATCAGATATCGGTGATACTACCAGCAATGAAAAACAGTATCGATCCCTATTAGATTTATCCCTATTTCATTAGTGGCACAAGTTGCCATTGAGGAGACCCATAACACACCATTTCTACTGATTGCTGTACTTTAGCCGATATGTGTGTCACAAAAATAAACAAATATCATATCATCATTATATTTGCTGGAGTCCCTAATACTAGCTGACTCAGCATCGGACCATTAGCATACATCTTGGTCAACTATAAAGCCCAACAGGAATAATGAAGCAGCATTGAAGCAGCACTGTGGCGCATGCTCCAAAATTGGACCGAATAGCACTCTTGTTCCGCCCAATATTGCTCAAATAATATTATAGCAATAACATTAGAGCTATGGGCTCCCTCCATCTTCGTAGCATCCTCATCCTCACAGCATCCTCACGGCATCCTGCCCCGCAAGCTCCGCAGCCGAAGCAGCTGAGATGAGTCTGTCCTGATCAATATTTCATCACGCTATGCATTAGTATGGGGTTAGAGGAAGCATCTTCCTTCAGCCAAATGTGTGGCAAAACGTGATAGCAAGCAGCGCCTAGAACTGAGTTAGAAGGGAATAGCGAAGCTATGGCAGCCATATAAGACATATACATGAAGTATGGCAGTAATACAGTGTGTCCTCAGAAAGTTTAGGTCTTTCGAAACGAAGCTCGAAAACAAGGACATTTTAAGACCAAAAAAAAGACACAAAATTTCATAGCAAGCAATGGTTAGAAGGGAATAGTGAAGTTATGAAACTGTCGTACCCATATAGGGCATATATCTATACATATCGAAGTATGGCATCCTTTCAGCTATTACGTTGTTTGTATCGGCAAAACCTGCTATCAATGTCTGGGCTGGGTAAAAAGATCCCTCACATGGGGAAAACATGAGACAAGAAGAGGACTGCCCATAACGAGACGATCCTGCAATTTGAAACTCTCTTCCTTCTTTACAGCAGTTTTCGAGCAGGCTTGGTCAGTTCACTGGGGAGATCACTGAGACTGGAAGTGTGCTAATGTCCACTCTGACATCTGGAAAGACCCATAAACTACTCTGCTGACCTTAAAAGTTGACCATAGGCTACCTAAAAACAAAGAAATTTCTCCAAGGTCAACCAGCTGCAGTATCTTGACTGATCTTTTAATGTGATTTTAATAGTTAGTCAGTTGCTTGATGGCTTTAGTCTGGGCTATCTGAAAGTTTATGATCTGTATGGTCTTCTCAGTGAACCGACCAAGCCTGCTCGATAACTGCTGTATGTCATGACCCACTATTTTGCAGAGGATACAAGTCTAGCGCTATAATTATTTTAATTGTTACAAAATGTCATCCAGTAACACATATCATTCACTGGCTAATTACACGTTCAAACAACGTCATACAGACTTACTTCCAAGAAAGGAAATAATTAAGCCAAAGTAACCCATCAACAGTTGCACTATAGTCCATATTGTCAATGAGCAGTGTCATATTTCTGTTCTTGTTTTGACCGTCATTTGACTCATTTCAAATTTTCAATTAAAGATGACAATGCACTAGAGTCATAAATTGCCACACAATAATCATGGCAATATAAGAACCTTCGTGGTAGGATGTTTCATTAATATAACCGTACAATCGTGATAAGGCAACCATATGGAATGGTGTGCACTATAGACTGCCACATGATGTCTGCTTGACAAATGTCTTCTTTTCAGAAAATTCCTCATATGGAAGAACATTTGTGAAGCTCTAAAAAGGTCCAATGATGGAAAAGACACTAATTAAAAACGCATTGATGGTAAAAATATCTTCTTTACATCGCTTACGGAATACAGAGTCTCTTTTCCTTTTAAGTAAAGCATTGCCGTATATCTATAATACTCAGAGGCTCCCAGCACATAATCGCCATCCATAACGACCAACCAATCTCCATAATGCATTTCTGAAGGGGACATTATGCGGCCATGAGGAGACTTCCAAGTCTTCCGTGATCCATTTCTGCGATATGACCCTTCCCTTATATCAACGGGCAACCATTGGGAAGAGATGCAAATGGTCAGTTGGCCAGATAGGAAAGGTCAGGAGGCTGCAAGAGGCTTCAAGAAGCAAAGAAATGGGCAGAAAGGCAGCAATTCATAGTAGCCAAGCTTTCCACCGCTTTTATTACACTGCCACAGAGGGTGGAATCGACAAAACAGAGGGCTTATAGAATCTGTTTCAACCCCCACATTCCTACAATGTTCAGATTGAGATATTTCCTTAAAGCAGAAACTGCATTCATACCCAAGTCCCTACAAAACTGCTTTCATCATGTTCATTTCACTGCACAGAGAGTGGAATCGACAAAACAGAGGGCTCGTAGAATCTTCTTCTACCCCTTTATGTTTCTTCAATTTACAGATTCAGATTTTTCTCAGGAGCCAGTTAGTGTAATACGCCCTATCAGCACCAGTATGGGCATTATAGAGGCACTATTTTCTAAAGGAAGAAACTGCATTCTGACACATATCATACCCTTAATTCGTGGATGCTTTACTCTACTCCTCCCAAACTACTCATTGCCCACAACTAAAAATTTGCAGGCAACATTATTTCATGTCTTACAACAACCATAAGTGGGTGTGGTTTCTCAAACTGTTCATATTATACCAGTGCACTTATTAGTCATTTCTGCACAACTATCAATATTCTCCAATGCAGTAATAGTAGTAGTTGTGTTTTCCCTGGACTCTGATGGAGGGAGGGGCCACTTTCTTGAAAGACTGGCCCTTCGCCCTTCTCTGTAACCCTTATCTGTAGTTAATAGTCTATAACGTGCTTGAAAAATTTTCTTCAATGTTTCTTATTCCATCTCACTGTTTCATCTCAAGGTCTCGCCCCTGCATCATCTGCATGCTATGTTTCTCAAGTCATCACATACCTAAAACTCACTTTCTCACTGCCATTCTTACTCTCACCATGCGCATTATCACGGGTACTATGCTAGTAAAAGGAAATTTAGGAAATATTTACATATTTCTTCCAAGATGATATCCCATTCTTGTTTTTCAGCAAAAACAACCAAAAGCACCTGGTTTTATCTATATGGACTGCAGTTCTTCCCTCATATATAAGAGTTCATCTTATCTACAATATATTTTCATTATATTGCAAGAGAATCCGACCAGTCCTCTTCAGCTCTTCAATTACGGCATAATGAGAAAGAGGCCGTAAAGCCAGTCTCTCAAATAAGAGCCAATCTTGATATTAAGTTGATAATATCTTACAGCAATGCGTAAATGCTGCATGAATATAATATTATGCTCTTTATTTTTCTGGTGACATTTTATAGCGACATTTACTGCGTCAATTGATATATGGCATGGCATCCAAAGCACCACCATAATGGCTACAGCATCTTCATAGGAATCATGGCAGCCCTGCACCAAAAGCAGCAACAGAAGCAGCATGGAGCAAGCAACATCAGATTTCCAGTAACAGCATTACCCACAAGCTCCATCAGCAATAGAGATACCGCTGCCTCATCATCAACTACCATGCTTGCTCGAAGAGAAGCCTCCTCTATATATTTTCAGAAGAGCTTCTGGCAGGGCCTCTATTTTGAGGTAGGCCTCTACTTTGAGGAGGGCCTCCATTTGAGGTGGGCCTTTCAGGTGGGCGTCTATTTCAAAGTGGGCCTCTATTTTGAGGCAGGCCTATATTTGAGGACGGCCTCTATTTGAGGTGGGTCTTTACTCGAGGTAGGCCTCTATTTTGAGGTAGGCCTCTATTTGGAAAAGGGCCTCTATTTGGAAAAGGGCCTCTATTTGAGGTAGGCCTCTATTAGGGGAGGGCCTCTATTTTGAGGTGGGCCTCTATTTGGACGAGGGCCTTTATTTGAGTGGGTATCTATTTGAGGTTGGCCTTTATTTGAGGTGTGCCTTTACTTGAGGCGGGCCTTTATTTGAGGAAGACCTTTAATTGAATATATATGGTAACAGAGATGCTGCTGCCTCATCATCAGCCTGCATCATCAACCTGCAATAGCATCAACCAGCAATAGCAGCAGCAGCAGCAGCAGCATTTGGCCATTAATAATCTGTCCAGGCACAGCTGCCTAATGGATGGCCTACTAGAATGGAGAGATAGGGTGCCAGAGTGTCTGCGATAAACAACACAAAATATAGCCACACAAAAATATGAGAAGCGAGCTGGGTCAACCTACATTAACCGCACAAGCATCACACAAGCATCACGAAGCACGGGACATGCAAACTATAAATCTCCTATACATAAACTACATTTACACTATGGTTACACTGCTGTAACACTATCATCAGTTTCATCACAATGTGCAGTGGGCTATTAATGAAAGCGAGTTACTAAGTTACACCACCCATTAGCAGCCATTATCGACATGTCTCATTAATATTTTAAAAGCATCACATTTAGGTCACGAATCAATAACATATATATAACAGAGCGTAATATATTATGCCGAAAGCTGTCACGAAGGACAAAGAGAAATTCATAACATTTCATGTCGTAAATTCTATGATTTTGTCTAGGCATGCGATGGATGTCACAGCCCTTCGCCTAGAGATTTTATCTTGATTAGTAAATGCTATTTCATCAAGACATATTCTTATGAATTCTCACAAACATATTCTCTTTCCATGTCTCTCGATTTGTAACTAGACTCCCTCAAATTCTTTCGTAGTAGAAGACAAGCCTGAAACGCATGTCAAACAAAACTTTTAATTCTACGTCTTCTTCGATGTCACAAGATGTCAATATACATTATCATTGTACATAGACAAGAGTGGAAAACGGACATCTCCAAAATGACACATGAACTTGAGAGTTGAAGGGATACTAAAGTCACAATTTTCCTAAAAGGAACATCGGTGACAAAAGCACATCTCAAAAAGGCACAACAACTCCTCAAGCTCCAAAGAAAGACGCAATTCCAGCTAAAACTGGACAGCAACCACGGAGAGACGGAGCACCTTGATCGATAAGTTTGCCGGGGGCAGTGACAAGCGTCTCCTCCTCACTTCCACCTGTACATCCCCTGTGTAATTAAGCAAGCCAAGAACATCCTCGTCACCATGGATACGTAGCCATGGAGACATCAAATGATGTCCGTTACCATGGCAACTGTCCAGTTTGCAAAGGGACTGCAGCAAGAAAGGTCTTTCCTGTCTGTTCTCTTCACCAGAGCACAGAGATTAAGTAAAGCTGACCTACGACCCCCTTGAACAAAGCATACATAACGGTTTATGTATACAGTAGAGCGCCTGTCGTTATAGCAACACAATTCGCATGCAGACAGAAACATGTCGACTCCTTGTATCTGGACTGAAATGGCAACATCTTGTTAGCAAACAGAACAATCCAAATAAGGAAAACGCACGTAAAACCAATTCCAGATTCTCATTAATTTTTCCAAAAGGAAATTGCCCATAATTACCATTACGGTTTCAATATTCATAATTGAAATGTTTGTTCGTAACAGCATTGACTCCCCGACAAGGTGAAGGACAAGAGTTTTCAGCTTTTAACCACAGAACCAAGAAACCAAACCGCCAACCAACCAAAACTGCCATTCTTACATAAACAGATCCAAGTATTTTCATATAACATATGATATAATACCACCGCGGTCTTGGGAGGGAGGCATAACTGCAGCATAACACATCTATAGAAAACAGCGCACCATCGACCTCATACAAAATACACCTTGTTAGGAAACCCCTTGTTAGGGGAATCCCCATCCAATTTATTGCGATTCAGCCAGATAATGGCGGGTCAAATAAGGGCCTCCGAGTCCAGGGGCCGCCCTTGTTAGGATTGCTGCTGCATCTTCCCATATTGCTTTTCTTGTATGAGCCTCTATGAGGTATGACTGAGATGCCAATGGAAGAATGGTGGTCAGTATGGCAGCACCACACCAAAAGATTTATCTATTTTAATGAATACCAAATGCATTCACAATGCCTTTTCCAGCCACCCTCGCCTTATATTATCCGATTATGTGAAAGCATGGAAGTAACAGAGAAAGTCAGTTGCGGACATCTTAGTCGCTAAGATTTCCTTAAATTTATGGAAGCAACTTAGTTCACACAAAAAGAACCTTCACTGATGAGTGCAGACACACATTTGAATGAAAATACAAGTTCAGGCAGTTGTAGAGCTACAATTGTGTAGTTTGGCCATGAAGCAATGTTCTAGACTCTAACCTACACGGTTTCGGATTTCGGAGAACAACAAAAGTGACAATTTTATTGACAGAAGTTGCAACAATACAAAATTACATCCTACAGAATCCAAACAGTGACCAAGTACAGACACCATTATAGACAGGAGGCAATTACACATTTCCTCATTCTGAGCACTGTAACCATATTCATATTGAACACAATTTTCATTGTCAGTTCTCAGGAGTCAGACATTGTGCACCATGCATACTGCACAGAAAATGTTTCAATGCCCAGTATATTATTAAATGGAAATTTGCAAAGTTAATAAGATCTCCAGTAGCTTGCAATTGGGCACAATTGGACACAAAGGCCAACAAAAGCAATGTTAAAATGCCAGAGCAGCCAAGAGCATGATCCGGGCGGCTTACTGAGTGCATGATATAACAACATCTAATTACATTCGAAGGACAAACACATTTAGTCTGGCGGGCCCTGGGAAAAAGCACTGGAAACATAGTGAGAAGAATGTGAAATCATTTTGTCACTGTGGACTCCAGTATGGAGCTCATTGTATGGAGCACTTCAGCCAGCCACAGGCAGTCAACAGCAGGGAAAGCATTAACCGCCAAGGACACCAAACAAAATACAAAGAAACGGCAAGAAAAAATAAGAAAACAACAAATTTAGATTAAAAAGAAAATGGAAGACAATGGCTCAGAATGTCATTCAGACGACAAACTAATATGCAAAATATCCTTACTGCAGAATAAATTCAATTTATTCAAATTTACAAATTTTACATATGGTAGGCACATTAATGATAAATTTATTCCATGATGTAAATATATTTCATGCTATTATTTATCCTGAGAATAACCAGAACACTAGATACATTTTTCGCCAGATACTGAAACTTCGATCAGAAACTATTGGTTCAGCAAAACGACACATAAACCAGGTTGTAGAAGCAAACGAAGAAAGATCTAGTGGACCTAATACCATCTAAATTGCTGTGCAGTCAACTGGATAGCTTCATGAATAAATAACAAGAAAGCAATAAAGATATTGTGGATTTGAGGGCTAACAATCGATACGGCTCATACAAATAATACATTTAGCAATAGAGCTCTCCGGAGACTCGCAGACCAAGAACCATTAGCACATGTAATTACATTGGCATTACTCCAGCTAATTATCCATTAGGGATTCCCAGTTAATCAGGCTTAGTTATGAAACCCTGGACAGTTATTTATAGGTGATTTTCATACTTAGCAGCCCTAGTTGAGTAGGTACGGTTGTATGAAGACTATGAACAGGTAAAATCTGTAACACAGGAGTAACTTAGTTCCTAGCAACTAGAAGGAAGCAAGAAATGTCAACCTGAGACTTGACATAACTAGCAGACCTCCACATAAAAACTTCATATTCATATTTCTACACACACCTTTAAATAGACTCAACACAGAGTAAACGCAGAGTTTACCAAACAACACAATTAACTCGTAGTTTGCGTTATTCAAAATGGCATCACATAATTACTTGAATTTCCTGAAACAGAAATAGGAAGTCAGTCTGACAAGCCAGATAGACCTGAAGGGCAAAGCAGTGCAAAATCTGAAGTAAATGAACACCTTTACTTCAACACAACTTACTCTACGCCTTCAAATTGGCTTCAATCCGCTGAAGCGACAAAAATTTAGAAGCTTGCGGGAGACTTATTTTCAGACAATTCTGGCAGACTGACAGATTCTCAGAAAAATATTCATGAGAATATGGGAAAATATCATTAGCACTTTACGCGGTGTCATTTTGACCTGATTGTGTGTTCAAATGTGTCGCAATAGCTCCTCATCGCTAACAAGCTTCGAAACACATTTTGACGTCATTTATTCTAGTATCAAGTTATTCTCGTAGCTATGCCTCACTTAATGGTAAAGTTCTCACAACAGGCGTTCTACATACATGTTCTACATTGATGTTCTACATTGGTTCTATTCAAGTTTCCATGGTAACTACAATAGGAGGCAGGTGTCTCCTGGGCATAATAACACAATCATGACAGGTGCTGTTCAGGTAGTGGAGCTAATTATCTATTCTGAGACAGCTGCATTCGCCATGTTCACCTTCGTGGAGAAGTTGACATGGAAAGAGATAATGCTACCTGCTAACAACAAAATTTTGTCACTGGCTTATATTTTTGACACTGGCTTATATTTGCTTTATTGTTTAGCTTTAGAGCTACTGGAAGCAGGCTCTTTTGCTTCTATTTCCAGATCTTGCAGTGTTTGTAGACAAATTATAAAATCCGGAACGCTTGTTTTTCATTATTTCATTAATATTTAAAATTTGTGATGTTGTACTTCCAAACACTTAGCAAATGTGCATTGTTGAATAAAAACATATTGGTTTAAAATTGACAAGGAAAGAGATAATGCTACCTGCTAACAACAAAATTTTGTCACGGGCTTATATTTTTGTCACTGGCTTATATTCGTGAAGTTGAACTTCCAAACACTTAGCAAACTCTCATTGTTAAATAAAAACATATATTGCTTCAAACTCGATATGGCAAGAGATGATAATACCTGCTTCTTTACAATATTTTATGAATTTTTGTCATTGCCACATATACTCCTGAAGTTAAAACTTCCAAACACTTGGGTCTTGGCAACTTGTGCTGCTGTATAAAAACATCTTCTACTATATGTATTTATAGATACTATTTATAAGTACTATCTATGCTCATATTTATATCTACTAATGATGTCGAGCCTGCTATGTCAATGTGCCAAAGAAAGTTCCCGTTTTTTTGACTGAATAAAGTATATCTTTATATTTTTATATCTTATTCTCATCTTCGTGACAACTATAGATCTATATTCTCCAAATATGACAAATGCAAGTATTACTGTTTTGTAGAACATAAACAATATTGTATGTTGAGCAACTACTATGTTGTACACAAAAAAAAATCTTGTTATTTCTGTTGAAACATTCTCTTTTTCACCTGGAGTGCTCTTTTTACATGTTTTAAGATATATCAAAAATTTAGAATGCATTTGTTTAAAACAAGATTAATTTAACCGCTGAGAAAAAATTTCATTCATTTGCTCATCATTAGCGATTTAAGGTCCCTTCTTCAAATTCCAAAAGAAATATCATACACAAAATATATTATTTTGCAAAGATGAATAAATATCTATTCCTAGTTTGGACAAAATTTCGATGGCAATAGAATAGCGGACTTTTTTTAGACTTCAGTAAAAAGCGCTTCAGAAAAAAAAAGGGATAAATCGCCTGAAAAATATTGATACTGTCATAAAAGAAACATTTTACAGTTGAATGGCCACAAGCTTGTTGTAGCATTTTATTTTCTATTTTCACTCATTTACTATTTTACTTCCTTCTATTTCATAAAATTTTATTGTATTTTTTTCTTCATACAGCTCAATAGCAGGACACACATTAATAATTGACAATAATTGATATTAACAAATCAATCCGGGTCCTCAAAACAACGCGGAATTGATAATTAACCACTTTACGAGAGGCTATAAAGTTGCAGCACGTCAAATATGGAAACAGATATCAATAACACTTAGTGTAAAACCATATGAAAGTTAAAACTATGAAGGTTTAATCCTGACCTTTGGAATTCCATAATATTTTGTACAGTTCATAGCACAAAGGTCTTCAATTGACTCACCAGGAGCTTTCGCCCTTCTCTCAAGGGCTTCCTCAGCTATCTGAAAGGCTCAGTTGGTCACTGTTTACCACAAACCCATGAATACCATCAGACAACAACTGGTCCAGCCCAAAGACATAACTCCAAAAGAACAAAAGGCGGGAGTAATCTATCAAGTCAAGTGCCAGACCTGTAGTAGACTGTACATAGGAGAAACGGCTAGGACGCTAAAAACAAGACTCGAAGAGCATCGAAAGACCACTTCATCCGCCATCCACGAACATTGTACCAACTTGGGACATCAAATAGACTGGAAAGACGTGAAAGTTCTGGGAAAGGAAGACCATTGGCTAAAACGCAAGATCAAGGAAGCCATAGAGATACGTCGCAAGAAACCATCACTCAACCGGGACCAAGGCTGGGATCTCCCCCCCATTTTCTGCAACCTCCTGTCACATGACCTGACCCTGGGCGGTCATGTGACCAACTGAGCCTTTCAGATAGCTGAGGAAGCCCTTGAGAGAAGGGCGAAAGCTCCTGGTGAGTCAATTGAAGACCTTTGTGCTATGAACTGTACAAAATATCACATGAAAGTTCTTTGTACTAATGACTACTCTCATTATATTAAATTAGCTTCGTTACCAAAAATGGCAGTTTTCATATTGTTCAATAAAATTTAAGGTGTGATAAATGATTATAGACTAACGGTCACTAATAACTCATAATATCAAGCCTTCTAAATTTCAATAATATCAAATAATCAATTTAACTTATGTCCTTATTTTTGTCAACAAATCCGCAACCAGGTTTCTAATTTAGAGGAAAATGCCAACTAAATATGTAAATAACATAATAGTTCACACATTATACCAAATTACAAACTTTATGACTAGCTATCCTAAGGTTTAAAGTTCTGCATTATAACGTACTCATTCTACCTATATATTGCTATTTTGCCTATTGATTTAAGCAATAACACATTCAGTACATTAAAATTTCAAAATAAAAAAGAAATTGTCCTACCTTAGTCGGTGATATCCAGACGTCAAAATCAGACGGTTCAGGCAACTTCTGGACGTACAGCACACGTCACATGACAAGGTGACGGATAATCTTGTATATTGTCCTCTTCTTTGGCCAATAGACATAAACATGCCTATTGTCCATAGTTGTTGTCCAATCCTTGTTACTGGCGATACCTTGAACAACCTTTTTACTACTGATTCATGCTATTTCCTATATTTAATTTTAACCTATTATTTCACCACATCCAGCTACCCTTACAGAATAAACATACAAGAAAGATTGGACTATTGGTATGAAATATTAGACAAAAAAAATTTCCTAAGACAGTGTGAAACTACCAATCTACCCAACGAAAAGTACCTTTATAATAATATTCTAAAACTGAGAAGACCGTTCACTACATTATGTAATTAAAGTTTAACTAAACACATATCAAGAGTCCTTGGGCAGTAAAACGAGTGAATTAATTATAAAATAATTTTTTTTTTTTCATTACAAGTCTTCGTTTTGGGGGTATGGCTTATTTAGATAAATTTCAATAGTTCAAATACTAAATATCTCTATGTTCTTGAGGTTCTTTTTGAATCTATCTTCTGAGCTTGGGAGTACAGGAACTCAAATACTCAAATACTTTAGCATTGTACAGTACCCTAGCATGGGGGAAGTACCCCAGTATAATCTAGCAGGCAAACAAAGGAGTATAATCTATGAGTCACAGCAGCACCCCCTGGAGTGGGGTGGAGCAACTAGGAGGGGTGTAGCAAGCTGACACTTGAAAGAGAACACTGGAGAAGGGTGAATAGAACACTGAGCTTTTGTCCCTATCACGTGAGCAGGAAATGGAAGCCTCTAACAACAACGAAAATAGGCTGAAAGAACACGATACGTGGAAGAGAGCGAAAAAAAGACAAGTCTAAAGTTCTGAGCAACTGATAAAACTTCTGAAAGTTGATAAGTGAAAGCTGATAACAACTACTAGAGTCAGGACACGTAGTAACTTTGTAGCTACTTGGCTTATGATACAATTCAGAAGTTACATAAATATGATACAATTCAGAAGTTACGTAAAGTGACTATGTGGCGTTTTGTATAGAAAATCTGACGTTCTCCTGAAGTTCCAATAGCAATCTATACCGCACAGGTCGAAGCGACACAAAACTTGCTGAAGTAAGAAGCTGTAAGGGATATAAATTCACAATCTCTGCAACCTCTTGGAACTCACCGTTGTACAATGTATTGCAGAGAAGGTCAGATCGGAGGATCCGTACAACATTCTCCCTCTTTTTAAATAGCATTTAACCAAAATCCCATACTTCAAGAAATCGCAAAACGGAAAGTTGAGAAACATAGACTAACTGAACAAAATTCACAGACTTTCTTCAAGAACAAAGAAATGCCCATGCGGAGAAAAGTTAAAACTGAAACTGAGAATGCAAAAATAGACTTAAATTTCCCATTGAAAAGTGACTCAGAAACTGACAGAATCTTTATTGCTTTGACTTCCAAATCAGGGCCATCCAGGCCCCTCAAAAATCAAAGGGTTGGAGAGGGGGGAGCATGAAAATGAAGGAAGCAAGTGAAAAACAGTGGTCTATTGTTGTCACTTCTTGACATTGGCTACACTCTGAGGGGGTATTTGGCTGGAACTACCATCTGGCCCCTACAGACAATGCCCAACAATAGCACAAGGCCCCCCTTGTAACAATAAGCCCAGTGTGTGCAAGCCAAAACAAAGAATGATGAATTCACTGGGGTTCGTCTGCCCACTGTCAGGCCACCAGTCAAATATGCTAATGTTGTTGTTGCTAGTAGTGCCACCAGACTGTTCTATTGATAGATGGAACGTTTGTTTTCCCTCCAAAAATTCAAAAGGGATATACTGGAGGTAATAGTGGTAATTATTTCATGATAAGGACTCCTTAAACCTGTTGAGGTCTTAGAACGTATTCTCCTTATACAAATACAGGTTCTTTGATGCTGTAATAGCATTATTAGTCATGAACTGAGTGCCACAGACAGAAATACTTTAATACACTGCAGACCAAACCAGATAAACTTCATTGTAAGCAGTAAAGCACTCCAAAACCAGTCCAAACTAGTTGTAAACAGGTCAGTACTTGAACATTGTACAAGGTGGCCCTGAATAGATACACTGTGTCTAACAAAACAGCGCAAACATATTTCCTCCTATATTGTTCATTATCTATTCATACTGAGTCTATTCAGTTGCACAATACACTTCAGATTCAGAAATGCGACATGTCTGAAAATTTAATGATTTTTATTTTATTTCTTACAAACCTTCTGAACCTTTAGAATTATATCTAACTACCAACTGTCGATGAGTTTTTAATATGGGGTACTGAAACAAAACAGCGTATTATGATGCCGGGCCTTTTCTGTTCCAATGAAAACTTCCGTACAGTGTATTGTATTGACATTGGAATTAAATCAAGCAATTGCCTTTAATTCCCCAGTTCAGCTGTAAATGATTAGTAAAGCAAACTTGTACACTTAAAATATACATATTTAATGCACTGGTCCAGACTAACACTGTCCAAAATCCTTAGGTCTAAGGTTGGATACAGGCAATTGCCTCCCTTAATTCAAGTATTCTATGCATGGGCACTTTCTTAGCCCCACCCTATGGGTTATAAGGCATGGGGTACAATCTAATGTACAGAATCTAGCCTACAAATCAACTTCTGCAATACAAAAGGTCAGGGGTCAAATTAAAGGGTAAATATAAAGATAGGGGGTCTCCAGTGATAAGGTATCAAGCCAATAAATTATACCAATAAATTATACAGAATGAATGACACAGCAGATCTAATTATAATATTTTCCAGATAGTAGAAAGATTCTTTCAGTAATACATGTATTTCTGCATAATTTACAACACTAAATTATCAGTATTATCACTCAGAAATTTAGGTATTTCCCCGAGTGTACTACATTGAATCACAAGAAACTCATTACCAAGGGCGTTAGACAAGAAATTATACGATAAATATAATTTCAACGTAATATTGAAAGGTTGAAAGAAACTTTTTAAAGTTTTATTGGATATTTTAACAGATATATACCAGTCTGTTTCTTCCATGCTCTGCCAAGGAGCATAGAATATAAATTTTCTTATCTATTTTGAAGTATTTCCTAATATTAGTGTACAACCTGTTCTTCAAATTTGCAGAATTTGAGATTAAATACATGTACAATGTTGGTCTTCAACCAGGAAGAGTGCTCCAAAAATATTTGGAGAGCTATCGTTTTGTCAAGGAATTTTTTGTCCTTCTATTTTCAGCTTTGCTTTTCCCACTAACTTGAAAAACAAGTCTGAAATGAGGTATGAGCCAACACACAATATCAGGATAGACATACATAGAAAATACTGGCCCTGTGCATGCATGCATAAATGCATGAGTCATACAGGCACTGCAAAACAAATTTGTGAGACCTCTGAAAAGTAGAGCTAGCAAGAAAAAGCATGAATGCCACACTGGGCAAACTGGATTTCGAAAATAGTACATTTGCTATTAAGCCAACATAGGATAAAAGGACAGAGCAATGGGAACGGGAGACTATAGAAAATACTAAGTTTGCCAAGCAAATACAGCTTATATAACGTGAAATCTTTTTTGATGTTCAACAACCGTAAAAGTTAAATGAGACAGATACCAGAATACAGTGTGTATTAAACTGAAAAAAGCAATAGTTCAAATATATGAAAAACATCAGTAAAATTTTCCCAGGCAAGCAAAAATCAGCCAAAACAACCAAAAAACATCGAAAGACGACATTGGGAAACTCTGAATAGACGATTTAAAAAGTACCCAGTTCAACGATGCAGAACTTCCTTAAGTTATATCAGCTATTACTGAGCTATATATGCATGAAAGACTACAGACACGTTGAAAGACTTTTTGGTCCACAAAAAAAAACCACTTAATATTGCTCTCAGATCATATAACAAACAGCCCTGAGGCTTCATGACCACTTAATGTTAAGTTCTTCACACTAATATAACTCGGAAGACTAGAGGACAGTCTAGAGACTGATATATGCACACAGAATTTATAGATGATTATGCAAAGTCACATGTAGTTTAGACGTTCACAAAATCTTTGGTTCTGAAAGATGAAGCTGTAAATATTGAGAATGTAGCCCTTGGGATTAGAGAATTTTGTTTGAAATCAGTTCGTGAGAAATTTAAGAAATAAGTAATCAAGAATGAAGAAATAAGTAATCAGGAACACTTTGAATTGAGACTGAAAACAACAAATTCAATGCTATGTTGTTCACCAAGTTCCTCCGAGTTTAGAAAATATCCCACCAGTTTGGGGTGTATCATTCTAGTTCAGAATATATCTAGCTTCGAAAGTCTCAACTTACCCAAGATCGTACCAAGAATATTTAAATCAGAATATTATTCTGCAGTGCCCCAAACCAATGCTCAGCTGCTCAACCTCAGCGACAGCTCTTAAGAAAATCTGAATCTTAGTGTCTAAGCCTCTAAGGAGAGAACATCCTACCAGTTCGGGGCATATCATTGTTGTTTAGAATATATCTAGCTTCAATAAAGTTTCAAATTACTCGAGAGAGTATCGTGAATATTCTACACCGGATAGAGCCCCGATCCAAAGCGCAAGTCTGCGATAGCTCTGCAAAAATCAGAATCTTGCAGTGTCTGAATATCTGAGGAGAGTTCTGCATAAATTCAGAGGGCGATATATCACTCCGTTGGCATTCTACCGGCACCCCACTGGTAGGGTTCTTGGATATCTTCACAAACAAATGCCAGAGAACTACTTCAGGGGTATACCATGTAGACCAAGGTTTACCAAGGGCATGGCTATGCTGTCTATGTGGCTATGCATATGGGTAGGGCTATAGGACTAGCAAAGCCTAGCATACACTCACTAACACTGAGAGGCGTAAGGTTAGCACATATACATGAGCTTCGTAGGTCCACATTTGTGTAGTTCCGACTTCCTACTAACTCCAAGCTAACCTTTGGCATTCATACAATGTGAAGTGCACTATCCACAAGTAATACCTTCGCAGTAAATTCTGGAAGACTAAGCAAAAGGTCAGCAGTTGAGAATTTCAAGTTGAGCACACAACATAGAATACACCGTATTGCACAAGACTGCAGAGTTCAAAATATAATATTTCCAGTATGTCGCTCACTGATAATGTAATTCTGAATATATACTGTAACCGAATTTTTCATATCTTTATGTCAATGTTCGGGAAATATTTCCTCCTTTAACTACTCTAAGATACTACACGTAAGACATCAGAAGCAAGATGGACAAAAACAGCAACATGAAATTTATTCTGAGTTATAGGAGAAGTTCAATTTGGCCGTAGACGTTTTAACGCCCACAAAATGTATCTTGACTCTTTGAGTACTCTTAGACTTTGAGACAGAGATTAAATGTATCCAAAGTGGTCCCCTTTAGCGTCCTACTTTGTATGTCCCATATTAATTTATTTAAAAGGTAATCTTAGCTTAGCTGATCTTAAAAAGAAAGCACTTGCAAACAGAAAGGACACTAAAATAACCTATAAGATGCATCAGAAGATGGACAGACATATTTAGATAGATAGCTAAATACACGCAACCAACTTCTCAATAATACTGAACACTCGTGGAAACTAGATAAGATACTTGGAGGACATGCTATCTCTGTCTAAACTTGTCTTTGTGAAGCTAATACTTTAAGACTACTACAGAGTTTGTTACAGAGGAGGAACATGTTTGAACAAATACTTAATTAAATTGAACCACTCTAAAGTCTCCAAATCTATAATTGTAGACACACGGTATTCTGGTGCAACTGAGTGGATTCTTGGTAACAAAATATCGAACATCCTTAAATTAAACAAGTCTCAAATTACAGTACTTGGACAAAACTCAATAGACTCTGAATAGAGTGCTTGAGCAGTTGAGCTTGAAATAGCTTTATCCAAGCCCACATATTCTTAGGATTATGATGGCTAAGAATCAAACCTTAAAATAATCCCAAGGACTAGAATTAAAGGCCCTTTTCAAGGAATACAGACTGAAGTTCAGCAAGAGTCCATCAACAGAACTGTGTGGAAAGTGACATTGGAGAAAATATACACTGCCAACCAACCAATAAAAATCTGGATTCTGTGATCCTTAACTCTACTAATACCGGAATAGCAGATAGTTTCAAATCTCTGAAAACGTCTTTCTACCGATGAAAACCGTCAAGAACTCAAGCAAACGAATAAAAAACGAATAAACAACGAAGTAAAGGGAAGCATGACCATGGCAGCAAAATTCTGTCAGTTGAACTCAGTTTACAGAATTGGCTAAATAAACATTATTTAGTATATATGGACCTATGCTAACCCAAATAGTAGAAGTTTCATTGTTACGAATACAGTAACACTCCCCTTTGTTAGACTAGTTCTCAAGTACTGAACAATGCCACTGAGGGGGCTATAAACAGCAGTAAACCTGACTCGTAACACCTGAGAGTCTCCTACAGCTTGCAAAATAAACTCTACTCCAAATGTCAAGGTTATAAGACATGTTCTATGCAACTTATCATCTGTGGCATTTAAAGAGGGGCTACGGGGCTACCTGAAGCAAAAGCCAAGACTTAATTCACTGCAGTAAGTTACATCTAGATAACTAGAACGCTCTCTTCCACACTATTTTGCTATTTCATACTCACAATCTATTTTACAGCTGAAAGAGAAAGTCCTACATTATACCTAAGGTCAAACTTGATTGTTCCACGGAAAAGCTATACAGAGTGCAATTACTTGGAACTTTCTCAACAAACAAATTCCTTTCAGCAAATTGAATTGCCAATTATTGTCTGAAGAAGGATTTTGAGTTTGAAAAGTTAAAATGAAATGTCAGCTTGCTACACACCAGATAGTATGGGCAGTATAGGGTCAACTTCATCCATGGAAACCTGAAAATCAATATCTCTACGGCTATACGTACGTAAACCTAAATAACAACTTTCAAAATTCTCATGAAAGGGAAACATGAACAATGAACAAACACCATCTCGTTCCAAAAAAACATTCCAAAAAACATTCCGATAGAACACAACTGAATACTGGACTTACTCTGTCATACCGGAGTATACTCCACCTCGCATTCCAAAATTCTGCTGCAGCACTGTAAGATACCTTGTGATCTGTAGACCAGTATAGTTGATCCATGTCTGTACATCATGATGGTACGCCATCCAGTAACTGCAAGAAAAACCTACTCTCTTTTTCTCTCTCTCTCTCGGAAACTAGTACTCCATACTCCAAGCTGTGACATGGTAAACCTCCTATACGTAAGCCTCCATTGGAAACCGGTGTGGTAACCGGAACATAACCGGCAGTACGGTGAAGGAACCGACGTCGTAGAAAATTTAGTAAAATTGTTAGACTGTTTTGTCCTCATCCGGCCAGCGAGGTAGTGCTGGCATGACGTCGCCGTATGACGTCACATGATGCGTGACGTCCCGTTGCTAAGGACGGCACCGTGGCAACCACAAGGTAATGGTACCGCCACCGCCACAAGGTATAGTACTCCCATCCAAGCTGGTACTTCCATCCATGGTACGCCCTGGTACTTCCTGGTACTCGTTCCAGTGCTGCCATCTGGTACAGGTACACGCATCCAAATGCAGACAAGGTATCCTTTTTATTTCCTCCGTATCCAAATAGGTAAATTTCCAGAGAGAAAAACTTGATTACTTCGACGTTTACTACTTTTACTCCAGCAGGTAAATCCACACCAAAGGAAATATAGAAGCTACTGCTTCTGTATATAGAGAACACAATAAAAATACAAGCAGTACATATATACACTCTGAGATGGACAATATGTAATGTACATTAAAAGGGACACAAAAAATAAAACGCTTGACACAACAAAACAAAGGGACGGGTAGCTTGGTGTGGCTTTATACTTTTACAAAATAGGGTCCTTTATATCTTACTAATTGGGAATCTATGTTGAATTCCTGTACATAGCTATATTTTATATCAACACACTTACCAAAATGGTCCTTCTATTGGAATACTGGTGGCTATATGGGAAACTGTTAGGAAAAAAGGTATATTAGTACCCCGCCCTCCCCTACCCAGCATTTAACTGTTGTGAACATACAAACTGTGCATAAAATGCATTTATCACGTAAATTATTAATTAAAAAGCATTATATGCTATCTATAATGCTATGTCACTATAAATCGACTCGTTGAGTCACTATGACACTAACTCTTCTATTGGTTCTATCTTCGGTAAACTTACTCTAAAGAGTCAGAACGGCCCGCAAAGGGGGTGCCACCGCTTGCCGCCCGTCCTGCGCCTTTGGAAGTAGAAGGGGTGGAAGCGAAAGGGGTGGCACTAGTGCTGGGCGCAGGACCCCTTGGCACAACGTCGCCCTCTGTCGTCCGAGTTATGTTAACAGCTCCAGTGGCGCTTGGTTCAAAGTACTCTGTGGCGACGTGGACTCCATCCACCTTATTCTCAGTGTTGTGCGCTTTCGATGCGGATTTAATATCCATGAAGGCGACTGTCGCACAAGGCTTATCATTCTTTGTCTCCCCAAGGATCTTGACACTTTGGATTTTGCCATATCTGTCAAAGAAAAAGAACAAGAAACTTAGAATCAACGTAAAGATACAGACATTTTCATCAATTATGTTCCATCTAGGATATAAAATAAACATTAATTAAGATGCATTTGTTTGCATTCAGAGAACCAGTCTATATCTATGAAATCAGTTTAGTCTATGAAATTAGTTTAGATCTATGGAATGGAATCTGGTACACAGAAATAGTTTAGATCCATAGGATCAGATACAGATGAAATTCAGTTTAGATACACACAATCTGTCCCAACTCAAAAAATTGGTTTAGGTGCATACAATATTTGAAGTTTAGTTGTACATTTGGACAATTAGATATTTTACTCCCGATACATATTCTGTATCTACCCCAACTGCTTTTGCATAAGAGCTTCTAGAGCCTATCTCATACTTCATATATCTCAACATTCAACGACAAAATCTCGACGGGGAGAAATTCAGCGGAGAGAAAAACTGCTTCGTAGGCGAAAACCAGCATTCAATTTATCCGGAGCGGATTGATGATGAATGCAGAAATCAATATCCCCAACAGCTATGCCCCCCCCCTCGCAATCTCCTTCCCTTCAATGTCAAAATGCAATAAATTACCAATTCAATTATTCATACCCGTCCCGGAGAATATCAGCCTTACAAAACTGCGCTCAATATAGTAAACATTATGGAACGTCAGAGAATATTTTCTGTATCAGAGGGCTATGCATTGTATTGCTATATTGGCAATTTTGGCAGGGGGCAATAGAGGGCAGGTGATGAAGCAGTAGAGGGTGGATGAAAGGGCTTTACGTTCTTCATTTATGCACTGATTAGGTTGACAAGACAGGCAGGGACCATGGAAATAAAAGGAGCTCACTCCTACATGAAGCAGGGGGCAAGAGAAAGAATACAAAAGCTGTATATGATGTAAATATTGACAAAATAGGAGGATAGAAATAACATATTTCCCTTATTCACCAATATTTGACAATTCTCAATAAAATGCAGGCAAAAAAAATAAACTGGTTATCATATAAACAGTAATGTGGGCCCAGAAAAGTCCTATACACTATTCACCAGTATTCACCCAGTTTTAGGAAAACAACACATTTACATTAGACATAACTCCCCCCCAGCCCCCCCCCCTTGCACCCCCCACCCCCCCCCCCCCTGCCAGCTAGGCAACCACACATGCACAGCAGGTAGTCTATAGTTTATCTGAGATCAACATTTATCATAAATCTGGGTATTTTCCAGTTGGCAAGCTTAGGTAGGTAGTTTACTGCAGGGCAGACGAAAAGAACTCACAAGAATATTATAGTTGGCTATAGCTAATCTTGGAGAACGCGCCCTGCCAAACTAGAAGGCGTTTTATGCAACATAAATACCAGAAAATGCGAAGCCCTATACAATTCGCTATGATTTTTTTCTCAACAACAAACTGGGCATAGAAATGGTTTTACAAGATTTATTTGGAAGATGTTATTCAAATTTTGGAAGATTTATTTTCAAGAAAATTACAAATCATTTCTCCAAACTCTACATACATTCTTAAAATGATTCTTTACTTTATTTAAGCTTTTCAATGCCATTACCTTAAACCTGTATTTATTTAGTTATAAATACACCACTAGTCCACTATACATATTCTCAAGTGATAATGGTAAATATATTAAACAACCACAGTATTTCAAAATATCAGAATAAAACTATGAAATTGTGGCAAATCTATGTACAATTTATGTCTTTTAATAATGAGGCAATTCTGAATAATTACATTGATTTTATTTAGAATATGCTGGAAAACACTGTACTCCTTAATTTTTGAAAGATCACAATGTAACACATATACAGTAGCATAGAGTATACATGGTTACTGGTATGAAACCATGCAGAACGCCAAATTTAGGGGAATTTATTTACCAGAAACTGTGTACAAAGGATAGAAGGCAGAAATTCAATGTGGAAGGCCCACATTTGCAGGCTGCCACTGGCAGCTCCTATGGTTTGCAGTAAGCAGGGCTAGCACTGGCTAACTGCAGTGTGGGGAGCCCTGCATTTTGACGTCATGGCCACGTTGCTAAGTTCTAAGTTTCATTAAATTCTAATGCCCTATTCTTACAATATATATTGCAAAATTTACATTCTAGTCCCACTCTTCTTCTATATACCTGTGATACAGTCAAATAAATTCTAAACTGAAATGACATTCATTCATGTTGAAATGTTATTTCAAATTCATTCATAATCTTCTTTGAACATCATATTTCTTAAAAGTTCCCCACTAAATTTTGATATACCGGTATATAAAAGATGCAGTTCCATACCCCTGTCAAAGAAAACAGTGGAGGCAAATGAGTTTGCGACCAGGATTCCAAATCGTGCAGATTCGGGAGAAGTTAGAAATTCTGTCGAAATTTCCTTAACAATTTGTAGTGTTTTTGGTCAAGTAACGTAAATTTGGAGAATAGAGAAATGACTGATAATTTTATTCATTTATTAGCGTTCAAAGTTCTGCAAGTCAAACTTCGAATAGACCAAAATATTTCAGTACACATGTTCTTGACTTCTGAGTTTACAACTCATCCTACAACACAAGAATTCATAAATTATATACCAAGAAGGAACAACCTGAATTTCAAAATGTTCATCTTTTGGTTTAATGACTTGTTATTCCATTGAATTTCTGAAATAATTTGGGCGCGCCACAATTTTCTGACTACCACACAATTTAGCTCGATTTAAATAACTGGCAATTTTCAAGAAAAGCCCGAAATATCTTACAGAATCCAATGCCTTCCCTTAATGGTGCGTTTCTAAGAAACTACTTAAATATCTTTGAACTCCAGGAAAGATTTACATTTAATGGTAGTACAATTAAACTCTGAAAATGATGTGGTTTCACAAGGCATGACAAAAAGATAGCTACAGGGGAAATAAAGGGAAATAACAAACTTGGAATTTTGTTCAACTGGCCTACTGGGCAGTTTAAAGATGCCACAAATTTGAAATTTGGCACTCATTTTACGTCCCCGATCAACATTCAATTCACAAAATATTATTAGATATCAAAACACACATCTATATAGAAAATCTCCCTTATATATTGTAATGCAAGAAATCTGAACTAAATATTTACATACTATGCAAAAAATTATTTTAGGTTAGCCACAAATCTTATTGCATTTAAACAGTCATGGATTGCCTTCACTTAATGCTGGAGAGAGAAGCCTATCCAATCAAAAGGTCGCATAAAATGACCTAACATGCATACAAATAGTTGCATAAAAGGTTATCAGCATGTTTTAAGCTAAATGGGTATTTGTTACAATTTAACCACATTTCTTTTTTGCTATTGATTTCCGATATGACAAACAATCTCGTAAAATTAATATATCTATACAATTGATGTTTCTCATATTTTCTATCGCAACAGCTGTTCAGACTCATCAATATCTTTTTTCGACTCGTCCAATATTGCACTGACATCTAAATCCCATGAATTCTGAGCCAATTGTAAACAACTATCGCATTATATAACGACGGTGTCTGATGAACTGACTCATAAATTTAAAGATACAAAATTTAACTGCGCAACAGGAAATCGTTCAACCAAAACATATATATATACTGTAACAAAATTTTTCAGACAAATGGTCACCTAAGTTCAGTGTTCCCATATCGCAAGTACAACAACTTCTGAGGTAAATTTCTGCATGTGTTGAAGAAGATACATTGCCGCCAGAAACTATCAAACCTACCAAGTTAGAGAGATGTTAACTTGTGCAGTTCTTCCATGAATGAATTATGAAAATTTGACTAAATATCCTTCTTATACCTTATTTCATTCCCTTGTGTCCCAAACAATACCTTTGGAAAATTCTGACAAAATAGGTTAGTTTTAGGAGTCCATAATCTGATAATAGGCTGAACAACAGAACAAGTAGTGAAAACACATGGATGGATGATTGGGGTTTCACAGCCTGGACTTATGCATTTAGTCGGCAATGGGACAGGAGGACACAGGAATTAGGTGAAGAATGATTGAAACTGCTGTCCAATATCAGTTCAGGTGACACAGCACAAGCAGGAATCGAACCCGGGACCCAGAAATTGGCAATCCAGTGCACTACCAACTGAGCTAACTTGTCCTCCAATAGTGAACATACAACATTGGACATTCTAAGCCATGTGAACAACACCAGTGTCCCAGCACTGCCACTATTGAAACAATAAGTTAATAACGCAAACACATAACTCCACTACCCAACAAAACAATGGTGGACCAAAGCATCTGACCTCTGAATTGCTAATAGCTATATTTTCCAGCATTTTTGCTATTTTGAGTGGCATGGCCCAATCTCCCACAAATTGAGAGACTGCCAACAATATGCTGTTAAACGCAGAACAACAGCTGGGGGAAAATAATGCAGTTTGGCAAACGCCCAAATATTTTAGGCAGTTTTACACCAAATTATATCCTTCAAAACAACGCCAACAACATTAGAGAACAAGTATTTAATCCACATCAAGAATACACATACTACTAGGTTATAAAATATATGTAAATATATCATTAATTTAAAAGTAAAGCATCTTTTCTCTCAGCTCTATATTAAACTGCAATGGTACCACATATCAGTGTCTCTCCCTCCTGCAGTGTCTATGCTGGGCAAGTAAAAGATCCCTAACATGAGGCAAACAAGTAATATGTTGAGGACTCTTTCATCAGTCTCCTCTATCATCAATATACCCTGAGAGGGCTGCACTGCACTTACTTTTCATGCTAAACAGATATGATTTAATTCATCCTCATGTGATTTCAACACATGATCAAAATGGATTGCATACTATTGATACACTCTAGATATAGGATATCAGAAATTTATGTGCAATACAGAAATGAACAGATGGATGCTGAGGGTTTTACAGCCTGTATTTATGCACTTGGTAGGCTAATAAGGACAGGGGGAGGACAAGACAATTAGGCGAAGAATGATTGAAACAGCAGTCTAACATAGGCAAGCTCTTGATTTGAACCCGAGACCCAGCGATTGGCAGCCCAGCATGCTAACATGGAGGTAACCCTCCCTGCTTAGGCCCTTACAGAAATGGAAAGGATGGAGACACACAGTGTATGGAGATTATACATGGGAGCCATGAGTCAGGAATATTATACATGGTACAGGAGACCAGGAATGAATCTATTCAGCATACAAATAGAGCAGGACTATATGTATAGTCAGCATTAGTCACTACACATTGAGACAAGCTATTGAATCTATTATGTTAAACATAACCTTCAGGCTATATACCATACTCTCCCATTTTAGCATTCACACACAAAGGATTGTATGTCCTCTGCTCATTTTATACAGTTAAGCCCCTGGTAATGTGAAAACTGAAGTATGCAGAATTTAACGCTAAATAAGCTCTGATAAAAGCAAAATTAAAGGCGGGAATAATAATGCAGATTTACTGACTATAATTCTCCCACTGATGCCAAAAGAAAGCCATGTATTGGACTGGTATTCTGCAAATCCCTTTTTTTTCTACAGAATACTCAATGTCACATCTTGTGTATTCCCTGCATTGAGGCCTTTTCCCTTGATTTTTGAGTACAATACAACATTTATGGTTAAAGACACTATTAGACAGCAATTTAATTAAACTATAAATAAGCTATTTAATATGGAAAAATACAGCATTCAGTAGCCTAACTTCAGTAAAATATATTTTCCAATACACATAATGTTTATTCAGAATGTTCAATGAACATCAGAACCTTTAGTCCTTTATTGCAGAAGTATAGTGGACACGCACAGAAATATATTATACACTGAATATTGCAAAGGAGTGTTCATAATTATTATTAATTAAGCTATGTTGTAAATTTTTATAGTTCATAATTTCATATCTTGAGAATCATGAGAATTGCAAACTCTGTCCACCTGGGCCAATATCAAATTTATAACAAGAACTGAATCCATGACCCACAAGCATCTAATTTAGATGTCACAGTACAATGAATAGACTCTAGAGGAGCATTTGATGTCGTAAGCAGGTTAGACAATAGACCACCACATGTATAATATTTATATGACCGTCAGTATGTACACACATGTATACATTAGCATTTATGAGTACAATGGTCAAACTTACACAAAGGATCCTTCTTTGGTCTATATACGTCCAGTGCTAATTATTATGCACATGTCAAATCTATCAAGCAGCTGTGGGTCTAAAATATCAGACAATTAAACCAACAGTCCATCATGGTCAAATAGCCAATTACATATGGGGGCAATGCTAATTGGAAATGTATCAAATCCCATGTGTTCTATACAAGTATGAGGATTATAGGTGCTAATCTTTAGCATTGACAAGCTTGAACAACACAAAACTGATATAAACTATTGCAAATAAATTTCAGTTGCTCAAAACATGTCCAAACTTTATCACACTTTTCCCTCTAATACCAAACTGTGTTCATACCAACTTGAGGTGTTTGCTCAACAGTTATTTGCCCAAAAACCACCTACATATTTCTATGACCCAAAGAAGCCCAGTCAGCTGTCTAATCCCTCAATTGTTTGTTTGCCCAATTAATCTGGTGATCAGACACATGGCTTAATTGCAATTAACTCCACAGAAGCTAACATTTAGGACATTGACTTGATTGCAATCAGCTCAGTGAAGCCCTCAGTGACCAATCCAGGGCTTTCCACAATGCCAAATAAATTAGCAAAGAAAAATAGTAAGGGTAAATTGTCATCATTTATGATACTATATGACAGCTTACAGCATTAAAAAAAATTTATATCTAATTTAAAAACAAAATGCAACATCATATTATAAATCAGCATCCCACTTGACCAATTAGAGAAGAATATATTTTACTGAATATTGCACAAATCAAGGCCAAACCTATCACTTCAGAATTAGAAAATTGTAAGGTATATTAACATATCTTCTGATGATCAAAATATCAATGCAAATAGGTTATGGTAAAGATTAAAGTATTTTTACACAAATACATCCTTTCCATATTGTATGTTGCTCATACTACACTGTACTACTACAAGCTTAGCAGACTCACATACCCGTGCCTCACTTTTACCATCAAATTTACAGCAGCAAAGTCTAAAAAGAAATCATTCTAGCCTATCTATTATTATTATATTAGCCAGTCTAGATTAGACACTAACAATACCAATGCATAGGCAAAGCTAAACCAATTAAAAACCAATTAACGTAATCTCTAAATTTGTGTCCATATTTCTGACATATTGTAGACAAAATCATTTTGCAGATTATGCATAAACCTAAAATGAAGGATATAGACAACGGCATTTGATTTACTAATGCCACAGAAGCCCACATACATCTGACAGTTGGAAAGAAACAACACCTCCCAAGCTCAGCCACAGAAATGGGGAATCCAGCCTGTCACATGGCTATTCAGCTGAGAAAACCCCTTGCAAACTCACCCATATTTAACTTTAGCATGGCAACAATATATGCCAAAACAACCCCCAGATTGTCATTAACACTCTAATGTAATTGTCAGGGGTGTTAACATCACTGATTTATGAAGAGAAACGATTTTATTGGGTCGCCGTATGGCCACTAGCAAGCAATGGTGGTAAAAACATGGCAGCGTTTTCTGACCGCCAAAACTAAAGAGCTCCAGCTTACCGTTCAAAATGTTGAGATATCCGCTCTTCTGTAACCTTTTCTGGCAAATTTCCAACCCATAGGTATCTGGTCTCTCGTACCATGATGTCGAAGCTAAGTTATTGTAGACCATATCTCCTGAATTTTCATCGTAAAATTCCGAGGAACTCCATAATACAACGTTCAGCGGAGAATACTCAAACGTGTTGTGCACGCGCTCCTCGTGACGTCATATCTGCGCACTCATGCTCCATTTTCTCACGCTCTGCGCATGTCCACATGAACCCTGACCTACTTAACATAATCAGGTCATGTCTGGCATAATGTGTGGTGAGCAGTTGTGCATCATTTTCATGTCACTACCAGCTGGTATGAGCAAATTGGGCTTTATGTGTGCGTTGGTGAGCTCCTAAATACTGCCTGGAAGTTCAGGATAGGTTAATTCGGTTGTCCAGGGGCCTAGAATGGTAGACATTTTGGTTTTGAATGTGTGGGACTGAGCTGGCAATTTGGTTTTGAAGCCTTGTCAAGCCTCAAGGCTTGTGCATGGACTGGCAGGCTGTGCAGGGCCTCTGGCACAGAAGTGAGAAGTGGGTGGGGCAGCTGGGGCTTTTTGGACCTATGTATTCAAGAGTCCCTGTAGGAGCTGTCTGGCATTAGTGGCAATGATATTGCAGCAATGCAGGCTGAGCTAGTGTTGCGGACCGGACCAGACCATCCCCCTCGGTCCAGAACCACCCGGTCCAGAGCTGAGGTGGTCCGGTCCGGGCAGGGCCATATTAGCCTATGGGCAAACGGGGCACTGGCCCTGGGCCCATGACCTCAGGGGGGCCCATTATGAAGCTGAAATGAGTTGCGACATTTGAAAAAGTGCATCAGTTAACTGGTGCGAGAATGTACTTTTCAGAATTTAGAGCTTTTTTGGGTGCGAGGGGGGCCCACTAAAAACTGTGTGCCCCGGGCCCAGAAATGCGCTAATACGGCCCTGGGTCTGGGGGGCAGTGGTGGGCAAGTTAACAAAAAAAGTTAGCTGAGTTAACAGTTAATAAGGTAATCAAATAATTAGCTAAGTTAAAGTTAATAAGTTAAATTTTTTGAAAGGTTAACTGAAGTTAAAGTTACAGGTAAGTTAATTTTTTTTTTACTTCGATAAAAACATGAGACAAATATTTACCTCAAGTACCAGAATGAGGCTTTTCTGTCTCAAAAAGAGGCACAGGTTAAATTTCCAGACGAAAAAACTCAGACAATGTCTGTCTGGGTTTCACTATTTAGCTATCTTTTGTCAATTGAAGTCTTTTTCGTGCAAAAATGTGTCTTTTTGCTACGTTTTTTGACGTAAAATTAGCGGAAGACTTTATTCACTAACGGACTTGTAATTAAGTAACGAAAGTTATTAACTTTCGTTGACGTGAAAAAAAAAGTCAACTTAGTTAATAGTTACTAAATTTGTTAGCTTCGTTATTAACGGATTAACGATTAACGAGTTAATGCCCACCACTGCTGGGGGGGAGGCGGTCCGGTATACCGGTACATACCGGCTTCCGATTTACGACCAATTTTCGCCAATAATCATCCGAAAAGGTCGGAAAACTAAGGTGTGAAAAAATTTAAAACTTATTTTTTTCTTCCTTTTTACGTGTTTTTAACAATTTTCACTGTACCGGTATGTACCGGTACGGGCAACCTCTGGACCGGTTTTTTGGAACTGAGGGTGGTCCGGTACTGAGGAGGTGGTGGTACGTGGACCGTACCGGTACAAAGCGGTCCGGTCCGCATCACTAAATGCAGAAGCATACACGCAGTGCTGACAGAAATCTGAAGCAAAAGAATTTTAAATGCTACAAAAAAATATTAAATTCTCAGTATTAGGCTCAGGCGTCCAGGTTAACCTAAATTGCTTGCCCTCAGAACAAGTGATACTTGAAATTCGCTGCTGGACACTCAGTGGCGTCCCTATGAGGGGGGGGCATGGACTTGTGCCCCCATATTGGACCTGTGCCACCCAGGTGCCCCCCATATGAACTTTTCAACCTTGCCTAAAATAATGATATACAGTTATAGAGGGTGCCCCCCGAGAGACCCCCTAGTTACGCCACTGTGGACACTGTTCATTCTTGCCAGTGGCGTCCCTATGGGGGGGCACGGAGGGAGGGGGGACATGCCCCCCATATTAGACCTATGCCCCCAGGTGCCCCCCCCCCCGTATGAACTTTCCAATCTGGCTAAAAAATACAGTTTGTAATAGAGGATGCCCCCCCCCCCCCGCTCGAGCCTCGAGACCCCCCAGTTACGCCACTGGTTCTTGCCCTGACTGCATAACATTAAACCTTATCATTCCTAAGTTATTAGAAAACATTGAGACTTTCTAAAAAGAAACATTAAAAAAAATAGGAAATCCACCTGAGGCACGATACAAAATGATCCATGATATACCGTAATATAATATTCAAGATAGCAATTTTCCCTATTCTAATTCTCTGAAGTGCCCTAGGCTTAGGCAAAAACCAAAAATTTGGGCAATGGGCATCTCTGCATGGCTCCAGATCATAACCACCGTGTTACCACCCCCTCCCCTTTGTAATTGTACGAAACCACACCAGGAAAACTGCAATGTAAGCTGGATTTGTTTATGTCCTCTGATTACAATAATTGACATGATATTATATCTAAGACGCACTCTCAATTTTTCCAGCCGCCTGCACAGTATGTATGTCCTACCGATTGGTGGATCTATCTGTAGGCATATATATATAGGCCTATTATAAATTTTTCAAAAACAAAAACCATGAATAATTTTCAAACTAATTTTTGGCCTCTCTAGTGCACATTCCCATATTCTGTTTTGAAAAAAGGGTTTAAAAAAAGAATGGTTTTTTATGAAGGTACCCCCCCCCACCCCTGCTCAGCGCAGACTGTGTGAGAGGAGTTGAATCAGAACAGAACTGACTTGACCTGTCCTCTGGTGTTTATTTCAGAAACTATTTGTAACTCTAGTGTTGTAAAGGAGTCCCCTCACTCCTCAGAAATGATATATTTATATCCCTATATTTTTTCAAAATTATATTAATAGTCATCCCGGTGGTCATATGTAGATTTCCTATATTTTTTAAGGCCTCCTATAATCCCTACCCCCAAATCATGGGGTAAATCTAGTTTCCTATATTTTGGAAAAATTTCTATATTTTTCAAGTTATTTGGCACCAATATATGTGCTAGTTTTTGTCTGCGATACATAGTTTTAGCATCGTTTTCCCCCAATATATGAAGTTTTAGACTCTTTTTTGTCCGGGACATGAAGTTTTCGGCTAATGATGGAAATGATTGCGTGATTTGTGGATGGTACATAATCTGTGGTATCGCTGCCGAATAATTCCTATATTGTCGTATTGAAGTTGGTAAAATTCTCCTATATTTTCCTACATTTTACCGTAAAAAATTACTATATATATATATAATATAATATTTTATGCGATGTTGGGTGGGCACCCTGCAACCTTCATTCCAGAAACTTTGATTCAACCCTTTCTAGGTATACAGGTCTTCAAAATTGATTCTGCTGACCTTTCTGCAGTGGCTTAATTTTCGCTCAAACACAAAAGGTAAGAACATCTTTAATGTATAAAAAGTTAAAAACCTTTATTTGATATTTTGATAACAGAACAGCTGCATGTTAATATGTATATCATTTATGAATACAATCTTTTTTTTTTTACAATGCAAAACAAAAACAGTTTGACTACTACTAACATCCTCAACCAAACTGCTTGTTGATGCAGATGAAGTCATATTGATGCAGTTTATATCATATTATGGTGTGGTCAACTAGGCGACTGCCGACTAGGTGACACCATGCCGATGCCAACTAGGCTAAACAAAATTTTCAAAACATACATACATGGTATATATATTTATGGAAAGACTAAAATTTTCTCAAGCTAGTCCCAGTCAAATTTTGTTTAAAAAACATTATATGAATAGATGCAGCATTCAATGCCGTTCTTCCCACTCCTGTAAAAGCCTTGGGCTTCTTTGTGGACGTAACCAAAGTAGATTCAGATTTAGATTTCTTTTATTTATTTATTTTTTTTTTTAGAAAAAGCAATGCATTCTGGGAACGGCGCTTTCAACAAAACGCGTTGTGTTGTTAATCTGAAAGTCAACACTTCGTCCCCCGTACCCGTTCGGTCCATGTGAAGTCATGACAACAATACTTATCCAAGACTTTGACACATACCTAACCCCTAGTAGAGCAAAGAAAATTGGCAGCCATTGTTATCTCATGTGCCTCAAATATTGTCCTTTATGACCCCATATGTTGTCATCTCATTGGATGAGCATCCTTGCTTCCACAAGCAGTTTAGTTGAGGATATTTAGCATTGACCCAATGGCAAAACATCACCCGTTTCACTTACTTACAGGCGGCATTGTGTATAACACTAAGGCATCATCAATCAAAATGCAGTTTTACTTTTACATAATACTCGTATGAGTGCTTTTCCGGAGCTCTGGACCACTTTTAAAATTGTTGACTCATAATGTATGCGTTCTGTGCACAGTAAAGGTGAGTGGTTGTCAACATGCAGTCAAGCAGCCAAAGTTCTTCACATTTAAATGTCAAAATTAGCACCAAAGGATCTGATGTATATACATATAGGTCAATATTATTCTTATCAAAAAATTAATGATCTCAAAAGAGTCAAATGAAAATCAAGAGAAACGTGTATATTATGGAATTTCACGTTTTGGTCAAATAACTCCTTAATTCTTGCCAAAGGGACATTTCGTTATTTCCTTTTAATGTCCGTCCACAAACCTAATCAAAATTTTCGGGCAAATGTTCAGCATAGGACAGGTTTGACTCTCGCACTTTGATTGCTGAAATGCATTTGAGGCTTGGTGCCTTGAAGTACATGTAATCCTCCAGCAATTCTATCACGTCGTCTCTGTAGTCTGTAGCCATGTATTCTAGGTTTCTCAAGCAGATCTAGAGGAGTTAGTCTGTACTTATTGCGGCAGAAGCAATCTGCGCCATTTTCTAACAACATCTTGATGAGAGTGATGTTAGGGAGTGCGCAAGCAACAACATGAAGGAGGGTGTTTCCGTAGCTGTCAACGGAATTGTTGTGATCTTGGATCGTTTTCCATCGTAAAAGGGAGAGAAGACCGGAACGCAAGACCCTCTAAGATGGTGTTTGTGTCAAAAAATGAGCTTCCAAAATCAATGTATGCTCCATTTTCCTCCAAGAGACTAATGTGTCTCAACTGGAGTGCATTCATATTCATATTAGTCAATCCAGCTTGCCGAAATGCTGAAAACTAAAATTAGATGCTGTGTTAAATTAAAAAGAACCCATGGATGGAAGACATGTATTTTGTATACCAGTAATAGCTTTAAATTAGTAATTGATTAGATAGCTGAGGAAGGCCTTGAGAGAAGGGTGAAAGTCTAGTCTATGCACAGACTTTGTGTTATGAAAGCTAATTGCAAAGTAATTGAAGTTTGGTGCATTTTGAGGCTAAAATTAATTTTTACCATTTCTATAATAATCAATATCTTGGTGGAGATCGAAGAACTTCCCTTTGAATATTCTTTCTCTTGCAAGAATGGCGTTGATCATCGTAAGTGCTGGGTTACCTGCACGTTGCAGTACCTCCTCCAAAGTCTCACATTCTTTGACGTTCTTGTAACACCCCAAGGGTTCTTCAGCGACTTTAGGGATTCTATACTTCCTGCGAAGATGCATGGCTTTGAGTAGACCTTCATAAGGATCTTGACAAGAGCAACTTGATGCAAAGATTTCGTAAGTCTTAATACGAGCCTGACAAGGGATACTAGTACAATCCTTAAGCAAAGATTCAGCGAGATCATAACTCTCCAAAGCAGCATACTCCAAAGGAGTGCGGTTTTTGCAGTCTTTAATGGTTATGTCAGCCCCATTACCTAGCAATATTTGCACAGTAAATTACATTGTATTCCAGTTTTCGTTTCTGGCAAGCATGATGGAGTGGGGTCATACCAAAGTTATCCTGACAATTTACATTAGCTCCGTTTTTAATCAGCAACCCAACAATTGCCAATAATGTGCTGTCTTCATATGGGTACATAGAGTCGTCTACTACCAGGTCATTATCAAATTTATCAATGTCATGAATGCTAGCTCTGTATGCTTGATGGAGGGCGGTTTCTCCTGCTGCCGTTTGTTGATTGATATCCACCCCTCCCTAGCCAAGTAATATCTCAACCTTATACGTGTGCTGCAGCTTTACAGCGATGTAAAGAGGAAACAAGTCGTCATGTGACCTCAAACGCTTATGGAGAGGTTCCAGAAGTTCATCATCACCTTGCAGCTCACCTGGAAGCAGTCCCATGCCATTCAGTCTGATCAAAGGCACCATGTACCCTGCATCATCCCAAGTCATACCATGACAAAATGGCCCATAGCCTTTGCTAATTCATGAATACTTAATTAACTGACCCAGTTTTGGCTCATAGTTTGAAATTGTTGCTTCTGTTTCACACTGTTACAAATGGAGAAATTGTGTATTGTTGAAAGGTGCTATCACAGTTTGGAAAATTCCATTGAATTATGTATTTTCACAGTTCTAAAATGAAACTGTTTGAAAGTTTGCTTGTTTTACACTGTTTTTCTCAGTTGCCAGTAATCCTCTAAGTGTCCATAATCGGAATAAATCTGCCTGTAAAATGCTTATGACCTAAATAAGCAGCCAATCACAGAAGAGCTTGGAAATAGCAGAAAACCCTGTCCATTTTAGCAGGGCTTGCGTGGGGAGGATGGTACCCTGTAGCATTCACGTCTGCTCCTCTTCGCACCAAACAATTGGCTACTGCACTGGTGAACTGGTTGCTGCAATATAAATTTGTAGATTCAGATTCAAAAATGTATTTGAACAGTTGAAGCAGTGTAGATTGTACACCTTTCCAAACAAAACTGTGAAGAAATAAATTTGTGGATGCAATAGTTAAATGCTTATTTGAAGATGTATTCGTTATACAATTTATAATAAAGAGAAATAGTTGGGCATAATCATGAAATAAGCCCTGCACCTTCCACGGAATGTACTGCTGCCTATGCTTTAACATAGGCCTGCTCATTGCGTTATCAGCGTCCGGGGCTTATTTCGTGATTATGCCAAACTATTGACCAAATAACCTTTTTCTCATGACCCCAAATGCGTTTCTTCACTTTCTTGTGTATTTTACTCCTTAGATGGTAAAATCTACCAACAAATGGCAACAATGTGTGAAAAGGGTTATAGGTTAATGTGGAAAACAACTTAGCCAATAGTTTTTGGAATCAATTAACTCTTATAACTTTCATTTTAACATCTCTGAATTTTGTTGAAGTTGTATGCATGGGTGGAGGGGGTGGGGGAAGGTGTTGGAGTTATGATTTTGACCCTCGGCCATGTGAACATGCATGGCCTGGGTATTGCAGAGGGTAGCGGCGGTCCTCCTGTCTGCCTAGCAGTCTGACCACCATCCTCAAATTTCGGGACAAAGTGCACTGGAACATGAAACACGGAGCACTGTAAGAACTTCAACAAGTTCTGACATGAGTTGAGTTACCTTGACTTACTGAGCGCTGTTGTGTAATTGACGGCCATACTTCGTTATGAAAAACTTAAGTCTGTATGATAACTCCACTTAAATTAACTCTAGAATCACCAAAGTCAGAGATTATGTATCAGCAGAACAGCTTTGTATGCGATCAGATAACTCCATTTGTTTTGACTGTAGGCCCCAAGAGGAAAAAAGAGTATAAAAGCAGTACAGCTTCTCAGCGAGGAAGTACAAAATCAGTACAAAAGCAGTACGTAGACCCACGCTGCAAATGTACTCCATTATACTGATTTTGTGCTTCTATGGAAATTGTGTACTGATTTTATAGTCTTCTAGTGAACTGATTTTGTACTGTTTCTGTGCTGCAAGCGTACTCTTTTTGCCTCTTGGCGGACCACCAAACTCGCAGGGACTATGTGTCACCAGAACACCTTGAACAAGTTCTGACATGAGTGACCTTGACCTACTTCTGTGGCCTTAAAGTTAATCTTGAAAAAACGTTGTGAAGGTTAGCACTGGCATCAGCTGGTATTTTTAAATAAATTATTTGTTGCCCAGTGTTAGTGGAATAAATGTTACTGGTGGGTAAATTTCTTAACAGTGTAGGCCTATTAGGGACTAGCTCAGTCGGTTAGCATGTCAGGCTCCGCTGGATGGGCTCTGCCTGCGTGGGTTCGAGCCCCACAGTGGGCAGCTGCAGCATCCAAGAGCCTCTATGTCTATAAATAGCTCCTGACTAAGGTCCATCCCATAGGACCTACCAAAAACGGAGGGGGTTGTATTCAGTGTTCTATACTGAGGCAACTGAAAGACCCTGCACATCCCTGAACTAATAGGGTATGGGGCAGACTCTCAGCCTTGTCATTCATCAATACATACGGCGTTCATCCCACTCCTATCATAAGCCCTGGGCTTCCTTGTGAGTGTAACCAAAGTAAACTATTGTATGTTGTTGCATGTATGTTGTTGCATGCTGATTTGTCAACAATTAACTTTATTATTCATGAGGTGCTTCATTTTAATTAACCTTGTGCCACATTGTCTTCAATTGTTGTTCATCCTTCCTTCTGACACTACATTTGGCAAAAACATATATAATTTGTCGTAATTAAGCTTTCAGAATACTTATACAGTTTGTCCCACGATATCATGAACATGCGAACTAGTATTTGACCTTATAGAAATGGACTATATCAACATTTCTAGAGACAGATCAGAAAACACAACTACCTGCAAAAGGGTCCTGGGCAAAAGCAATTTCTCCCTGCTTTTCAGCCAGGGGTCTCCACTTGTCGCTGGAGATGGCGATCCCCCTGGTGTCCAATGCTGCACTTTCTACATTCCTGGTGTCCAATGCTGCACTTTCTACATTCCACCCAATCAAATTTTTGGCAGGCGATCCTCGGGTGGAGTCCTCGAAACATCGGGTCCTATGGCAGGTGATCCTTTGGTTGAAGTTGTGGAGGCATCAGGTCCTAGGGCCGCTGATTCTTCGGTTGGGGTCCTGGAGACATCGAGTCCTATGGTCATTCCGAACCTTCGCATTGCAATTTACGATTTGCAGCTCCCTTGCAGGTGTTATAATGCACTGTGTCGCATACGACACTTTAAAACGGTTCATAATCGCAATCGGTTATCCATAATCGCAATCGGTTATCCATAGATTACAACACATGGTGCCGTATACGGCACCTAAGCAAATGTAATGTCCAAAGCCATATCCGTTGTCCTTAGTGGGGGTCAATCCGGTCGGTATCCTCATGTATCCAAATGCAGGTTACGCATACGTAACCTACAAATCCCTCCCCTATATCCCTGGTATCCCGAAGAGCCGCAGGGCGTTGATCCTGGTTGCCTCCAGGATCATAGAGTGGCTGATCCTCTTCAGGCTGCCGATCCACTCTGCCACCCTCAGCAGGTCCCGTCGTGGTGAGGGCTCTTCGGGATAATCCCGGCTCCTCCTGGCAAGATAGGGGGCATCACTTTCAATGAGGAGGCAGGCCAAAGGTAGTCGTCGGATGGCCTCCTCATGTCCAGCTCCTTGGTCGATGGAGTTTAGCCCAATGCTAAAATGGATCTCAGGGAAGACTGCCATCCATTTCTGAGCTTCTTCGTAGTCCCCCAGAAAACAGTGATGTTGTATCGACGTGCCCCTTGGCAGTTGGCCCTGCAGGATCTTCATGAGATCTGCGGAGGCTCCTTGGCCTCGGCAATGGAGAACCACAGGGAGGTTGGGGGGTCTCAACCGCAGCATTTCTCGTAGGGCTCTCTGCTGCCGCTCCTGCTCCGTAGCCCGTCTGCCATGGTGGTAATCCAGTCCAATTTCCCCCAATCCTACGCAGCGGGCAGACCGCAAACGGGCTGACAGGCGATGTCGCAAGACGGAGAAGTCGACTGAACGGGAACAGGTGGCCGGGTGCACTCCAAAGGTGGCATAGACGGTACTGTCCGATGACAGCTCATCCCAGCTGTCCCAGGAGCGTGGATTTACAAAGTTTGAAATGAGCTTGTCATATCTGTAAGGGCATCCGTCCCGGCTGCCCAACTCGCTCATGAAAGGTCGTCGCATCTCCCCGAGATGGATGTGGGCATCCACTGCCCTGGGAAGGATGACCCGGAAGGGGGGTGCTTCAGACCTTGGCTTGTCGGCTAGACGAGCCACCTCCTTGACAACATCTCGTGGCAACTTCGCAAGGATGCAGGCCAGGACCTTGGGGTGGAGCAGGCACACTACCGCTGAAGGGGGTTGTACCCGTAGGTCCTCCATCGCCGTCGGGGGGATACCGTTCCGGTACTCCCAGGTGCGAAAGTAGACTTTCTGCTCCAAGGACAGATGGAATGTCCCCTTCTCCCGTGGGTACATCCGTTGCCGAACGACGGTCCGTAGCAAGTCCTCGTTATCCTTGGCCCCGGTGGATGCTCGGAGAAGAGCAAGGAGGGCGTTGCACAGGTGGGTCCACTGGGTCGCATCCCCTTCCTTCATGGCCCGGCACTTGGGATGAAAAATGTTGAGCCTACTGAGAGAGTCAACATGGACTTGGCACTCCCAGCAGGCCCGTCCTGGGTGAATCCACCAGGGAAGGTGCATGTTCTCGATGTGGCGGCCCACTTTGTCGTTCACCATGGTCCTACAGATTGGGCAAAACATCTGCCTGGTCCGGCCTCTTGGTGTTGGCGAATCCAAGGCATCATCTCTCGGGACCACCGTAACCACCGAGTCGGTGTCGGAGGCGATAAGCGTATCATCGTCATCGTCATCGTCGTCATCATCGTCGTCGTCCTTCAGTGAATCCAGGACGATAAACTCCCCGCTGGTCCCTGGTTCTGGGTCCGGGTTGATTCCATCCTCGTCTTCATCCAAAACCTGCATTTCTTCCTCCGTGACTCCCACAATGAGCTCCACGGAGAGCAAGTCGGCGGCCTCCGCAACGGAGGCCGAAGCACCGCCAACGGCACCCGTCTCTAGGTCGGCAGAATCTGGCAGTCGAACGATCCGGGTGTCGTCCTCTTGGCGTTCTTCCCGACAAAGCTCCTCATCTGGCCCTACGAAGGCCACAATTCGCCGGTCTTCGATCTCATCCTCCTCCAGCTCCTCTATCTCTACACCAGGCCAGGACGTCGGAGGCATGGGTGTAGGTCCAGGTGGCGGTTCAAATCCGGGTGGTGGTGGGGCACCACTCGCCTCTCCAGGATAGGCATCTCGAATCTCGGTTTCCTCCACGATGCCTGCCGCGGTGGAATATCGCCTCCAGATGGTGACGCCACCCTGGTCATCAAAGGTCTTCCGTTGAAAGAAGGACATATCGAATCTCGATCCACTGTACGCTATCGACTACTTCACTTCACACTCACTCACAAGCTCTTGACACACGACACTGCAACCCACAACACAGAAAGCACAGCATAAGCACATAAAACCGCAACCCATTAATTACAATTAGCATTTTTACACACAAGGTACCGTAACGGCACCAAAGCAAGACACACAACACTACCACACATATCTTACAGTACAACATCATATTTACTGTACAAAATCAGCCAACCATTTTGGCTGCCGTCGTTTCCGCTGGCTCTGGCGTCTCTCAGCCATTGGCTCAGAACTCGGGGCGCCCATTTCAGGAGCAACAGGTGCCTCAGTGCCCTCATTTGTGTCGCCCTGTAGTTCAGCGGAAAGCGGATTATCCACCCCAGGAGGTATCAACTCAAAGAGGTCCGTCAAAGGCAAACAGTCCTCATCCTGGGTCGGTGGTGGTGGCGGTGCCAACTCCTCCAGTAAACGTTTACGTTTACGACGGGCCCACAATGGAATGTTTCGGTCTGCGCATCGTTTCAAGCGATCATGATGGCACACTTGGTTCCTGCCCCGCGAATCTGTAATCTGGTATAGCTCTTCTGAAATTTCCGCAATCACCAGAAAGGGGCCATTATAAACCGGTTGCAGTTTCCGACTGATCCCAACTTTCCCGGTCGCGTTTAGCTGGTACACCAAATCCCCAACATGAAACTTCTCTCTCCACGTCTTCCGATCGTAGATCCGCTTCCGGATTTCAAGGGATGTTCCAATCTTCTCCCGAGCAGCCTGATGCACATCTTGCAGGGTATCCCTCAGCTTGGCAACATATTCAGCAGGTTCTTCCACGGAATCATAATCAGGCATCTCGGCAAGGAGGTGGACAGGCAAATGTATCTCCCGTCCCAGCATCATCATGTTCGGCGTGAATCCTGTTGAACGATTTACCGTGGCTCTCATGGCCATGCCAACGAAGGGCAAATATCGATCCCAGGACTCAGGTTTGCCGTCAATGAATATCCTGAGCTTTGCCATGATTTCCCGATTCATGCGTTCCACCTGTCCATTTGCGCTTGGTCGGTATGGCGTAGTCCTTGTTTTGGCCATCTGAAGTAGGTCACAGACTTGTTGAAACAGTTGTGACTCAAAATTGCGACCTTGGTCACTGAAAATATGCAGTGCACATCCCATCCGGCAGATGAAATCTTCTACTAACGCCTTCGCAACTGTCAGGGCCGATTGTTCCGGCACTGCACTCAATTCGAGCCACTTTGTGAACTGGTCAATCATTACGAATATGTAACGATTGCCGGCTTCCGTCTCCGACAGGGGGCCCAAAATATCAACATGGATCCTCTCCATAGGTTCTCCGGCATGATATTTCTTCATCGGAGACTTGGGCGTCCGATTGACCTTCTTGTGCCGCTGGCATCGAGGGCAAGCTTGAACATAAATCTGTATGTCTGTGGTCATTCCCGGCCAGTAGAACTTGTTGCGGACTTGTCGTAAAGTTCTTTCTGGCCCAGGATGTCCAGCACATATGTTGTCATGTGCTGCCTTCATCACCTCATGGCGCTTCTTACGTGGGGTGACAATGAGCTGGTATGTCAGTACGCCAGATGAGTCCACCCATCTGTAATACAACGTTTCATGACGCATCACCAATTGGTCCTTCATTTTCCATAGCTGTTTCACTGCTGCACTTTGAAGAAAGAGGGTGTTGTCCGGGGGCTCTATTCCCTCCATCATCCATCTTCTGATGATGGCGATATCAGGATCATTCCGCTGTTCGCCTCCCCAGTCAATGGCAGGCGTTTCATCCCTGTCCAGGTCATTGTCTTTCTCCGAAATCTGTCGTGCAGCAAGCGGCAGAACATCGTCGACAAATGTATCAAAGCGGGACCATTGGTGGTGCATTCGGTTGCAATAATTGCAACCGCCGCATGGCAAAGCTTGAAGGCAGGCCCCACCCTCCATCTCCTGATAAAATGGACATTGTTCGAGAGGGATACGGCTCAGTCCGTCTGCGTTCCCATGATTTTTTCCGGGTCGGTGCATGATCTTGAAGTCAAATTGAGCTATTGATTCTAGCCATCTGGCTAACTGGCCCTCGAGGTTGCGAAACCGCATGAGCCATATTAGGCTGTTGTGATCAGTTCTGATCAAGAAACTTCTGCCCAACAGATAGAATCGAAACTGGTTGAGGAAAGTCACCAGAGCCAGCAATTCCTTCCTTGTGGTGCAGTAGCGCCGCTGCGCAGCACCTAACGACTGGCTAGCAAAGGCGATCACTCTCTCCCGGCCGTCTTGTATCTGTGACAATTCTGCTCCGACCGAAGAGTCGCTGGCATCGACATCCAGAAGGAAGGTTCCTTCAGCCCGGGGATAAGCCAAGACTGGAGCGGTGACCATAGCTTCTCGTAGATCCTCAAAAGCTCTCTGGTGATTAGGATCCCAGTCCAGAGGATCTTTGGGGTTGGAGGTCTTCACAAGCTGATACAATACTCCTGCCCTGGCAGCCAATGACGGGATGAACTCACGATGGTAGTTCACGAAGCCGAGATACGACTCCAACTGGGTCTTGGTCTGAGGCACTGGCCATTCCTTCACTGCCTTGATTTTGGCTTCAGGGATAGTGATTCCTTCTCTTCCAACCCGTCTTCCTAAAAAGTCAACCTCTGTCCGGAAGAATTCACATTTCCGAGGCTTGAATTTTAAATTGAATTCACGGAAACATGCGAACACTTTCTCCAAATTATCAAGATGATGTTGGAAGTTCTGGCCCAGGACAATCAAGTCATCCAGATAAGCGAGAACGTCTTTCCACAGCATGTTTTGCAACACATATGTCATGATTCTTTGATAGGTTGCTGGCGAATTACAGAGACCCATGGCTAGTCTTACATGTTCGAATAGACCGAATTTGGTAATGAAAGCCGTCTTGTGGCGGTCTCTCGGGTCTATCACTATCTGCCAGTACCCACTTGCCATATCCAATGTGCTGAAGAATTCCGTTCCGGCCAGGTCGTCCAAGCACTCTTCAATCAGAGGAAGAGGGAAGCTGTCCTTCCTGGTCACAGCATTTAATCCACGATAATCCAGACAATAGCGGTAACTTCCGTCCTTTTTCCGGACAATGACAGGTGCTGCGGCCCAATCACTTGCTGACGGTTGTATGATGCCATGGTCTACCATCTTCTTAAGATGAGCCTCCTCCTCTTTCTGGAAGCCAAGAGGTGTTCGTCTAAGGCCAGACTTCACAGGGGCGGCGTCTCCAGTGTCAATCCGGTGCATAATCGACGAGAATTCACCCAAATCGAAATCGTGTTGTGCAAATACATCACTATACCTAATCAGTGATCGTTGCAGCTCCATACCCTCCTCCCCCGTCAAATTTTCGAGGCTCTTAAGGTATAGGGTCACCAAGTGCGCTGGGAGGGCAGATGTATCCTGCGGGTCTTCACCTTCCACAACAGGTGTCTTCATCGGGTTGTCATCAGGGTCTGAAAATGGGGGGGCACCGTAATCGGTACCCGAGACTGCAGATCCAGGGGAAGTCTCCCGGGTTCATCCTCTTCCTTAGAGTCCTCTTTGGAAGGAGAGGGAACCAATTCCACTGGTTGAGCTGATCCCACCAAAGTTCCAGTTGGCAGGGTCACTGTTGTCTCGCTAAGGTTCGCCAAAAGTATCGACACATGAGGTAGACTGTCCACAACACAAGCAGGGAAGGCTATTGGTGTCATACCTGGGCACTGCTGCAATAGGAGTTGGGTGGACTGGAATTTCTGCGGAACATCACACTCCACAAGAAGGCAGTGTGTTGGCGGAATGCAGGCTCTTTCATTCAGCACAACAGGAGCAGACTTACTGGATGGTTTTCCGGCCTCACTGGTAAACTCCGCAACAATGATGGCATCTCCAATTTGGAAAAACCCCTTGCAGAAATCTAGTATAACTCCAACTTCATAGAGAAAATCCAATCCCAAGATGAAGTCTTCCTGAATTTCTCCAACAAGCAGGGTCCAGGGGTAAACTCCATTTCCGATAGTCAACGGCACCTTCAAGGCAATGCCGACAGTCATCTTCATGTCGCTGCTTATACCCTGCACCTTGACATGGTGACCTTCCACTGGGGTCACTCCAGCCACTTGACAAATAGCGGAACTGGCTAACGTTGCTTGAGACCCGGTATCCACCACTGCAAAAATCCGATGGTTATTTAACAATATTGGTATGGTCATTGTGATACCAGCTGGATTCCGGTTCGGAGACCTGTCCGTTTGTCGAGAATAAGTTGTTGGTCGGTCTGGCACAGATTCCGGGACGACAGTATGACCGACTACCGGCGTCCGAGAACTTTTGGGCTCCCTGCTAAGAATGCTGGACAATTGTTACGATAATGTCCAGGTTGCGAACAATGGAAGCAGATATCCTGTTGTCGTCGCCGTGGTCTTCTCGAGTCAGTGTCCGACTCAGGAGATCTAGGAGACCTCTTGGTATAAGGCGACACTGGCGAATTGGGAGCTTCCAAGGCGGGCAGACTGGCTTGAACTCCAACTGTTTGGAGTTGGCGACGTTTCCAGGATGGGATAGGTGATGCCGGAGGGCTCTGAGTGTGCATCACATGCACAAGTTCATCCGACACTGGAAAGTTAACATGACGTACAGGTGGCTGATGAGAGCGGCCGATGATCGACTTGAGAAGAGTTGCTGCCTCTTTTACCTCACTCAACGCTTGCCTGATGGTATTGGGCTTGGCCTTGGCTGCTTCGTAGGCACTCTTCCCATCTCTTACGCCTCGTAAGAATGTTTCTGCACCCAGCTGATTTACAAAGCGGTCATTTGCATCTTCATAAGCAATGGAGACTTGGCTTTGAACTCGGTCGGCAAATTCATTCAGACTCTCCTCAGCTTTCTGGCGTAAATCAGGTAAAGTCTTCCGCACCATCGCTGGACTGTCGTCTCGTCCAAATCTGTCGCCCAGACTATCTTTCAATCGCCGAATGTTGGTCTGTTTCTCCTGAGATAGGGTCCTTACAAAGGCAATGGCCTTGTATCCCAGGCACATCTTCAACTGTTGCAGCCTGGTTGCATCATTCCACTGGTTCGCCTCAGCAAAAGTCTCAAACAGAAATTCAAAATTTTCCCATTCCCCTTCTTCTGCTTTAAATTGTGGCAATTTCGCTGAAGTTTTAGGAGGGCGTCCAGGCTGGTTATTCCCATTGTAACCAATCCTCCTATGGTCTGGTCTGTTGTCGGCTCGATAGTTATGCCTGTTCTCATGGGGACTATATTCCCTCTGATGTCTCTGGCTGCCCATAGGTGGAACCACCTCAGCATCTTCGCTACAGTCTGAAGCATCCGAATCCTCCCACTCTGATGGAGGCTGTACCCCTTGTGGGGTTCTTTCTCCCCTTGAAGTACGTAGTTCCACTGGCTTCTTCCTGGACGGCTGATGATGTTGTCCCGCGGGCGTCTGCTGGAATGGCTCTTGGGAAGAGCGCTGTTGCCCTGGATGTGGCTGGTGCTGCACAGCGGCCCGATGCCGTTGCTCGGATGGCGATCGCTGGGACCTTGATTTTGGCTGATGTTGCTCCGCGGAACCATGTTCCCCTTGTTGTCCAAACTGTTGACTGCCATCGCGGGAGGACCGCTGAACTTTCGGTCTAGCACCCCCCCACTCCTTCGGAGTTTCCCGCTCTTCCTTCAGCTTCCCTCCTGCCATCTTGGGATGAAACTCTGGGTTGTAGTCCGGAGCAGCCACATTCTGCCTAGCTTCTACGGTTTCAGGAGAATAATTGAGAACAGGAGGCCTTCCAGTTTGCATTGCATGTTGCTCACATGCAGGCTGTGTCCTCGAAGTAGAAGTAGGACGGTCGCGGCCATTACCTTGGGACAGGTGCATTAATTTTTCACAACCTTCCTTGTAGGTTTCTTCATACATCTGGGGCACTGAATGCTTGGCGGGACCGGAGTGGTCCCGTAACTTCTGAAGTTCACTTTTACGCTGTGATCTATCTTCTAGGTTACTCACGTGTCTCTTGGGAATGGTGGGCGCCTTGTCGCTGATGCTTGGTATCTCCTGTTGACCATTCAACCATTGCTCCACAAACGGCTGCTTCTTAGTACTAGGAAAAGCGCGGGGTGCGGCTGCAGACTGTACAGTTCTAGTTGGACTGAAATATCCTGCTTGTTCCTATCCCACCAGGCGGCGATCCCTCCCGGAAGTTGTTCCTTGGTCCACGTATGTGGCTGTTGGATGATCAACTCGGTCTCCTGGGGAAAATTCAGCAATCTCGTTGATTGTTGGTCGAGATTTGGCATACTGCCGGTTACTCCCACTTGGTTGCCCACTGCTGTACTCTCTTGAGATGTGAACAGCAGGTTGTTCCTCGTGGCGTCTCCTAGACTTATGTTCCAGTAACTCCTCTGATGCTAAGTAGCATTCTCCTGTGCTGGTCCTTCCTGCAGCGACTTGTTGAGATGTCTCCTGTAACAGTTCATCAAGGTCCGAAGTAACATAAGAGTCCCAAGAGTCACTTACATTATCCGGGTGAAATGCCTCAATGATACCCAAGCTGCGACGATAGATTCCATTAGCCGGAATCATTCGAGTAATCTCTGCAAAGTCCTCGGCACTTGACACTTGAGGAGGGGCATGGGCAGAAGATAAAGTGTCAACTGTCTGGGGCCCCGAGTTCGAGGTCCCTAATCCAGGAGCCGATGATGCCCCTTCTCCAGAAGCTGATACTGCCAGTTGCAAAACAGATGGGGTCTGCTGGCCGGAAGGCGCCACCTGGATGTTCTTGGCTGAAGTAGATTCGGGTAGAGGCGACACGGTCATGACCTTTGTTGAAACAGCTGCCGTACCATCTGCATCCACAGTGGTATTTGTTCTCGGGGTAGTTTCCGTTGAGCCGAATGCCGCTGCATGGAAATCAAGAGATGGTGCTGTATGGAAATCCATTGTAGTCTTAACTATCCCTGTAGTTCCTGCAGCTAACGTAGCCGACTCCACATCTGTGTTGACTAGACTCGCTGGCAAATGACCACTACCAGTCTTATCGTCTCGTCCGTCAGACCCTTTACCATATCCTAACCGAACATATAAGTCATCAATTAGAGCCCGGGGTGAGGAGGACTGTCGAGAAGATGGCCTCGATGAATGTCGGGAGGAACGGCTGGATGATCCTCGACTGCGGGACTGCATAAGCGTTATCATCATGTCCTGCATTTTTTCCAAGTTTTCATCAATCCGTCGTTGACGTTCCCTCTTGTCCATCTTCTCGATCCGTTGGCTTGTTGATGAGCTTTGGGAGGAACGGCTAGATGACCCTCGGCTGCGAGACTGCATGAGATTCATCATCATTTCTTGCATTTTCTCCATATTGGCGTCAATCCGTCGTTGGCGTTCCTTCTCTTGGCGGACAAACTCAATCCGCTCCTCATCGGCCTTCCTCCGGCATTCCCAATGCCTCTGCTCCATTTCGGTTTGCTGACGTCGCTGATCTTCATCCATTATGCGGAATTGCTCCTCCAAGTGTCTCTGTCTCCATTCCGTCTCTTCCTGTTGTCGCTTGACCTCTCCACGTAGGTGGGAACTAATGGATTCCACACCCGATCGGTGACTGCGAAGCTGCTCATTGATGTTGTTTTGCAGCTGACTCATCCGCTGGTCAACTTGATGTCCAACTTGCAGTGCACGTTGACTGATCTCTGTGGGGCTAAGTCCATTAGAGCTGGGAGAAGGTGAAGTAGCTTTTCCCTCTTTGGCGGATGCAGCTGCGACAGGGTCTGTTGTCTGCTGACCGACTGCGGTCGCGCTTGGTGGAGTAATAGCATGGCCAAAAACATCTGTCAGACCACTCAAGTTATCAAATTTCTTTTCTCTTTCCATCCAATCTCCGTTGGCATCTTCTCCTTGTTGCTCATCTTTCTGCTCTTCATCATCATGATGCTTTTCGTCACATTCCTTTGCATCCTCAGATTCTGCATTTTCTTCCTCGGATTGGAGGCACACCAACCCTTCGGCTTCCCAGGTCATCCATTGTTCCTTGTCGACATGGGTGATCTCAGCTAAAGCGCCGGCATCCAAGTTCTTATGCTGTCGCTCGTCAATGATTCGCTGAGCTCGGGCTTGGCCAATTCCAGGAAGGCGCTGAAGTTGATCTGCAGCATCTTTGTGTATGTGTACTGGATCCATTGTAGTTGACACCAGGTAGCGCAACGATACCACAGATAATTACAGAATTGAAAATTATCAAGTTTACAATGGCATATATGCAATGGAACACAATACAAGTAGCACTATGCACAATAGAGTGTATGCAATGGAATACAATACAAGTAGCACTATGCACTCCCTCTCCTCTCACAATTTTTTTTTTTTTTTTTTTTTTTTTTTAAAGACTAAGTGTGAAAGTCACTCCAAAAATAACAGAGTGAAGACCAACACAAAGTCCACCGGGTTAGTTATTAAGAAACTGACACAAACGCCAAACACAGAAATAAACTAACTCAATTCACATCAAAGACACAAAATAATGTGAATGAAGTAGTCAATATTTGTAAAGCAACTATGAAGAGCAGTTGAAAAAAAATTAATTTAAGTTCCCTCTGAATAAATTTAATTGACCAAATTAATTTCCCAACTCAGTGAAACTGCTTCAATAACTAGTTCACAAAATCTAAGTTGAAATGAAAATTATCAACCAAATATTTTAAACTTCAATTGGTAGAATAGCAATAAACCAGCAAAATATACCACTGTAGTGTGTGGCACCCAACTGTCAAACACACAGTCAAAATCTTTTAATCAGATAGCAGCACTAATGTCACAATGACACAACACAGCTGACAGCTGACAACTCAAGAAAATGCACAGAACTGTGATTTAACCACAATCACCAGTTACATGCAAAAATTCCCACTGAAACTGAATTTCAGCAAGAAAGCCCCAGGCTAAGAATCATCAAGCAGCAAGACACTACTGCTAGTGACAAAAACGAAATCTCAGCTCAGCCCACCTTGCTGAACTGAGAAGACAAGATGGTGGCCACAGCACAATGTGCTCCAACACATGCAGCCACAAAAATATCAAAAAACGTGTCAAAATGGCTATGACAGCTCACAGGACACCACAATCTTGTGTCTAGTGAACTAGGCTATCAACCAGGCACCAAATTACTTCGTGACACCAATATAGAAATGGACTATATCAACATTTCTAGAGACAGATCAGAAAACACAACTACCTGCAAAAGGGTCCTGGGCAAAAGCAATTTCTCCCTGCTTTTCAGCCAGGGGTCTCCACTTGTCGCTGGAGATGGCGATCCCCCTGGTGTCCAATGCTGCACTTTCTACATTCCTGGTGTCCAATGCTGCACTTTCTACAACCTGATTGCTCCTCATCTACAGGTCACACAGTAGAAATACACATACTCATACTATATAGCTAATTTGTAATTTGTCACGTTTTTGTGATGTTTTGGTGCCATTTTTGTCAAATTTTGATGACTGTCCATTCTAGAAACGGGACAGACTGTAGGTTATTTCATTGATTGGAGAGCTCTGCATTTCCCTAATATTTTCACCCAAGACCCTGTATTTCCTGAGGCCTGCTGGAATTGGAATTATTATCAAATGGCGTCACAAAGACTTTCTCAACATTTACCTTTAGAAACTTTAATGTGATTGATGCTGCCTAGGGCGTATATTTGGAGCCGGCCCTGTTTCAGAGTGAAGTTGCAACCTGCCAGTGCGCAAGAATTGAGGCTATTAAATTTTAGTCTGGCAGATACCAAAGTAGGTCGTCACCATAGCTACGAGAAGAAACATCATGGCTGTTGAAGCAGCAGTGGATCCTTCTGCAAGATTGTTTGATGCCATTCACTATCAAGATACAGCAGCAATAGAAACAATCTTAGATGCTCACCCAGACATCATCAACACAAAGCATGCCACTGGCTTTGGATGGGGGATGACCACACCTCTCATGGAGGCTATCAGTTCTAGAAGCTGTGATTGTTGCGGATGTAAGTGTTATTAATAATAAATGCACTGGGATATTGTATTGGTCTCTCCCAATCAGGCTGAATCAGCAGGCAATTACGTACAGCTTTCCAGTGATGGAAATGGGGAGGGGGGAGCTCCGGGGAGCTGAGCTCCCTTGATAAAAAAAATGGGGGAGCTATGACCAGCTACAGCTCCCTCATTTGAATTATCAGTGTTAAATTAAAACATAGGCTGCAAAGCAGCAAACCTTCAGCGAAAGACATCTTTAAAAGTCATAAAAGCGATGTTGACAAATTGGTATCATGCAATCGTGGCCAAATCTTGGCCTGAAATTATCTATATACCCGCTGCCCTACCATCTGCCCGCTGCCTGCCAGGGTATGTAAAACCATGGAAAGGCTGAACTAGACAAATTTACACATATTATGGTACAGTTTCATGCATGTACAAGGAATAGGTTATGAGCTGTGGGTCGAAAACCAAGAATTATATTAATTTATATTTTTCTAATTTTTTCTAAATATTTAAAAAGTGTTAAAACTACCTATCAATGAGACCAGTGAAAGATCTTTATAGGCAATATGTGGATGAATTTTTATCCAGGTACATGCAATAGAGGCTAAGTTTTGGGCCAGAAACAAAAAATGATAATTTGCAATATATTTTGTCAATATTTCAAAAAGTATAGAATGACCATGAATCACACCATCAAAAGGCACAACAGCATCATATAGGTGATATATGTGTATGAAAAGTCATCCATGTACATGCAATACTGGGCAAGTTTTGGGCCAGAAATGAAAAAATAAAATGTTTTTATTATTTTTTCTCAATATTTCAAAAACTATAAAATACCCAGCAATCAGACCACCAAAAGGCACAATTGGACCATATAGGCTATATGTGTACCAAATTTCATCCATGTACATGCAATAGTGACCGAGTCTTCATCCGGAAATGAAAAAAATTATTTTTTATCTTTTCGTTCAATATTTCAAAAAGTATGCATTATCCATCAATCAGACAATCAAAAGGCACAACTAGACCATATGGGCTATATGTGTACCAAATTTCATCAATGTACATGCAATAGGGCCCGAGTTCTGGCCCGGAAACTATCCGCCGGACGCCCGACTGCCCGGACGGCCGCCCGGCGGATGGACGGACAACATTTTACCAAAAGTGATAACAATACCTTCTTCAAACTTCGTTCGCTGAAGGTAAAAAATAATATATGTTCCCTTTTTCAGTCCTCCAGGTATTATTACTTATCAGCCAAAATATACTCTTCTTTCTTTAAAAATTTTGGATGGCGGGCCACTGTCAAGCCAGCCAAGAGCTCTTCCAATTAAAATGTTCCTTTCCACCACTGCAGCTTTCCATATATATGATCTGCTAATAATTATTTACTCTGCAGCAACCAGCGAAGTAGTAAATTTCCTTGTGTACAGAGGAGCAGACGTGAATGCTACAGGACACATGATGCCTCTGATCAGACTAAACGGCCTTGGACTGCTTCCAGGTGAGCTGCGGAACGGTGACAATATTCTGAGACCTTTCCATGAGCATCTTGGGGTGTATGATGATTTGTTTCCGTTGCACATTGCTGTGGATCTGCTGCGCACTTATAAGGTTGAGATATTACTCAGCTTGGGAGGGGTGGACATCAATCAACAAACGGCAGCAGGAGAAACCACCCTCCATCACGCATGCAGAGCTTACGTCGATAGGAACATGCAGGTCGATGAAATGGACAGTAGAACATTGAGTATCGTCAGGATGTTGATTGAAAATGGAGCTAATGTAAATTGTCAGGATAACTTTGGTATGACCCCGCTCCATCATGCTTGTCGCGCACAAAAACAGAAAACCGTGCATATGTTGTTAGCTAATGGGGCTGACATAACCATTAAAGACTGCAAAAACCGCACTCCTTTGGAGTATGCTGCTTTGGAGTGTTATGATCTCGCCAAATCTTTGCTAATGGATTGCACAAGTATCCCTTGTCAGACTCAGATTGAGACTTACGAAATCTTAGCATCAAGTCGCTCTTGTCAAGATCCTTATGAAGATCTACTCGAAGCCATGCATCTTCGCAGGAAGTATAGAATCCTTAAAGTCGCTGAAGAACCCTTGGGGTGTTACAAGAACGTCAAAGAATGTGAGACTTTGGCGGAGCTACTGCAATGTGCAGGTAACCCAGCACTTACCATGATCAACGCCATTCTTGCAAGAGAAAGAATATTCAAAGGAAAGTTCTTCGATCTCTGTGAAGACACTGATTATTTCAGAAATGGTAAGAATTAATTTGAAGTCTTAAAACCCCCCCAAACTTCAATTTTCAATTACTTTAGTTGATACTTGATTTAAAGCTATTACTAGTATGTAAACTGAACATTACTTCAGCAAAACCTTCAGTGAAGAAGGCAGATTTGCCCATAAAAACTGGCAAATGAACGGCATGGTCTTCACACATGGCTCATAGGGCCAATTGGTCAATAACGTTTATTTGTCGGCATTATGGGGTATTAATTAGTTATGGCCAGAGGGCAGAAATCATTAACTTAATGCCCGAGCCGCTTGGCGAGGGCATTAAATGATTTCTGCCCAAGGGCCATAACTGATTAATACCCCATAACATGATAATGCCGACAAATAAATGTTATTATCATTTTTGAACACAATCAATATCCAAGAAGAAAGTTACCTTTTCTTTTGGTTCATTAACGCCCGCGCAGTTTTCGCGTCGCCCCGACCTTATTATTGAAGCTAGAGCGAAACCGAGTCCGATTATCAAATCTGTGGACTTTGGAGATGGTTCTAGGCTTTTAAATTTTTCAAATCGGAGGATTTTTGACCAAGATTGAGCCAAAACAGTCAGACCTTTAATAACAACGCCACCATGACGTCACTTATGATGACGTCACGATCTATAAAATACACCAGGGGGCGCTTCGCGGGCGTTAACGGCCATTATTATCATTTTACGGGGCATTGTCTGGCCATTGACGCCCAGTTCGCGGGCGTTAATGGCCGTTAACGCCCGCGAAAACGCCACCTGGTGTATTGTGATGTTATCAGAAGTGACGTCATGGTGATGTTGCTGTTTTTTTTTGGGGCTAAAACGGCCGAAAATGGTCAGAATTGAAAAATTTAAAAGCCTAAAATTATCTCCACGAAGAGGAGAACACAGTTATGTAATCGGTTTTGCTCTAGATTCAATAATAAGAGCTGAACGCGAAAACGGAGCGGGCGTTAATGAATCCAAAAAAAAAAGGGTAGTTTTCTTCTTTGATATGGATAGTCTTCAAAATTATAATAATGATAATAACATTTATTTGTCGGGCATTATGGGGTATTAATCAGTTATGGCCCTCGGGCAGAAATCATTTAATGCCCTCGCCTGGCGGCTCGGGCATTAAGTTGATGATTTCTTCCCTCAGGCCATAACTGATTAATACCCCATAATGCCCTCCAAAAAAACGTTATTGACCAATTAACGCCCGCGAACTGGGCATTAATGGCCAGACAATGCCCTGCAAAATGATAATAATTGGTCAATAACGTTTTTTTGTAGGGCATTTTTCAGCATTTCAGGAAGCTGGATTGACCAATATGAATGCGCTCCAATTGAGACACGTTAGTCTCTTGGAGGAAAATGGAGCATACATCGATTTTGGAAGCTCATTTTCTTACACAAAAGGCGTCTTGAAGGACCTTGCTTTCCAGTGTAAGCCTAATAACTCTTTTAAAATGGAAAACAGCGTCATCCTGAATACTGTGGAATTACTTTTCAGAAGCCTTAGTAAAGTCCAAGAAGAATTAAATGTTGCAATGAAACCTGGATTGATCGAGCAATTGATCATTCAATTTAAATTCAACATGTTATATGTAACGTTCTATTTGTGTAAGTTATTCAATCGGGCGTTGTTCCCTGATGATGGCTACCCTGAAGGCGTGGATGAGAGAGTCAGTACCCCTGAGAATGATCTGTCCTTACTATCTGACATCTTTCACAAGTTGTGGAAACAGTTTCCGCTCCTTGTGTCACCCAATTCTGGCTTCATGACACCCCTGCCTCACTTCACTTTTGATCAATCATACATGGCCAATGGCTCTTGGCTTTCGTGGTCATGTATTTTCCAGTATCACGCTCATGTGTTGAAGCTGTTTATTGATCAGGGTTTCGATGTTGATTCTGTTGACAGCAATGGAAACACCCTCCTTCATGTTATTGCTAGCGCAAAACCTAACATCACTCTCATCAAAATGTTGTTAGAAAATGGCGCAGATTGTTTCTGCCGCAATAAGTACAGACTAACTCCTCTAGATCTGCTTGAGAATGTTAGAATAGATAGCTGGGGTGACAGAGATCATGCGATAGAATTGCTAAAGGAATACATGTACTTCAAGGTACTAAGCCTCAAATGCATTTCTGCGATCAAAGTGCGAGAGTCAAACCTGTCCTATGCTGAACACTTGCCAGGAATTTTGATTAGGTTTGTGGACGGACATTAAAAGGTGTATAGTGTATGGCTATTTCTGTACTAGTGCTGCCGCCACAAATGCTTGAACTGGTGTCACCTGTTAATTTACTAGTTGGATACTCAAACAAAGCACAATAAAGAACTGTCTACCCACACAAAGTTTTCTCATGAAATTTAGAAGTTACAGGAGTACATAAACGCGATTATTCATGTTGTATCTCCAGAAGTGTAAAATCTGTACGTAATTTGCATGTCAGGACAAAATAGTACAATGCTTAGTGCGTGAGCGTATCTGCAAGGTAAGTCTATGTACCACTTTTATACTGATTTTGTACTTATTCACTGAATGACTGTACTACTGTCCTGGCTGTTACAACTCTGCTGTTCAACTTTGAACCAGACGAGGGATAGTCAGGGCGCCTTTCGCTTTTTGCTTTAATGCGTTATGTGTAATTGTATACTATTATATTCATATATCTGTATTAGTGTATAAACAGAAAGCATGAGTTTTCCTGGCTATTCCAACTCTGCTGATCAACTTTTAACCAGACGAGGGATAGTGTAGGACGCTTTTTTGCTTTTTACTTTGTACAGTAATTGCTTACTATTATATTCATATATCTATTTGTATAATGTATTTTATTCATATATCCAGCCTTTAAAACTCCCGCTGGACCGTCTGCCCGAGGCCAGTAAAAAAGGAGTCGGGCCTGTAAAGTGAAGATTTCACTGGTCCGTGTGACTAGTGAACCTTGGACCACTCTCTGGACTTCCAAACTGTCAAGATGTAGCCAAATTCGGAGGAGTATATAATTTCTTCCTGCAGTTCTGCAAAAAACTGCAGAATTCTGCAAAAAACTGCAGAATACTGCAGGAAACTGCAGAATTCTGCAGTTCTGCAAAAAAACTGCAGAATTCTGCAGTTCCAAAAAAAATCTGCAGTTTCAAAAAAAACTCTGCAGGAAGCTGCAGAATTCTGCAGTTCTGCAGCTCCCTGCATGATTTCTGAACCTCTGTTACTTCCTGCAGTTTATTGCAATGCATCTTCAAAGTTCAGACCTCTTTGACATGGGGCTTGCCGCTACCAAGGAAACGTGGTTTGGGGGATTGTTGTATGAAGGATCGGGGTTTTTGGTAGTCCTCAGTCACTACAGCGTTTCTGAAAAGTTTCTGCAGCAAAATCTGTAATTCTGCAGGAGATATGCAGCCTGGGAGGTTTTATGCAGCTCTGCAAAAAACTGCAGAATTCTGCAGAAAATGGCAGAATTCTGCAGAAAACTGCAGAATTCTGCAGAAAACTGCAGAATTCTGCAGTTCTACAAAAAACTGCAGAATTCTGCAAAAAACTGCAGAATTCTGCAGTTTCAAAAAAAAATCTGCAGGAAGCTGCAGAATTCTGCAGTTCTGCAGCTAACTGCATGATTTCTGAACCTCTGTTACTTCCTCCAGTGTATTGCATCTGTACAGTTCAGACTTCTTTGACATTGGGCTTGCCGCTACCAAGGAAACATTGATTTGGGGGGTTGGTTTTGGGGGTTGTGGTTTGGGGGGTCGGGGATTTGGTAGTCCTCAGTCATTGCAGTGTTTCTGAAAAGTTTCTGCAGCAAAATCTGTATTTCTGTAGGAGATATGCAGCCTGGGAGGTTTTATGCACTTCTGCAGCTAGCTGCAAAAAACTGCAAAATTCTGCTAAAAACTACAGAATTCTGCAGAAAACTGCAGAATTCTGCAGTTCTGCAAAAAACTGCAGAATTCTGTAGAAAATTGCAGAATTCTGCAGTTCTGAAAAAAAATTCTGCAGTTCTGTAGGAAACTGCAGAATTCTGCAGAAAATTGCAGAATTCTGCAGAAAATTGCAGAATTCTGCAGTTCTGCAGCTCCCTGCATGATTTCTGAACCTCTGTTACTTCCTGTAGTTTATTGCAATGCATCTTCAAAGTTCAGACCTCTCTGACATGAGGCTTGCCACTACCAAGGAAACGTGGTTTGGGGGGTTGGTTTGGGGGGTTGTGGTTTGGGGGGTCGGGGTTTTGGTAGTCCTCAGTCATTGCAGTGTTTCTGAAAAGTTTCTTCAGCAAAATCTGTATTTCTGTAGGAGATATGCAGCCTGGGAGGTTTTATGCACTTCTGCAGCTAGCTGCAAAAAACTGCAGAATTCTGCTAAAAACTGCAGAATTCTGCAGAAAACTGCAGAATTCTGCAGTTCTGCAAAAAACTGCAGAATTCTGTAGAAAATTGCAGAATTCTGCAGTTCTGAAAAAAAATTCTGCAGTTCTGTAGGAAACTGCAGAATTCTGCAGAAAATTGCAGAATTCTGCAGAAAATTGCAGAATTCTGCAGTTCTGCAGCTCCCTGCATGATTTCTGAACCTCTGTTACTTCCTGTAGTTTATTGCAATGCATCTTCAAAGTTCAGACCTCTCTGACATGAGGCTTGCCACTACCAAGGAAACGTGGTTTGGGGGGTTGGTTTGGGGGGTTGTGGTTTGGGGGGCCGGGGTTTTGGTAGTCCTCAGTCATTGCAGTGTTTCTGAAAAGTTTCTGCAGCAAAATCTGTATTTCTGTAGGAGATAATATGCAGCCTGGGGGGTTTTATGCAGCTCTGCAAAAAACTGCAGAATTCTGCAGAAAACTGCAGAATTCTGCAGTTCTACAAAAAACTGCAGAATTCTGCAATTTTCTGCAGAATTCTGCAGTTTTTTGCAGAATTCTGCAGAAAATTGCAGAATTCTGCAGTTCTGAAAAGATTCTGCAGTTCTGTAGGAAACTGCAGAATTCGTCAGTTCTACCAGGTAGCAGTTTGTGGAATGACCTCTATCAAAATAAACTTCCATGGACATTTTGCCTCTCTGCTCGGCCAATTCTCAACCAAATTTCATTCCGAAAAAAGTTTCAGGTACCCTACAACCAGGTCTATAGACTGCAGTAGTCAGTCTTTGTCCGTCGTTGATCTTTTCGCCGTACGATACATTTTTCGGCGATCGGTAAGCTCGCAAAAATGTCATTTTATAAACTGCTGACAGTGCTCTACCAAAATAAACTTCCATGGACGTTTTGCCTCTCTGTTCGGTCAATTCTCAACCAAATTTCGTTCAGAAAAAAGTTTCAGGTACCCCACAACCAGGTCTACAGACTGCAGTAGTCAGTCTTTGTCCGTCGTTGTTTCTTTTCGCAGTACGATACATTTTTCGGCGATCTGTCAGCTCGCAAAAATGTCATTTTATAAACTGCTGACAGTGCTCTACCAAAATAAACTTCCATGGACGTTTTGCCTCTCTGTTCGGTCAATTCTCAACCAAATTTCGTTCAGAAAAAAGTTTCAGGTACCCCACAACCAGGTCTACAGACTGCAGTAGTCAGTCTTTGTCCGTCGTTGTTTCTTTTCGCCGTACGATACATTTTTCGGCGATCTGTCAGCTCGCAAAAATGTCATTTTATAAACTACTGACAGTGCTCTATCAAAATAAACTTCCATGGACGTTTTGCCTCTCTGTTCGGTCAATTCTTAACCAAATTTCATTCAGAAAAAAGTTTCAGGTACCCTACAACCAGGTCTATAGACTGCAGTAGGCAGTCTTTGTCCGTCGTTGTTTCTTTTTGCCGTACGACACATTTTTCGGCGAACGTTCAGCTCGCAAAAATGCCATTTTGCAGGGTCAGTGTAAAATGCGGACCATGCAGATGAAGCAGACCATTTTGCAAGCTGCAGAATGCATTGCAGATGAGCATCAAAACCCCAGACCCCCCCCCCCCCCACTCAACCCCAAACCGCAACCATCGTTTTCCTGGGTAGTGGCAAGACCCTTGTCAAAGAGGTCTGAACTTAGCAGATGCATTGCAATTTATGAGATGCATTAATAGTACCAGAGGTTCACAAATACTGCATGGAGCTGCAGAACTGCAGAATTCTGCAGTTTTCTGCAGAATTCTGCAGTTTCCTACAGAACTGCAGAATTTTTTTCAGAACTGCAGAATTCTGCAATTTTCTGCAGAATTCTGCAGTTTTCTGCAGAATTCTGCAGTTTTCTGCAGAATTCTGCAGTTTCCTACAGAACTGCAGAATTTTTTTCAGAACTGCAGAATTCTGCAGTTTTCTGCAGAATTCTGCAGTTTCTATTGCAGAATATGCAGGTGCAGGAAGAAATTTAAGTGTACTGCAAATTCGCGGCAATTCAGGATCGTAATTAGCGGCAATTTGCCCTGAATGCACCCCACCCAGTCCTCCCAATGACACCAATTAAGCATTGTGCACAATCTGCAGTACTAAGGCGTAATTGGCAGATTGGCTATGAGCATTTCAAGCAGCATATTATTTGAAGATGTGAAGTTAATTGCACTTCATGAAAACTTTTCAGGTATAACTGGTATATGACAGCTCAATACCAATATGACACTTCAATAGCAATCATGTCTGCAATCAGTGAGGGCATTGATCTCTGGATCTAGGATTTAATTGGGTGACACTAGGCCAATAGTTTCAGAGAAACTTTCAGAGATGTCCATTGCATAATTATTTTGTCTCAAGCTGTGTAAAAGTAATTTAACAAAAATAAAGCTTTGTTATTTGACAGTGATTAAAATAACATGCTGATTCAATTTCTAATTGAATTGGAAGTTTATTTTGCTTCAAAAAATACTTTTAATGTGCAAAACTAAAAGTACAAATCTTTCAAAAAAATACATATAGATTCTAAACTTAAGCCAGTTCTTCACTTTGTGCATGTCCCATATTTGCCAAACTTTTGGAATTAAAGGAGCACTTGTGGATTACCATACAAAAACTGGTGTTTTCAATGACTTTTCATCAAAAAGGTTGCAAAATAACTTATTTCACCCGAAATAGGCGGGCCTGTAAAGTTTCTGGCGGTCCGGTAAACCTCAGTTTTTACCGGCCCGCATGCCTAGTGAAAGGCCAGAGCGAGTTTTAAAGGCTGAAATATCTATTTGTGTAATGTATTTGAATACGTATAGTCTATACCTATATTTACTAATTACATATATATGTTATCAGAATAACATCTTTTGTATTGATTTATAATATCGATAGTATATCCGCGTTTATCTAAAGGGGGGGAGGGGGTGCACCTACCCTTTGGGTTACAGCAGTTTCTGCTCAGGTGCCATCCTGTACAACATTTTACTTTTTTGCATATATATAATATTTTTATGTGTGTTCCATTTTATTGTAAGTACTCAAGTTGTGCAAATAAAATATCCTATCCTATCCTACTCCATGTATATGCTTCTTTTTGCTCTGGGATATCGTTACCCCCCAAATTTTAAATCTGTCAAAAAGTGCAAATGTTGTGTTCCAATCCTGTACAATCACCATTTATGGGGAAAGCCAGTGCCTGTGCCTTAAATCTCTTACTGAAAGTGAAACCTCTGTGATGAAGTAACAATTTTTGCCATGTTTTCTTCCGTCTTCAGTTCCTTACTGCCCAGCATAATATATGGATTCTGGACCAGTTTACATTTGCCATCTTTTAGGAAAAAATACATCCTCACCTCTCAGAGTGGTCTAATGTAATCCTACCTCAACTACCTGGTAACACTGACTGCTGTTTCATGAAGTTGTACCGAAAAGAGAGTTCCTCCGTGGCCTAATGGTTAAGAGTGCTTGTTTGCACAACCACTGGCTCTGAGGGCGTGGGTTCGAATCCCACCCCGGAACTCAATTTAGTCCGAGCCCATGGGACATTAAATGGAGGCGGGTTGTATCCAGTGTTCTATGCTGGGGCAACTGAAAGACCCTGGGCATCCCTGAATTAATAGGGTATGTACCAGACTCACAGTCTTCTCATCTCATCATCATACGGCGATCGCCTGCCTCGATATAGCCCACTAAGGTGCTGCAGAGGTGTTAAACACAAACAAACAAACAAAACAAACAATTGTACTGAAAAGATTAACTTTCTTCCGGTGTGACAGACATATAAGTAACAGTTTGTGATCTCACTATGTATGTGAAGCCATGAGAATATCATCCTCCCCACGCAAGCCCTGCTAAAATGGACAGGGCTTTCTGCTATTTCCAACCTCTTCTGTGATTGGCTGCTTATTTAGGTCATAAGCATTTTGCAGGCAGATTTAGTCCGATTATGGGCACTTAGAGGATTACTGGCAACTGAGAAAAACAGTGTAAAACAAGCAAACTTTCAAACAGTTTCATTTCAGAACTGTGAAAATACATAATTCAATGGAATTTTCCGAACTGTGATAGCACCTTTCAACAATACACAATTTCTCCATTTGTAACAGTGTGAAACAGAAGCGACAATTTCAAACTGTGATGTTGCTGAGCCAAAACTGGGTCAGTTAATTAAGTATTCATGAATTAGCAAAGGTTATGGGCCATTTTGTCATGGTATGACTTGGGATGATGTGAGAATATGAGGGGGAGTGTTATGTAGTTTGCTGGAGGGTCTGTGTTGGCTCTGTACCCCAAACTGGATTATATTTAGAAAATGTCAATAAAACGATATATATATTTATATATATCTGACTCCATTGCGGATGACCGACAGAGGCTCACGTAAGAACAGTGCTTAGTATCTTCACTTCAGTACAGACATATATAGATGCTCAAAATTTCCTGATGAATTTTATATGTTGTTGACTCAATCACTGTTGACACATTCAGGCCATTGCGGGGAAACAAGTCAATCCAATAACTGATAAGAAAATAATTAAATTATGTTCTCCACTTCCAATGCAGCTTTTCTCCTTTCCTATTATACTCCATATTGGACTCCTCAACATCAAATATTTGTATAATATCATCCTCTGATCAACCACACAAAGAGTTGTAAATCATTCATGCGTGAAATTTGCGTCTGAACCGACTTGAAAATCACAATAGTTGAGTAAGAGCTATAGAAAACTTAGATTGATTAGTCTTTAACTTTTTTGTTTTTGACTTCTACTACCTTTTTAAAGCATCATAACACGTACTACTATTGACATTTTCGTAAAATTGTACAACTTTACTTTGAAAGACAGTAAAGGCGCTTGATGATTTGTGGCGAAGGGTAATAAAATGCTATTGACAAGTTATCAATTGCTTTTCAGTGAAAACAGCTAGAGTACTTTATGTTATGGTTTTTTTATTGATAACTGTCATGTCAGGACGCCGGAGTCAGGAGTTGAAGTCATGCACTCAGGGACGGACGCAGGGGTGGGGATGGGGGGGATGCATCCCTCCCCACCAGACCAAAATTTATTAGTTTTTACATGTTAAATTTATCAGCGCGCAGTCACGTTATATCGCGAGCTATGCGCTCCGCGACGCGATAGCGCGATAGACCCCTCCACCGGAATTTTCTGGATCCCCCCCCTGCATGCACTCGGAGGTTTATGGATAGAGTCCGGCGTCGGAGTTGGGCTTTGATTTTTAGGTGCACCATGGAGTCAGAGTCGACATATGTGACTCCTGACTCCTAAACACAATTAATATGATTTACAAAAACGTAATTACAAACATTTGAAATGTATCCCAAATTACACAAACTTCCTAAACAAGTGTTCATGTATGTCAGAATCTTATGAAACATTTGTTGAATAAATTTGTGCAATAATGCTGATAACTGGAGTTGGGAGTCAGAGTCGTAATTCAAGAGCCCTAAGAAGTTGGAATTGGAGTCAGAGTCATGATTTTCAGCCAAAGGAGTCGAACTCAGATTCGGTTCAATTTTTACCTGACTACGAAGCCCTAATTAGGCCGTGAGAATTCACAACATTGAAGCAAAAAATATATTTGAATAAATAGATTCACATGATACAAGGCAAACAAGGCTTTTAATTTGCGTACTTATCATACAAATGAGATTGGCGAAAATTTACTACAACATTGCAAAAATGTGATATGGATCAGAAATCTTCTATGGCTTACATGGGTATGTTTATTTCTTCTTTCAATCTGTTTATATAGAAGCTGCATGAGTTGTGTATTGACATTCACGAAAACTCTATTGTATGACATTGTACATGTCTTCATATATGATATGTATACATATTAAGATCCGAGCGGAGGGCGGAGTGTTTTTTAAATAATAATTTCTTGCTCAATTTTTGATGAAATAAATAAAACACAATTTCCGAACCGGAAATAGATTTTTGCGGTGTTGGCGAATCATCAGTTACTGCCCAATTCGCGCCAAAACACCACGTTTTCCTTCATTTCATGGACAGATTTTTTGGAATTTATCCTGTCTTACCTCCATTCCAAGGGACTGTCGGGATTTGGAAGTACTCTAAGGGTGTCTGGACTTGACTGACATGGATATTTGAGGCCGAGGACGTTTCTGCAGTGTGTCCTGATCATTTTTGTTGGAAATTTTTTGTGAACTTCACTTCCATGGCCGCATGGGTGCTGTAATCACCAGATGGCGTCTTAGTCTTTTCTCGTGGATGGTGGCGCACCTGGCAGTAACCACTGAATCTGGGTGCATTCAATTGCATAACTCAAGTGACGTAAAAATACTGTGTGCTTTCATCAAGGCACACCGTCAAAAACGCACACCTACGGATGTCGTCTTTGCATGGATCCTTGTGAAACAGTTGACATTGGATACCGATAAATTAACAACAATAGTTATTCAATCTCGAAACAGTCGAAACAATCGAACTTTGACGAAATTAAGTCGACGTGTCACTTCGACCGCTAAAATGACGATTTCGCCAAATCAAGTGCACCCCGAATGACAACAAACTGATTGTCATCCCAGACGTGATGCAGCTTTAGAAATCAAATTTCTACACAGTGCAGCCCTCAGAAATGGAAAACTTGTTCCAATTTCGTTCATCATGTCTTGCTGACCGACCCAGCATGTTTTGCAGTGTTTGCATGTTGTAATTATTGCACAGACAGTCCACAAAGTAACCAAGCAGCATTGCTACATTATGCTGGAGTTAAAGTGCAGGAAGTGTTTTACGCAGCTTTTGGTGATGATGATAAAACATTTGAGGAGACCACCGAAATTTTGGACGAATATTCCTTTCCACTGGAAAATTCTGCCGGTCACTGTGGCTTGAAGTCACCAGCTCGTCTTCGACCGAAGGGCCCTGCTCTGCATGTATATCTAATCTTGCTCTGGGCGAGTGCCTCGAATCATATCACAACGGAATTCATGTGAACTGGATATTTGTCTTCATCTTGGTCTGCAGGCTGGTGCCTAGATCATATCACATCTGGACGTTTCGTATCCATCTTGGATTGCCTACGCCCCTATCACGGCCTACACATCTGGATGGTTCGTTCCATTTTGGTCTGCCGGCTGGTGCCGAGACCACGTCACACCGACGTTAGTCTACATCCTGGATTGTTGGCAGGGGCTGAAGTCATAAATTGGTTTACAGATGTTTCGTCTTCATTTTGGCCTGTGGACTGGTGCCCGGGCCATATCACGCTCTACTCATCTGGACATTTGCCTCCATCTTGGCCTGCCGGCTGGTGCCGAGACAAGAACACTACAGTTGCCGTCACGATCGTCGCGAACTGACGTCTGCCTGTCAAAAGCATATTCAACGATTTTACCTGTGTACAAGTGTCTGTTAGGCCAAATAAATAAGCCTGTTGCTTTGTCTATATGTGATATTCCATGTCGCAAAGTTTGTCAAATCCCAGATCCAGCCTTCTCCCATGCTAAAAGATAGGCAACTGCCAAAACGTAAATATTGACGGGTCCACTGACACGGCTTGCATCGCAATCCACAAGGTGGCGCGTTTACATCGTTTTTCCACCAGATGGCTACGTCCATGCGCGTTGCGCCCCTAGCAACGGTGGCAAACAATTTCGCGCGATTCACTTGGTCAAACTTTGCGGTGAAAAAAAAAGAAAAAGATGAAACTGCCAGAGGCGGCAGTTGCCATTATCTTAAATATTCTACATTTTTTTACTCTTGAGAAGAGGCATGGGCCAAGGGTCTCAAGGAAAAACCCAGTCCGAAGGACGCTGGCAGCAACCAAGATCTCTAAAACAACTCTCTACAAGATCATGAAAAAAAAGAAAAAAAATGACAATGAAAGTGAAAAAGAAAATGAAATGACACCACCCAAAAGGTATGAAAAAATATATAAAAGGAAATATATGATGGTAAAAAACAAAATCTGAAAAATACTGTATATAGGAATAAGATTTAAAAAAAAAAACTTTGATGGTGAAATGAATAATTATTGTGACACTAATAGTCTAATTTAAAAAAATTATTAACCCCCCTTGAAACCCATGTGAAAATTAGTACCCCATCAACAAAACTCCCAACCTCCCCCCCCCCCCCTCATAAATTCTGAATGGTTCCTGATTGCATGGGTTAATGGTAGGCCTACAATGAGTGGGTAAGTTAGTGTTTTACGCCTATGCCCCATCAGCCCAGTATGGACTATCCACAAGCATAATTATCAGCAGGCCTGTTAAAGTCCAACGTTCAAGGTCAAAAGAAACATTTAATTAATGATAAATGTATCTGTTAGAATACAGTAAGATACTACATGATCATCATCATCATAGGTAGTACATGTTAAACATTTGGAATCCACCCACGTATACCCGAGTATACCTTATTAAGCCACCCAAAATTAATTATATATATGAAAAAAAAAAAAGGCTAAATTTTTTTTTTATAGGGCCTTCTGTCCTTTACATGTGTTAAATTAAAATATTTATGACAAGAAAATTTATGTCAATTCATTTTAGAGCACTTTTCAATGTGGTCCGAGAAACAAAATTAAATCAAGTAATTTAATTTTAATAAATGTGTCTCAACTCTCAAATGAAATGATGGTAACAATAAATTTAAAACAAACACAAACAATTCATACCCAAATTTTATTTAATTAACTTAATAGAAAAGCAACTCAGGAGTACAATTAATCAATCAGTCACTTTCCTCTAGTAGTAGAATAATGTAGGCCAACAAGTTTTGGTACGTAGTGGTCCACACACCAGATATCAGGTACACTGACATAAGGAGAAATATAAGATGGAGCAAGTCACAGAGCATTGATATTTCTAGAGTTACTTAACTGAGAGTAGAGGCAGAATAACAAGGTTATCATTATAATACAAATTTAACAATGAATGAATGAATGAATGAGCACATGAAGTCTCTGTGTAGCAGCAAAATTTCATTAAATTAATTAAAAATTTATACAATTATTCATGTCCTAACTTCAGACATAAAATTCATCTGGAAAAAAAAAAGAATTTGCAATAAAAATTTAGGATCTACTCTTCTGACAGTCCCGAGCCCCCCCCCCCCAAAAAAAATTTTGGGATTGATTTTTCATGCAGTTTCGGGCAGAAAATTTTGTGAGTTTTGCAATTTTGGTAATTTTTTTTGGCAGCCCCCCCCCCAATTAATATACCTCCTACGCCTATGAATGAAACTGCTCTAAAATTATCTATTTTTACTTTTCAGGCAAGCATGGCTTTGTAGAAAGGGGGGGGGGTCCACCAACTGTTTGTTATTTGACCTATTTCACAGGAAAATAATAATTAAATGAAAATTCAAGGTATCCACCAGACAGGCTAAATAAAATTCCTTGGAGTGGAAAAAGTAAAGTTTGCAAGCCGGGGGGAAAGTTGGATGCCTATTTTGATTCACTTAATTGCAGAAATGCCAACTATCCTCACTGACACAGGTGGCAAATTTCCAACGAATCACATATAAGTGAAAAAAGTTAGCTTTTCTGACATTAAGTGGGTTTAAATAGGTGGCCGGGTTGCAATAGGCCGCCAACTTACCCCCGGCTTGCCAACTTAGTAACCCAGTTTTAAGCTTTCACGGTACTTAAAATTTGACCTAAAATTCATAGAAAACACAGGGAATTACATTTCACTTTACTAAAAAATTTTAGAGTAAATCTGTAGAAGTTACATCATTTGTATTACGAACTACAAAGATAACACAACAATAAATCAGAATAAGGTGGTGGAAAATGTCTAGTGAAGTACGGAAAAATTAAGCGAAAATTTGCAAAATTTTTGTGGATACTGTTACGGGTCAGCAGCAATGAACAACAAACACAGATAGTTAAAATTTACAATTTTAATAAAGCAATAGAAATATTTACAGTTACAATATTTACAGGCTTTAGATTTACTAAAAAAATTTACTAATTGTGACCCAGAGTAATTTTAACCACTTATCTGTGTTATCCTATGGCTGAATGTCCACAGAGAAAGTTCCGGAAGCCAGATATCCGTTGGTGTTTCGAAATGTCAAATAAAGTCCGTGTGAACTATAATCCACTGAAAATAGCGTCCGTATAAAAATAATCCAGTCCTGAGTCCTTGTATGGGGTAATCCAGTACATCCAGTATAATATCCAGTGTAGTAGTGTCCAACAGTGTGATCCTCAAGGTCCAGTCTGTGATGTGCACCATTCAGCGATTTGGTAGAAAGTGACTGACTATGTCAGCTCCCGGTCATATTTATATGCATCACAACCTACTAGAATGTTCCAGTCCTGCCAGAAGGTATGACTCATTTTCTGGCGCCTTCTAGAGATATTATTTCTTCTACAGAACTTTCCATTTGTTTCCACATTCAAATAAACAACTTAACTGGGTCACAATGTCAACACAATTGTTTATCAACTGATTATGTAATCCTAATAGGATAGCAATTCAGTGCTAATTGGTGTTGCATAACAACCATGCAATGTTAATGTAAACAATCATACACAATAGCAAAACATTATAAACAATGATAATATACAGAAATACATGAAATATACAGTATGATTGACATAAAATACACATTCCATTATAAAAGCAATATTCATATGATAATAACTGTATACAGTAGGAATGATATAAAATGTCCATACTGCATTTACAATGTCATTTTCAAAATTTGTCATACATCACAATACCTTGAACCTAACCAATGTAACCATGTGAAAGATTGTTTCATTAAATACTAATGGGAACCTAAAATTTACCATTTCAGAACTTGGAAGACTCTATTTGACGCCCATTTAACCAGCGTATTACGGAACCTGGCTCATGAAAAAATAAAAAACAAGACCGGCATGAATGTGAAGTGCCTCACTGCTGATTTCAATGAAAGGTGTGGAACGAACATCAGCAACTCCACTGTACGAAGGTAAATAATATCTACAAAATGTTGAGCTATTGAGGCCACACTTGTTTGTGTGGATGAAGGCTGTGCTTTTGCTAGGGACAAATTTTCATTAGCCAAAACAGCCAATTTTGAATCAAATGCATGTGTCAGGCCTCCCAGCAGCCACAAAGAAAAAGTATAGGGATTTTATAGGAAGATTCCGATGAAATTTAAAAGGATTTATGTAACTTCAAGACACATAATATATTGAGAAATAAAGGGCTTTTCAGCTTCAAATGTGTGGAAAAATTTATATTAAACTCACTGGTCATGAGATCGATCGGCGACTCAGCATATCCAGAAAAAAATATACTTAGTACTTAATCTGACAAACGCTAACAGTAAACACTCATTTCATTTTGCACAAAAATGTGCAAATTTAAAATTAATGGCACAAGACAATTTTTTTGGAAAAAAATATCGCCTACATTATTAGTGACAATTTGGAATGTTTGTAAATTGAAATTTTAAGACAGATTTTGCTTGGATGTGATAAGAAATCGACTGCTTCAATTCAATGCATTCAACCTCAGGTTGGCGTGATTGCTTCAACCAGTGAAGCAATCAATGGTTGACCATTTTTTTATTGATTTTAATCTGACGCATAATTTGAAACTCATTGATATTATTTTCAAACTTCATGAATTTTATCCTAGATTCTACATGTCTCAATTTCCATTTATCATGTTTATAACTATTGTGTATAATTTATTATGTCCTTGTTGACTTTCTGAAGAAAGTCCTGTTACAAAGTTACGGCTAATAACATGTTTGCTTTTAAACTGTACTATGAAACACTATAAATAAAATGATTTAATGCGATTTTTGATTGTCTATTTCAATTAATTGGAGCTTGTCCTTAATAACGGGGGGTGAGGGGGTACCAATATACCCGGGTACAGCAATTAAATGAGATTCGTCTTCTCATTGGATAACTAGGATTGGGTTTTGACCAATCATATATGGCTTTAATTGCTGCTATATTTCTAGTGTAGTGGTCAATATACCATAAATTTGTTAATAATGCTCCGATTTGAATGAAAATTTCAGGATTTATGTTAAGTGGCATATCATACAGTTTTCTTAAAAATAACATTATTATCTGCATTATTCTAAGTTTTTGGTTTTTTAAGAATTGCTGATTACTGCTAATGACGGGTAATTAAACTGTAATTAGGGTTTCTAACTTCAATGCAATTCGGAATTCCTTTGAAGTGGGCCGTCCTAATGACCCTAAAGTTGTAAATGTTCATAACGTAGCCACCCAAATCAACTTTCAGACTTTTCACAAACAGCTCTGATGTCATGGTCCGGTAGTCCCTTGGGCATTGTTGAGTACCCTTTTAAGGGCATTATGTCGTGCCCACAGGTTATCATTTACAATGTCCTGAGGGCATTGTTTGCTGGGGGAGCCCTCCGGGCATTGTACACCACTAAAAACCGGTGTCATGGACTCATGGTCCGCGAGTCTGACGGCCCGCCTGTCCAAAGTCTCAAAAATTCAAGATGCCTCCAGGGCATTTAAGAGTACCCGAAGGGAATTACGAAGTGCCCGTGGGACGTTATATGATACCCCGAGGGCATTGATAGCCAGGGGAGCTCTCAGTGCAGTGTCAATCTGACTGATTGCTTTGAGATTTAGATTAATTTATTTATCAAAGAAGTATGAAGCCCACATTCAATGATACAATGTTGTCTGGTCCTACATCCCAAAAGGCATAAATGGGTGCAGGCTTAGGCCACCCTAAATATTTGAGAGTGCCATATAGTCATAGAAATAATTCTTGTTTTGTTTACTCATGTTACAATTAATACTCAAAAGGCCTGTAAGAATACTACACAGCAGACTAAATCTTCAGAGACGAGCTCCAATTAACTGAAGTAGATAATCAAAACTGGAACAAAATAAGTTTATATTTGTAGTCATTGATAGTCCTGGTTAGAAACAAATATTAGTCATAAGGCTATTTACAGGACTGTGTTTAGAAAACCAACAGGATGGATGGATTGATGAGTGGGGCTTTATGTCCTGTATTTTTGCACTTGGTAGGCTAATTAGGACAGGAGGACACGGCAATGAAGTGAAGGATGATTGAAACAGTCATCCAACATAGGCCAAGGTGTCAGGTGACCCTCCGAGAGCTGGATTTGAACCCTGGACCCTGCAATGGGCAGCCCAGCACGCTACCACTAGCAGCTAGACCAACCCTCCCCAAAGAAAATCAACCGGGGAAATATTAGAAAATCATCACTATCATTTAAATGGAATTTGACACCTGCAGGGACAATGAAGAATATAATCGATTAAGTTGAAAATAATTTAGGAATGATTTTTCAAATTTGCGCCTGTTGCATTTACAGACCGGCTTTTGCCACCTCTCCAAGTGCAATTTTGAAAAATGAAGTTTCAAAATCAAAGATTATTCGTCAATCATTAAATGCTCAATTGATTGAAGCAATGGCTTGAACCATAGGTATAATGCATTGAATTGGAGCAGTTGATTTCTTATCACATACAAGAAAAGCCTGTCATAAAATTGTCATCATAACTCACATACCAAACTGTTTTGGACTAATGTATTTTTTTTTTCTGGAAAATACTTCTTGTTTATACAGTGGGGTGCATAAGTTTGTGCACCCTTAAGAATATGAAAAATGTTGCATCAAATTTTCACAATTTTGGGTCAATTTCATTCATTGTTGGAAATTTCACATGAATTAATATAGATATGGAAAATGTAATCATTTACTATCATTTGATGCTAATCTACTGTCACAAAGACACACGGGAACCCGAATGGAAGTGAATTAGGATTGTAACTGCAGTTATTCTCCCAAACGGCAGCCATTGAAACTCTTTATTTAGAACTTTCACAGACTGCCACCTTTTAAAGAAACCACTGGAGATATGGATACTTGACAAGGGTCAAATCAATCAGTTGCAGACAGGGTGGACATGTGATTATATTCAATGCGCAATTTTGAAATAACTACATGTAAATTCTGGACTCAATGGAGTGTAACTCAAGAGCGTATCTCCAATCTCAAGTTACGCCCCTGCTGACATAAACTAAAAACACATTTCCATGAAAAGCAGAAAAGGAGTGACAAATCTATGCAATCTGAACTAAACCAACATGTTCATTAGACATCTACAGTACCACCATTAACTCTCAACTTTAAGAATTTGTGAGAAACTGACCTCATAAAGTTGAAATTGACCAATAAAATGGTGGCTGATTTAAGAGTGCAACTGCAGTTATAAACCAAATCAATTTCTGGTTGGGCAAGGTCTTGTGTAATCCTGAAACTTTGTGAATTAAAAAAAAAGAATGTGAAAATAATTTATGTGCTGACATTAGACCTATTCATAATTTTAAATTTAACCATAATTTTGGTTTTTTTCCAGACAACTGAAGAAGTTGGGCTTTAAATACATAAAAAGAAGTCCCTTCTCACAAAGACTGGCAAGGGAAAACGCTGATGTTGCCACCAAGAGAGCAGAATATCTACGGAAAGTGCGAAAACATCGGGAAGAAGGACGGCAAATTGTGTACACAGATGAGACTTGGGTAAATTTAAATCACCGTATGCCTAAGGAATGGACTCATAACTGTCCTAATGATTTAGTTTCAGAGCATTGCAGTGAATGTTTGTATAAATTTCCAGAGGGCAAGGGCCGACGTCTGATCCTCGTTGACGCAGGGACGGAGGAGGGTTTTGTAGACGGGGCCAACTGGGTGTTCATGTCCAAGACAGGCAATCCGGATTATCACCAGGAGATGGATGGAGAATGTTTTCAGGACTGGTGGAAGAACCGTCTCCTCCCTAACCTTCAAAAACCATCCACAATTGTCATTGATAATGCCCCATATCACAACATTCGGACGAGTAATTCAATCTTCCCAACATCTTCCACCAGGAAAGCTGACATTCTCCTTTGGCTCCGTGATAACCGAATTGCCTGTTCTGATGACATGACCAAAGTAGAACTTCTCCAGTTGGTCAAGCTACATGCCCCCCGCCCGACCTACATCATCGAGGAGATGGCTGAGGCCCTTGGCCACAAAGTCCTTCGCTTACCCCCACGTCATCCCGAACTCAATGCCATCGAGATGATCTGGGCGTATGTGAAGGGCTCTGTGGCCAAGAACAACACAACCGGCACTGAAAAGCAGATAAAGGAACTGATTGAGCGTGCGAGTGTGAATGCGGGAGAAAGTGGGATCTGGAAGAGAGTGGTTGAGCACACCATTGGTGTGGAGCGTAAGTACTGGGAGAAAGAGATTGTGTGTGAGGATTTTGTGGATGAAGTGGTGTTTGGTTTGGGTGATGACAGTGATGATGAAAGTGATGATGAAAGTTGTGTGCATGTTGTGGATGGATGTGGTGACCATGTGATGAATGAGGAGAGTGGTGATGAAAGTGAAATAGAAGTAGATGATAGTGATGATGATGTTTGTAATTCTTGTAATAGTAGAAATCCCCCAAACTGTAAGTCAATTGATCCTCAGTGGATTGCTTGTGATTATTGTGAAAAGTGGTATCATTTTGTATGTGTTAATTTAAAGTCCTTCAATACTAAAGATACCTGGCAGTGCCCCAAATGTATTACAATAACTTCATATAATATTTATAAATAGGCCTTATGACATTTTGTATTATATTTCCATATTTTTGTGTGTATGACCTAGCTTTCAATGATCTCTAGCTGAAATTGTATGTTCATATTGTAATCATCGTAATAATAACTTTAAGACATTTACAAATTTTGTAATCAGTGCTGGTTGTGTTGGCCCTCACATTATCTTGGTAATAATTTTGTGGAATGACAAAGACTTTTAAATTCAGGTAATTTAACGAAATTATAAATTTGCAAAAACACAATTTATGACAGAAATAACTTAAAGGAAATATAGAAGTTGACAGGTTGCATGCCTAAATTTAATGTAACAAACTGGAAAAACTTTCGATAGTCCAGATAGGAAAACTAAAAACTTTCTATTCCACAAAATCACTGTCATGATAACGCCAATAATAGAACATTAATACTAATTTCTAATTTTGACTTCTTTTTTTTTTAATTACTTGATCTTTCTATTCAAGGGTACCAGGATTTCACTGCAATGTTCTGAAGCATCTCATCTGGCAGAATAATTGTACTTAGCAGGGTGCCCACCCAACATCACATAAACTGCAGGAATATAAGAATTTTTTAGGGTAAAATATAATATTTACTTCTCTATGACAATATAGGAATTATTTGTTGTGAAACAAACGACTAAGTGTCTGAGTGACTTCACCATAAGCCTTGAACTTCATGCCGTGAACAAGAATGATGCTAAAATTAACTTGCATAAAATTTCATAACGTGGACAAAAACATGCAAAAAAGTTAACAATGTCTTTAAAATTTCAAAAATATAGGAATTTTTCAGAAATACATGGAATATTACAGGAAGCCAAAAAGATATAGAAAATATAGGAAGAGTGGGCACCCTGACTTAGTCACCAAAGGCCTGACTGGCAAAGTAGGAAGAGCTTTTAATTTCAGAAATTATATAGGACTTTTTGGGAAAAATTCTCATTGCTGCATATACTATAACATGATGCAACATTAGTTCAAGAAGTTGCACTTGTGCCTAAAAACATTATTTAGGTTGATATTTAGGTTTGTCCATTCCTTTGGCATACTAGTGTGACTGTAAAGTAAAATAAGTTAGTTACAGTTTTTTTACATTTTAAAATCATTTTTAGAGATAATATTGCAATGTAAAGCATAGTAACAGACTCCTCATATTTTAACCGTAGGTTTTCGGACATATTATTGCAAATTACCCACTCTCATCTGTGTACACAACTGTAGATATTCTGCTCTCTTGCTGCCATATGTAGGCTTACCAGTATATCTAGTCATTATTATCGTGAACACTGTAATTCTGTGATATTTTTTAGTGTGGTAGCCTAGACTTCATTGAAGCTGCAAAGTTCTGTTTATGGATATATATCCAGGTAACTGAATTACATAAATATATTGTAATATATTGCTATTCATACATGTAATTTACTTAAGAATTGATGATTGTACATATTTATACATTTACATATTTTTTACATCAATGCTAGTCATGAAAATAGTACTTTACAAATTCTTGTACTCACAAATTTGTCATTGTTGGTATACCTCTGTTAATTCAAAACACTGTGATACTCGGATTATATATTGGCTTTGTTCCTGTTACACATATGCATATAAATATTCATATGTATAAAACGTTGTTACACAAAAATAAAACTTTAAATATAAATATAATATTTTCATTGTTTGTAACAGAAAATGCTTTGCACTTGGAAGTTGAAGAAAATAATATCTTGTCAGTGGCAAATCCTGGAAGTTGTATTGGCATGTAAAGATACGGCGATTCTTAAACAGCTTGGTCGGGTGTGAAGTAGACACGTTGTTCATTATGTATTCCAAAGAAAGATAAGACCTCTTGCACGACTTATTAGAAGATTCATTGCGGCAGTTATTGCATTCCAACATTTATCGTTCTTCCATTCCACTCGTCATGAAACAAGGACTTCATACAGTTTGTCTTTCCGGAGTGTACAGATTACCTGGAAAATCAAAACAATTTCTCAAAATTTATGAGGATAATCATTGAAAATTGCATGTGTCAGCTATGAATCAATCAATCTATGATAAAATCTATTGATCTGTCTTCCTACCGATCTGTTCATCAGAGTTTATTTTGTCTGTCTCGCTATCCTTTTTGAAGTGGGTCATTATAGCTAGGTGGAACATATAAAACAGAGAAAGAAGGCTACACTACAAAATCTTTAAAGCATGCTGGGCCACCAAAGGTTTTCGATGCAAGTTAAATTGTAGCTGACTGACACTGCATGCAAAGTTTGAATGAGATCGGTGAGAGAAGGTGGCCTCCAGTCCTCCACACACTGTAAAATTTGAAATTTTGAGTTAGCTCGAATGATTGAGTGAGATGGTTGCACAAATTGTTTGAGCTAACATAGCTTGATTTTTTGAGTTATGATAATCTTTTCGTTGTTATAACTTTGAACAACAAGCTATGATAGCTCAAAGGAATTGTGCTACCATCTCACTCAATCATTTAAGCTGACTCAGAATTGAAATTTTACAGTGCAGTGCTAAAAAGATTTCCACAAAAATCTTGGGGTAAGAAGTCAGGGAAATAACCGTCTGGTGACTCTGACCATGACACTCGATGTCCTACACCCCACACTAGGCATGGATAATTTTTGGATATGTATCAGGGTCTCAAGACTCTCAACTGTCGGACTCACCTCGAATTACAATTGTCCTCATGTGACGGTTATTTACAAAACCGGTAAAGGTTGCTGCTCCGCTAAAAACTGAAAGATAACAGTTCAGTTACATTAACACATAAAGTCAATTATCTCATAGTTCCAAATTAATTACACTTTGTTGCCCATTTTCCTCTGGAAAAACTCTTCGAAAAACTCAAATTTCTTTTTTTAGTAACAATACTGTCACAAACAGTAGAAAGTAGCAGGACTATTATATTTCGCCATAAAAAAAACTTACCTTATTATTGTGAGACTCCTGCTGAGATACTCCAAGAAGGAAGGATTTATAATTTTCATAATTATAACCTTCAGTCCAGCCAGTCACTTCAGCCATATTATATTCTTGGTGAACATTGTGACGTACACTGATTGCACAGGGACGCCAGTTTTCAATGCCTAAAGTGCCCTGAAATTGAAGGAAATTTCATATTAAGTTTTATAATAAAACCCCATGATAGTGTAGTTCACAGCTATGAACATCATGAGTGTCAGGTCTGCTCTGAATTAACACGAGTCCGAAGGACATGTGTTAGTTTAGAAGCAGACCACACACGAATGATGTTCATAGCGGTGAACTACACTGTTATGGGGTTTTATATAGCTGTGAACTACACTGTTATGGGGTTTTATTAGATAATTGTTTTGTACCAAATTGTGTAAAAAAAATTAATAGGAGGAACATGTCTTATTTCAGAGACTTCACTTTTGCAAAAAAATTTAATTTCAAGGAATGAATGGTTATAGTGGTTGTGTCAGTAACCACCATTTGCACACCCCCCTTTTTTTAGAGATAAAAAATCTTTAGCACTAAAAATGAACAACTGTTACTGTTGATGTGAAAGAGAGGTTGAGAGACGTCACCATGGTGACACCATTGTGATGTCACATCTCATGCTTCAGCGCTCCAGTGTCAATGAATGAAGCACCAAACCATTGGACATGACTTTATGTCCAACAGTATACATAATGCTAATTTTCACTGTTGAGTGGTACAAATTGTGATATAGAGCACCTCTAGTGAAATGTTGTAGCTTGCTAGCTAACGATCGCAACTGAAGCAGGCTGCTGTAGCCAGATTTTTAAAAAGATGTATAACCTTGTTTGGTTAAGCATGTTTAGGTAACTTCATCTTCACCGGGACAATAACAAAAACACCCACGACGATCAATTGGAAGTTTACATGTCATGAGAATGACAGTTCAGAAAGAGAGAATATTGATGAAATCTTACTCTGCATAATCAGAGGTGGAGTAGGCTAATGGAACAGTTATAACCAACAGTCTGCGATGTGGACATCATTACACCGCCCCGCTGGGCCTGGTTATTTTTATAATACACCGAGTGCCATGTCTTTCTTTTTGTGCATACCACATGTCTGAAATGAAACAAAAAATAATAATTTACTGCATTGATAGTCCCAAAAAATAGGAAGTATTCGTAAAGAAATATGAAATTCAATTAATCACTAAAGTAAACAAAAAGATATTGCGATAGCATAGACAATGAACTTCAATACCACTTCATTCATTAAGAAAATATTATAAAGTAATTATTCATTTCAGAGTCAGTCATTATGACGGGCGACCATTAAATATTTTGGGGGGAGGTGTGGGCTTGGGGAGTTTTCCTTGATTGGAAATTGTTCCCAAATTAAACAATTACTCTCGCCGTTACAATGAAATAATAATTCCTTGCCGAGGAAAACTCCCAAGTCCCCCCTCCCCACCACCCTTAAATGAAAAGGTAACACCCTAATTACTGCAGATGTCATTTCTCCATTTGCCTGTCGTAGATTCTCCACTGCCGAGGGTGAGCAGCACTCAGGGAAAGTAACTTGATTCTCAGAGTGGTGAGCAGCTGCACAGCCTATGTTTGTGATCATGTTATTAACCTGTTTTTTGTCATGTGCCAGGGTGCTAATTACCATCAGAGGGCCAACCAGACGACAGTGTTCCAGCTAGGCTATTTGAGCATGACGCAGCTCCATGCCCAACCTCTAGTGCGCCATGCCCAACTTCTTGTACACCATGCACCATGCCCATTTTTAGGGTAAAAGCACAAAATTGAGCAAATAAAGGTCTTCACTATAAAAAAAAAAGTGTCCTCCAAATGTGGAAAGTGACCTCCTTTTCAGGAAATTTGCATGCCCAAAAAAATTCCAGCTGGAACACTGGGTCACGATAGTTGGTTGGGAGGGGGCTTTTACTGAATTTTTTCAAAGTGTTGGCGAACAATTTTGCTGAACTTTTCTTTTTTTTCAGTGTCAAGAGGGAAACAAACTTTTTTTTCTCACCAAAACGCCATACCCCCCTCCCAAAGATCATCTGGTCAGCCCCCTTACTGAAGTTACACAAACCAAACTCCATTATTTTCAATAACCATCACAGGCAGCAATTTGACCAAGGTGTCCTTCTTAAAATTAAAAATGATATGCTATGCTGGTAATCCATTAGTAACATTGTAGTCTTATTCAGAGCTTCTAACTTATGACACTGACTGTGCTGACAGCAAGAAGTTTTGATCAACTGATAGTCTAACATGCCATAGCCTGGCATAGGCTGTTTCAGCCTGCAATATAGGCTGACACAGGGGGAATAGTTACAGATTGCAGCTCAGCATATTTGTATTTGGTGGCCTATGAGTCCAACTTAACTCAGATAATGAAACATTTGTCAGAAAAACAGCTGCTGTCAAACAAAGAGTTCATGGGCGATAATGTATTGACTTGTAATTTGGCCAATTTTAGCAGGATTCCTGTGAATATCTGATAAAAAATGACTATCAGGTACTTGCTGGGATATTGCTGGTTCCATCAGTTGCAATGGGTACTACAAAGTAGCTAATAAAAGGTTAAAAAGCGAGATGTTTACCTGTGATACGCAAATCTGTCATGACTTGCTGGCAGCATGTGCTCTTTGTCAATGGGCCCGTCAAACTTGTAGCCTAGCAACAGTGCGTAACGTCGGCGGCCATGATGGATATTGCCGTGATTTTTTTGTCAATAAAATGATAAGGAGCCGGCTGAAACTGATGAAAATGCCGATTGAATCTCCTTGTGAATGTGACAGCCAGTTATAAACAGCCACTCCAGGCACATTCAGGTGGGTAGGAAGTTTGTGCAAGGCCTGGCCTTTTTAAAATCGGCTGAAACGAGTGTTCGCGATTGACGTGACGGTACCTGTAGTAGGACGCCTGACTACATCTTTTCCTACCAAGGACGATGAAATTTGCGCTCTCCGTTTCACAACCTTGCTGGATTTTCCCACCTATGGCACCATAAATGTCGCAAGAACGTTCAAAATTATTATGTGTCATCCAATTAATGTTACCACTTATGGGACATTCTCTCAACTGTCGTGATACATTGTGTTCCTAAGTACTGTTTTTATTGCCCAAGTTGTGTGTGCCTTGTAGCCTCTTCAAACCAATGTGCATCTTCCTAATTGCTTTGACATAACTGTTCTAAAGTTGATGTTATAATGTGTGCCCTAAAGATGTACCGTTGTGTGCTGTACATGTATTCTATGTCTTACCTACGTACCGTCATGTTCCTACATGTACTCAGTTTGTTATCAGTGTGCCATCCTGTTTGTACTAGTATTCTGGGTATCACCAAATTGAATGTACTTTATGTTTTACATGTATCCTGTGTACGGCCAGTGTACCATCATGTCTTGAGTCAAGACTCTTTACCCTGGCACCCACCTTCGCCTGCGCCAATGGGACATTCATGCAGGGCTTGACTCTCAGCAGACACATCTTCCGGACATTCACCTTCTGTTTGCACTGCCGGCTGGTGCCGAGTGCGTGTCATGGCCAACACATCCGGACATCCGTTTACATCTGGGACTGTCAGTACTCACTTGGACACTCATCTTCTGTGCAATGTCGGCACGTGTTGAGTGCAGATCATGGCGTTCACGTCGGGACGTCAGTTTACATCTTGGGCTGTCAGTAGAGCCCGAGTCCACATCATGGTCCACCTATCTGGACACTCACCTTCTTTGTACTGTCACCTGCTGTCAAGTGTATTTATCTGTTATGCTACAACTGCTATAAAGATGATGTGTGCTTTTACGATGTTACAACCTGTTAAAATTAGTGTATTTTGTGCTTTTCCAATGTTATACCCTAATATGTTATAACTAATTTTAAAGTTAGTGTGCGGCTTGCAATGTGTGCCAAACACTTAAAGTATGTGTCAAAAGGTCTGTTTATTGTGCTCCTCATGTTGGACTGCTAGCTGGTGCTAAGTCCTCTTCCTCATCATGTTTGACTGCTAGCTGGTGCTAAGTCCTCATCATTTCCTACACATCTGGGTTCACCAACTTCACCTGGCGCCACATCTATACATTCGTCTCCATTGGATTGTGACATGTTCGAAGCCCTCTTGGTAGTCTACACATCTGGGTCCTACAACTTCGCCTGGTGCTCAGTCCACGTCCTTGTCTACACATCGGGATTATTTCCCAGCGATAGCTATATAACTTATTCGTGGTGGGCCTTGTGCCCTTGGTTGGGCCGTTGAGCCCTTGGTGGGCTTTTTAGCCCCTGGTTGGGCTTTTTAGCCCCTGGTTACTCCTCCACCAAGGAGTGAGTTGGAGCTTTTATTTTGAGTTTCAGCCATTGCTGCATAACTATACAATGAATGTTTCCTTTTCAGCTCCGTCTGTCCATACCACTTAACTACTACTACTGGGATGTTAAATTGGTCCTACCGAGGTGCCCGGCAAAAATTATTTGATACTTGTTTTTTCAGCGATATGTTTATATCCAGGGTGGACCTTGTGTTCCTTTGGGCTGTTGAGCCCCTATTTTGGCTTTTTAGCCTTTGGTTGGGCTTTTTAGCCCCTGGTTGGGCTTTTTAGCCTCTGGTCGGGCTTTTTAGCCCCTGGTTGGGCTTTTTAGCCCCTGGTTGGGTTTTTTAACCCCTGGTTTGGCTTTTTAGCCCCTGGTTGCTCCTCCCCTACGGGGTGAGTTAGAGCTGGTTTTGGGTTTTTTAACCCCCGGTTCTCCAAGGATTTCATTTATGTTGGTTACTTTTCACCCCTGCTCAACTAATAATATAAACTGTGAATCATTTTATTCAGATCAACCATACTTCAACAGTCAACTGTCAACTTGTCTTCATGATTTCTATTGTGAGCTGTGGCCCTGAACTGGTGTGTGTTTGATGCCAACGGGTCTCGACAAGGTGCTCGGCATGGTGCTGAGTTGGTGATCATCCCCTGTCACAATGATACCTGGTTTACTTCTTTGTGTTGACAGACAACTTTCCTTTCAGCCCTGTCCTGCTCATTATGCCTAATTTATTATTTGGGCTTGTTTCATTTCAGATTGATCATGTGATTGTCAGAGTCAATATTCAATGGGTGCTTCCCATCTGCATCCCACAGTGGTGAGCCTTAGTGCTCTGTGAGGCTTAGTGCCGATAACAAAATATTTCATGATTTGATACTTTTGAGCCAAGGTTCCCTGAGGGAACTTCCCTCCCTCAACAACAATTGGTTTGTCAACCTTACATGCATGTCTATCTAATTTCAGTGGGTGCTGGTCCTGTTCCGTTTGCTCTTTTCTTTTGCAGGTTGCCGGCTGTTCGGTGGGGGGGTGTGGCGGTCTGTCCCCCACCTTTGGACTGTGTCACCTGTTCGGCATTTGCTTGTATGACTTTTCATTGTACATTTGTAATGTTTCTTTATTTCCGTCATTTAATAAAATGACATTTTCAACCAAATGCCTGCCTCGGTTCCTCTGTCCAAACGAGTTCACAGCCAGCAACAAGCATAAAACACAATTTCCGAACCGGAAATGGATTTTTGCGGTGTTGGCGAATCATCAGTTACTGCCCAATTCGCGCCAAAACACCACGTTTTCCTTCATTTCATGGACAGATTTTTTCCCACCCACCCACTCCATTGTTAAATTTCTATGCTGTGTCCTTTTCCACATTGTATGTTTATTATGTTCCAATTTGTTTTTCTTGTCATGTATATTTTCTGATCTCTTATGTATTCCATCATTGTATTAGGTTGCCGATCCATTTACATTATTTCCTTTGTACTGTTTTTGTAATCTTGTGGTGGGTCTGTCCCCCACCTTTGGACTGTGTCACCTGTTCGGCATTTGCTTGTATGACTTTTCATTGTACATTTGTAATGTTTCTTTATTTCCGTCATTTAATAAAATGACATTTTCAACCAAATGCCTGCCTCGGTTCCTCTGTCCAAACGAGTTCACAGCCAGCAACAAGCATAAATAGCTTTTGGGCAGTCTTAAATTAATAATTTCTGCTAGGGGTACTTCTTAGCAAGCTGTTGAGAATTCCAAGCGCCTCCATCCCGGAAATCTAATGGTCGCCCTCAATATGCCGTAATCAAGCAATCGGGCATCCGGCATCATATGTCTCTGAGTGGCCCTCAGGGTGGGTATCCATACACACAGGTGGGCACTGAAAAATAGATGGTGTGCAAAATAGAAAATATAATATAAAAAACACTGCACTGGAGCAGAAAATTAATCTTGTTACTTCAGTTACTTCTAAGAGTGAGGCTACCAATTTGTCTATCTACGTGTCTCTCTATCTACCTACCTATCTACCTACAAGGGTGCCGGAACAGGGGCACGGAGGGGGGCAATTGCATCTCCTGCCCTTGAGAGGGCGGGGATAGGGGTAAGGTCTGACCTTCTGATCTTGAAGACAAAACATTATATAAGACCTTATTTTAGGCACAAATTAGTAAGAATAATTACAAAATGATTGTTGACATTATAATAATATAATTTTGTCGCACAAATTGGATTTGCCTGTTTTTGTCTCGAGTGCCCCTGGCGTCCGCATTACCTTCCAGCATCCTTGTCTAGAAGTCAAATTTCCCTATCTTTTAACATTGGGCCCACAATGTTTTCACTATGCACCATGCAGCAGCAACAGCAGCAGCCAGTCTTAGCGAGTGTTATGTACATGTTTATATTAAAGGGTCATTTACAAAACAAAATATACAGAAACTACGCAGACCGAAGGCAAGCAAGGAAGGAATGAAGGAAGGAATGAAAGAGGGAATTAAGGAAGGAATTAAGGAAGGAATTAAGGAAGGAATTAAGGCAGGAATTGAGGAAGAAATTGATGAAGGAATTAAGGAAGGAATTAAGGAAGGCATTAAGGAAAGGCATAAATGGCATAAATAAAGAAGGAAGGAAGGAATGCATGGATGAATAAAGAAAGGAAGCTATCAGTGCAAGAAGCATGCATGGATGGTTGGGCCTTTATGCCCTGTATTTTTCCTCTTGCTCAACTAATTAGGACAGGAGGAGGACACAACACGCATGAAAGAAAGAATGAAGACAGGAAATAAAAGCACAAAGATACATATATACATAGACAGACAGGCAGATAGATAGATAGATCTACCTATAGTCTAAAAATATGGAAGAAGGCCTGAACATGCGCAAGGCTTTGTGGGAACAATATTGTAGAATGTATCAGGAGGGATACCACTGTGGTCAAGAACATAATAATATATGGAATATTACTTTGAAGACCACAAAAACTAACATGGTTAGGGGCCAACCATTTAATTTCCATGGGGGGCCTTGAACTTTCCCGGCCAACAAATTATTTATTCATGGTAACGGCATAATTATTTTTTTCCAGCGCACAAAATCACCAAATATTCATTCCTAAATCAAGCAACACTTTTAACACTTTGTTTAGAAATACCCCTACCAGAAATAATTTCTTTCAAGACAGGACAAAAATCAGTTATTTCACCAAAAATGACCAATAAATTATTTATTTACAAAAAACTTCAACTTGCAGGCCCCATTGATATTAAATGGTCGCCCCCTAATAAAGCAAGCAAGAAGAAGACAATGGCACGACAACATGCATGCAGAGTAGACGGATGGATCATCGCCCCTTTGCAGGATGCCTTTATTCACTACCTAGGTTAATGAGTATAACAGAGATCATGTTCACATATATTCACATAACACCTGATTGGGTAAATAAACAATACAATGAGGGTGCACCCACTACATACCCGTCTTTAGACGGGTACACTGCTAGTCGATATCTATAACATTTGCTGTAAGATGTAAACTTACTCAAACATTTGCTGTGCTGCCTGTCATGTAGAGCATTGCCCGTGGCCAGGCACCAAAGTATATCTGACGCACCATGAGTGCAGTAGTCGTGCAATTTATTGCTCCAATCGAAGGGGAAGGTGCAAGACTCGCCAGTAGGAACTCTGATTGGAGCTGAAATGGAATAGTAGATAAGTTCACAATGAGGCTCGAATGAGCCAAGTAAATCTTTGAGAGAATAAATACATTTTCTTCAGGATGAGGGTAAAAATGATGAAAAAATTGCAATGTCCCAGACCCACATCGAATGTTTGGAAACGGTGTTTTACATTACACTCTAAAAAATTCCAGACAAAATTGGTTTTTTAGATTCAAAATGGTTTTTTGAAAAACCAAATTTCAATGCAAAACCAACATGGATTTTTAAAAAAATCCATTTTGGTTTTTTGCATTGAAATTTGGTTTTTCAAAAAACCATTTTGAATCTAAAAAACCAATTTTGTCTGGAATTTTTTAGAGTGTAGAATCATTCCCATCTGGAGCAAAATGAAGAACATTTGGGCAGTTTTACAGTATTTGCACTCATTTTTCATGTTTATGCAATTATTACGAGAAAAGTATGATAGGTATATCGAAATTTCGGGCAGTGGCAATCTTGTCCTACACTGACATATAAATTAATGCACCATATTTTACCCTTCTGCAATGCTATGTTTTGAAGCTGTAAGGAATTTAGTACAAATTTTGACACATTTTTATGTCTCACAGACTTTTTAGCCAATTTCATGAATGAACAGAAAAAAATATTCAATCAGTTGTGATTCATGTTAATGATACCTTTCTGGCCCTATGGATTGGGTATAAAATACAACAGGTTTCATGTGAATAAGTTATATACAACATGACTTGGATCCTAAAATGTAAAAAATGGCAGATGTCAAAAATTTTGTTTTCGATGGACCATCAGTTGCTTTATATGCTGTTATGAGTAAGTATCAAAGAATGTGTATACTGTTTGTGTTAATTTTGAAGCTTGAGACATAACTCAAGGTAAAACAGAAACATTTGTTTCACTAACCATAATTGGTTTTCAGAATGTGAGGCTTGAATGTCATCTCAAAAAAAGTATGTCCTCTCCAACCCATAGAATAAACGCTAAGTGTTTTGTAGGAAAAACAAGCTATCCGTGTATCTTTTGCTCAATCATTGGCCTGTACAAGTATGTGACAAATACAAGTTAAAAAGATATCCAGGCCATGTTCGTACATTTTCTTAGAAATTAAAATTCATGATGTCAAAAAATGTCCTCTCCAACCCATCAGATATTTTTCTCTGATTCGCGCGTTTTGACCCTGGATTCATTCAAGAAACGGCCATGGTTATACACACTAAGTAAACCTGGATGCCTAAAAAGGGTTTTTATAAGTATTGAAAATGTCAAATATATTATCTTTTGTTATCTATTGCATTATTTCGAGAAAATCAAAATTGAGAAAAAAGAGGTTTTATTTATAAAGGATCATTTTTCTGGTCAGCAAAAACTGAGACTTGCTGGGTACATGACACCCAAGTAGGTCATGGCCCCAAGTAGGTCATGACCCCATTCCAATTTCAGCAAGTCCAAACATCATACATTGACAACTTTCTGTCAATATTTTCTTTATTTTGCATCTGCTACAGGATTACTTCCACGAAACAGTTAGCTAACACCATGGATTTTTTAAGGACATACAGGACAAACTTGGATCCTCAAAGTTTCCTATTTTCGGTGCTATTCCCATGTTTCAGGAAAACCACATGGCCTGCTGCAGCTTCCTGAGTCAGCCATTGTTTGGACTTGCCTCAACATGTTCAATGTGCTCACATGCAGTGGCGGAGCTAATGGATAGCTGGCCCCCCCACTGGCCCCCCCATTTCAGACTTGAAAAATTTGAAAAAATTATTAGAGCAGCAACAGTCACTGGAATACATCCGTCTAAAGTTGTTGCCTTCGCTGGCGCAAACTTATATCCATTTTTCTCTGGAATGACAGTTGCCCTTTGAAAAGTTCTGAGGCATCTGATAATTTTTGATTGCCCTATTTTAATATATCTAGCAATATGCGCAAACCTTTTAGGGGGTGAGCGACATTTGGCCGAATATCAGGATCTAGATTTAATAATATTCCAAAAGAAATCTCTTTAAAACTAGCTATTGATTGTTAATATGTTTACTTAATTATCAGCCCGAATTGTTTTGCCTTTTTGCCTGAATCTTTGTGTTTCCCAATTTTTTTTAGGGGAGGATTGATTACTCCCCCTTCCAGTATGCCTATGTATCTAGAGATTCCACGCAACACCTAAAATCAGGGTGTTTTGAGGAAATCTTTCCGTCGCCATTGCTCAGTTAAAGAAGTAATGCTCCTTTGAATTTTTTCTAATTAAAACGATCTGCTTTATCAGCGTGATTTGTACAAACTGCTCAATTTTTCATGTGTGCATGGATTTTCCTGCATTCTTGGTATTTGTGTCATTTGCACAAATTGCTAACTACCCTTTACCTATTTGAGGAGTTGGGTAGACTTCCATCAAAAGGACTTTATAAATTTTCGATTTAGACCATTGAAATCAGAAAGAGGACATTCTTAGCAGGAATATAAAGAAAACTTGCAAAGACAGTTATGAAAAAAAAACACGAGGAGCATTTCACTGCAAAAGATGCTCCGTGTGACTCATGGTAATTGATGAGGTGCCATTGTCATACTTTTTATATCGGAACCATAGAATCTCTTTCATTATTTTTTTGTAAGTCAAAACCAATTTTAGTGTAAGTATGAGATGTATGGTCATTTTGTTTATCAGTCACAAAAGATAAGACTGTTAGTAATGCTAAGTCGTTTGTAAAGAAGATTCGTGACGCTGTTTCAATTTTTATCCTATAATGCCGCAAAAATGTCACGAAAATGCCGCGAAAGGTTGGCCCCCCTAGTTCAGACCCTGGCCCCCCCTTGGCCCCCCCACTGATGGATTTCTGGCTACGCCACTGCTCACATGTTTGTAGATTTTTAACATTTGGTTTCTATAATGTTTATTGCATCCTATCATTTCAATTATTGCTTCATGTTTATGTGCACTCCTTTAACAGCTTGTAAGCTCTTGTACAACCTCCTAGAACATGTATTTCGTTTTGTGACCGTGTACTGTCTTTCTGTGGGCCACATTTACTATTAGTCCCAACCCACAGGGTGTCTCTTCATGTACTGAAAGCAGCAAATACCTCCCCCTGGTGGTAAAACCAGATGGTACACTGTTAATCTACACTGTTATTCTGTTCATTCAATGTTACTCTCACCCATTTATTCAACATTGTTCTCACTGACATTCATTCTTCTGGTTCGTATTGAATCAATTTAAACTTTCATCACTTCTCACTTCCAAACTCACACAGTGATGATTTCTCCACTACACTCACCTGTACTTATTTTCATTCATGTCATTCCAGCAGTTGTATAACTCGCACATTATTTCTGTCAAACTCTTAGCAGTGACACACAAACTAGCAGCAGCAACAATGCCACACTGAAATAGCATTGAAATGTTGCTTGAATATTACTTACAAATGTCTTCTTCTTTTATTTTCCATTTCAGGACCTTTGTTCACCTCTATATCAAATTATATTTATCAATGTCATTATTAAAAAATTTAATGTTAACATTTATTAATTCTATTTAACAACATTTCACAACAACTTTCAGTAACAGAACTTACTCCCTTCACCTGTTATTATTAAACATCTGATTCATTAATTTCATATCCTTTAGGCCTACAGCCTAACTTACATGTCTCACTCTCTGCAGTGACCTTAATTAATCCATATCATCACTGACAACTGTACCACATGCATGTCAACTAATTCAACACATCTGATTGTCTGAAGCTAAAAACATCAGTTTTGCAATCTGAAGATCTTTCAGCCTCCTGAGGTCAGGCTGACCGTCATTCCTAATCGCCTACCGCAGATCATTCCATTCCAAATCTCCGATGCACATCAGGCCATATTGGTCGTTTACATGGAGACAACAAAGATAAGTATACTGTATAATCAACCGAATTCTTGAATTTACTTTGTTCCTTTACAACTTCAAGCCACATTGTGCCACAATGTACTGAATAACTCACTTCTTTCACATTGTCCCACATTGTACTGAATAACTCTCTTCTTTTCAGGGACCTACTTTCTCCACTTCCAATGAGACACATGCAGTTATGATCACTCAACTGGACCTGTCACTTATATACACATCAGCAACTGTGTATAGTCCTCCTACCTCAGTACTATGCCATTCATTCCAATTTCCATGGTGATACCATACAGCCAAAATAATGTCCCCTTCTGTAAAATGGACAATAAAATGATCTTGTTGATGGAATTCTTTCTGGCAATACACCGAAATTTGCAACACATGGATTCAACATTACATTCCCCGTGGTTGTTCAATATACTACTCTTCCCAGTGTTTCAACTTCATGCTCTTGGCAGTGGATCGACACAACACTCTTCAGTGCTTCACTATTACACTCTTCCCAGTGCTTCAACATTACACACTTCACACTGGTTCAACATTACACTCTTTGCAGTGGTTCACATTACACTATTTGCAGTGGTGCACATGACACTCTTGCAGTGGTTCACATTACACTATTTGCAGTGGTGCACATGACACTCTTGCAGTGGTTCACCATTACCCTCTATGCAGTGGTTCACATTACACTCTTGCAGTGGTTCACATTACACTATTTGCAGTGGTGCACATTACACTCTTGCATTGGTTCGCATTACACTCTTTGCAGTGGTTCACCATTACACTCCTTGCAGTGGTTCATCATTACACTCTATACAGTGCAGTGATGGAAATGGAAAATTTTCGTCGGGGGAGCTCTTGGCTATTGCGGCACCGCCTCGCTATTCAAATTTTTAAGTCGGAAAGAATTCTTCAAGGTGCCAGAGCATAATCACAGTTAAAATTGCATGAGGACTGAAAAAGTAACATGATAATTGTAATTTTACCACTGCTCATTGGGGGAGCTGTAGCAGGGTACAGCTCCCCCTGTTTTTTGGTCAAGGGAGCTCAGCTCCCCCCCATTTCCATCACTGATACAGTGGTTCATCATTACACTCTATGCAGTGGTTCACCATTACACTCCTTGCAGTGGTTCACCATTACCCTCTATGCAGTGGTTCACATTACACTCTTGCAGTGGTTCACATTACAGTCTTTGCAGAGGTTCACCATTACACTCCCTGCAGTGGTTCATCATTACACTCTATGCAGTGGTTCACATTACACTCTTTGCAGTGGTTCACATTACACCTTTTAAAGTGGTTCACCATCCCACTCCTTTAGTGGTTCACCATTACAGTTACAATGGTTTAACATAATAGTCTTTGCAGTGGTTCAACTTTCATTCTTTACAGTGGTTCAACTTTATACTCTTTGCAATGGTTTCACCATTACACTCTTTGCAGCGATTCAACCATTACACTCTTTGCAGTGGTTCAATATTACACTCTTTGCAGTGGTTCAATATTACACTCTTTTTCAGTGGTTCAACATGGTTCAACTCAACACTCTTTACAGCGCTTTGCATAACACTCTTAGCAGTGGTTCAACATTACACTCTTGTCAGTGGTTCAACATTACACTCTTTCCAGTGGTTCTATATTACACTCTTTCCAGTGGTTATCCATTACACTTGTTCCAGTGGTTCAACTTAACACACTAGGCGGTTCAACTCAACATGCTTTCCAGTGGTTCGCCATTACTCTTCCCAGTGGTTCCACCCCCTCTGCAGTTGTGGACTATAATACCCGCTAGTGGTTCTTAGTCCACGTAGTTGCCTCACCCACGACTACTAAGATAAGTAAACTGTATCCTCAAACCATTCATGTCAATTACTCTACCTTCTCATTACCATTGTTACATGCCATATTTTTTGCACAGCATGTCCCTCAACTACAACTCTTTTCAGTTTCAGTGACACCACACATTACCATTTATTTAGTAGCATTTCCTTCAGGCGTCAACATCAGGGATTAGGTTTTCATTTCATGAATGAGCCTCATCCAGCCAACTATGATAAGTACAATCACTCTTTCTTATACATTTTACAATACATGTATTGGCCCAATCACTTCTCAGATTCATTTCCAACATTACGGTTTCTAGATCGAATACAATTCATGTTATCTGCTTCTAATTCGTACACTACTTTTGACCACATCTCATTCATACTCTCAATACTTCCTATTTCATGTTGCTGTTTCAGGGCACACTTTGGGTGAACCTCCGGGTTTGCCTCAGTCGGCCATGACAAATATCTCCTGCACGGTTCATTTAGGGAGCAATAATAAGAATGAGACACCCCACTCAACGGACCAGCCTGATGTATTCTGACAGAAACACTTTTCATTCACATGTGCCTTCAAGAGGGGGCCGCATCCATGTTCCCATCGGGACAACACACCGGGGACCACACACTTCCCTTCTATTACTTCTTCCAATCACATAACCAATACACTATTCTATTGGCCGGACCCACGGTGGTCAAAACTTCTCGGTACACTTTACAGTTTCCTATTCCATACACTCTTTCTCTTTGCAGTGACCAACACTGTCAGTAAACTATTATCACTTGTGTTACAACTTTTCACTAAACCACATACCATTTCTCAATTTCCATAGTGATCATATTCACCTTTTATTATTAACCATCAACACATAACCTTCACCACCATCCTATCTTATCCACATTTCAATCAATATATACCTTTCTTATTCCTCCCAGGAACTTATCATGATCCTATTCCTGCCTTCTAGCTTTCTTCTTGACAATCTCCTTCTTCACAACTCTCATGTTCTACACCATCATCATCCACCTTCTCCAGGTCACATATCACTTGTTAAACCTCCTACCTTCACCAATATTACATGAACAATTCTAATTTCCATCTGTTTGATCTCAATTACTCTGTTCCTATCTTAAGCTGTCACCTGTCCACATCCTAAACCTTTGATTCTCTTACTCCATTGCCTACAACCTTTTTATCTCAACATTATAAAACTCCATATTACTTTCATATCTACTCCCACGATAGATATCTTCCCATTTCCAGCACAGCACTGCTAGGCCTATTGACTGCCTTACCATACTGCACTTTGTCTCATTTTGACTTGCTACCTTACTCTCCTATGTCAACAGTGATGTATGACGCATGCCTCAGAGCGAGTGAGGTACCCTTGACTGAAACACTGCTACATGCCATTACCTGCCAGCACCAATCCTCATTCCTCGCGTTTTCAAGGCTACTCTCCATCTATCCAGGTACACACATGCCTCCAATCAGCAGGCTGGTATCCTACTACAGTCCACTCATGACATACCTTCCCATCCACCCACGACTAGACGGGGCATTATTCCTCAGTAAAGGCCACCCTATTCACCGCCATGCTTTCATTCATATACTAGTATCGTCTTCGGCACCTGAACCAAGGAGACAATCCTGACACATCGGTGGATGGAAATCCGTCAGCTGGTCACAGCCCAACCCAGGGCGGTGGGCCCCTCAACTTCACATCACTAGTCATCACCTATTATGTATTATCCTATTGGATCCCAATCCCGTCTACTCAGTCCACTGCACTCACATATGTGCCAGAAGACATCACATCGGATTAGCTTATGACCGTCCATTTCATTCCCATCATAGCCATTCAGCGGTGCTACAACTCCTGTTATTTCTCATGTGCCAATTCCCACTCATTTCTGATGAGCCAATTACCACTTCTGGGATGACCCAGTAGTCATTCGGAAACAGCTGGTCACACAGTGTTACTTATCATGATTTATTCGCATGGTCATGACCGTATTTCAAGAACCCTGCGAACTATTATATTGGTTACCACTATAATTATTCTGTGCCAACAAAGTTACATGGACCAACTTACACATAGATTACCATAACATGTCACTTACCCACTTCTCGGATGACCAAGCAGTCATTGGGAAACAATGCGGGTAATCCAGTTTACTGTCATTATGGTGCTTATTCTGTGCTACAGCTGTACTATACTACAATTATTTTGTGCTTCACTAATTGTTCTGTACGATTATTATGTGCCAAACAGTGCCTTGCACTCCCTGCTGCATGGATTACTATATCACATCACTTGCCCCATCCCGAATGACCAAGCAGTCATTGGGAAACAATACGGGCATCCACTTTACAACAATTATTGTGCTTATTCGGTGTAGTTATGTGACATTATTATGTGCTGTGCCAAAAGTGCCTTTCCCTTACTTTCCCCATGGATTACCATCTTGCGATACTCAGCAGCATCCTGGATGACCAAGCAGTCATTAGGAAAAAAAATGCTGTTATCACATTACGAAATCATTCATCGTAATTTGTTCATAAAACAACAGATCGTTCTTACAATTATCACACTCATTGCAGTGAATCTTCATCTGCCACACTTTGGAGTACCAAAACTCCTACTGTGGCATCAATTTACCACTCGTTGCAGTGACAATACTTTACCACACTCTTTGCAGCGAATATTCATCTTTCAGATTATATGGACTACCAACACCTCCACTGTGACCAGAGTCCGCGAAAAGTGCCGGTTTGCCGGTCAAAACCGGCAAAAATAGCGTGTGACCGGCAAAAATAAAGTGGTTACCTGCCCAAATGTCCGATGGCTTTGCTTGGGGGTCAATGAGCTGACAGAGCAATCAATGAAATGACTGCAGGCCTTTGAAATCTCTAGTGCAATTGACAAAGATCAATGACTTAAATTGGAGTCAGAGGTGTCAAATGGATTGCAATTTAGCATATCAAGAGCCACTACCTCAGCAAATTGCAATTACATGTAGCGTGTTTCAGCATTAGCATGTACATAAGATTTGTGGGCCCACAAGGTAGCAACAGCTAGCAATGAAGAGAAGAGGATCTGTCGGGTTTTCTATAACTCCAGTGGATTTCAGACAAAATTTAATAATGCTTCAATTCTGCTTGGGATAAATTCTAATCAAATCTAATTCAATTAGTGATACTAGATTTGAGGCCCTACAAGTTACTGATGTTAGTAGGGCAATTGTGCGGTCGTCTGTAAATCCAGAAAAATTATAAACAGACAAATATTGCTTTGGGATTAATTCTAACTAGAATGCCCGTTAAAGAGACAGGTGGCCTCAAAATGCATTACATGTTATATTTGTTGAAGTGAATTGATTGTTTCTATAATATAGTCGTTTGTGAGAAGAAGGCCAAAGTTATTTTCGGGCGTAATTTTTGTACTACATGTATATGTATGTGTAAGAAGTGCATAGGAAAGTGAGTAAGTGAAGAGTTGTTAAAAGCGAAATACTCATTAGCCATGCATGGGTTCTAATTTTAATATTTGAAAAATCAAAGTGAGTTGGTAAAGAATGGAATCTATCTATCTATCTATCTATCTGTCTATTTATCTGTCTATTTATCTGTCTATTTATCTGTCTATCTATCTGTCTATATATCTGTCTATCTATCTATCTATCTATCTATCTATCTATCTATCTATCTATCTATCTATCTATCTATCTATCTATCTGTCTATCTATCTATCTATCTATCTATCTATCTATCCTTTGATGTATGACGAAGCTATGCACATGTAATATAGCTGTGAAAGTTGACCTGGAAAGTTGACTGCACAGTGGCAATTGTGCGAGAATTCGGTAGAAGAAGACTGTTGTGACACTTCGAGTGTAACATCATCAATGTTGCATACTGCCACCCAGTTGGGATCCTTGTTGGATGAAGGGAAATATAATATCGAATCAGGGAAATAATGTAAGATTAGAAGTCTTAAGAAAGTGATGGACTGATCAACGTGTTTTGACAGTGTGTGCAAGATCAAGGGATGGAGTAAATTAAGTGCTGTAAGTAATGTCACATGCACGATAAGAGTTTGAAGAACAACTTGAATGAGCAGTGGGGATTGTACCCTGTTGAGCTAACCCAGTGATGAGGATGATGTACGATGCTGTAAAGTTTGTGCACTGTGGTGGCACACTTATGGTTTTCTATGCTATGATTGGTCTGTATGTTCGTGTGAAGGTATATGCTTTATAAGTAGAGTTTGTGAGTCTGTAAAACATGACTTGGCAAGAGCAAAGGCCGCGAAAATGCTGGGAGTCTACCCAGGACAGCCTAGGCTCTTGCTTTTGCGGCTGTACCTCCATTGCATTGTTTCAGTAAGAAGAGCAGGGGGAGTTGGTGCAAGTGAAGAGAGGGTCAAAGTAATGGCGCTGTAGAGGTGCATGGAGGAATTTCGTGGGAAGGGCCACAGAAACAGCTGATTTGAAAGAAACTAGGGAGCATTTGCTGGCATTTTATTAGCCACACTCAAAGGCAATGTCAATAGGAAGCTTCATGCAGAAAGTCGTGAGTGTGAAAAGAGTAGATATGGAGGAGTAGAGGTGACAGCAAAGTTGAAGAGATAGACTTTTAAGAGTAGGATGAAATAATATAATATAGGCCTAATCATTATGAAATACACCCTACCTGGTCAAACAATGGCAGCAAAATTATGTTCAGTACAAGCTTTTTTGAAATGTTATGTAGTTTTCCAGGTTAGATCAAGCTCACCAATGGGTCAACTTGCATGGTCAATAAGCTCTATTTGGGTTTGAGGTAACATCATATTTATGAATGCATACTAACTCCAGATCATCGGTTGAAGTTTCTAAAATTGGAATTTCGGGCAGATAAGATTTCATTCGGGCAGGTAAAATTCAAAATCTACCTGCCCGAATGTCCTGTGCATCAAAATCACTTTTCGCAGACTCTGACTGTGACAACAATTTATAACACTCAATGCAGTGAATCTTCATCTGTCACACTTGCGAGTAACAACACACCCACCATCATAACAACAATCTGCCATGTGACAATAATGTACAACTTGTCAGGTGATCCAATCAAATCGAGATCAGGTGATCCAATCAAATCGAGATTGATTAATACAAAGCATTGCTGAATGAAGCATGCAATCTTTCTTAAACCATTCTACATATGTATATGTACCCAATTCCTGTTATTCACACACAAACTTTCAACACGGTTGGATGACCCAGTAGTCATTAGTCGATGTATCTCAACAATAGTCCCTCACCTGAGGGCCAAAATCTAGGATTTCGTTGACCCCCCCTGTTTAGCCAGGTTTCATGGTACCAAATTGTAGCAAATTTAGTATAGATTCTATTTCTGCCAGTTACCAAGTTGGCAAAATACCTGAAACATACTCAAATTTTTAAAAATGGGACAAACGTTGAAAAAATTAAAATTTTTTATATTTTGCTCCTAAAAATATTTAAAATTCAGCCCCGACCTTAAAAATTGTCCGAATATCATGATTTTTTCAGAGGATCATCACTAAAGTATTCTTCAAAAGATAAAAGAACTAATTTCTACCTAACTTCAAGATGGCCACCAAAATTAAAGATGGCTGCCTGATAACAAATATGATTTTCCTCTATTTTAGCTATTTTTCCTAAATAATTTTTTTATTAATATATCAAATGGTTTCAAACTGGAAGGAAGTGGTGGGCTACCATCAATATATTGTATTTTACCATTTTATGAAGACAGAAATGATTTAACTGCCATACTTTCCATTTTATAGGGGGTTAAAGTTGGCTCCAACATGCAATTTTGTGTGAGAAGTCGCTGTAAATGGTTCTGGGATTTTCATCTAATTACTTGTGCCCAGTTGTGCTGCTTCATTGGTCTCCCCCAATATTTAGTCAGGTTTCTTTGTACCAAATTGTTGCAAATTTAACATAGATTGCATTTCTGCTTGTTACCAAGTTGACAAAATACCTGAAAGATGCTCAAATATTCAGAAATTGCCGAAGTGTCGAAAAAATGTTTTTTTTATCATATTTTGCTCCAAAAACTATTTTAATTCTGCCCTGACCTTAAAAATTGTCCAAATATCATGATTTTTTCAAGGATAGAAGATCAAAGTATCCTGCAAGAGGTGATGGAACAAATTTGTTTTTATTTTCAAAATGGCCACCAATATTGAAGATGGCCATCTGACACCAAATCGGATTTACCTATATTTCAGCTTCTTTTTCTTAAGGTGGCTCGCTACTCATGTGAAATGGTAGTTAGCGCATATTGACGCGCAGCCAGGCAGGCCCTATCTATCGTCACGTCACCACAGCAGCAGAGCTCTGCTGGCACTGTTTCAGGATCTTTTTTCAATTCTGATAATTGCATGCGTCGGCCGCTTCAATTGCGATTTGCGCCACTTCTATTGGGGTTAGAGACTTCTCGTTTGGAGCATTAAATGCGCTATGACAAATACTATAATCTGACGGACTTTCAGTTCTCTACTCTTAGTAGAAAATTTCTGCAGGCGATTTTCGGCAAGCATGTCTAATTTCTCAAAAATGACTATGTGACATAAATACATTTTTGTATCAATATCTAGGCCCGTTGGGCCATATGTCTGTATCATTATATTGTTCCTCACTTTATTTGGAAGCAAATGACAAAGAAATAAAGAATTCTATCTCGTACTTTTTTTTTTGCGCTATGGTTCATAAAAAATATTTAATTTGCAAAATTGAAACTTTTTTTCCGAACCCCTAGAAAAGTTCTTTAAATTAAATATATTTCTCTGGAATTTTAGTCAGCTTTTCCATCAACCTTTCCTCTTTAATTCCATGCTTCATTTAATAACATAGGATGAATGGCCACTGAATTGCATGGAAAACTTCACAGTAAAAAAATTAAGAAAAAAATTGAGTTTTTCAGGTTTGCATGGATTGACCTTCTTTCACATAACCTCAAATATTTTGAAAGAAAGGCTGGTAGCGACCACTTTTGTTTATATATCCTTGCTATAAACTATATTTTGGATCATTTTAAACTATTTTAAAGAAATCCTATCTTAGAAAGTTCACGAGTATCGAGCCACCTTAAATATTTTTTTTAATTCATACTTCAAATGGTTCAAGCTGGATGTGAGCGGTTGGCTAATATAGATTGGTTGTATTCTACCATTTTGTGAAGACAAAAATGATTTAATTGCAGTACTTTCCCTTTTATAGAGGTTTGAAGTTGGACTGGACATCCAATTTTGTGGGAAAAGCGGCTGAAAATGGATCTGGGATTTTCAACTAATTCCTTGGGTCCAGTTGTGCTGCTTCATTGATCTCCCCCAATATTCAGTCAGGTTTCTTTGTCCCAAATTGTTGCAAATTTAGTATTGATTGCATTTCTGCTTGTCACCAAGTTGACAAAATACCTGAAAGATGCTCAAATATTCAGAAATTGCCGAAATGTTGAAAATTTTTATTTATTTTTTCATATTTTGCTCCAAAAACGATTTAAATTCTGCCCTGACCTTAAAAATTGTACAAATATCATGATTTTTTCAATGATAGAAGATCAAAGTATTCTACAATAGATGATGGAACAAATTTGTTTTTATTTTCAAGATGGCTACCAATATTCAAGATGGCCGTTTGACACCAAATCGGATTTACCTATATCTTTTTTCTAAGTATTTTCTAAAATTCATATTTCAAATGGTTTCAAGCTGGAAGTGAGTGGTTGGCTGGTGTGGATTGGTTGTATTCTACCATTTTGTGAAGACAGAAATGATTTAGATGTCATAATTTTCCATTTTATAGGGGTTAAAGTTGGCCGCAACATCCAATTTGGTGTGAAAAGTCGCTGTAAACGGATGTGTGATTTTCATCTAATTACTTGGGCCCAGTTGTGTTGCTTCATTGATCTCCCCCAATATTTAGTCAGGTTTCTTTTTACTAAATTGTTGGAAATTTAGCATAGATTGCATTTCTGCTTGTTACCAAGTTGACAAAATAGCCGAAATATGCTCAAATATTCAGAAATTGCTGAAATGTTGAAAAAAATATAAGTTTTTCACATTTTCCTCCAAAAAATATATAAAATGCAGCCGTTATCTTGCAAATTGTCCAAATGACCTGATTATTTAGGCAGTAGGTTACAAAGTATTCTACTAAAGACAAGAATTTGACAATTCAAAGACTGAAAGAGAGACTTATCGATCCATTATGATAGCCATTGACAGCAAAAGTATTCTTATTTGAGAATTTCACACCTTGTCACAAGTGCTCCTGTGGCCAGAGGTATAGATAATACAATATCTATCCGGCATTACCAATGGGAGCAATTTTTTCAAGCACAGCAGCTCTAAGCCCAAGCACCTGGTGTTAGAGATGGATGCATTTGGGCACCTGGAGGACCCCTTGTGGACTGGACAACTGCCCCCCTTCCACTAGAATTTGGCCAATAAAGGTGCATTAAAAGTACGGCATTGGAGGTCCGCGTGCCTCCGGATAAGATTCAGCCCAGCCTACAGCCCTGAATACAGATCAACTGATAGAACAGATAATCAACACCCAGGCCCCAGGGGCCAGCCACTGACAGTGGCCCATCCACCACTACTCAAAAAGCCATGGAAGTGACCATGTTGTCAGAAAAACTGACACAGCCAGGTCAAGTTTAGCACATGACGCAATATAATAGATCCCCCAAGCAAACTCTGGCTGTGGAAAGTCCTCTTCCTGTGGCAAGAGGCACCTTGAGATAAACGGACCTCTCACATTGACTGAAAGAGAAAGTTCTTCTTTTCCATCAATTTAAACAATTTCCATATATTTCGTTTTATTATATAATTTTGCGCAGTTAGTGCTATTTCTGGTGCCTCAAAGTTCATATTTCTTAAGAAATTAAGGAAAATATGTTACTATTACGGATCATAACTTTGATTGACAGGTCATCTTTCAACATGATAGGTAGGAATTAAGATAACTTTTATGACCCCTAAAATATTAAAGGTCTATAGAGCTCTGAAGTTGAAGTATAGCATTGAAAGAATTATGCAATTTGTTCCCCTCTTCCAATTGGCTGAGACCATTTCCAGGAAACCAATCAGCTCTCTTGAGCAATCAAGATTTTATTGCCCCTATTTCCTTATATGGAATATCTCATTAATCGGCAACCGGTTGGTTTTTGGAGCCTCCGGACCCTCGTCCTTTAAACTACTTTACTACCCAAGCGTCATATGCGTAGGGACCGCCATCCTGCGGGGGACTGTCACTATTTTGCTCTAAAATTTTAACATGTAATGGAACCAGGGCAGTGGATCTGCCTTGATATTGGTCAGGATTTTCCCTGATGGGCCATTTGCCCTGATGCCAGGCAGCCCCCCGCCCCTCCGCGAAATACGCCTATGCCAAGCATTGCTCCTTAATTGCTACTAATAATTCAACTGAGAGAGAGACATACATGTAACCTCAAGGATTGCAATAAGCACAATTACCTGATCAGGCTTGTTCTGCAATTGACTTCACTGCTACCTTTAATATCACTGCAGTGCAAACAGCTGGCTGGGATATGGCTGCAGAAATTATGAGCTAGTTTCAGTTGATGGCCTTAATGGGGCAACTGACGCCTGTTCGCAGCGGCTTTTCGGTCTACATCAAGGGCTGTAATGTATATCGTATTGATGGCCATTCAATTTCCATATACTGATTGACCTTCTATGACCAATATAACTATCCAGTTCCCAGAAAGTTATTTCATATTTCATAATTTTTTGACACATAAATCTGAGAGCTGGGTATTTATCTGGGGCATCAAGGGCAATAGGTCTTATGCATATCTTATTAATGGCCTTTGAATCCCCGATCTTCTGTTATTCTGATCGACCTTCTACATTGTTTTTCTGATTGACCTTCGACATTGTTGTTGTTCTGATTGACCATGTAAATTGTCGACCTGAAAAAATCAAGACGCCGGACAATTTTTCTTATCAGAGTTAAATTTTTAAATGTGAAAAATTCCTTTTATTTTCAACATTTCTCCATTTCTTTTTTAAATTTGAGCATCATTCACATATTTTTTCAACTTTGTAATATGAAGAAGTAAAATCTATACTAAGTTTGCAACAATTTAGTATGAAGAAACCTGACTAAATACGGGGGGAGAGGGTTGAGGCCAAAGAAGTAGCACAACTGGACCCAAGGAATTAGATGAAAATCCCAGATCCATTTTCAGCCGCTTTTCACACAAAATTGGATGTTCTGTCCAACTTTAACCCCCTATAAAAGGGAAAGTACTGCAATTAAATCATTTTTGTCTTCACAAAATGGTAGAATACAACCAATCTATATTAGCCAATGACTCACTTCCAGCTTGAACCATTTGAAGTATGAATTAAAAAAATTATTTAAGAAAAAGAAGCTAAAATATAGGTAAATCCGATTTGGTATCAGACGGCCATCTTGAATATTCGTGGCCATTTTGAAAGTAGAAACAAGTTTGTTCCATCATCTGTTGTTGAATAATTTTATCTTCCATCCTTAAAAAATCATGATATTTGTTCAAATTTTAAGGTCAGGGCAGAATTAAGATATTTTACAGCATAATATATTTTTTTAAAATAATTTTTTCAACATTTCGGCAATTTCTGAATATTTGGCTATCTTTCGGGTATTTTGTCAACTTGGTAACAAGCAGAAATGCAATCTATACTAAATTAGCAACAATTTGGTACAAAGAAACCTGACTAAATATTGGGGGAGATCAATGAAGCAGCACAACTGGACCCAAGGAATTAGTTGAAAATCCCAGATCCATTTTAAGCCGCTTTTCACACAAAATTGGATGTCCAGTCCAACTTCAAACCTCTATAAAAGGGAAAGTACTGCAATTAAATCATTTCTGTCTTCACAAAATGGTAGAATACAACCAATCTATATTAGCCAACCACTCACATCCAGCTTGAACCATTTGAAGTATGAATTTTAAAAAAATATTTAAGAAAAAGAAGCTAAAATATAGGTAAATCCGATTTGGTGTCAGACGGCCATCTTGAATATTGGTGGCCATTTTGAAAATAAAAACAAATTTGTTCCATCATCTGTTGCAGAATACTTTGATCTTCTATCCTTGAAAAAATCATGATATTTGGCAAATTTTTAAGGTCAGGGCAGAATTTAAATAGTTTTTGGAGCAAAATATGAAAAAAAAAATCATTTTTTCGACACTTCGGCAATTTCTGAATATTTGAGCATCTTTCAGGTATTTTGTCAACTTGGTAACAAGCAGAAATGCAATCTATGTTAAATTTGCAACAATTTGGTACAAAGAAACCTGACTAAATATTGGGGGAGACCAATGAAGCAGCAAAACTGGACCCAAGTAATTTGATGAAAATCCCAGATCCATTTACAGCGACTTCTCACACAAAATTGCATGTCGGAGCCAACTTTAACCCCCTATAAAATGGAAAGTATGGCAGTTAAATCATTTCTGTCTTCATAAAATGGTAAAATACAATATATTGATGGTAGCCCACCACTTCCTTCCAGTTTGAAACCATTTGATATATTAATAAAAAAATTATTTAGGAAAAATAGCTAAAATAGAGGAAAATCATATTTGTTATCAGGCAGCCATCTTTAATTTTGGTGGCCATCTTGAAGTTAGGTAGAAATTAGTTCTTTTATCTTTTGAAGAATACTTTAGTGATGATCCTCTGAAAAAATCATGATATTCGGACAATTTTTAAGGTCAGGGCTGAATTTTAAATATTTTTAGGAGCAAAATATAAAAAATTTTAATTTTTTCAACGTTTGTCCCATTTTTTAAAATTTGAGTATGTTTCAGGTATTTTACCAACTTGGTAACAGGCAGAAATAGAATCTATACTAAATTTGCTACAATTTGGTACCATGAAACCTGGCTAAACAGGGGGGGTCAACGAAATCACACTTCTAGGCATCTTTTTGGATTCATGTGATGGACTACAATGCTGACAGTGACTTCACCACTGTTTCATTTGTCAATTTGTCATATCACAACCTGTTTTGTCCTCTTTTTTCTTTCTCTTGTGGCAGCAGCTGACTCACCTTACACTTCAACATTTCTAAGCCACCTCAGCTTTTGGCCATGTTTCACATGCTACCACAAGTGTATTAGTATTGGTATCATATGTATTTTCATATTTCAACCGTATTTGTAATATTTTTCATGATCAAAATATACATAATGTATTTTTAGATTAATCATAAATCTAATGGTAGGGGTTAATTACATTCTCTATTCAATACAGGACTTTCAGCCATTGTTGACTGTCCATCTTCCATATCATTTCATGCATACAAATGTACTCGATTTTCCAATCTATTTGTATCACAAACAATTTCATTTGTATACCAAATTACTTGTTGTTATTATTAAAACCCCTACTCATTTACACCAAATATATATGTGTTTGTTTTTGCTGACAACAGACAAAAAAGAGGTTTTATTTATAGCTATTTATAAAGGATCATTTGTCTGGTCAGCAAAAACTGAGACTTGCTGGGTACATGACACCCAAGTAGGTCATGACCCCATTCCAATTTCAGCATGTCCAAACATCATACATTGACAACTTTCTGTCAATATTTTCTTTAATTATTTTCCACCACCTCCCCACCTTCCTATCCTTTTTCTCATCATGTACATTCAATGATCGTGGGGCCATGTTTCACATGCTACCACAAGTGTATTAGTATTGGTATCATATGTATTTTCATATTTCAACCGTATTTCTAATATTTTTCATGATCAAAATATACATAATGTATTTTTAGATTAATCATAAATCTAATGGTAGGGGTTAATTACATTCTCTATTCAATACAGGACTTTCAGCCATTGTTGACTGTCCATCTTCCATATCATTTCATGCATACAAATGTACTCGATTTTCCAATCTATTTGTATCACAAACAATTTCATTTGTATACCAAATTACTTGTTGTTATTATTAAAACCCCTACTCATTTACACCAAATATATGTGTTTGTTTTTGCTGACAACAGACAAAATTTGATTTATTTGTGTCATATATCTATATAATTGTAATTTTTCGCTATTAACTGAATGACTTTAAAGGATAATAACCAAATATCTTGTAAATGGAGCCTTCAAAGATGATTTTTCCAAAGGCGCCTGATTTTTGGTCATTTTCGGTGGTTTTTTGCTCCAAAACACTATGTTCCACACAGCCGAACACCATGAGTTTCGATCGTACAGTAACAAAACTTGACATGGGGTTAATAGAATACCTAGGGATTATTAACCATGGAAATCATGTGTCTTTTGAGACTAGAAACCTGCTCAACAGAAACTTTCAGGGTAATGGCAAGCCAGATTTCTGTAATTTCGTAATAAAAATGGTAAAAAAAAAAATTGTGGCATGTTTAATCAAAATTTAAGTTTTGTATGCGTTTTGATGTTCCTATGCAACAATGTGGCTTGATTATCAAAAATAAAAATGGGCGAAAATTGTTTCTAGATGGATATTTTTCATGAATCAACCCTTGCCTACTTTAAGTAGCGGTATTTTGGTAGTAAACCACCAAATCACTTCAGTCCTCTTTGATTATAGAAACAGTAATATGTTAATTTTATAATAGAATGATGGAAATTCTCATGTACCTCTACCAAGTCGGCAACAGGTGTCAGGGAGTTGTGACAGTCCAAATTCATTGTTCTGACAATTTTGACAGATCTGAGCACATGGCCTCTGCCGAAAATATTCCGTAGTGGAGGCAGCGATGGAAGGAGGTACGAGACGAGGCGCTGCAAGCAGCTTGAGTAGGTCGTCGCCAGAGAGGAAGTAGAGAGCAGCATCTCCCATTGGCGAGGCCTGTCATTGGCTGAGAGCGGTCCGCCATGTTGTTTTTGTTAAGCGCTGGTTGTCAGTGACGCTGTGGCTGGCCATGTGAGTGGGGGTTGACTATTCTGCCTACACTCAAAGCCCAGACCACACACTTGACATAAATTGTTTAAATGGAATCAACTATTTTTCTTTTTTTAAGCTGTGTCAGCTTATATACTATTTGTCAGTTTCAATGGATTGCTATTTTAAGTCAACACAACACAATCTTTTTCAGCCATACTCGTGAACTTCTGAGACACAAACAGAATAAGTTTACTCAGCTTAATTCGCTTATGCCAGATTTGTTATGCCAATAGTTGAACATCCTATTTATGTTGGATTCATTGGACAAGCAAAAAATAACCTTGTCTTAGCTACTTACTCTGTGGCCACACGGGTTAGTGGTTTGTTTTGTAATCTGAAGGTGTTGGCTTCAAACCCAGTGAGATTTAGATATTTCTCGTTACACCTTATATTTATGGTACAATTTATAGTACAAAGGTTGGAGCGAAGGTCAACATATTTCAATATTTTGATTTGTTTATCATTGTGGACCCTGGTTAGTGTCATGTCCCACTACGCAGAATCTGAGTCAAATCACACATTCTGTTTTTCATAATCTATTTATAGAATTTTTGAGGAGACTAGGTGAAACAGCTTATGGCATTTGCTTGACATCGTGGCCACATTGGTTAAGCGGCTGATCTTGTAATGCAAAGGTCTTGAGTTCAAATCTGGAACAGAGTGACATTTTCTTAACAATGCAATCTGTTATTTAAAAAAATGACTTGAAGAAACAACATGGTCGGTTGTGTGGACATTGTGGCAACATTGGTTAAGTGACTGGTCTTGTAGTCGAAAGGTCTTGAGTTCGAATCTGTAACAGAGTGATGTTTTCTAAATACCCTCTGTTATACAACTTATGAGAAGACTAGCAGAAACAACTTGATCTGTTGAGTAGACATTGTGGCAACATTGGTTAAGTGACTGGTCTTGTAATCAAAAGGTCTTGAGTTCGAATCTGTAACAGAGTGATGTTTTCTAAATACCCTATGTTATACAACTTATGAGAAGACTAGCAGAAACAACTTGATGTGTTGAGTGGACATTGTGGCCACTTTGGTAGGGTGAATAGCCTTGTAATAAAGAGGTCTTGAGTTCAAATCTGCGACAGCTTGACATTTTCTTAATTATACTATGTCTTGCAGAATTAGTGAGAAGACTAGGAGAAATAACTTGGTGTGTTCATAGGACATTACGGCCACATTGGTTAAATGACTAGTGTTGTGATACAGACTTCTTGAGTTCAAATCCCTGACAATTAGACATTTTCTGTATATTATGTAATTTACTGTAGAATTTCTGAAAATATCAATGGAAAGAATGTCAATTTGACATTGTATATGTGGGCATTGCCTTAACATATTTGCAGGCATTATGAGCAACAACTCCAAATGTTGTTATTTAATGGTATTTTTTCCAGCAGTTCAGTTGAACTTGGAGATATTTTTAAAAAGTGCCTAACTGTAAGTAGGATCAAAATATTGATTTTTTCTTTTTCACACAGCGCAGGGTGTATTACCACCATAACTTTTAATAATTACTTCAGGGAAAAATATATATGTAATTATGCTCCCGTTGAAATACTTAATATTGGTTTGTGAGCGGCCTTGTAAAAATCTTTGAGCAGGCTGACCTGGGCTGCAGGCCATTATTTTATCTTAATTACAACCACAATGATATGATATACAGATTAGAAAGATCACTAAATCATTATGATAAGTTGTTTTAATAAATGTGCCTGTATATGAGTGTTTTTTTAAACATTGACTGAATATCTTGTTATAATAAGTAAAGTGCTGACATCTATATGTAGAAAGTGGTGTTACCCACACTCCAATGTTTTTAGCGGTTTTTCTTGTCATAATTCCTCTTGATGTTGTTTGCAGTTTTTCCTACAACCTCCAAGTGGCTCATTGCCTTAAGGACCATTTCTAACACCTTCAAGACTGTTAACTTGACACAGCAAAGCCATCCTATTGATTTCTCAAATTAGAAGAACTCAACATTTTTGAAGGTAAGAGAACTTGGATATTCTGTAGCAATTAATGCATTCGTCAATATTGAATACTGATTTCATTGTTATGAATATCAATAGAGCATGAACATGTACTTTTTTTTAATACAAAAACTTGAAACTGTAAAAAATGGAAAGCAATGTCATTATTGCAATATTATCTTAGTGGACATTAAATTAATAATGACAATTATGTTGTCTCTGACCGGATAAGTGATTCATCTCAAATGCTAGATTATGGATAGTGTATACAGGCATTAAGGGGATGACTATTTAGTGTCGAGGGGGAGGGGTTGGAGTTTTATCAGTTTTGGTGAAATTGGTGAAATTAATAAATTCTTTTTGGCCAGACTTGAAATAAATAATTTCTTGTGGGGGTATTTTTTAACAAGGTGTTGTTAAATTTGATTTAGAAGTGAATATTTGGTGACTTTGCCCACTCAAAATTTATAATTGGTGCCGTTAGCCTGAAATAAAGAGGAAAACTCCAAGCCCCCTTGGAAATTAAATGGTCGCCCTTTTTGTCTTGGCATTTTTATGATTAGCTGGCTGGCAACAAAGATAAGCATTAGAATAGCTACAGAAATATTATTTGATGTTCATAAGGTCCATTTGCACTCATTCATTAAAATGTTCATGATATATAGACAGAAAAATGCTGATGTGTCTCAAGCAGTCCTTAGGCTTCGTATTGAGCCAGATTTTGTCAGAGTGCATAATTTACTAATAGCGATTATGTCCTTAAATGTGAAGATTATGAAGCCAAGCAATAGGACTAGTTATTGCATATTGCACTAAATTTAAACGGGCCATACACTTTGTTGTAAAACTCTATTCTCAGTCACACCTGTAGCATTCAGTTGGTTGGTGCAAGTAATTAGCATACCATTACTTAAATTTTTCTTGCATAATATAAATAAATATTTCGGACAAACTCAAAACACTTAAAATATTATCCAGTAATCAGGACTTCAAATTTATTGTTAATCATATTCCTAATTCCCAATGAATTTGCACATTAATTATATTATGATTTATATAAATTGTGTGCTGCTTGAAAATGACATTGGTAAAATATGTTTCAGATTTACAAGCAGTATTCTTGACATGTCAACCAGAGGATATTTCACGGAGGCACCAGCTGAACTATCTAATTACATCAGATGCAGGAGACTCGAGAAAATTTGCCAGGTAATCATTGTATTACATGTTCTTGGGTTTCTGGTCTTAAAAAACTCAATTCTCGTAAATATACTTGTGTGGAAAGCAGAACATAACTGCACATGTTTATAAATTCCACCTCAGAACAGCTGTATCCTTTTGTTAGATGACATGCTCAACGTAAAAAATGAGTCCCTCTGCGGGAATTATTTTTCCATACATGCTTGTTTGTCTGTCCACTTGTCTGTGTATTTACAACTGACATCATTCTCATGTTGCTATCAAATGTTGCCAGATAGGGGAAGGGATACACATGTTGACCATTGTGACTTTTAATTGTTGGAATTTCAAAACTTTCATCAATTTATGTTTGTTTCTTTCATATTTGCAGAAGAAAATGCATATGAGGCCTGTCACACGTGAGCAGCACTCCAATGATGCTACACTTCTTCAGGGATACAATCTGAGGTCAAAAGCACATTTTTTGCAGGTAGGGGAGAGCGGGGCACCATGAGCCACGGGGCACCATGAACCATGACCCCTACAAAAAAAACGGCGAGACAGAACTGCTCGATAGGAAGACCATATATTCCTTTATTAGTGTACTTCTGGCTAGGGTAGCAATCATAATCTTTCTTTTCAATGTAGGACCTATAATTGAAAAAATACTTTTGACCAGTGAATTTGAGTAAAAAGTAAACATATTGGGCGGTGGAACTTTTACTTCTGGAACTTCAACTATTTCCGGCATCATCATAAAACTTAGTCTACTTAGAGAAGGTAAGGCATGTGCTAGGATGATGTCATAACATTGATACTATGATAAACTGGAAAATGGTGATATGCACTAATAAATGAAATTTACAAATGGGGCACCATGAGCCACTTGGAGACAGGGCACCATGAGCCATTTTCTATAAAGTTTTAATGTACAATTAAAGCTTAATTGTGCCAACAACTCTACTGTTGTAAGTCCAGAACTATAGTGCAGACATCAGCAGCTGTTTAGGACACATTTTTGTACTATTTCATAGAAAAATATGTAAAATCCATCTGATCCATATTGTGGTGTATGCCAAGGGAATATTTCAAGTAAAACATCTGGTTTATGAGGTATCAGTTCTTTACAGTTGAATGAGAAGGATAATACATGTATGTAAACAGCCCCCCATGCCATGGCTCATGGTGCCCCAGGGTCGGGGCACGATGAGCCGCTAGACTACATTTTTTAAACACAATGTTTTGACTATTTAAGAATTAAGAATATAATGTAACAACACTGGATATTGTAGCCAAGAGGTCCTGCTATGATTATATAAAGCAAACAACTATTTACCATTGAAACTTTAGGCTCAGGAGCTTAATTTCGGAAAAGTGGCTCATGGTGCCCCGCTCTCCCCTATGTACAATTCAGTCCATTAAATTAACTTAAGTGTTCAGAAAAATTGGAGCAGCTTTCCTCTGTCGCAAGTAAATTTGAAAAAAAAAACAAAAAACAAAAAACATAAAACAATCCAAACAACAGTTGAAGAATGTCAACAATGATTAACAGAGATATCTTCTATGCTGATTGATGATCATTTGCCATGTTGGGTATCCTTTTTCAATTAGTGCCAGTGAGCCACTGGTCACTTAAGGATGACAATACATTATGCCATTAAAAAAAATAATAAGGTAAATGAATAATTCTGCAAAGGCACATAATGAATATTTTTGAGAGGAGAGAAAATTGATTTCTGCAAATATCTTAAAGCCATGCAGTAAATATTGTTTGATAACATTTTATCATCTACATGCAATACAATGTATGTTTTCTTTTTCAGGGTGGAACTTCAAAGGCTACCTTGACTGAGCAACACTGGCTTTGCTTTGTGAGGATAGCGACATTACAACCAACCTCAGTACTGTCACTTATCACACAAACGGTCCAAGAAATTGCTCATACTTCCTCCTTGATTTCATCTTTAGATGAAAGAACATTTAACATGAAGTTTTGAAATTTCTGATGTCCAAACAATGAACAGAATAATTAACCGTACCTCGGGACGTTTGAAAAATTTTCCCAATGACTTACCGATGGACAATTTGGTCATTGAAAATTATCCTTGCTAACTTTCTATATGGAAAAATGACTAGTTGGCTTTGTTTAAAAATTGTTTGCTTGGGATTTTTGGTCACTAGAAATTTCAGATTTGTTGCAGTCACAAATTTGTATGGATATATGCACAACCTTTGTCAGGTTTTGCTTCAATAAATGATTTTTTATGCGTGAATAATGCAATGTATTTGTTCATTGTAAACATCTTACTTAGGTACATTGTGTTTTTATGTTATGTCTTTCGGTGTGTTTTTGTTGCTCAAGTATTATTTGTCATCCTTTTACTTCAAAATCTTGTGAATGACAAATCGTCTTTTATGTAAAATTCATGAAGTAACAGATTTATATTTTCCACTTATTGCCTCTCGGCACGATTGACCATTGATTTTATTGACTTCCTGTTTGCTTTATCGAAAATAAATGCATTTTTAGACTTATCTCTGGTGCTTTATTTTGTTTGTTCAATCTATCTGTTTAATTTCTAAGTTCTAACGGTAGGCTATTATTGATTAAAATTCATAGGGTGTCACAAAGATGTCCAATTTCATCTTGGTCCAGACCAATGATCAGTGGTTGTTTATCATCCGGTCACTTTTTCTACCAATTATGCTATATCTTGTTAATCACTTGAAAACACCATAGTACAATCTATCCAGAATAATTTAATTTATTTGAGCAGGCTCATCCTTTTTTAATTTGGCAAAGGAAGTATAATTGAATCAATTCGGGTTAATCTAATTGATATGAGCTATGATAACACCTTTTTATCAGGTCAATCTCGCATAAAGGAATTTGTTTATATGAACTTAAATAAAATTTGCCATGTTTTCTCAAGTAATTCAGCATATTACAGCTTAATTAAAAAAAGTCATATTAACTAATTAACATTAAGCCACATTCAGTAACTTGATTGTGTTATTTCAGCCATTCTTGCTCAATTCAGATTCTCCTAATCACATTTTGCTAGTCTGCCTTATTTCTATTATGTGGTTATAGAGCGGTAAGCGAGAGCAATTTTTGCGGCCGTAGGCCGCAAAAATTGCGATCGTTTACCGATCCTTCCAACACTAGTCATGTGTGTATTGAAAAATGTTGATGTGGACAAGCTGTTCAGAACGTGTCATTGACATTTTTGTCTTCGCGCCGTTGTGGATGTTGCAAAGTTGAATGATGTCGTAAATAGCTTGATCATACATTTCTTTTAGCAATTGTTAATACCCGGGACTGCTTCAGTAAATGTGAAGAAATCAAACTACCTACCTTAATTTTTTTTAACAAATCGTGGCCAAAGTTATTTATTACCGGAACTTTTACGGGTCAGTGCAAAATGTGGACCTTGTAGACCATGCGGACCACCAATTAAACAAACAGGCACTGTGGGTTTAAGGGGTTAAACAGGCTGAGCGATCGTAGGGAAGCTACTTCTAATTGCTAATACAACACCATGCGGACCAAATGCACTGGGGGCTACCGGAAGTACGATGATGAGGGTAACTGCAGTTACCCTCATCCTATCGGCGGCCATGTTACTGCTCACTAGAAAAGTTTACAGGCGATTTTTGAGTGTTTTGGGTCATGTAACAGAGAAATGAGCACTCAGGCATCCAGCAAAAACTGTGGAAAGCTGATGGCAAGTGTAAAATCCACTCATATCCTTCCAGATTTCATAAAATCTTCGAAATAAACATCTTTAAATGATGAGGGTAACTGGACTGAAAGATGAGGGTAACTCTGTTGTAAGCAGACCTAGTGATGAGGGTAACTGTTCAAACACGAACTCAGAATAGTAACGTTCGCTGTAATACAGTGGCTCTAGTGAGGGAAGATGCATGCCCAACCTGCCCAATCTGTAATTTTTGTAAAGTTATGCCATTTTCAGTCTGTCTAAATCACTGAATTTCATTAATTCCATATATATGTTGCATTTCTTGGAAAACATGATATTTATTGACAGGCTACAGCTGCCTGCTTTAGTTGCAAGCGCAAGTGAGCAGGCAACAACTAGGGATGCACGGATATCCGGCACAGTATCCGGTATCCGGCCGGATAGTGGAATTTGCAGGATATCCGGTATCCGGCAAAATGAGGGTATTAGAACCGGATATCAGAACCGGATATCTGGCCTGTTCAAAACTTAAGGAAAGGCTAAATTTTGATAATAACCAAGGAAACGTTACCACGACAGAGTCAACAACATTATTTCACCATCTTCAAAATCAGAATTCAGTTACAGAACAAAACGAACTAGATGCAGCATGAGATAGGGGATGGTTCAACGCATGTAATGCTGTCCCACAGGAACGAAATTGTCGCCCCTATTTTCATATGGGGGGCAACCATTTAATAATCAAGGGAAGGCCTTGCAGTTGTCCTCGGCAGGAAATTATTTATTTCACGGCAAGGGCGACAGTAATTATTTTCTTGTAGCACAAAGTCCCCAAATAATCATTCCAATGGAATGCAGTGCCACTGGGACGAAATGTCGGCTTTTTATGTACACAGGAGTGACTAAAGCCAGAAACGAAAAACTTATATAGGAAGCCCGTGTAGGTTTCATTACCGCATTCAGTTGCTCCGCATTTTTTGCAAAATTTTATTTCTATCTCAGTGATTTAGGAGGAGCCTGAGCTCCTGGCCCCACCCTGGATCCGCCGCTGCATTTGCATACATTTGCAACAGAGATAGATAGATTGATAAGGATGACAAATTGGGTAAACATTCATGCCTCTTCAATACAAGGTTATATTTCAAGAAGTTTTAAATGGGAATAGCGGCATTATGTTAGGAATTCTATGCAAGTCACCAGTTCCATTTGTCATAATAGAACTGGGTCACTAAATAATAGAACAAATTGAAACTAGAAGGCACCAAAGGTGCAATGGCCGCAAGGGGGGGGGGAGAGATGGAATTGACAAAGATATCCAGAAGAATTTTGGTCAGGGGGCTCATTGGCAGGGTGGGGGCACATTGATGGTGAAGGGGCACATTAATGGGGAGGGGCACATTGGTGGGGAGGGGACACATTGGCAGGGAGGGGCAGATTGGCGAGAAGGGGGTACATTGGTGGGAGGGGGCCCATTGATGGGGAGAGGGCAAACTGGTGGGGAGGGGCACATTGGTGGGGAGGGGCACATTGATGGGGAGGGGCACATTGGTGAGGAGGGGGCACATTGGCAGGGAGGGGGCACATTGGCAGGGAGGGGGCACATTGGTGGGGAGGGGGCACATTGGCAGGGAGGGGGCACATTGGCGGGAAGGGGGCACATTGGTGGGGAGGGGGCACATTGGCAGGGAGGGGGCACATTGGCGGGGAGGAGCACATTGGCAGGGAGGGGCATAATGGCAGGGAGGGAGCACATTGGTAGGGAGGGGGCACATTGGTAGGGAGGGCACATTGGTAGGGAGGGACACATTGGCAGGGAGGGGGCACATTGGTAGGGAGGGGCATATTGGTAGGGAGGGGGCACATTGGTAGGGAGGGGGCACATTGGTAGGGAGGGGGCCTATTGGTAGGGAGGGGGCCTATTGGTAGGGAGGGGGCACATTGGTAGGGAGGGGGCACATTGGCAGGAAGGGGGCACATTGGCAGGGAGTGGTGGGCACATAGGTAGGGAGGAGGCACAATGGTAGGGAGGGGGCACAATGGTAGGGAGGGGCACATTGGAAGGGATGGGGCACATTGGCAGGGAGGGGGCACAAAGGCAGGGAGGGGACACATTGGTGGGGAGGGGGCACATTAGTGGGAAGGGGCACATTGATAGGGAAGGGCACATTGGCAGGGAGGGGGCACATTGGTAGGGAGGGGCACATTGATACGGAGGGGGCACATTGGCGGGGAGGGGCGCATTGGCAGGGAGTGGTGGGCACATTGGTGGGAGGGGGCACATTGGTAGGGAGGGGCACATTGGTAGGGAGGGGGCACAATGGCGGGGAGGGGGCACAATGGCAGGGAGGGGGCACATTGGTGGGGAGGGGCACATTGGTAGGGAGGGGGCACATTGGCAGGGAGGGGCACATTGGTAGGGAGGGGCACAATGGTAGGGAGGGGGCACATTCGCAGGGAGGGGCCACAATGGCACGGAAGGGACACATTGGTGGGGAGGGGGTGCATTAGTGGGAGGGGGCACATTGATAGGGAGGGCACATTGGCAGGGAGGGGGCACATTGGTAGGGAGGGGCACATTGGCGGGGAAGGGGGCACATTGGTAGAGAGGGGGCACATTGGTGGGGAGGGGGCACATTGGCGGGGAGGGGGCACAATGGTAGGGAGGGGGCACATTGGCAGGGAGAGGGCACATTGGCAGGGAGCGGGCACATTGGTAGGGAGGGGGCACATTGGTAGGGAGGGGGCACATTGGTAGCGAGGGGCCACATTGGTAGGGAGGGGCACATTGGCGGGGAAGGGGGCACATTGGTAGGGAGGGCACATTGGTGGGGAGGGGGCACATTGGCGGGGAGGGGCACAATGGTAGGGAGGGGGCACATTGGCAGGGAGGGGGCACGTTGGCGGCAAAATGGCAGGGAGGGGGCACATTGGTAGCGAGGGGGCACATTGGTAGGGAGGGGGCACATCGGTAGCGAGGGGGCACATTGGTAAGGAGGTGGAACATTGGTAGGGAGGGGCACATTGGTAGGGAGGGGGCACATTGGCAGGGAGGGGGCACATTGGCAGGGAGGGGGGACATGTGTGGGGAGGGGGCACATGTGTGGGGAGGGGGCACATGTGTGGGGAGAGGGCACATTGGTGGGGAGAGGGCACAGTGCAGGGGAGAGGGCACCTAAGGGGAGGGGGGCACCTAAGGGGATGGGGGCACCTAAGGGGAGGGGGGGCACCTAAGGGGAGGGGGGCACCTAAGGGGAGGGGGCAAATGAGTTCTGTGATTGCCATCATTGATTGCCATCATAAGTGAAATAACATTTGAGAGAATGCCCAATGTAACCTCACTACAAAAATTCTTCCAACCCCCCCCCCCCCGCTGAATACCCTGTCTGGATCCGCCGCTGAAATAGGCGTAAATACCTAAGTTAACATACATAGAACAAAGTGAAATGACATTTGAGGGAATACCCAATGTAATCTTGACAGAGACCTCATTACAAAATAATAGGCTGGCTGGTGATCTACGACGCACACGTTCACCACAATAGAGCCCCCTATACAGAGTATAGGGGCTCCAAAAACATTCCATCAGAGGAACAGTCCCCCTGCCGGACCGATATGTCTCAGCGCTCATAAAAAATATTCATAATCAACCACAAAACTTCCTTTTTCGCATGTTTACTATCCGGTTCCAACTATCCGGTTGCTATCCGGTATCCGGCAGTTGGTGTTGCCGGATTATCCGGTATCCGGTATCCGGCTATTTTCACTATCCGTGCATCACTAGCAACAACATTTCACTGGAGGTGATCTTGAACTTGCTTGCATACATTTTTGAACAAATCTAGCTCAGTCCTGCTGAGTTTTGCATGGCCCGGACTTGAAAGGCATCTGTCCTTCTGGCCTAGATCCCAATTTAATACCCAATTTGACTTGCATTTTGTCAGTCTGCAGCTTGACTGCATCAGCCTGCTTGTCAGTCAGATTTATTGACCTGTAGTGACCTTGTACTGACAATTTTCAATATATTTACCTGAAACAAAATTATTTTTTATCCAGGTATATTTGATCACTTGCTACTTTTATTTTTGCATTTTGAGATACTGATGCTGGTTAAATTACTCTCTTTCGTTATCTCTTGAAAATCATGATTTAAAAAAATCATTTTAAACTGTGCTGTTTATTTCACACAAAAAAATATATAGAAAAATTCCAATTTTTGAGGCTTCGATACAAATGGATAACTTTGGTCTTGATGTTTCATGTTGACATCACCTGATGTTAATATTTTCAAATTTCAATACTTTAGATAATTTTTGCCATTTTATTATTTTACAACTGCATAGGCTACAGTCACTTAAAAACTTAAAAACCTATCCTAAAGGAGAAGCACAACTGCCATCTGTGAAAACCCAAATGCATCAAAATGTAAATATTTCTAAAATATGTTTCTTAGTTATAAGTACTATCAGTCTCTCTGTTCAACAGTTGAACATGTTTCTTAAATAAGATGATAAAAACAAAAAAAAGTCAGGATGCATCTCAAAGTCTTGATTTTTTCCATCATATCTCTGGCAATTCGTTGCTGAAGAAACATTTTCAGGGCCAGGCAGTGTTTCCATTACCATGAAATTCATGACTAGTGTTTGAGTCTCAGGGTGTTGGTAGTGTAACTCAAATTTGAGTTATGCTCCAAATTACACTCCTTGTCCTATTAAATGTCCCACATATTTGCCTGATCTGATTGGTTCAGAAACAGAAAACACAAATGATCTAAATTTGCCATATCTCGGTTATATTGGAGCTACAGACATGCAAATGGCATCAAGATATCCAGAATACGCCTTTTTCTATTCAACTTCAATACAATGTTTTGGTCTAAGACCAATAGTTTTCGAGTTATTCGAATGAAATTAAACATACAATTTTCAAATTAAGATTTACCAAGCTAAACATCCTTATATTTCAATTTAAATGTTACCAATGGACTCCCCTGGACCTTATTCATCCTTTTGGAGGGGCTTTTTTGCGATTTCAAACTTTTTCCAAAACTGAAACGCCCTGCCGCACTGGTGCTGATGGGGCTCAAAACACAAACTCATTCACTCAAACAGCAGATAAATCGAATGTAGCAATATATAAGTACCTGTATGCAAGCAAATTTAACTGTGACTGTTAGTGATCAGGATTTTGTGCTAATTAAAACTTATCAAAACGACTGATCATATCTTTATAAGGCAGCAGCATTATTTTGTCAAGGTTATACATTTATAAATTTGTTTTGGTGTCACATATTTGATGATTTTGTCCTGTGTTTCTCCATTGAGCTTATTAAGCCTTTATATTTTAACTTGGATTTTCCTACCTGTTGTAATAATAACCAGGGAAAATACATACATTCGAAAAGAAATCACCTGGACATGCCTGCAAACAGACATTTACTAATCTAATTTTAAAAGTGTATTGCAGTACAATGTCATGTAAATGTCTCCAATCATGGTTATCATGGGATTTTGCCTCCCTACCTCCATGGCTTTTAGGGGGTGGGCATCCCACCAGCAACAAGTACTTGTCTTACAGATGTCCTAACTCTTTACTGTAACACACGTTTTCAGAAAGGAATAAAATAACTTGAGTCTTGGCTCCTCGGGCTCAAGAAAGTTAAGGGGTGACCAGGGGAGATGGGGTCTTTGGAGGATGCCCTCTCTGCCTTACTTTAACCTGAAACTATGGCAAAGGCAATTATCTGCGACTGAAAGACACTTTTTCAGTCTTTTGTATAAGAGTTACCCTCATCCACTTTTTCAGTTACCCTCATCCATGTGTTTTGAAGATGCGCAATTACCCTCATCATCCCTCACGGCTATTTTCCCAAAATATGAATCACAAGACGTGTCTACAGCTCCTGTCTCAATGCAGATCCATGCTACACTGTCCAATCAATATTCCTCCCCAAAAAATCAGCCTGGTATATGTCTAAAATGCCAGAAAATCGCCTGTGAACTTTTGAAGTGGGCAGTGGCATGGCCGCCGATAGGATGAGGGTAACTGCAGTTACCCTCATCATCGTACTTCCGGTAGCCCCCAGTGCTCATGAACACTGTCAAAGCAGAAGATATCAGAGCTGAGCCATGGACTTTTAGCCAAAGATATCTCAATTGAGACATTTTCAAGACGATTTATAAACATGGAATTATTTATTTACTAAACCTTCATTGCAAGGGATATACCTGGAGAGGGCAAAATAAACGTATTGCCCTGTAGACGACAATATGCAAGGTAAGAGATCAAAATTCTCCTAAAACCATGTCAACACAGAAAACTTTTGCCAACTTACCTTGCAACTTTGAAGCCATTTAATTCAGAATCAAAGAAGTCTGAATATGTACTTTAGCATAGATATAACCAACAATGATTACATAGACAGTTCTGCATGTTGTTATGTTGCTGACAACAATTAGATTCATAGTAATTTGACTTTTTTTCAAACATGTGCTTTTCACAAGACATTGTTATGATCAAACAGGAAGTGGAACAACAGTGCCACCTTACCTACACATGCTCAGTACTCAGACTCACTGGGTTGGAACAGGGTCAAGGCCTTAGACTGGACATGTGAAATTGCCAAAGAGGGCAGCACTGCCTAGTACTCTCAAGTTCTTTGGTAATCTCAATGGCATGAGTCCTATGATTTTCTTGTCAGGCAGCTGACAGGTGCTGGCCTCTCTGGTAATTTCACATGTCCAGTCTAAGGCCTTGACCCTGTTCCAACCCAGTGAGTCTGAGTACTGAGGCCCATCACTATAGAGATAATGCAATACCTGTACAAATTCATGGATTTTATGGAACTACTGATGTGTCAGCTCCAACAAGTGTGCTAGATGGCGAGAGATGACTGCAAGGATCATGAAACACTGCAGGTAGTGTGCAAAACATGGTTAAAACATCATGTTCAGTCCCCAGAAGTTCTTTTGTTTACTTTTTTGAATGGACTTGTTTCAGACTCTGTTCTATTAGGTATGATAGCCCATATATATACAGGCGAATCCACCCGTGATTTTGGCAGCCATCTTTCTTCATTCTTGAACTGCCCATTGTGACCTTAATATTTCACTTGCAGTTATGAAATTTGGTACAGGTATGGGCCTCTGGGTATGGATTGGGAAAATGTCGAGAAATCCAAGATGGCAGCCATTTTGTGGTGGCCATTTTGGCAGCCATCTTTCTTCATTCTTGAACTGCCCATTGTGACCTTAATATTTCACCTACAGTTATGAAATTTGGTACAGGTATGGGCCTCTGGGTATGGATTGGGAACATGTCGAGAAATCCAAGATGGCAGCCATTTTGTGGTGGCCATTTTGGCAGCCATCTTTCTTCATTCTTGAACTGCCCATTGTGACCTTAATATTTCAATTACAGTTATGAAATCTGGTACAGGTATGGGACTCTGGGCATGGATTGGGAAGATGTCAAGAAATCCAAGATGGCGGCCATTTTGTGGTGACCATTTTGGCAGCCATCTTTCTTCATTCTTGAACTGCCCATTGTGACAATAATATTTCACTTACAGTTATAATATTTGGTACAGGTATGGGACTCTGGGTATGGATTGGGAACATGTTGAGAAATCCAAGATGACGGCCATTTTGTGGTGGCCATTTTGGCAGCCATCTTTCTTCATTCTTGAACTGCCCATTGTGACCTTAATATTTCACCTACAGTTATGAAATTTGGTACAGGTATGGGACTCTGGGTATGGACTGGGAACATGTCGAGAAATCCAAGATGGCGGCCATTTTGTGGTGGCCATGTTGGCAGCCATCTTTTTTTATTATTGAACTGCTCATAGTGACCTCAATATTTCGCTTAGAGTTAAAAAATTTGTTACAGGTATGGCCTGTGGGTATGGATCAGGGACATGTTGAGAAATCCAAGATGGCGGCCATTTTGGCAGCCATCTTTCTTCATTTCATGAACTGCCCATTGTGACCTCAATATTTCACTTAAGAGTTATGAAATTTGGTACAGGTATTGGGCTGTGGGTATCAGACGGGAACATGTTGAGAAATCCAAGATTTTAGCCACTTTGTGGCAGCCATTTTGGCAGCCATCTTTCTTCATTCTTGAACTGACCATTGTGACCTTAATATTTCACTTACAGTTATGAAATTCGGTACAGGTATTGGCCTGTGGGTATGGATGAGGAACATGTTGAGAAATCCAAGATGGCGGCCATTTTGGCAGCCATCTTTCCTTTTTTAGGTGAGAATCTCTCACCTCTTGCGATCAGTGTTGTGCTGGCTTGACGGCTGGCTGAAGACAGGACCTATGCCGCTCATTTACTCAATTTCTAAGCCCAATTCTGACTTTCTGCCTGTGCCAGTTTGCATATCTATGAATGAACTTTAGAAAGGCAGCAGGTCTGTCCTCCTTCTATTTATGCTTTTATTTCAAAATTAGATTTTTCAATGCACTGTGTTATTGCTACCAAGAATCTCATGTACACTGTCAAAAATGACTGGAATTATTTTCTCAAAACTATCTTTGACTTCTGAATATCTTGCATTATTTCTTCTACATGCTCCAAAATAGTGATGTCAGTGTCAAAAAAATCTTCAGACCTGTCAGAATCTGAAGAATCTGATAAATAATCCATTTCACCAGACATCCTGCGTGTTGCTCTTACTCTCTTTTTTAGAATTTATTGTAGGAGGGCCCAATATCCAGTTACAGACAAAATGACCAGCTGAGTGATCTGCAAGTACTAAATAGCTTTATATGCTCCTGCAGGCCAATCAGTCAACATGTATCCAGTATATGTAATCTCAAGACAGACTGTATATTATACAGCTTATACAGTGTATAAGCTGTCAGTTCAGAAAGACTGCAGAAATGTGGATCTCTACTTTAGGCAATGTGAACTGTCACAGTAAACAAGAACAAGTAAGTTTTTACAGCAAATCCTTCACAGTGCACATGCTTATCTGTCATGTGTCATGATGTGGGAAAACAAACCAATAACTTGCCAATCTGAGGTGCCAGTGACATGCCACATATGTTCTGGAGGGGTGGAGAGTTGGGTAAAAATACCCTTCAAATCCTGTTAATGCATGACCTGTCAACACTGAGATAAGAGGGTATATGGTGCAATGTGTTTTGTTGAAGGCCCCATTGTTTAAAAAAAGTCAAGAAAAAGAATTATCACAGACAATAAAAAAGAGCAGTGCATTATTATTGTTTGCAAAAACACTTTAAACAGTTCAAATGGGAAGTATTCAGCCTCCTTTGAAGTAGCAGAGCAGAGGTGATGCATAGATCTGCAATTCTGCGTCCATGGACCTACAATGTATGAACCAAATGAATCATTCAATGATTTGTCACAAGACACAATGCAGCCTGGTCAATTTTAACAAGTCTACAAAACCTTCATACTTTCTCCACTCCATTCATGGACCCAAGTGAACAAAATTCTTGGCCGTCATGAAAAACAACTGCTAGCACATTTTCTAATGGTTTCAGGGTAAATCGCCCGAATTAAAGTGCATCCTGGGACTTTTGGTGATGTCTTTACTTCATGTGTATTGCACTCCCAGCCATGCCATGATACTGGAGTTGTCTGTCACCTGGTTGACTGGTAATCCATCCCTTCCAATAGGCAATATAATAGTGCCTATATAACAACTACCGCGGTTTTCGTGCTTGCACAGTATTTTTCCAAACTTTTCTGTCAATTATCATTATGGGATGATGTGGGTGCATAGAATTTCATAGATAGAATAGGGGAAATAGAATTTGATGGATAGTAGTGCGTGGAGAAAATTTGCTTGAAGCAATTGGGTGGTAAGATCAAGCAGATATATATAAATGTTTGAGCATCTCGTGCATTCTACTTTTCAGTAAGAATTATACTTCCACCGACCTTTGCATATTATCTTTATGTGCCTTCTCGTTTTCAAATTTGAGATTCGAACCTTCCAGTGCTTTGCACGGTATTTTTTAGAAATCTGTTCAAACTGCATTGATTCTATACTAATAGTCTGGCATCTTCTAATCTACTATTTCTCCTATCTTCCAATATCAGTTGCTCAGTGGTTTAAGCAATGGCACCTTCAATTTCATTGCGCTAGGTCGGTTTTGAATCCGCGGATTCTTGTTTCAGATCTAACCCAAATCCTACGGAATCTCACTACACTGGCTTCAAGAAGAGTTCTATTCAACTTGACAAGATAAATGTTAATGACTTGCGAAAGACAACAAAGTCTGGCAAACCTCTCAAAATCTCAAGGACCCTTTGAATCACCATCATCCAGCCTGATTTTATATACACTCCACTGAACGAGTTTCCACTATTCTTCTGGAGCAGATTAATTCTACATGGCCAGTAATCGAAGATATGAAATAGACATCTCAGTTTTCAAAGCATACTATTTCAGACTGTTGTTTTGAGGGGTAGTACTCTGAAGTTAAACTGAATTAAACTGCTCTACGACACCCAGAGAATCTTAAGTGCTCTACGAGAGAGATCCTCCAAACCTACCATTTCCTACTCTGTTTTTTTAAATAGTCAGTTGAATAGTCATCTAGACAACTGCCTTATTTATATTCACTGAAAAAAATATGTTGGTCTTTCGGTCTAACTTTTCTTAGACGTCTAACCCGATGTCTAAGGCATTTGAAAATGTCTAAGAAGGTTAGTCCTCATGACTAAGCAGTTAGACATTTTGGATGTCCAGGGCCGTGAAAAATGTCTAACTTGGTTAGTACCCATGACTAACTTGGTTAGTCTTTATGTCTAAGAAAAAATGTCTAATATGGTTAGTGCTCTTGACTAACTAAGTTAGTCTTCATGTCTAAGACATTAGACTATTTGGTCATGTGACCAAAAACGTTCCAGGCAGATGAGACTGGCAGCCATGATTGTTGGATTTTCAAGGTAAGCAAAATGTTTGTAATCCGCTTAAATCCCTGTCATCCTGACATATCACTGTCCATAATGTAGTGCTGGTTGACACTTATTACCCAAGGATCATTAATTTTGAAAGATTGTGACCATGTGAGGCGTGAATATTAGCACAGCGATGATTATTTGGGAACAGACAGATCAGCAAAAACTGAACGAAATTTCTTAATAATGACAGTGAATGGCTTTGAAATAACAGGTAATCACCATCGGTTGGGGTTTTTATATGAAGGATTTAACCTTTCGAGGGGGGGGGGGGGTTGCGTGGGCTCGGCTGTGTTGAGACTGGCAGAAATATCTGAGGCTTTGGATAATGTCTAAGAGAGTTAGTCCTCATGACTAACAAAGTTAGTCGTCATGTCTAAGACTTTAGACCGTTTGACTATTTGTTACCAAAAAAAAAAGTTTCTCAAATATCTAAGATAGTTAGTCCTTGTGTTTAACCATGTTAGTCTTTATGTCTAAGACATTAGTCCACTTCATTATGTGACAAAAAATAACCTTCCTCTTATAATATTTTGGTCCCTTTTACTTCAAAATAAAATATTATGCAAGCTTGTGCATAAAATGTTTCTTTTTAATTCACATTTGTAAAAAATGTGCTATCATGTTGCAGGGTCGTCCTTTTTTAATTCCAAATGCCAGCGTCTACCCCTGACTTTTTGACTGCACTCACAAAATCTAATTGTTTTTTTTTTCAAGATGTCAATACATTTTTCTTACAGCCTATGTATTTTTCTTTGGAAGTTAAGTGCAATTACGATCACCCAATAAGCAGCACTTTGATCAGTGTTATTTGACCAGCATCACTTTATTTGTGTCATTTTATCTGAGTCTATGTCTGGATCCATGTCAGATAAGACATTGCCATCAAACAGCATATTTTTAATTAACATGGCTAGCTTCTACTTCCTTGTGACCATGCAATGTGGATTTTTGAAAATATAATAAATTTAATTTACTATCAAATTTCGTATTACTATTGAAAAAAAAAGGCTATTTTAAATTAAAGAAAGTTTATATTTCAGATGACATGCCTCAGGACTTTCAATGCTGAACCGGAAATTGACATTATTTTCATCACCCTTCTAAATATCACATAAGGCCACATCAAATCCCCATGCATAGTGAGTATTTCTTTTAGTCATCTCATACGACTTAGAAAAAAATGTTTGAAAATTGCCAGCATTAAAATGTAGTTTCCAAACTGTACTGGCAGAGAATATTTCTTTTCGATAAAGTCTTTTTGCCTTTGACCTTTTTCTAATTAGGTAAAAAAGCAGTCATGATTACAAATTACATGAGGCCATATCAAATCATCAATGCATAGTCAAAAACTAATCGTTCAATTAGGGACCGTTCAGAATTTAGGACTGGGGTGAGTGGGAGTTTTGCCCGAGGGGGTACTAACTTTTCGTGTTTCAAGGGGGGGACATTAGTTTTTAACAACATTTCCAAGGGGGGAAGAAATTTTAACAAAGAAAAAATGTTATAAAACAAATCCATGGAGGTTTGATCCTGATCTTTGGGAGTTCATATTAGTTATAGAGTATTCCATACACAAAGATCTTACTTTTTGCTTGTCTGGAGCTTTCTACCATCTCTCATGGTTTTCTTCAGAAGACTGATTCAAACTCAGGAAGCTGTCGTTGATGTTGTTGTTTCACAGTTTGGTCATGTGACAATGTGTCACATGACCAGAAAGACTGATAGTTGGGCAGCAGGTCCAGTCCCATGTCTCTGTTACTGCAATTTCAATAAGTATGAGTTGCTTTGACAGCTTTTCCAGCTATCTATGTTGCATTTTAAGCTGCTTTGATTGGTCCACAAGCAATAAAACGTCCTCCAAATCCCATGGTAGGACGTAGAAAGCAATGAAAAAAAAACATTCTGCTTCAGTGAGCAGCTCAGTTTCGAAAAGTAGATAAGATTAGCATGCAAACACCAACACTCACTACCACAACTGGACACGTCAGTGGCTTTGATATACGTTTTTAGGACATTCAAATTGGATTTATGCTATGTAATTCAGTGCCTCAACCAATCACATCCAGTACATTTGCTACGTTTTACTGTCAAATTGCAGAAACTCATACTTATTGAAATTGCAGTAAGGGCAGGCTTGTGTCTTCTAATGTAGATGGCTTCTTTGATTTTCCTTTTTGATTCATGTTGTTCTCGATCCAGTATCTTGATGTTCTCCCAATTTATTTTGTGTCCAGTTTTGTCGACGTGTTCCCGTACAGCAGATGATGTCAAACGTTTGTGTTCATCGATTCTTCTTCCTAAGGGTCTAGATGTTTCACCAATGTACTCTTCCTGACATGTCCCACACTTAATTAAGTAGATGGCCCCAGATTTCTTCTCTTTGACTGTCTTGTCTTTTGGTCGTACCAGGTTGTTCCTCAGGGTGTTGATGGGGTTGTGATTTGTACGTGATAAGGTTTGATGCCATGTTTTCTGAAGGTTCGGCCTAGAATCTCCGAGAATCCCCTGATATAAGGTAATCGAATGGCTGGCCTTTGTATTCGATCTGTATTAGATCATGTGACACATTGTCACATGACCAAACTGTGAAACAACCACATCAACAACAGCTTCCTGAGTTTGAATCAGTCTGCTGAAGAAACCACGAGAGATGGTTGAAAGCTCCAGACAGGCAAAAAGTAAGATCTTTGTGTATGGAATACTCTATAACTGTTATAAAACGTGTATACTCTCACTTCATCACCACTTTTGTACGTCCACGAAATGGCGCGAATCTGTACGCGTGACCGTGTTAATAATATGTGTCTATTGCTTTTTATGTCAAGGGGGGAGGGAGTTACTAAAAATATGCATGAAACGTAAGGGTGGGGTACTAAAAATCCGCATGAGACTCAATGGGGGGTATCAATTTTTGAAGGGCAAAACTCCCACCCCCCTAGTCATAAATTCTGAACGGTCCCTTAACAAATTATTTTGATTAATCATCAGTGCCTAGAATAATTATAACCTTATTGGCTCTAAATTGGTACAACATACTTATTATCTCAAATATCCATGTTCCTATCTATACATCTTTTTTTTTTTTCAGTCAAAACAAGATGAAGCCCAAAGATGTGAACAATTGAACATTGATGGACATTATATCTATACATGTATCCTGACAAGACTTGGAAATTTCAGCTTGGTCAATGTTGGCTATGCAGATGTTTATAACAATAGGCCTACAACACACTGAAGGACTGGATGAGGTGAGTTTTGTCGGAATGCAATCTTTTTTTTTTACTGAAACTTAAGTTTTATTTGTGTGGGATTGTATTTAGTTATCCAATGGATGAGAAAATATATCATATTCTTTTTCAGTTGACATGGCAGTAAAGCAGGCAATGCCCCGAGTGGACCAATTGCTTTAATATCATTTTGGACCGGGGACCATCTTTCCGGAAATTAAAGAACAAAGCTAAGAACCGCCTGTATGACGTACTCGCATAATATGGTGACGTAAGCAATATCATACCAGCAATTGATCCTGCAAACCAAAGCGAATTCTCAGATCAATGCAAGCTTGGACGACTTTGACCTACTTTTCAAGCTTGCGGTGATGAAATACTGGAAACATTTTTGTTTGCAAGATAATTCATTAATGCATATATAGTAACCCAGAGGAAAAAAGAGTAAATTTGAAGAGCTCGAATTATTTAAATTACCAAATGTACTCAGAATGTATTGCAAAAATGCCTATACTTTCTACAAGGGAGCATATTTCGAGCGTATGAATTTGCATATAGGGAGTATAAATGAGGCATAATTTAAATAATTCAAGAGCTTCAAATGTACTTTTTTTTCCTTTGGGAAGGAAGGAATCTGCATCCGCAGGTCTTGGGATTATTATGGACTTCTGAGGCTTTCACCAGCTATAGTGATCTGGATAATGAAAAAACAGACAAAATAATTTTTAGACGTATGCTGCTCATGGAGATAATTGGTTTTCATCAAAAATTTCGGAGGCTTAATATTTTGGCAGATGACTAAATATAATTATATTCTATTTAAAATCAATGGTTCCTGAGATAGGCCGCTTGATATTGTATGAAATCCTGTTCTGTAATCTGAGGAACTATCATTCACCCTCCCAAAAAGTGGATTTTCTCTGTAAATATAAATATGTGCACCAGGTGCAAGATTCTATCAATGTCGTGTGAAATGCAGACTGCATGAGTCCCTATTTTTCCGATGACACGACGTGTCAGAGGGACTCCACATACTGGATTGTCCAAAAATGTTTACTATTTGGTTACATAACATTTAATTGTTACTGGTTATTTTTCAAAAATCTTAACTGACTGGTTACATAACTTTTCATAAACAGTAGTTATTGTTTTGGGTGTTATGTCCTAAACCATCTTGTGTAATTAATTACAAATACTTGTTATGTCACTTTGTTTGGTTTCTCCATGGATCTATAACTTAACTCTATGGTTTCTCCTATTGTCACATAACAACTAGCAGTTGGCACTGACAACTTAAAATTATAAACAATTACATTGCTATCCAATAATTTAAAAATTCCCACACTTTAAAGAAAACAATTTTGTTTGAAGTTCATTCTGCCATATCATACTCATTTGCATGCTGCTTGTGCTCATTTGCATGGCCAATATCCGGAGACTGCAGTGCAATGCTTGCACTGCCTAACACATAAAGCAGTCTCATGGAGACTGTGTGAAATGTGAAGTAAAAAATGTAGTAATTAATTTAGCAAAATAATTACTGTTGTACTGCAGATACACAACTTTGATATTCTCTTATGTGCAATTTGATCTTTTGTGATTTCTTTCTTTTTCTCTGTTTTACTATTTTATGCTGTATTCTTATATCTCTCCTAAGCTCCTAAGAAGGTAAAATCAAATAATCATAATTAAATTGTATTCTTATCCAATTGATATTTTATTATAAAAATTTTATTTCTATCTTCAACATAATTTCATTTTAGTAGTCAGCCCAAACAAATTTAGATGCAATTTGACCTTGTCAGCTAATACATCAAACAAAATTGTAAATTTGCAATGTTTGGTAAAGCATACATTCATAGAAATTGTTATTAAAAGCTATTGATCTCTGTATTACAAATTATTTGCAGTTTGTTTATTATGATGGCGTTTCAGAAGCTATTAGACTAACATAGGCAGACAACACTGGCATGCAAATCAGTCTTTGCTTGTCAAGTTCATCAAGTCCTTTTACATGTATGTTTGACATTTCATCAATTTAGCATAGTAAGTTTAATAAGACTTGTCTAAAATGTTACTATAGTGCCACATCTCTGGCTCTGCACTGTAAATTTTGAATTTTGAGTTAGCTTAATTGATTGAGTGAGATGGTTGCACAATTCCTTTGAGCCAAGATAGCTTGTTGTTAGCAAGTTATAACAACATAAAGATTATAATAACTCAAAACAGCAAGCTATCATGGCTCAAACAAATTGTGCGACGGTCTCACTCAATCATTTGAGCTAACTCAGAATTTCTGAATTTACAGTGTGGGAGTGTTAAGAGTCGGCCAAAGTAGCTGGTTCCTAATGACTAAGCACATATATAAAAGGTTAGCATATAGTGCCTAAGATGTTAGCTCATAGTGTCTAAGAGGTTAGCCCATAATGGTTAATGGGTACCTGAATGTGGCTGAAAATATGTCTAACGAGTTAGCCAATACCGGCTATGTCATGACTAGTGGGTTAGCACTCAGTGGCTAATAAGTTAGCACTTGGTGGCTAATGAGTTAGCCCTTGATGGCTAATGAGTTAGTCATTGATGGCTAATGAGTTAGCCCTTGATGGCTAATGAGTTAGTCATTGATGGCTAATTAGTTAGTCATTGATGGCTAATTAGTTAGTCATTGATGGCTAACTAGTTAGTCAAAATCCGAGTGATCCAAACCAAAATATGTCTAACTTCTTAGACATAAATGTCTAAGTCACGGCCAAGTTAGGCGATTTTGGCTATGGGGGGGGGGGGTAGCCGGTATATGCACGGTCACAAGTGCTAACATGTTAGCGCATTTTGTCTAAGAACTTAGACCGTATTTTTTTCAGTGTTTTTGCTAGGACTCGAAACTCTATATAATTTAGAATCGTCATACTTTTATGATAAGTATAGCATGTCACAACTATTAACGTATAAATTCAGTGGCATCACCAGGGGGGGCAGGGGGGTCCCCTCCCTGAAATTAATCTTCTCCCCCCTAATTTTGAGCTTAAACCCATTGTCTCATAGGTCATTACACTGAAAAAAATACGGTCTAAGTTCTTAGACAAAATGCGCTAACATGTTAGCACTTGTGACCGTGCATATACCGGCTACCCCCCCATAGCCAAAATAGCCTAACTTGGCCATGACTTAGACATTTATGTCTAAGAAGTTAGACATATTTTGGTTTGGATCACTCGGATTTTGACTAACTAGTTAGCCATCAATGACTAACTAATTAGCCATCAATGACTAACTCATTAGCCGTCAAGGGCTAACTCATTGGCCACCAATGACTAACTCATTAGCCATCAAGGGCTAACTCATTAGCCACCAAGTGCTAACTTATTAGCCACTGAGTGCTAACCCACTAGTCATGACATAGCCGGTATTGGCTAACTTGTTAGACATATTTTCAGACACATTTTCAGCCACATTCAGGTACCCATTAACCATTATGGGCTAACCTCTTAGACACTATGAGCTAACATCTTAGGCACTATATGCTAACCTTTTAGACATGTACTTAGACAATAGGAACCAGCTACTTTGGCCGACTCTTAACACGCCCAGAGCCAGAGATGTGGCAATATAGTAACATTCTAGACAAGTCTTATCAAACTTACTACGCTAAATTGATGAAATGTCAAACATACATGCAAAATGACTTGATGAACTTGACAATTAGCAAAGACTGATTTACATGCCAGTGTCTTCTGCCTATGTTTGTCTAATAGCTTCTGAAACGTCATCATTATAAACAAACTGCAAATGATTTGTAGTACAGAGATCAATAGCTTTTAATAACAATTTCTATAAATCATTAAATGTATGCTTTACCAAACATTGCAAATTTACAATTTTGTTTGATGTATTAGCTGACAAGGTCAAATTGCATCTAAATTTGTTTGGGCTGACTACTGAAATAAAATTATGTTAAAGATAGAAATAAAATTGTTATAATACAATATCAATTGGATAAGAATACAATTTAATTTTAATTATTTGATTTTACCTTCTGAGGAGCTTAGGAGAGATATACAGCATAAAATAGTAAAACAGAGAAAAAGAAAGAAATCACAAAAGATCAAATTGCACATAAGACAATATCAAAGTCATGTATCTGCAGTACAACAGTAATTATTTTGCTAAATTAATTACTACATTTTGACTTCACATTTCACACCCCATTGATAGAATCTTGCACCTAGTGCACATATTTATATTCACAGAGAAAATCCACTTTTTGGAAGGGTGAATGATAGTTGCTCAGATTACAGAACAGGATTTCATACAATATGAAGCTGCCAACTCAGGAACCATTGATTTTAAATAAAATATAATTATATTTAGTCATCTGCCCGAATATTTAGCCTCTGAGTCGAAATTTTGAAGAAAACCAATTTTTCCATGAGCAGCATACGTCTAAAAATTATTTGTCTGTTTTTTCATCATCAAGATCACTATAGCTGGTGAAAGTCTCAGAAGTCCGTAATAATTCCAAGACCTGCTAATGCAGATTCCTTTCTTCCCAAAGGAAAAAAAGTACATTTCAAGCTCTTGAATTATTTAAATGATGCCTCATTTATACTCCCTATATGCAAATTCATACACTCGAAATACGCTCCCTTGTAGAAAGTATAGGCATTTTTGCAATACATTCTGAGTACATTTGGTAATTTAAATAATTCGAGCTCTTCAAATGTACTCTTTGTTCCTCAAGGTTACTATATGAATTAATGAATTATCTTGCACAAAAAAACGTTTCCAGTATTTCATCACCGCAAGATTGAAAAGTAGGTCAAAGTCATCCAAGCTTGCATTGACCTGAGAATTTGCTTTGGTTTGCAGGATCAATTGCTAGTATGATACTGCTTACTTCCACCATATTATGCGAGTATGCCATACAGGAGGTTCTAGGCTTTGTTCTTTAATTCCAGAAAGATGGTCCCAGGTCCAAAATGATATTAAAGCAAATGGTCCACTCGGGGCATTGCCTGCTTTACTGCCATGTCAACTGAAAAAGAATATGATACATGTATATTTTCTCATCCAATGGATAACTAAATACAATCACACACAAATAAAAATTAATTTTCAGTAAAAAAAAAGATTGCATTCCGACAAAACTCACCTCATCCAGTCCTTTCTGTGTGTTGTATTGTTTTAAACATCTGCATAGCCAACATTGACCCAGCTGAAATTTCCCATGTCTTGTCAGGATACACGTATAGATATAATGTCCATCATTGTTCAATTGTTCACATCTTTGGGCTTCATCTTGTTTTGACTGAAAAAAAGATGTATAGATAGGAACATGGATATTTGTTTGAGATAATAAGTATGTTGTACCAATTTAGAGCCAGTAAGGTTATATTTATTCTAGGCACTGATGATTAATCAAAATAATTTGTCAAGGGACCGTTCAGAATTTATGACTTGGGGGGTGGGAGTTTTGCCCGTCAAAAATGTATACCCCCCATTGAGTCTCATGCGGATTTTTGTACCCCAACCCTAGGTTTCATGCATATTTTTAGTAACTCCCCCCCCTTGACATAAAAAGCAATAGACACATTTTATTAACTGTTGTACACGGTCACGCGTACAGATTGGCGCCATTTCGTGGACTTCAGCACGTAAAAAGTGGTGATAAAGTGAGAGTATACATGTTTTATAACATTTTTTCTTTGTTAAAATTTCTTCCCCCCTTGGAAATGTTGTTAAAAATTAATACCCCCCCCCCTTGAAACACGAAAAGTTAGTACCCCCTCGGGCAAAAAACTCCCAGTCCTAAATTCTGAATGGTCCCTAATTGAACGATTAGTTTTTGACTATGCATTGATGATTTGATATGGCCTCATGTAATTTGTAATCACGACTGCTTTTTTACCGAATTAGAAAAAGGTCAAAGGCAAAAGACTTTGTCGAAAAGAAATATTCTCTGCCAGTGCAGTTTGGAAATATTGGAAAACTACATTTTAATGCTGGCAATTTTCAAATTTTTTTTTCTAAATCATATTAGATGACTAAAAGAAATACTCACTATGCATGGGGATTTGATGTGGCCTTATGTGATATTTAGAAGGGTGATGAAAATAATATCAATTTCTGGTTCAGCATTGAAAGTCCTGAGGCATGTCATCTGAAATATAAACTTTCTTTAATTTAAAAATGCCCTTTTTTCAATAGTAATACGAAATTTGATAGTAAATTTAATTTTTTATATTTTCAAAAATCCACATTGCATGGTCACAAGGAAGTAGAAGAATATGCTGTTTGATGGCAATGTCTTATCTGACATGGATCCAGACATAGACTCAGATAACATGACACAAATAAAGTGATGCTGGTCAAATAACACTGATCAAAGTGCTGCTGATTGGGTGATCGTAATGGCACTTAACTTTCAAAGAAAAAATACATAGGCTGTAAGAATAATGTATTGACATCTTGAAAAAAATAACAATTAAATTTTGTGAGTGCAGTCAAAAAGTCAGGGGTAGACGCTGGCATTTGGAATTTAAAAAGGACGACCCTGCAATGTGATAGCACATTTTGTACAAATGTGAATTAAAAAGAAACATTTTATGCACAAGCTTGCATAATATTTTATTTTGAAGTAAAAGGGACCAAAATATTATAAGAGGAAGGTTATTTTTTGACACATAATGAAGTGGACTAATGTCTTAGACATAAAGGCTAACATGGTTAAACACAAGGACTAACTATCTTAGATATTTGAAAAGCTTTTTTTTTTTGGTAACAAATAATCAAACGGTCTAAAGTCTTAGACATGACAACTAACTTTGTTAGTCATGAGGACTAACTCTCTTAGACATTATCCAATGCCTCAGATATTTCTGCCAGTCTCAACACAGCCGAGCCCACGCACCCCCCCCCTCGAAAGGTTAAATCCTTAGTATAAAAACCCCAACCGATGGTGATTACCTGTTATTTCAAAGCCATTCACTGTTATTATTAAGAAATTTCGTTCAGTTTTTGCTGATCCGTCTGTTCCCAAATAATCATCGCTGTGCTAATATTCACGCCTCACATGGTCACAATCTTTCAAAATTAATGGTCTTTGGGTATTAAGTGTCAACCAGCGCTACATTATGGACAGTGATATGTCAGGATGACAGGGATTTAGGCGGATTACAAACATTTTGCTTACCTTGAAAATCCAACAATCATGGCTGCCAGTCTCATCTGGCTGGAACGTTTTTGGTCACATGACCAAATAGTCTAATGTCTGAGACATGAAGACTAACTTAGTTAGTCAAGAGCACTAACCATATTAGACATTTTTTCTTAGACATAAAGACTAACCAAGTTAGTCATTGGTACTAACCAAGTTAGACATTTTTCATGGCCCTGGACATCCAAAATGTCTAACTGCTTAGTCATGAGGACTAACCTTCTTAGACATTTTCAAATGCCTTAGACATCGGGTTAGACGTCTAAGAAAAGTTAGACCGAAAGACCAACATATTTTTTTCAGTGTACAAGTCACATGGCCCTCCAGGTTGAATGGCCTGGCCCCCTAAAATAAATCCTGGTGATGCCACTGTATAACTCGGTAATAATAGCTCATAGTAGCTAATGTTTTCTGTTTGTAACACCGAGATGAAATAAATGTGATTTGATTTGATTTGTATAAATGTACCACTATTATGAGTCGCCACTTGTGAGTTCTTCCACCAGCCACATCACTCGTAAGTTTTGGTGGACTGATCCATCGCAGTGACACTGCTACTGTTGGTTTTATTATATTGTCTTTCTGAACTATGCCGCATAAAGAATTGAAAAATGTAATTGTATCAGATGTCTTTAAATTATAATACGTGTACCAGTATATTAAAGAGATTTTATTTTGCGTAATTGTTTATCACGTCACCCCAGTGTCACAACATTTGGGTAAACTCCATTAGTTTTTTTCCTAAAAGGTGTCCATTTTGCCCAAGCGTTGCATTTGTGATAGCTTGTGATATTGAAAACAGACAAAATACTCAGTGGGGAACTTGGCCCTTACTTGGCATAGCCGAGTTACCCGGTATTATGGTATTTTTGAACAAGCAAGAATTCAGTCTTTTGAGTCTTTTGACTAAATCTGTGTTATATTAAATGTATCACAATTTCTTGGGAGTTTTGATACAGATGATCTAATGGCATTCCATGGTAGCCTAGCTGGTTAAGGCACTGGTTGGAATTGATTCAAATTGTCTTATTTTGAAATATGCAAGTCATTTGAAAGTCGAGGGTTTCATTACAATTTGCTTTTTGTTTCAATAGACCTTTATGTGTTCATCATCGTGAATGTGTATTCATATCTATAGAAGGACATCTTAGAGGCCACCAATAAGAGGGCTTTATGTTTGCAGAATAATTCTAGTCCACTTTTGATGAAGAAAAGAATTTAAGGCTGTGTTGAGATCATAAATAATTTCTGGTAGGCGGATTTCCTTAGCAGCTAAGTATTATTCCAATATCTGATATATGTGTGAACTCAAAACAAAATAAATCTGAAATTTGCAGTCAAGGATTTTGGCAAGAGTCTGATTCAAGTGTCTTGGGACCTTTGCGGTGTTGATTTGAAGAGCACTATTTTTAAAAGAGTCTTGTATTGAATTATAAATTTTGCGGAGTTGGAACTAATCAATTCATTCAAAGTCGCTTTGCTGAGTTTATTAAGGTACCTGTTTGGAACTATAGACCAGTCTCACAGATCACCAGTGGCGGATCCAGATAGGGTAGTCTAGGGGGGGCCCGTACGTGCATGGGCATCATTTAAGCACTCGCAGGCCCGTGTTGCTCCAAATTTTTTTCAAATGCAATTTCAATCTCAGTGGTCTAGGGCCCTTGCCCCCCCCCTTGGATCCACCACTCATGCATTGACTCGAAAGCGCTCGAAGGCCCTGATCTGAGTGATGGGACAAACTTAATGTTTCTACTCAGCCATCATTTGTAATGAGCTGTGGGCATTAATGCGCTCTATGTGTGCTCCCATATTGGACCTTAGCCCCCCAGTGTTGGAGGTCTTGAGGCGGAGCCATATTTTGGTGGCCTCGGCCTCATAGACGTACAAACCAGGGGGGGGGGCAAGGAAATTGACATTGAATTTGGGCAAAGATTTAAAAAATTCGGGCAGCTGGCCCCATTGACCCAATTATGAACTGCCCCCCGAAATAGATGGCCTCTCGTATGCTAACAGTATGCTTGGCTTTGGTGTCGGATGTCCTGGTCTTGGCTCGGTCTCGGGTGTCTTAAAATGGGCCAGCATTGGAGGCCTCGAGACCGGTCTCGTCCTCAAGGCCACATTTTGATGGCCTCGTTTGAGAGGCTCATGCCTCGGCCTATGATATCCTGGCCTTTATTAAAATTATCACATTGGTTTATACAATCAGTACAGCGAGTGCCCCTCCAGAAAATTGCATGCCCCCGTAGGTTCCCCTGCCCTGCAGGGCTCCAAAGTTACGCAACTGAGCATCACTAGGAGGCCTAAAAGTTTGGTCAGAAGGTAATTGAATTGTGGTGAGGATTACAGTTAGATACTTCTCTGTATGATATTGTCTGAGGGCAAATGATATGTGCACTGGGCTGTATTTGAGGTAGGCCTACATAAGGCTACATTGCAGGGGAAGGTGGGCGGTCTGCTTGACAACAATTTAATCATTCCACACAGAGATGTTAGCCATTGTTATAGGCCTCTATTTCTTTTGAGCATGCAATGTTGTTTAATAATTTAAAAAAATTTATACAGTTCAGCACTTGTACTGTTGGGGGCCTATTTGATATGCAGCAGTGGCGTAACTGGGGGGTCTCGAGCGGGGTGGGGGGGGGGCAGCCGGAGGGGGCACGCGATTCTCGGGGGGGGGGACCCTCTATACTAACTAAATGAAGCAGTAACAATTTCAATAATTTCTAAAAATTTTTATCTTTTTTACCGCCATATATAGGCTATATAAGGCTTAAAGAGATCTTGTTGCGAAATTAGGGATTCCTGAAAAATGTGACATGCTCCAGGAATATATTGAGACCTCATTGTAAGACCGGCCTTGCTAGGGAAAATTACTCCTTGAATAGCCCTTAAAGTTGCCCTGAATGATAAAATCTATGCCCAAGTCAGAGCAATTCCATTTGTGTCATAGTACAAAATAATGTTTGGGAACCTTTCTAACTTCAATTTTGTTTTTTTTCTTTTGATTTATCCATTGGAGAAAAATCATTTAGTTATTTCATTTACATTTATTGATAGTTTCTCCCTGGATGAGTCATTTCATTGCTGATGACGTCACAACAACAATTGTTAGACATATATAGCTACAACTTGACAAATGCTAACAATGGTGATGACATCACCATAGCTGAATGCACTCAAGATTGGTTTTTGGGTCCTTGGAATTCATTCCAAGACCATTGTCGTCAGCTTCATTTCCTGTGAACAGGCAAAGTTGGTGTACTCACTAAAACATTTCACAGACAAAATGACAACCCCAACAGATATGCCCTTGTGATCAAGATGGTGCTTATGCACCCCTGGCTACAATATTGTGCTTATCAGTGCTCAAATTTTCTTCTATTCAACATATTTCTTCTGAGCTGTCAGCACTTCACACAAAAACTGGTTTCTGTATACACACCAAAAGTTGGACTGTGCTGCCCTCTTGTGCATAGTCACAATATACTGCTTTCTTATACCTAACTTGATAGATTGTGGGTAGAAAATTGAAGAGGCCCAACTTGTTGAAATAGACCAAGGACCCGATGCATGCATTGCATGCTATTTTTTTTTCCGTGTGTACCGGAAATAAATCCGGGGGTCATTCAGTGCATTGAAATGATTATTTCTGTTGGAAAAAATAATCTTACAGCAAAGAAACTTTCCAGACAAGGCAGTATGATCACAATAGACAAGACCATGTGAAAATTAGATAAACTTTTGGTTGAAACCTGATCTATCATTCGGGGTAACTTTAATTTTCAGCCAAGGTTATATGATGTCACAGTGCACAAGCATAATTATGGCTTAATAAGCCCAGCCCCCCCCCCCCCTCTACAGCCAGAGCCTGTTGCAAAAATGCATCATTGGCCTGATTAATTCAATATATATATTAAAACAGGTGTAAAAGATGTGAAGATTGCCAAGGTTTACTGAAAGTGACATTGGTTAATTTGGTTTACAGCATTTGATCATGTCCACCTGATGCATGATGAGCTCTGATCATAGGCCTTTACATTGAAGTCCATGCTCTGATCAGCTGATCATCAATGACAACATTGGACATTGGTCCTGTCAGTGCAGGTGGCTAAGGCTGTCATCAGTGCCACAGGCCTGTAAATGCCTTGAATATGACATGGGTTATTCATCTGTTGGATTATTATATCAGTTTATTAACTGGGAGAGCAATGACAGGAGCAGAACCCTGCTGCAGCAGTGCTTCTCCAGCGATCTGCAGCAGCCTGGCAGCACGTCGCGCTCCAGTGGTTAACAGTGTCTGTTCGTCCCCTCCAGTGACGCAAAACAGTCTCAGTTGCCGCTCTCTACTTCCTCTCTGTCGTCGCCATAGCTACCGTAAGAAACATCATGGCTGTTGAAGCAGCAGTGGATCCTTCTGCAAGATTGTTTGATGCCATTCACAATCAAGATACAGCAGCAATAGAAACAATCTTAGATGCTCACCCAGACATCATCAACACAAAGCACGCAACTGGCTTTGGATGGGGAATGACCACACCTCTCATGGAGGCTGTTTATGCTATCAGTTCTAGACACTGTTGCGGATGTAAGTGTTATTAATAATAAATGCACTGGGATATTGTATGGCTCTCTGCCAATCAGGCTGAATCAGCAGGCAATTACATACTTAGACTCTTGAAATCTTCATCATAAACTCTTTAAATTTAATGTATTTTTGTATTCACTTCATTTATCATCTGGTATGCCATCACAAACAAATTTCATGTATTTTCGTGACAAATAAATCTATGTTATGTCTACATACAGCTTTCCAGTGATGGAAATGGGGAGGGGGGAGCTCCGGGGAGCTGAGCACCCTTGATAAAAAAAAATGGGGGAGCTATGACCAGCTACAACTCTCTCATTTGAATTATCAGTGTTAAATTAAAACATAGGCTGCGAAGCAGCAAACCTTCAGCGAAAGACATCTTTAAAAGTCATAAAAGCGATGTTGACAAAATTTGTATGATGCAATCGTGGCCAAATCTTGGCCTGAAATTATCTATATACCCGCTGCCCTACCATCTGCCCGCCTGCCTGCCAGGGTATGTAAAACCATGGAAAGGCTGAACTAGACAAATTTACACATATTATGGTACAGTTTCATGCATGTACAAGGAATAGGTTATGAGCTGTGAGTCGAAAACCAAGAATTATATTAATTTATATTTTTCAAATTTTTTCTAAATATTTAAAAAGTGTTAAAATTACCTATCAATGAGACCAGTGAAAGATCTTTATAGGCAATATGTGGATGAATTTTTATCCAGGTACACGCAAGAGAGGCTAAGTTTTGGGCCAGAAACAAAAAATGATGATTTGCAATATATTTTGTCAATATTTCAAAAAGTATAGAATGACCATGAATCACACCATCAAAAGGCACAACAGCATCATATAGGTGATATGTGTATGAAATGTCATCCATGTACATGCAATACTGGGCAAGTTTTGGGCCAGAAATGAAAAAAAAATGTTTTTATTATTTTTTCTCAATATTTCAAAAACTATAGAATACCCAGCAATCAGACCACCAAAAGGCACAATTGGACCATATAGGCTATATGTGTACCAAATTTCATCCATGTACATGCAATAGTGACGGAGTCTTCATCCGGAAACGAAAAAAATAATTTTTTATCTTTTCGTTCAATATTTCAAAAAGTACGCATTATCCATCAATCAAACAATCAAAAGGCACAACTAGACCATATGGGCTATATGTGTACCAAATTTCATCAATGTACATGCAATAGGGCCCGATTTCTGGCCCGGAAACTATCTATCCGCCAGACGCCCGACTGCCCGGACGGCCGCCCGGCGGACGGACGGACAACATTTTACCAAAGTGATAACAATACCTTCTTCGAAATTCGTTCGCTGAAGGTAAAAAATATTATGTTCCCTTTTTCAGTCCTCCAGGTATTATTACTTATCAGCCAAAATATACTCTTTTTTCTTTAAAGATTTTGGATGGCGGGCCACTGTCAAGCCAGCCAACAGCTCCTCCAATTAAAATGTTCCATTTCCACCACTGCAGCTTTCCATATATATGATCTGCTAATAATTATTTACTCTGCAGCAACCAGCGAAGTAGTAAATTTCCTTGTGTACAGAGGAGCAGACGTGAATGCTACAGGACACATGATGCCTCTGATCAGACTAAACGGCCTTGGACTGCTTCCAGGTGAGCTGCGGAACGGTGGCAATATTCAGAGACTTTTCTATAAGCCTCTTGGGGTGTATGATGATTTGTTTCCGTTGCACATTGCTGTGGATCTGCTGCGCCCCTTTAAGGTTGAGATATTACTCAACTTGGGAGGGGTGGACATCAATCAACAAACGGCAGCAGGAGAAACCACCCTCCATCACGCATGCAGAGCTTACGTCGATATGAACATGCAGGTCGATGAAATGGACAGTAGAGCATTGAGTATCGGCAGGATGTTGATTGAAAATGGAGCTAATGTAAATTGTCAGGATAACTTTGGTATGACCCCGCTCCATCATGCTTGTCGCGCACAAAAACAGAAAACCGTGCATATGTTGTTAGCTAATGGGGCTGACATTACCATTAAAGACTGCAAAAACCGCACTCCTTTGGAGTATGCTGCTTTGGAGTGTTATGATCTCGCCAAATCTTTGCTAATGGATTGCACAAGTATCCCTTGTCAGACTCAGATTGAGACTTACGAAATCTTAGCATCAAGTCGCTCTTGTCAAGATCCTTATGAAGATCTACTCGAAGCCATGCATCTTCGCAGGAAGTATAGAATCCTTAAAGTCGCTGAAGAACCCTTGGGGTGTTACAAGAACGTCAAAGAATGTGAGACTTTGGCGGAGCTACTGCAATGTGCAGGTAACCCAGCACTTACCATGATCAACGCCATTCTTGCAAGAGAAAGAATATTCAAAGGAAAGTTCTTCGATCTCTGTGAAGACACTGATTATTTCAGAAATGGTAAGAATTAATTTTAAGTCTTAAAACCTCCCCAAACTTCAATTACTTTAGTTGATACTTGATTTAAAGCTATTACTAGTATGTAAACTGAACATTACTTCAGCAAAACCTTCAGTGAAGAAGGCAGATTTGCCCACAAAACTGGCAAATGAACGGCATGGTCTTCACACATGGCTCATAGGGCCAATTGGTCAATAACTTTTATTTGTCGGCATTATGGGGTATTAATCAGTTATGGCCAGAGGGCAGAAATCATTAACTTGATGCCCGAGCCGCCAGGCGAGGGCATTAAATGATTTCTGCCCAAGGGCCATAACTGATTAATACCCCATAATGCCGACAAATAAATGTTATTATCATTATTATCATTTTTGAACACAATCAATATCCAAGAAGAAAGTTACCTTTTCTTTTGGTTCATTAATGCCCGTGCAGTTTTCGCAAAGCCCTGACCTTATTATTGAAGCAAGAGCGAAACCGAGTCCGATTATCAAATCTGTGGACTTTGGAGATGGTTCTAGGCTTTTAAATTTTTCAAATCGGAGGATTTTTGACCAAGATTGAGCCAAAACAGTCAGACCTTTAATAACAACGCCACCATGACGTCACTTATGATGACGTCACGATCTATAAAATACACCAGGGGGCGCTTCGCGGGCGTTAACGGCCATTATTATCATTTTACGGGGCATTGTCTGGCCATTGACGCCACCTGGTGTATTGTGATGTCATCTGAAGTGACGTCATGGTGATGTTGCTGTTTTTTTTTTGAGCCAAAAATGGTCAGAATTGAAAAATTTAAAAGCCTAAAATTATCTCCACGAAGAGGAGAACACAGTTATTGCTCTAGATTCAATAATAAGAGCGTGATAACGCGAAAACGGAGCGGGCGTTAATGAATCCAAAAAAAAAGGGTAGTTTTCTTCTTTGATATGGATAGTCTTCAAAATTATAATAATGATAATAACATTTATTTGTCGGGCATTATGGGGTATTAATCAGTTATGGCCCTCGGGCAGAAATCATTTAATGCCCTCGCCTGGCGGCTCGGGCATTAAGTTGATGATTTCTTCCCTCAGGCCATAACTGATTAATACCCCATAATGCCCTCCAAAAAAACGTTATTGACCAATTAACGCCCGCGAACTGGGCGTTAATGGCCAGACAATGCCCTGCAAAATGATAATAATTGGTCAATAACGTTTTTTTGTAGGGCATGTTTCAGCATTTCAGCAAGCTGGATTGACCAATATGAATGCGCTCCAGTTGAGACACGTTAGTCTCTTGGAGGAAAATGGAGCATACATCGATTTTGGAAGCTCATTTTCTTACACAAATGGCGTCTTGGAGGACCTTGCTTTCCAGTGTAAGCCTAATAACTCTTTTAAAATGGAAAACAGCGTCATCCTGAAGACTGTGGAATTACTTTTCAGAAGCCTTAGTAAAGTCCAAGAAGAATTAAATGTTGCAATGAAACCTGGATTGATCGAGCAATTGATCATTCAATTTAAATTCAACATGTTATATGTAACGTTCTATTTGTGTAAGTTATTCAATCGGGCGTTGTTTCCTGATGATGGCTACCCTGAAGGCGTGGATGAGAGAGTCAGTACCCCTGAGAATGATCTGTCCTTACTGTCTGACATCTTTCACAAGTTGTGGAAACAGTTTCCAGTCCTTGTCACCAAATTCGGGCTACATGACACCCCTGCCTCACTTCACTTTTGATGAATCATACATGGCCAATGGCTCTGGGCTTTCGTGGTCATGTATGTTCCAGTATCACGCTCATGTGTTGAAGCTGTTTATTGATCAGGGTTTCGATGTTGATTCTGTTGACAGCAATGGAAACACCCTCCTTCATGTTATTGCTAGCGCAAAACCTAACATCACTCTCATCAAAATGTTGTTAGAAAATGGCGCAGATTGTTTCTGCCGCAATAAGTACAGACTAACTCCTCTAGATCTGCTTGAGAATGTTAGAATAGATAGCTGGGGTGACAGAGATCATGCGATAGAATTGCTAAAGGAATACATGTACTTCAAGGTACTAAGCCTCAAATGCATTTCTGCGATCAAAGTGCGAGAGTCAAACCTGTCCTATGCTGAACACTTGCCAGGAATTTTGATTAGGTTTGTGGACGGACATTAAAAGGTGTATAGTGTATGGCTATTTCTGTACTAGTGCTGCCGCCACAAATGCTTGAACTGGTGCCACCTGTTAATTTACTAGTTGGATACTCAAACAAAGCACAATAAAGAACTGTCTACACACACAAAGTTTTCTCATGAAATTTAGAAGTTACAGGAGTACATAAACGCGATTATTCATGTTGTATCTCTAGAAGAGTAAAATCAGTACATAATTTGCATGTCAGGACAAAATCAGTACAATGCTTAGTGCGTGAGCGTATCTGCAAGGTAAGTCTATGTACTACTTTATACTGATTTTGTACTTCTTCACTGAATGACTGGACTACTGTCCTGGCTGTTCCAACTCTGCTGTTCAACTTTGAACCGGACGAGGGATAGTCAGGGCGCCTTTCGCTTTTTGCTTTAATGCGTAGTGTGTAATTGTGTACTATTATATTCATATATCTGTATTAGTGTATAAACAGAGAGCATGAGTTTTCCTGGCTATTCCAACTCTGCTGTTCAACTTTTAACCAGACGAGGGATAGTGTAGGACGCTTTTTTGCTTTTTACTTTGTACAGTAATTGCGTACTATTATATTCATATATCTATTTGTATAATGTATTTTATTCATATATCTATTTGTGTAATGTATTTGAATAAGTATAGTCTATACCTATATTTACTAATTACATATATATGTTATCAGAATAACATCTTTTGTATTGATTTATAATATCGATAGTATATCCGCGTTTATCTAAAGGGGGGGAGGGGGTGCACCTACCCTTTGGGTTACAGCAGTTTCTGCTCAGGTGCCCTCCTGTACAACATTTTACTTTTTTGCATATAATATTTTTATGTGTGTTCCATTTTATTGTAAGTACTCAAGTTGTGCAAATAAAATATCCTATCCTATCCTACTCCATGTATATGCTTCTTTTTGCTCTGGGATATCGTTACCCCCCAAATTTTAAATCTGTCAAAAAGTGCAAATGTTGCGTTCCAATCCTGTACAATCACCATTTATGGGGAAAGCCAGTGCCTGTGCCTTAAATCTCTTACTGAAAGTGAAACCTCTGTGATGAAGTAACAATTTTTTGCCATGTTTTCTTCCGTCTTCAGTTCCTTACTGCCCAGCATAATATATGGATTCTGGACCCGTTTACATTTGCCATCTTTTAGGAAAAAATACATCCTCATCTCTCAGAGTGGTCTAATGTAATCCTACCTCAACTACCTGGTAACACTGACTGCTGTTTCATGAAGTTGTACCGAAAAGAGTTCCTCCGTGGCCTAATGGTTAAGAGTGCTTGTTTGCACAACCACTGGCTCTGAGGGCGTGGGTTCGAATCCCACCCCGGAACTCAATTTAGTCCGAGCCCATGGGACATTAAATGGAGGCGGGTTGTATCCAGTGTTCTATGCTGGGACAACTGAAAGACCCTGGGCATCCCTGAATTAATAGGGTATGTACCAGACTCACAGTCTTCTCATCTCATCATCATACGGCGATCGCCTGCCTCGATATAGCCCACTAAGGTGCTGCAGAGGTGTTAAACACAAACAAACAAACAAAACAAACAATTGTACCGAAAAGATTAACTTTCTTCCGGTGTGACAGACATATAAGTAACAGTTTGTGATCTCACTATGTATGTGAAGCCATGAGAATATGAGAGGGAGTGTTATGTAGTTTGCTGGAGGGTCTGTGTTGGCTCTGTACCCCAAACTGGATTATATTTAGAAAATGTCAATAAAACGATATATATATTTTTATATATATCTGACTCCATTGCGGATGACCGACAGAGGCTCACGTAAGAACAGTGCTTAGTATCTTCACTTCAGTACAGACATATATATGCTCAAAATTACATGATGAATTGCATATATATGTTGTTGACGCATTCGTTGCCTCTAAATAGCCCACACTGGTGCTTATGGGGCGTAAAACACAAACTCACTCACTCAATCACTGTTGACACATTCAGGCCATTGCGGGGAAACAAGTCAATCCAATAACTGATAAGAAAATAATTAAATTATGTTCTCCACTTCCAATGCAGCTTTTCTCCTTTCCTATTATACTCCATATTGGACTCCTCAACATCAAATATTTGTATAATATCATCCTCTGATCAACCACACAAAGAGTTGTAAATCATTAATTCGTGAAATTTACGTCTGAACCGACTTGAAAATATCACAATGGTTGAGTAAGAGCTATAGCAAACTTAGAATGATTAGTCTTTAACTTTTTTGTTTTTGACTTCTACTACCTTTTTAAAGCATCATAACACTACTATTGACATTTTCGTAAAATTTTACAACTTTACTTTGAAAGACAGTAAAGGCACTTGATGATTTGTGGCGAAGGGTAATAAAATGCTATTGACAAGTTATCAATTGCTTTTCAGTGAAAACAGCTAGAGTACTTTATGTTATGGTTTTTTTATTGATAACTGTCATGTCAGGACGCCGGAGTCAGGAGTTGAAGTCATGCACTCGGAGGTTTTTGGATAGAGTCCGGCGTCGGAGTTGGGCTTTGATTTTTAGGTGCACCATGGAGTCAGAGTCGACATATGTGACTCCTGACTCCTAAACACAATTAATATGATTTACAAAAACGTAATTACAAAAATTTGAAATGTATCCCAAATTACACAAACTTCCTAAACAAGTGTTCATGTATGTCAGAATCTTATGAAACATTTGTTGAATAAATTTGTGCAATAATGCTGATAACTGGAGTTGGGAGTCAGAGTCGTAATTCAAGAGACCTAAGAAGTTGGAATTGGAGTCAGAGTCATGATTTTCAGCCAAAGGAGTCGAAATCAGATTCGGTTCAATTATTACCTGACTCCGAAGCCCTAATTAGGCCGTGAGAATTCACAACATTGAAGCAAAAAATATATTTGAATAAATAAATTCACATGATACAAGGCAAACAAGGCTTTTAATTTGCGTACTTATCATACAAATGAGATTGGCGAAAATTTACTACAACATTGCAAAAATGTGATATGGATCAGAAATCTTCTATGGCTTACATGGGTATGTTTATTTCTTCTTTCTTAGAAGCTGCATGAGTTGTGTATTGACATTCACGAAAACTCCATTGTATGACATTGTACATGTCTTCATATATGATATATGTATACATATTAAGATCCGAGCGGAGGGCGGAGTGTTTTTTAAATAATAATTTCTTGCTCAGTTTTTGATGAAATAAATAAATAGCTTTTGGGCAGTCTTAAATTAATAATTTCTGCTAGGGGTACTTCTTAGCAAGCTGTTGAGAATTCCAAGCGCCTCCATCCCGGAAATCTAATGGTCGCCCTCTTAGTAAATTTTATGCGAAATATAAACCGCATTTCGTTGATGATGTCAGGAAAACAATATGCGGTAATCAAGCAATCGGGCATCCGGCATCATATGTCTCTGAGTGGCCCTCAGGGTGGGTATCCATACACACAGGTGGGCACTGAAAAAAAGATGGTGTGTAAAATAGACAAAATAATATAAAAACATAGGCTGCGCAGCAGCAAACCTTCAGCGAATCACACATTTTGAGGATTACAATTACACCATAAAATTGATGTGTTTACAAAATTGAATATTGGTAAGCAATAGTGGTCAAGGCATAGCCTTCAATAATGTCTACTTGCCCGCTGCCCTGCCATCTGCCTATCTGCTTGCCAGAGTTTGTAAAACGAGGAAGAGGCCTTATTAGGCTAATTTATGCATATGGTACAGTTCAGTGGTGAAAATGGGAATTTAGAACAGCAGGAGCTCTATCCCAAAACAAGTTATATATAGCCTTTATCGCGACGGCATAATCGCCCGCGTATATATAGGCTATAGCAGATCACATGAATATTAGGTCTGTATGATTATATAATATTAATTATATTGCATTCATCATGATTCATGACATAGTTAACACTTCCATATACATATTTTCACAAAGTGTGAACAAATATTTTTAATATTGCAGCTGACTCAAAGAATCAGTGTATAAGTGCTCACTATTATATTCATTGATTTGCGGTTGGATAGGCTGAATTCAATAAGTGTTGCAAAGAGCTGCCGGAGCTCTAGACCTTGAGAGCTCCACTGCCTTCAAGAGGTTTGGGGCTCAGCTCCGGTGAGCTCCTGCCCATTTACACCACTGGTACAGTTTCATGCACATATATATATATATATACAAAGTATAGGTTATGAGCTGTCAGTTGGAAACCAAAAAATATAATGCTGTTATAGTTTTCTCAATGCTTTCCAATGATTCAAAAAGTGTTAACAACACATCAAAAGGCTCTGCTACATTGTCAAGGTGATATGTGCGGAACATTTCGTGACTGTATATGCAATAGTGGGCAAGTTTTGGTGCCGATGCGAGAAAAAAAAGTATTTTAAATATTTTTTCTCAATATTACACAAAAAGTATAAACTATCTATCAGTCAGACCATGAAAAGGCACACCTAGACCAATGCATGAGTCCTGGGCCAGAAACAAAAAATAATTTTTTTGGTTTTCAATATTTCAAAAAGTGTATAATACTCCCATCAGACCTTTCAAAAGGCACTACTACACCATATAAGGCATATGTGTACCTAACTTTATCCATGTACATGCAATAGTGACCAAGTCTTAGCCCGAAAACAAAAAAAATGTATTTTTATATTATTTGTAATTTGTTCAAAACATATAGAATGTCTATCAATGAGACTATCAAAAGGCACAACTAGACCATATAGGCCACATCTGTACCAAATGTCATCCATGCACAAGCAATAGTGACTGAGCCTTGGCCCGGAAACGAACAAAAATAATTTTTATGTTTTTTTTTATTATTTCAAAAAGTATGGAATATCTATCCATCAGACCATCAAAAGGCACAACTAGACCATACAGGCTATATGTGTACCAAATTTCATCCATGTACATTGAATAGGGGCCGAGTACTGGCCCGAAAACGACCTATCCGCCCGCCCGTCCGGCGGACGGACAACATTTTGCCCTAGTGATAACAATACCTTCTGCGAACAAGTTCGCTGAAGGTAAAAATACTGCACTGGAGAAGAAAAAGTCATCTTGTTACTTCAGTTACTTCTAAGGGTGAGGCTACCAATTTGTCTATCTGCGTGTCTGTCTATCTACCTACCTATCTACCTACAAGGGTGCCGGAACAGCGGGGGGGTATGGAGGGGGGCAATTGCATCTCCTGCCCTTGAGTGGGCGGGGAGAGGGACCTTGAAGACAAAACATTATAAGACCTTATTTTAGGCACAAATTAGTAAGAATATTTACAAAATGATTGTTGACATTATAATAATACACCCAGACAATCTACCCTAGACGAATCTCTCAGGAACTCCACATTATGAAAGATTTGCGTTACGAGCGTCTTGACCAATCAGCGTGCAGCATTTCTCTCCACTTCGAAAGTTTACCGGCAATTTGCGATGCAACTATTAACTTCTCAGAGACGTATGAGATGTCATTTTAAAGGTCTCGGAGAGATCTATCTACTCATATCATACCCGTAACTCTTACAGAAAGTGCGTAACAGCGAAATCGGCCTCATTTGCATAACATGCTTGAAGGTCTGTTCATTGGTCAGCTTAGTGGGTGTGTCTGACTTAATCACTGAAGGCTTTGCTGAAGTGTAATAATATAATTTTGTCGCACAAATTGGATTTGCCCGTTTTTGTCCCGAGTGCCCCTGCCACCCGCGTTACCTTCCAGCATCCTTGTCTATCTATGTATTATATATGCTGTAAAATGTAAACTTACTCAAACATTTGCTGTGCTGCCTGTCATGTAGATCATTGCCTGTGGCCAGGCACCAAAGAATATCTGACGCACCATGAGTGCAGTAGTCATGCAATTTATTGCTCCAATCGAAGGGGAAGGTGCAAGACTCGCCAGTAGGAACTCTGATTGTAGCTGAAATAGAATAGCAGATGGTTTCAAAATGAGAGAAGTAAAATTTTGAGAGAATAAATACATTTTCTTCAGAATGAGGGTCAAAATGATGAAAAATTTTTTAAAAAATCCATTTTGGTTTTTTGCATTGAAATTTGGTTTTTCAAAAAACCATTTTGAATCTAAAAAACCAATTTTGTCTGGAATTTTTTAGAGTGTAGAATCATTCCCATCTGGAGCAAAATGAAGAACATTTGGGCAGTTTTACAGTATTTGCACTCATTTTTCATGTTTATGCAATTATTACGAGAAAAGTATGATAGGTATATCGAAATTTCGGGCAGTGGCAATCTTGTCCTACACTGACTTATAAATAAATGCACCATATTTTACCCTTCTGCAATACTTTGTTTTGAAGCTGTAAGGAATTTAGGACAAATTTTGACACATTTTTATGTCTCACAGACTTTTTAGCCAATTTCATGAATGAACAGAAAAAAATATTCAATCAGTTGTGATTCATGTTAATGATACCTTTCTGGACCTATGGCTTGGGTATAAAATACAACAGGTTTCATGTGAATAAGTTATATACAACATGACTTGGGTCCTAAAATGTAAAACATAGGCTGCGCAGCAGCATACCCTCGGCTATTCAGCAGGCTATTCTGAAGCCGGTGAAATCAATTGACATATCGGCGATAGATTATGACCCTCTAGTACAGTTTTACCAAACCAGTCATATTTAGATGCCCAGTCTCCCTTTGTATGGCCCAAGTCTCCAACTTGATGGGGAGAGCTGGGCCAAAATTTTTACAATTTTCATATGGTTTTAGGTTCATGAACATATATATCAATGCCCCCCTACAGATATATTCTTAACTATTTCTAGATGCAATCAATGTATCAAGAATGTTTGTATAATCATAATGGTCTCTCAAGCTTCCTTACTCTTTCTGGCTGACGGAAAGTGTTTTTAGATGAATGAAATGTCAATTTCTCTATTTTATATGATGTTTTATTGTATTTAATTTTGACAAATTCCCAGCCCTAGCATTCAACAGATTCAAGGTACTGAAAAGAGATGTTGCAATGAAATAAAAGGGTCACCTCATTGCTATGTCCTTCTCCTGTCCTAATTAGCCTACCAAGTGCATAAATACGGGAGGTAAAGTCCCAATCATCCGTCCATGCGTGATTCTCTGGATGTATTAGATTACATAATTATAGATGATCAATCAATCAATCAATATCTAACTATCTATCTATCTATATATAAAATATCTATCTATGTATCTATCTATGTATCTATGTATCTATGTATCTATCTATCTAACAACTAATCAATAGTGCAACATGAAAATCTATTTGCTGGGATAAATTCACAGTGGATCTTTCAGTCAAACAATTAATTAATCATTCAATTATTCAATCAGTCCAATCAGTCAAGCAATCTTCAGTCATTTAAACACCTTTAATCTAAAACACCTTATCCATCTATCCATCTATCCATCTATCTATCTATCTATCTATATATTGATCTATTATCTATCTATCTATCTATCTATCTACCTATCCATCTTATAAATTATGAATAGAATAAAGGCCTGCCTAAAAACAGATAATTTTATAATAGTTAGGTTGTCTATCTATCCAATCTATCTATTTTAAATATTAAACTAAAACAATGTGTGGCCTACAGATACTTTTTAATAAGACTAATACATTTACTACTTATCACCAAAAAGGTTAAATGCAGTCCAAACTTGGCTGTATAAGTATAACAATAGCTGAAAAGGCAAAAAAAAACCTGCATGGGATATAAAAAGTCACATCTCAACTTCTTCTTGGCCTATATTTCGGATCTAAATTGGAAATTTCATTATAATGTTTAAGATAAAAAAACTAAGGCTATCAATGCAGTTTGAACATATTTCTAAGAAAAAAGGGAATTTTGTTAGAAATATAGGGGTGCTATTCAACTGCTTCTGTACCCTCCCCTTTGTTCTTGGGTTTGGCCATTGGAGAGGATTAGTGACATCATGTTACATAATGTCCATTCAACAGAAGCTGCACCCTGTTCCCAAACAAAGCAGTGACACTTATTGTCTTAAAGGTGCTAAATATGCTTTGAGTGAGATTTGTTATTAATTAAAATTCAAATTTATCCAACATTAAATATCTTTGGATATAAAATGAAACATTGAAATTCATAGAATTAAGGTTTTGTTGCATGGCAAGTAAATTTCTAAATAACCTTGTATTTAGTTAAATGATTTCTGCAATCATTTTTTGATCACATTTAGTGTTTATGCAATGTTATAAATAAAAGTAGGCCTGACATTAATTTAATTTCTTTCCTAAAATCTACATCACTGAGGTTAATTTTAGCAAAATGGGGTTTTGAGAGTTCTTGTCAAAAGTTTAGAATGGTAAGGCCCCTTGAGTCAGAACTATGTGCATAAAGCATATTTGTATATATATATAATATATATAATATATAATTTATCTTATTAAACCACATAAATTCTGAGGAAGAATTTGATGAAAAAAGTATACTTGGGGCACATTGAATGACACTTTGAGTAACCAAGATCCAAAATTGACTGAAATGTGACAATTCAAAGGTCTACAGTTTTTTGCCCATTTTTAGCAATTTTTGTCTTTTCATGTTCAAAAATCTGATGATATAACAGATATATGCATGAAAATCGTGTGTTTCTTTCATGTTTATTCATTTTGTTTACATTCAAGAGCATTGCATGACTTGATTAGAAATGAAATGGTCAGAAAGTTGATATTTTCACATTTTTGTGAATTTTAAACTTCTTCTGTCGACCTAAAAATTGCATAAACTATATGCAAAAAATTATACTTGGGGCACATTGTATGGCACTTTGAGTAACCAAGATCCAAAATTGACTGAAATGTGACAAATCAAAGGTCTATAGTTTTGGCCTATTTTTAGCAATTTCTCTCTTTTTATGTTCAAATATATGATGATGTAACAGATATATGCATGAAAACCATGTATTTCATTCATGTTTATTCATTTTGTTCATATTCAAGAGCATGGCATGACTTTATTAGAAACGAAATGGCCAGAAAGTGGATATTTTCACATTTTTGTGAATTTTAAACTTGTTTTGTCGGCCTAAATTATTGCGTCAACTACATAATGGCAGTAAAAGTTCCTTCTTGATAGGTTTAACTATAATACCTTTTGGTTTTTAAAAATATAGTTATTACTGTTTTGGCGTGAGAGACCAAATATCCAGAAAAATGTAAAAAATTACACATTTTTCTAGTATTTTAGTTTTTATGCAAAATTCGTTAGATGGACCCTCTAAACGATTCAAGCAATTAGGAGACCTATATTTTAGACAACTAAATTCTTAATTTCAAATGTCTAACTCCAAAATTGAGGGAATTGCAGAGGGTTGAAAAAAAACCATTTTTTTACATTTTTGGTTCATTCTTTGAAATTATTTTAGTTAGAGCATTCAGACCCCCAAAAGGCACAACTAGGGTATTTAATACATGTTATGGTAGATTTTCATGCCCATAGGTATAACCGTTTCCGAGTTCTGGCCGGAAACGAAAAAAATTAATTTTTCCGAATTTTCAATATTTTACAAAAACTGTGGTCATTACATAAATATGAACTCCAGAAGGCACTTTAACACTATAAGACCCATTCATGTGTCAAATTTCAAATATATAGGTGTAATAGTTTTGGCACAGAGGCCAATACACATTGTGTGACGCCGCCCGCCCGCCCCCCCCCCGCCCCCCCCGCCCGCCCGCCCGCCCGCCGGACGGACAAAAATTTGCCATACTAACTACAATACCCGACGGCAATATACATTGCCGAGGGTAAAAATGGCAGATGTCAAAAATTTTGTTTTCGATGGACCATCAGTTGCTTTATATGCTGTTATGAGTAAGTATCAAAGAATGTGTATACTGTTTGTGTTAATTTTGAAGCTTGAGACATAACTCAAGGTAAAACAGAAACATTTGTTTCACTAACCATAATTAGTTTTCAGAATGTGAGGCTTGAATGTGATGTCAAAAAAGTATGTCCTCTCCAACCCATAGAAAAAACACTAAGTGTTTTGTAGGAAAAACAAGCTATCCGTGTATCTTTTGCTCAATCATTGGCCTTTACAAGTATGTGACAAATACAAGTTAAAAAGATATCCAGGCCATGTTCATACATTTTCTTAGAAATTAAAATTTATGATGTCAAAAAATGTCCTCTCCAACCCATCAGAAATTTTTCTCTGATTTGCGCGTTTTGACACTGGATTCATTCAAGAAACGGCCATGGTTATACACACTAAGTAAACCTGGATGCCTAAAAAGGGTTTTTATAAGTAGAAAATGTCAACTATTATCTTTTGTTATCTATTGCATTATTTTGAGAAAATCAAAATTGAGAAAATATTTGATTTATTTGTGTCATATATCTATATAATTGTAATTTTTCGCTATTAACTGAATGACTTTAAATGATAATAACCAAATATCTTGTAAATGGAGCCTTCAAAGATGATTTTTCCAAAGGCGCCTGATTTTTGGTCATTTTCTGTGGTTTTTTGCTCCAAAACACTATGTTCGACACAGTCGAACACCATGAGTTTCAATCGTACAGTAACAAAACTTGACATGGGGTTAATAGAATACCTAGGGATTATTAACCATGGAAATCATGTTTCTTTTGAGACTAGAAACCTACTCAACAGAAACTTTCAGGGTAATGGTAAGCCAGATTTCTGTAATTTCGTAATAAAAATGGTAAAAAAAAATTGTGGCATGTTTAATCAAAATTTAAGTTTTGTATGGGTTTTGATGTTCCTATGCAACAATGTGGCTTGATTTTCACAAATAAAAATGGGCGAAAAATTGTTTCTAGACGGATATTTTTCATGAATCAACCCTTGCCTACTTTAAGTAGCGGTATTTTGGTAGTAAACCACTAAATCACTTCAGTCCTCTTTGATTATAGAAACAGTAATATGTTAATTTTATAATAGAATGATGGAAATTCTCAAATTTCAAAATTTATTTTGACCCCACATGAGACACTTTGAGTGCAAATACTGTAAAACTGCCCATTTGCAGCACAGTCTCTCAGTGAAGAAGTACAAAATCAGTACAAAAGCAGTACATGGACTGTTGCTGCAAATGTAATCCGTTATACTGATTTTTTGCTTCTATGCAAATTATGTACTGAAATCATACTTCCAGTGATGCAATTTGAATAATCACGTACTGCATAATATTATATGTGCTCCTGTAACTTCTAAATTTAATTTGAACATTGTTTGTACTTAATTTATACTTCTACGACTTTAGCTGCTTAGAGGCAATCACATGAGGGTGATGTTCACTTCCAGAACTTCACTCTAGAAAATTCCAGACAAAATTGGTTGTTAAGATTCAAAATGGTTTTTTGAAAAACCAAATTTCAATGCAAAAAACCAAAATGGATTTTTTTAAAAATCCATTTTGGTTTTGCATTGAAATTTGGTTTTTCAAAAAACCATTTTGAATCTAAAAAACCAATTTTGTCCCGACATTTTTTAGAGTGTTGGTAAATGTGCAGGTATGTCAGGGTTTCTTATTACAATGAATTAAATTACAGGCATATTATTACTATAGATACAAAACTTTTCTTGTTAATAGAGGCAGTGATGGAAGTGGAAAATTTTCATCAAGGGAGCTCTCGACTGGTGCGGCAGTGACGCGCCATTCAAAATTTGTAAAAGAGAAACAATTCCTGCCACCAGAGTATAATTTTGGCTAATAGTTCATGAAGGGCAGAAAATGTGAACAGGGAATTGTATTTCCACCACTGATCATAGGGGGAGCTGTAGTAGCAAAGAGCTCCACCAGTTTTCTGATCAAGGGAGCTCAGCTCCCCCAAGCTCCCCCCTCCATTTCCATCACTGAATAGAGGCAAAAGTGTTCCAATACAGCACAAAATGTCATTAGCACAATGAAATAGACCTGTTTTAAACTGGTAAAATAGGAATCCCCAGTGATTGAAATGGGGAGGAGCTCGGTAAAAAAGGTGAAGTTACAATTACATTGTTATTTTTTTAGTCCTCAACGTATTTCTAGCCAAAATTATGCTCTGGTGGAACATTTTTGCCCCTTTCGAGAATTTGGAATGTCACACTGCTGCCGCAGGAACCAAGAGCTCCCTCGAAGAAAATTTTCCCATTAGAGGTTTAGTTGCGCCGAACAATTACAAATCGAAATGCTTACAGAAATGCACGTTGTGCCGAAGAATTACAAATTGAAATGCTTACAGAAATGCACGTTGTGCCGAAGAATTACAAATCGAAATGCTTACAGAAATTTCCTGAAATGTTCCTGCAATACCAATGGCTCAACGAGTTGCCGAGGTAGCCCAGAGGAAAAAAGAGTACGCTTGCAGTACAGAAACAGTACAAAATCAGTATATCCCATATATGGTATTGGAGTACATCAGAAGCACAAAAGAAGTACATTGCGCAATGACGACCTGCATGGTTGAGAGACTTTTTAACACAAAATTTGCATTTGAAGTACAAATGCAGCATTTTCGCAGTACAAATGTAGTATTTTCGCAGCGTATTTACAGTACAAAAGGAGCACATTTGAAGCGCTTGAATTATTTATTTAAATTATGCTTCTTTTATACTCCCGATATGCAAATCCATATGCTGCAAAAATACTCTCTTGCAGGGAGTACAAAAGGAACATACTGGCTGTGCGTGCTAGTAGGAAGCATTTTTGCAGTACAATCTCAGTACATTCGAAGTATCTAAAAATCAATGCTTCATTAATTTTACAGGCCACATATAATATCAGTTCCTCAGCCAAATCGATGTAATTAAATAACTACACATAATTACTTAAGCCTAGAAAAAAAGAAGACTGGAATAATTTAATATCCGATTTGTACTTTTTGCTGCTATTAATAGTAAAACATTTGAATGTAATACTATGGAAATTATGCTTGTAATTCAATGTATATTGTAAAAAAAACCTAGACACACCTGCACATTTTCCGAGTTGTGGAAGTGAACATGACCCACATGTGACTGAATCTAAGCAGCCTGAGTCATAGAAGTACAAATTCAGTACATGGAATGTTCAAATGAAATTTAGAAGTTAGAGGAGTACATATGCAGTACATGATTATTCAAATTCTGTCACTAGAAGTATAAAATCAGTACACAATTTGCATAGAAGCACAAAATCAGTATAATAGGAGTACATTTGCAGCGTGGGACCACGTACACGTACTGCTTTTGTACTGATCTTGTACTTCTTCACCGAGAGAGTGTACTGCTTTTATACTTCTTTTTCCTCTGGGAGGCCTTCAGAGCAGGGAAATTCTCTTACCGTTTCTGAACTTGCAAAGACCCCACTCTCCATTGATGTCTATGCAAGCAGCTCCATTCTGGTTGTGTTCATCGCCATTGAAAATGCATTTGTGATGCAGGACATTATCGTGTTGAAAAGGGAATTTACATCTTACGTCAGTCGAGTTTGTTTCCTTGAGGGCAAGCACTAAAAAATACAAATAATATAAACAGTACACATTTCTAAAAGTGGTTTGTCATTTAAAATCTGGCCTTTTATTAGAAGCTATCTTTCAATGGCTATATGAGGCTAAACTAAACTTAACCTATCCCTTACTATCCATAGCTAGCGAATTTCTAGGCCTACACAGTAGTAACCCTTTGTTTTAAGACCGACTTGCCTTGTGTGACCGCCTTCCCCCAATGACCCCCATGAGAGACCACTTTATGACTGCAGAAGGGGCGGTCTTATTATGCAGGGAGTCACGGACCACTCTGTGTGTTTCGGTTTTACAATTTAAATTTAAGAACTTACCATCACAGGGGTCTTCTGATGGGACTGAAGAAAAACAAGAACAGGAGAAAGTGTGAGATTTCTTGAACTGGACATTTCGGGTGTCTCCTTGAGTTGGGACACTTTAAATTGCAGTTAATCGTTTCACTGAGAGCTCATTTGAGCCTGCCTGTACTTGGTAGGAATCTTTAGCTTTTAAAATACTTCCTTAATCCACTCAAATACATTTTGTAATTGTAATTGTAATTGTAAATACTCTCAGTCATGCGCTGCAATGCAGGCACGAAATTCGTGGTGAGCCTTCCACAATGATGCAGCTCAGGGCGGCCATAGAACGGCGCCCATAGGCAGAGACTAGAGGAACATTGCCCAAGGTTCCCATGCCGTAGCACTCTCCAGTGTTGGTGACCGCCGTATGATGGTGATTGATGAGAAGACTGTGAGTCTGGTACATACCCTATTAATTCAGGGATGCCCAGGGTCTTTCAGTTGCCCCAGCACAGAACACTGGATACAACCCACCTCCATTTAATGTCCCATGGGCTCGGACCAAATTGAGTTCCAGGAGTGGGAGTTGAACCCACGACCTCAAAGCCAGACTGGCAGCACAAACAAGCACCTTAAACCATTAGGCCACGGAGAACTCAGCAGTGGCAGATCTTGACAGGATATAGTCCATGCATGGGGCCTGGACATACTTTGGCATTCACAGGCCATTATCTCATTTTCTTCAAGATGCTACTATTTATCTTTGTGGTCTGGCAGGGGGGATCTTGGTGATGTAGGGGGAGGGCCCTAACCCCCCCCCACCTGGATCGCTCTGGATCCGCCACTGCTTGATTGTTTTATAAAGCAAATAGTGTTTTAGTAGCTCTAAATATGAGGTAAGACCCCTGTTTTCCCCAATACATTTGACTAGAAAATGGGGCTCCATTATGTTACTTAATTATGAGCATGTGTGCATGGTATGCCTACTTCAAATCTGTAACTGAAAGTTTTATGAATATTTACCTAATTTCTTGCCATGTTTTGTTCCATCTTTAGCTTGTAAAAGCCCAGAATAGTTTGGATTCTGGACCAGTTCGCAGTAGCCGTTTCTGAAGGAAAGAACGGTGAAGTACATTTTTAACAATGTATGATCTACAAAAATAAAGTACAAGTATTATATTTTACGTTTTTATAAACAAAATTCCCATAGGCATATTTCGCAGGGGGTCAGGGGGGCTGCAGCCCCCCCCCCCCCTGGCATCAGGGCAAATGGCTCATCTGGGCAAATCCTGACCCAATATCAGGGCAGATCCACTTCCCTGGTCACATTCGCGCTATGCTGAAATTTCAGGGCAAAACAGTCACAGCCCCCCCCCCACGAGACAGCCGTCCCGTACGCCTATGAAAATTCCGATTTTATAACGTGCGTTTAGCTGACATCCAAACACCTTAGACGATTCAGTTAAAGATTGCAACCTCTATCTAGCCAAGGGCCAAGGTGTTGGGATGCTTCACACAACTAGGATCAGAGAGGGAGTGCACAGGGTAGTGAGCTATTTATAGACACACAGCACAAGCAGAGCTGAACCAAGCCCCTTGTGACAACTCTACATGATATTTAGAATTTGGAATCTAATTTCTTCCAACACAGATATCCTTCACATGAAATTCCAAAGTTGAGTTTAAATTGTATAAAGGTTACCGTATTTTCTATATTAAAAGCACATCCCTTAATATGAGCCCAGTGGCGTATTTAGGGGGGGGGGTATTGGGCCATGGCCCCCCTCAGGCCCGAAATTAACATGGAAGAGTTAGGAAAAGCCGCGGAGCGCCCCGTATTCAGCCCCATGTAATGCCCTCCCCCCTCAGGCCATATCTAGATACACCCCCTGTAAAAGCCCACCTCCTCCTTAAAGAGCCAATTTTCATAAAAATTCTATCAAATTTCACTTTATCCAAAGTTTTAATGCAAAAAACTATTAATCTCCCATCTCATCATTACATCTGCCCACCAGGTGCCTAATGCAAACAATGGGGCAAGTTGACTTACTTGTAGTTGTATCCAAAACATTCCTTCCTTGAACTGCATTCTTTGGAACACTGTAGATGACTCCTGACGAACATGTGGAGGGAGTTGTCACTGGAGACGACAGCTTTATTTTCCATGATGGTATACCTGACCTCCGTTGCTGCTAACCCAACCGAAGTTATTGTGAGAATAACGCTTAGCATCTTCTGAATCTTCAGTGGAGACATGCTCAAAGTTTGGTGTAGGCCTATTTTATATTGTTTGATGCAAAGGTAGAAATCGAATAATTACAGTTGACGAATGTCCAGTTCTGACAGAATTGGACTGAAATATTCCTTGTGAGTCATATGCCTATCCATGCCATGTTAATTTCTGACTCATAAGCAGTTTGTCCGGTCATGTCATATATGTTCAATGCTATCAAAACAAGTCACCGACTGATCATCAATGACATCACTAAGTTGCAATGACAGATTGACAATTCATTTCAATGCACGTATTGCACGAGATAGGGCCTGTTGTGAGGTCATTGATGTTCACTAGCAGCTGAATGTTAGTACTCGACGTTGTCATACGTCGACTGTGATGAAGAAGTAACTATCCAGCAATTTACCAACCGAACAGTCTTAAATTTTATGTATGTTTGAGGTTTGTATCCAAATAATGTGAAAAGTTGTGCAGTCTGAACGAAAGGTCTCTAAAAAAATGTCCTTTCCAGGTATTTGTTTTATAGCATCATTCGCCATAAACTATTGGCATATTCATAAAATTTAACAACTTTACTTTAAAGGGCAATAAAGCGATTGATGACTTTGAGTGGATCTTTGACATTTTGACACGCTTATATTATTGATTAGGGGCAACCATTAGATGACCGGGGGGGGGGGCTTCAAGCTTTTTTAAATAAAAAATTGTTTGCCCGGTTTTTGGTCCAATGACATACACTCTGAAAAATTTCTGGACAAAACTGGTTTTTTAAATGGAAAATGGCTTTTTGAAAAACCAAACTTCCATGCATAAACTATTATGGATTTTTCAAAAAACCGTTTTGGACAGTTTTGTCCCAACATTTTTTAGAGTGTAACAATCAGTTATTATTATCTGACAACAGGCTAAAAAGATAGGCCCCGTTAGTGGAACTCTCCTTTTTACTGCTCTCCGACGTCCCCTCTCACAAAAAAACCTTTTTCCGGAAACAACCGCCATTTTGTACACATTTCTTTGTCAATGGGGGTGGTACCTAATCCATGGATCCCGCTCGTTTTGGGAGACGTACCTGTGGTTTATCTGGATATTTCGACCGAAAAAGTCTGTCTGGGTGATGCTCCTCTCATTTTTTGGACTTCACAGGGCCGTAACTGAAGTTAAATCTCGTCAGTCGACTGGATAATGAGGGGAATCCATGCTAAACATTCCATTTAACTATTGTGTTTTGGATGGATTTATGAGATTACAGGAGCACGGAATGCCTGCTCCATTGACTCAGCAATGGTACAAAATGGCGGGCTGTTCCCGGAAAAATATTATTTGTGCACCACGATGCCAGAGAGCTGTAAAAAGGAGAGTTCCACTATCACCGCCTATTGCACACTATTAAATACAGTATAAAAAGTAGACTGGTGCTGTATGTCAGCTTAATACTGACCTTTCCCAGCTTACAAAGCATGTGAAGTTCACGTGATAAACATGGGGGGAAACTGGTGAACATGACATGACTGAGAGTTATCACGTGTTTTTGTTCATGTGAGAAAAACTCCCCAACATTTTCATGGGAACCACCGTTCAGTATGGTGAGTGCCGGTGAGCAGATTTATCTTGAATGGGCGCTATATAAAATCATACTATATTATATTTTATTGTTCACATGGGAAAATTTCCGAACAGTTTTCATGGGAAAAACACATGAGGACCATCACCAGATTATCACATGATTTTCCCCAAATAAACACATGCATTTGTAGCTTTGTACCTGAAGTTTACACCAGGAAATCATATGGTTAGAGTCAGTAGGTCGCCAAAGTAAAACAATGTCCAAAAGAAAAATTAGAGTCATATTAAACCGACAGTTCTGCCCAAAAGTGTACATACCCCGTTGCAAAATGACCAATTTCTCTATTTCCAGGGCAATTTTAACAACAATGGGCAAATTATACATGAAATACAATGCACTGCATGCTACTGCACACTACTGAACCATTGAAAAGTCAATAGGAATGAGATTCTATGATATTATTGTTCAATTGCATTTTATGACATTTTCAAAAGTTTACATACCCTTTTGTAATATATATTTTCCCCTTGGGATCATGAATAGATTGCAGGACTTTACTACATTATTTCAAAAGTCCTCAGACGACATAAGCAGTGATTTTAATCCATTCTGCTTCACAGAATTTCTGTATCTCCACGTTCATTGTTGGTCTCCACCGGGGCACGACCTGTCTCAGATCATACCATAATTTATCAATAACATTCCAGTCTGGAGGATGTCAAACCACTCGAGGACCTTTTCCCAACTGTCCTGGAAATATTTTTGGGCAGAATTAGTGGAAGGTTTTGGATTGTTGTCCTGATGCAGCGACTTGTTTCATCCCGTTCCTAACTTTCACAATGTATCGTGTTAGTTCTCTTCCAAAATTTTATGGAAATCAGTGATATTAAACATTTCTTTAGTCTTGACAATGTCTCTGGTGATACAGCTGCAAATTATTGAAGGTGCACCACCCTGGTTCAATTTAGCAATGGTCTTCTTTTTATCATAAATCTGAATATTTAAACTCCTTGCAAACACAGTGCAAAGGATTTTAATGATATAACACCTCAGCTAAGTCTTGTCTATCCAAAAACATTTTTGCAGATGGATTGGGACTTCCCAAACTGCTTTAGGTGTACTGCAGCCAAGTTTGTCCCATAATCACCCCCGCCCTGTTGGAGGCATGTCCATCAGGTATGCAAGCAAAATAGTACCATTCACAAAGTAAACCAAGGTAGTGGATTTTTGATAAATAGTGGCTATTTCAGTGCAAACAGCACTGGAATATTGGTCAAAACTATTGAAAGTTGTAATGCCACTGATTTCCATAAAATTTTGGAACAAAAACCGACATGATTCAGTGTGAAAGTTAGGAATGGAGTGAAACAAGTCGCTGCATCAGGACAACAATCCAAAACCTTCCACTAATTCTGCCCAAAAATATTTCCAGGACAGTTGGGAAAAGGTCCTCGAGTGGTTTGACATCCTCCAGACTGGAATGTTATTGATAAATTATGGTATGATCTGAGACAGGTCGTGCCCTGGCGGAGACCAACAATGAACGTGGAGTTACAGAAATTCTGTGAAGCAGAATGGATTAAAATCACTGCTTATGTAGTCTGAGGACTTTTGAAATAATGTAGTAAAATCCTGCAATCTATTCATAATTCCAAGGGGGAAAATATATATATATTATAAAAGGGTTTGTAAACTTTTAAAATGTCATAAAATGCAGTTGACCAATAATATCATAGAATCTCATTCCTATTGACTTTTCAATGGTTCAGTAGTGTGCAGCTGCATGCAGTGCATTGTATTTCATGTATAATTTGCCTATTGTTCTTAAAATTGCCCTGGCAATGGATAAATTGGTCATTTTGCATCAGGGAATGTAAACTTTTGGGCAGAACTGTATCCGAAATGCTAAAATCTGTTTTAAAAAGGTCATCCATATTTGTTCCAAATTCATTTAGAAACTAAGTGTTTCAGATTTAGAGTGAGGGCTTTACACCTGGTACGTATTTACACACTTGGTAGGCCACTTGGGACAGGAGGAGGACATGGCAATGACTCGAACGATGATTGAAACAGCCATCCAACATATAGGCCCAGATGATCAAGCGCTGGATTTGATTGGCAGCTCTAGCAAGCTACCACTAGACCAACCCTCCCTTCTCCATAAATAGATAGATAGATAGATAGATAGATAGATAGATAGATAGATAGATAGATAGATAGATAGATAGATAGATAGATAGATAGATAGATAGATCAGTTGACAGACTGTCACACTGTCACAGACCGACACACAGATGATAGTATTAATCGTAACGACAAATAACAAATTTCTTTCCAAGCAATATCATTATACCAGCAAGGCACAGACCACATGTTCTGCTGCTACTTTAGTATTCATTAGGAGCCAATGCTGGCAGTATGCTGCATTGGAAAGAGCTAGGCCCATGTGCTGCACACCACTGCAGCCTGACAGCACTGCAGCAGACATAACATTGCAATATAGGGAGACATTTTGACCCTTGCTATACACTTCCTCAGTCTGGGAGAACATCACCTATCAGCTATACTTAAATACACGGTGACAGGGATTGGTACCAGGACATATGTGTACAGAAGGATCTAAGAAGAAGGATAGGTCTCCATTACATAGGATTGTAAATATATACACAGGACAGTGGATGATACACACAGCTATATGTAGCTATATATGTCTATGTTACGCAATGCACAATTAGATGACGTCACTTGTAGCTGATGTTTTGATATCTTCCTGAAAATCACAGGTAAGATATACACTTTTATTTTTATTTTTTCATTTTTGTTTCTTGGTGAGAATAATGGAAGCCAGGGCATGTTGTCACAGCGGCAGGTTGTCACATTGCCAGTTTTGGGATAGGTAGTCAAAGGTAACACAACTTTTAGTCGTCACATACATATATAAGGCCGATGTAATTCTAAATAACAGCTGCAATTTAAAATACCAATTATTAGAAAGAGTCAGATTTGATTAATAAAATCTTAAAAATGGTCCTACAACTATGTATATACTCCCTGGTTTGACAACCCATCCCTTTTGGATACAGCAGACTTGTCTTACAAAAATAACAAAATTTCAGCATAGAAACCATACTGGCAGAAAAAAGAACTGACAGAAAGAGGGAACTGCCTACCATAAATATTTACACAGTACCACAGAACCTTTGGAAATTGCATTAGCTTTCAATATGTCTCCAAGATTGGATCTCAGCGGACATCCTGCATGGGGACATCCTGTGGACAGACTGCGATTGGTAGACTTCCTTTAGACTGCAGTGGCTATAGCAGAGCTTATTACACAGTGTAAAACGTATAGTAAAATGTTTGCAAACTTCTCTCAGCCGTAAGATTCTTATAACTGCTGATATGAGATGATTCTAATAGTCCATCCTTCTCCAACAACTGCTTTGGGGTGCAGAGAGGAAATAAGGCAACATGGTTGACCAATGTCATTGTGCTCTGACTAACGAAACCAGTCTCGTTGTCCTATCATACTGCGAATCTGAGAACCCAGCAAAAAGTGTCAAAAACTGGAAATTTCAAATGGATTTCCTCAAAAAAGTTTTAGAGTCAGAGACTGTACATTTTGGAAATGTCCTTTTGACATGAAAAAGTTAAAATTCCAAAATGTTTGTAAAATCAACCTACTCTAGTGACCATGATCAAAGGTGAAAATCTACTTGGCATAACAATTTTAATTCAGCATCAATAAATAGTGTTATAACCAATTCAAGTCCAGAGAAAGAAGGCCTGATAGTATTTTTCAAAAGGGCATGCAACTGGGAAAGGAGAAAGACCTATTTCATCCTCTCATCAGCCATGTTGGCCTATCACAAATGTACAATAAATTTATAAGTAAATAGAGCTTTTTTGCATTGTGACCACAAAGGTTAAAGTGGTACAATAAATATATATTATATTGTATCAATACACAACAAATACATTGTATGAACAATATTTTAAAGATTATGTGAAATTACAAAAGTAAAATATGATTAGAAGTAAATTACAATTATGTAAAATTTTAAAATATAATACAGTGACATTGTAAAATCCGGAATTTAAAAGTTCATAAATACAAAAAGGTATAAAACTGTCTTTTTAAAAATCTATTTGTGCGACAGATTGGTAATTAAAAATCCTTTGACAATCTGGTTTGTTTGTCAACATTCATAAATGGTACCACTGATAAATACTAAACTTAGCTTGGTAGACATCCTACAATGACTGTTGGAGATTTACAGTGCCAGCCGCAATATCCCCAGGTCAGAGGTGGTCAGCTCTACATCACTCTGAACTGACCACCATAGATAACATTTACGACCGGTTTCTTTCTTTTCTGTTGTTCTGTTTTGAAAAATAGAAACAACCAAGTCTAGACAACAATGAATGCTAATAACACTGTTTTTGAAGACCATTTGACTGGCTCCTTTGGAGATTAGGCTTGTAAATATCACAAACCCAAAACAAATGCAAATCACGCAACTTTCCAAAAATTTTTTTGACTGGCTCCTTTGGAGAATAACCTTATAAATATGGTAAGAAATGAAACAATGTGCGGGTGCACAAATTGTCTTCCCTTTTTCAAAATGAAAAACTTTCTCCCTGTATTTCACTGAAAGATTGTACGACATTGTTAGAAAATCATAACATATCTTTGTTACACACACTTGTTAAATGTTAAATAGAGTATGAAGTGCACTCTAAAAAATGTCAGGACAAAATTGTTTTTTTTAGATTCAAAATGGTTTTTTGAAAAACCAAATTTCAATGCAAAACCATGTTGGTTTTTTGCATTGAAATTTGGTTTTTCAAAAAACCATTTTGAATCTAAAAAAACAATTTTGTCTGAAATTTTTTAGAGTGTGTTAAATGTTAAATAGAGAATGTAGTGTGGCAATCTGCTGGACAGGTAATATTATGCTGGTAAAATGAGTACCCTGGACCTTTTGCAAAGTAGGCTTCACACTTTTGACAACCACCGTATATAGCTTTTCTCTGTTCAATCCTCTGAAGACCTTGGCTATCATTCTGGATGTGAATGTTTATGAATTATTCAGCCATGCACAACACATAGCTGCTTCCTTTTGGTCCTCACACATCCACGCTACATATATTGCACATGTAAATTGGCATTTTGATGGACCTGTTGGGTAATCTATCTTATAAATATTGCAAATTGCAAGATGTTGGAAGCCATCAATCTTGACACCTCCAACCCTAGGGAAATGTCCCAGAGGTCTGTTGGCTGATACGTGATATATCACTGATGTAACATTAGGGCAATGAACGATTTAAATATTTAACCCTTTCAATGCCCGCACAGATGTTTGGTCAGGATAATAAGGTTACAACTTGATATATATATATTTATACCATACTCGCTGATAAATCCTTCAATATTTACCATGATATATATCGCCATATATCACGTATATTTAGTGGTCACGTGACAAGTGGTGATGTCACAATGCACAAACACTGAATCAGCCAATCAGAAGACAGCATTTGAATCATGACGTCATGACAGATGCCATTGAGCCTCATTCTGGAGTTTACAAGAGCTTTTGTAGCTTGAACATAATTTAAGTTATTGACACTGGAATATTGATTTAAAAAACAAGTTGTTAATTTTGTTAAATAAAGAAAAATTTTACAACCATTTTGGTATCTCTGGTACTAAAATAAAGACATTTTTAGTAAATCGGTCTTTATCTCCAAACACATGATAACAAAATAATTCTCTGAAACAGCGAATAATGGTATAAATCAGTTATACCAAAGGCATATTTGTGGTATACGGGATATATACAGCCTCGGTGGTAAATATAACCCTCGGGCTACGCCCTCGGGTTATACTTACCACCTCGGCTGTATATATCTCCGTATACCACATATGCCCATGGTATAACTACTATATATAGACCTATATCTATATATATATATGCAATTAAAACATAAAGAAGGCAAACTACACTAGTACTCGATGGATTGTGAGTATATGAAAGTGCAGGTCTTCAAGACACGTTCTTGCCACAGAAAGCACATGGAGATGGAGTACTGAATTATAAAAATAAAATAGGGTAGATATGTGTGGAAAGTTTTGATTGTATGAATACAGAAAAGGTTGAGAATTAATGTTGTCTTCTATCGTACTGTATTAAAATGTATGTATCATATATTTAATTTGTTACCCTCAGGGATATATATACAAAATTTACTATTAAGTACAATCTTGATACATTGAATTTATATTACATTAATTTTGATATTGCATTTACAAAATGAACTATCACTTCTTCTATCCTTTGACTATACCTCAACCTTGCAATGCTACATGCATGCAGTGACATGGTAGATATTTGACATATTGCTCAATTCTCCAGTGAGTTAATGTAAAAAATTAGGGTAAATTATCATAAATCTGAATTACTCAATTTTCTGTGGATTTTAAAGGCACAAAACAATATTTCCTTTAAATATTCATGAAAAATTAAGATTTTTTTGTCTCAGGCTGGAAATGTTTGTGCTTTCATGCAATTTCAGTCAATTATAGGCCTATAAATAGCCTATAAATAGCCATATTTGGCACCCACCCCTGGAGCCACGCTATGGCAACAGCTAAAACAAAACTAATTTTTAATATTGTTTTCTGAGGCCTCCAAAAACAATTATCTGCAGGGACAATTTTGAGATTGCCCTTTTTTTGGCTAAAAACAGGCAAAATGTGGTTTTCCCGCCAAAAATGAGGCTGAAATTTTGGCGGGAAAACCAGTTTTTGGCTATTTTTAGCCCAATAAGGGGCTATCTCAAAATTGTCCCTCCACAAAATTGATTTTTTAGGCCTTAGAAAACAATATTAAAAATTAGTTTTGTTATATCTGTTGCCATAGGGTGGCGCCAGGTGTAGGTGCCAAATATGGCTATTTATAGGCTATTTATAGGCCTATAATGCCCTTAAATGGCAGGAAAACAAAAATATTTCCAGCATGAGACAAAAAATATTAATTTTCATGACCATTTTTAAGAAATAATCGTTCTGTGGCTTAAAACATCACAGGGAATTAAATAATTTGGAATATTGGTAATTTTTGCCTTAATTTTTACATTAAGTCACTGGAGATTTCCGGGGTCCATGTCTGCATTGCATTGTCATTTCATGATGTGAGGACAAAGCCTCTGTTATCGCCCTGGTGTGGCTTCCCTGTAATTCCATCTGGGACCCTTTATGTTATTTACAAAACATAGCATCCAGATTAAATGCAAACATTGCGTTGGCATTGTCATTTAATATCCTTATTGCTCTATCACAATGGAATCTTCTGTGTACCGTTCAGGAGTCCTCATTATCATCACAAGCCTGGTAGTCACAAAATCCGTTCAGGAGGCCTTTTTATAATAGAGTGGCCACAATTCAAACGGACCGAAAATCAGCCAGGGGATAGAATATTACTGATTTTCTGATTTACAGGCCTTTTGGCTGCTGGGCCTTCTTACTTTATGGCTTTCTGACGTCAGGGCCTTCTGAATTCTAGGCCTTTCTGTCTCAGGGCCTTCCGACTTCAAGGCTTTTTGACTTCTGGGCCTTCTGATAATAAGGGTGACCCAACTGTGCACATGTGTACGTGTATACCATAATCCCCTTGATGAAACATCACCCTCCTCTGGTCATGCAGGGGCCTCATGTGAGGATATGGTCACTGCTCAGGGTGGATTATATTTTCAGCTATCATGACTCGAACTGTGCATATTTCATTGTGAAACTCTGTCTTTTTACTTACAGTACTGCCCAAAATAAAGTACAATTACCCCAGCAGGAAGGAAGAATCTGCCACTACTTTACCCTTTCACACCTTTTGACTACCCCTGAATCACTTCCTACTTTTACCTACTTGAAACAACCTTTTAAAATTGCATTAAAATTACATTTAAACAACACCAATTTGAACTCAATTACCCCCATTGTGTTTGATTTACTTGAAATTTTGCACCTCTGCTTATTGCAGTTGCACTGGTAGCTATCTAAATAGAGTTCTTAATGTGGGCTAAGGTTGTTGTAAGGAGCGAAAGGGAGTTGTAAGGAGATTTGGGATGAAGAGGAGAAATGAGGGCAAAATAGACAAACAGAGGACTTCTGACAGAACATTTTCTTACTTTATTTTGAGTTGTACTGTAAGTAATGCAGTGGCGGATCCAGGAGGGGGCCTAGGGGGCCCGGGCCCCCCCCTAGACCCCTGAGATTAACAATAGTATTTTGAAGAAAATACGCGACAACGTGGGCCCGCGAACGCCGAAACATGCCCGGGCCCCCCTTAGACCCTGTCTGGATCCGCCACTGGTAATGAAACAGCTCAACATATCACACATTAACCTTTATTTGCCCGGTATTCACTCTGACACCGAAGAATAAAATAGACAGAAAAAGAGGACAGTCCACCATAAATATTTACATAGTACCACAGGACCTTTGGAAATTGCATTAGCTTCCAATATGTCACCAAGATTGGATCTCAGCGGACATCCTGCATGGGGACATCCTGTGGACAGACTGTGCTTGGTAGACTTCCTTTCAACTGCGGTGGCCATAAAGGAGCTTATTGCACAGTGTAAAACAAGCTGTGAAACGTTCCGAAATTTCTTTTGCAATAATGACAACATGTTTGGGTTCTAACAAGCAATCATGTAAGGCACATCGCTCGTCCGATAAAGACTCAAATTATTGCTAACTTCTATACAAAATGACTTTGTTCACTGGATATGAGTCATCATGAAAACATAAGTATGGTGATATCATGGTAACCTTGTACGCAGCATATTGGTGCCTTTTGGTAATTGTCACATTTCTATGCCGGTAATGCAGACTTAGGCCACAACAAACTTAAGAGTAATAGACATAGCTGCGGAAAACGGGCGTAGCTGAGGATGTCAGATTCAACACATCACCTAAAGCGCTCAATCCATTTGAAATATAAATGTTCATAACTGAACTTTGGACATAAGCCAAACATGTGAAACTGTGAATCCATTGCATTTTCTTCTTAAGCAGTCCATCTTCCAGGCATTTTCTGCAATGTGGAGTTTTATAGTGTCAGTTGCACAGCCCCAAGTCAGAGGTAGAGGCAGTCACCTTATAACTTCGCTCCGAAAATGACCGCAATAGACAACATTCACAGCCTTTCTCTTTCTTTTCATTGTTGAGTTCACATTTGAAACATATCCACAGCGAAGTCCAGACAACACCATTTTACCAAAACAATGCACTGGAGAACAGGGTCACAGTAGGCTGTTGTTGGGACACCAGAGTTTCCTGTATAAAAACAACTTTTCCTTCTTCAAATCCAAATCACAAATTTATTGAAAGATAATAAGACAAATTGTGTAAAGATGCCTAATAAAGAGTGTTCTTAATAAAACACACAAAAAGTAACAGCTGCATCTCATTGTATTTTGAAAATTGTAAGATGGGGAGAAGATGATATTGGATCACAATATCTTTCTTATACATAGTACAATTTTTTATTCTGGTGCATAGAATATTCAGTTGTGGTCTGCTGGTAAGGCATTCTGGTAAAAATATGCCAGACAAAGTTTGATAGGCAGGATTATCCTACTAATTCTTATTCATAGAATAGTGCTTTCTCATCATCCCGTTACTCCGAAAGACTTCTTTTTATAGCGTCTTTGATCCTGCACATTTTACTATGCTACCCGGGAAATATTCAGAATGCTTACAAGTTTCTGTCTTCATTCACATATTATGATCTGTCTTGGTCAAGAGTTAAAAATGCTCCCAAAGTAATGTGTATAATGCACACAAAATGAATGTTATCTAATGTCCACACAAAATCTTAGTTTACATCATGTAAAATCATGTGCAAGGAAAAAGATAAAATAGTCAGTCCTGATTAATTCAGGGAGTACTTGATTAAAATAATAAATAATGAAATGGATTTTGTCTGATTTAAACATGTAGTTTGTATGAACGCCAGCTGAAGTTCCTTTGTTTCTTTTACAAAATGTCTTTTTTGGAGTGAATGGTTGTGGGAATTAATGTAATGATTGTCACATTAAATTCAAGGCACTGGAGCTGCCCTGTTTAGGCCATTCGACAAAGGAATCGTTGATTACTTTTACATTTACACTCCTGCTCATAAATGTGGAATACTTTTTTGGAGAAACAGTGCCAAATAAAAGTAAATTTCAGAGTGTGAATCTGGGCAAGGTCCATTTTAAAGGTCAAGTTATCTTCTCTTATCACTCTTTGAAAGCCTCAAGCCCTCAACTACATTATTTGTAGGAAATTTAAATTTTTGGTTGAATGTGCCTCATCTTAATAAACCCCCTGAAATTCCATATTTCGTGCTGCTGTAACTCTTCCAGGGGTTAATATTGCAGCATGCGTTTGAAAAAACAGCATGATCTTCACTTTAACGGTCATTGGAAGCAGTTACAACTGAAACAGACCATCTTGTGCTCCAGCAGAAGTTGCTAAAGTTATCAATTTCAATGGAGAAAATGGAAGTATTCCGTATTTAAGAGCAACAGTGTATAAGCAGAGGAGTCCAAAATGTGCCACACCTTTACTGTGGGGTCTCTTTTACCCAGCACAGACACAGTCACGTAAGGTGCTGCCAGTTTAACTTCTCATCAGAAAATACCATGATGGGAAACCATTTACTAATTGTTCTATAACGGTTAACATTAGAGGCAAAAGTGTCTTGGAAGTTGGACCTTTTAAATAGGAGAGTAGACTTGACACTTGTGCAGCTGCTGTATATAGTTTTTCTTTGTTCAATTCTCAGCAGCCCTTGGCTATCATTCTGGTTGTGAATGTGTTGATGAATTATTCAGCCATACACAATACACCTCCTTCCTATAGGCCCTTGCGCATACACACCACTTATATTTCTCATGTAAATTGACATTTTGATGGACCTGTCTGGTAATCTATCTTATAAATATTGCAAATTGCAAGGTGTTGGAAGCCATCAATCTTGACACCTCCAACCCCTGGGAAATGTTCCATGAGTCCATTGGCTGGCATGGTATCATTGATACGGCGTAAGGAGCAAAGGGCATTGACCCATTCAAATATTTAACCCTTTCAAGGCTTGCACAGGTGTTCGGTGTGGATAATACGGTTGCGAATTGGTACATGCCATTACATCATCACAAAGGCAAGGAATGGAAGTAGTAAGTATATAAGGGTGCAGCCCTACAAGGCAAGTCTTTTCCACAGATGCAAGACAAGATTATACAATGCAGAGTTGCACATGTACCCAGTTTGCCCATGTGTGACTTTTACTTGCCAAGCTTAGACAAGGAATGTACGAATCTACCATTGACCAAATCGAATATTATTCCGCATCGAACCTGAATGTTCAGTTAATACCAGGTCGAGATTTGGTACACACCCAGGAGCATAGACACAATTTCATTCACTGATACAAGGGGCCACCACATCAATGTCTCATCCTGCCAAAAGACATTCAGTGCTATTTTAAAGTTGTCTTCAATTGTATTACATTACAAAGAGTCTTATATTACCAGTGATAAATATATAAACAATACTTGTGCAATCTGGACACCATAAATTGATATTGTATGTAAACATTTTCATATTTCTTTGAACCTCCACTGCTCATAATAAATGCTTTGTCCACCACAACCTTGCAATGTCACATGCATGCAGTGATGTGGTAGATATTTGGCATATTGCTCAATTTCCGGGGTCCATGTCTACATTGCATTGTTATTGCATGATGTGGTGACAAAGCCTCTGTTATCGCCCTGGTGTGGCTTCCCTATAATTGCATCAGGGACCCTTTATATTATTTACAAAACATAGCATCCAGATTAAACGCAAACATTGCGTAGACAATAGAATCTTCTGTACACCATCAGAAAGCCTGGTAGTCAGAAAATCCGTTCAGGAGGCCTGTTTATAATAGAATGCCCACAAATCAGAAGGACTGAAAATCAGTCAGCGGATAAAATATAACTTACTTTATGATTTACAGGCCTTCTGGCTACTGGGTCTTCCTACTTTATGGCTTTCTGACTTCAGGGCCTTCTGAATTCTGGGCCTTTTGATTTCGGGCCCTTCTGACTTCAGGGCTTTTCGACTTCTGGGTCTTCTGTCTTCAGGGTTTTAGACTTCTTGGCCTTCTGACTTCGGGACCTTTTGACTTCTGGTCCTTCTGATTATAAGGGTGGCCTGACTATGTGCACAGCAATGCCCATGTTGTGAGACAACCCTCCTGTGGTCATGCATGGGTTCCATGTAAGGATGTGGTCACTCCTCAGGTGGATTGTGTTATCAGCTACAAACTATGCATATTTTATTATGAAACATTCCTGTCTTTTGTCTTTTACCAAAGTAATAAAACTACTCAAACATATTACCATTAACCTCTTTCAAAGGACCTTTATTTGCCCGGTATTCACTCTGACACTGAAGAAAAAAATAGACAGAAAAAGAGAACTGCCTACCATAAATGTTTACACAGTTCCACAGAACCTTTGGAAATAGCATTAGCTTCCAATATGTCACCAAGATTAGATCTCTGCGGACATCCTGCATGGGGACATCCTGTGGACAGAGTGTGCTTGGTAGACATCCTTTAGACTGCAGTGGCTATTTTCGACCTTATTGCAGAATGTGAAACATACCATAAAATGTTCCAAAATTAGCTATCGTCAAAAGTAAGTATTGCCATTAGACATCCCATGTTTGTGTTGTGACAACCAATATTGTCTGGTTTTCCCACATCTTTTGAAAAATACCTCTTCTTCAATTATATGCAAAGGTAGTTATTATTCTAAGAAAAGTATGTGGTCTCAATTAATTACTGGATATGAGTCATCAATTACTATATGGAAAGTACAGGGATAAAACATATTGGTGCCAGTTGGTAATCACTCAAATTGCTGTGTTGGTATTTCAATCTCAGACCACGACGAAAAGTTGAGCAACAGGCACAATGCAGCTGCAAGTGCAAGATGTTATGCACTTGATACACGTTGAATCAGGCTGCCTGAAGAAGTCTACAATTCATTTGAAATACAAACATTCAGACCTGAACTATCAGAAGCTATATTTTTCAGCAAAAGTTGTCCATCTTCCAGGCATTTTCAGCAAGTGGAGTTTCAGTTGCACAGCCTCCTTAAAGCCCTAATCATTTATACTAAAAGGGCAAGAAATGAGAATGATGTGAAGAAGCCCAAATAGTCTTCTCTTACTGTAAAAAAAAAAGCACACAAATAGGAACATCTCGTTGTATTTTAGAAATTAAAAAAGTGGTAAGAAATATTGAAAATCAAAACATTATTAATATACAAAGTATACATTTTATATGCTGTAGCAGCGATACCTGGTTATTGTCTGCTGGAAAAATGTTCAGGAAAAATATGCCAAAGTTTGATAGGTGGGATTATCTTGCTGATTCTTATTCATAGAATTAGCAAGTTGTCTCATCATGGCATTAGCTACTCCAAAAGACTTCTTTTTATAGCGTCTTCGATCTTGCACATTTTACCATGCTTCCAGAGAAATATTTAGAATGCTTACAAGTTTTTGACTTCACTCATGGTGACACAACCTATTGCTGTTGCAATCAGATTTCAAGTGTGGACTCTGTTGACCTGAGGTACGAAACAGGTGATTAATTAAACAAACAGTCCATGCCAGATAACAGGGCATCTTGAAACACTGTCAGAACATAAGAACATGATGGAGAGCCATGGACTTTTTGTCCAAGAAATGATAAATGAAACATTTGAGCATCCATCTATCCACATAGGTTTGTCCATGGACTATAGCTATGTTGCATGGGATTTCTTATTTACAAAACATAGCATCCAGATGAAATGCAAACATCGCATTGACATTGTTATTGGATATCCTTATTGCTCTGTCTATCTGTTGCACCGTGATGGGACCTGCCTTATCATCAGAAGGCCTGGTAGTCAGAAAACCAGCTTAGAAGGCCTGTTTAATATAGAAGCTCGCAAGTCAGAATGCCGACTTTTCAGATGGCCTGAAAACACGGGTGGATTCGCCTGTATATGTATGGGCCTCTCATACCTAATTGATAAGAGTCTGAAACAAGTCCATTAAAAAAAGTAAACAAAAGAACTTCTGAGGACTGAACATGATGTTTTAACCATGTTTTGCACACTACCTGCAGTGTTTCATGATCCTTGCAGTCATCCCTCACCATCTGGCACGCTGGTTGGAGCTGACACATCAGTAGTTCCATAAAATCCATGAATTTTTACAGGTAGTTGCATTATCTATAGCAATGGGCCTCGATACGGATCAGTGGGTTTCAAGTGGGTCAAGGCCTTACACAGGTCATTTGACCATCAAGTTTTAAAATTACAAGAGAGGGCAGCACCTGTCATTGCCTGACAAGAAAATCACAGTACTCAAGCAAGTGAAATTACCAATGAACTGGGGAGTACTGGGCACTGCTGCCCTCTGGTAATTTTAAAATTTGATGGTCAAATTACCTGTATAAGGCCTTGACCCACTTGAAACCCAGTGATCCGTATCGAGGCCCATTGCTATAGATTATGCAACTACCTGTAAAAATTTCATGGATTTTATGGAACTACTGATGTGTCAGCTCCAACCAGTTTGCTAGCTGGTGAGGGATGACTGCAAGGATCATGAAACACTGCAGGTATTGTGGAAAAATTGGTTAAATCACTGTTAAATATAGTGGTCAATCCCCCAAGGCCTTTTGTTTACATTCCTAGTTTCACTTGATAATTATGTACCATTTAATTACAGGCCAATGTCCATCAGTGACTTCACTCGTGCCTGAACATCAGCAATCAAATAAAAAAAATCTTGTACTTTCTGATTTGCAGGCCATCTGACTGCTGGGCCTTCTGACTTCTATGCCCTTTGACTTCTAGGCCCTTCGACTTCTGGGCCTTCTGACATTAGCGCTATCTGACTTTAGTGCCATCTAATGTATGTGTTTCTGTCTCTCTCAGAGGTAGCTAATTGATGTTACTGAGTAGATGGACTCATTACCGGGGATCCTGCGGGAGACACCTCAGCACTTGCCGTCATGAAACACCTACTCAAGAAATACCAGAGGCTCAACAGTTTAGATTCACTTATCCATTTAATACTCAATTTATAGACAGTTACATTAAGAGTCATTCAAAGAACAGACGATATTCAACTTATCAATACATTAAACAACGATCTTAACCAATTACATATACTATTAACTAAATACCTTCTCAATCAACCATGACCTATAGCTCCTTTATGAGGAACCCTAATAATCATACCTCTCACAACGATACCCTACCTGACGATCCATCACTGCGCCAGGGAGACAGAGACCCAGCTGCCACCTTGGCAGAGGCTAGCTCTCTTCTGGCTGGGCAAACAAGCTTGCCCCCAGAGATTGACACTAGGGTGCTCTGCAGCTGCGCAGAGGCACCAGGGTAACCGTTGCCATGGAAACATGGGGTGAGTTCTACCCCGTTGCTATCATTGTAGCTCATTACACAATAATATAATATATTACATTACTTTTATACAATAATAATATAAATGACATTACAGAATTAAGGTCTTGAGGTTCATGGTGATTTGAGGAAACTTCCTATAAGAGGAAAGAATGAAGACACCTCTGAAGCTAAAAGCTCAGCGGTGACATCCCGACCGATCGAGGATTTTTTTTATAAGATGGTTTTTCTCCGGTTTGAAGAGAACATCATTTAACTTACAATGGAATATGGATTACATTTGTTTAATAGTAAATTAACATATACTATGCCTAATAATGTAACTTTCATTGAAAGGAATGCTTTTCACAATTGCTTTTAAAGATGGAAGCCTAAAATGCTTCATGCTGATTAACAAAACGATTGAAAGGATTATTAATAGATTTTTGGTATAAATAGAGGAAACACGTCTCATTGCACCTGAACTTTGTGAGTGCTTTAATGAAAGTTGTGGTGACATCAGGATGATGTAACCACTACCACCGGGCAGGCGGAAGGGGGGGAAAAATTTTAAGATAAAATCGGGCGTGTGCAATATGCCCATGAAAGACAATTTGGAAAAAGGGAAACAAATTGTTGAAAGGGAAACAAGAATATGACTTGCGTCCGTGAAAAGGAGAGGAACTGAATGACAGTCCTTTAATGGTGTCAATGAGATGCTGAAAGGGGAGCTCAGATAGGAAAGTGAAATCTAGATTTTAATGATTGACAGAAAAGGACAAGTTATTCTTATGACCTATTTGTCAAATTTTTCAATTTTTTGTGAATCGTTGGTTCGTCACCCAACGTTATTTGGAAGTAGAGCCACTAATTACATGGCTCCTCAGCAAAAGAGACTCAAGCACCAGGCGAGTCAAGTAGCCGTTTTTATCAAGGGCAGTTACGGGTATCATCCCTTGCGTGTCATTGGATATGCATAGAGCTAAACCAAAAGCTTGAAGTGCATTAAGACAGGACAGCCTTATGAATTTAAATGGGCTGGTATGTCCGATACCCTAAACTACAAAAGTAAGTAAAATGACATATAAGCGATAAGCAATTTTAAAAGCAACAATTAAATCATAAACAAAATATAGTCGAAGCGCGAATATCAACAATAACGTGGATCAAAGCGACAATTAGTAATTTAAAAGCGACAATTAGCAAAATAATAGGCAAAATGATAAAACAATAGTCCAGTATGGAGATAAACAAATCAATAGTGGACTATAGTTTCGTAGAACTTGTTACGTACACTCTAAACAATCCGAGTGAACTGTAGGCATAAGGCGTACAGGAAATTAAAACAATGCGAAAATAAGTAAACAGTATACTGGTACAGTGGAGCGATATTGAAAACACATGTACATGCTAATATTCCTGAGGAAACTTGTATAAGAAAGCTGGCATGCACAATGCATAGACCAGAATAATTATCGAATTAGATTAAAACATAAGCTTAAAATAAGATAGACATATGAGAAATGAGATCAGATGTTTACAGAAAGAGTTCAGTGCAAGAGTTGACTTGTGATAACTGTTCGTGGACACGTTGAGACATAACCAGTGGCAAAGATTTGCGTACTGAATTGATCTATTTCAATGAAAATGTGGATTATATCATCTAATTTAATTGTAATTTGTTGGTCGATGCATAAATGTCTAATCAGCGATGCACTTTACACAATACTAGTCAAGAGTCAATACATGATGTCAAAGATAACATGATCTGCATACGTGTGGACGAGAAGATTGGAAGAATCAGTGATTGGAGGAGTCCGTGATATAAGTCATTGATATAGGGCGAAGGAGGCAACACCGACGCTCGGTGCGTGGTGCAGAGGATGGGACGTTGACAGCGATTTGCTTGCCAAGGTCACATGAGGTGTGTTTGTCAAGGGCAAACGAGGTGTCGACAGCGATGTGTTTCTCAGGGTCGAACAGGTTGTTCGACCTGGCAACTTGAAAGATGCCGGACGTCGTGGACCTAACAGACTAGCTGCGAGAGTTCAAGGTCCTATTACCATCCACCCAAAACGATGAGGGGGTTGTTACTGTTCTAACAGATACAGAACAACAATGTCAACCTGGATGAGTGGTCGTTCAACCGTTTTCAGCTGTTCCTAAGTGGCGAAGTGAATGGAAGCCACGAGAGACTACCATTGCACGACGGTAAATGTCATTTCGGAGGAATATTGTCTCTGCGAATGGAGCACAGGCGAGGTGCGAACCGGAGTGGTGGAAATAGCGTGGTGTGGTGCCATAGGCACGACAACTTTAGCGGAGACAGGAAATGTTCTGAGCGAGTAACTGGTATTTTGGTGATTATGCTGAAGACTCGAGGGACTGATATAGCTGCAGTACTGCGAAGACTTGCCAGACCGGCCTCGTTGCGTGACTAACCCAGGTTAGGGTCAGGCAGAGGAGGAGGTGGACTGATCATCACCTTGAACTGTTTGTCACACTTTTATGTTGGGGTCTGGCGAAGGAGGACGTGACTCGTTTGACACGACCTTCATGTTTTTATTCAGACGATCCCAATATCGGGTTGACCTTGATGGGTCATGGAGAGGAAGACGTCGTCATGAGTCTTTTGTGTATGCACTTTCTGAGATCACAATGTTTATTTTGTTTTATGTGCGAGCACAACCTTGTGCGAGAACGCTAGGGAATGCGTGGTGAGGAAACTCTTCTGAACTAGACACAATCCATATTAGTGTCTGTCGACGGTAACCAATAGCAGGGGCAATCCGTGTTAGCCACCTGAATAAGCTAGTTACCCAGAGGAAAAGAGTGTCATTAAGAAGATGCATGCCGGAAGCGAGTTGGGACAATCCATATTAGTCACCAACTGGAAATGAGGCCATGCTCTTCAAGCACGATTGTTCGTTAATGCTTGCTGTAGAAACAGAGGCAATCCATGTTAGCCAACTGTTAAGAAGCTAAGCAGGAGATGACATCACCATATCATCATACAATGTGAGCTCGGTTGTGAATGGTGACATGTGCGACGAAGACTGCACAATGCCAAGCCAGACACAAAAGTTCAAAGAAAGTTCTGCAGTAATGTAGCCCCATGTTGGAACCAGGTCAAGGCAACGATATGCTTGCCGTGGTTACGACGGAAATGGAGTGAAACGGAATGTTCACACTGGTGGTCGCCCCGAAATGGTGCCCTCTTCATATTGCCATGAGATGATGACAGGAATACGGCCGACTCGAAGTGGTCGTACGTGCTGTCGGAACGTGGTCCCATGCGCAATCGTGGTGCCCCAATCGACTGACTTTCGGATGTCAAATCAGACGTGTCTCTTGATAGGATGCCCGTGACAGTAGAAGTCACAGTGGAAGGCACAGGAACTGTAAAGACTCTCTCAGATCAAAGATTAGAGAACATATGCATCGAATGTCTCTCTGATCACAGGTTGCCACAAGCAATCTCGCACTGATGATGGTTGTCCAGTTGGACCAACGACTCATGATCAAAGAGACATTCCCGCAAATTATGCGACAACACAGCATTAATGTAATTTGAATGCAATGAAATGGGTAAGGAGCTCTCAACTTATAAGTTTTAACAAATCTGTCGTGAGAAAAGCATGTGATATGTAATAAATAGTGGCATAAGTATCATAATATAATAAGTACCATAACATATAAGATTATATAAATGAGACTGGAAAAGCTAATTTAACAACAAGAATTTTACATGATGAAAATGAAAATGGTCACAAAAGGAGGTATTGATATGTATATAAATATGTTGTTTTTTGTTTGTTGTTCTTGTTAAAACTTTAGATATTTTCGTGGTGTATAGAAAGAGATGTGGATTAAAGAAGATCCCAGCAAAAACTGTTCGTTAAGTGTAATAACACGAGTCCACATTAAATGGGAAAGAAGAGCAATAAACCACGGCAAAATTGATGTAGCATCAGAATGATCAGCTCCCCAGAGATCAAAGTGAATCACATCAAATAGTAAAATCAAAGATGCAACGCTTTAACAGACATGGAAAAACTTTGAAACAAGGGCGGAAATATTCATATCTCAAATGATAATAAAACGAGGTACCCACATGACGAACCTGTGAGGTGTGATTATCACATCTTAGCTTGCAAGAAAATCATGGCTTGAAAAAAATGCTAAGACATGGTTTCATGCATAGAAAAAATGTTAACAAGATGCTAAATTATCAGCAAGTATACCAAATAAAACATGCATATAAGAATCATGGTGATACTTGAAATCAGGATGAGGTATAAACTCATAAGATGATGGATAATATCAGTAAAGTAAAATGTAATAGCATCGTGAAAAATAGATGGGTAATGCAACGACTATCAGCCAAGAAGGTGGGGCTGAAGACATGGTTAGAAATTGAAAACATGCAACGTGCACTTAAGAGTAAGAAATTAATTAATGAAGCATGAAAACCGTCCGGCATTTATGAATTTACATGTTATCATGCAAAGCAGTGTTGAGTAACTGTGACTAATCAGGGCGACATACCCTATGCAAAACAAATAAGATGACAAGAATGCACAATGCTAGCAAAGGAAATAATTATTCATAACAATCTGGTAACACTAGCCTGCCAACAACTTTTCCCATCATCAAAATGACAACTATTCTTGTTTCAGCTCAGAAAAATCATGAAAAACATCATTATGGGAGGTATATGCCAAGAATCTTGAATACTACACAAGCCACAAAAAAAACACTTTCCCAAAAATAATACACGCGTGTACAAGGGTCAAGGCAGGGCACAACTGCCATATCATCGAGTTGGAACAAATCATCAACTCGGCATCGGGTTGGCATTCCTCATCAGCCCGGCATTCTACACACATTAATTATCAACACAACATACGTTATCAACTCAAACTAGTGGATACTGCCTGCTTCAGTTCCAACAAATGTGCACTAAAACAATGTCCTAATGACCTGGCTCGGCATGAGAGCACTAATTAAATAATAAAAAAAATCCCTAAAGTAAATGACTAACTGTAAATGCTTCTTACATAGGCTTAACATGCAAGATATAAAATGGATATGCATTCGCATGTGGAAGAGGGTTTTACTGGCCTCACAGGAGCGTGGCCCTGTGGGTTGAGCCAAAAATATTGTGGCACGCGGTGCGCCCTTATAGGGGGGGCAACTGCCTGCTACTAGGCAACGAGAAACCACTTCCCACGGTAGCATCTCAAAGATCAGCAACAGCAGAGAACACCATCTGCCTTGGCTATACCGGTGAGGTCATACCATTAAGTATCTATGGCGGTGTGTAACCAGCGCTGGCTATAAATGTATATGAAGGGTGTCATTTACTCATAAAAAATAATGCCTGATTTAGTCTTTCCCCTAATATGATGCAACCTAGTGTTTCATGGGTGAGCTGCCAAAACATCATATAAATCAAATCGGGACCCTTACCGATTGAAAAAGTGTCATTACCAAACTATTGGCTTCACTGCGCAAATCCAAGGCACAAATCTAGGACGCAAATCTAAGGCGCTCATGACCAAATTGTGGACTTACAGTACATACTAAATTTATCAAAATCATACACCCGATGCACAGTATGCATCATTATTTACACGGTCATGAGTCGCTGCAGGAATGATGGTAAAACACATGCTTCTAACGCATGCTGCATGTGTGAAGACCCTTAATACATAAATATTAAAAGAAAAATGAAATCGAGGGGTCCGAAATAATATAATAACATCAACATCAAGTAACAAATACGCTAAAAATACAAGTGGTGCTCAGTAAATTGAATTGCTAACAGTTGCAATTTAAATAGCAATGAAATAACAATGAAATCTATGTATGCTTGGTATTCAATATAAGCAGGTTTAAATTGGCGCATTGTCCTGACTTTAAAGACATGACCAGCCCTGCCAAACAATTCATGCAGCATAACCGGTAAAACAAATTGCACAATGAGCATTGCAACAAGAGCATTTCATGAAAATGTGGCTAATCAACTTAGCACTCAATTTGCTCCTGCACTATTGCAGTATGGGGCTGGCGTGCTGAAAATAAACTTCGTAAACAAAGATCTAAAGCTTTTGAGACATTAGACCATAATATTCACCCCAATAAACTGGCTTGCTATGGAATCATTAAACCATTTGAAATCGGATATTTCCGACAGACAACAAATAACAGAATATAGTTGGGGTTCCTCAAGGCTCTGTGCCTGGTCCACTGTCATTTATATATGCAGCTTACTGACCCTTCAAAATTTTAAGGAAAGTCTATTGTTATATGTACACTAAAACTGCCTTCTTAAAGGAACAAAAGGTTTTGCCAAAAATCTGTGCTTGTTCTAAGTTCTGAGCCCATTCTCTCTTTTCTCTTTAGTTCTTTTACTTTTTGAAAGATTTGTATAATGCAGCAAAACCACATTGTGTTTTTGCAACTTTTGTGACTTTAAATTTAAGTTTCACTTTATAGAAACCTCCTTTATCTGAATTGAAATAAAACAGTCAAATGGATGTCAGGATGGAGACCAGACAATCAATTCCTGGATGAAGACCAGACCACGACAATGCATTATTAGGGGTGGGCCAATCTGGGTAACCATCATAAGACCCGTGATTTCCTAGCTGCCGTCTCCGGAATCATGCTCAGCACTAGCCTCACTTCATAATGTCCATGTATGAAGCCAGTACTCGCATGAAATGAGAAACAATTTTGTAGACTTTTGATTCTGTCATACATGTCTTGGCAGCTTTAATGCTTGTGCTGTGCTAGTATACCCCTGAACAGCGGGGTAGCTCAACCCTAATTTACACCGTACATAGATGGAGCTGCCATTCATTGTTGGTGATCTCCATAATTATGATGATGAGAAGCACACAATTTAAGCAAAGGTCTATTCATTCAGAGCTGTCCTGGGTCTTTCAATTGCCCCAGTATAGGACACTACAGTTTATCTTCCCATTGTTGAAGTTGCTTGGGATCGATGAGAATTAGAATCCTGGGTACGATTGGCCCGACACACGGTTCTTCAACAAGAAAACCCCGACAACTAGACATTCTATGAGATCAGAACAAGTGGTCAAGGAGCACGTCAGTGCAGATGATGTCATTGACACACTTTCAGTGGCTGTTGTCTGAACTTAAACTATTTTAAAGACCTTAATATGCATTGATGAATTTGTGGTTCAGTGCTGTAAAATTCTGACTTTCACCAAATGTACGGCACTGTCATGTTTGGTTCTTAGTATAGGAGCTTAGAGATTACAGATGGAATCATGGTTGTGTTTCAAACCAAGGGGCTAGATGAAGACAAATTTAGATTCCTTGATGAATAATGTGGGTGTGATATGACTATCCTAATTGGCTTATGCATGATGCTTTAATTTAACACGCCAAACAACAATGTCTAGCTTCACAATCTTGTATTTCAGCTTCTCATTATACCTTCAGATAGGCCCATCCATCGTGAGAATGGGGTTTTTGTTGTAGTTGTACTAACACTTCCAAATTTACAGCATGTATTGTTGGTGTTCATATAAAATTTCAGACGTGAATTATGTGACGTCAACCAAATAGACCAACCTGTTCAAAGTTTATATATGTTGTATAATGCCAAACCACTCTACAGTAACAATTTCCCTTATGACAAGTTCTTCAAAGTATTTGAACTACAAAGAAGTAGATTATTTCTGATTGTATATTATGTTTGAGTGTTTAAATTATGCAATATGTCTGTTTATTGGTGAAATTGCTCAATTTCCGCCACTAACATCTTAATAAAATTAGTTGTTTTTATGGAATTTGCAAGTGATTATACTATTTGATGAACAAAAAATGGTTAAATCAATATTACTCACACCTAAAATCTACTATAGAAACCTAATTTATGTGTAAATATGGAATTATGAGCAGTATATTAAGAAAAACATGTCTGAAAATAGGCGATTTTTCAACTTCTTAGACCTTTTTCAGAAAAATCAAAAGAACCAACCTAAATATGCCTTTTTTGCTGAAAAAACCAACCAAATTTGAGATCTCCAGAATATTTGGCCCATGAAACCACAAGTCTCCAGTGAGAATTTCGAAAATAATTTAGATTTGCCCACCCCCAGCATTATGTACTCAAAGTTGAGACACTGGAGGAGGACCAAATGAGAACAATGCATTATGTAAGCCTTGAGAAAACAAGAAAGGATAGCCCAATGCAGAAAGAAGCATTGTGTTCCAATAAATTTATCACTATTGAGAGTGATGACTGAGGCACAGCTATATTTGCAATATGCTGGCCACCATCATACAAAGATATGGTCAAAAAGGAAGACCATAGAGATAGATCAGATGCGAACAAACCAGGAAAGTGATGCATGTATTTGTTCATTAGTGTAGACTAAGGTTACATCAGGCAATGTAGCGTTGTCTGGGTATCATGCAGGTACCAATAACTCTATATAAGTGGTCTGGATGTCAAAAGAAAGAGTAATTACAAATTCACACATATATTTACACTATTAGCATATTATATCATCCCTTATGGATTGCACAATGTTCAACCCTTTTGTCATGGCTTGATTGGGGTATTATGTATACACAGCTATTACATCCATCAAAGGCAAAGCATGATCGTTACATAAAAGCTGTTAAGTTGTATCAAATCTTAGATCATTTGATTTGTCAATGAATTACATTTTGAAGAACTTATAATGGTGGTTAATAAATCTGATGCTAATATTATTTATTCCTATTGTAGTACAGCTAATGGAACAAACGTGATGTAATGATGAAGTTATATTTTATTACTCTTAAATATTTAACTGATGGCTGACAAAATTAACCCGCGAGAAACTGATAGTAAGTCACATAGCTTACATTACATACACTATGCTGAAATATAGAATGCATAATTATATAAGCAATAGTTTTGGAAGCCTTCAGTCTGGAGTGGGGGGGGGTGAAGAGAAGGGTAAAACACGCAAAGTTGCCTGGCCATGCCTGTGTAATGCTCCCCTCCCTAAAATTAATAAGTAGCAATTTACTTTACTGGTTAGTTGAATTTTATATCATGACATAAGGTATAGTTTTTGAGATTTTGTCTTATTTTTGTTTGACTATGCAGTGAACCATGAACTTGATTAAGATATTGAAAGCATAGCCATATAGATCTTTTTGAAGAAGGTGGAACACTGACAAAACATGCTGGTGGCATAAACTGATAAAACGATTGACTACTTAGATTAGAAGCACCCAAAATGCCTGAAAGTATAGCCTGTATGTTCATGTCTAGCAGTTGCACCTGAGGAAGTTCCTATATATGGGTGTCAATCAAATAGACCCAAACAAGCGGCAGGGCCCAAATTAAAATAGCTTCACTTCTACCGGTCACAGTTTTTTACCATTGAAAGAGTGTAATGCTATGTGATATCCAATTTAATAGACTGTGGTTGACATGATGATGCCCCCGTGTATATATATATAAAGATAATGTGATATTATTAAAAATAGGTATTATCAGTAGATATAGTAGTAGTGTGTTAGTAGTAGGACTTGGTCCCGTTTTACCTGGACCAGGGTCTCCATGAAGTGGGCTTTATATTTCACTAAACTTATTGAAATATTACCATTTCCAAGCAACGTTACCGATATCATTTCACATCGGGGTAATGAAAGGAAAATTAAATTGAGTCTTGTATTTACCAATTTACTGACATGTGTATGAAAACCCAAAACTCTAATTGAACTATTGAAGGAATGCACGTGGATATACCATATGCAACTGGACATAATTGCCAAAGTGACAACTCATAGCCAGGTGGCATTTTCTGTCGATTTCCGTGTATCTTTATTATTCATAAGTGAATTTCAGCTTTCATCGAACTGCTTTACTTTTTATTATGAAAGAAGCCTAATGCAAATATCCCTGTTACATGAAAGAAAGTGAAGGAAATGAAAGAAGGAAACCTTCTGTCACCTTCTCACAGAAATAAATAAGACAAAGCAACAAATACAAAAGCCTGGTTCGGACTTTGGAGGATAGGAGGTGTTTTATCTTCAAGCGTAACTCACTGAGCCATTGCTTGTGTCAATGTGAATGCAATTTTCATGTCTGATATGCCAGGAGAGCTGTGGAAATTAGCAGTCCAGAGCCTTACCAAGTATCTGGAACGGATTTCTTCCCGTGTCTCAAGACGTGGCTAGTAGGGACGTGTCCCCGATGGGATTCGAAGCGACGAACTTCAACTTCTTCTTGCGAGAGAGCTGGCTGGTCAATTAAGACTCGAAGACGTTACCCCTAGACCAAGGCCGAACCGGCCAACAGCATATTTTTAAGACTTTTACTGACCGATGTATGCTGCTGAGCTGGCGGAGAGCCTCGTTTTGATTTCAGACCGAAAAAGTGTTCTAAAAATAGACACTGAAGATAGCGAATAATGATTCATGCATGTGGCCAAAATAAATGTGCTGTAAGAATCTAATTACCGTTTTATATTAAAAGAAAAGGAAATTAATGCAGGTGTCTGCTACACTCTTGCATTATGTCCCAAGAATTCAGAATTCAGAGGCACTTTCTCCGTTCGTTTGTCAGTATATGACAACGCTGAAGATGCAATCATAAGTAAAGTGCAATTTGAGCCAATTACAAGAACTCCAAGTCAGTAGACTCGGTGGCGACAGTGGTAGCGCGTCCGGACACTAATGTTAAGATTTTGATTTTGAAGGAAGAAAGGGTATATGCGAGGTCGCGGGTTCGAATCGCAGGGATGCTGCAATGAACTTCATATAGAGAATGGCTTTGTAAATGGAATTGGAATATAAGGTATTTATTGAATGGTAGGAAATAAGATGTACTTCATGTACATTGGTAACACTATGGTCAGCATTGTAATGAAGAGGAAAGAATACGTGAATATGTTCTTGTATGGTGGTAACCATGAACATTTGTGAATGGTCAGCATGAAAGAAAATTTGTGAAATTTGAGGGAAAAGTCTTACGTGGAGACTTCACTTTACTGCTATACATTTGTTGTCCCATGCATAGATTCCAGAGTAGGACTATTAAGGCTAAGTTAACACTGCTATTGTACAGTTCTGTTATCATTTGTCGATATAGGATTGTCCGTATATTGAGTGCCGTATTTCACTTAATTTCTCTTGGAACCTAGAATTGAAGATCCTAAACATGACTGTTAGTTATTGTTTGTACTAATTTTTTTAAAAATCCTGACTGAACCTGCTCTAATGCACTTAATGAGTCGGTGGAGAGTTCTTCACCTGTTTTATTGGGAAGTTTGGAAGCATTCGATTCAAAAGGATAGTGAATCTGTATTCCAATCAGAACAAGGACAATACCGAAAAGGATAAAACGGTGTGATTGCCCAAAGGACTCACCAGGCACTTCAATCACTGATTGGACATAGTCGGTTCCAGTCTCACTACTATTATCAAATTGGCAAAAGACAAGATGAAAGTACTGTAGGATGACTGCCGCCCTGTCTGGCAGGTCCAAAAGGGAATCATTGTCAGAGATTACTGAATGGAAAACTATGGAAGAATGCTATAGTGAAGCTTTATGAAGAGGATATTTTACTTGATGATGCTTGGAGGCTGAGGTCTTGTTAATAGTGCACAAGAAATTTTTGGACGATGACCAAGCCAAGCGTGGCTGGAGGAAATCCAGACGATGACAATGCATTATGTACTCAAAAGCTGAGACAAGGAAGAAGATATGGGTGTGTTTTGTAGATTTTACCAAAGCTTTTGATTATGTCGACCGCAATGCATTGTATTATAAGTTAGGTCAAAGAGGTTTATCAGGTAAAATCCTGAGATTACTAATAGATATGTATGCCAATGCAAAATGTCGTGTAAAATGGAAAGGTAAAGTAGGCAAAGAAATAGAAAGTTAAGTTAATATGGAGTTTTACAAGGGGGTATAATGAGTCCTAATCTCTTCACTGAATATCTAACTGATCTCAACAAGTACTTAGATGTTAGTCAAGGAATGCCAGACACTCAGGTGAAATAAACAGGTAGGACAAAAATGGTGAGGGTTTGGTAGAAATAAACAGGTGGGACGAAAAATGTTAAGTAGTTGATGGAAAGGTGCATTAAGGTAAAAGAAAATAGTGTAAACTGGGAAGGTGTGTCCCTCAGATTTTGCACAGAAAGCAGAAATGGAAGTGAAGGTGTGGTGACTCACTCGACTCGTGCCGTCTCAGGATGAACGACACAAACATATGGCTAAACACTGAAGAAATGTTGGTACAGAATAGTGGGTTTAGGTTAAGTAAACAGGAGAAATGTGGGGTGGCTAGGAGAAAGTTTTCAGCTTACTAAATCCGATAAATAGAAAGTAAAAATAGCAACTCTAGAAGGAGGGTTGAATAAACTATTGATGGTGTGGTAAAAGGGAGCAGTGGAAACGTTTTAGAGTGCTCCCTGCTCTCTGGGGAGATGCTTTTGTTATGTAAACAGATTCTGAAAAGTCTGCAAATTCTTTTGCTAAAAGGTTATAGAGTAGTTCTAGGTATGTGTATGGCTTACAGTAAGGAAAAGAGGTCGCTATTCTTCACTAAATTATCGACTTTGCCACAAGTCTGAGCTTGGACACAATAGGATAAATATTATATTGAAAATAAGACTTAATTCTCAGAGGTTATCATATAATATTCTGCATCGATAAAATTACTAACACAAAGGTTCTGGAGAAAATGACATCTGATCTCTGTGTGAGTAATTATAAACTTAATATTAAAAGTAGTTTGCACTTTAGCATAGTATGTTGAAAAATATTAAAAGGTGATATCATGGAAAGGGAGTGAAGGATAAACATTCAGAAAAAATGGGTAAACACTGGATATTATCTGAAGTGGCCAGAATATTGGCACAGGATAGTGGCAGGCACATTCAAGTTGCAAAACTACGTAAAATACTGAGAAGGTAAATGCATATTAGTGAGACTCAACACCTTAGGCAAATTGCGTGGTGTGCAATATAGCCTATAGGCCTAAAATACACACCACACGAGAAGCAAATTATGGAGCAATATAAGCAATAGAGAAGGGTTCTTCATAATAAATAAAATATTAGCAATTTATGCGTGGTATTCTGAATTATATCTGATATACAAGAAGTTATAAGAAAAATAGATAGATTATTTGGAGACCAGCAAAAATATTTGCTATATTGTATAAAATATTATGATTCTAATATCTGAGGTATAGCTTTGATGCTTTTGAATGCTTAAATGATTTAAATGATATTACTTGGGCTGGTGAGATGGTTACAAGCGATTTAAGTAACAGTCATGCCCGTCCAAAATATAAGATACTGAATAAAACCAGTGTAGCTTAAATTGATTTCAAATTAAGAAAAACAGAATTGAAAATACTCCCTTCCTCCAATAATAAGCCAGAAAAATGCTAACCAAAATTCAGAAAAGCCAAGATTGGAGAAGAGATTATATGTATACTTTAGTGTTAATATATAAAGAGAGTAGCTGTATGTTTCCAGAGTTTCCGCATACTATAGGAAAGAAAATGCTAGATGATATGTAATCGGTATGAATTCTTGACCTTATTGACCCATTCTAAACGGCACGCCAAATAGAAATGGTTTTGCCTATTAAACATGTGTATGTGACTATCAATGTGGTGAGAAATATTGAAACAACTAAAAGGGCTAGTAGAATTATAGAACAGATACCTGATCCATGGTGTTGCACGATAAACAGATCTCTCTCGTTGCTATGACAACATGAGCAACGTGGGTGGCTACTTGAAATGGAGGCAGTTCCGCACTTAGGAGAAATCATAGCAATATGCAAAGGAAAATCAAGAAAATGTTGGCATGTGGGGATAAAATATAGAGAGGAAGCTAACTAATAATTTGTAAGATTTAGAAAAAAAGCAAGGCATTGTGAATGATTAATTAGCTAATATCCAATTTGACCCCAAGGTGATCTGAAATAATATGTCAAATAGGATGATTTGTATTTGAGCAATAATATGAAATACAATCTGGACTCAGATTAAGATTCAGATATATTTTATATTCCCATAATTTACTATGTTAAAATATTACTCTTTTAAATGTTATATATAATGGGAAGGAGACCTTTCAAAGACTATTTGTTGCTGAAATACATTTTGGCATATGCATGTGGGTGTGCTGTTTAGATAGCTGGGGGGGGGGGTAGTGATTATGCTTACTACATATGAGGAAAACTGAGCACTATATTATTGCAAGTTGGAATAAACAATGTGAAAGGCTACATGATGGATTTCACTCCTGAAGTATGCCAAGAGGCCCTTGAAAATGGTCTTGAAAAATAGTAAGTTTGCATGTCATGCAGTGCAAATCTTAAGGAGAGTCATGTGCATGAGATGCACTGTGCAACTCACAATGGTATGTTATAGTTGGTTAATAATTGTACTGGTGTGTTACACTCCTATTGATATTCATAAGGATCACGTCATCAATAAACATAACCAAGTAAGATTCAGATGCTATAAAAGTTCAACTTAGAACCTTTCTGTGACGACATTGGTAATACAGATTTACTGAATAGTGTTAGTGATATTTCTAATGTTTAAAATGCCTGGAATATCCAGAAATCAGGATATCTTCAAATTTGTGTTAAACATGCTCCAATCAATCGAGATATTCAAAATAATTTTAAGTTTAAAATTGATAACAATGTTGTCCAAAAATGGTTATGTCACAAACTATGTACAGGGCCTTCATTGTATGGAATAGTCTGCCAGAGGTACTTAAAACTGTGATAGTCTTGATGTTTTGAAATACAGGACAAAGAATTATTTTAATTAAATTGTTTTTATGTACTATATCTGTTTATACCTGTTATGAGCCACATGAAAAACGGTTCTATTGAGTGTGTTTTCCCATGTAAAATATATTCCAAATAGAAATGAAATAAAACTATTAATGGAATCCAAACTATATGCCTTATTATCGTAAGAAAACAAACATCATCTCTGGCTGTTTATGGTGAAACCGGCAGGTCCCCACTACATGTTTAGACAAAAAGGTTGGAACTGTCAATTATCGGATGAGATCAGAAAATGCACCAGATGGTAGTCTGTTAAGGAGATGGCTACAAATTCAGAAAGATACTCATACTAACAGAGCTAATGAAACTACTTGGTTCAAATATATTTAATAAATATATCATTAATGTGACTAAAGATCTTGCTGAACCTGATGCTGTGTCAAACATGCCTGTTGTTGATTGTATTAAGCATTATGCGAGTCATAATAGTGTTAAGCCTATAAAACAAAACATATGTGATCAGTCTATACCTGAAGTTACTCCAGTTACATATTTATCAAGTTGTACTCAAATTTAAGTCACACAAGATTAATAAGAGCCAGGATTATGATGTCATTCCAGCAAGAATTGGAAAAATAGGTGGTAAAGTCCTAGTTTTTAATTTAATGGGTGTAATTAACCATAGCATTGTTCAAAGTATAAATCCTCATGATCTGAATAGGGCTGAAGTATCGCCATTGTTTTAAAAGGATGATTGTTATTATAAAGGCAATTAGTTAGTTTAAAGATAATTTTATGAAGGCTAATCCTTCAAAATTCCAATGTATGACACTAATTAAAAGGAACCAAAAATATTGTATTTAAAATTGGTGACTCTTTAATCGAAAGTATAGCAATATAGCGTATGTAATTTGATGCATGTTTTGTTGTTAATAATGATCAAATATGAAATATCAAGCATGTATTAAGTAATCTATAAATTTGTTAACTGGGATGTCTTTTGCTTATGTCTTATATATATATATATAATTACGCATAATTTTCTTAATAAGCTGAAATGGCTATTTATTTGTGATCAGTATAAGTGGTGTGTGTGTATTACAGTGACTGTTATCTATATTAATTGGTGTGCAACGTCCACATCATTTTATAACTATTTGAATTTTGGGACCTAATTTGCATTTGTTTTAATCTTTAAAGTACCATTACTGGTATACGTCTGTAACAATATGCTCAGCTGATTTTAGCTACTCATAATATGTGCACAATCAATTTTATGTATATAGTTAGTGGTGTTATATAATTAATACTATTTTTATATATATTATTTAACTTTTTCCATTACAAAATGACATATTTATCAATTGTGTGTAAGAAAATCGATGGCACTTCAAAACTGCAGACTGGGTGGCGACATTGTTAGTAACCTGGTCTGTAAACTAAACATTGCCTGAAAATGAGGAAGCCAGTTCCAAGGTCACGGGGTCAGATCTCGACTAAAGAGCACCCCAATGTAACAAACCAATACTGGATATTATAGCAATATTACTTTTAACTGTTGATATTATGTTGAAAGTTTCAGTAATACATGTGATCTTGGTTGCTTATGATTGCATAAACATTAACTGTCTCTTACTATTTAAAGCAGACAGCTGTCTAGGAACTTAAATAAGAGCCAATGTCAATGCGAAAAACAACTCGTTGACATGTGCAGCACAAACAATCCAACGTTTAGAGAAAGAAATCTGAGAATCCTAACACAGATCCATGGAGGTTCAAGCAAGCAATTTAGAAAGGAAATAGTGGCATTAGGAGATACAATATAGAAAAAAGGTGTCCCTGCTTTGTGTTGTGATATTTAGCAGGCCAAGTAGAAATAGGAAGAAGACACTGTAATGAGACCAAGGGCAACTGAAAACAGCTGTCCCAAACAGTGTAACTGAAGTGTGCTCAGGGTGGGAATCAAACACGGGACCCAGGGGCTGGCAATAGGGTGCACCTCAACCAGGGTCTGGTTTATAAATCTGCTAACACAAATGATTCCAACAATCTCCTTGATGATAAAGTCAACATATAAATGAACACTTTTCTTGAAGAGGAAAACGCATCGAAAAATTGGAAAAATGCATCGCTAAAATATGCAATTTTCTACACGAAAAGAAACTCTGTACAAAATGTAACAGCTCGAAATTGCGTAAGTCACTCGTCACTTAGACCATTGGAAAAGCTCTGATTGATAGCGTAATAGAATGACAACAAAGAGATAGATAGCATCTCTCTGAAGATATTGCCACAATGATTCCGAAAGCACAATTCAGAAACTGATAATCAATTGAGCAATAAATGGTTGGGTGTCATTAGCTGCTGCAAGCTTGGAATAAGGATAAAATAGAGAAAATAAGGAAATGCAAGGATAGAGGAGATGTATCTTCAATGTAGCTCAGTTAAGTCATTGCTTGATATATGTATCTATTTGTCTGTTATAATAACAATATACCGACTTTGAATGCCCCCAAGTCTAATGCAATGCTAGTTACAACATGACAAGAGGAAACGGTCTTAACTGATGAAATTCAATTATGTCTTGGTGACCAATTACTGGATGTTGTAAATCATTTTGATTATTTTGGTTTAAAAATTAGATAAGAGCATGAAATGGGATGTTTATATTGAGTGTCTATGTCAGGACTTAAGCAAAATTATGGGTACTTTCGAGGTTAAGAGATGTTTTACCATTTGATCTATTGTTGAAAATCTAAAATAAATTGCCAAAGGGTGTGAAGGAGTGTGTAAGCTTAGAAGTATTTAAATGCAAAGCCAGGACTCACCCTCTATCCGTGTAATTATGGTTTTATTTATTGTTTTATAACTTTTCATTGCCTTGTTTATATTGTACTTGCTAGGCCATGTTGAAAAAGACACATTGTGTGAACTTGTCACCCAGTGAAAATAAGCAGGCTGTGTCATTTAACAAATATATCTTAAATCTAAACATTATAAATACTAGAGGTTATGGACTGGCCAAAATAGCTGTAACTATGGATTGAGGCTAAACTATTTGGTTTACTTAATAATAATGCGTTTCTATAATGACTAATATTTAAATGGCACTGCCATGAAACTCGCGCAGCATTGTCATAGAGCTAATCTACTGCATTATCTTTAACTTTCCATGCAGAGGGGCAACTTATCACCTAAAGGACAAGGTATGTCGGAAGATATTTGAGGTATTTTAATTATTTAACAAACTAAACACTGATGAAAGTACCAGCTCCAATTCTATGGCAACTACAGGCACTTCCTGTTCAGGCAGCCACTGTAGACAGGGGCCTCACACAGAATGAGCTGTCCCTGCCCTGTGCTAAGTGAGCTTCGCTCATGTAATAAGTCTGAAGAAAGAGCAGACAGGGTGTGAGAGAGCTGTCTAGACATTTTAAGTGGGAAGAGAGTTGGAAGTCTAAATATTTTAAGTGGGAGGACGAAACAGCCACAGAAGAAGTCGTCTTGCATTAGCAAATAACAAAACTTTGAAACAGACCAAGAAAATGAAAGGGTGGATGACTGTGGCTTTACGTGAAACATTTATGCATCTATTAGGCTGGTATGGGCAGGAGAAAGGAAGAGGGTAGCAATAAGCAACAGGTAATAAATCAACTGCTGCACACAGGGAGGATCAACCTTTTAGGCTGACTTAGAAAAGTATTATGTCATACTGATCCAAAATGTGCTAGCCACAGGAAACAAGACAACAAGGCAACAGAAAACGAAATAACAAGACGACAGAAAAGAGAAACAGGGCCTAAATGAATAGCAGCTGGTAACATATAACTGGTGTCTTTTGAATGATGAAGACATGTGACTGCAGGTCGAGGGAGGCGATCAATGCAGTGTGTGCAGATTTTAATTACCCAGGAAACAGAAGGATGGTCCTGTAAGGCCACAGTCTGGAGTAGAAGGGGGGGGGGGAAACAAGCAAAGTTGGCTGGCTATGATTGTCTTGGGCAGGCTAGCTACCCGGCCTAGCTGCCTGTGTCATGGCCCCCCTTCCCACTGTCAGAGTAACAGCCAATGTACTTTTTACTGGATGTATTGGAAATTGATATCATGATAAATTAACAATATAAAGTTACCACATGTATTATTAGCGCTTAGGAATCAAGAAATGACAGAATGACATTGGCATTCTATACAATACTGATTTCAATTATTACCTAAAACTCCTGTAAAACTTAGAAAATGTGACAAATGTGACACAGGTGATATAGAAGATGAACTGCACAGCCTCTTAATATGCAATTATAACACTGCCCCAAGAACAGAGCTCTTGTACTAAGTGATGAGACTAATACCTAACTTTAATAATTTCAATTAAACCCAAAAATTTAAACTGATTATGTCAGATAAAAGACCGGAAATAATACAAGCCCCAGGTTCCTACCTAAACAAAATTATGGGATAATAGAAAATAAAGAATAAAGCAAATGAATAAACAATAAAAATCCTTAGGCTAGAAATAGGAGCCACCCTATCTGTTGAGCTGATAAGCGTTCTGCTGAATTGATGATTGCTAAAACCGTAAATGTTTCTCTGCACTTGGCAGGACATCATGGCATGCACATTGAGCTGTTACCGCTAGTGCATGCCAGAAGCCATTGCTATACGACGACATGAACAGTAAAAACCTATTGACATTTGCAAATTTTTATGCTATGCCTCAGTGCCAATCGTGACTATTAATCAAAAGACACACCTGTTCTTCCTGCACAGAGTCTGTGTACACAGGTCTGGAAAAGAAACTGTTATACTGATGACAATGTTGCCTGTTTTACTAATGTCAATGGCTGTTATTTTATTTTTTTATTTCAAGTAGCATATATATCATTTCAAGTATTACGCTATTACGTATATTGCAAAATGTGACTGGGACCAGCCTGTGAAATATTTATATGCTAAAATTTTGTAAAATATCACATAACAAAATTGATGTTAAACATTTCATGATATTGATATACTACGATATTGTGTAATCCGTTGTTAATCAACTATAGTTTTTATTTCATGATATAAGGATGGCAATAAAGGTTTATATATATTATATATGTATTTAATGTATCTACTTTAATGAAATTATGTATTAAGAAAACCGTTCATGTGTTGTGACTAAAATAATTTAAGTTCCAGTTATATGATATTTGTAATTGTGTGTAATTTGTAATATCTGTACATTGAAAGTGCACTTGTGTATTTTGAAACAAAGTTGTAATTGTTACATTTAATAATTGAAGGATAAAGAATAGTTAAACTATGCACTCAGAATAGCTCACCACTGAAGGAGTGTCATAAGATATGTTTCCTTGAATTGCCCACTTCTGGAAATTGGATTAACTGTTGAGATCCATGGATGGACAAGACACAGTCAATCAACAGGTCAGATTTCAATGTCTGGAGCAGCAACAGCTAAACCCCAACATCACTGCCAATGAAACGATGCACATGGCACAATGTACGTGTTGTGTGTAAACATTTCAAATCAACTCCAGCCCTGCACTCTAGCATAACTTTGGCCTATGCTGTTGAAATCGAAAGAATATAAAATTTTGCGAGAAACTGCAAAATTTGCTTTAGCAATATAGCACGTCAGGTGTAGCAAGTGCTTATGGGATTTTTAAAAGCTATCTCCAAAATCTAATCCAAAATTCCCCTGAATTTCAAATGGTTAATGCTGATGGTATTTTAAAAGTAATAGATGACCTTAAACCAAAATCAAGTCAGGGCCTTGATAATGTAAGTAACAAAGTGCTGAAGTACATAAAACCTGAAATTGCACTGCCTCTAACAAACTGTATGAATGCTATTTTAAAAGAAGGAATTTTTCTGAGCAGTCAAAGATAGCATAATTTTTTGACCGATTCATAAAAATGTGTCAATCGTTATTTTTTAAAATTATAGGCCCACATCCATACTTCCAGTGATCTGTAAAGTTTTTCTTTTTAACCAATTATACATAACCAGATTTATCATTACTTTAATTCATCAAATTGTAATCACTAATTTTGTAAAGAAAAATAGAAGGAATAGCAAAGAAAATCCGCAGAACTCTAATGTCAAAATTAAAATACACTGTCCCCTGTAGCGTGGTGTTGGCACTGTATAATTCTGTGATACAACCACATGTGAATTATGGACCTATAATATATGGTCATAAGTCCCAGAGAGTACTCCTGCTTAAAAATTGCCACACTACCTTTTACATAATTTAAAACCCTACCACCGCACAAACAATCCATATAGCACAAGACAATGAAATAAAATATAGACCACTAGGCCCGAGACAGTGGACCACACTATGAAGATATAGTGGGCATAAAAATAAGTAAATCATGCAACATTCGCAAATGTTAAATTGACAAGCACATGATGCAGGCAAAACCATGAAATTGCACCCAAAATGTGAAAATCCCTCAGATATTCGCCCTACGGACAGTCAAAATACAGACATGGCCTACTTTTATAACATAGCAGCTAAGTTGCATCATGATTGTAAACGGAAGTAAAACAGCATGGTCATGGTAGGACCAGGCTATTGAACTTGATTGCTGAATTTGAAAAAGAAAGAGATCACGTAAGTGATGGAAATTACTTAATTCAGAAAAATAATGATCAAATGCCTTTCTCACTATCAATCTGCCAATAAGAGAGCCCTTACCCGAAATGAAATTAAAGGTGTGCTGTGTTGAAGCGAATGCCTGAAGATGCGAGAGATGCCCAGAGACTTGAGTGCGCCGTTGAGTCCAGGTCTGGATGAGTTGTGAGGTAAAGTTGTGAGAAGTGTGGAGGATGAGATACAGGTATATCGATACTTAAGAAAATAATTAATCGGACTATGTTTGTAGTTATCTACTAAGCAAAGAAAAAATCTGGTATCGCTAAAATTTTGAATAAGAAATTTTGAATAAGTACTAAAATTTTGAATAAGAAATTTTGAATAAGCATAGTAAATCAAGAGACAGTGTGACACGACAGACAAGCGCCAAGAAGCCGCAGACCGGAATTCTCTCACCATGCCATCTAATGTATGTGTTTCTGTCTCTCTCAGAGGTAGCTAATTGATGTTACTGAGTAGATGGACTCATTACCGGGGATCCTGTGGGAGACACCTCAGCACTTGCCGTCATGAAACACCTACTCAAGAAATACCAGAGGCTCAACAGTTTAGATTCACTTATCCATTTAATACTCAATTTATAGACAGTTACATTAAGAGTCATTCAAAGAACAGACGATATTCAACTTATCAATACATTAAACAACGATCTTAACCAATTACATATACTATTAACTAAATACCTTCTCAATCAACCATGACCTATAGCTCCTTTATGAGGAACCCTAATAATCATACCTCTCACAACGATACCCTACCTGACGATCCATCACTGCGCCAGGGAGACAGAGACCCAGCTGCCACCTTGGCAGAGGCTAGCTCTCTTCTGGCTGGGCAAACAAGCTTGCCCCCAGAGATTGACACTAGGGTGCTCTGCAGCTGCGCAGAGGCACCAGGGTAACCGTTGCCATGGAAACATGGGGTGAGTTCTACCCCGTTGCTATCATTGTAGCTCATTACACAATAATATAATATATTACATTACTTTTATACAATAATAATATAAATGACATTACAGAATTAAGGTCTTGAGGTTCATGGTGATTTGAGGAAACTTCCTATAAGAGGAAAGAATGAAGACACCTCTGAAGCTAAAAGCTCAGCGGTGACATTTAGATCAAGTTCAGCTAATTAATGCACAGCACCCTTTCTCCAGTCAGTTCGACGCATGCATGCAGCCAGTATAGTAGCTTCAAGAGAGGTCAAAACCACATTGGTTAGACCTGAAACATCTACAAATCTACAAACAGAAGTCCACTGACCACAACAAGGCACACATTAGTTGTGGGGTATTTATAAACAATGTAACTTGGAAGGTGCTGCCAATTTAGCATCTAATCAGAACGATACCATAGGCCTACTGGGATTCTGTTTACCAAGATCAAACAAAAAATGTTTCCATTAGCAGCAATCATACCTTAGACCTTTAGGAGAGTAGCGATGACACTTTTGACAACTGCTGTGTATAGCTTTTCTTTGCTTATATATCATCTGTAAACATTGGCTATCATTCTGGTTGTGTGAATGTGTTTGTGAATTATTCAGCCCTTCCTTTCTAGGCTCTCATGAATCCACGCCACATATATTGCACACGTAAACTGGCATTTTGATGGACCTGTTGGGTAATCTATCTTATAAATATTGCAAATTGCAATATGTCAGAAGCCGTCAATCTTGACACCTCGAACTCTTGGGAAATGTTCCATAAGTCTATTGGCTGAGCATGATATCATTGACGCAGCGTAAGGGCATTGACCCATTCAAATATTTAACCCTTTCAAGGCCTGCACAGATGTTCAATGCAGATAATAATGTTGTAACTTGATATACAAATACACCATTAAGAAGGCTAGCAATCAATGGATGGTAAGTATATGAGAGTGCAGCTCTACAATACACATTCTTGCCAAAGATGCAAATTGAAATAGACTGTTGAGTACAGTGGTCCCTGTGTTACGAGACCGCCTCTTCTGCGGTCATAAAGTGGTCTCTCGTGGGGGTGCCGTCTCTCGTCAGGGTGCAATATGCACAAGAAATACTACTTGCGTGGGAGAAGGGAGGTCACTTTTAAGGCAAGTTGGTCTTAAAACAGGGCGTCTTACAACGCAGGTACCACTGTACCGAATTATGACTAAAATAGGGTAGATAGATATGTTTCTATATTCTTAATATATATGGACATTTTGTTTGGATGAATACAGAAAGGGTTGAGAATTAATGTGATCTTCTTTGATATTGTATTACTTGTAAATTCTGGGTCTTAACCCTTTGCCATCTGCGATAAATATATAAAAAAGATACTTTTAAGCACACTCTTGCACACATTGATTTAGTGTAGATAACTATATATACACGGTATATACAACAAACTTCCACTGCTTTTGTGCTTTGTCTATAACTCAACCTTGCAATGATGTGGTAGATATTTGGCATATTGCTCAATTTCCGGGGTCCGTGTCTACATTGTATTGTTATTGCATGATGTGGGGACTCTGGGGAGTGGGGACAAAGCCTCTGCATTAATAGCCTCATGTAGCTTCCGTATAATTCCATCTGGGATCCTTGATGTTATTTACAAAACATAGCATCCAGATGAAAAGCAAACATCGCATTGACATTGTTATTGGATATCCTTATTGCTCTGTCTATCTGTTGCACCGTGATGGGACCTACTTTATCATCAAAAGGCCTGGTAGTCAGAAAAGCTGTTCAGAAGGTCTGTTTATGATAGAAGCTGGCTAGTTAGAATGCCGACTTGTCTGGCCTGAAAATCAGCAATCAGGTAAAAAATACTTTCTGATTTGCAGGCCATCTGACTGCTGGGCCTTCTGACTTCTGTGTCTTTTGACTTCAGGTATTTCTGACTTATGGGCCTTTTGTATGACTTCTTTGACTTCTGACTTTTGGCTTTCTGACTTCTGGGTCTTCTGATGATAAGGATGGACCCCACTGTACACCCATAGTATTGTGAACAGTAGTTCTCATGTTTTAAGACCAATTTTTTAAAGGTTTATTTGTCATAAAACTCCTTGATATCAGGATTTATGCTCTTTAATCTTCTTGCAATTTGATATCACAATAATTTGCACTCAACGCCTGTTTAAGCCCTAAGAGGGTTAAATATTTCAATGGGTCAATGCTGAAGTGTGGTATCAATGATATCATACCCAGCCAATGGACTTACGGAACATTTCCCAGGGGTTCGAGGTGCCAAGATTAATCAATGGCTTCTCACATATTGCAACTTGCAATATATGAATGAGGCAAGGGGCGCTCCGGGCAGTGGCGTAATTAGGGGGGGGGTCCATGGTGCCATGGAAAAGATAGGAAATGCCGCGGAGCGGCCCGTATTGACCCCATGTAATGCTCCCCCCCTCAGGCCATCTCTAGATACGCCCCTGGCTCCGGGCCTCTCATCAACTTGATCAAGCATCATTAGTTCAAGTGCCACTAACATGATGTTTTAGATTGATGCTTAGAGCTTTATGTCCTGTGTTTATGCACTTGGTAGCCGCCATGTTTTTGCAGACAATACTGCAGAAGATAAATTCTCATTTTCTCTTTTTTTTCCAGGAACTTATGAAGTAACCAAAGTTAATTAAGGAACCAAGCAAGCAGTATTACAAAAATGAAGTTCAACATTGTGATAGCCGGTGTGCTCTTGTCAGCATTGATTAAGGTGAGTAATATCTTCTTGTTAGATTCATCTATTTTATATTACAGCCTGTAAACTTGATATGCAAAAAATTAGTGTTGTTCACAAAGATTTTGGCACTCTATGAGCCATAATAGCCGATGAAGTGTCTTCTTCTCTATGCTCAACATGGGAAACATATAGAAGCTGTTTGAGTTATGATCAAGAGAATTAAGACCATTTGATCTGTTAAAACTGATTTTAGAGTAAAACTAAGATGCATAATCGTTTCGTCTGCCTGTCATCACAAGTGGGATAAGTCTCCTTGAATCGAATTAACATTGAAAGTGTTGGTATGATTATGACATATTATCAGGATGATGATTCACGAAGCGCCATTTTCACAGTGCAACAGTCCACTCTTTTCGCATATCAAGTTTATCGGCTGTAAATACCAACTCAAGCAAAGAATATGCTTTTTCACTCTTTACTATATTGTTACATTACACTAATTTTTTTTTCCAGGAAACCTATGCAAGAGGCTCAATAGTTACTTCAGAGAAAAAACACAGGGAAGAGCCACCGAAGCCCGAAGCGCCAAATCAGAAAAATGAAATTATCAAGCCTGAGAAAAGTCATGAAGAAATTGTCAGTATTGCTTCAAAGTAGGTGGCCAATTGATATCAAATGTAAAAAGAAACTGCAAATTTTGATTGCTGATGTAACATTAAGAGCAATTGGGCCCAAATTAGGCTGTGTAACAGTTCACAGTTTAGTGGTTACCCAATGCTTTTCGTATTACTCCAATAATTAAAATTGAATGACAATTTTTCTTGCTTACATGCATAGTTTTCATCAAAACATGTCAACCAATCGATGCATAAAACAATATCCTTGGATTCCTTGCAAATTTTAATTTCTTGCAAAGTCATATTTTTCACTTTAAAATACAAGTTTCATGAATTTACCAAAAATTGCAGATTGTATATACTATATCAAGCATTTCAAAAGTATGCGTCGGTTATCTGTGTCCTCTTGTATTTGAGCAACACTCTAAAAAATTTCAGACAAAATTGGTTTTTTAGATTCAAAATGGTTTTTTGAAAAAGCAAATTTCAATGCAAAAAACCAACATGGATTTTCTTTAAAATGTTTTTTGAAAAACCAAATTTCAATGCAAAAAACCAACATGGATTTTTTTAAACAGAACACAACCCAGTTTTAGATGTAAATGATATTGCATGCCAATGTCACCTATGCATCGCAGGACAATTTTGCAATTCATTTATTTAGTAGCCGATTATTGTTAAATGCTAAGTTGTCCTGCTGGCAACAAGGCTGTCAAAGTTGTTTGGAATATACATGTAGAATTTTTTTTTGGATCTATAGACATTAGACACCAGTTAATGTATCAATAAGAAAATGCTATTGTCACTTATATCTTTAACAGTTCAACAGTGCCAACTCCAGTTGCAGTCAAAACAACACCAAACATCACCTTGACGACAAGGCGATTTATTCCGAAAAGATGTTTACGGAATCCTCACCGATGTCGACAAAGGTCGAAAGAAAGATTCAGGATCAGAGAAAGAAAGAGGGAAGAAAAGAGAAAATTAAAAGAACGGAGAAAGAGAGAGAAAGAAAATAAGAGAGCAGAGAAGCAGGCATGGAAAGAAAAGAAAGAAAGACAAAGGGAAGAAAGAAGAAAGAGGAAAGAAAGAGATGATGAAGAGAAAGCAGCTGAAGACCAAGAAATAGAAAGTAAGCATTTTTGATATGTCCATACCCTAAAAAATTTCAGACAAAATTGGTTTTTTAGATTCAAAATGGTTTTTTGAAAAACCGAATTTCAATGCCAAAAAACCAACATGGATTAAAAAAAAAAATCCATGTTGGTTTTTCGCATTGAAATTTGGTTTTTCAAAACACCATTTTGAATCTAAAAAAACAATTTTGTCCCGACATTTTTTAGAGTGCATTGGTGGGGCCTGGTTACATACTGAAACAACCATTTTGAAAATCACCAATTCGTATACTGATAATATTGCAAAAAATACTGCTAAGACCCAAGCCTGATTGTCTAGTCTTACTAGTCACCAGTATATCCGAAGGTGAGATGCTCTTACTGCCAGTTACTGCTAACTTCATCTGGACAAAAAATAGGTCACTTTTGAACTAAGCCAATCAGAGAAGTTCTTACAAATGTGACCTTTGCAAGAACTTTTCATATTGGCTGATTCCAAAAACTACATATTTTCTGTCCAAATCAATTGAGTAGGCCTGGTAATAGCATGGCATCTTTGGATATACCAGTGACAAGTAAAGGGAAGATTTAAGGCTTGGGCCTGTGTACATAGTGCATATTTTCATGTTGTCATAAGCCCAAAATGTTACTTTTATTTTTCAGAACAAGAAAAGCACAAAGGAAGTCGCAAAAAAGATTTATCAAGAAAATCAACCGTCAAACCAACTGAGGAATCGGTGTTCAACATAACTGATTCTGTTGCTACAGTTTCTCCTGCTCCAGTATCGACAGATTCAACTGTCGAAAGCACTCAACTTTACTATTATGACTACGAGTCAGAGAAATCAACAGTAAGTCCAATTTTCAAAGTAAATAATTTTTTGATGGGCTTTTGAAATAAGTAGAAAACATTTTGTCTGTGAGAGTTACACTCATTTGCTTTACTTTGTATAATTTATAAAACAACAATCGCAGACAAAATTATTCATACAGTTGGAATTCTGCACACATGGGTTTTACCCACAGAAATAATGAGGAAAATGTTAAATTTTAAGTCATTCCTCCAATCAATTATTATGGAACTTCTTGTTATTTGTATCAGACATAAAATATCACACAATTAAAGAGAAAGGTTAGGAGATAATTTTAATAAAACTAAATTTTCTTAAGGAACATATGTATATGACTCATGACATAATATTAAGAACAAGAAATTCTTTAAAAAAAGAATTGTAGGGACCTGAGGTTTCTTCAAACACATATTTTATTTTCCAAATATTCAAATAATGTTTTATGTATGTGTTGTTACATCTATACCTCCAATGCACCACTGTGAGTGTGTGATTTAACAAACCTAATACATGTAACATCATGATTAGGCATGCCTAATTACAGGTGTTATTAACATAGACAGCAAACCAAGCAATGAGAAGCCCTTTTAAATTCTTTGTCGTGAACATGAAATTTCTATTTCCATTACAACAAACTAATTGTGACTTGCATAATATTTGGATTATTACACTTTTAGACAGACCAGTTTGTGAGAAGTTGAATATCTAATGTTCTCAAACAGTGCTTTCTTTTATCACTTGTCTTATGTCATCTCAAATGTTTGTACACATAGGCTATATAATTTTTTGAAGGAAATCTCTATGGGATAATATTATGCTCCAGGTGTGCTTTGGAGATGGTCCCCAATCACTCAACCATGACAGCTCCCAAGGTCATGCAGTGAAGGAGCTACTGAGCATAAAGAGGGGCAAATATATACTTGATTTGTAAATTGTAGTCACAGTTACTTTTGCTGTAGCATGAGTATCCTCCTAATATTGGAGGTAAATTTGGAGGGTACTCCTGCTATAGGGAAAGTATATCTGCAAGGCCAACTTCCTAGTGGCCCCCTCCAGAAACACAAGAAGCTCCACCACTGCAGTACACATAAATTGATGACAAATAGCACTTGGCTGATTATTTTTGCCCCTTTAGTTAGGGACCTCCACTGTAAAATCTTTCCTCATTTGGAGCTTATAACACAGATCTGAGATGGTCCCTACAAAAAGTGATAAATGTCCTCTGTAATAAACGTTTTCCAGGAGAGTCATATATCAAGTGCAGAGGCCATTACCATTGAGAAGAGGAGCCAGTGGAGAACCAACAGGAGGTTCAGGAAGGCATGTGAAGACAACAAAGATTGCACTCCAGGTAACATCTTGTAGATTTGAAGCTTCTGGTCAAAATAATAGTTTATTCAATTATTTATTTTACAGTGGTAACTGCGTTATAAGACCCCATGTTGTAAAACCAACTCTTCTTTTGTGACTCCCTTTCTCCCACACTAAGTAGTATTTTCAGTGCACTTTGCTTCCAATGAGAGACTGCACCCCCACAAGTGACCACTTCATGACCGCAAAAGGGGTGCATGGTCTTTTAATGCAGGGACCACTGTCTCACAATTAGGCCAGTCATATTTAAGTTTTAGATTCTCAGATTAACCAACTCAAGATTTTTGGCCGGAAAAAAGTTGAGCTTGCCCACAAATTTTAAAGATTATAAAAAAATTAGATAGTTTTTTTTCTTCGTCCTGCTGACTGACCCGAGAAAAAGTGCCTCGATAATAAGAACGGATACCAACTATGTCTTAAATGTTATAACATAAACAAGTGAAGTGATTGTCTTCGAAAGTGTGTCATGACTATATATGGAAATCTCAATACCAAATAAAAAGTTGATTTTGGATGAGATTTTGGATTAGATGATCTGGATAGGCCAGTAAAACTATGTTGCAAAAAAAAGCTATGACACAGGCTCGATGAAATGCCACCATTGAATTGCTGAATAGTGAAAAAAAAAGGATGGAATTTACTCACCTTTTTGCAGAAGAATGCTGTATCACAAAAGTGAACGGAAGCAAAGTTTGCAGTAAAAAGGACGCGATGAGACTTGGACGAAGATGTGTGGACAGTTGTACGTGTGCCGGAGGTAAAATACAGGTTTTACTCACTTCAGAAAGGTTTGAATTGATATGTGAAGGATGAGTTATTATATAATAGGTCAATGATTGGCATGCTGAGAGCATATGCCATCAAACTTATTATCAATATCAATGTGAGAATAAATATGCATGTTGATTGAAAAGGAATCATAAACTTATTTTTTCATTGCAATTCTGTTTTCAGAATTGCTATGTTATCGACCAAATATTCGAAATGCCAGGACAGGAGACCTGACACCGCGCAGGGAATACATCGGTCGGTGTACGACGAAGAAAGAAGTGAATATCATGGATGGGGTTGTCCTGCCCAGGTCTAATAAGTCAGAGGATTGAATGTAACAGCTCTCAAATCTCAAGTAAAATTGGTTTTTTGAAATACCAAATGGATTTTTGCACGACTGTTGGGTTTTCTCAAAAACCAACTGCATTCAAGACAATACAGCAGTATGGTATTTCAAAAATCCATTTATAATTAGTATGATATTAATTGGAATGATGATATGGAGGACAAGCCCAAATACCAAAAAGGGTTTTTGAATGAGTATTACTTTTAGAGTGTAAAAAGGAATGCTTAAAGGACAATTTCAATTAAATTTGACTGTATTTTAATCAAACAAGAGAGATATGTTACTAAACATGACTTGGAAAACAGTGTTTTAAATTGAGTGAGTTCATGTTGAATTCACCATAGAGTCGGGGGGGGGGGGCAGATTGGGGAAGCTGCCGTGCCCTGTAAAAAATAATAAATTGACATGAAATTTGCATGAACGGCAGAAAAATTTGGGGAAAAAGCCCCAGTCCAAGTCATGATGTTCGGGTAAAATAATACATTAATTGTGGCCATTGCCCTCTAAATAGATAATCTCCTCATCACACTAAAAGTTTCAATGTTGACACACATGTACATAATATATTATGCTATACCTATTGTAAATTGGAATTTGCAAACAATCAGTGTTTATATTGATGGACGGATGATTGGCCTTTACATCCTGTATTTATGCACTTGCTACTAAGTTGGTAGGCTAATCGGTGTCTATACAAAGTTTCCGAAATTGCATTTACCCTATATATGTAATGCCAAGATGTTAAACACAATGTTTCAGTAATGTTCCCGGTGATGTGGAAACAAAATCATCATATGTTGGTTGACATTATTTACGGGTCACAGTTCTAGGTATAATTATATTATTCAATTGACAAAAGAAAATCAAAACCAATTATTGGAAAAATCTTGTTAACATAACTCTTTTTGTAATGAAATTATATGATGTTCACTATAATGTCTATGTTACAGCACATTGCTTTTAAATGACTTCTTTTGTACACTTAGTATAAAAGTTGTTTGCAGATTGGTGGTCCAAAAAATTTTCAAAATTAACTTTCAACTTGGTCGTGTGATGTCACTGGCTTAATGATGTTACTTGTTTAATATTGTTTGTTAGTGTCAGTTGTTGTTAGTAAGTGATTCAGTGCTTGTCATCATATATCTACAGCAAAGGTGACAATAAACAAGCTGATTAAATGATTTAAGCTACTTCATCAAATAAGAAGATTATGAGACCAACAGAAAACTGTCAATGATGTGGCAAAGCCAGTTTGCAAATTGAAAATAAGTATAGGTTATTCACCACAGGAGAGGGAATATGTGATTTATCACCCGAGGGCTTTAGCCCGAGGTGTGATAAACACATATTCCTGATCCCATGGTGAATAACTGGCTTATACCCTGAGACAAACACTCAAACATGAGAGGATAACTGGACAACAAAGAATATAGGAATTATATCCCTGTGATACTGGCATGTGATTGGCTGACAGAGGTGTCGAATGGTATAAGAAAACTAACGTATCCATTGGACCGCCAATCTGCAAAGAGCTCTAAACACATAGTGTGCTGTTGAATCACTTGCATGGATGTTGAGGCACGCAGAAAAATCATTTCTTAGTGCCTAGAGGGCAACCATGATTGATATCCGGGTGGAGGGTGAGATGGGGCATTTGGTCTTGGATTTTTTTTTCGATTAATGGAAAATAAGTTTTGAACTGTTTTGGCAAAAAAATGTTACAGCCAAACTTGATATAGGTAATTGTAATGGTGAGATTCCTTAACACTGCATTGTTACTTTAGAAAGAAATATGTTTAGGGGTAGCTCGCTCAAAAGATGCAACTGCCCGCCTTATCTCCATAAAATTGATAAGCCAATAACCTCTTATGGTTAGTTTGGTCACCCCTCACAAAATGTCAAAATTGTGCAACTGTCGTTATTGTAGTGAAGTGTAGAATTCCCATGTGATAGTACAAGTATTATAGGACTCTTTCTGTTGGTGCTTACAATTACCAATTCCAAAATACTGTAATTAAAACTTGCTATTTACTGTTGTAGTATAATATTCATTTCATCTTACGTTATCCTATAAATATCAAAACAAGATTTCTGATGTAAGCATACCAAATAACTGTAGGGGAGACCGGGGTAAGTTGTGCCATTTTTTGCGTCAGGCTGATTTTCGAAAAACCAAAGCTTAGTCATGTAATCTGAAAATCAGACATCAAAATATAATACGTTGGCCAGAATTGACCAAAGTTTCAGGGCAGTCCGACCATTGGGAAGGTCATGGTAAGCATTTGAAAAAAGTAGGTCAAGTGGCACAACTTGCCCCGATGCGGGGTAAGTTGTGCCACATGACGGGGTAAGTTGTTCCGCTTGACTTTTACCAGAAAAACCTTGTATTTCACCCATTTCTTCAGATAGATCATTTGTGTCATGTTTTTGATGTATGACTGACATTTTACATGAAACTAATCAGACATTTATGAGCCATTTTATACAAAAATTAAAAAAGCGGAAAAAACTAGAATTATTTATTGTTTAGAGGGTGGTATAACACTTTAAGCACATGTTCCTTTCAGTGTAATATAAGTTATTTCACAACATGTCTAGGCCTTGCCTAAAGTTAGAACAAAAAAAGATGAATACAAAATTAATTCCTATGTCATACCATTGGCACAACTCACCCCAATCAAAACGGCACAACTTGCCCCAAATTGATTTTCTGAATGAAACTGGTTGTCAAAAATTAACAAACAATGCAAATTCAAATCTAACAGCAAAAATGTCTAGATATACCTTCTTACTCCATCCTAGCAGAGGGACATCATCTTATCATAAATACCAAATGACTGAGAAACGAGAATGTTTTTGTCCTCGGCACTTCAAGTTTTCAGCAACAAAATTGAATTTATGAATGTAGCTTTTCATACCATTATATTTGGTAGTTTTTTTCTGGGTGCCTAATGATGTTGCCGGATATATATGGGTGGCATTGCCTTCTTTGTCCAGTTCTTTATTTAACCCCAACAGTGGGCGGCACAACTTACCCCGCGGCACAACTTACCCCGGTCTCCCCTATGGTGTTCAATGTATGAAATTCGCATGCTTCTTACCTTGGAAAAATAATCACTTTTGCCTTGCCATAAGTATGTGTAATGAAATTATCTATTATTAGTGTGCACTATTAAAGAAAAAAATTACAACAGAATCAATGTCTTTTGTCTGATTTATCATAGCTTTTTGTGCTGTAAAAGACTCAGTGGAATGTTAAAGAATGTTATTCTCAACTTCTGAAGAAGCCGGCGACTGGATTATCATAGAACCACTATAGAAATGCAATGGGAAATTTGCTCTGACCTAATTTGGCACTGAGCATGCCCGGGAGTGACCTGATTCCACTGAGCATGCTCAGACCTATTGAGCATGTGCAGAGAGCAATAACAAATGGTGGCCATTTTGAAATTTCCCTGATTTAAACTTTTAAGGCCACTTTTCACTACAAGCTACATGAGGTTCACTTATCAGACAAGGCTCATATTAATCTAAATTTTGTAAGCAATTTTTTGGTGTGGGTCTGATCAGTGAACGTTATGTAGCTCACTTTTGAGTGATAATGGATCAAATTTTACCATGAATGATAAGGACAGTTTTCATAGTGAGAACTTATCATAGAAGTGTGATGTCAGCTTGTAATATAAGGCACAATTCATCTTTTTTTAGGGTGTGAACTGGTGGCACTGTGAAGGCCCTCTATTACGACAGATTTGTTTAAAAGTTCTGAAGTCCTTCTATTCCTGAAAAATGATATTATGTGCAATAACTTGTAAACCTGAAACACAAAGTAGACTCAGTTCAGGGTGCCAGCCTCATTGTAATCTGAAGAATTCTGCTGTTCAGTGAGTCCACTATCTTCTTTTCTCTAGGTCCGATAATATTTGCGCAGCGATGGGCGACAAAGCCGCCCGTTGCATCAGCAAACTTAGCACAACAATAGCTCATAAATTTTTAATAGACCTGTCAGTGGACTGAGAATGAAGGACAGCCTGTGCTTTCGATGGCAGTTGGTCCCCGATCCAACAGTTAGTTTCGGTAAAGTAAACATACCTGAATTTCTCTTACAATGTCACAGCAGTGTCTGAATAATTCAATTTGGTGCTTAACTATCCTATTTTGTTTTGAAAACTTCATTTTCACTCATGTTTGTGTCGTCTGCATGAAAAAGGCATTTGCCTATGCTATGCTGCTGACAGGTGTCGCCACTAGCTCAGCATCATGCTTGCAGTGCCACACCCAGGGAAAATTAAAGCTGATTGTTATTATTACTATACTTTCATCACTTGAATGGCATGTTGATTAATTAATTAAAGCCCAAATGATGGCAGTGTTGATATATATCACAAATTAAGTTGACACAGAAAACATTGTTTTAAAATAAGAATAGTTCATTTGAGCTCCGCGAATCTATGGCATTGCCATCTACATATTATGCAAGATGATCCAGAAGTACATAACACATGCCTTTTTAAAGACAATTTAATAATCAAAAATGAATGAATGACTGAATGTTAATTTTTTCTTCGACATCAAAAAATGTGTGGCATGTATCATTTTTTCCAATAGCAAAACATGTCCCAGAAAAAATCACATTCAGTCCGAGAGTCTACAATAATGAAGTCTTCTGTAAGAAAACAAAACAAAAAAGGATTTAACTTATCAGATGCCAGTTACATCTTGTGCATTTAAACATATTGTAGTGGAGGGAAATGTTTATATCATGCAGTTCTTTTGGTTTTCAGGGGCGGATCCAGAAAATGTCGGACAGGGGGTTTACAAATGAAAATGCACTAAAAATATCCGTTTTTTCTTCTTCATTAAATGTACAGACCAAAGGGGGGGGATTCAACCCCCTAACCCGCCCCCCCCCCCTGGGACCGCTACTGGTTTTAAATCAGAGATGTTAATAATCATGTTAGATACTCTGGAGTCTGACTGATCTTCATAACTGAATCACTGATTAGATTCAAACAACTCTTTAAGTACTACCATTTTATGACTGACATATACTTATTACATACATTGTAAAAACACAATAGAAAATATGACACATAGCCTATACCTATGTGACTAACTTGAAATAAAACAAAGGATATATACTGCTATTCTGTGACTTCAATGCCAAGCTACACCCATATTGTTTTTAGTCACTCAACAATGGGACATTAATTTGCCCAGGGCCAAAGTTTTCATTCATGCTGACCAGACTGCACAGACTGTGTCATTATATTACAAGAGGTTCACTACTGTTACAACTGTTATAAGGTAGGAACTATATCTTTAAATTTAATTTTTGATTTCAAATGTATTTGTCTTAATTGAAGGTTGCTTTGTAAACTGCATGTATCTTGGCACCTCTTGAAATATCCACGAGAAGCATCCCCACTAATTGAAAGAGATATTTTGTTATGGTTTGTATAATATTTTTGTACATTTATATGGGCCTGTCATGTTTTCTTATCTGTCTTTATAATAAACTCGTTTTCTATCTTGTCAATCTGAAGAAAAACACATAGTGACTAAGCAACACAAATCTGTGACGTTACCTTCTGGTAATGCAATGTACATTTCAGAACTGATCCCTTGGGAATATTATCAAAAAAGATGCCTCATATTTCAATATAATATGATTCTTAAAGAATTAATTGCACTAGCATGATACCAGTGAAATGGGGATGGGGAGGGGCAAAATAGTAAATATTATAAATTTTGAATATAACACCTAGCATATGTCCTTCTAATGGGTGAGAAAAGGTTGCATACAAATTTCTGTGGATGGGCGCCGCATACATTAGCTGGGAAAGACAGAGGGATCCATGAATTAATGCTAGGATCACCAGAAGGCAATTTCAATTTTTGATTGGTTAGTCACTAAGTTTTTTTCAAAAAGACTGATTTTATCTCTTTGTTGTTTGGTTTCAGGTTTGACAATGGAACATTGGGCATTGACTTCATTCCTTTGTGTTGTTTTAATCATTCAGGTAGGTTTCTGAAACTGAGACAAATTAGAGGGACATTACAGTCCTCGTCATATTTATATGGAATCTCCAGTTTTATTTCTATGCTGTTTAACTGTGATGTCAGAGATGACTCTATTCTAGCATTGCAATATATGTAAATTAACTACAAGCTGTGATGTTATATATTAAACTGGGTCAGATTCCCCCCGGCTTCCAGCCAATGTGAATCCACCAAAACTGAGCATCACAGTTTCAACACAGTGTCAGCGTGAAACTGTGTCTGGAAAAAACCCATGCAAGTTCTATATCACAGCCAGCCAATGGGCTGCCAGAAGAACTATACATCACATATTCCATGTGTTTATAAAAATTGCCAAAGCCTTTTGTTTATAGCAAGGTCCATTGAAGTTTAAAGTTGTAAAGTCGCAAGTTTGCAGGTTAATCAAACAACTCTGTGAGGATTATTACAGTTGTCTACTGTGAATGCTCATGAAGCTGCCATTCCTTCAGATTAGACTGGTGAGTGCAAGTGATAGATCATTGGGATCACATCTACAGTCTTCCTTCAAAATATCAATGTTGAAACTGTGATGCGTAGAGTTACTGTCAGCCATGGGATATCAAACTGTGATGATGTGGTTGTAGGGGCTATCCCTGATAAAATACTTACCGTGACACTGTGTTGAAACTGTGACATTCTGTTTTGGTGGATTCATATTGGCTAGAAGCTGGGAACCTGACCCAGTTTAAAATTACATCACAGCTTGTAGTTAATTTACATATATTGCAATGCTAGAGAATAGAGTCATCTCTGACATCACGCTTCAACAGCATAGAAAGAACTTGAGATTCTGCGAGGACTGTGAGAGCTTGACATAAATATATATAACAAGATAAAGTTAAATTAATTGATATTGTCAATCAAGGATGATGTGACCAAGATTGTTTGTCATTAGCAAATTCAAGCCCACACACATGGACCTTTATGATAAGGGATTGGTTTGGATATGTTTATTGACAAAACCTTTGTAATTACAGTAATATAGTATGAAATGCACAATTACAGAAATTAAATCAAGAAAGGAAAATGTGGAGACTGGGCTTTTGATAGTTTCAATTTATTCATTAACATATTTTTCAGTCATTTGCAAGGGAAAATTTTACTGGCGCCATTGACGACAACACTGCCAAGGACCAATCGACGTCACATTCTGATGGGCCAACTGACACCAATTTAAATGTGGAAGAGCACATAAATTACATCAATCGTCACAAACTTCATGTCTTGGAAGAAAATGAAATTTTCGGAACACCGGATGATTTTAAACTTTCCGTGTCAGAGGCAAAAGGTCGCGCTTTGACCTCTGACCTAGTTGCTGATGATGATCAAGATTCAGAAAACAATGACCTAGATATTGAAAATAATGACCTGGAGCCGAATGACCTGGAACTCACTTCTGAAAACTTTGACCTAGATAGAGAAAATGGTGACCTGGATGCCGAAAATAATGACCTAGATAGAAATGATGTACCTTCGGATAATATTGGTACCAATTTCGATCCAAATCAAAAACAGGATAGACACATGGAAAGTTTGTCAGTTGAAAGACCGAGTCATGGCAATAATGCAGATGTAGACAAAGATGTTGAAAATGTTGACCAAACTGGATTTATGCCATCATCTAATCGTTTGGATTTAAAATCACTAAACCAAACTATCAACAAAACAGCTGGTGATTCCTCTGATGGAAATTTATCTTCTGAACCTAATAAAACACAAGGATTAAATGACACAATGAACAATAAGTCTAATTCAACTCACAATGCTACTGATGCTGATATAAAACGCAACATCATGTCAGATCAAGAAAATCATGCACAACCCAAAATGCATTCAACGACATTGCCTTCAACAACATCTGAAGCAACAACATTACCTTCAACAACTCAACAACACACTCTAAAGAATGAGGATATTATGCAGTCTCTCGGGATTCATTACGTCAAGAATTTTATTAACTTCTTGCGAGCTCCGTCTCAGAAAATGGCTCATAAGTCTCACCAGTATTTTGTGAATGCTTTGCGCTTTCAACCAAATTGGTGATTACATTTATTGAAGATATTTTAAAATCATACTCTCAAACTCATATAGCCATACTCTTAGCCAACATTTATATTGCACTGTGATCATTATTCATGATTTTCAGATTCTGTTATTTTATCATTTTAATATTAATTTAGAGTGACCCTGAAAAATTTAACATATGTTTAATTATAATAAAATATTTTGCAATAATTCTGCTTACAACAATAACGATACTATGCAATGAAAATGATATATTTTGTTTAGTCTATATCAATATTCTCTGCATCAGCAGACTCGATATTCTCATCCAACTAGTTTAATTTTCGTGGGGGATGGAGTCGCATAGTTAACTGCCCTGTTGCAAAAAAAAAGATTTTTTGGAGCTAGCCTTGTGCGCCATCTTCTGGATAAAAAAAACTAATTTGGGTAGCAGGACAGCGTTCTGTGGGATTTCTATGCTGGCTTGCATCTGGGAATCCACATTTTACTTGTAACCATGCAAGTCTCTGATTGGCCACTTTGTTAAAAGACTGATATCAGGCATGACAGGAAATGGACACCTCAAGAGAACATTCCACCTTCTTCTGCTGTTCACAAATGTGCATAATCAAGTTACTCTATATGTGTCCATTCCCTGCCCTGCTCTTAAATCTTGATTATTAAAGATTCCATAATGTTATGATCCCGATTGGTGTGAAGATTTTTTTTCACACTGCAAAGCCATGTACCTCGGTGGTTGAGTGGATTGCATGCTGGACTTGTAATTTTGAGGTCCAAAGTTCGATTCCACTGCATGGCAATACTAGCACTAAATTTAGATACTGACAGGGAGCCATCTGGTGATAGACATGCCCAAAAGTGGCCAAGCAAATGGAACTCAGTTAGCATTGAAACCCCCGTCTTCGTTCTATGTGATATACTTGTAACAATGTGCATATGTGAGCTGCATTTCATTCTAGATTTATGATTCATAACAGTATCATGGACAATACCTGAATCTTTCTTGAAGTATATTGTTTCCATGATTTTTTGCACATTTATATGATATTTACCATATACGCAGTAGATCTCTCCTTTAATAGGAAAGATCCATGTACACTAATGATTATCATTCAATTTTGTGATATTTTTTTGTGGCCGTCTCTGCTTTTGACCAAATTTGTGATTCGATGTTGACCGTTTTGTACAATTTTGCAATTCTGATTTTAAATAAATATTTGTGCTATTCCCTTTTATTTGTGCTTTTATGCTCAATATATTGTACAATGTATATTGGGGAAAAATGGGCAAAATGGGGACACCTACATGTAATTTGAATCCCTCAGGTAGGCTACAGAGATGATACATCCTACAAATCAAGGCTTTGGTCTCAACCACGACAAACTATCAACCTTTTCTCAAGTCATTGAGAAAAGGTCCTTTTCTCATTGCAAAAATAATGATGACAAATTTAGTGATGCAGACCGGACCACTTTCTAGAGGGTGGTCCGGTATTTACAAAAGTGGTCCGGTCCTGGTCTGGTCCAGGGTTTGGTGGTCCGATTTTGTTACTGGACCGGTCCAGAAGTGGTCCATCGGCATTTCGAATATTATGATAAAAATGAGGGTTTAAACAAGCTGTATGACATAAATTTCATTTTTTGATATGACAAAATTGATGCCACACCCTTCATGACATGAAAAATCACTGGACCGGTCCGGACCGGCACTTTACCGGTCCGGTCCAGCACTGGACCGGTTTTTTGTAGGTGGTCCGGTATTTTGGCGGTCCAGGGCTGGACCGCGGACCAGACCGGTCCAAGGCGGTCCGGTCTGCATCACTAGACAAATTGTTATAAACACTTCTAGTTGGAGAAAATGAAGGGAAACAAAACATACAAATTTCCTAAATAAATCGGCAACATTTATTTCAGTTTAACACAAAAAGAATCATCACAGACGGAGTTTACACTAATCTGTTTTGTGGTGCATGATCGGTGATAGCTGTTGTCAGTAAAATGAAACAATTCTGGTCCCACATGGGATCCGGGACCTCATTTCGCGAAAGTATTCCTATATGAATTAACAATTACCTACATCTTCAAGACCAAACATAATGAAACATTAAGATATGATAAACATTTGTTATTTTAAAAGCAAACTTAGTAATCCTCCTGCTTCATTGACCACCTATTCTCACAAGATGACTATCAATTTAGGCCATGCCCTGACGTTAGCATGTCCAAGTTTTGGTAATCTTTGCATTGAGAAATATCGGACCGCTAGATGTGTCAGCCTTGTCAGTGATCCACGGTGGGAAGCATTCACCAGATTCTTTTGCATACCCTACTGCTGCATAGCTGTCTGAAAAATATATAAAGACACAAATGAAATATTTACAATATAATGTAACATGATAAATTGATAATGATTACACACAAAATGAGCCCTCTGTTTTTCCAACGAAAATCAGCAAAATGTTATAGTTTATTGATTCCAATAATATAATGATTAATTGAGATCATTTGACTCTATCTGTGACTACCCTTATAGCGGGGCAGATTTGTCATGAATAGGGAAGTAATAGTGCATTTATACATAGAAGGACGAAACTTGGCACACATTTCAAAAACGTCTTAAAGAAAATATTTAGATAGGGAGCCACTTCAGATTTGACCTGGTTGACCCATGGCAGCCATTTTCCAAAATGGTGGCTAATAATCTCATTTTCCTGCTTTCTGTGAAGTGCCTGCAGTTTGAAAGTATGAAAATAGTGCTCATTATTCCTTCTACAGATCTACAAAACATTATCATGTGATTTCTGGATTGAACAGAGGAACTTCCCTGTCAGTGTGCCTCGGCGGTCCGGCGTTGGCCCGGCGTCGGTCCGATGTCAGCAGCATCGGACTGGCTTTGGGCCAACGTTGGGCCGCCGAGGCACGCTGATAGGGTTTAGGGTAGTCAGGGTCCTTTTTGTTAGACCTGTTGAAGAAAATGCATCATTTTCGCGGTTTCCCATATTTTCATGGAATCTCAATTGATTTTTAAACTGACTACATATTTGAATTCCTTGTAATAAGAGCTTTCAAATGAATGGTCGCATTAATAGTTTTCGTGAATTCTTTGTCAAAATCAAAGAAAAAAAGAAATCTTCAAAAATCATTTTATTTTCATTTTTTTCCATTTTCGTACCAAGTTTACGAAACCCATTGATGTGGGTACTCATTTGAAAGCTCTTCTTACAAGGAATTCAAATATGTAATTTATTTTGAGATTCATAGAGAATTGGTGTAACCATCCGTAACCGCGAAATCAAGTGTTTGAATCAATATTTCTAACAAAAAGGATTCCAAAAAGCCTGAAAATAGACCAAGGCTACCAAAAAATTTTATAGTAATGTACTGAATACTTAGAGAAGTAATAAAAAACAACATTTACACGCATTCTATTTGTAGGAGCTACACAGAAAGCAGCAAAATGGAAGAATTGACCGCCATTTTGGAAAATGGCTGCCAGTAGAAACCTAAGCTAAATCTGAAGTGGCTCCCTATCCAAATATGTCTGTATAGATGTTTTTTAAGTGTGCGCCAAGTTTAATGCTTCTATATATAAATGCACTATTTTTTTTACATACCTGCCCCGCTATTATTGTTATAGTCACAGATAGTGTTTTCTAGGTTCAAGGTGATGTTGCAGACCAAGGCAAATTCTCAATTTCCTAAATTTTCTAGGTTTTGTAGGATTTGTGGTGCCTTGCATTGTGGGCTTGAGCATTGTCATAAATGAATAAAAATTTCAATAATTTCTTCCTTTTTTTAAATATTGTATTTATTTCTTTATAGTGGCAGGTACATATAAACGAAACAATAGATCATGTTACAAAATGATGTCACCCAGCCTTCTTATGGCTTATCTACCACTCCATATCAATCATCTAGAATACACCAGTTACTTCCACACATAGGTATTTACATTGAGAGTAATTTTAACAAATATAAATAATAACTAAAGAATACAAATAAAATGAAATGAAGAACACCAGAAGCTAATAAATATGAATAGTTAAATAGAATTGATTTCCGTTTTGTCAATGCATTATCTATACATTCAACAGTTTCAAAAGGGAAGTACCTACTTCATAACATAAATAAAAATATCCTCTAACTCTGCTAAATAATTTCAATATAAAATAAGAATAATCATTACAAACGCAAATAAAATGAAATTCATCCTCAATTAACAATTGCACGCTTCACATATTCTTTCATTGAAAGCTATACTTCCTGATCTGCCTGTCTCTATACAAATTGTTATAATTCCTAGTCCAACTAATACCTAACAATGACCTTCTTTTCCTATTTTTAATCGTGACAATTTTTCAGTATAGACGTCTTCTTTAAATTTAGATGAATTAATATATAATTATATATGTTCTCAATTAAGGTTTTGATCTTGACAGATTTCTCCATTCACTTTTTCTAATTTCAAATAGATTCCTCTCAATACTCTTTTAAAATCACAAACTAACTTACTATCAAAAACATGTGTCATATCAACAGATCCAAAAATTTGCTTTAAAATTACACCTTTAGACCATCCTAGTCCTAGCTTGAGATCCCAATCTAGCACTGCTCTAGTTAGTCTATCGCTGTTAATATATATATATATAGAATTTTATTGACATCAAAAGCATCAAACAGATACATATGTCATCATAAAAAAAAAAAAAAATAATAATAATAATAATTTTTAAAAAAATCGATATTTGAATAATATGAAAAAGCATGAAATCTAAAATCTACAAGCTACTAGGATATACAAGTAAAATATAATCATATGTACAATTCATTTTAAAGTCATCGATATATATCAGATATAAGTTAAAAGAACATAATCAGCACACATTCAGGTTAAATGTAGCACATCTTGTACGTCTGTAAGATAAAGCATTAGAAACAGAGTTCAGTGTTTGGATTCAGAGCACCAAGTATTAATACTGTAAACGACAAAAAAAGACAATGACAACCAAACAATATTACCAAAGATATTTACACAATTATACAATGATATATACACAGCAGCATAGACCACAGGTCATGCGAGGGAAGTGTCAGTGCCATTAGTCATCCATCTTGGAGGGAGCTAAATTTATTTAAATAATATTGTCAGTTTTTAAAACAGTATTTAAGAATCTACCTAGAGCGAATAAAACATCTTCATTTTTATGTGTTAAAAGTCTAAGGAACTGTTCGTTATTACTAAGCACTGAAAAATTTTCTATGCATTTATTTGCTACTTCAAATAGTTCTACCCTTATGTCTTTCCAATGGTTACACAACATTAAACAGTGGAATTCATCTTCGACACAATTAGAATCACATCTCTTACATATCCTATTCTCTGCAGGGATGTAAGGTCGCTTATGTCGACCTAGTTCAATATGTAAGTTATGGGAACTCAGTCTAAATCTGGCTATACTTTGGAAGATTGATTTTGGCAGGTTGAAATTAAGATAGGGTTCTAATCGTAAATCAATTTTGAATTGTTTGTAAGTTCGAAGTTTAGGATTTGAGTCACTGTCATTTATTTCATGCATTATTTTTGTTTGAGCTTTCTTATTATCCATCCAATAACTATGTATCCTTCAATTTTTTTCATAGACTGAAAGCTTGATGTCATGCTGAGACTGGGTGGCTATTGGTCAGTGGAGGTGTGAGCTGCAAAGCTATATGTCATGCAAGGCTTTTTTGGTGATGTCAAGCTATATGTACATTCTCATTGGTCGAGAGAGTCAGCTGCATGACATCAAGCAGTTGCTCTTAAATTATACTAAATTATCATTGTGAAGGCTCCAGTGTTATTATCATCACTTAGTCAATGGCATACATGGATACTCAAAGTATGCCATGTAATGCCAGAGAGGCATGATTTGAAATCTTATTGGAAGAAGATGAGGAAAGGGAAGGTTTCATAATTTGTAACAGAGAACATCTGATCCCAATATCTGTTCTCAATGTGCATCAACTGAATGCATGTCATTAAGCTGCTGGCGGAGGAGCTTAGTGAATAGCTGTAAAACACAAACAAGACTTCCACTAAATCTCACAGCTGGTTGAATCCCACCTTGACTTTCCATGCATTGTTTCACCATGCTCAATCACCAGGGACCAAATCTATATTTGAAACTTGACCAACTGTTTGGATACTCAGGTTCAATGAATAACAAAAACCAACAAAATTCCATTGACATGGAGCTGTTAAGGATTTGTTTTTAAAACTGTTTGTTGGTGCTAATTATACCAGCCAATTTGATTCGCTTGTCAGCATGATGTCAAGCTCTTCAGCTGCACATCACACAGAGCTGCCAGGCCAATAGCCATCCTGTACCAGCATGACATCATGCTGTCGGTCTAAGGAAAAAAATGGAAGGATACATAGTTATTGGATGGATAATAAATAGAGATTCATTCATAGAAGCAACTGTAATGCCTGCACTATCTAGACCATTTGAGATTATACAGAGTTTGGCTAACCAGCATTGGTGGTTTCTTTCATGTAGATCAACCTGGATATCGAAGCATGTTTTAAGAAGTTTGGGAGCATCATTACTTTTAAGCCTGTGCCAATATTTAAGTGCTGAAGCCTGCTGTCTGTGTATCAGAGAGAATCTTCCTGTATCAGCTAAGATAGCAATTGTGGATGTTTGATTCCGTACACCAAGAAATTGAAGTTGTATTCTTTCTAAAATGTCAATCTCTTTAGTTTGGAACCAAATTTCACTGTTGTATTCTAAAATAGGTAATATGTGAGTGTCAAACATTTTTAAGCTCAGGCTGGGTGGAAGGTACCCAACTGTAGATTTAATTTTCTCTTTAAGAGCATGCATTGCCTTTTGAGCCTGAGATGCTAGATGGTCATACATGAGTTTGTGGATATTAGAAGAGTTACTTATTATGTGCCCAAGATATTTGTAGGAGTCAACTACTTCAAGTTTCTCATCTCCAATTTGGAATTCATAATCTGACATATTGCTTCTGCGTTTTGCATTAATAACCATAACTTTGCTTTTCTGAGAGTTAATCAGTAAATGCCACTTTTTGCAATATGCCTCAAGGTTACTTAGTAGCACTTGCATGTTAATCAATAACAATCTGTTCCACAATCTTATCATGCTAACGTTTTGTCTTATCTTAAAAGATATCCAACCAATTTCACCTTCCAGACCAAGTAGAGTTGCCTTGTTGTGTACTCCCAGAAAGTATCTTGTTGCACTATTTTGTATCTTGTCCCCTTCAATGTAATTATTTTATCCCCAGGTACTAGAGCTGTAATCCATAACTGATGCAATGCTCGAATTATAATTTTTTCATAGGTGCAAAATCCAACATTCTTAGAAGTCTTAAATTTTGATACAATACCCCCCCTCCATCTACTGGCAATTCATTCAAGTTATTATTTGTCATGACGCCATTAAATGAGCAGTAATGCTAATATTCTCACCTTTGGGCTGGACCAGCAAAAATTGTGTTGATTGGTCGATGAATGAACGAACTACTGCTCTTGTTGCACTATTCACGTTTGCAACTCCTTCGTCACGTCTGAAAATTGAATAAATACTTAATTTGATGCTTTCACTTCGGTGGCATGTGACCCAAGACTATGACCTCACAGAGATTTCAAGAGAATTCAGAGAGACTTCAAAGAGACTTCAAAGAGACCTCACAAAGGAATCATAGAGACCTCACAAAGGACTAAAAAAAGAATTGAAAGCTAATTCAAAGAAACCTCATAGACAACTCAAAGCTAATTCAAAGGAACCTAAAAGAGACCTCAAAGAGACCTCAAAGAGACCTCAAAGAGACCTCATAGAGGACTCAAAGAGACCTCACAGACAACTCAAAAGAGAACTAAAAGCTAATTCAAAGGAACCTCAAAGAGACCTCAAAGAGACCTCACAGACAACTCAAAAGAGAACTAAAAGCTAATTCAAAGAAACCTCACAGAGAATTGAAAGAGACCTCAGAGAGACCTCACAAAGAACTCACTCAGAACTCACAGAGAACTCACAGAGAACTCACAGAGAACTCGCAGAGAACTCGCAGAGAACTCGCAGAGAACTCGCAGAGAACTCGCAGAGAACTCGCAGAGAACTCGCAGAGAACTTAGATACCTCAAAGAGACGTCAAAGAAACCTCTAAGAGACGTCAAAAATACCTCACATAGACATTGAAATGACCTCACAGAAACCTCACAGTGACCTCACAGAGATCTCACAGACACAGAGGCCTCACAGAGACGTCAAAGAGACCGAGACATCAAAGAGACCTCACAGAGGACTCACAGAGACTTTGCAAAAGATTGATAGCCAACAGGACATTACAACTAATAAAATAGACAAATAACTCACATAGCCATCAGCACTATTCTCCCTGCAGGAATACTTTCCAAATGTGCTTTCATTTTATTGACATTTCCTGCTGATCCCCAATTATCAAATTCCTGAAAATTAAATAAGAAATTTGAATGTCAATAGATGTAGAAATGGGTGGACAATAAAAAATATTGTTGTCTTTTAAAAAGATTATGCTAATTGTATTTCGCAATGGCCATACACTCTAAAAAATGTCGGGACAAAATTGGTTTTTTAGATTCAAAATGGTTTTTTGAAACCAAATTTCAATGCAAAAAACCTACATTGTTTTTTTTTAAAAATCCATATTTTTTAGAGTGTATGACCATTGCGAAATACAATTTGCATATTTCTTTTTAAATTTGATGCAGCACTATTTTTTTTATTGTCCACCCATTTCAATGCCAAACCAACATGGATTTTTAAAAAATCCATGTAGGTTTTTTGCATTGAAATTTGGTTTTTCAAAAAACCATTTGGAATCTAAAAAACCAATTTTGTCTTAAATGTTTTAGAGTGTAGTCAAATTTTGGTGATATTTTTCATCTTGATTGATGCTGCACCTGTACGTAATTTGGGGGTGTTCAATTGGTCCAATTGTATTTCATTGGCTCCGTTAAAGTATTTTGGAAGAAATGAAACTAATATATAGGCCTGAAACGGTCATGCAATTGGAAGTATAATTAAGGTGGTTTAGCCGGGGTAGAGAAAAGAAGGGGAATATAATAAAAGGTCTAAAACTCACTAAAAGCGGAAGGAAAATGACATGTAAAAAGAAACACAGAAGGCAATAGAAGAGGAAGGAAAATATGAAGTAAAAGGAGGAAAGAAGAAAGAACCCTGCCGTCAATTTGATTCATTTTGATGTCAGGTTGACATCAGTTGACATCACAGACGCTATCCTGACATCTGTCTGACGTCAGGGTATGTCAGATGCCCACTGGCTAAGGAGACATGCATCTGGAGATGGTGAAGACCGATCAAAGAGGAGGATGGATGGATGGATGGATGTTTGGGGCTTTACGTCCTGTATTTATGCACTTGGTAGGCTAATTAGGACAGGAGGAAGACACGGCAATGAGGTGAAGGATGATTGAAAAAGCCGTCCAACATAGGCCCAGGTGACCCGGCAACAGCTAGATTCGAACCCTGGACCCAGCGATTGGCAGTCCAGCACACTACCACTAGACCAACCCTCCCCATAACAAAGAGGCGGATGATTTACATAACCACAGGCTGATTTCATTTGGCTTAATAGTTCTAGAGATAGAGAGACAGGTGTATGGTTCAAGTGCAAATGGAGAAAGTGGATTAAAATTGCTCAAGGAGCACTCTTTTAGAACCCTTGTTCAGGTTGGTTTAAATAAAGTCTGTCAGCTGCATCTGGAGGTGATTTGCAACCATCACAATTGCTTTCAGGCTCAAATTAAACCTTCTTTAGCCAAGCTTACCTGTGTGTGCACCAACATCAATGTACATCATCAGGGGATTCCCTCTAAGAGCCAACCTAAATCGATCACAAGTGCCTCCTACATTTTAGCCTGTGTCCCAGCCACCACAAAACAGGCCCGGTGGCTATGGGATATCCCAAGAATGCTATTTATACCAACTTCCTCAAATATAAGCGCACACAACGGCTGTCATTTTCCCGTAGAAGGAACTTGATACATGCACCTTTGTAATAAGGGCAAAGCTTGTGATCATTCCGCCTGTGACAAAACTTATCAATAAATGGAAGAATGAATCCAATTACCTTACAACTTTCTGTGATGATCAGACCATCTGGGTTATAGTAGAGAACTGCTGTGAAAAACCCTCTGGCAAATTGGAAGGGACATATTGGATTGGTACCCACCCAGAAAAAGCTCTCTAAATGTTTAGTCTGGGAATAATCGCTGAAACCATCGGACACCACTTGTATTGGTAGATCTGAAAGAAATGAGTTCTGGATGAGAAGGGGGTTTGATGAATGGATGATTGGGGCTTTGCGTCCTGTATTTATGCACTTGGCAGGCTAATTAGAACTGGAGGATGACATGGCAATTAGGCAAAGGTTGATTGAAACCACAGTCCAACATGGGTCCAGGTGACCCACAAAAGATCTTCCTCTTCGGTTGTGAGATGCAGTTATAAGGTCCTTTTTGCAAAATCTAAAATAAGGTAAAACTGACCAAGATAGACAACAAGAAATGGTTGCAGTTGAAAGATTTCTGGTACTATTATGCTTGTTGACCATAGAATCAATGCCGTGAATGAGGTTTTCTCAAAAAAAAAAAGAAAAAAAAGGAGCTAAAATCAAATGTTGCAGGTCTTTTGCAGGTAGGTGCGTATTTAAAGTGAATTTAACGGCCCTGCCATCTTCAATGAAGCTTATTAATTGTACTGACAGCTTCATTAATTTTGCTGAAGCAGACCAAACTTAAAGTTACTGCTCTTGACAACGCTGAATAATCATTAAAACCAAACAGTCATAGTTATTGAACATATCGGCTACACAGTAAATTAACAATAGTATATATTGACAGGGATTTTCTCCAAAACCAGGAATCGAAGCACTTGGCAATTAACATAAATCGAAATGACAATTTATGTGGGAAACGCCTTGTGGTTTTTGAAAGGATAGATATTTTAACATATATTGGATTGTTTTTCTTTAAATTTATACATAACCATTCTTCTTGTTCCTGTTGGATTTGAAAACCGAGAAAAAAAAAATACAAGAAGCTTGGACAGTTCACTGAGAAGATCCCTCCTTGTAGGCAATTTGACCTATTTTGACATCAGGAAATGTCAGTCTGACGTCAGAGACCAGTGAGGGCAGATTGCCTACAGGTCTGAGACTGAAAGAGTTCTAATGTCCTTGTTCGAAATTAGGGGGTTAAGGGGGGGGTTTGACCCCCCAAATGCCCTTATGACCCCCTCAAATACAAGGACCAAGAGAGAATACTGAATATAAATGTAGGAATAGGCCAGAAGCAGCAAATGAAGCCTAATCAGCTTACAACAACTCTTGATATTTATATATATATACAAAGTTCTGCAAAAAGTGATTTACTGAGATAAAACTGGACTGAAAGATGCTTAGAGTATGTTTTTAAAGCATTTGAAACTCTTCAGCTTCAGGGCGGCTCTGATTGCCCGCTTCAACTCTTCGGACCTTGCAACTGAGAGACCCCCCAAAATAACATACAATGTAGCCCATTTCTACCACTGCTAATGTCCACCCTGATATTCTGTGTAGACTAATAAACTGCCGTGCTGACCGTAAAAATCAAGTAAATTCTCCAAGATCAATCAGCTGCAGTATTGACTGATAGGCCTATTTTACAGTAGACGAACATCAAGTGCTTACAGATTTGCACTGAAATGTTCCTTGTGCCATGTTATTCTTATGAGTCATAAGGAATTTATGAAGTCATAGCTTATACTTGCAATGCTATAAAACGAGTGACCAACTAAGAATCAATGAGGTCACAAGTTGCTCAATGACAAGTTGACAGCTTATTTCAATGCTATGGATAGGGCCTGGTGTGAGGTCACTAATGTCCACTAACAGCCAAATGTAAGTACTCCTCATTCGTCGGCTGTAATGTGATTTTATTAATGGTCAATTGCTTGATGGCTTTATTCTGGGCTATCAAAGTTTATGATCTGTAGGATCTTCTCTGTGAACTGACCAAACATGAAGAATGTAAAGACTACAAGAACAGACACAGTCCTATAAACAAACTGACTTTCATACAAATTGTAGAAGGAATGTTTGAGATATTCAAGTGTCACTTACCAAGAGAGGATTTGTAGAAGAACCCTTCATTTTATTTCAGATTTAGGAACCAGCCAGTAGAAGAAAGATTATGTCAAATGTGTGAAGATAGCTCCATAGAGGATGAAAAACACTTTATATTGAATTGTTCAGCATATAATGATATTAGAACACAATTATACAACAGTATAACCTGTAATAATTTTACTGAATTGGAACCAGCACAGAAATTTGTATATACAGGGTGACCCACCTCAACTTGTGCATTGATGTTGTAACCAAAACAGTGTTAGCTGAAAAAGTTCAGGACTTCCAATGCAAAAACCAAATTGGATTTTCAGTGGCAAGAGCCAAGAGAAGAGTATTGTGCAAGTTTGGTTCACTTTTGGTTAAAATTGGTCTCAGAAAAAGAGTTCAAATTTTTGCATAGCTTTTTTTCTGACTTTTCACAATTTAGCTCTTTCAACGTTGGAAAACTTTTTCGGCTCACATGTAATGCTTGTACTGTATTACAGAAGCTATAACAAAGCAGTGCCAGGACTTTTCTTTGAAGGAGATTTGGGTTTATGGAGTCAGGAAGCCAAAATACTGTCCTGATGCAGTGCACCATTTTCATACCGGTAATTTCCTGGGGTCCATTACCAGTGATGGGCGGGCAAAAATTGTTGTTACCTCACAATAAGCATTTGAATAGCTTAATCTTACATGGGAATATCATTGATCACTTTCAATTTGAGCATTGATCTGTGTATGTGCCACTTTATTAATTGTTCCAATAATGCACATAAATTGTCATCAATGAATCTTATATCTCCAAGAAAAATTACTTGGCTTGGATTTCTAGGCCAAATGACATGGTGAATTTGTTGAGGGGAATCTTCTGCACCTGGTAGTATTAAAAAACCATGTTTTTCCATCACAAATGTTGGTCAAAATAAGACTAGATTTTGAGGGATGGAAATTTGTGACTTTCTAGATGACACCAAAAATGGATTTTGGTAGAAGTGTTGCTATACTTTTTCTCTTTGCTTTTAAAACCTCAGTGTCATGTTTTATGTTTCTATTGACTCTGACAATCAAAATACCTTACTATTTTGTGTTGGAAATCATCTGACTGTCGGTTATGCTAATAGTTTTGCCATATTTTGACTTGTTTGTCTCTGAAAGGTTGTCGTTCTAAATTTTCTGACTTTGTAGCATACACTGGACCCTAAATCTCACAAACACCATCTATTCCCTTCCTTAAGAACCTGCTTTTGCATATCAAAGTGATTTCAGGCAGTTTTGGAGGACTTTGTTGATGCAGTTGCACTTCGAATTCTTCTCGGCTGATTTTTCGGCACAAGATAAAACAGCGACACATTTTCACTTGCCTGTCATTTTTGATAGAAATACTGCAGAGGCTTGTAACTCACTTTATTTAACAGCCATTACTACCAATTCGACAAATATGTTTTCAAAAATTGCCTGTCTCATTTTTGTTGTCTTCAGTAAAATGTTAAAGTCATGCACAAGTTGAGGTGGGTCACCCTGTATGTTTAAAAATGAGCCTAATCAATTATGACATTTATTGTAAATACATTGAAAAATCATGGGAAATAAGATGTTTAAAGTTATACAATATGTAAGCTGTCATTTGTTTGTTTGAAATTGTAAGTTGTCACTTACGCTAATTTGTTTAAAGTTGTAAATTTTTACTCTTTGTAAATTGTTGGCACTGTACGCCTGGATTTTTATTTTGTAACTGTCATGAAGTGGTAGATAAGCCCTATTAGGGCTGGGTATGTTTACTATAATAAATTTTTTATTATGAAATTTGAATGTACTGTACCTGCCACTATAAACAATAAAAAAAGTTCAAAGTTCAAGTGTTCAAAACATTGACAGAAGACTACCCTGCAGGCAATCTGACCTCGCATGACGTCACACTGACATCCTGATGTCAAAATAGGTCAAATTGCCAACTGGGAGGGATCTTGTCAGTGAACTGTCCCAAGCTTCCTGTAAAACTGCTGTAATTTTTTTTCCAAATTTCGGTTTCCAATTCCAATAGGAACAAGAAAAATGATTATGCCTACAGGGTAAGGGGGTGACTATTCAATAATCAGAAAGGGGCTTGGGGTAATCCTTGCAGCGAAAATATTTATTTCATGTTAACGGCAGCAGTAATTATTATTTATTTCAAGTGCACAAAGTCACCGAATATTCATTCCTAAATGAAGCATCATCTTGATAAAGAAAAGCTCCCATCAGAAATTATTTATTTCAAGTCTGCCCAGAAAGAAGTGATTTATTTCACCAAAACAGAGCAAGAAATAATAAATTTAAAAAAAATCAATGTTCCTTTGACATCATTATCTGTACAAACATAGAGAAAAATATAAATAAACATACCAGCTTCCCTCTTGAAGAGTGTGGACTTGCTCGTACCATTACCATCAACAGACGGGTTTGTTTTTACATAAAAATCAGAATTGTCTCCAAGAAACGATGTGCATTGTGAATCGGTGAAGCATTTTATGGAAAGTTGTATTCTGGTTAAAGCCAATCCAAGGCTGATACAAGCTGGAATTAGTAATGTATTATCAACTTATAATTTCCTATTCTAGTGAAATGCAAGCACCAGGGCTTTGGAGTCGGGTAGTCATTGGACCGACTCTGGACTCCTTTGCCTTTCAGAAAAACGACTCCTTGGTCCTCCAGAATTTCGACTCCGACTCCCGACTCCTTTTTACGGCATTATTTCTTAACAAGTTTCTTGTGGTTAGCAAAGAAAAAAATCCAATCCACTACTTTTTCTTGGAGTTTATGCATCAATAGTAGTTTAAGAAGTTATGTGTAATTGGTCTTTAGAAAAAATAATACTTTTCACATTGCTTTATAATATGTTTTTGTCAGATATTTAGATAATCTTTAGGAGTCAGGAGTCACCAGATTAATTTTCGACTCCGACTCCACCTGAAAACCTAAGTTCGACTCCGACTCTGACTCCGATTCCACCCCAAAACCTCCGACTCCATGACTCCGACTCCCGACTCCTACTCCGACTCCAAAGCCCTGGCCAAGCATCGCTTCCTTCATCTAAATTACAGTGCATTTAATTCCGCAAATTTACAAGCACAAAGGGATGGCCAATTTTATGCCATTTTTATGGTGGCCGAGGAGTGTCGTTAATAGCGTCACAGGATATAGGGGCGAAAGTAAGAAAGTGGGATATTTATTGGGGTGAAAGTAAGAAAGTGGGATATTTATTGGGGCAAAAGTAAGAAAGTGGGATATTTATTGGGGCAAAAGTAAGAAAGTGGGATATTTATTGGGGCGAAAGTAAGAAAGTGGGATATTTATTGGGGCGAAAGTAAGAATGACACCATCTGGCCACCATATATTTTGGTAATGGTACAATTAGTCAGGTTGCCAGGGGGTTATACCCTGCATCGACGGATAAAGTTTTTTTCGCGATGGATTTGGGGTCCTTAGACCCTCCATAAAACATAAATGGCGGGTAACGAGAGCGTATCCTTGAGCATTTTGAGAAAATGGCCGAATTCAAAATGGCCGCCAAAACGAGCATCGGTCATCCTAACTTTCTTATTTTTTGGGCTAGAAAGGTGTGCAATACCTCTATTCCCAATAAAATTGGCATGGGGAATTCATTTTTAAGGTTTCTAAATTATTTAAGCCCACTTGTTAGCTTCTAGAATTAAAAATAGTACAAATATTGCTCAAATTTACGACGATTTTAAGAAAAATGTTTCGGTCTGAAAACTTGCTTTATTTCTGGTTTTCTATATGTAACTAAAATGTGAATTTGTTTTAAATACTTAAGAATAAGTGCAGAAGATTGTTAATTGATGTGGTACTGGGTAATCATGATGTTGTTCAATGTGAAAATGACTGATTTTGAGACTGAATTAGACTACAGACCTTGACATTGTCACTATAAGGCTGACATAATTAACTTTTTCTACTTGCATATTGGTGCTCTCGTTCAGACAAACTTCAAATCTGTTAAAGCAAAAAGGCCTAATGCAATACTCAATATAAAATACATAAAGGAGATCTGCATAAGATGTCAATATCTTTGCTTTTGCAAAACCTGGAATCTATGACATTCCAAGTCACCCGAATGGCACATACATGATTAGTGAAACTGAAGAAAAGCAAAAGTTGAAAAGGCTTAGCAACAATCAAGAACAAGAAGAGAAAGAAATGAGTGAAAGAGCAACTGGTCATGTCAACAGTCAAGACAGAAAATCTCGACGGAACAGATGTATGTTACCATAGACACATTAGACAGTGTTATTCCAGATTCTCACCCTGATTATGAAGGATGAAGATGGAGAAGACTTTGATTTTGTTGCCAGGCAAACAAGGGCGGAGCAACAACCATCACGGTGTTTGGACAATATTGCCAAGAGATTTGCTGAAGTCCAAAACGTTTTGCTGTGTAGAAGTTCTCCTGAGGAAATTATATATTTTCATCTGTATGTGTACTCTCTCTCTTCCCTGCAGATCAAAACTGTCATCAATGGTGCCACTACAAGCTTCCTTAATTGCTGTTTGTGTGATGAAATCCCAGAGTTTCAATGGCAGTATGCTTCGGCAACACATTCCCGACAGCAAGAATTGATGGGGTTGCTTGTATGGGTGAGCATCACAGTCCACACCCACACACATTGGCTTCTCATTTTAACATAATATATTATGGGGCAGGCCTACTATTGGGGTAGTGTCAGGGACTGCTTCAGCTGAACCAATGCACCATCTCCATAATAACCATGGCACAACAGGAAACCGTTCCATACAGCTATTCAGATCTGTGTCAAAAGCGTCTACGATGACTAAGAACCTGTGTAAGCTGTGTTCAAACTGAATTTTAAAATTTGCTCAGAAGAACAACAACTGCATTTGGGACTTTTCCCCATCAGTATCATTTTAACAATCTGACACCCATTGTTTATTTGGCAGTCTTGAAGTTTATCTGTTCTGGAGCAGCGTTCCCTCAGTGCGAGCCTGACAGTGGAAACATTTTTATGCCGCTGATTAGCAAAGTAGTCTTATCTTTGCTTTGCGTCCATGTTCAAGTTACAAGTCCATCAACTTGACTGATTCTAACTTCTTATGGTGTTGCTCTTGCATCTGTTCTATGAGGATCTCACACAGATTCCTTGACATTGCACTCAGATGTGAGAGACATTCTGTCTTGGACTTTCCTTATCTGCTCAAATGCTTGCAAATTTAGAATTACAATGTCAGTGGTACCTTGGATCTGCTGCATTAAGGTTTGCTGCATGTCTGGACTGTTGCCAGTTGCTCTGCCACCCATTTCTATCTCTTTGAACACTTGTTCTTGATTGTTGTAAGGCCTTTTCAAGTTTTACTTCCTCTTCAGTTTCACCAATGAAGTATGTGCCATTCAGGCGACTTGGAATGTCATAGATCACAGGTTTGGCAAAAGCAAAGATATTGACTTGCAGATCTCCTTCATGTATTTTATGTTCAGTATTGCATTAGGCCTTTTTGCTTTTCCAAAAATCAGTCATTTTCACATTGAACAACATCATGATTACTCAGTACCACATCAATTAACAATCTTCTGCACTTATTCTTAAGTATTTAAAACAAATTCACATTTAAGTTAAATATAGAAAACAAGAAATAAAGCCAGTTTTCAGACGGAAACATTTTTCTTAAAATTATTGTAAATTTGAGGGATATTTGTACTATTTTTAATTCTAGAAGCTAACAAGTGGGCTTAAATAATTTAGAAACCTTAAAAATGAATTCCCCATGCCAATTTTATTGGGAATAGAGGTATTGCACACCTTTCTAGCCCTAAAAATAAGAAAGTTAGGATGACCGATGCTCGTTTTGGCGGCCATTTTGAGTTCGGCCATTTTCTCAAAATGCTCAAGGATACGCTCTCGTTACCCGCCATTTATGTTTTATGGAGGGTCTAAGGACCCCAAATCCATCGCGAAAAAAACTTTATCCGTCGGTGCAGGGTCAGCGTAAAAAATCAGGTTTGGCAACCTGACTTAATTAGCAAAAACTAAAATTCGTGACACAACATGCTCAAGTGATACATTGGTGCATGCCAATGAGATACAGAAGGCAGAAGCTCATTATTAAATCAAATTAGTAGAATATATACCAACAATGAACTGTTTTGAAACGCTGTCAAAAACAATGGAAACTGAAAACATCCAAAATATCATTTACTCAAATTGGGATGCATAATATAAATTTGAGGGCTAAAGTGTTACTTGCAGTTTATACCTCACCTTGTAATGTTAAGTGAAGTCCCGTGAACTGCATTATTTTCTGCCTTTTCCAAGATCAATTCCCAAACCATGTAAGGAAGTTCTTCATTGAAAGGATGTGTTACAACTGTTGCCAATCAATGGGATTCAGGGAAGATAACTATATTGATAACTCTTATACTGCACACTTGAGTGAATTATTAAAGACGATCGAAGTACATAAGTAGCCTACACTCCTGCTCATAAATATGGAATACTTTTTTGGAAAAAAAGTGTCAAATAAAAGTAAATTCCAGAGTGTGAATGTAAGCAAGGTCCATTGTAAAGGTCAAGTCATCTTCTCTAATCACTCTTTGAAAGCCTCAATTACATTTTTTGCAAGAATTTTAAATTTATGGTTGAATACACCTCACCCTAAAAAACCCCCTGAATTTCCATATTTCGTGCTGCTGTAACTTTTCCTGGGGTTAACGCTGCAGCATGCGTTTTAAACGACAGCATGTTCTTCACTTTAGTGGTCATTGCAAGTAATTGCTATTGAATCAGACCATTATGTGCTCCAGCAGAAGTTGCCGAAGTTGTCCATTTCAATGGCGAATGTTGAAGTATTCCATATTTATGAGCAATGGTGTATATCTTATCGCTCTTTTGTAAGACAGCACATAGAAAGATGAGGTAGGAGTTTCAATTCTAATTGAGTTCCATTTGTTTAGTCACTTTGCAGCATGTCTATCACCAGATGGCTCCCTTTCAGTATCTAAATTTAGCAGTCATGCAGTGGAATCGAACCTTGGACCTCAAAATTACAAGACCAGCATGCAATCCACTCAGCCACTGAGGTACATTCAACATTGCAATGTTGAAAAAAAATCTCCACACCATTGTGCATCATAACATTATGGATTTAAGAGCAGGACAGGAATTGGAGGCATATAGAGTAACTTGATTATGCACATTTAAGAACAGCAGAAGAAGGTGGAATGTTCTCTGGGGGCCTTCTGTTTCCTGCCTTGCCTGGCATCACCAGTATTTTAACAAAGTGGCCAATCAGAGACTGACTCATGACAAGTAAAATGATGATTCCTAGTTGCAGGCCAGCATAGAAATCCCTCAGAAATTTCAAAATGGCCACCATTTGTTATTGCTCTCTGCACATGCTCAATAGGTCTGAGCATGCTCAGTGGAATCAGGTCACTCCTGGGCATGCTCAGTGCCAAATTAGGTCAGAGCAAATTTTCCATTGCATTTCTATAGTGTACCATTTCCATATCTACTTACTTTTTACTCATCCAAATTCCCTAATTGCTACCAAACTCTGACTTGAATCACTAATGAGTGACCCCAAGAACAAGTTTATTACCATATAAAATCCATTTGTCAAGATACTATCACTCTATTAATTAACAAAAGGTACATTATGGTGTTTTTGCAGCACATTGAAATTGATTATTACTTTAAAAACAAACTCTATTAGGCCTACTGCTTTTATGACCATGTTGTTAAACTCAGTTATGGTGTTTCTGTAATTATAATATTGTAAAAAAAAATATAAATTTCGAAAAGGCTGTCAAAGAGGCATCCATAACTGTTCTTATCAATCAATAATTCTATAAAAGCAATTAGCTGATAAACAAGCACTGAACATGCGCAAACAACAGTTCGTGTTGTCGCTAATACTAATACAGTGTAACTCACCCACCTTCGCCACCTATTGAAGTTTTTCAGGATAAGGGAACTTTGCTGGCTACTAAGAACTTCTGTCCATTAAGGCTTAGTGGAGGTCACTAAGAGGGGGTAATCGAACTGTTTTATGCGATTTTTAAAAATAATCTTATTGAATATATGTGTGCAAACATATGTTTCGCTTGAGCAAACCTGCAGTGTGATTATTATGTAATGCATTACAGAAATCATAACATAAGCATTTAAGGTGACATTCTTAGAAGTACCTTAGTTCCCCTATCCTGAAAAACTTAATTAGATTATAAAAAAGGGTTTCCGTTTGCCGCATGAAGTGCCACTTGTAAGTAAGTGACACAGGAGATGTTTTGCCATTGGGTCAATGCTAACCATCCCCAACCAAACTGCTTGTGGGAGCATGGATTCTCATCCAATGAGATGAAAGTGTGTCATGCAATAAAAGCAGATATTTAAAACATTTTCTTCGCTATCCGCAGAATGACCCCATGATTGAAAGTCTTTGAAAAGTTACAGTTTGTCACGCAACATGCGAACTTTGTTTGGTATGATTTCTCCTCATCCACAGGTCACACAGCAGAAACTACAGAATTCTGGGATTCAAACGATACAGGCTTACAGCTCATAATGCAGCTAAAAGCAGGGACCAAAAGTAGGGTCTTACTGACGCTACTGACGTCAGGATGGGTACATTTATTAAGCTGTACTGACGTCAGGATAGCAATATTTTGTGTTCTTCCTGACTGTCAGTCCAGATCATAAAAATGGGTCATCCTGACGTCTACTGCCATCATATTTGCAATGGTTTCTAGGGTCAGGAAGACAGTCATTGGCCAAGGATACTGACAGCAAAAATTAGGTCTTACTGACACTGCTGACGTCAGGAGGGATTCATTTATTAACCTGTACTGACGTCAGGATAGCAATATTTTGTGTTCTTCCTGACTGTCAGAACAGACCATAAAAACGGGTCATCCTGACGTCTACTGCCACCATATTTGCAATGGTTTCTAGGGTCAGGAAGACAGTCATTGGCCAAGGACACACAGTAAAAATTAGATCTTTCTGACACTGCAGCTGACGTCAGGAGGGATTCATTCATTAACCTGTACTGGCATTAGGATAGCAATGTTTTGTGTTCTTCCTGACTTTCAGAACAGACCATAAAAACATGTCATCCTGACGTCTACTGCCACCAAATAATATCATGTTCTGCTGACATCCACAGCCAACTGGAGCCTGTCAGCAAGAGTCTAAAAATTCCCCACTTCTGACGTTCATCAAGAATAGATTATTCCACCATCCTGATGTCAGCAACAAACTAAAAATATGACCTTTCTGACGTCAGTAGTATCAGTAAGGACCCAAAAAAGGTCCCTGTTTTTATATGGGTTGATGAGCTAATTTGTTATTTGTTTGTCAGATTTTTAAAAATGTTTTGGTGCTGTTTTTTGTCAGATTTTTGACGTTGGCCGCCCATTTCGCAAATGGGACAGACTGTAGTGAAACATAAGGCTAATGCAATTTCAGTAGGAAGGCCTTCCGACACCCAATGTCTTTGCTGAATCATAATTATATGTATTGATGTTTTAATAAATACCAGAGACAAGAATTCGTGTTCTGCAAATTTTGACCCATTAATAGCCTGTAATTGAAACTTTGAAAAGGTGGCATGAAGGGGTATTGATTACTTAATTATCTTTGTCAGTATGCAAAGTGCATTATTTACTAATTGCTTGTTCACATTCGCACAATTATCACCATCACATTAATCTAGATAATGGACATTTTACGAAGGACGAATGAATATGCATGCGTCAAACAACATTTATAATTAATTTAGGAGTACTGCTAAATTGTTATTCTCTCACCTTTCTTGCAACAGTTCTAACATAGCTTTCAATGGAATACTTCCTCACATAGTTTGATTAGTCAATTAAAGGTAGAAAATGCAGTTCACAGAGCTTTTCATTACAATACAAGGTAAGGCATTTACGGATAACTCGTCAAAAGTGTCCGATTACAAGCCATCCAAAAAATGTGTTGATTTCAAATTTTCCCATGGATAATATGTCATTCTTTGCATAATTTCTCTATGAGTCTGTTTCCCTGAGTGGTATTTTGTAGATTCTTTTGATTTGTGAAGGTATATCGATACAAACTAATCAGAAAATTTTTCTTTTGAATACCAATTTGGAAAAAGTCCTTTCTCAATGATATTCCTATGTCTGATGCATCATTTAATTCCAGAATTAAAAAAAAAAGTGTAAATAAAAAATAACCGAATACAGTCATAGGCCTACCTGTGTTGTAAGGCCTCCGCCACCCTCCGGTTGTAATAAAAGACCGACTTCGTCTTATGTTGCCTCCTCCCAGACACAATAAGTAATATTTTTAGTGCATTTTGCACCCCGACGAGAGACCGCACCCCGACGAGCATTGCTTCGTGACCACAAAAGGAGCAGTCCTATAAAACAGATACCACTGTAACCAAAAAGATGTAAGCTTCTTTTGGGGACCGTTCAGAATTTATGACAGGGGGGGTTGGTAGTTTTGGCCGAAGGGGTACTAACTTTTCACACGTGTTTCAAGGGGGGGTATTAATTTTTGACAACACTTCCAAGGGGGGTAAGAAATTTTAACAAAGAAAAATGTTAAAAAACACGCATAAACTCATTTTATTTGGGCTTCTTTACGTGCAAAAGCCCATGAAATGACGCGAATCTGTACGTGTGGCCTTGTATTACAGTATATATATGTGTGTATTGCTTTGTATGTCGAGGGGGGGGACTAAAAATACCCGTGAAACCTAAGGGTGGGGTACTAAAAATCCGCATGAAACTCAAGGGGGGGGGGTATCGATTTTTGACGGGAAGTTCCAGCAAAAACTCCTATCCCCCAGTCATAAATTCTGAACGGTGCCTGGGTAGGCCTAATAAAAAAATTACATTTCTTATTCCAGCATGCATCAGCCTAGGGTCGTGTTCAACCATACTGGATCGTTCCCAGAAATGCGCTGTCGACTCCAAGTGTTCTTCCTTCGTTGAGCACTTACACTTTCGATAGCCAAGCAGGTGAGGTTTTATCATACATATATCCAGCTGTCAATTTACATAGATCTGTAATGTTGTCTTAGCTGGGCAGTAGGAGGTAGGTACCTCCTCAACGACTACCCCAGCCTTTACAGATGATTTCATATTAGGGCTTTTTCAGTTTAGGATTGGGGACCATAGACTTGGACAACAGAGGATTAAGCAATGTGTTTTCACAATTGCTTAATCCTCTGTTGTCCAAGTCTATGGTCCCCAATCCTTAACTGAAAAAGCCCTACTAGTCACGAGTGAAATCACTGATAGACATTGGCCTGTAATGGTACATACAATGTAATTATCGTTTATCAAGAGTGTGAAACTAGGAATGTAAACAAAAGGCCTTGGGGGATTGACCAATATATCTAGCAGTGATTTAACCAATTTTTCCACAATACCTGCGGTGTTTCATGATCCTTGCAGTCATCCCTCACCATCTAGCACACTGGCTGGAACTGACACATCAGTAGTTCCATAAAATCCATGAATTTTTACAGGTACTTGCATTATCTATAGTGATGGGCCTCAATCAGGGTCACTGGTTTACAACTGAGTCAAGACCTCACACTGGTCATTTGACTATCAAGTTTTAAAATTACCAAAGAGGTCAGCCATGCCCAGTACTCTCCAGTTCATTGGTACTCTCAATTGCAAGAGTCCTGCGATTTTCTTGTCAGGCAATTGACAGGTGCTGCCCTCTCTTGTAATTTTAAAACTTGGTAGTCAAATGACCAATGTAAGGCCTGGACCCAGTAGTAACCCAGTGACCCTGAGTGAGGCCCATCACTATAGATAATGCAACTACCTGTAAAAATTCATGGATTTTATGAAACTACGAGGGGTGTCCCAAAAGTTCTGACCAATTTTTTTGGCAGACCTTTCTATTTGAAGTACCTGTATGAAATTTTCACAGAATCAATTTCAGGTATTTCACTATCCATTTTGAAAATATGGTACCTGTTCGAACATTTTAAATAACTTTTCTATTGCCATGGAAACAGAAGGTCAGTGCACCCAGCGCAGCTCAATTCTTTAGGCCAAATCCAAGTGTCTAGGCTTGTAAATCACCAAGGAATTAACTGTAAATATGCAATGGATGATCATGAAAAATATTATTTGGAAACCTAACAGTATCTCAAAGTTTTTCATTTACATTTAAAGTCACTTTGACTCAGTTTAACCCATGTGCTGAGGCGATCGCCTAGGTCCTCCAAACTGGGCTGTTCCTAAATTTTGGAATTTCAGTGTATGTGGCAACTGCTTCATTTCTCGTTATGACTATTGTTTTTTTAATTTTTGAACTGGTATATATATTTTGGTATCACGCAAAGTTACAGAAGGCCAAATCTGGTAATTAAAGCAGATGAGATTGGGTTTTGAACCTAAGGTTCTTGAGTACTGCCTCTTGACAGCAGCTTGTTTCAGCCAAACCGTCTCAAGCGCTGTTTAGGCAACTGCTGGAAAAAGCCTTTGGTAATTGCCTCAGCTGATCAGGTTGAAATATAAATAAATGTTTATAATCTAATGGAAGATATCTTGAAAGACTGCAAGCTTATCAGGAAATACATTTTCTTGCAATCATTTGCTTTTTTATTATAAATTCTCTGACCTTTAACAAAGCTGATTTGATGAAATTTGTCTGAGATATTGAGCTGCGCTGGGTGCACTGACCTCTCGTAACCATGTTAACGCTTCTTACAGTCTTGATTTTTTTCAAAATAGATGGTCAAATACCTGAAATTTATTCTTTGAAAATTTCATTTAGCTATTTCAAATCGAAGTATCTGGCAAAAAAATTGGTCAGAATTTTCCGACATCCCTCGTACTGATGTGTCAGCTCCAACCAGTGTGCTAGATGGCGAGGGATGAATGCAAGGATCATGAAACACTGCAGGTAGTGTGCAAAACATGGTTAAAACATAATGTTCATTGTTTAGTTCTCAGAAGTCCTGTTGTTTACCTTTTTTAATGGAGTTGTTTCAGACTCTTATCCATTAGGTATGAGAGGCCCATACAGGCGAATCCACCCGTGCTACTAGTAGACATTGAGACTGAATGTGATTTTTTTTCTAGAACATGTATTCTTTTGGGAAAAGTGACATCAAAAAACTTATGACATCCTTTTTCCCAATAGAATAATGTATACATGTCCTAGACAAAATCCACATTAAGTCTCTGTGTCTTCAAATTCGAGGTCATCTGTAAGTCTTCTTTCCATGTTTTTATCTATCTATATATCAAAAGAACTATTTCACTTGTCATCTTTACTTTTCTTCTTCCTCTTGTTTTACTCTTCCCTCCTTTCTTCTGATTCTCTTCTCCTCTTCTTATCGCTTCTTTACCCAGGTTTAATTCATTATCTCATTCTTTTTTACTCTCCATTACATGCGATTTATTTTGAATGAGATTCTTGGCATTCAGAAATAAATGAAGAGAAAACCTCACCAAATCAACTTGCTTGATTGGTTTAGAGCATGCGCATAGATTACTGCACTGTAGCAAAAAAAAGATTTTTGGAGCTAGCCTTGTGCGCCACCTTCTGGATAAAAAAAAAACAAATTTGGGTAGCAGGACAGCGTTCTGTGGGATTTCTCTGCTGGCCTAGCATCTGGGAATCCACATTTTACTTGTAACCATGCAAGTCTCTGATTGGCCACTTTGTTAAATAACTGATATCAGGCAGGTCAGGAAATGAACACCTCAAGCAAAGATTAAAAATACTTGCCTGAAGAGAAAATCCCATCCTCTACAGCTGTTCTCAAATGTGCATAATCAAGTTACTTTATATGTGTCCATTCCCTGCCCTGCTCTTAAATCTTGATTAAAGATTCCATAATGCAAGATAATGTTATGATCTCCATTGGCGAGAAGATTTTTTTTTTCACACTGCAAAGCCATGTACTTCGGTGGCTGAGTGCATTGCATGCTGGCCTTGTAATTTTGAGGTCCAGGGTTCAATTCTACTGCATGGCAATACTTGAAAGCTAAATTTAGGTACTGACAGGGAGCCATCTGGTGATAGACATGCCCAAAAGTGGCCAAGCAAATGGAACTCAGTTAGCATTGAAACTCCCACCTCATCGTTCCATGTGTAGCACTGACTGACATGAGATTGCATATCACAATGACAAGCTTTATTGGCTTAAGTTGTTTGCTGAAGCAGAATGGCATGTAATCAAGCAGATGTTTGACTGAGTAACTTATCAACACTTTTGGTGTCTAGGAACTAATCAAATGTTTCTAAAATGCCATGTAGCAAGTGGAAAATTAATCCCAAGGATCTCATACTGAATAAATTGCCTGTGACGTAATCATCATTTTTATTTTCATATAATATTTTCATAAAACAGCTTATAATTACCAACAATGCACATTTCTTTCAGATCTACCTATACAAGTGGTTTCCGATGGTTTTGGTGATTACTCCCAGACTCAACATTTAGACAGCTTTTTCTGGGTTGGTACCAATCCGTTATGCCCTCGGTCGGCCAGAGGATTTTACACAGCAGTTCTCTATTATAACCCGGACGGTCTGATCATCACAGAAAGTTGTAATGTAATTAGATTCATGCTTCCTTTATTGCAGTGATGGAAATGGAAAATTTTCGTCGGAGGAGCTATCGGCTCTTATGGCAGCGGCTCGCCATTCTAAATTTCTAAAAGGGAAATAATTCTTCCACCAGAGCATAATTTTGGCTAAAAATACCATGAGGACTGAAAAAGTAACATGATAATTGTAATTTCACCATTCATCATTGGGGGAGCTGTAGCAGGGTACAGCTCCCCTGTTTTTTGGTCAAGGGAGCTCAGCTCCCCTGAGCTCCCCCCCATTTCCATCACTGCTTTATTGATAAATAATCCTCTTCTTCTTCATCCTATCTTTTGAACAGTGTTCTTCTCTTCTTCTTCCTCTCATTTTCTAATTAGGTTCCCCCACCGTTTTCTTCTGCACTTCCATCTTTTTCTCTTGTGACTTTTTTTGTCATATCGTCTTCCTAGTTGTATTTTCAGCATCCTCTTAATTCTTTTCCACATACCTTCCTTTTCTGATCTCTTCTTTTTCCTGTTCCTCTTTTTCTTTGAATCTTTTTTTTTCTTCACCTTTTTGTCTTTGTTTCCAGCTCAAATGTGTTCTTCCTTCTTTTAATCTCCAAAATACTGCATTCCATTGTTTGCTTCTTCTTCTTCTTCTTCTCCTTCTTCTCCGTCTTCTTGGTCTCCTTCTTCTACTTTTTCAGCTGCTTCTTCAGAATCTTCACCTTCACCTCATTTGTCGTTATCTTCTTCATTTTGTTCCCCAACTCCTCCTTTTCCTACATCTTCATAATAATCCTTACAGAATGTTCACTAAACAGCTAAATTTAAAAAAAAGAGTTAGAGTAGTGCACCACCCTGCCCCGACCCAAAGCCTCATAAATTGGTGCTTAATATCATTTGAATTTTCCAGTTATGAGGTTATTATCGTTGACGTTCATTAATTTAAGAAATCTTGATATTATAACACATTCCCCTTTATAACATCACAGAGGGGCACACATTTTGACCAACATATTTTTAATGAATAATAACTTACCTATATAAAGAGGTTTCAGGAGCTGTTTAATGGTTTTATCACCACCAATATATTTTACCATAGGAAAAACTCAATACTAAAATCTTGAATGCGACCATTCTGAAATGTAATAGCACAAACCTGAAACAACAATACGTTCATTGTCTTGGCCCATTTCTGAATTTATTGGCGCTCAATTAAGTCATTTTTTTCATTTCATTTCAGCGTTTCGATAATTATGGATGGTCTGGAAATGTTGCTAAAATGAAAACACATTTGGAAAGTATTCCTGCAGGGAGAATAGTGCTGATGTCTATGTGAGTTTTTGTTCATATTACTAAATTAATGACCTGTTAGGTAATGGCATTTTATTACTATGATGATGATGTTGTTGCTATGACTATGAGCTTATTATTGTATTATGTGGAGTTCTCACCAGGAGGCTTGAACTCAGAAATTTCAGACAAAATTGGTTTTTTAGATTCAAAATGGTTTTTTGAAAAACCAAATTTCAATGCAAAAAACCAACATGGATTTTTTTAAAAATCCATTTTGGTTTTACATTGAAATTTGGTTTTTCAAAATACCATTTTGAATCTAAAAAACCAATTTTGTCCCGATATTTTTTAGAGTGTGGTGTGGCACTGTTGAGCTGTGACAGAGTCAAGAAGAGACTTAATCTGGTTTAAAACAACTTGTTTCTTCTGTCACCACCTGAATTGTCTTTAGTAACATGTAACCAAAACAAAAGTTTCATTTTTTTTCTAATTTTCAGACGTGACGAAGGAGCTGCATCCATGAATAGTGCCACAAGAGAAGTAGTCCGTTCATTTGTTAACCAATCAACACAATTTCTGCAGGTCTTTCTAAAAGGTGAGTACAAGCAAAGGTGCTTTGTCTTTACTTGTCTCTAGCAAAAATGTATACCAATGGTCCATTCTAACTGAGCTGCTGACAAACTCTATCATGAGTAAATACATAAAGTTAGAGTTGACTGTTCTTCTTACAGGTTTTGTTTGACAACCAAAGCTACCGAGTAGGTGACGTCACCTTGGTTTGGCAAGTTTGCTGCAGTTATTTGACAATATTAAGAAACTGGGTAAATGTACCAGATCAGATATTTTTGCATAAACTGACTCTACCAAATCATCAACTTTTGCATCTAATTTGAAAAAAAAAAAGTGCAATGGTTATCCTACACGAGATGATTTGTTGCGAAATTTTGCCCTTTTTTGGGGTCACCCTGTTTGGCAACTTTTCTAATAACAAGTGAATTCAGTTCACAATTAATCACTCTCTGGCTAAATCAATTAGTCAGTCAAGTCATTTGAACCATTATGAAGGTCACTGGTAATTTTTTTTTAGTTGTTTTAAAATTTTACCCCCAAAACGTCCTTTTTATTTATCAAAGTCAAAAAAAAATGACAAAAACTTTAAGGGGAGTTATGGGTGAGAAAGGCACTTTCCTGCAATTTTTTAGAATAATGGTCAATATTTGGTGTCAAAAGAAAGGTTTTAATTAAAATAGATGATTTCAGACAATTTAGTATTTTTCCAATGATTGGTTGCCGTGGCAACCATTTTAAAAGACAAAAAAAGGCAGATTTTTACTGCTCACGGGATGTGGAATTTCTGAAGTTACAGGCATGGTAGAAAATTTTTGAAAAAATTGATGAAAGAAGAAAAGCCAAATGAACTTATTTACAAAGCAAATTTTTGATATTCCTTTTAATAGTTTCAGGAATTGGGGTAAAGTAGACAAAAGTCATTTCTTGGGGAAAAAATACATGTTTTTATGGCTGCAATATGAAATAATTTTGTAACAAAAAAAAATATTTAAAAACCTGTTTCATAAATACGAAGCCAACTTTTTAAGGATTCCGTTGATGTATCCCATGAGTAAATAGGTTGAACAGTGGTCAAGATTTTTCACATCCTGTGCAGAGTAAAAGCGATTTTTTGGACAGAGCGGAAAATGGCAAAATTGTGACGTAACGTCATTACAGGCAATTTATCACCTGAAAACAAATAGGCCTATCGGTGGCTGTTTCTTCAAAACTAATGAAGCTACAGACATGATATTTTGCAAAAATTAAGTAATCATTGTCATGTTTCACCAAAGTAAATGCTGTGTTGCCATGGCAAATGCCTTTTTTTTTTTTTATCTTTGAAATGACACAACTCTGCTATTTCACTTTTAAAATTTGTCGATGATGTTATATTTAACATGGCTTAAAGTGATTATAGAGGCATATTTTGACATAATCGGAGTTTGCACTGGGTGCTCAAGTTGGTATAGGTCAAAGATATGGCACAAACTAAATTTGTGAACCTTACTGAAATTTTGGTCATTTCTCACACATACCTCCTCTTAAAAATCCATTGTTCAGTCACATGACCATCAATTGTAACATCACCATAACAGAAAAACAATGTTGAAGCAATGAAAGATGTTTAAAACTATTCATTTTACATTTCTCGTCAATTAGACAAGCATTTGCATGCTTTAATGCAAAAGTATTGTCCTTTGAAGTCAAAAAGTTGCCAAACCAAGGTGAGTTGCCAAAGCAAGGTGACGTCACCTACTTTGACCGGAAAATCTACCGCAATTTCTTAGATTTCGTCCAGTTTCTCGGCATCCATAAATTGTGATATATAAATGCCAAAGAATGAAGATGGCAACACCTGGACGAAAAAAAATAATTTTTAAAGACACTAAAATGTAATTAACCAAATTTGCAATTTATTTCTCAAAATTCATTTAAAATTGTATTCAGGTTTGTTCGATAAAAAGTTTGGAGAAAAAAATGAGGACAAACAGAAATGGGGTGGAAGGGTAATATTAAAAAGAAAATGTTGAAATAAAAAAATTTGAGGGAAAAAACGGAAATGATTATTTTAGGGGAAAAAGCTCAGGAAAGAAGTTTTAAAAAAGTAGGAATTTTTTGGCTTCTGGAAAGTTTTTTCTTTGAGATTTTTCTTTTTTAATCTAAAATTGTTTTTAATTTTTTTTTTTGAACATTTTTTTTGGAAATAATGTATTTTGGAAATTGTATTTTTATCTTTTTGTGGATTTTTTTTTTTTAAATATTTTTTATTATTTTTTTTGGGAAAATTTTTCCAAACTTTTTTCGCACATTTTTTTTTTGGATGGTCAGTGTTCGCTCTGTCAATGAAATGATATGCAGGGCTCTCCCTGATTTACTTATCCACTATAAAATTGCAAAAGAGCAGTTCCGTGTTCAGCAGCAAATTGAAGTCCTACTATTTTGAAAACTGACCATTAGACAGCACCGCATCGGGCGCTTAGTGCCCGACGGCTGGTGCTATTATAAATCTAGTCAAATATTGTATAACTACGTAACTGAGTACAAGCAAATTCTGTTTTATTTTTAGGTTTCGACCATTTTCACTGTTTTCCCTTTTCATTACATTCCCTGTCAACTTCCTTGATTATGAAATTTTCCATTCATTACCTTTTTGTTGTCATTTTTCAGACAGCTATGCAGCAGTAGGGTATGCAAAAGAATCTGGCGAATGTTTCCCACCATGGGTTACTGACAAGGCTGACACTTCTAATGGGCCAATATTTCTCAACGCAAAGATTACTAAAACTTGGACATGCTGAAGTTAAGGTCTAAATGGATAACTCCCATTAACTTCATCATTCTATGAGTGTATGGTGGCAACTACAGGTCTGCGCGGGCTGAGAAATTACAGCCCGCACCTGCCCCGCACTCTGAACTTAAAGCCCGCCCTGCCCCGACCCGCACTAATTATGGTTTTCTTTGGCCCGCATCAGCCCGCACCCGCAACCCATGAGCCCGCACCCGCCCCGCACCCACGTTAAAAAAAATTTGGTCCGCTCTCAGCTCGCAGCTGGCCCGCACCCAGCCCGCAGGTTGAATGTGTCACACCAAATTCGTTTGGGCCAGAATGCGGGCTGATGCGGGTCAACATTGGACATTGCTAGCCCGCACCCACAGAGAGCCCGCACATTATCCAGCCCGCCCTGGCCCGCCCCACAGCGACTGCAGCCCGCACCCGCCCCGCACCCGCAGAAGTCTGATGCGGACAGCCCGCGGGCCCCGCGGGTCCGGGCCCCGTGGGCCCCGCGGGTCAGCCCGCCCCGTGCAGAGCTCTAGTGGCAACCAACCAGTTATTAGGCACATTTTAATAAACTATCAAACAGTTCATTAAAAAAAGTTGTATGAATTATAACTTTACAGTAAAAAAATTGTGTCTGCAACACTGCCCATATATATACAATATATATATCTTGAAGGTGGGAAAACTCTCATTTGTTATTCTGCAGTGCCAGTTTTTTTAAACGAAATTGTCTTCTAAAGTAGGATCCCTGCTCAAAGTGCCTCCATGTGACTCCTAATGGCAGAGATATGGGCAGCCAGACCAGAGAATAAGTAACAGCAGATTTTGGCCTACATCAAATCAAGATAAACTAAAAAAAAGGCAGCTTTTCCATCTAAAAAACACTAAATATGATAGGCTTCGCTGAATTATTGCTGGTTCTGCAAGTGTTGGGCTGCTCACTAATATATGATAGCAAATTTCTTTTTAAATTTCACACCTCTACCGTTAGTTTGAAAATTGTCTATTCCAACAAATTTTGCTGTACTGTACTTTTCATAGTTACAATAAATTATTTAATCGTATTGTATCGTAATGTGGTTGTGGGGTGACGTGGGCTTATATTTGCACAAGACATAATTCACTTTAACAGGCTTTCTCATTTTTTGTTGGAACTTTTTACAACATATTAAACCTATGGCTTACAGTCTATGGCACAGTGGGAGTGCTACGGCAGGCGTTAGTGGAACTCTCCTTTTTCCAGCTCTCTGGTGTCCCCGCGCACATTAAAACTATTTCCCGAAACATCCGCCATTTTATAGGCCTGTACAATGCAATGGGGCCGGGTTTTTCCGAGGTCCATAACACTGTTTAATCAGCCTGACAACACTGGATTCGAGTTCTGTACCTTGTCAATGTTACAAAATATATCTGTGATTAATCCAGAAATTGTGGCCGAAGACGTCCATCTGGCCGATTCCCGCCACATTTTTCTGACTTCGTCGGGCCCGAACTGAAGATATCCGTCGTCAATTGACTGGATAATGGTCGAAATCCATGGTATACATTCCATTTAAGACGATAAAGTCCGTAGTGTTTTAGTGGTTTACAACTGTCCTGGAGACAGGAATCAAATCCTCCATTGACTTAGCAATGGTACAAAATGGTGGCTGGTTCCCAAAATCACAACACTAGCGCACGTGGCTGCACAAGAATTAGTTGCACCTTCTATAGTATGAATTTGCGTGAAATTAAACATAGGAGGTATCAATTTCTTTAACACCTTTAAAAAGATACAAATAAACCTAATCGTTTATATCGAGTGTGGCGTCACTTATCAGCATTCAGAATGCAGCTATACCACAAACATTTTAAAAACATAGGCTGCGTAGCAGCAAACCTTCAGTGAAAAAAACACCATTAAACAGATTAAAGGACACCGTTACACCATAAAAGTGAGGTGAAGCAAATTGCATGAAGTATTTGCAATAGTGGCCCGAGCTTGGTCTGAAATTATCTATATGTCCTGCCATATGCCCGCCTGCCTGCCGGGGTATGTTGAACGATGAAAGGTCTCACTAGACCAATTTACTCAATATTATGGACCAGTTTCATGCATAAACATGGAATAGGTTTAGAGCTACGGGTCGGAATATTTCAAAAAGCATTAAAAAGAACTATCAATCAGACCAACAAAAGGCTTTAAAATATTATGTAGGTAATGTATATCAAATTTCATCTATGGACATGCAATGGCTAAGTTTTGGCCTGGATATTTCAAAATGTATAGAATATCGATGAACTTTATCATATAGGTGTCATGTGTAACTAATTTCATCCATGTACATGCAATACTGGCCCAGTAATGAAAAATAATAATTTTTTTTTACATTTCTCTCAATAATTCAAAAGGTATAGAATATGTATCAATCAGACCATCAAAAGGCATAATTAGAACATATAGGCTACATCTGTTAAAGATTTCATACATGTATATGTAAACAGGGCTGAGTCCAAATTGATTCAGAAATTACATTACTCTTATTTTACCCTCGGCAATGTATTTTTCGTCTCGGATCACACAAGCTGAAAATAGAAACTGGACGATGGTCTAGAATAGAAGTAAACGAACGAGTCTGCTCATGTGACAATTCCTCAATTCAAAATGAAGACCATATTCTCCGTACCTGTGACTTTACATCACAATATCGAAATGATTTTAATGATCTGAATTACACCTCACTTGAAAACCTGATGAACTGTGATGCTCATTTGTGCAGAGACTTTGTATTATTTTGCCATAAATGTTTAACCGTTTTTTAGAGTTTCTGATTTTATATTACATGTATAAGTAATTGTATCATTTCATATATAGTATGCCTAACATCATTTTGAATTTATAATGGACAAATTTCTCCCTTTTTGTCAATAAACTTACATACATACATATGCATTGCCGACGGGTATTGTAGTTACTTTGGGAAAATTTGCCCATCCGGCGGGCAGGCGGGCGGGCGGGCGTCCGGATAACGGGCGTCCCACTTGTGTATTGGGAGTAATGCCAAAACTATGGAATGTATACTTTTTATTTTTGGGACATTATTATATCGTTTATCCTAGTTGTGCCTTTTAGGAGTTTAATCCACATGAGATTAATACTTTTCTCACAATTATTGAAGAATGTGGGAAAATATTTTTTTGTGTATTGGTGTCAAGCCAAAACTATAGCATGCATATTCATCATTTTTGGGTAAATATGGTATCTTTTATCCCAGTTGAGCCTTTCATAGGTCTAATCCCCATGACATTAATACTTTTCTCACAATCATTGAAAAATGTGAAAAAAAAATTTTTGTTTGTTTCTGGGACAGAACTAAAAAACTGCAGTACTTTTGACACTGAAATTTGCATATCATATGTATTAAATGCCCAAGATGTGTTTTTTGTGGGTCTAAATGCTCTGAGAAAGTTGAACGGATGACAATTTACCTAAAATATGAAAAAATACTATTATTTTAAACTTGTATGATTCAGTCAATTTTGAAGTTAAATCTATTAAATTTTTCATTTAGGTGTCTAACTTATGCCTCTTTAAACATCTCTAATCAGTTGGAATGTTAGTCCTATGAATTTTTATAAAAACCCAAAAATTCGAAAAAATCCCAATTTTCCAACATTTCTGTGTGAAAAGCCAAATGGTAATGGGTAAGTTAGTTAACTTTAGGTCTTATTGTAGTTAGACACACTATTGACTAATATTCACAGCCATTGCATGAGTTGTTGCATTTTTTCCATTGAAATGTATGATTGAAAAAATGCAAAATCATTAAAATGTCTATTTTCTCTCCATTTCCTTCTGTTGTCATACCAGTCGTTGACATTTTTTTGTCAAAATAAACCTGACATGTTTCACATCATCATCATGCTGATTTTGAACAATATGAAAATTTTTATTCGCAGCAGATGTCAATATTAACAAAATTAGATAAATATTAAGGATTTTCAGATAATCATATATCAGTAAACATTGGCCCTGGTCAATCAAATTTGCCACAATAATGTCTAAATTTGACTTTTCATACCTCTCCTCATGAAATATTATCAATAGGAAATATATGAATTTTATATATAATTATGTGGACTTTCAAAGCATTAATTAAGTATATTCAAAAACATGCATTTGTGTGTTAATATTTTAAAATATTGACACTAAATCTTTAACTCCCAATTATTATAACTTTATGGTTAATATCTAAACTCAGTGATGTAAATTTTAGAAGATAAATTAATGTCAGCCCCTTTTATTTAGTTGTTTGCATGAAAATTAAATGTGAATGAATCAGACAGATTGGCTTTTGTTGAATGGAGCACTGGAGAAGTCTTGATTATGTAATGTTATGTCACAGGGTAATTGTCTTCCCTGCTAATCCTTTGACAAGAAATCTTAAACTCTCAATTCTAACTTAATGGTTTAAATCTAACCTCAGTTAAGTACATTTTAACATATGAAGTACTGTCAGCTTACTTTTATTTTGGTCTTTAATGAAAATTAAATATGAACAAATAAGACAGACTGGCAATAAGACCACTACGTATATATAGAGAGTTATTAAAGAAAATTACTTGGCATGCAAACCCCATTTCTGCAAATTTCAGTGTGTAATTTTACATTTTAAGACAATATTGGATAAATCTGTCTTTTAATTCATTTTAAAACTCACTCCAATTGTATTTTTAGCATTTTAAAGAAATATTGTTTAGGGGGTAAAAGTGTCATCATTGGAAGGGGTCCAGTTTTTGTTGAATGGGCCTGGAGACAATGTGTGTGTGCTTCATTGTACCCCTCCCCTCCAGCCATTCATGTTATGTAACATTGTGTCACTAATCCTCTCCAGTGACCAAAGCTAGGAACACAGGAGCACAAAAGCAGTGCACAGCACCCTCAACTTTTTAACAAATTTTCTTTTTTCTTAGAAATATGTCCAAACTGCATTGACACCAACTTTGTAGTTTTATATTGAACAAATAAAGACATTTCTAATTTGAATAAAAAATGTAGGCCAAGTAGAAGCTGAGATATGACTTTTTGTAGCCCATACAGGCTGTACACAGAGTTGGGACATGTTTCTTTTGTTTTGTTTTTCTTTACAGCTATTGTTATTCTTAAGTTTGACCAGCATTTAACCTTTGTATTAACTAGCAACTTGCTTAGTCTTAAAATATATATATATATACTGGCATAAACCTTGTTTTAGTCTTACTATTTACAATGGTTTTGGTTGGACACATCTTATCTATAATTTATGTTTTTAGACCCATATTCCATATTTGTAATTTATGGTAAGAATAACTTAGACTAGATAGATAGATGGATAGATAGATAGATAGATAGATCGATAGATAGAAAGATGGAAAGATGGAAAGATGGAAAGATGGAAAATAGAAAGAGAGAGAGAGAGAGAGAGAGAGAGAGAGAGAGAGAGAGAGAGAGAGAGAGAGAGAGAGAGAGAGAGAGAGATAGATAGATAGATAGATAGACAGATAGATAGATAGATAGATAGATAGATAGATAGATAGATAGATAGATAGATAGATAGATAGATAGATAGATAGATAGATAGATAAGATAGATAGATAAATAGATAGATTGATAGACACATGTAGATAGATAGATAGATATATATAGATATATAGATAGATATGGTAAGTGCAGCCCTCTAAGCCCAGTTCTGGGCGCTCACGAGGGTTGATTGATGAGATGAGAGAGAGAGCAGGAGTCACATTTACCCCATGTGAGGGATCTTTTACTTGCCCAGCACAGACCCTGATACAAGGGGCCGCCAATTTAACGTCTCATCTGAACGACATCCAGCTGGGATTTTGCTCATAGAGGTACACTGAAAATTTCGGGTTCCCCAACCGGGAGTCGAACCCATGCAGGCAAAGACCTTCAGCGGAGCAGGCGGGAACCTTAACCATTACACCACCCAGCTGATAGATTAATGGATGCATACATATGATAGATAGATAGATAGATAGATAGAATTATCGCGATAAATATCGTCTATCATTACAAATTTATCGTGATATTATCATATCGTTAAAAATTGAACGATGTCCAGCACTAATAAATAGATAGATAGATAGATAGATCAACATGTCATCCAAGAGATTCAGACATATTGTCTTACTGTCAAAAACAGCTAAATTCAGCAAATGGGACTGAATGTGCCACTTTACGGAGCTTTTGGTCGTTTTTATTGTTATTCGGACCTATAATCTGACTATCGCCTGGCCCTGGTTGTTTGTATTATCTATTTGTAAATGTGGTCAGCAAGGTTGTTCCAGCGTTTGATTGGAAGCTGCTTTATTAGAATTATTCTTCTAGTTTACATGTGGGCCTATTGGAGCTAATATTTGAAATGAAACTAAATAAAGATAGCTAAAATTATATAATTTAGTGTACAATAAGCTTTGGAGCAAATTCTCTGTGTTTTTCCATGAGTGGTCCTACTTCACCAGACATAGTTTCCCCGACATCAATTGCATTTATTGCTGCGTTAATGGAATCCTTAAACTGACTTTAACAGATTTTTTAATAAAAAAAGGTCTCTTTCCATGTGTTATCACTTATCACAGATTCAATCGTTTTTATCCGAGGTTAAAGGGTGGCAACCTGGTATAAAACCAGGGTGGTTTGATTGACTGATCTGCTGATTGAGTGATTGCTTAATTAATTGTTTGACTGACTGATCAACTAATTAATTTCCTTGTGCAAATGGATTTTAATATTGCATTAATAACATACAGTATTTGTATATCACGAGTGAAGTCACTGATAGACATTGGCCTGTAATGGTAGGCCTACATAATTATCAAGAGTGTGAAACTAGGAATGTAAACAAAAGGCCTTGGGAGATTGACCACTACATTTAACAGTGATTTAACCAATTTTTCCACACTACCTGCGGTGTTTCATGATCCTTGCAGTCATCCCTCACCATCTAGCACACTGGTTGGAGCTGACACATCAGTAGTTCCATAAAATCCATGAATTTTTACAGGTAGTTGCATTATCTATAGTGATGGGCCTCAATCAGCAGAGAGGAAGTGCCAATCAGGGTCACTGATTTACAACTGGGTCAAGGCCTCACACTGGTCATTTGAATATCAAGTTTTAAAATTACCAAAGAGGTCAGCACTGCCCAGTACTCTCCAGTTCATTGGTACTCTCAATTGCAGGAGTCCTGTGATTTTCTTGTCAGGCAACTGACAGGTGCTGCGCTCTCTTGTAATTTTAAAACTTGATAGGCAAATGAGTGTAAGGCCTTGACCCAGTTGTAAACCGGTGACCCTGATTGGCACTTCCTCTCTGCTGATCGAGGCCCATCACTACACTGTGTTCCCAATTATTATGCAACCATAAATTTGTCCCATTGAAATAGCATTGTAAATGAGAATGACCTGAATTCATTGTAAGATATCGTTCAAGTGCAGTACAGAAATTTGATTTTTTTTGGATTGGGGGAGACTTCTAAACCTTAGGAAAGTAGATTATGAGGTTGATAGTGATTCCATAATTTGTCTTGCTAACACAGAGCTTTTATTGCAAAAAGATTTTCCATGTTATTTCAATGCAAGGGAATAATATCATTTGCTTACATACAAAAAGACCAATTTTTCAAACGCTGGCTCTATTTTTCACTTAGTGTCAAGGGGTAGGTGTTCATGGTATTTCAAGGTCAGTTTGATTAATTTGGGGTGGTAGCGGGTGCACTTTCATGAAATTGCATAATAATTGGGAACACCGCAAAACTTTATTATGCGGCGTAACTCCTCATTGAGCAATCGGAATTGCATAAAATTTACAGGATATTGGCTCCATGGCACACATATCATTTTGTGTAAAGGATACCCTTATTGTGTTATTTGTCTTTGAAATATCATAAAAAATAGTGCTTGCATAATAAATGGGAACGCAGTGTATAGGTAATGCAACTACCTGTAAAAATTCATGGATTTTCTGGAACTACTGATGTGTCAGCTCCAACCAGTGTGCTAGATGGTGAGGGATGACTGCAAGGATCATGAAACACTGCAGGTAGTGTGCAAAACATGGTTAAAACATCATGTTCAGTCCTCAGAAGTCCTTTTGTTTACTTTTTTTAATGGACTTGTTTCAGACTCTTATCCATTAGGTATGAGAGGCCCGTACATATACAGGCGAATCCACCCGTGACACCCAAGCCATAGCCAGGTCGAAGTATGGCAGTAGTTCGATTTTAGCTAAAATTTTCAATACTCCAAATTTTTCAAAGTGTGGCTGGGGTGTCTAGACACTTGGTCCAAAATAAAACTGTATTTGCCAAATAGCCTGTTAAACATACTAAATTACCATATAAAACTCGGTATGCCTGGCCACTTTTATGACCACCTTTAGGCCAGTTAAAAGTTGGAAGTTGTTGAAATCTAGCAAAAACCTGCGATAGTCGTTATTATACAAAGTGTGGCTGGGGTGTCAAGACCCTTGATCCAAAATGAAACTATGTGTGCCAGATAGCCTGGTAGATTATTATGCTAAATATAAATTTCAATATGCCTTCAATTGCCTACCCATTGTTATGACCACTTTTAAGCCAGTTCAGAGTTTAGGAGTTGTTGAATTTTAGCAAAAATCTGCGATAGTCCAAATTTTACAAAGCTTGACTAGAGTGTCCTGAAGCTTGGTCCAAAATGAAACTATATGTGCCAGATAGCCAGGTAAATATACTAAATTACCATATAAAATTCAATATGCCTAGTCATTTTTATATTCACTTTCAAGCCAGTTCACAGTTTAGGAGTTGTTGAATTTTACCAAAAATTTGCGACAGTCCAAATTTTACAAAGTGTGGCTTGAGTGTCCAGACCCTTGGTCCAAAATGAAACTTTATGTGCCAGATAGCCTGGTAAATAACCTAAATTACCATATAAAATTCAATATACCTAGCCATTTTTATGACCGCTTTTAAGCCAGTTCACAGTTTGGAAGTTGTTGAATTTAGCAAAATTCTGTGATAGTCCAAATTTTACAAAGCTTGACTAGACTGTCCAGAACCTTGGTCAAAAATGAAACTATATGTGCCAGATAGCCTGGTAAATAAATATTAAATTACCGTATAAAATTCAATATGCCTAGTCATTTTTATATTCACTTTCAAGCCAGTTCACAGTTTAGGAGTTGTTGAATTTTACCAAAAATTTGCGACAGTCCAAATTTTACAAAGTGTGGCTTGAGTGTCCAGACCCTTGGTCCAAAATGAAACTTTATGTGCCAGATAGCCTGGTAAATAACCTAAGTTACCATATAAAATTCAATATACCTAGCCATTTTTATGACCGCTTTTAAGCCAGTTCACAGTTTGGAAGTTGTTGAATTTAGCAAAATTCTGTGATAGTCCAAATTTTACAAAGCTTGACTAGACTGTCCAGAACCTTGGTCAAAAATGAAACTATATGTGCCAGATAGCCTGGTAAATAAATATTAAATTACCGTATAAAATTCAATATGACTAGTCATTTTCATAACCACTTTCAAGCCAGTTCATAGTTTAGGAGTTGTTGAATTTTAGCAAAAATCTGCGACAGTCCAAATTTTACAAAGTGTGGCTGGAGTGTCCAGACCCTTGGTCCAAAATGAAACTATATGTGCTGGTAGCCTGATAAACATATTTAAAAAACTACCATATAATACTCAATATTATCTTTAAAATAATAATGGTTTGTAATAAAAAAAATAATTTAACATCTTTGTTACCATTTCTGTGCCAAAATAATTTTCGGCAAAAGAATAACTAGGTAAGGGAAGAAAAATGGCCTCTCTTGTTATGAGCATTCCTGTTATAAATAAGAAATATTTTAATAAATAACCAATTTCTTCTTTTATTAACCCAGGCTGAATTCATGACTTTTGTATGGAATTTACCTATGATTATAATATAATAATATTTTATTGACGCTGTAAAGGTCAAAATGACCTATGTGTCATACAGGAAATAATAAAAATATCAACAAACATAAGTACTTGCAATACACATACAAACAATATCAACAAAAATACAGACAGTACACATCCATAAACACATATTTCATGATCTATTAATCAATCATGTTTAGAGAGTAGAGACTATTAAATAGTATGGAAATACTAACAACTTACAGTCCTTGTCATACTTACGTGGAATCTCAAGTTTTTTTTCTATGCTGTTGAACTGTGATGTCAGAGATGACTCTATTCTAGCATTGCAATATATGTAAATTAACTATAAGCTGTGATGTCATTTCAAACTGGGTCAGATTCCCCAGCTTCTAGCCAATGTTGATCCTCCTCAACTGAGCGTCACAGTTTCAACACAGTGTCAGAGTAAGAGTTTTATCAGGGATAGCCCCTACAACTACGTCATCACAGCTTGATAGCCAATGGGCTGACCGTAAACTACGTCATCACAGTTCAAACATTGATATATTGAAGGAAGCATTACATTTTTGATCCCAATGATTTATCACAGCAATCACCAGTCTAATCCTACCAAATGGCAGCTTGGTGAGCATTCACAGTAGACAACTGTTGTAATCCCCACAGAGTTGTTTGATAAATCTACAGACTTGCTAACTTACAACTTCAAACTTTGATGGAAGTTGGTATAAACAGAAGGCTTTGAAAATTTGTTTGTAAACACGTGGCTTATGTTATGTATATTTGTTCTGGCAGCCCATTGGCTGAGAGGCTGTGATGTCAAACTTGCATGGGTTTTCCCAGACCCAATTTTAACTCTGACACTGAGTTGAAACTGTGATGCTCAGTTTGGTGGATTCGCATTGGTTAGAAGCTGGGGAATCTGACCCAGTTTGAAATGACATCACAGCTTGTAGTTAATTTACATATATTGCAATGCTAGAATAGAGTCATCTCTGACATCACAGTTCAACAGCATAGAAAAAAAAATTGAGATTCCATGTAAATATGACAAGGACTGTAACTAAAAATACAACATTTATAATTCACATTAGATCAATTGTAATTCTTTTTTTCATGCAATCATGAACATATTTACCTATGACACCCATGACCACTCCATCACAATTCATCATAATTAATCTAAACTTGTCTGCTGTTGCTAAACTGTCCAAATTTGGTATATTATCTCTAATTTTTTGTAACATAATTGTTCTTTCTGTTTCATAAAGTCTACAATTTAGCAAGAAATGTTTCTCGTCTTCTATTTCACCCGAATCACATTACAAACATTTTCTGTTATCTACTGGAGTTTTTGGTCTAGTAAATCTCCCTGTTTCAATCGCAAGGTTATGTGAACTGATTCTAAATTTTATGAGACTTAACTGGTGACTAACGTTAAAATCCTGCCTTAAATAATTTTCAAGTTTAAATTCAGTTTTGAACAATTTGTAGGTTCTAAGTTTGGGATTTCTAACACCATCCTGAATTTCCAACATACACTTTTGCATAAAGTTTTCATGTATTTTCTCTTTGAATGTTAACAAATGATTCTTTGAAAAGTTTTGTTGAACCCAACATTCATCTAGATTAACCTCATTCAAAATTTCTTTTATAGTAGTACACCAATTCGGTCTACCTGAGTCTAATGATAACACTAATGCATTATAAGCTTGTTTTACTAAACTACTATCATCATATGACAATATTTTTTGCCAATAACTAATCATTCTTACTTTCATTTTCAAAGAAAACCTTCCTGTTTCACTATACAGCGCAATAGTAGATGTTGACTGTTTTACTCTCAATGTCCTTTTCATATAGCTAAGATGAATTTTCTCGAATTCAGATAATTCTTTGTTATCAAACCAAACTTCAGAGCCATACTCCATGATAGGAGATATCTGAACATCAAACATTTTAAACGCTAGTATGGGTTGCAAGTATCCAACGGAACATTTCACTTGTGCACTAAGTGCAAATTCAGCATTTCTGGCCTTTTCATTTAAATGTGAAAAAATTTTCTTAAACATTGCCCCCCTACTTGAAAATATGACACCTAAGTATTTATAGTTGTCAGTGATATCGATTTCATCATCCCCATATTTAAATTGAAGGTTTACAATTTCTCTTTTCTTTCTAAATACCATTACATTAGTTTTACTAATGCTTAAAATAAGATGCCAAACATTACAATTTCTTATTACAGTGATTCTTTTGCTTTAAGTAAAATGTTGGGGTAGGATAAGGAAAATGGCCTCCTGTCACATTTCAGTCCCTCCTCTTCTGTAAATCAACATAGCATCATGTAACCTACTAATTTCTGGTTCCAATGATACCTACATTGTGTCATAAAGATGACTATTGAGGCAGTTTTTGGCAATTTCGTGGCAGAAAGTAAGTCTTGTTAAAAATAATGAATTTCGGTACCTGGTATTCCGAAAAAATGTATTTTTTCCCGGATTGTTAGGCTGCCATTTTGAATAAACAAGGGGTAAATGCACTAACTTCCTTTCAGAGAAGGAAAACCAGTTCCGATTAAGTTCTTATTTCAGGAAAAATTAAGTTTATCCCAAAAACCAAAAATCTAGGTCACCCGGACATGTTTGCCACAAAAAATGAAATTTTCTGTCTAACTTCAAGTTATGGCCGCATGTTTTGCACTCTGTTGACCAAAATAGATATCCTAATCTATCAATTTTTGCACCAAATGGATAGAGGAATTAAATTCCTTCAAAATGGTACCATTTAAGCATCTATACATGGAATAGTTTATGAATAACAGTACATTTTCTGAAAATAGCGGCACTCGGTTTGGCGAAAATTTATTTTCAACCTTCCCGCACTCATATAGCTCCTGCAGGTTATCGTTGAGGTCTAAGATTGTCCAACAAGCAAATTTTGTAACTTAAGATATATCTTTCAAAATATGTGGGTCTCCGAAATTCCCAAGGGGGGGAGGGTTTCGATATCTGGCCCATAGTTTGAAAACTGACATCAAATCAGTATGGTCACTGACCATCGGTCTGTTGAACATTACATGGAGGACATAACACTCAGTGGCATTACTCTGCCAACTTCTCTAATAATTTTGTCTTTCTCCTCTGGATTGCTAATATCACTGGTTATATAACAGCTTGGATTACTCAAGGAGCTTATGGACCACTTTTAAATGATTATAGTTTGTTTATTTTATTACTTATCCACTTGATCACATACAGATCTACCTTTCTGTTAAAAATGTTTTCGTTCTCAGCCTAACCCTGTGTATACTGCATAGCAATAATTTCGTTCCTAACCATTTCTCTGATCAAATTGATCAACATCCTTTATTACGGCATATCAATGCTATCACTTCAAAAATTAACAAACCATCAACTTTTCACTTCTCGACAATTCTTGATGGCTTCTATCCACTGCAAAAAGGCTTTACCATGTTATTATATGGATTTACACTCTTAAGCAGTCATCCGGGCCCTTTACAATGATGGTTAAAACAGATGTAAACAATAAAAGATAATACGTTTAAAAACAATCATAACAATGTGTAAATACAGTACAACTGTAACATAAAAACATACACTCTTGCTTATAAATATGGAATATTCCGAAATAACAACGATCCTTGTTTTATTTTTTACCCTTGTTTTGGGTGAGTCCAGACTTACAAAATTAACTTCAAAATGCTGAGAAGAGGCTCAACTAGCCCAATATGAATGGCTTGAGTGGATTTTGCCTATTTTGAGGTTTTCATGAACAGTGGTAATAAACCAACCTTGTTTACTGTGATAAACTCTCATTTGCTAGCAGTCAAAATGATTTCTAGTTGAAATTAATTATATTTTGGAGGAGCACACATAGGGTGTAAAATTCTATATCAATAAAACGTTCCTGGTTATCATGCGGTCTTGGAATTTGAAAATGTAAAAACTGTTCCATTGGACCAAGCATAAATATGACCCATTTTGTCTGTGCTGTGATTATTTGCCTCGTCGGGTCCATATGCTAATTACCATTTTATTGATTCATTTAAAGATTAATCTTTCCTTTGATGCCAGTAACTTTCACAAATCAACAATTTTGGATGGATTTCTAACCCTATATAAAGTTTATGTTTTGGCAAAGTTTGCATGGTTTTTTCAATATCCTCCAGCCTCCCAAATTTTCAAAGATTTAAGCAAATATTCAGGTAAGGGCTTCAAATAACTCGTCGGGAATCCACTTAAGTTCTTAAAAGTGTGATTTTATCCATTGGATTCAAATGGGCTAGCCACAATTCAATGATAGTTTTCATGTTTTCCTGTATTCCATATTTATGAGCAAGAGTGTATTAATACATCATACATCTTCTCACTGCTGATAATGTCTATATCTGGAGTTAAGGGATGCAGTCAGTTTTGACCATTATGCTGCACTAATGCCAATATTTTTATGAATACATCAATTTATTACTGCATGTTTATTCTTTTCATGGTTACTAACAGATTGTTCTTTTACATCACTTTATAAACTGCCAACTATTATTATCATTGCCCCAATGCTCTTCACGGCTGCTAGTATAAAATGCACCGTCACCTCATAGCAGTAATTATTTTTCACAATTATAAATGGATTTTATCATGAGGATACAATAATTGTTAATGGGACTTGGCTTGATGGGTCTATAAATGATGCTGAAATTGGAGTTGTGGATTTCTCAGCGGTCAGAAGAGATCGAAATAGATTTTTTGTAAACGATTCAGTCCAATATCAAGTATTATCAGACATTGGCAATTGTATTGAAAGTTTATGGATAGGGGAGACCGGAGCACATTGGTCCGCTTTTTTATTTTTTGGCTATCAATCAAAAACTTCTCTAAATATTTGAAGAATCTTTTTACTGACTGACTTCTGAACATCTACTGCTCTTATGCCTGACCAAGTTGATTTACCTTCTATAGTTGTGGAGAAAAATGAGTTTGAAAAATATTTTTTTGGTGGTCCAACGTGCCCCGGACCCGAATTAAATAATTAGATAGGAAAAAAGGTTATCAATGGTTTGATAATGGGAATGTGATATCAAAGAAGCTGCCATGAGTAGGGTCACCAGGAGGTGGTGCCACCTACATTAGTATAGTTGAACCATTACAAGTACTAAACAATGCAATATAAGCTATAATAAAATATAAGGACAGACTATACATTTCTATCAATTTTTTTTTGTCTCAAGATCATAACATGAAAAGGTTTAAAAGAAGGACCTGGACATTCTCCTCTTAAACATGATATGCATTTCTATCAATTTTTTTTTGTCTCAAGATCATAACATAAAAAGGTTTAAAAGAAGGACCTGGACATTCTCCTCTTAAACATGATATGAAATATTAATAAAATACGCAGTACATCAATATCATGTGTTATCGAATTTGCAGATAAGATTGATGGAAACGTGATTTCAGGCAAGTGGGTAAATAGTTCAACAAATATTGAATGCATTAATGGGGATTTTTTCCTTAAATTGTAGTTAGAAAGCCTGTATATATCAATTTTAAAAGAAATGTATTCTGTGGCCTGACTCTCTATCAGATCAGTATTATTGTGATAATTGGATAGTTTTTAATGGTTTGATAGTTGTCTGCGGCTGTTTCTGTTTTGCACAGCCAACAATCACAATAGGATCAGCAAATGCTTCATCAGTGATACCAACTGAATGCTTTGTCAAAGCAGTCAGTGGAGCATGACATCCACAGTAATGTGGACAATGTTTTCATGATATTTGACCCAGTAAGGTCTCAATCATTTATGAAATAATCAATTGGAAATAAGTTGTTAACCAGGATTATTGGAGCAAATCTTCAAATCCCCAAGGATTCAAATACACAAATGGACCAGATGAAGCTGAAACTGGAATTTTTTGGCAGATATTTAATATATCTAGTTTTCTGTGCCTGGGATTTTTCTGCAGGCCACTTCTGATCTTGCAAGTCTGTTCTTGATGGCTTACCTAGCAATGGATTAAAAATGGACTTGAAGTATTTATGACCATTACAGGCAGCAGGCAGGCCTGCAAGTCACACAACTAACCAAAGGTAAGGTAAACTTTATCCAGAACAAAAATTGACAGAATTTGTTGAGGCTAAGTGTATTATTTTGAATCTTTCTTAGCCATGGTCAATGTAGCATGGCATTCTAGCTTCATTCTCCTGGTATATAAGAGTAAGTCCTCAGCTGACCTCATCATCAGAATGCTGGGAAGCCCTTGTATGTGACGTATGGTAGAAAAGTACTGATGTGTAGCCAATGTTCATTCAGTTCAGTGCACACAAAGCAACTGTGAAGGTACATATAGTTTTTCTCAGTTTTTCAAGTTTATTTCAGTAGATTGCAAACCTAAATAACTAACATTGAGAATTTAACATGATCATGATTCTTTTATAATCCCATGTTAATCATCAGGAGTGCTCTTGTATGATTGGTCAGCAACCATTGATGGGCAAACCTTAGGCCTATACACTGTGTACCGTTTGCTGTATGCGAAGCAACCCAGTTAAGGCTTGGGTTTGGCTTTAGTCAACGCTTTAGATCGTCTTACAGTTGTTTTTTGTGCCTTAAGTGAAACTACATCTTTCAGGCAAATTCAATCAAATGTTAATGTAGCCAGTATGCTAGATTACGTTCTCATGTATACAGTGCATATTTTTATATATTAAAATATTTTTTGCAGTAAAATATTATGTGATTCTAATAAGAGGGACTTAGAAACCACTGGACTATTTTGTGCGTTTTTTGATAAAATTGGGTACTTATACTATGTTTGAGACTGAAATATACTCCAATGTGCTTCACTATGCTGGTGTGGATATATTTGTAATGTATCCTAAAGCTTGCTATGAAAAAAATCTACTGAAACATAGTGTTTTAGTTTAGGTTTGGCTTAGAACTTACGGGTTTGGCTTTTTTGAACGCAGGTGTTGTAAATATGTAGAGGTTTTATGCCTATAATTTTTTGGTTTGGTATGTCAATAGTAACTGACCTCTTTTGTTGCATTTAAATATGTACAAATGCAGAATAGCTAGATGCGGCCCAGTGCCCACCTTTTCAATTATGGATGGATGGACATAAAAGAGGAAAAGCTCATGGAAATACAGCTGAACATCAGTGCAGAGTTTGTGGACTAAAGTTTTTCACGAAGACAGCAAGTACAACAAAAATGTGCACAAAATGGAATTTGTCATTTTTTCCAGTTCTTCAAAATAAAATCTGTTTATATGGTACAGTCAACCCTTTTAACCTTACCAATTAACACAGTTTCCACCACATACCTTGGGATATACAGTTTGTCATGTAAAATTTGGAAATTATAGGCCTAAACTACAGTCAATGCAGTATACATCGCTTCGCAGTTGAAACATGTATTAGTATATCACCAGATACCTTTGGATAAGAGAGGACAATGACACGGTTAATTCCTGTACCTTAATATCAGCACAAATACGGTATACCACTAAATAAATACATTAATTAATGACAATAAGCATTAAAAATTACTAATCATCATATACAATTAAAGGTAGTAGTAAGTCCGCAAATTCTGTGTAACATTAAACTTGCATTTACAGATCATAAACTGTTAGATTTAAAATACAGTATGCACTTCCAATCAACAGAATTGCATGTGTTCCATAATTAAGTGAGTTTAGTTGATTGTGAAGCCTTTAACTACTTAAGGAGAGCCCTGCATTTCTTGATTTTTAAACAAAACAATAGTTTTTCACGACATGAAAAACTGTTTGTTGACATTTTTGAAAGAATTCATCCTCATATATTCAGCTTAGAATGACAGTTAAGTAAACTTGGTTGTATGGATAGGTTAATATGACTCTTATCTTTCTTTTGGACAGCATTTTATACAAGCTTTATAACTAACTGCAAATTTACAGCTGCATGTCATTGCTAAATACAATATTTGGAATTAAGTGGTATAAATCATATTTTATCAAAATTCTCAAGACATGCCTGCAGTCCCTGCTGTAGTGTTGCCATTATTTTTAGAGAATTAATTCGAAAGAATCATTCAAAGATCACAATTGCATTAATCACCATAAATCATGTAGTGACATGTACTCTTGAGAAAAGCATCCCTGGCAAGGCACATAACAGAGAAGCATGACCCACACGAACATCTGTGCGAAGTGTATGCCTTCAAGTTCTCAAGCCAGCGCCTTCTGACATTTCATTCAAGAAGGCACATGGAAAGATGCAGTTTCAAGCCTAACTAAGTTCCATTTTATTGCCCACTTTGAAACAGAGTGAAACAAATCACTTATGACAACAATACCAGCCGACTCTCTGTACAGGAAAAGACTGACAAATTCCATTTTGTACACATATTTGTTGTACTCGCCGTCTTCATGAAAAATTTTAATCCACAAACTCTGCACTGATGTTCAGCTGCATTTCCATGGGCTTTTCCTCTTTCATGTTCATCCATCCCATACTCGCCCTAGCGGAGAGCCAGTTCGTTAGAACTGGCACTCGCATTTTACGCTTCACACTGACAGGGTTCAAGGATATCTGCCCTTTGACTCACCAAAACATTGTTCAACTACGCATAAAGTAGTTCCGAGTCTACTGATGATTCCTTTGTTAGGAACAACTGCCCCTGCTGCTCACACATGCAGAGATTACAGGTAGAAGCTGAAGTTGCAGGGAGTAGTCAGAGCCAGGACTGTCATTGCAGAGACAATTAGAAGCAGTGCAGGTGCGTGGTTGACATATTTATACACATGGCTAATGGCGGCCGTTGCAACGGTCCCAGACCATTACCCAGAGTTCATAGCATATACGAGTGACGGATTCCCTTTGGGAATCCGAGTGAGGGCGAGTTTGCATCCATCCTGCCCATGATTAAAATGTTGGCCACTTCTAGCTATTCCGATTCTGCACCTTACATCATATTACAGCCGTGCAACGTGACCACATGCTCACCACTGACAGATTTTAATTGGGTCTGACACAATGGTCTGACACCCTTTGTTCATCTCATGTTGATTTTTCACCTTTTTGTGCAAATACTAACCACATGCACTGCCTTCTGGCCATCTTTCTTTCTATTACAGCTTCCTCTTCCATTCAGCACTCTTTCCCATTGTGGTTGCCATACCATTATAGTCCTACATTTGTTTAATATCCTACTGCAGCAAAATTCCAGCCAAATTCCAGCCAAATTGGAGCCAAACTCACATGGCTATATTGCCATCTAGGGTCAAGTCGAAGCACATAGCCTTATGCCCCATTCACACGGCACGTTACGGAGCACTTTAGGTGTCGGCGGGATGGTATTTCCTGGTAATTTGGATGAATTTGGGTGATCCGCCGTCGACTTTTCACATCCCTCGGGGGTAGTTTTTGTTTCCCTCAGGGGTTCCTAGAAATGGAAAAACTGCGCCGTGGATGTCAAAAAAGATTCAACACTTTGAAACTTTTTTTCCATGACGGTGGAACAGAGCCAAAAATTTTCTTGATTTTTGGATGTCCGGCGGGGATTTTTTCAGTGAAAACGTCTCAAAAACATCTCCGGTGGGATATTAGGACATTCCCTGCCCCTGAGGGGACCTCTCCTGCCCCTGCGGGGACCTCTCCTGCCTCTGCGGGATATTTTTACTTTCCCTGCGGGACATTTGCAGCCTCGCCGGCAGTTTTTGACATCCCGCCGACGGTCTTTTGACATCCCACCGATGATTTTTGCCATCCCACAGGCATTTAGATCTTGCCCCCCAGGCATTTAGATCTTTCCCACAGGGATATGATCTTGTCTCCGCCGATTTACGATCTTATCCCGCCGATTTACAATCTTATCCCGCCGATTTACGATCTTATCGTATGTCGCCGGGATGGTCATTTTTTCCTAGAATTCATCTCAAGCTATCCCTCAGCGGTAAAAAAGTTCTCAGTAACGTGCCGTGAGAACTAAGCATTACTGCGCTAACAGCAATTGAAGGTATCAACTAGAATTCACACTGTGAGCAGAATGTGAGGAGCTGCTGAGCCTGCTGCTTGAGAATTAAATTGATTTTTAGACAAGAAAAAGAAAACATTTGTGCAAAATATAGAGGGGTAGGTAGACAGATAGATAGACAGAAAGATAGATATAAACTGATAGATAGATAGATAGATAGATAGATAGATAGATAGATAGATAGATAGATAGATAGATAGATACATAGATACATAGATACATAGATAGATCGATAGATAGATAGATAGACAGAGAAATAGATAGATAGGTCCATTTTTATGAAAGTGACTTAGATTAACTGACCAAATGCCTGTGCTATTGTCTAATAATATGAAATAGCACAATATTTTCATGGCATAACCCTGATTCATTTTGAATGCTATTAAACTGCTATTCAAACACTGGCTATTGTCTCAATTTCAATTCAAACAAAGGCCGTACATGTCCATTGTGAGCAATGTTGCATTGCAATAGGGGTGGCTATTGTATGAGCATCCATGAAACATTATAACTTTTAGACAATTTTTTTTTTATCTTTTAAAAATTTTACTTTATTGAACTTCCCTGCATTTCTAACAAGCAAGTAATGATATAACAAATTAATATAACCTCTGATGATCAAATATCAAAATTTATTGGTCATACATGTATATTGCATATAATTATAAATTACGATAGAAAAAAATTTATCAACTTGTCTGGTGAATTACAAAGTGTTGAGATCCCAGAAACTGACTTGGCAACGGGCAGGGGGATTATACCAAAACAAACCAGAGTCAGGTGTAAAGAGGTGTGAGACTTAGGACTCACATGTGATGTTAAGAGCGCAGTGTCAGTGAAAGATTGGATGGACAAAAATCGTCTGAAAATGAACTCCTCAAAAACAGAGTTTATTCTTTTTGGTTCCTCCCAGCACCTTGAGAAGTGTTACACGAAAAGTCTGAATGTGTGTGGAGAAGAAGTGCAATTATCTGAAGAGATAAAATACCTTGGTGTTTACTTGGATAGGCACCTCACACTTAAGCATCACCTTCAACTGAAATGTCGCACTTCCATGTGGAATCTCCAAAGAATCAAGCTTGTTAGACATGCTCTAACTAAGGATGCGTGTGAGACTTTAGTGTTGGGAACAGTTATGGCACATTTGGACTATGCAAATGCACTTTACATCGGCCTCCCTAAATGTGACATCTGAAACTGCAGAGAGTCCAAAATATTGCTGCCAAACTAGTCTTACGAACATCAGATGACTCCATCACTTGCTTGAAGACTCTCCCTTGGTTGCCCATACACCTCAGGATCAAACACAAAGTATTGACTCTGCTCTTCAAATCCCTAAATGGTGAATCTCCATTGTACCTGAGAGATTTGGTGTCGCTTCATCCAGTACACAGAGCAGGACTGAGGTCAGAGACCATCTATCAAAGACTGGTAGTGCCATCAACCAGAAGAAAAACCTTTGCCAGCCGTGCCTATAGTGTGACTGCCCCCATGTGGTGGAACGAACTTCCAAATGCTGTCAAACAGTCACGAACAACTGACATTTTTAAAAGCAGATTAAAAACTTTTCTTTATGATCAATTTTAATTTTAACTATTTATCACTTTTAAAGTATTACTGTTTTTAAATTATTGTTTTACTCCTGTCATTTACAATTGTTTTTAAATTATCAACTTTTTACATTTATATTTGTAAATTATGTACTTATTTATTTCTGTAAAGCGCTTCTGATGATGTATTTTTTATTCCTAGATCGCGCTATATAAAATAAACAATTTGAATTTGAATTTGAATTTTAAGGCCTTATTTAGTGATATATGTATATGACTAAACATTTAAGTGATTTAGTTGGACTGTGTTAGTACATGTACGTTTAGAATTATTAGATAGGTATTGGTTTATTTGTATTTAAATCCAAGCCTGCTAGTAAAACCCAAGCCAACCAACATTTTACAATTAAATTGCACTGTAATTGCAGTGAATCTGGGGAATCCCCAGACCAGGGGAATTCCCACTTTGTTCATGCATCACTGAGCATACAAGCCTGTAACAGGACTGGGGCCTGAATGGACTGGTTAACACCTGTATTGGCAGTCTGGCACAGTGCATGACTGGTCTGACCCAAAACCTGTCCTGTCACAGGCTGAAATGGCACCAATTTTAAATGGTGAAGCCAGCTGCAGAGTCCTAAATTACAGGATTTATGAGGCCTGTAGCATATTCTACAAAGCAAGAATGTAATGGAATTTACCCACATGTAATGCTAGTTTACATATCCTACAATAACCTTCAGTTATGAACCCTTGCAATGGTGAGGGGAGTCCAGAAAACTTCACAAAAATTTGGGGCATTTTCAAGTGACTCACAGATCATGAGCACAAATACAAAAGGAGCTGGCTGCCAGCGACAGCAGCTCCTAATAATTAGACTACAGACAAGTTGCTTTTCCTTTTCAATTGTGTATACCGGTACCTATCAAAGCTATCTCAATTCCCTCTCAACTCTCAACCAGTTTTGGCAGGCCTAATCAGCTGATTACTTCAGTCATTAGTATAACTTTCATTATATGTACATGCATAGACTAGGTTTACCTTGCAGATTTCATACAAACTTTTATTATTGCAGGCCCTTTCCTCTATTCAAAGCCACAGCCTTCATCTAACCTTCCTTATCCCTTTCCTTCTTCTCATTTATAAGATCATTTAAAAATCATAATTTTCCTTCCTCTTTAATTATCCGTTTCTGTGCTTTCAATGGGCTTTACTATTTGTATTTATTGCTTAATGCAACAAAAGAGGTCAGTTACTATTGACACGCCAGACCAAAATATTATAGGCATAAAACATCTACATATTTACAACACCTGCGTTCAAAAAAGCCAAACCCGTAAGTTCTAAGCCAAACCTTAACTAAAGCACTATGTTTCAGTAGATTTTTTTCATAGCAACCTTTAGGATACATTACAAATATATCCATACCAGCAAAGTGAAGCACATTGGAGAATATTTCAGTCTCAAACATAGTATAAGTACCCAATTTTATATATAAAAAAAAATGCACAAAATAGTCCAGTTGTTCCAAAGTCCCTCTTATTAGAATCATGTAATCTTTGACTACAAAAATATTTTGATATATAAAAATATGCACTATACGTGAGAACATAATCTAGCATACTGGCTATATCAACATTTGATTGAATTTGCCTGAAAGATATAGTTTCACTTAAGGCACAAAATGCAACTGTCAGACTGTCTAAAGCGTTGACTGAAGCCAAACCGAAGCCTTAACTGGGTCGCTTCGCATAGAGCAAATGGTACACAGTGTGTGTCAATAAAGCATATTATTCAAACTGTTATAACAACAAGAAACAAAATGACTTTATTTCACGGTTATGGTTTTATTTTTTTCAGACACTGAGTTTGTCAGTTAGATTGATAGCTTTTTATGTACTAATGGTATCAATGAACTATGTTGCTACCATACGTCATTTGCAGTTCCATAAGTCATGTAATAAATATTTATATTTGCAATCACTCATTAATTTTCCAGTCTTGAACCCAGTGCATAGTAGGTATTGTTTCGGAAGTAATATGCCCATGTACCAGGGCAAAAATAATCATATTTATCACGATAGTTTTTGTCTAATGTCGAAAATACAAGTTTTGCTGAAAATCACATCAATGAAAATCAACAAGTCAACTTCAATGCGAATTCCTGTAATAACTAATACACTGTCCATTTGATAGCTTGTCACTGCTTCAAGTAGGGATTTTTCCCGAAAGGAATAAACATTTTGGGGAGTGTCCCTTAAGAGGTGCTAAGTTAAGGGAATCCTTAGCTTAGGACCTCTTAAAGGTAGTAAGTCCACCGATTCTATGTAAAATTAAACTTGCCTTTATAGATCATAAACTGATAGATTTTAAGTATAGTATACACCTCCAAGCAACAGAATTGCGTGTTTTCCATAATTAAGTGAGTTTAATTGATTGTAAAGCCTTAAATTACTTAAGGAGAGCCCTGCATTGCTTGATTTTTAAACAAAACAGGACTTTTTCACGGCATGAAAAACTGTTTGTTTACATATTTGAAGGAATCTATCTTCACATATTGAGCATAGAATGACAGTTAAGTAAATTTTGTTGTTAGAATAGGTTTAATATGACTCTAATCCTTCTTTTGGACATTGTTTTATTTTGGCGACATACTAACTTTAAGGGACCCTCCCTAAAATGTTTAATCCTTTCGGGAAAAATCCCTGCTGACACCCGAGCTTGTCATTGCTCTTGTACCACATGTCACTTTGTCCGTCATTTGCCAGCTTGTCACTGCTGCAAATTTATGCACTATCAAACTGCATTTGATAGCTTGTCATTGCTTCAAATGAAACCCGAGCTTGTCACTGCTCTTGCACCAAATGCCACTTTGTCCGCAATTTGCCAGCATGTCACTAAGGCCACACATAATTGATTCTTAGCTTTGCGGACCCGCCGACACAATAGATTTCCTGGCGATGGAAAAAAAAAATTGAAAAAAATAATATTTTGACATTATAGAAAAAAAAATGTTCACCTTTTTTTTTTGTCCTACCGACCGACCCTAGAAAAAGTGCCTTGAGAGGATCCGAGAAGCTAAAGATCAATTATGTGTGGCCTAAAGAAGGCATGATTTTATTAAACCTGCAAGTTGTTAGTAACATGCTTCCATAGGTGCTGATACAGTTTTTGACATTTCAGTGGAGGACATCAGACCAATGAACCGCAACTGGAAATCACAAAAAGTTTAGCCCGACTGCCAAAAGTCAAGGACAAGCAAGAACATGCTATTACAAGTCAGACCATTGCTGTTTAGAAGTACTACTGGCTACTGGCCTTGGCTATTCTCAATCTCTCAACTATCACACCTTGCAAGCTGCTTCCTATTTTCTTTTTATCATCACTCCTTTATGTTAACTAATTGAGTCCGTGACACTGAAAATTAATTTCCTTCTTCGGAGTGATCATGCTTGTTCCACAACAAGCGAAGAAGTTTTTAATGCTACTGATTTTCTGGACATTAATTTTCTTCTCTGCACTTTTGTATTGGACCAATTACACTGATATATCCCAATATAAAACACATTTGATTGGGATATTTACAAGGAATATTCATCACACCGGGGACATTTTTAAAAGTGACACGATATGTAAAGATCAAAGGAAGAAATTGATTGGGAGAATAAAACAAAATGGGAACTTCACAGGTGGTACAGACTACCACCACAAAAACCGGCTAGCAATTCAAAATTTCACAAAAACCAATATTTCAAACAACAATCATAATAAAGGTGTCTACGATATCTGCCCGCATCTCACAAAGCCAGACTTCGAAAATGCCAAACATCGACAATTACAACGAGTGAACAAGCAAGCCTGGGTTTTCTCAGCATACTATGATCATCGAAAGCCCAACCATAGAATAAGGGTTATAACATGGTCAATGGTCGACTACAATGAAAGTGCACTCTATTGTCAGATGTGGTTCAACTATTCTCGTGAACCACACATACAAAAAGTAGCTCTTGTCGACGTACACATTCATATAAAGAAGTACAAGTAAGTCGTCCATCATTTTCTACAACTACGAAATCTTTTGTAAACTTACAGGTGTTTTCATTACCATGCGATTCTTGTCATTCACACTTGGCTGTGAGGAATCATGCTAAACCGGCACTTACTACGTTTGATAAATCAAATGTGTGACATTCTGTTGTTTCTACACCAATCAGATTAACTGAAAATGACATGTATTTGGTTGGTCTAGAGCCTAAGAATCGCGTACTAATGAAATCACCTGTAAACTTGTGCGGTTTTAATATATACACAGTATACAGTATTTTAATTTAGTATCTTTTGAAATTATAACTTGGTGTGATCCATGGGCCATAAAGATTGGGACTCGACAAAAGTAATGCTTGTGTTGGGAACACATTTTCAGCCAAACAAATTTTAATTCTGTTGACAGAGAAGAATTCAACTGGCAAAGTTTTATTAAATCAATATGATTTTTTAACTTTTTTTCCAGCTCCACGGCCAAAATAGTTTCCTGCTTTCTGAAAGACAACCGTGTTCCCCATGCAGTGTCCCTGGTTCAAGACGGATGCAAGCCAACCAACGTTTTACGTGTGATAAACAATTATAGGAAAGACCAAACACCAAAATATATGTTTAATGTGTGTGGGCCAATACTACAAAACAAATATGATGACTCCAGAGGTATTATTCATATGATTGAAATGAACATGTTTTTTGGAGCTGATCACTTTGTGTTTTACAATTGGAGTTTAGGTGCAAATGCTAGTGCAGTCTTGAAAAAATACCAAAGAGAAGGAATAGTTGATGTGATCCCATGGAAGTTACCCCCGTTTAAGCTGCATTATTTCGCCCAGCCTGCCGCCCTCATTGACTGTCACTACAGCAATCTGTACACGTCAAAGTATATTGTGATCTCCGATATGGATGAGCTCATTGTGCCCAGAAATGGTAGGACCTGGAGTGACGTCATGATGAACTTGACACACAAGAACAGTTCAACAAAACCAGGTATTTGCGCTGCTCTCTTCCGCAATGCCTTTTTCCACACACAACTCAAGCAACCAAAGTTACTGAATGATACAGAGCACCAGATATCCAAGAAGTATGGCATCAACACCTTACTTATGACAAAGCGTGATTATAATATTACCCCTTACGCGCGTACTAAGTGGATTGGAGATCCAACATACATCACTATGGCTTCCATTCACCGCCCTCAAATATGTCGCCCCGATGGGAATCGACTTTTTGTAGATTTGTCAGAAGGAATGATGCACCATTACAGGAGGATATCATTGACGCCTAACCAAACCACCACCAAAGATGACTTCATGCTTCGCTACAAAGACGACATCATAAAACGCATCACTAAACGCTTCAAGCGCTTTAATCTTGACTGATGCAGTAAAACATGTGACACAAACATTTTTTGATGCAAGTTAGAACTGTTTGTAGAACAAAACATTTATGAACTGAATTTTTTCCAAATGCACTGGAGCTATTTTTTTTAAATATTAAAACCATTTGGAAAGTGATTTACTGTCATTGAAATTTTGAAGTTGCCATAGAAAAGCTGTTGGTCATTTTAGTGTTAAAACATTATGCTACCATAAAGTACCAAGTAGTTGGCATCAATCAATTAACTTTTATATAAAGAAATTGCATCTCTAGTTTTTACATCGCAAAGTCAGGCTCAAATGATGTCATCACTTATTTTGTGAGTAGTTGTAATGTATTTTATTTGGGCTTTACTGTATGTAACAACCAGTCAGAGCACCTATCTATAAATATCTCAAGACAAGTAAATTTCATTTTACGTCGACATATTATTTTACTGTTCAAAATTGTATGAATACCACGGTAATGTTCAAGAGAAACACTTCAACTTCACTGTGGCAAAACTGGACGAGGGTAACTGAGTTACCCTCGTCTCGAAATTAGCCTTAAATATTATGTAACATTGATTTTGAGCCTGTTGCTTGTGTTAACAGTCATCAAGGTAGTGTATGGTCATGGTATAAGATCCAAAATGACATTTCGAAAAAGAGCCACTTTGAATTCAGTCTCTGACAATGAAAAAAAGCCTTAAAGCACCACGAAAATGACGAGGGTAACTGCATCCTAAGACGAGGGTATCTGTGACCATGCCTATTCACATGACGAGGGTAACTGGCCTTTTAATTTTATCCAAATGTAGTAGAAAGGCAGCATTAACCAATGAAGTTTGTCAGTGGACCTATATTCGTTTTCAGGATGATCAGTTCAAGTTATGTAAACTACATTGTACACATGTAGGCTAGTGCTAACCCTGTTAGCATGCCTCGGCGGTCCAACATCGGCCCAGCATCAGTACGATGTCAGTAGCATCGGACCAGCTTCGGGCCGACATTGGACCGCCGAGGCACGCTGATAGGAAACTGACATAAACTTCTTATCTATGGAAATTTGCATTTACATCACTGAATATTCATCGTTGTGGTCTGCATGTTTTCCAAGAGAAAAAGGACAGAAATGTACATTAATTGGTTCAAAATCAAAATCATGGCCGATGAAAACTGAGGTAGAATTCAATTCCATGTGCAGTCTATCAGAGCTCAATATCTGGATAGTGGAAACAAGGAATTTACTGCTGAGTGCAGATTTTTGGTTGATTTTAGGACAAGTTGACGCTTTCATATTTTGTTTGTCGCACCTTTTTGCAAGCAGTTGTCTAATTTGGATGATATCGAATTTGACAATATTTTTCATGTGAAATCCTATTGGACATATTTGTTGACTATTTTAAGTCATTAAGCATGTGATAATAATTATGATCTGTATTCTCGTCACCTCAAGGTCATTCAACTGGTCATGCAGAAGTACTTGCTTTTATCAACAGTCCTGTAATGAACTTGTTTTGAGATTGAAAATTACTTTAAACAAAATTTACATACATACATTCACTATTTACAACTTCACAAATTCCTATTTTATCATGGTCTATAAAGACAATCATTATGTCTGGCTCTGTTATAAACTAATGAACTATCCTAACAATTTTACGGTTTTATGTGTACGCAGTTGATACAGTGATTCACTGCTTGCAAGTCACATCAACTTACAACTTTTGGATTTTTCCGCATTTATAGCAGAACATTAAAGCATAGACTAAGACTTAACTGAGCACATCATGCTTTACATGTATCACACTAATAAGTCTAGTGTATTGTAGCAATGTTTGTCAAACACTTCTGGGTCTACACTTTTAACCATAGGCACATTGCCCATAGGGTCGGGGGGGGGCATCAGGGCAATTGGGATATCAGGACAAATCCTGACCAATATCAGGGCACATCGATACAATGTTAAAATTTCAAGGCCTATGCAGTGGCGTAGCCAGAAATTCATGAGTGGGGGGGCCAAGGGGGGGCCAGGGTCTGAACTAGGGGGGCCAACCTTTCGCGGCATTTTTGCGGCATTACATATAGATAGAAATTGACACAGCGTTACAAGCCTTCTTCACGAATGGCTTAGCAATGTGGACCATCTTATCTTTTATGACTGATAAACAAAATGACCATATATCTCATACTCACACTAAAATCAGTTTTGACAAAAATAATGGAACAGATTCTATATATGCTTCCGCTTTAAAAATATAACAATGACAACTCATCAATTATCACGAGTCACAAACAGCATCTTTTGCAGTGAAACATATGTATATATATGGTCCTCTTGATTTTTGTTTTTTATTATATAACAACTTTGCAAGTTTTGAGTATATTCCTGCTACGAATGCCCTCATTTTTATACATATAGGCATTGGTCTAAATCCAAAATTTATGAAAGTCCTTTTGATAGAAATCTACCCAACTCCTAAAATACAGTGGCGGAGCTATGGGGGGGCCTGGGGGGGCCAGGGCCCCCCCAAATGGTTAAGTGGCCCCCCCACCGGCCCCCCCATTTGAGATTTGAAAATTTTTAAAAAATATTGGAGCAGCAACGATCGATGGAACACATCCATCTAAAGTTGTGGCCTTCGCTGGCGCTCCAATTTTCCCTAGAATGATAGTTGCCCTTTGAAAAGTTCTCAGGCATTTGATAATTTGTGATCCTTATTTGAATATATCTAGCAATATGTACTGCAGGTAAACCTGTCAGGGGGTGAGCGACATTTGCCCGAATATCAAGATCTAGATTTGGAAATATTCCAAAGAAATCTCTTTGAAACTATTGATTTGTTATTTATGTTTATTCAATGTTTATTCAATTATCTGCCCAAATTGTTTTGCCTTTTGCCCGAATCTCAGTGTTTCCAAAATGTGTTGGGGAGGGTGACTACTCCCCCTTCAAGAATGACTATGTATCTAGAGAATCCATGCAACATCTAAAATCAGGCCGTTTGAGGAAATTTTTCTGTCGCCATTGCTCAGTTACAGAAATAATGCTCCTTTGAAAGTTTTCTAATGAAACAAATCTGATTTACCTTACAGAAATAATGCTCCTTTGAAAGTTTTCTAATTAAACAAATCGGATTTACCAGAGTGATTTGTACAAACTGCTCAATTTTTCATATGTGCATGTAATTTCCCTACATTTTGGTATATCTGTCATTTGAACAAATTGCTACTACTTTTTGTAGTCAGCATCTGAAATCTATGTTACAACTAAATTGTTTCAATATGCATATGCACTGCTGACTTCTTATAAACGGAGGAGATTAACCTTCGTTCCATTCCCTATGAGGAACATTTGTGAATGACATCATCAATATCTGTGTTCTTGGATCCAGTGGCCTTTCTCATGAGAAAATGTTCATAATAGCCTCTTTCACATATTTATTTATTTAAATAACTCTATAGCAATGAATGACAAGCTCAAACTCATTAATTAATGGACTTTATAGCAGTGTTAGAGCACCAGGCCGTTTTTTTGTTGGCGAGTTGCAGACGGGCGATTTGTGTTGTGGCGAGTTGACTTATCAGCCAGATGTGAAGTGGAAGGTTTTTGTTTACAAAACGGAAATGTTGCGGCCGTCTTGAAGGGTTTAAAACACCATTCAGGTATCCAAAAATCGCAGGAAAAGTTGCTACAATGGGAAATAAGACTGTTGTCTGAACATCAGTGCGAAAACCGGATCAAAATCGGACGTTTTTGAGGTAAATTCATGATCGTTTGGCATAATCCTGAATTAAGCCCCGCCGGGGCTTATTTCGTGGCTATATTTTTTTTTTTTTTTTTTTTTTTTTTTTTTTTTTAATGCGCTCAGACCAGATGTCACTCTTCTCTGTTATATCCTACTCTCACCACATTGTTAATGTGTGTTAGAGCATTCTTCTTTTTAGTGTTCTCCTTCTCTCATCCTCTCTACTGTCTTTCTTTTTTACTCCCCTGGGCCTTTGTTCTGAATGAAGTTTGTCTCACTACCCTCTTACCTTTTTTCATTGGCATCAACTGTGATCTAGGTTTCCCATGTTTTCTGATTTCAGCCAGAGAAAGTGATTCTCTGGCTTACTAACAGGCAGTTGGGTTTACTGCATCCTTGATCTCTGTATCACTTGCACAATTTAAAGGTATGACCCAATAGGTTCTTCTCGAGTGACAACTAGCTTATCATCATAGCACGCCCTGGGTCTTTGTTTTTTTGTGCTAGTTATTATTATCATAATTTTTTTAATTTTGCAATGATAATATTTACAAAAATTTACACAGGTTACATATACTTGGGAAAATTTCATTTGTATTGTTGTACCCAGGGTTTGTTGTATATTTGTGTTTTCTATTCACTTTTTAAAGTTTTAAACTCCTAGACTTGGTGTATATATTTATTTGTTTGTATGTATTGTATATGTATGTGTCGGCCGTTACAGGAGTACAATGGATTATATATTATTTTAAATATTCCAAGATTAATTTTTGGCCGTGTATGCATTTGTATTTGTTTGATATGGTGGCAGGTTCTTTGTCTCTTTTTTTTTTCTTGCAGCTGTCTACATGCAATGACCTCTTGCACTATTTGAAGAAGACAAGCTGTCTGAGTTAGTCATTTTGTTAAGGACAATCTTACATAATAGCAAAAATTGCAGTTAGTTATTTTGGGAGGAGGGTGGGGGGTTCTATCTGCCACTTTATTTTAAATGTTTTGGTATAGGTGTTGTTAATTCTTATTTTTGTATACAATTTGATAGGAGTTATTTCTCTTTTTTCCTATTCTCCACTCTACTTAGTAATACATCTAAGTGGGCTTTAACACCATCACTTATGTTTTCATTAACACTTTTTCAAATTTATTTTGCATTTGCTGTTTACTCGGAGTACCCCATTTTCCTATTTGTGACAATGTTAGTTTCACTACTGTATTAACATATGCTAAAGCAATTCTATAATCACTATTTCCACAATTTTCATAATAGAGAGTCTGTGGCTCAAGAATGACATTATATTTTCCTTTGATGTAAGTCAGCAAGCTTTTAGCTCCACTGCATTTGAAGAAACTGTGATCCCTACTTTGCACCAGGTCATAATCACATAATGGACAATTTCCAGATTTGTTCTTATACTTTTTATTATTAAAATGATTTGAGATGATGGTGTGCATGGTTATTTTGCTTTTATTGTTGAACTGCCTACTGCTCCAATTTATCCATATTTTTTTCCAGTTGTAACTTTTTAGAACCCTTTCTATTTCAAATTGTTTGCATGTATCGTCTGCCAATTTTCTATATATTTTTCTATAGTCTAAGTTTTCCCATCCTTCCTTTAGTGCTAGCTGTTTTATTATTTGATTTTCTTTCATTTCTTTATCCTGTCTTCCCTTTTTAAAATTACCTCTCCATAATGATTTCCCAAGAAGTAGTTGATTTCTTGCTTATGAGTTATTTGAAAAATATCCTTCCATGGGTGAGTTATACTGCTATCTGCATACATTATCATCCATTGTAGTTCCTGGGCTCTGCATTTCAATTCTGGGTCAGGCAGCCCAAATCCTCCACCGATTAGTGGCCTTTTCATATGAGCATTGGAGTACATGATTGGCCTTGTATCTATTATAAAGTTATTTATTATTTTTGTAACATTGCCTATCTGACTTTTTGTTGGAGATATTATCCTATTTACATATAATAATAATGAAATTGCAAATGCGTTAATTATAGTTACTCGTCCCATCATACTCATCTTTCTGCTTTTCCATTTGTTTAGATTTCCTTTTATCTTTATTCCAATTAATTCCCAGTTTTCTTTTCTTCTTCTTTCTTTTTCGTGATGAAATTTTATACCTAGTATTTTAACAGACTCTTGTTCTAAGGTCTTTTGTTTTTTCCTGTAGTTACCAAATTGCAAAGTTTGGGTTTTTTCTAAGTTGCATCTAGCACCTGTAGCTTTCTCATAAACTTTTATTAAGCCTGAGGCTATTTTTTCTTCTTTTTTATTCTTCAAGAACAAAGTTGTATCATCAGCATGAGCTACTATTTTAATTCTTCTTGCATTGTTAATTTTTATTCCAGTTATTTCTCTGTTGTAATTAATTAATCTTAATTAATCTTAACAAGGGTTCGGATGCCAGTATGAATAATGTCATACTCAGTGGACAGCCCTGTCTTACTGAACGGGTTACATTTATTGTATTTGTCAAACCAAATTGTGTCTGTATTCGTGTGGTAATTTTCGTATAAGCTAATTTTATGAATCTTGTAAGTATGTCACCAAGGTCTAACTTTTCTAAAATATTGAAGATATATGAATGTTCTATTCTATCAAATGCCTTTTCCAAATCTATACTTTTTAAAATCCCTCCTTCATTATTTTCTAGATCCTCTTCATCTCTTGTTAGCAACTCCTCTATTAGTTTCAAATTTTCATAAATAAATCTCCCCTTTCGTGGCTATATTACTCCCTAAATAAGCCCCGCTTCAATGATAAGCCAATGCTATCTGTCCATAGGGCGGGGGCTATTTCAGGAGTATATATAGTAGTCCCGAAATAGGCCCCGCCCTATGGAGAATTAGCATTGCAAAATGACCAAACGGGGCCTATTACGGGATTACATAGAATCGCCGCCACTTTTAAAAATGTCTGATTGCCAATCTTCAAGTGGAGAGTTCTTTGATTGGTATTCGGGTGTCAGTCTTAATTTCCCAGCACTTGCTTGATTGCTAATAATTGGTTACCGTGTTTATTTGAAGTGCCAATGGTCTCAATACCAATTTATAGCTAATTGGTATTGAAGTGTCAAGAGTAATTGCTAGTGAACAGTGTCAGTCTATTGTTGAAGTGCAATTTGGAACTTGTGATAAAATTGAGAATTCTTTTGAGGAACTTCTCATGTATTAGTAATCTATTAACACATGCTTTGGTCTGATGTCATCATTCATCTATGAAATGAAAAGAAACTCCGACCAACAGCTAACCTCAGTTACAGGGCTATTAAAAGAACTGCTTACATTCAAACAAACATATACTAAAGCTAGTAGTTGGCATTTGGCATCATTCATTTTATAAAAGCCTTGCTACTGACAGTGCTCAACTTGCAACATTGTAGAAGTTTTTCATTGTGGTCCATTGGAACAACACTCATTCCAGCCAAAATTCTGTATTACATACCTGATGCAGCTCATTCCGTCATTAGCCAAGTTCAGCTGCAGTTATTGACTATGTCATAATGCAACAAATAGATAGAGCACTGTCATTGTGAGCAGAGGTCCTGTCATTTTACATGAGGCCCCGTCACCACAGACATCTATATGGGCCCTGTCACTGCCCCCCCCCCCCCGTCGCTGGAGACTGGCCATGTCACTGGAGATTGGTCCCATCGGTATCAAGTCAACTAGTAACCATGCCAACTGGTAACCAACCAACTAGTAACCAACCATCTGGTAACCAAAAACACTACCAACTGGTAACCATCCTTTTTTGTGGGTTACCAAGTCGTAACCAAGCATTTAAATTAATTTCATGACCATACCAACTGGTAACCACCAAATTCTTGCCAACTACCAAGTCGTAACCAAAAGTAAACATGATTTTAACCCAAGAAATCTCTTTAAATTTTATAAATAAATGATAACATGTGTTTATTCAGGGATATCTTATCCAAATATAAATTACATAATTTTAAATATTTAGAATTACAACGATAAAATAGCTGAAATACTGGTAATTATGATTTGGTTACGAGTTGGTTGATTCTGATTTTCCCTGGTTACAAGTTGGCAAGAGTCACTGGTTACGAGTTGGTATACAACTTTCATTTTTTGGTTACTACTTGGCCATAGCCTATTGATTACTAAATGCCATGGTTACTGCTTGGTTGGAAAAAATCGAAATTGGTTACGAGTTAGTTTGGTTACCACTTGGCATGGTTACTAGTTGACCTGTATTCGTCCCATCACTTGAGACTGGCTCTGACACTGGAGACTGGCCCTGTTACTAGACACTGGCCCCATCACTGTCACTGGACACTGGACCTGGATACTGGCCCCGTCACGGGAGACTGGCTGACAGGTCCATCACTGGAGACTGGCCCCGTCACCAGAGACTGGCCCCGTCACCATAGACTGGCCCCGTCACCACAGACTGGCCCCATCAGTAGAGACAGGCCCATCACTGGAGACTGGCCCCATCACCATAGACTGGCCCCGTCACCATAGACTGGCCCCGTCACCATAGACTGGCCCCGTCACCATAGACTGGCCCCGTCACCATAGACTGGCCCCGTCACCATAGACTGTCTGTTGTCAATGATGTCATAATACCCTATGATGTCATACTGATGATGTCATAATACCCTATGATGTCATATTGATGATGTCACAAAGAAATATCTGTGACGTCACTAACCTTTAGTTACGTACCCCCAAAAAATCTATACCTCATTTTTAACTCTCACCCCATCAAATAAATCGCCCTCTTTAAGACACTAGGGGGGAGTTTCCCCCCAAAACAAGTTAAGATTGAAATTATAAGTAAAATTTAAAAAAAATAATTGGAACTGGCCAATATAGTATGGGACGATCCTATATAGTAGTCCTGAAATAGGCCCTGTTTTGGCAATTTCCAATGCTAATTTGCCATTGAGCGGGGCTTATTTCAGGAGTATATATATATAGTCCTGAAATAGGCCCCGTTTTGTACATTTCCAATGCTAATTTGCCATTGGGCGGGGCCTATTTGTAGAGAGGTTTCATAAATGCAAAAATACTCATTTTTGTCAAAATTCTTTATTAATTAACTGATGCAGCTCATTCCGTTATTAAAATGAAAGTACCAGTGATGTCATAAAGCCCTATGATGTCATTCTGATGATGTCATAGTACCTCATGATGTCATTTTGATGATGTCATAGTACCCTATGATGTCATACTGATGATGTCATAGTACCCTATGATGTCATACTGATGATGTCACAATGCAATATCTGTGACGTCAATAACCTTTAGTTACGTACCCCAAAAAATCTATACCCCATTTTTAACTCTCACCCCATCAAATATATCGCCCTCTTTAAGACACTAGGGGGGAGTTTCCCCCAAAACAAGTTCAGATTGAAATTATAAGTGAAATTAAAAAAATCATTGGAACTGGCCAATATAGTACGGGACGATCCTATATAGTAGTCCTGAAATAGGCCCCGTTTTGGCCATTTCCAATGCTAATTTGCCATTGGGAGGGGCTTATTTCAGGACTACTATATAGAGAGAGAGGGTTAGCAAAAGGTACTTTTTCTCCAAATATAAGGTGCCTTTAATAACGGAATGAGCTGCATTTCATAAAATGAACATTCTTGGAAGAATATATTCTGAGCCAACTTTTTTTTTTTCGTGTTTATAAAGTCCATTTTGATAGTAAAATTCCCTTTATAGTAGTCCTGGAATAGGCCCTTTTTGGCCATTTCCAATGCTAATTTGCCATTGGGAGGGGCTTATTTCAGGACTACTATATAGAGAGAGAGGGTTAGCAAAAGGTACTTTTTCTCCAAATATAAGATGCCTTTAATAACGGAATGAGCTGCATTTCATAAAATGAACATTCTTGGAAGAATATATTCTGAGCCAACTTTTTTTTTCGTGTTTATAAAGTCCATTTTGAAAGTAAAATTCCCTTTATAGTAGTCCTGGAATAGGCCCCTTTTTGGCCATTTCCAATGCTAATTTGCCATTGGGAGGGGCTTATTTCAGGACTACTATATAGAGAGAGAGGGTTAGCAAAAGGTACTTTTTCTCCAAATATAAGATGCCTTTAATAACGGAATGAGCTGCATTTCATAAAATGAACATTCTTGGAAGAATATATTCTGAGCCAACCTTTTTCCGTGTTTATAAAGTCCATTTTGAAAGTAAAATTCCCTTTATAGTAGTCCTGGAATAGGCCCCTTTTTGGCCATTTCCAATGCTAATTTGCCATTGGGAGGGGCTTATTTCAGGACTACTATATACAGATTTTTTGGAGCAAAATGCATGCTTTGTTGGAAACGGAATGAGCTGTATCATGTGTATTGAATGAATATGGAACATTCCCAACTGAAAGAGATTCATTTAACAGTCGCTTTATACACTAGTCCTGGAATAGGCCCCTACGGGGCTCAATTCAGGATTATGCCGATCGTTTTGCCTAGGCTGTCACAGTCATCATTGACACTTCTTCAGTTACAAGTTGGCCCAAATTGCCATCAATTTCTCAGGGCTGTAGATATCTAGAAATACATAGATCTATAGCCAACACTGTTTCATTTTGTGTAGCCTAAATAATAGCATCTTACAACTTTACACAATTATAACTTCTCCAAATTAGCATGGTTAATAAATGGGCCCTACCATACACCCAATGGATATTACCAAACGTGTTTACATTTGTTTGTTTATTGTTTTAGCCTGCTCTTGATATTTTATTTAATGTTGTCAATTTTTTGTATGCATTCCTTTTTAAAGTTCGTCAAATTATATCAGTATCTGTGTATTCTCCCTTTGTACTTTATCATTGTTTATATCAACTTTTGTAAAATATAATTCACCAATTCCATTCATACCAATCACAGGGAGAAAGTTCATGAGAAAGGCTAATAAGTTCATGAGCTCAAGGGCGGATCCAGAGGGTCATGCACACCTCGATCGTAGCTTGTGACGTTGTCACTATAATTATGATGACAGGCTAGGCAAAAGTGCAATTCTAGGTAATTGGTAGAAAGGGGGTAAGGAGCATCAGCTGATCAGAGGTAGCAGGACGTTTCACCGATGGGACGTTTCACCGTCGGCCGTGTGAGACGTTTCACCGCTAGTTAATTTCACTACTTGCTTATTAAAGTAGTTGGAAATGATAAGTTAGTTCATTGTTTTAGTGAATTTAGTTATCCTTCGTTATTTTTGTAATCACATTGTCCATCTAGTTATGTTTCATTGTTAGTTTGTATGCTTTTTGCTACATTGTGACTTGTAAAACGAGACAACAAATTTTACATCTTTTTTGTTACAAAGTAACAAAAAAATAGATGATAATAGATAGAGTAGCAACACAGACAATATTATGTGTGTTTTTGTTGAATTTTGCCTATTTTATGGCTTATCAGGTTTACAAAAGACAATTATTACTTGAGTAACATTGTTATAAACCAGTGGTGAAACGTCCCACCAATGCCGGCGGTGAAACCTCCTAGTGGTGAAACGTCCTATAATCGCATCAGACAGGGCATCAGACAGGAGCGAGTAGACAGTCACATTGTGTGTTGTTCTACTGTCAATTGAATTACTGTCTGTTTGCTCAGGGTTCTTCCTATTGTTGAGAATGTGCACATATTTTGGTTCTTACAAGGTACAATGCCATTCTAATATATATGTGAATCTCATCTTCATAACACTGGTACATAGTGTTGAGTACCGTGATACACCGTATCGAAATGAACTGGTTTTTTACGTCGATACATGCACTGGTAGGCCTATATCGTATGACGTCATACCAGTTATTTTTCAAGGCTAAAAATCAGTATTTATTGCTTAAAATCACTTAAAATTAACTTTGTGCCGAGACGTTGTGTTTTGTTTGCCGTAAAATAGCGGGATGCCGTTTTGCGACATTATGTCGTAAAACTCGGAATGATGGCCCGAAATTCGCCGAAAAAAGTTGCAAAAAATTGTTGAATTCCCAATAAATGCTGGTTAATTTATATCACGATAATATCGTGTATGATAAAGGACGTATCACGATAAATATTGTATCGATATTTAGCTCACGGTACTCAGCTACTGGTACATGTTATTGGGTGCAAAATCGGAAGTTAATGTATCTGTTTCGGCCATTTCAGTTGGAGGCTATTGTTACACAAATTGTCAAAAATTGAACAAAATGCATTTTTCTTGAGAAAATCATCGCTTGCCCCCCCCAAAATTGCACGGTATTACCTCCTTTATGAATTACTTCTTACTGTACCAAATTCATAGGATGAAATATACATGCTATTGGCTCCATATCACATGTATCATTATATGTGAACTTGTGAAGGATATCAAAATAGTCTTATTATATGATTTCATGATATCATAAAAAATTCAATTTACATCATTATTCAGGACATACTATATAGTTACCCTTTGCAAGCAATATTGCTTTTCATATATTACAAAGAATCCAATTTACATATATTTTCGAAATTTGCATTTTATTTTCAGTCTGCAGAACCTACAAATCAGGGCTTTGGAGTCGGAGCCAGGAACCGCAGTTGTGGAGTCAGAGGTTTGTGGGATGGAGTTTGAGTCGGGAGTCAAAATTTCATTTTTAAGTGGAATGGGAGTTGGAAATTAATCCTAAAAACATTTGATATAATTTACAAAAACATAGTGACAACCAGTACTCATATAAAAATCTATGCAAACTTTAGTAGCATTACTTTTTCTCCCCCTGTTAACCATGTAATATTTGTGTTCAATAATGCCGATAAGTGGCATTGGATTCTTAATTCAGGAGATGTCTGAATTTGAGTTGCTTTTCAGAAAGCCAAAGGAGTCGGGAGTTGGAGTCAGTTCACTTACTGCCGGACTCCGAAGACCTGCCACAAACTGAGCAAAAGAGGTTTAGGTGTGGACTCAGCATTTGGGGAAGTAAGTTATGCTCACTCCGCTACAGGGCATTCTTGTGGTCTGAGATATTTATATATATATATTAAGCCTTATAGAAAGATTTTTTATATTTATATATATTATTGCGTGGGTTGTTTTGTGATTGAGAGGTTTCTCCCTGCCTACCTATATCATGTATATTTCTCAAAGGTCCTCAGAAGAGGGCTGGGACCAGTTATTGTCCCTCAGCCCTCAATTTCTTTATTCCTTGTAAGAGCAAACCACTGCTCTTGTCGTGTTAATATTATGTGTGCCCGACGCATAGAGAACTAAACAAATATACCTCAGGAAGTTTACCCTATTGTGTCATTCTCAAAAGTGTTTTATTCTTGAATCAATTTCTCTTTCTGTTTCTTGCGTTCTCACTTGCATTTATTGTTTGTAAACCCATGTAACTATGACTTTATAAGTAAAAATATATGTGAATTTCATTGAAATAATTTAGAGAAATTTTGTTAAAATGTATTTTTGATTTTAGTCTGCATCTATGGTTTGACAATCAATGACAATTTCATGTAGCCGAAACCTGTGTTTCACAATAACAATTAATCATTCATGACTGGATGAACATTAGCATGTGAATTTCATTGAAAGGGTTTCCAAATATAGCTTTTCCTACACTTTTGCAGTTGCAGATCCAGACAGGGTCATCTAGGGGGGGGGGGGGGGGGCGTGTTTCGGAAGTCGCATTTAATTTTTAACCTGCCCAACGGCGGTTATTAGAGGAGGGCAGATTTTTTGTGAAATGGGACTCTTGTCCACTTGTCCATGTGTAAATGTGTCCATGTCCATGTCCATGTCCACTTTTCTTGTCAACATATTTTGAATTGTGCGTTGCGACTTTAGTATTTCACTTGGATTTATGAAATTTGGTATAGGGATTCACTTTGGGGTCCCCCTCAGAAATTTTTGGAAAAATCCAAGATGGCCACCAAAATGGCCGCCATATTTTGAATTGCCCACTGTGACTTTACTATTTCACTTAGATTTATGAAATTTGGTATAGGGGTTCACTTAGGGGTTTCCCTCAAAAATCTTTGGAAAAATCCAAGATGGCTGCCAAAATGGCCGCCATATTTTGAATTGCCCACTGTGACTTTACTATTTCACTTAGATTTATGAAATTTGGTATAGGGATTCACTTGGGGGCCCTCCTCAGAATTTTTTGGAAAAATCCAAGATGGCTGCCAAAATGGCCACCATATTTTGAATTGCCCACTGTGACTTTACTATTTCACTTAGATTTATGAAATTTGGTATTGGGATTCACTTTGGGGGCCTCCATATTTTGAATTGCCCACTGCGTCTTTATTATTTCACTAATATTTTTATGAAATTTGGTTTGGGGAATTGCTAAGGGGTTGCCCTCAAAATTTTTATGGCTTGCAGAAACACTATCAGTCTGGCAATCACTGCTCAATACAAAACAATCCATGCAGTAATATATAAATCACCCTCTTCATGACTTCAATCCCAAATATACAATTGCCAAAGGCCGGTTTTGAATCCACGGATTCTTGTTTTCAAAATACTATTATTAATCTCAGTTGTCTAGGGGGGATCCGGGCCCCCTAGGCCAACCTGTATCTGCCACTGTTTTGCTTCTAATCTGTCATTTGACAAGCAAAATCTTCACCACTTATTATCCGAAAATGTCATACAATTATTTGACATGTGAATTTCATTGAAAGGTTTTACAAGATAAAATTTTTCCTACACTTTCACTTCTAATTCATCTTTCACAACAGAAGTCTTCACCACTCATGGTCCAAAAATGTCAAACAACAATATTTGGCATGTGAATATCATTGAATGGGTCTCCAAATGTAATTTTCCCTGCACGTTTTCTTCTAGTTCATCATTTGACATGCAAAATCTTCACAATTTATGTTCCGAAAATGTCAAACAACAATATTCGGCATGTGAATATCATTGAATGGGTTTCCAAAGGTAATTTTCCCTACATGTTTGCTTCTAGTCCATCATTTGACATGCAAATTCTTCACAATTTATGGTCCGAAAATGTCAAACAACAATATTTGGCATGTTAATTTCATTGAATGGGTTTCCAAATGTAATTTTCCCTACACGTTTGTTTCTAGTCCATCATTTGACATGCAAAATTTTCACAATTTATGGTCTGAAAATGTCAAACAACAATATTTGGCATGTGATTTCATTGAAAGGGTTTCCAAATGTAATTTTCCCTACACGTTTGCTTCTAGTCCATCATTTGACGTGCAAAATCTTCACAATTTATGGTCTGAAAATGTCAATCAACAATATTTGCCATGTGAACTTCATTGGATGGGTTTAAAATGTAATTTTCCCTACACGTTTGCTTCAAGTCCATCATTTGACAAGCAAAATCTTCACAATTTATGGTAAGAAAATGTCAAACAACAATATTTGGCATGTGAACTTCATTGGATGGGTTTCAAAATGTAATTTTCCCTACACGTTTCCTTCTATTCCATCATTTGACAAGCAAAATCTTCACAATTTATGGTCCGAAAATGTCAAACAACAATACAAAAATGTAAACAACAGATTCAGACATTAAGATTCAGATTCAGATTATTTATTTGTAGCTCATATATGTACAATTTTATAAACTGTAATTATAATTCAATATTAGGCCTATATTACATTGAACATAAATATATAAGCTACAGGAACTCCTCTAAGGCAATGTTGTGCCGCTGTCGAGGAGTCCCTGTTATTATTTGTTCATGCATCATTAGGTACAGTGGCTGGAAGCTTTAAAAATGTTTTTGAAAGAAAAATTGAGAAAGAAACAGAAAACCTGTCGTTGACAGACCTGAGGAGGTGACCATCTAAAAATTGGAGAAACTCTTAATGCAATTATCTACACACATAACAATGAGGATTGGTACATATGCTAGTATAACTTTCTATAATTGTTTTCTTTATGTATAACTTTTCTTTATATATAACTTATAACCCAAAAAACAATATTTGGCATGTGAATTTCATTGAAAGGGTTTGGAAATGTAATTTTCCCTACACGTTTCCTTCTAGTCCATCATTTGACATGCAAAATCTTTACCTGTTATGTTCCGAAAATGTCAAACAACAATATTTGGTATGTGAATTTCATTGAATGGATTACCAAATGTAATTTCCCTACATGTTTGCTTCTAGTCCATCATTTGACATGCAAATTCTTCACAATTTATGATTCGAAAATGTCAAACAACAATATTTGGCATATGAATTTCATTGAATGGGTTTCCAAATGTAATTTTTCGTACAATTTTGCTTCTGGTCCATCATTTGACGTGAAAATCTTCATATTTTATGGTCCGAAAATGTCAAACAACAATATTTGGCATTTGAATTTCATTGGATGGGTTTCCAAATTTAATTTTCCCTACATGTTGGCTTCTAGTCCATCATTTGACATGCAAAATCTTCACAATTTATGGTCCGAAAATGTCAAACAACAATATTTGCCATGTGAACTTCATTGGATGGGTTTCCAAATTTAATTTTCCCTACATGTTTGCTGATACTCGATCATTTGACATGCTGAATCTTCACCTCTTATGGTCCGAAAATGTCAAACAACAATATTTGGCATGTGAATTTCATTGAAAGGGTTTCGAAATGTAATTTTCCCTACACGTTTCCTTCTATTCCATCATTTGACATGCAAAATCTTTACCTGTTATGTTCCGAAAATGTCAAACAACAATATTTGGTATGTGAATTTCATTGAAAGGGTTTCGAAATGTAATTTTCCCTACATGTTTGCTTCTAGTCCGTCATTTGACATGCAAATTCTTCACAATTTATGATTCGAAAATGTCAAACAACAATATTTGGCATATGAATTTCATTGAATGGGTTTCCAAATGTAATTTTTTCGTACAATTTTGCTTCTGGTCCATCATTTGACGTGAAATCTTCACAATTTATGGTCCGGAAATGTCAAACAATATTTGGCATGTGAATTTCATTGGATGGGTTTCCAAATTTAATTTCCCCTACGTGTTTGCTTCTAGTCCATCATTTGACATGCAAAATCTTCGCATTTTATGGTCCGAAAATGTCAAACAACAATATTTGGCATGTGAATATCATTGAATGGGTTTCCAAGGGTAATTTTCCCACACGTTTGCTTCTAGTCCATCATTTGACGTGCAAAATCTTCACAATTTATGGTCTGAAAATGTCAAACAACAATATTTGGCATGTTAATTTAATTGAATGGGTTTTCTAGTGTAATTTTTTTTCTTCTAGTTAATCATTTGACATTTAAAATCTTTACCTCTTATGGTCCAAAAAATGTCAAAAACAATATTTGGGATGTGAATTTCATTGAATGGGTTTCCAAATGTAATTTTCCCTATACGTTTGCTTCTAGTCCATCATTTGACATGCAAAATCTTCACAATTTATGATCCGAAAATGTCAAACAATATTTGGCATGTGAATTTCATTGGATGGGTTTCCAAATGTAATTTTCTGTACACGTTTGCTTCTGGTCCATCATTTGACGTGAAATCTTCACAATTTATGGTCTGAAAATGTCAAACAATAATATTTGCCATGTGAACTTCATTGGATGGGTTTTAAAATGTAATTTTCCCTATACGTTTGCTTCTAGTCCATCATTTGACATGCAAAATCTTCACAATTTATGGTCCGAAAATGTCATACAACAATATTTGGCATGTGAACTTCATTGGATGGGTTTCCAAATGTAATTTTCTGTACACGTTTGCTACTAGTCCATCATTTGACAAGCAAAATCTTCACAACTTATGGTCCAAAAATCTCAAGCAAGAATACATTGTATTTGGCATATGAATTTCATTGAAAGGGCTTTGAAATGTAATTTTTCCTAAACTTTTGCTTCTAATCCATCATTTGACTAGCAAAATCTTTACCTCTTATGGTCCTAAAATGTCCAACAATGGTATTTGGCATGTGAATTCCATTGAAATGGTTTCCAAATACAATTTTTCTTACACTTTTGCTTCTAATTCATTATTTGACAACCGAAGTTTTCAGCACTTATAGTTGGAACAATACTAATCTGCATCTTTGATCTTATTCTCAGTTGATCATTTCTCAAATCATATTAAAAAACCTTCATTTCAGAATCTCATGTTGTCTGTCCATTCCACTACATTAGGTGTTTTAATAAGTAGCCTACCACAGATTATCACTTCATTGTGTTGTATTTTCCGTAGTCTTTCTGTGATACTTATTGCCAATTATTCAACATCTATTATTCGCCAACACCTGTTAACTGCAATTTCATGAAGTGAAAATGTCAATCATATTTGCCATGTGAATCTCACAGAATGTGTTGGGCATCTTCACTTCTAATCTGCATTCACCACTTACCAGGTTTTAAAAATATACCTTTTTCTACATCTCTGGTTCTCAATCAATCCACCCATTCCCAAAGCTGTCTATTCACCGGTTAATGACCCAAAAATGTTGAACACCAATATTTGCCTATGCCTTCCATTGAAATATTTTATACATTTGACATACATAGTTTTCACTACTTCGTGAACTCCAAATGTCAGCCGCAACATTTACCATGTGCATTTCATGGATAGGCTTTTGATAATAGTTCTTCAGCAATACAAAATATCCCCATGCCGCATAGCAAAGCTGACTACAATTCTTTTTTTTAAAAGAATTTCTTGTTAGGTCTATTTTAGGAGTTGGGTAGATTTCTATCAAAAGGACTTTCATAAATTTTGGATTTAGACCAATGCCTATATGTATAAAAAGAGGGCATTCGTAGCAGGAATATACTCAAAACTTGCAAAGTTGTTATATAATAAAAAACAAAAATCAAGAGGACCATATATATACATATGTTTCACTGCAAAAGATGCTGTTTGTGACTCGTGATAATTGATGAGTTGTCATTGTTATATTTTTAAAGCGGAAGCATATTATAGAATCTGTTCCATTATTTTTTGTCAAAACTGATTTTAGTGTGAGTATGAGATGTATCTATGGTCATTTTGTTTATCAGTCACAAAATATAGATAGAAATTGAAACAGCGTTACAAGCCTTCTTCACGAATGGCTTAGCAATGTTGACCATCTTATCTTTTGTGACTGATAAACAAAATGACCATATATCTCATACTCACACTAAAATCAGTTTTGACAAAAAATAATGGAACAGATTCTATATATGCTTCCGCTTTAAAAATATGACAATGACAACTCATCAATTATCATGAGTCACAAAGAGCATGTTTTGCAATGAAACATATGTATATATATGGTCCTCTTGATTTTTGTTTTTTATTATATAACAACTTTGCAAGTTTTGAGTATATTCCTGCTACGAATGCCCTCATTTTTATACATATAGTCATAGGTCTAAATCCAAAATTTATGAAAGTCCTTTTGATAGAAATCTACCCAACTCCTAAAATAGACCTAAAAAGTAGTAGCAATTTTTGCAAATGACAGATATACCAAAAATGTAGGGAAATTACATGCACATATGAAAAATTGAGCAGTTTGTACAAATCACTCTGGTAAATCAGATCTGTTTAATCAGAAAACTTTCAAAGGAGCATTATTTCTGTAAGGTAAATCAGATTTGTTTCATTAGAAAACTTTCAAAGGAGCATTATTTCTGTAACTGAGCAATGGCGACAGAAAAATTTCCTCAAACGGCCTGATTTTAGATGTTGCATGGATTCTCTAGATACATAGTCATTCTTGAAGGGGGAGTAGTCACCCTCCCCAACACATTTTGGAAACACTGAGATTCGGGCAAAAGGCAAAACAATTTGGGCAGATAATTGAATAAACATTGAATAAACATAAATAACAAATCAATAGTTTCAAAGAGATTTCTTTGGAATATTTCCAAATCTAGATCTTGATATTCGGGCAAATGTCGCTCACCCCTGACAGGTTTACCTGCAGTACATATTGCTAGATATATTCAAATAAGGATAACAGCCTCAGAACTTTTCAAAGGGCAACTATTATTCTAGGGAAAATTGGATTTATAAGTGAGCGCCAGCGAAGGCCATGACTTTAGATGGACGTGTTCCAGCGATTATTGCTGCTCCAATAATTTTTTCAAATCTCAAATGGGGGGGCCGGTGGGGGGGGGGCCACTTAACCATTTGGGGGGGCCCTGGCCCCCCCAGGCCCCCCCATAGCTCCGCCACTGGGCCTATGCTTTTGGCTTCTGAAGATGTGTGCATTTTTGGTGTTAATTCAATGACAGCCATACCAATCATTGCAATGATAACCTCAGAGACGTTTTTCCAATGCAGGTAAATGATAAGGATTTTTTAGTGATGAATCAATAATCAGTATCCACATAAGAACTTCTGAGCAGTTAACTGATAAGGCGCTCTATAAATCTATTATTATTATTTGTAATGATGGTTCTCTTCTTCATTTCAAGTTATGAGGTTCATGCTCGGGAGTTCATGGCATCATATGATTCGATTTGATTGTTTTTGGATACTTTTCCAAACATTTAGATAATCACTGGCATGCACACTACCAAAACCCGGTATACAAGGCATAACTCCAGGCTGTACTCTCAGAATTGGACAATATTTACAGGATATCGCCTTTATTGCCCAAAACCACAAATGTATCATTATGTGTGAATAATAATCATAATTGCCTTATCTGTTTTGGGGATATCACAAAAAAGTGTGGTTGCATCAAATGTTTGCATATGGTGTATATACCCTCCATCACTTTGCACTGTCCTCACCTTTGCTTCCTTTTAAATACATGGCCACCTCCATCCCTCTTTTCTCCTCCGTCCCACTCCTTCTCGCCTTTTCCCACCATGTCTCCCTCCATGATAACTGCTCTTTCCATGCATTTTCCTTCCATATCTTTTATTTCGAAATATCCCCAATCTTGTGCAGTCTTCACTCTTCCCTTGCATTCTACTGATCCACGGAAACACAAATTTAAATTTGTCTATTTTTGAAGCTTCTCGTGACAGGAGTGCTCTTCAATGACTTCTGCTTGGTGGGAGGAGCTACATGTCAAAATGTGCGGGATGATATTTATCTATTATCTAAAATGAGCTATAAAGATTGCACAAATAGGTGTGGTGGGACTGCACACCGAAAACCTTTTTGACTTAAGAATTAAGTTAGTCAAGCCTAATTGAGAATCATTCTTCTCAATGCCCGTCAATATATTGGATTAGATTAAAACATGTGCAATATACTAAACTGAAATCTCACAAATTCTTTATACTGGCCCGAACACATTTAGCAATGAAGCAATGGATGTCTGAAGAAAAAAAATGTAGTAGAAATGTCCATCACGGTCCAGGTCAGGTGATCAATCTAAAACTGGAATTATACTCAGAACCCAGAGATTGTAGGACGATGGAAGCCAGGCAATAAATCAATATTTAAAACATCATTTAAGTATGTCACAAATTGTATTATCATATATTTTTAAGAACACTTTATTACATAATTATATATAGCTAAGAGTCAGAAAATAATATGTTGAAGGCCTAAATATGGTTTGAGTTGTATTTGAATTTCGGAAATTGATCATCTCAGGTGTGATCTTTTTGTACAATCAACCTTGCCCAAATTGCATTGGTTTAATACTCAAATACCCTCGTCATCAAATGCAGTTACCTTCGTCTTTTCATTATTGGAAAAGCAGTTACCTTCGTCCTCTTTTAACATGGGATCCAATGGGATGACCTAGTTTTTTCAGTTTATTTTAAGAAAATGAGACGAGGGTAACTCAGTTACCCTCGTCCAGTTTTGCCACAGTGAACTTTGGTGTACAGCCATTCTAGACCCAGCGACAACTATATGATCAGCAGAATACACCCTTCCAGGTTTCTGGTCACCCCAAGCAGGCCAGCCAATGGAACGCGCTTGGCCTGTCACGTGATTTTATTACCCCAGGCCATGTGGACCTTGCTCCGTCATAACAAAGCCCCAATCCCATGTTAAAAGGCCTGGAAACTGTTATTATCAGATTCGTGTGACCCCTGACCGTTGAATTTCAGTCTATTTAGTTTCTTTATTAATTTTTTTTCGTAACAGTGGAACACCAATATCGACTGGGCTCAAGGAAATATTCCATTGAGACTACATTTCAAGTTTGAATGAGATTGGTGGGAGAGGGCGATCTCAGCAGTGCTAACAAGATTAGTCAAAATGCTTAGGGTAAGAGCTGGCTGACGCCGCTAAAAACTCTGCAAGTGTCTAATCTGACTTTTGTTAGCTTCAATTTTGAGCAGACAGCTTGTAAATACAAAAAGAAGTTGGAACTATTTTTTATCATGGAGGATGTATACATTGTAGCTCACATATATTGCCAGTATAGAGGGGGCCACTTGTGGCATGGACAAGACATTTTGCTGAGTGTAATACAGCTTTTATGAAATTGTGAATTATGTTGTTGTCCTAGTTCATAAATCTCCATAAAGTAACAGAATAAATACAATTGAGCATTTTTGATATCACAAAACAAAAACATCGGCTTTGTATGGACAAGTGAATAAGTGAGAATGCATTCTTTTTGGACCCTTTTCTGACCACAATTTAACGCGCACTAAATGGCATAAGTAGATTGAATACCATCAAACTTCTGATGAGTAAAATCATCCCTTTCACAGGCAAAGTGTATGCTAAAGTTTCAAAACTTTCTTTTTGTCTCATGATTTCCAAACATTTTCATTCAAAGCAGTGGACTGGATATTTGCCAGCAACCATGCTTTGTGAAAGTAGTTTGGTGTAGTAATATGGACAGCTGTTGTTCGACCTGATCTGGTGATCTGTCCAAAACAGATCAAATTATTGTTGACCCAATTCGATTTTCCAGGGACTGTCAGCATTCTGCTGCCACTTGACAGTCCTGAACAGAGACAGTCTATGAAAGGTATTGGGATACAAGTCATCATCAATTTTGATTAAAATTATCTATAATAGGCCAGTTTTCTCAGAAAATTCTATATGACCTAACCACAGGATGGCGATAAGGCCCACTTAGCAGCAGTCCACATTACACAGCAATAACCAATCATTATTTGGTCTTAAGGCCTCTTAAACTGCTCTAACCTGTACAAATGTGATAATTATCTTATTAGTAATGTTGACTGGTAATGGTATATTGGTCATACTTGAATACATGTCCCTGACGACTTATGATAAGTTAAATTTACACTCTTGCTCATAAATATGGAATATAGGAAAACACGAAAACTGCCATTGAATTGTAGCTACCCCGTTTGAATCCAATGGTTAAAATCACACTTTTAAGAACTTAAGTGGATTCCTTAAGAGTTATTTGAAGTCCTCACTTGAATATTTACTCAAATCTTTGAAAATTTAGGAGGCTGGAGGATATTGAAAAAGCGATGCAAAAAAGGTCAAAATATGAATTTTATGTAGGGTTAGAAATCCATCCAAAATTGTTGATTTGTGAAAGTTACTGGCTTCAAAGGAAAGATTAACCTCTAAATGAGTCAATTCAATGGTCATTAGCATGTGAAATCTCCGAGACAAATAATCACAGCACAGACAAAATGGGTCACATTTATGCTTGGTCCAATAGAACAGTTTTTTTACATTTTCAAATTCCAAGACTGCATGATAACCTGGAACGTTTTATTGACATGTAATTTTACACCCTATGTGTGCCCTACCAAAATGTACTATAATTTCAACTAGAAATTGTTTTTACTGCTAGCAATTAAGAGTTAATCACAATGAACAAGGTTGGTTTATCACCATTGTTCATGAAAACCTCGAAATAGGCAAAATCCACTCAAGCCATTCATATCGGGCTAGTTGAGCCTCTTCTCAGCATGTTGAAGTTAATTTTATAAATCTGGACCAACCCAAAACAAGGATAAACAAGAAAAGTACCCTTTAAAAAAGGGTACTATAGCAACTTTGGTCTTGCCTTCTTTTAAAAACTGTAACGGAATGAGCCAGCCTGCAGAGAATTTAATGCATCTACTAAGTGAGGGTTAATTTTTAAGTTATTTTGTTATGGAGTTGCTTATACACAGTTACCCATCTCTGAAAAAAAAAGAATCTTGTTATTCTGATGCATTTTGGCTGGAATAACATTTTTGTAAAACATGCAAAGGTCCAACCCCCCCCCCCCTCCAAAAAAAATAAAATAAAACCTAGTGATGGCAATGGTTTGTTACAGTTGCGGACGAAAATATTCATACAGCTGTGTATTCTGCACATTTACTCTTGATTGAGGGATGCGAGGAGAAAAATTTGACTTTTAAGTCATTGCCCTAATCAATTGTCATTGTCAAGCACTGCAAACTTAAACATGTCTCTGTTTTCAAGCTCAGGGGGCACACAAACGTAAAATTTCAACATGACAAAAGTATTCATACAGCTCAAACATGCTGGGTATAAAGTGCATCAAAAGTATAAATTTCTATTCCAAATAGTTTGCAACTTTCGGTGGCTTCTTTGGATAACCTCCTCAGAAGTTCTGAATGCTTTTTTGGGTGTTTTTATCTGTGTTGGTTGACCCATACCACCGTATAGCGCTGGTATCATTTTACCATTAAATGTATATGACATTTCTCAAAAGATGGCAATAAGTCCATGAAGAATAACCTAATTTCTTCAAATGGTCCATCATAGTTTTCTTTATGCCATAGGTTGTGCCTGATGTAAACTACAAGAAGTTGCATTTGGTTTTACAAGATTTAGACATGGGTACCAAATGCCTTGCCAAATCTTGAAAGTTTTCCCATTGAAATAGCATTTGGCCTTGGTCAGTATTTATCCTAGGTCTTTTGCATCATGTGTTAATCATCACCTGCATGCCAAAAGTTAATTTTAGTCCAAATGAGAGTTTGCACTTATAATTAAAGCAAACCATGAAACCAAATTTCACTGTGTGTGAGCATTTAGCATGGCTTAGTGAGCATCTTTGCAGAAGTTTCATATACATTTAATGGTAAAATGATACTAGCGCTATAGGGTGGTATGGGTCAACCAACACAGATAAAAACACCCAAAAAAGCACTTAGCACTTCTAAGGAGGTTATCCAAAGAAGCCACAGAAAGCTACAAATTATTTGGAACAGAAATTCATGCTTTTGATGCACTTTATACCCAGCGTGTTCGAGCTGTATGAATACTTTTGTCATGTTGAAATTTTACGTTTGTGTGCCCCCTGAGCTTGAAAAAAGAGATATGCTCAAGTTTGCAGTGCTTTACAGTGACAATTGATTAGGGCAATGACTTAAAAGTGAAACTTTTCTCCTTGCATCCCTCAATCAAGAGTAAATACCAGGTATGTGCAGAATACACAGCTGTATGAATATCTTCGTCCGCAACTGTATGGTAACTGGATAGAACAACTTTTGTATAAGCCAGTAGAGTGGGTCGGGGCAAGAAGCCCGGGTTAGGTGAGAAGCCCCCCCAGGTTTATATCTAAACTTACATTTTTGGTGCGTTTTCTTATTGATAGGATTGAAGCTAGAGGCTTTTTAGGTGACGTCACAAATTTTCAGGGCAAACAGCACCAAACCATAGTAGAAATTAAAGAAACAAAAAAATGTGCATGGCTTTTGTAACTTCGATTAATTCTTTGAAAGGGGTTGTCAGAAATAACTTTGGAAATTTTTAAAAGTGTAATGGATATCTGCATTGCTTCACATTTGGACCATCACATAAATATGATTTGGATCATGCTTTTTTCCTTTTTGGTTCAAAGTATAGAGGTCAAATTAAAATATGTGGGTTTGGCCCGAGAGGCCCCACATGGTATGGGGCATGAGGCCCCCTTCACTGGGGCCTCGAAGCTGCTTCAGGAACCATTTAATAATGTGTACTTCACCTTAAATCTTGATAGAATAGCTAATTAAAATAGAAAAAATTTGGCCGAAATTGAAATAGGGCAAAAAATATTAAAAAATAAATGTGTGAGCAGAAAAATTCCGAAATTTTGATGAAGTTAACAGAGTGCCTTTAAAATGATAGAAGAACCACAAGAAATAACTTTCAAGCTGAATGTGCTCGGAAAAAAATTGCCATAGGATTACAATAGGGGGGCTTCTTGCCCGATGGGTGGGGTAAGAAGGCCATTTTCAATTTTTTACAAAAATGGCCGTTACTCCTTTATTAAAATTGGTAGACATTTGTTTCACTAGTTATAAGTAGAGTCAAGTGATCCCTTCCTGATATCACAAGCATTCAAATAATCGAGCATAAAAAGTAGGTCAAATCGCACCTCGAAGTTAAGGGGGGCTGCATGCCCCTCCCTACTCCATGACAAAACTATCTATGGTTTATAGGCCTGATATGTATATATTTGTCAACTTAAATATTCTGTCTCAATAGGAAATCGCAAAAAGTCTAAATAAAAGGTTTTGATATCTTAAATTAGGAATTTCTAAGAAATCCCCCTCCCACAAAAAAAAATCATTGATCTGCCACTGGTTTGAAGTGGTGGTAACTGAGATTTTGCAACTTTGCACCATTGCAGCGTAATACGCCGAAAAGCTGTTTGCAAAGTAAATATTGCAAGTAGAGCAAAATGAATAAGTGCATTGAATTTGGAGGAATTCATTTGATATATGCAAGTTTTTAAATTTTGAAAATCGGACATATAATAAGGTCTGTAACCCAAATTATTTATACACACATATTGATGACGTTTCACACGCAAAAAATATCGCCAGTGGTGCCTGACAATCTTCCTATAGCCTATATTGTAATAAACTTTTTATAAGAAATGTTTTCTTCCAGGTTAAGACATCGCTATAAAAATAAAACAAGGATCCGGGTTATTTCGGTATATTCCATATTTATGAGCAAGAGTGTACGTATGCATTTAGGTGTTGTATTTATCTTGCCTCCAGCCCTAAACTGATTCTTTAATACTTAGGATACATGGGTTACATGTCTTAATTATATGATGATATGATGATATGTATGCCATAAAACCTCAGCTATAGTATCTATTAATTATATCAAACCCATGTAATCATGACAAACCATGATTCAACCATTTCTCTTTGCTAGCTTTGTTGTTAAAGCCAATATACCAGCAGTGGCAGTACACTTTCTATAGTGAAAACAGTGCTGCTTGACGGACCGTGGCCTGAGCACTGTGTTGGGGGTGAGCCGGGGGCGGAGCTTAACCCCAAAACTGGATGGGTGTATTGTCAGGCAGAAAGTTGGCCAGCGAGGGCGTTTTCAGGGGTCACTTCATTCATCGAGTTCAGTCATCCAGTTCAGTCTATGCAGGGCCACTTGCATTGACTACAATGAACCATGCATGCAACACTGTTCCTGTAATTTCCAGCACATAGCTCTTTCTCATTATCTATCATTTTGAACCAGCACTTTGTCACTCTTGCAAATGAAGAAAATGCCAGTTTCGTGAACCATGATGACAATTTCATGTTTCGTGATGGCTCTGTTGACACTTCTCTGTTACTTGCTGACAATCTCCACCTGTCAGCCAATGGTGTGAAAAAGGTACTGACTAATTTGAAGATCCATGAGAAAGCAAAATGGACTCAGTCCGTCAACTACCAAAAGAGAGATGAACGCCAGACCCAGCCAGCCATCACCCCTCCACCTCTGATGTCAATGAAGCCAAATCCTAACCTGACCTCACCTGATGCGACCGCCTCACCAATTTACTTTCATGGTGGAAATTCTCCCCTCAGCAACTTTTACGAGACCCCCCTGCATATTTGGAATATGAACTTTCGCAGTTCCGAACATGCCTATCAGTATAAAAAGTGTGTTACCCTGGGAAACAAGGAAGCAGCCGAGAAAGTCCTCGCAGCCCCCAAACCACGTGATGCCAAATGGATTGGTGACGCCCAAACGCTAAACGGTAAATGGGAAGACGTACAACAAGGACTTATGTACGAAATACTTCGTGCTAAATCTCGCCAATGCCCCATTTTCCATCAAACCATCAAGGAATCCCAAAATAGACCTCTTATTGAAGACACTCCCAACTGGTATTGGGGAAGAGGACGTGATGGAAATGGCTTAAATATGTTGGGCCAATTACTTATGATGTTGCGATCGGAAGTGTCCTCGTCCAGACCCCAGAATTTCACCCCACGTCCTTCTGTTGCCCCCTATCGAAACCAACTCGGACATTCTCAGCCCCAATCGCGTCAGCAGCAGCTGAGATGTTTTAACTGTGGAGAAGTGTCACACACAAAATCAACCTGTAGACATCACTCGCCCCTCACCTGCTACAGCTGCAATGGTGTAGGGCACAAACAGAAATTCTGCAGGAGGAGCCGCTAAAGGTCAGGCCATGAAAACGTGGCCGGTTTTGTAAAGACTGTAAATACTGGTTTTATGATGGAAAACGAAAATGTTTTTAAAAATAAGCATTCAAATATTTTAGCTCTCAACACGTTTTATCCACTTGGTGCTCAGCAAACTGTAATTACTGAATGTGCAACTAGCAGTAAGCTCTGTGATTCAATTTCCACAATGTCGATCTGTCAACTGTCTAGTAACTGTGATGATTGTGATTTTAAGTCTAATAACTGTGATGATTGTGATGTCATGTCTAATAACTGTGATGATTGTGATGTCATGTCTAGTAACTGTGATGATTGTGATGTCATGTCTAGTAACTGTGATGATTGTGATGTCATGTCTAGTAACTGTGATGATTGTGAAGTTGATAGGTCCACAAAAAACACGAATCATGTTAATACGTCTATAGCCAGTGGTAGCTTATGTGAGGCTTCTATCTTAAATAATGATATTGCAGGAATTAACAATAATTCTGAAACTAATGACAATTTAATGTGCCTGTTAACATACAAAACATTGAAAATAATTGTACAGATTTACCTGAGGATCCTTATTTGCAACTTTCCAAATTTAGTAAAAGTAATTCCAAAAAGATGGTTTTCTCGCATTTAAATGTAAACAGTATGTCTTCAAAATTTGTAGAGATTTACGAAATACTTCAAAAAGGCTTTACTGACATTTTCTTCCTCTCTGAAACTAAACTTGATAACACGTTTCCTAATGCTCAATTCTATATCCCCACATACAACACTCATAGACTTGATAGGAATGCTCATGGAGGAGGTTTATTATGTTACGTAAAAGAAACCATTCCCCATAAAAACAGTGACTTTCATAACTATATCAGTGCAGCAACTAAAATAAACTGCCCGACAAACAAACCAAAAACTATTTATTATAGATCATTTAGAAATTATAATGAAAATTCCTATAAAAATGATCTAAATGCTGCTCCATTTCATGTCTCGCAGATCTTTGATGACATCGATGATCAACTTTGGTATCATAATACTCTATTGTCTGAAATTGTTGACCAACATGCACCAAGAAAACAGAAAACAATCAAATTTAATCAGTTGCCCTATATGAATGATAATCTGAGAAAGGCTATAAATGTCAAAGCAGCACTCAATAGGAAGTACCTAAAAATTAACAGTCGTCAAAATTGGATGAGGTATAAAAATCAGAGAAATTTAGTCAACAAATTAAAAAGAGAGTCGTTACAAAAGTATTTTAAAGAAAAATGTAACACTGTGGGTAGCAATTCAAAACACTTTTGGGAAGTGGTGAAACCTTTCATGACAGACAAAGTAAAATCAAGTAATCACAATATCATGTTACATGAAAATGGATCTTTATTGAATGACCCTGTAGAAGTTTGTAATGCCTTTAACAAATATTATATCAATGTTACAAATGACATGAATGAGCCCCCTAGTGTTAAAGAGATGTCAGCTGATGAGGTCATTGACCATTACAAGGACCACCCAAGTGTGAAGCTGATTACTGATCAAGTAAACAATGAAAAACAATTCAATTTCAAACCAATACAAAACACATTAACGGCAAACAAATTAAAAAACTTACACCCTAACAAAGCAAGTGGCTTTGACAATATTTCTCCAAAATTTTTAAAAGTTGCCCATGATACACTGGGTCACTCACTCACGCCAATTATTAACAATACTATAGTTGAACAAACATACCCAGACTACACTAAAATAGCAGAAGTAACACCTCTTTTTAAAAAATCAGATCAGCTGGCTAAAGAAAATTACAGACCCCTTAGTGTTCTTACCTCCACATCAAAAATATTTGAAGGCATACTATGTGATCAATTATTTGGTTTTATCTCAAGTCACTTATCTTCTGATCTTTCAGCATACCGTAAACAGTACAGCTGTAACAATGTCCTTGTCAAATGTGTAGAAAATTGGCGAAAAGCATTAGATAACAAACAACATGTTGGATGTGTATTAATTGATTTATCTAAAGCCTTTGACTATCTTCCACATGGACTGTTAATAGCCAAACTACATGCATATGGTGTGTCTGTGGAAGCATGTAAATTAGTTATGGATTACTTGAAAAATAGAAAACAAACAGTGAAAATAGGTAACCACAGAAGCGAATGGTTAAATCTTAAAACAGGGGTCCCTCAGGGATCTCTTATGGGACCATTACATTCAACATTTTTATCAATGATTTCATATTTGATCTGAAAAGAATTTGTGATGTTTACAATTATGCAGATGACAATACTTTGTCATATTCACATCATAACCCCTTGGTTATCAAGCAAACTTTGGAAAGGGCTTCCAGGGAAGCCATCAAATGGTTTGATGTTAACTTTATGAAAGCAAACCCATCTAAATTTCAGGCTATCTGTATTAGCTGTGATGATATTTCCATTGAATTAGATATAGGTACCCATGTCATTAAAACTGAGAAAAATGTTAAATTATTAGGTGTCAATATTGATGACAAACTGGACTTTAACCAACACACTTCTGTTGTCTGCAAAAAGGCAGCCAGACAAATAAATGCCCTTCAGAGACTTTCTAAGTACTTAGACTATGAAAGTAAGTTAAGAATATATGAATCATTTGTAGCTTATAACTTTGTTTACTGTACAGTTGTTTATAACTCATTCACTATAAGCCAAGATAAGCAGATGGAAAAAATTGAACAAACGAGCAATACGATTAGTTTGCAATGACTATGTTAACTCATTTCGCGACTTGTTGAATAGGACAGGAAAAAAGATGTTGTATGTATCTCGTAGGATAACATTAGTAGAATTTGTTTACAAAGTAATTCACAACATTTCGCCGCCTCTTAATAGCTCTTTTTTCAAAAGACAGGTAACAGGATATGACATGCGAGACAATCTCAAATTAACTAAACCGACTTTTAACTCTGTTAAATATGGCATGAAGACAATTGCTTATCAGGGTCCTCATATTTGGAATCTCTTACCCACTGGCATAAAAAGTATAGAAGACTTTTCACAGTTTAGAAACTCAATAAGACAAAATGTTGCAAGTATATTTGCATGTAATTGTGGAACTTGTATATTATGCACTGTTGATAATTTATAGTCGAACTGATACTACACTCAGCTGCTTCTGGATGCTTCTGCTGGGCTGTCAGGTTAGATTTCCCCATCTGCCCCCCGGGGCAGTAAACGTAATTTGGCAGTTTCCGTTATGCAGAGCATTCCAGGACAGCACTTTCATTTCATACTATTTTTAGCAATGATATTAATGATGCTCCATTGAAGTGGTCCCAAATGTTTTGTATGTATATAAGCCAAGAAATGATTATAATTTATGCAACTTATATTTTATGAAATTATCATTTCATTTGCCTCATTTGTAAATAACTTCATTTGTTTCTTATTATTCTGTTATTTTATCTGTCGGTAAAAAGCTTGTAAGCTTATGTTGTAACTGTTTGACTTATCACCACCGACTTTAAATAAAATTTTATCTTCTTCTTCTTCTTTCTATCATCAAATTCAACACCAATGCCATAATTTCTGAGTTATATTGCTCTATTATAAATATTTACAAAAAAAAATATGGTTGCTATGGAAACCATTGCCATGGAGATATACGCCAAAATAAAAAATGACACCATAGCTAATTTTGTTTCTTTAGTTGATTTCTAACTCTGTGCCAAATTTGGTAGGTCTATCACAAAATGCACGATCATCCTTTAAGCCGCCCCCGTAATGGTGACGTCACATTTTTTGTAATGGCAGAAAATAGTCTCTCTTTATAGGCCTAACTGAAAATTTGAGGTAAAACCAGGTGATAAAAACGAAACAACCACGCGTCAGGACACTTTGTACAATATCCTTCGGGCTCGAGTGATATTAATTCACACTACAGCTCGTGATATTGTTACTCAGTGACCCTGACTTAATTGGGTTGTTTTGTTATAATAAATCTATTGCATGAAGCTGGAATCTGCCTATTTAGCTGCATGTCTTCCAGCGCATTGTTGAAGGACAGCGTTCTGTCCATCAAAATCTAATTATTTGACATTAATTTGCACTGCTACTTTTTTTTAACTTTCAGAAGAATTTGATTATCTACCTTTCTATCTATTTATTTATCTATCTATCTATGTATAGGCAACTTATCTAATAAGTCTTCGATAAGATTTATGTAGCTGCTTTTCCAATGTTGTTATATATTTTGGCCTCAGAACTAGTTTTTTGACAAATATGTATATTTTGAGTTATGCAACGATTTTTTAGAGCAACAATTTTAAATTGCAAAATTTCATGTATGTGAATCTTTATCCTGTGGTCTCTCTAAGCTTTGACATCATCATATTATATCTTATAGAATAATAACCCAGGAATCCAGAATATTACAATGTGACGTCACTATGATGTGATGATGGAACTCCCAAGTAGCCCATAACAACACGGACAACTAGAAATGCCCATTTAAAAGAGAAAGATAGCTAACATTAGATATGCTGATGCTGCCAATTACAGTGCGTCTGATGAAATTATGCAAGTAGCTTATTTAGCAGTAGTACAAAAACTTTTAGGCCCAGCAGTGTGTCCTTTTCACATAATCATTGGATTGGGCTGAGAAATATTCCATGTGACATTCATCAAGTTTGGTTCAGACAATGTTGACTTATGCAATATCCTATATTAAATTTTAAGGTTTGGCCCACACCTCATTTCTTTATGCACATCGCAAATTCTCCATGGAGTTCTCCATGCTATACATCAATCTTCATGTTTTCAAAAGCTCTACAAATTTTTATCTTTACATAATTGTCTGTTACCTCTAACAACCTATCCACACCTGTATGCTATCCACACATCTCTATTCAGGTGGCTGCAGTGTAGTAGTAGTAGTAGGCCTACATTGTTCTCCCTGGGCTCCGAAGAGGGAGCCCTCAATAAATGCACCACAGTTTCAAACTTTAGCACATTGCTCTCGACCCTTTCTGTCCTGCCTTGGACAGTCACGGAGGGGGGCACTTCTGCCACACACACATGGGATGGCAGGGATGCCCATTCTGTGGGCGAGGCTGTTGCTATTTTTTCTCACATTTTTACAAGATACAAATACATGTATGTCACCCCTCCATTCATGTGGGACGATTCCGTTTCCATTCATGTGGGACGATTCAACCATAATTTTTGTTCTGCCGCTCTCAGTTGTCTCGGTCTTGATAAGTGATGTCTCGGTCTTGGTCTCGGAGGCTCAAGCATCGGTCTCGGTGTCGGATGTTCTGGCCTTGACTCCAGCAACCATTCAGAATGTGGGAAACCGGGTCAAAACAAGTAGACCTAACATTCTATTCAATAACAATGGTGATGGCTTACTTTGACACACCCCTATTTTTGAGAGTAACATTGGAAATTTAACACGATTTTCACTGATTTAATAGGTCGATTTCAGCATGATCAAATAAGAATTCGAGCACCCAGAAGCTGTAAAGTGTAACAATAATGCAATTGCAAACAGCATATACTGTTTCCAAGTTTTTGGCCGGCAGTGTATATCTAATCTTGATCTAGAGACCGGAGTCCAAAATGTCACACAAAATAACTCAAGACTTGTTATGACGATTTGATAATAGATATCATACAGGTCATACATGATCAAGTTACTGGAAGAGATAACACGATCATTGGTGCCATGATTCAACAAAGAAGTTAAAATGCGGAGGGATGACTGTATCCGGTACGAAATGGACGAAATGAAAGAGAACCAAGATTTACTGTTTGCTGCCATAAAGAGCCGCGACAGCAGGCAGGCGAAGGAAATCTTGCGTCATCATCCAGAATTGACCAATATGACAAGGAAAAATGACTTTGTGCAAGAAGTGTCGACCCCATTGATTGAGGCATGCCGATATGGTGAGTATTATATAGATAGTGGATGGTGAAGAGACCAATATTGAGTTTTATTGGCCGAAGCAGTAATATTACCTGCTAAGGCCTATAAAACTCAATATTGGTCGACTAAACATCTACTATTTGTTATATTCTGCACCACAATTTTCAGGCTGATACATATTAATTAAAATTTTGTAAAATAATGGTTTTTCTGAAGATACCTACATTTTTTATATGAATTATATTTAACTTTTCCCAATATTTACCGTAGGCATATTTATAAAATTATATATTCTGCATCAAAAATTTAAGGCCAATCATGTACCAGGAAATCAGTCACATGACAAGCCAATAAATAATGATATTGGTGTCTTAAAAGTGTTTACTTAAGGGAAGGCCTTGGCAGGAGGACATATAACTTCTTGAAATGTCAATCAGTCATTTTATAAATATGCTCATTGTAAATAATGGGAAAAATTATATAATTTTCATTTAAAAAAATTGAGTATCTTTAGAAAAACCAGTATTTTACAAATATGAATAAGTCTGAAAATTGAGGTGCAGAATATAACAAATAGTGGATGTTGAGTCGACCAATATTGAGTTTTATTGGCCTTAGCAGGTAATATTGGTCTCGGCCAGGGTTGCATGATTTAAATCATTTGATTTAAATCATTTGATTTAAATCACTTGATTTAAATCAGTGATTTTAATCAATGATTTTTATTGAAGATCATTATATCTTAGAAAACTGCAAATAGTTTGTGTATAAATGCTATAATGGATCAGTTGACACCTTCACACTTGAATTGGTGACAAAACACGGCTGGGATTCAGATGCCAGGGTGGTTTTTGGCTTATTTTAATCCAGTTTAAGCTGAAATTCAATATCTCCTTTGTTATGCACCAAATCCCTAATCTAATGCCAAAAGTAGCACTCATTAAACAAGAAAACAACAATACCAAACAATAGTAATTATAAAATACTGATTCTGTGGTCATCTGTAGTAATTTCAATCATTCCTTTGCTCCAAAATATGATATTCTATGGAAAATTTTGACTTTGAATAGGATCAAACCCTGTTAAGTCTCTTTTGGAAGCCAAGTAAAACTTTTCCTATGTCATTAGACATTCCTAGCAATAGTAGCTGCAATAAGTTGACAAAATTCCACACTTGAATTGACATAAAATTCATATTCTGAGGGCATTTCTGGCAGTTGAAAAAAGTAAAAAATATGAGCGATCTACAACTTCGAATTTCAACTTGATTACATGACTTTTGGGCAGTGAAATAAATTTTCCCATAACAGAAGACCTAATTAAGAACAGTTCATCATATATTATGATGTCAAGTTCCTTGAAAACCATTATATTTTAAAAAATACGACAGCTTGATTTAAATCTGATTTAAATAAAAAAAATCTGATTTAAATCAAATAAATCCGATTTTTTTTGGATTTTTTTGATTTAAATCAGATTTTTTTGCAACCCTGGTCTCGGCCTATGGCCTCGACCAATATTACTGCTTCGGCCAAAAAAACTCAATATTGGTCTCCTCACCATCCACTATCTATATAATATTGACATTTCAAGAAGTTAAATTTCCTCCTACCCAGGCCTTCCCTTAAGTAATAGGCAATTAAGTGCATTGTTGGTGCTAAAAGCATAGGGGCACGCCAATATCACTCTCCACCAGCCAATAGGGTAAGGTGGGGCAATTCCGCTCCCGGGGCAAATCCGCCCCCTTGAGGAGAAAATGTTCACTCACGGCCCAAAATATGATTGACAATGGATATTTCTCATGCAGATCAGTGCTGCTGTGTCTAGAGGTTACAGGAACCAAGATATTAGACTGTAAAATAGTTTTGTTTGGACTACAACTGGGAAAGAAGACAGGCATCTCACCACTAAGCAATTTCAATGTACAATTGAAACTTTCAAAACTGAGGCATTTTACAGGAACATTTTGTATACAAACATTACTTATTGTCATCGATAGTAACATTAACTCACCTGCTTTACATGTCCAAAAGATTTCACCTATCCATATAATCCATATTTAGAAAATGACACACTCATATCTTTCTGGTGGTCGGGGCAATTCCGTCCCTTGTGGATAGGGCAAATCCGCCCCCTCTGATTCTCATGTTAAAAACATATAACAGAGAAATAAGTTTTGTAAGTCACTCTGTTTGCCATAAAACACCATTGACAGTGGTAATGATTCGAAATGAGATGAAATTAAGAATTTTTCCTGGTTTTATGATATGTGGAAAATGCCATACACAAACTTTTCTTGATTTCACAAATAAATTGATGAAACGATCCTTGCACATTGGTAAATATACCTTTAAGTAACAGCGCTTATTTGGAGAGTAAAATTTACTTCAGAAGCCAAAATTTTCTTGTCATTTGTCAACAAAATTCAAGGGGGGCGGATTTGCCCCACACTTTTGGGGCAAATCCGACACCTGAGATTGAACATTGATATGGTGATTGTGGCTCAAAGGTGTTGAAATGAAGCTTGTAAGTTTCCAGACATGTTTAGATATGCACATTCTATTATTTCCTGAAATAAAATTTATGTTTTTCATAAAGATGAGAGACTGAGTAAGGAATATATGTGAAAAGGGGGGCGGATTTCCCCCACCTTACCCTAACACTTTTAAGACACCAATATCATTATTTATTGGCTTGTCATGTGACTGATCTCCTGGTTCATGATTGGCCTTAAATTTTTGATGCAGAATATATATACTGTTTTTGTTTTTATTGGACCAGTAGTACCGCAACAAAAATTAACATGCAGGTCAATAAATAGCCAACAGAATGGTTGCTGGACGCAGTGCATTTACCGTCCCAATATTACATCATGATATTACATTATAATCATCAACAGACATGTAGAAGATTTAGGTAAAAAAAGCAACAAAAAAATCTATACTATAAAATGATGGCAGTTTGAGATAACTCAATCATTAACTCCTGTTAGACATCTCCAAGATACTTATATGCCATTGGAAAAGCTGGTATCTAACTGACAGTTTTGCGTGTTGGCACCCAACTAGGGATTAACTCTGTTTACAACAGTTAACAAACAATCAGATTATTGATTATTTTGCAAAAATTATAAGTTAAAACGTATAATAGAAGAAGCGTATGATGTCTAAGTCAGTTAGACACTGATTTGGAGGGTGCAAATCGGTGTCTAACTAATACCTAGCACAGAATTACACGTAGGCCAATTGCTTTTTCAGATTTATATGAAGTTGTGAAAAGTCTCTTGGAAAATGGAGCCGATGTCTCAGCAACTGGTAATATCCATGACCACTCTTGGGTCAACAATCCACGTATGCAGGAAATAAAAACGTTAGACATGGGCTCTTCCGAAACTGAATACGGAGCTTTGGATGACGTCTTCCCACTTTTTGCTACATGTGCCTTTGCTTACGGTAAAGAGGACAAGATAGTCCAGGCACTGTTAGCAGCAGGAGCAGAAGTCAACCAAAGAACTGCAATAGGACAAACAGCACTACATATTCTCATTTGCACGCTTGATGACAGGGGCCACCGAATTAAAGATTTTTCACTTGACGATGATGATTATTTCTCAGATGTTACAAGAATGAAATCAATAAAGATGTTGATAGGTCATGGAGCTGATGTTAACATGTGTGATGACCTTGGAAAAACTCCTTTACACTACGCAGCTGAGAACTGGAACAGATACTTCGCGAAGATTCTACTTCAAAATGGTGCAGACGTCTATCTCGAGGACAAAGCTGGTTTGACTGCTCTGGACTATGCTGCCACTAAAGATAAACTGTTGACTGTTGCTCTTATTGAAAAGTACACTTTCCCCATGGAGCAGATAATCAAAGCTTATGAATGTGTTGCCTTGAATGCCCCTTATTGGTATTCAATAGATGTTGAAATGTTAAGAAAGGCCACTCTCCTCAGAGAGCAATACGAAATTCCTAAGAAAGTTCTCCCTCCTCTTGAATGTTATGGATTTCGAAGTGAATGGCAGACAATTGAAGATCTCGAGAAATATAGTGATGATGAAGCACAGCTTATTATTCAATGTCTGTTGGTCAGAGAACGAATAAGTATTGAAAATCACTTTGATGTCACACCAGATCAATTGGCTCATCAACGTAAGTATGAGTCCTGCTTTTTGGCAAATTTCTTTTCTAACTATCTGATCTTCAGTTGATCCATGCATGTTCAAACATTTTGATCTAAGGACTCTTCATTTTAAACAGTATATAGGGTGTCTAATGTGTTTCTCTAGGGGAGGGGCAATGGACCTGGAAATTTCCCAAGATTTGATCAACGATACCGGTAACCGCAAAATAATTAAAAAATATTTTTCACAAAAACTTTACTGGAACTTCGCTCAAAACATAGAAACACTTCAGTACAGTTTGTCACGTCAAGCATTGGGACATAAATTTAGCATTGTTTGTATAGTCCATAAAAATCAACACAATCAGATAAGAAGTTCAGGGAATAGTAATTTGACTAGAACTGTGTCTGAGGTGGCAGTGAAGTGCACTTTTGTGACGTCACAGCCCATTGTGTGTCAGATTGGCAGCATTACAAATGACAACATTTTGCGAAATTGGACTGCAATATTCACTAATTGGCAAATATCGGACAAAAACGGCACAAAAATGTCGTGAAAATGGGATTTTCATATTACAACACAGCTAAGCTACACATGGGTAGGTGTATTTCTGCTGTACGACTTCTGGTTGCTGAGATATCTGGCCAAACGTCTGTCCTCTGCTTGACGTGACAAACTGTAGTTCTGATACCTTCAACTGCTTCATTGTCCACAGTTTGTTTGCTGTTCGCAGATTGATTATCTAAAAGTTTGATTATATAATTCAATTTTTTTAGCGCTAAACATGTGGACCGCGGCAGACCAAGTGTCACCATTATATGTATGTCAGATCTAGGGCAACTGCAAAAAATTGGGTAAGGGGCAATTGTACATTATGGCAGAAAACCAAATATAAGCTTGGTCTTGCCATGTGGGAAATATATGTGGTATTTTGATTTGGTATGAAATCCATATCACGAAATTCTGGCAAATATTGCCCATCCCTCCAAAAACAAATATTCCACTTCTATTCGGATATACAAGAATTTTAGCAGGATTAAGATATATTTTCTAATTTCGCTTTGTTTTATCTTTCCTTGCATCCTTTTCTTTTTTGCTTCCCCACTTTGTCTCCTTTTTCTCTTCTCTCTTTCTTTTTTTACTTACATTCCACATTTCAGCAAAAAGCTGGTTGGGCCTCGGCTACGCCACTGATTTTAAGTCCAGAAGTTGAAACTAATAACACGCCCATTAATTCTGGGCAATTTGTAAATGCATTTATTTCAATTTGAAATGAGAAAGTAATGTTATCAACTTACAAATAAAATACATACAGTAGTATATGAAAATCCATGATAAGCATTGTCTATTCCAGTGGAATATTACTTTGCATGTTTTCCTTAAATCCTTTTTACAGCTGCTTGCAGCCTGTATTACAGGAGGAATTTTCGGTAAGCCTCTGACCATATAGGAAGTCGCACTATTTCACCTACCACCTTCAAACTTAGCATACAGTCTCAATATAATTTTATCTTGCTTCCATTAACTTTTGGTAAACTTCTGTGACATTAAAATTTTTATTTACGAAACTAAAATGTTCGATATTGGCGGGAGTTTCAAATGATCAGCTGCAGTGAAACCAGCACCAACAGCAGCAGCCAGATCCGGTGTTTGCAGATTCAATAGGAAGAATGAAGGAAGGAAAAAAGGAAGGAAAAAAGGAAGGAAAGTACTTATAGGAAGGAAAAAAAGGGACGGGGAGGCAGGGAGGGAGGGAGGATATGCATGTAGATAGATAGATAGATAGATAGATAGATAGATAGATAGATAGATAGATAGATAGATAGATAGATAGATAGATAGATTAGATAGATACTAAGTCTATCTACAAGCAGCTGTTAAAGTGCTTGCACGTTATTTTTTCAGTTGACTCAAGGACTGGAATGGATCAGGACCAGAAGTTACTCAATTCACGAATGAGGCACTGGCTGAATCGCATTTCATATTTCGGAAAATATTTGCACTTTGCCAACATGATGATCTTGGGAGATATTTCTTTGAGGAGTGCTTTGGATTATGAGTGGTCTCTGTCGAACGATGTGCTGGTGAAGTTTGTGCTGGTTGCAATAGACAGTTGTTGTGTTATTCAAAACAGGCTGGAATCTGAAACAAAACCAGGGTGTGTACAAGAATTGATCAGCGTCATGGAGCATATTTTGGTCATCATTGGTGGAGTGATCTTGCACTTGATGAAGAGAAATGACAGAAATTCTCACCACATGCAAGACAAAGAAAATGACGCTGACTTCAAAAATAAAGTTAGTCATAGAATTGCTAAGATCCTCTTGAATGAACTCTTACATCGATGTCCAACTGTATCATCACCATTTAGTGGCTATGCTTCACCAGCGATAAATGCGCTTTTTAAATTCAAATATAAAGAAATGTTGTATGGACCTTTAACTTATCATTGTTTCAGGTACCAATACCAACTAGCAAAAATGATAACTGAATCACACCTCTGTGACTTAAACGCCACTGACAGCAATGGAAGTACTCTCTTGCACATTGTGATTTCTGAGTTCCTTCAAGAAATTGACAACAAAAGACTGGACCCCTACAACTCCCACCTCCAAGCACGGCCAATGACCCCTGCCATGGAGATTGTCCAAATTTTGCTTGAAAAAGGATCATACCCGCATGCCAGGAATAAACAAGGCAGATGTCCTGGTGACATTCCACAGGGTACTGAGTTTCGTTTCGTATCAAATCCAGAAGAAGACATGATCCCATTCAGGGACTTGCTGAGCAAGTACAGCGTTAACTCCACTTCAACATTGAAATACCTGACTGCCATGAAGATTGTTGATTCCAAAATTCATTACAAAAATCAGCTGCCAAGGCATTTGGTAAAATTTGTGGATTTACATTGATTGACTTTTAATTCAAAGTTTCAAACCTTATACACTCGAGGGTGGCATGCATTGAACTTTTTTGCAGATCTGTGTAAAAACAAATTGTCCTCCTCAGCTCGACTACAAAACAGAAACATAATTATAGCTCTTCAGTGCCACCTGTAATAAAGTTAGTGAAGCTGCATAGGTGTACGGCGTGCATGATTTTGGGGGGGGGGCGAACGACTTTCGCCCGAATTTCACGATCTAAATTTATAAACATTTCAAATTAAATTGCCTGGAAATCATTGAGTTTCAGTAGTTTTTATTTAATCATCTGCCCAAATTTTTTAGCCTTTTTGCCCAAATTTTACTGTTTCCCAAACTTTTGGGGGGCCCCCCTCCGATACGCCTATGAGTAAAAGGGTGATTTTTGCCATTGCCACAATGCCAAACATTTTCCACCGAACTGCTTGTAGTTCTAAGCAAGAATTCTCATCCGATTACAGGAAACCCTAGTGGGTCATAAAGGTCGCTATTTAAGGCATGTGGAATAACAATGACTCCCAATTTTCTTTTCCGTACTGGGAGTTAGGTACAGTACAGCTCTGAAAAGTAAATGGCAGTAACTACGCGAACCTTAGTTTTTAGAAATTAACGTTTTTGTGTTTTTTCATTGCCTAGAGTAACCTATGGGTCTGATACGGTTTATATTCTGCATGTTCACTGTTCAATGGCCATAAAATATATAACTATTGCGAATTGTAGTGTATCTGAATTTGTATGGACATAAAATTGGACATGACAGACACTACTGTCATTTCCCTTAGGAAACCACTGTAGATTCACTTAAAATTACTGAGGAGAAAGGCAGTAACTCCGTTTTAAAAGAAAAACAACCAGCCTGAGTTGGAAGATGACCCAACAGAAATACAAAAGAACCACTTTTATCTGAAAACCAATCACTTAATAACATTTCTGATATTATATAACCTTTGGAGAACATGTTGAAGTGTTATAATGGTCATGGTCAAGTGAACGAGAATCGAGAAATTCTCGAGAAATCTCGGACATTGTCTTTTCATAGCTGCAATAATATACATTTAGCAACAGAGATTAAATCTCACAATGGAAAATTTTTTGGGGTTTTATGATATCTTTTGCAGCTTTAATGTTTATTTATGTGTTTTCTTATACAGGGTATAAGTCAAGTTATACCACACACAATTCCCCATACACCTGTGGTCATACCCCCCATCCTCAGCTTGCCCCCAGATCCTTGTGAGACCCCTCTCGCGAGACCACCTCGATCCCCTGTGCGCCCTTCCTCAATACATCATGATCATGAACCCCCAAATGAGCCCGTTTCGGACAGTGCTCCCTGTCCTGACAGTCCGGAACCCAGAAGATCAGATCGAACTTCAAAACTCCCAGCCTACTTGATGGACTATCAGTTGGACTGATATATTGTTGTCATATTTTTATACACTTGTATTGTCACATCAATTGTCCATGAAAATGTTATTCAATCATAACCGTCCGATGTACTCTCACTTTATTTGTTCTTTTCTGTTGTCAAATTTCAATTTCGTGTTCCATGAATCGGTAACAACACTTAGTTAACATTATAAATCACATACATGTATATGTTGTTCCCACTGTCTATATATATGTTAATATAACTCTCCCTTGATTATAATGCTCTTTGTATTATATTGTATTCAAAGTACTCCCACCATAATTGCTTATCATACTATGGTTTGTGTATCAACATTTAGCTTTAATAGTATGGTTTCTTTTTACATGTTCCATAAGGTGTTATGATTTAGTCATAGTTATGTTCATGTTATATCTTTTGTTAGCACAGGTTTCTGAACTTTCACAAAAAGGTTAAAGTTTCTTAACTTTCACAAAAAGGTTAAAGTTTTTTAAAAACTTGATTCTATGTATCATAGGTTTCTTCGCCTTTAACAGAAAAACAGGATAGTTGTATCCAGGTCTTATCCTTTGTAAGCATGTGTTTCTTCATGTTAATACAAAAAACGGGATAAAGAGAAACCACGCCACTAGGGGCATTGTAGTGTTTATTTACGAATAGCGCCATCTGTTGGTTATTGTACTCGTCCCCAATTATCGTCAATAAACGCACGAGGTTTATTCTGACTTGATGTGTATTCGTCGTCGATTATTCTGATCACAATATACCTGGATATTCCAACCTATTGACGAGTGATCAATTGCAATCTTACCATAACATTTATGGTTCCAGCCAATTAAACATATGTTTATTCTCAGACAATGATAAATCTGGAAATTAGTTACAATATATATTTACATGAAATGAAAAATGAAAGCATACAACAGAGTAAAAAGACATATAAAATCAGTACAAAAGCAGTACATGTATGAACCCACGATGCATATATATGTACTCTGTTATACTGATTTTGTGCTTCTATGCAAATAACGTACTGATTTTATACTTCTAGTGACACAATTTCCAAATATGCTTCCGAAGTACTGCATTAACACTTCAAATGCCAGTTCATTGCGCAATGTACTTCTTTTGTACTTCTAATATACTCTAATACCACATTTGGGATAAACTGATTTTGTACGAGTTCCTCTACCTTTCGATAACATCTGGTACGCACATTGACAGAGGATGTAATGCCAAATAAATTATTGGGAATTTGGTTTGCTAAGCTATTGGTTGTGATTTACATAAAGCCAAATCGTGTGGATAAAAGGATGCCAAAATATTCCGAAACATTTATAGCCAGTTTGAGGTTTTTCAAACATAAAAAGTTGCTCAATAACTGGGAACTCGCTGAATGCTGACCTACACTCTAAAAAAAGTCGGGACAAAATTGGTTTTTTAGATTCAAAACGGTTTTTTTGAAAAACCAAATTTCAATGCAAAACCAACATCGATTTTTAAAAAAATCCATGTTGGTTTTTTGCATTGAAATTTGGTTTTTCAAAAAACCATTTTGAATCTAAAAAAACCATTTTTGTCTGAAATTTTTTAAAGTGTACAATGTCACCATCAGGCTGTATTTAACACGTAAGTCAACATAGTTGCAGAACTAATCTCGGGTAACCTGAAAACATTAGCTGAAATGAGATTGCAGACACAAGATTCCTCATCAACCTGTAACATCCTATAGCCGAGGCATTCTTGCTTCCGTAGGCACGTCATGGCACAAAAGCTCTCTTTACAAGTTACGGCAGTTTCGTTGTGAAAGTTTTGACCAGGAACGGCCGATAAGTCGAGTCGTTTCATCACAAATCGAGAAAATGGAGCATTCCCAGCTGAAAGTACATGCACCAAAAGATTAATTGTCAAATTGCCGCAATATATAGAGTTGAGGTCAGAAGTCAACATACACCTGGTGATTTCTCATAGGAATCCATGACATATATTCAGACTGTACACTAGCAATTGTGCAGTGTACCAATTACAGCGTGTTTCATCTAGCATGCGAACTGAAATATAGCACTGGTCTGATAGCCTGTATTAAAGCAAACAATGGGCTTGTGGGGTAGTTACTCACACCAAGTTGTCAGAAACTAATCCAGGAGTGGTGCTGCAGTACGTTTCAGTGACGTCACTGCCCATTGTGTCACTGTTTGCATCACAATTGTCAGCAAACTTGTGGAAATGGACTGGCGACGTCAAAATTTGGCAAATCGGGCAAAAACGGCACCAAAACATCGCAAAAATGTGACAAACAGATTACAAATCAGCTCATCTACCTGGGAGTATGTGTCTACAACTGGTGTGATTTTTAGACACTGAGCTATCTGGCCAAACACCAGTTTGCATGTTGAATGAGACAAACTGTACGTATACGTGTAAATTCTTCTAACCAAATTTTAAGGTTTTTGTCTATATTTTCCGCAATAGGCCTATGCCTTAGGCAACAAGTTATCTGGCACACCTGAAGCATTATGTCATAACTCCTAAATGCAATGGCCTCCAAAAGAGAGAGTTCTGCTTTTAGGGCCTAAGGGAGGTACTGGGAAAATAAGAAGACCAGACATAGAGTAGAAATGGAGATAAACCTTGTATGGAATCATTTTAATAAAATAGATTTACCTTGTGCACAAAGGCCATCAGACACCCAAATCTTGCACCGGCAGATGAAGCCATTCACAAAATCAATGCATGAGCCATCGGGACACGGGTTACTTGCACATTCATCAATTTCTGAGAAAAAATAAAACCTTTGAAAAAAAAACCCAACAAAACGCCTTTTCGCGATTATTTACTAGTTTTCACCAAACACCAGTCATGCTTAATTTGTGCAAAACTTCTGTATCAAGAAATCTCAATAGTCAGCATATCCTGTCAATATATTGTTGCACAATGTACACCTTCTAATTGTAAATCCAACCTACAGAAACAAGAGCAGGTACTGTCTCCAATGGAATACTAGTCAACTAGTAACCATGCCAAGTCGTAACCAAACCAACTTCATTTTCCCCAACAAACTCGTAACCAAGAGATCTTGTAATTAAGTGACCATGACCAAGTAGTAACCAAAAAATAAAAATTGTATACCAACTCGTAATCAGTACTCATCACCAACTCGTAACCAGGGAAGACCAACTCGTAACCAGGGAAGACCAACTCGTAATCACCAGTCACGGCAGATGGTGCATTGCTTGATAGCCAAGTAAATGTGTAATTGATGTGAATCATAAAGCTGTAATCGAAGTTAATTGCTTTTGAGATTCTTATTGCAATCAAGTTTGACACCAGACTTAATTCATCCTTGATTGCCATCAATTCCCTCTGTGTCTCTTTACGACTGACTTGGTAGGGCCCACAGTTTATATAATAACTATATAAAATATTAAACAAATAATTGGTTCAGAAACCCCTGTATAGGGCCCTCCCTGATAACGACTTGGTAGGCCTTGGTTACGACTTGGTAGGGCCCTGGTTACGAATTGGTAGGTCCCTTGGTTACTAGTTGGTAAGGTCAGTAAATTGATTTTAGTGAGTGGTTACCAGTTGGTGGCCCACAAAAAAAGGATGGTTACGAGTTGGTAGAAATTTTGGTTACCAGTTGGTTGGTTACCAGTTGGTTGGTTACCAGTTGGTTTGGTTACCAGTTGACATGGTTACCAGTTGACTTGATACCTCTCCAATGACTCTCCATATCCCACCAAACCCTGCACAGTGCACATAGATCTGCTAATACAGCTATAACTACCAAAATGCCTATTATTCTTTTCCTTAAAATTGCCACAAGGATGCAGTTGTGCATACATGCATGTGGCGACACCTGTGTACAGCTTCGGCTAGCCAAAGTTAATATGGCTGCAGGCCAAACCACAGCAATCTTGCTGACAGTTTTGTTTGGGAAATAAAATGTGTTAAGATATTCATTCGTTTGAGGTAACATTTTACAAGTTTAGAGGGGTCTTTAAATGTTGGGAAAGGGTGAGCATTATGCATGGTGTGGTGTTCGAGATACTTTATGGACACGCTGACACGGGGACTGAAACCAGATCCCCCATCGCATGGTGTGGGGGATTGTTACATCATGTCAAGCAGCTGTTGATTGGAAGACCAATTTTGAAGGTCTTACTATTTGGGATATCCAAATATATTGTAAAGACCGAAATACATGGATTTATGGCAAGGACAATTACTTACCCTGATCACACACAGTCCCTGTATAACCGCCTTGACATTTGCAAGTGAAACTGTTCACAGCATCAACACATGAACCGCCAGTTTGACAAGGGTTGCTTGCACACTCATCAATATCTAAAATATATCATAAATAAAATTTACAAACTCAATTTGCTAATATGCTGGAAACACCAACAAATTGGAGACAATGTTTTTCAGTAGCAACTGTCAAAATGTCAAATATGAATATAACAGTGATTTATACAGATTAATAATCAATGATGTGGCAGCAATAAACCTATTTACCGGACAACAGTCTTGAGAAAGTGAAATTGAAAATTATTGTGTTAAGTTGTAAAATGGCAAGCATCTTTTGTTAAAGGTTGACATAAACCAAACGAAAGATGGAAAGGAAGCAAATCCTTACAAAGAAATCGCAAATTGTAGGAAAGTTGCCATTCACATAAAAAAGATTACTGTAAATGTCAGCCACTGCGACAAAAATAATTCAATGAAATTACCTTTGTCACAAGTTACTCCTGTATATCCTGCTAAACAATTACATGAGTAGGAATTGACTTTATCAACACATGATCCTCCATTAGCACAGGGAGAACTTGCACATTCATCCACATCTAGAAGAAAATACCTATAAGTAGTACAATAGAAATACCTACAACAGAGTACATTCTATAGTATTGACTATAATATAACAGTACAATTATAATCACTTCAGCACTGTAGATTCCCTAGAAAATTACTTCGCCACAATTAAAAGATTCTAGAGATTTCACTTTTTTAAATCTTTTGTATTCATAAAAAATCGAATTACGATGAAAATTTCAATCACTGACAATCAGTTCAGCAAATTCTCTCAGAAAAGCACTTCAACACACTCGAGAAAATCAACACACCTGATAGAGAAAATCACTTTGAGCAGTGAGCACAGTAGATGAGAATCTCCAGACATTACTTAAGGCCTATCTCAAAAATAATTAAGCCACACAGCTGGTTTTCACTGAGGGTCACAAATTTTGATAACAGCAGTATGAAACAACTTCATATTACAGTCTTGCCTTAAATACATTCTTATGCCAAAATCCTGAAAATTTCATGGCAATTCGTCAAAAGGTTATTGAGATAGAGATGAAAGTATATCAGAAAACATGCATTTTTTCACTTATTTAGCGTGACATAGACTTTTTCACCTGATGAATTCTTTCAATTTTACAAAGTTTGACATGTTCCATTGCTATTTCCTTTTACTTTTTGGAATCTCCACATACCCGGCTTCATAGATCCATTGAAACAAGCACTTCCGTCCACTTGTTTGGACATGATTGAGTTATTCGGGTTCAAAGGTTGACTTTGTAAAATTGAGTCAAATTTGAATGTTCCTGATTAGTTTCCCATCAGCATATTTCAGTTGAATCTTTTTGCCATTGAGATCTAGTATTACTTCTACTTAGTTGTTTTGGAGCTTTTTATGATTCTGGAAAATCTAGTTCATGGAAAAATTCCAATGAACAGCTGGAAAGGTGAATGTGTCGCACGCGTAACGCCGAGAGTACTTTCAAATGGTACAGAGCTATGAAAGCTCTGTTTTTAATCTGGATTGGCTCAAAATATAGTACATCTATGAAGTTTTATTAATCTATGAACTAACCCAAGTTTTTGACTGGTTTCTGGTGATTAAATTCAAAAGTTATGTTCGTCGCACGCGTAACGCTCTGAAAAATTTTGATCGTGTTCAATTTTTTTTCTGACAAACAGTGAAGCGATCATTCTAATATTACTTGGAGTGAAAATTAACAATTAATTTCAATAGTTGGAGTACTTTTCATTGCCTAATTACAAAATTTTTAACATATATGGAGCATTCTTTAAAATTTGGAAAATTTGGGGCCATGGCAATTGTCTAAAAAGTAACAAAATATTTTTTATTTTGTAAATGCTTGTATTTTACCCCCAGTTATGATTGATAATTAATATAAAATCGATTTGAGTCAAAACCAGAAAATTTTTTTTGGCAAAAAATCACACTTCTATCATCATTTGCTGAGCAGACATTCAGTTCGGTGGCACTTATTTGGTATCAATTTGAAGCCCACATATAGACGCATAACATAGGGCAGTTAAATTCATTTTAAACGAAAAATATGCTTCTGGGGTTAATATATGTAAGTTTTGAAAAGAAATTTCCGAAAAATTTCGAAAAATTGGGTGTTTCTCAAAATATATTTGGTGTATTTGAATGACAATCGTCCAGAAGACTTTTAAAAATGTGCCAGTTGTTGTCAAATAAAGAAAACGGATTTAAGTTCATGACAAATTACCATTCAGCCCAGCTATGTTTCACTGCCATGAAAAACAAACTTTTAAAAATTCTGTAATATTCAGCTGTTATCAATTATTTCCACTCATCAAAGCACCATGGCCAATATAGTTTCTGGAACTTAAATATGTTCTTTACAATATGCCTAGGTCATTTCATACAAAAATACATTTTAAAATTTTGATGGTCATGTCACACTTTGGCTTCATTATTTTTGAGATAGGCCTTAAACCAGTTCTCGAGAAAATTACATCAGTAAATTATGTCAGAAAATTACTTCAGGAAATGACGTCAGAAAAGCACCTCAGGAAATCACTTCAGAAAAGCAATTTAAATTCTTCTTAGGTTCACCTGGGTCAATAAAGGAAATTGAAAGGCTTAGCTCCTGCTCGGGATAAGAATTATATACAAATAGACAATAAATTATTTGAATTTTTACCAATTGAGCAGACCGGGCCACTGTACCCACTTGGGCAAGTACAAGTGAAGCTATCCGTCCCATCCACGCACTGTCCATTGTTCTGACATGGATTACTGCCACACTCATCAAAATCTGCAGCCAATAAAGATAACTATTTAAAATTACCGAAGTTGGAAAATAAGGCGAATCCCTTATGGTCGTTTGCAAATTGGCGCTCCAAACAGTTCAAAATTAACTGTCAACTTGTGTGATGTCACTGGCTTAAAAATGATTTGTTTTTGTCAGTTATGGTTAATCATTTGATTTAGTGCTCATCATATCTAGCAGCATAGGTGACATAAAACAAACTGATTAAACAAGTACATAAAGGTATACTTAGAATAAGAACATTAGGGGACCAACAGAAAACTGTCAATGACTTGGCAAAACCAGTTTGCCAATTGACAAGAAAATTATTTTTTCCAGTGAATTGCCAATCTACAAAGAGCTCTAAGAGAAAATTATGTACTCTAAAAAGGGCTTGCTTAAAACAAACTAAACAGTTAGCGTCCAAAAAAATAAATTGTGCATGCCTGGCTACAGTCTTATGTAAATCAGCCAAAAAACTTGTCAATCCTGATTAATACTGAATCTAATATGATCACAGAAACCAATGACATAAACATTGCTTTTGTCTTATTTAACACAAAATAGCTAATGTTTGTTTCATCCACTTTAAACCAACCATTTTAGAGTGCAAAATGAACGAAAAAAAGCTGCCGTTCGTATGACCATGATTTTTAACAAAATTACCTGAATCACAATTCACTCCTTGAAATCCTGCTAGACAATTACAGGAGTAGGAATTGACTTTATCGACACAAGATCCTCCATTAGCACAAGGGGAACTGGCACATTCGTCCACATCTAGTAAAAAAAAAAAGGAAAAAAAAATCCAACTAAAGAAAATAGATCGCAGGCATTCGCAGCACAAGTTTACTTGTATTAAGAATATTCATAACAACATAAATTCTCATAAAATCATTTTCAAGAGAAACTGTTTCAGCAGGGAAGATCCTCAGAAAAATCATGCTGGACACAAGATTCTCTCAAATTTAAGTACCGTAGAAATTTCTAGTTGTTTAAAAATAAATTTAAATTGACTTGAAAAAATAAGTAAACATTTACTTGAATTCTTACCAATATTTTCCAGTTAGTAGGCCTATAATAAAAATTAATGAAAATTGACTTGAATTCTTACCAATTGAGCAGATGGTACCACTGTATCCACTGGGGCAAGTACAAGTGAACTTATTCGACCCATCCACGCACTGTCCACTGTTCTGACATGGATTACTGGAACACTCGTCAAAAACTGAAATTAATTTAATGAGCTGTTAAAGATATTGTGAACTGTGGCATAACACCACGAGGGTGATACCCTTCAGACCCTTTTCCTCAGTAAGTTTATTATGGTTTTAAACAGGTGTTTGGAAAAATTATTTTTCGGGAGAAATTTCGCCCAGAAAAAAGAAAATGATCCAAAACCTTATTTGAATGAAAATTAACAAAAAATGCTCAAAACTTTTATTTACTGCCAAGAATGAAACATTGAATAATTTAGAAGGTTTTGCATTCAAGTTATAATAAGTGTTATATCAGGCAATGGCAATGCTGCTGTTAACTGCCATCCTGCATATTTCAATCAATGTTGTGGCAGAATATGCATAATCATAGAGATATATACGTAGGGGAACGGGGGCACATTGGGACGCGGGGCACTGTGGGACGGTGGGGTTTTCATGGCTCCTGGCAAGGTATATGATATGGTAGTGCCATCATATCTTGTAATTTCACGTCCTGATGTTTCCATGGTTTTATAGACAAATTACAGCCACATGCAGAAGTATGGCGAGCACAAGTTTGTTTTCCTACTACTAAAGTAAATATGGACGGGTTCAATTCAAACCATTCTGTGGACAAACCATGAACAATGAGGCTTTCTCAGTGCTTGTATGAATTTTATACATCGTAACGAACAGTTATGAATTGCTATCGTGATAAACACACTCACTGGTGTCCGAGAAATTAGCATTTTGGTGTAAAAGTCATATCGGGGCTCATTGGGACAGTGAATTCGGGGGCACATTGGGGCGCACTTAATATGGCAGAATTTAAATGTCCAAGGCAACTGAATGACCTGGGACAGCACACAACAGGTATTCAGGCCACAGTGAATGTAGGTATAGTGGATTACCATGCTCTGTGAACAAATTTGTCGCAAAACACTGTGTGTTACTTATATAGATGACTTCATCCAGGGCAGTTTATGTTAAATATTCAAAACTGCTTAAAGTTATGAAAAATTGGCACTACAAGGTGTTAATGCACTGTATATTGTCTTACGCCCTACTTATAGGGGATATCTATTGCACATGGCGTGTTAAAATTATTTTTTAATTGATGTCCCAATGTGCCCCGGCTGTGCCACGCCTGGGCGCAGTGGGATAGTCATTTTTATGACTTTCTGGCTGTAAAAGGGTAGGTGCATTCTAGTTTTTTATGCCCTGCTTCTTCTTCTTCTGTAACGCTCTTTAATTGTTTTCAGCTGTTTTGCCTACTGTAGGGCTACTTGAAAGTGGATGACCTTTGAAAAGTTGTTGTCTGGGCTTTCAAAATTCAAAAATAACATTCCTTGCTAAGTGCCAGAAAAAGGCCTCGGCCGATTCTTGTAATTTCTTTGGTTTCAGTGCCTCCAATTGTCACAATTTATAGCAGAAGACGATCACGAAGTCTAAACTGCTTTAGGCAACACACTTCGATGTTACGAGACCCGAAATAATTCATAAAGTCAGTAGAAAAAAATCTGCTGAATTTGTTGACATGTCGTCATGATGAACGTCGTCAAGTTTGGCATTTAATTAAGGCGAATCAAGCGTGGTACACTGCAAATACTTCTGAGCAGCCTGGTTGCCTAGCAACATAGCGTCACAACTGCTGCAGGCCCTGCAAAAGTTATGACGTTACCATTTTCTGTTCTTTTTTTTAACAGCATGGCAGCCAGTAATTTGCTATTTAAATGAGATCTAATGCAGCTAGAAGCATAATTATTTTTTTATTGAATGCAGTAACATCTATTCTATGCTATTTAAAATTTCAGCATCTTATCTTTATCCAAAAAGAATTCTCAGTTAATTTCAGACAACTGTGTCAAAAATTGTCATTATTTATTGAAATTGACATTGGCACAGTCATGGCACTGCAGTAAAAAAATGACTCGGTGAATTTTTTTAATTTTTTGCCATTTGTTTGACAATAACTTGTTTATGATATATGCAAATATTTAAAAAAATCTGTATGGTCGTTTTCCTGAAATTTGATTATTGCCAAAATTGATGCATGCAAAATCTGTAATTAATCAGTGTGTTGGTGGCCTTTGAGCTCTTATAGAAAAAAGTATTTTAACCTTTTTCTTCAAGTTTATGGCTAATGTATTGGTGTAAATCCTTGGGAAGACATTTCTGACGTTTTTGTGTGACAAATGCATGTAATGCTTTATTCTGTGGTACTTAACCAAAAACTCAATTTATGACTTTTAAGCAGTCATCAGGCAAAACATGCCGTTACCATGGCAACCAAACGAGTCGGTAAAATTTTTTTGTTTTTCATTTTTGAAATGCATGGGTCCCATAGAGTACCTGTGCAAAATTTTAGAAAAATCTGTATGATCAAACCACCATGCTTGAGTCACCTTAAGCTCAATAGTATTGGCGATATTCATGCAAACTTCTTCTGAGTTCTTCAGTGCTTTCAGCTTCGAGCAAAATTAGTAGACGTTAAAAGCGTCCCAATGTGCCCCGGTTCCCCTTATATTCATTCATTCATATTTAGGGGGGGGGGGGGGACTTTAATTTTTTAAAACAATCAATTTCTTGCAAGTGAAATAACTAATTTTTATAGACACTTTCAACAAAGTGGAACAACTTTGTTGAAGAAGTGGAGAAACATTCACCCCATCGAGTGGTCGGTCGATCTGATCTGCATCCAGCGCATGCGCCAAGGGACGAACCTTCTTGAAAAAAATACTGGTATTGTTGGCTTTCAAAAATAATACTTCAAAATGTTTATGCTCGAAAGCAATAATTAAGCCTGGCACTTCCATGAAATAAATCAATTCCCATCGAGAAAACTCTAATTGTTCCTACTTACACTCTAAAAAATGTCGGGACAAAATTGGTTTTTTAGATTCAAAATGGTTTTTTGAAAAACCAAATTTCAATGCAAAACCAACATGGATTTTTAAAAAAATCCATGTTGGTTTTTTGCATTGAAATTTGGTTTTTCAAAAAACCATTTTGAATCTAAAAAAACCAATTTTGTCTGAAATTTTTTAGAGTGTAGTTATGAGGTGGCACTGGTGGGTGGAACCTTGACCATTCACAAGGCATAATTGATTTTTTTAATTAACACCAAAATTACAGTTGGTCACTGAGTGCGCATCAGGACAGAGAGTTGATAACATCAATAAATTCACATAGCCTATAATGGCTCATGAATGTCATGTTCCTTTAACATAATGTCACTCAGCCCACCAGAAAAGCGATGAACTCATTTCACGACAGAACAACAACAGAATTTTTTTTAAAGTGCCTCGAAAAGATCCGAGAAGCTAAATATCTTTTATGTCTGGCTTAAAATAAATCTATTGCTCACCCTCACAAGTAGGACCACTCCACCCTGTGGTGCATGAGCACTGGAACTTATTCACCTGGTCGCTGCATGATCCTCCATTCTTGCATGGGTTACTGCTACATTCGTCAATATCTAAAAGAAAAAAGACCCATTAAAAATATTTAAAAGGAGGCATTTCTGGATTATCTACAAATGAGCCAAAATATTAGCCCAATCAAACTTGCCATGGCCAATGATTGTAGCTAAGCATATTGGACATTATTGGCCCTTCTGATGTTGAGGCTAATACTCATTTGCATTAACATTTAGTTCAAACTGATAACATGATAGAAGTGTACATAGAAGTGTAGTACACTTCTATGGATAGATGATGCCTTAGTGAAACTGACAAAGGACGTAACTCACTTTGACGTCAAAAGAACAATAATATGATAAACTCTATTGTACAGGAATACAACACACAGAACTCTGAAAAGAGTCTTCACTGTAAATTTTGAATTTTGAGTTAGCTTAATTGATTGAGTGAGATGGTTGCACAATTCCTTTGAGCCAAGATAGCTTGTTGTTTGCAAGTTATAACAACATAAAGATTATCATAACTCAAAACAGCAAGCTATCATGGCTCAAACAAATTGTGCAACCATCTCACTCAATCATTTGAGCTCACTCAGAACTTCAGAATTTACAGTGTTAAAAAGTTTAATCATCCCCTCTCTTTCCTTTGCTGTAATGTTTATATGTTATGGACATAGGCGTATCGGAGGGGGGGGGGCAGGGGGGGCAATCGCCCCCCCAAAAGTTTGGGAAACAGTAAGATTCAGGCAAAAAGGCTAAAAAAATTGGGCAGATGATTAAATAAATACTTCTGTAAATTAGTGATTTCCAGGCAATTTAATTGGATATGGTGTTAAATCTAGATCTTGAAATTTGGACAAATGTCGCTCGCCCCCCAAAAATCGTGCACGCCGTACGCCTATGGTTATGGATCATAACACATACTGTTCTCACAATGTTGCCCATCATAGCCTGCGACACAGGAACAAGTGTAGGCTGCAACTCCATCCACACACGATCCACCATTCTGGCAAGTAACAGTTGCACAGTCATCTATATCTACAAGGAAAAGGACAGGCTTCTGTTAAGTTTCGCAACAAAAGAAAAAAAGAAAAAAACTCTTGTATCTCGTGAAGTCAAGTCAAGTTAAATTCATTAGAGTCTCATTATGTACTACACTCCAAAAAATTTCGGGACAAAATTGGTTTTTTTAGATTAAGAATTGTTTTTTGAAAAACCAAATTTCAATGCAAAACCAACATGGATTTTTTTAAAAGCCAAATTTCAATGCAAAACCAACATGAATTTTTTTAAAAGCCAAATTTTCAATGCAAAACCAACATGGATTTTTAAAAAAATCCAAGTTGAGTTTTTGCATTGAAATTTGGTTTTTCAAAAAACCATTTTGAATCTAAAAAACCAATTTTGTCTGAACATTTTTCGAGTGTAGAGAGGTAAATTAGGATAGGTCACGGGAGGAAGATGCAGCCCTGAAGTGATTAAAGACAAGATAAGACAAGACAAGTTTTATTTCTCTTCGGTTTGTACAATAAATAAACATTAGCTTCAAGCTAGTATCACCAAAAGTATAACAGAAAATATAATGACAAACACAGGTAAATAAATTATGATAGAACATGAAAATTAAGTACATATAGAATTGTAAAATTTTCAATGATTAAAAAAGAATGTAAATGAAGTTAAAATAATTATAGGCTATCTCCATATCCGAGACCTGTCCAACATAAATCCGAATCAGATACTGTCCGACTGACTCACACAGCAGCCGGAATCGAACCTACAGTGCCGCCTGTAAGTAAGTGAAACGCATGATATTGTGCCATTACATCAATGTTAAACATCCTTAACCAAAATGCTTCTGGAAGGACGAATTCTCATCCGATGAGAGGAAAACATTTTGGGTCATAAAGGCCGATATGTGAGGCATGTGGGATAAAAATAGCAGCCAATTTTCTTTGCTGTAGTTTGAGTTAGGTATGGGTCAAAGTCTTTGATAAGTAAGTGAAACGCAGGCCCAATGTTAAAACATAGGGAAGGGTGGTTCACTTACTTATCAAAGACTTTGACCCATACCTACCTCCGACTACAGCGAAGAAAATGGGCTGCTATTTTTATCCCACTTGCCTCACACATCGGCCTTTATGACCCACTTTGTTTCCCTTTCATCCGATGAGAATTCATGCCTCCACAAGCAGTTTGGCTGAGGATGTTTAGCATTAATGCAATGGCACAATGTCATGCGTTTCACTTACTTACAGGCGGCACTGTAGCTCCCAGCTAACACTGACCTAACCCACCCCCTCCCCTTACGAACATCACCGGTTCATGCACTAGTTTATAAGCTAAAGAGACAAAGCTTGTGTACCCACTCAAAATTGACTAAAGTGAAATGGTACAGGATATGAAGATCATGAAAACAAAGCGATATTTTAAAACTACACACATAATAAATAGTTACTTGTCTGACAAGTGAGTCCGTTGTAGCCTGAAGCACAAGTGCAAGAATATGCAGCAAGTTGGTCATTGCAGGATCCACCATTCTGGCAGGGGTTGCTACTGCACTCATTGATGTCTAAAATAAAAGAGTCAAGTTAATTGAAACTAGTAAGTTACCCATAGACAGGAGGGAACAGAATTAAAGCAATTTTTTCATATATATATTTCATTTATTATCTGTTTTCCCAGAAATATAACCTGGTGGTCAAAGGAGGAGAGCAAGTCACAGATACCTTGCAGGTGTTGCCATCTTGTGTACTGTACATTAATGAGTTTAAAACTAATTAATATTAATCAGGACATAAAGAGGAATCCAGTGGCCTTCAAAAGGGGAGAGTTATGCCCTGGGGGCATCAGAAGGGAAAATTATTCATTCGTATACTTGAGATAAATCCTGTATGCTATCATTTCAATATATGAAGAAGATGATTCATCTAAGACTGCCATCACAGCTACACTTTGTCCAGCTGTTGTGAATGGGCCGTTGTCAAAAATGGCAGAAAATAGGGACAGAAACAGCATGAAAAATGTAATAAACAAATAACAAATTAGCTCATCTACCCTCGAGTATATGTTTTTCTGCTGTGCGACTTGTAGATGCGGAGCAATTTTAAAAGCCAAACATCAGCACACATGTGGATGGGACAAAGTGTAGGAGCAAATTGTCATGTCCACAATATAGTTCACACCCAATCAGAAAAAATACATTATTTTGCTATTTGATTGTATAAATTATTCGAAGTGGGGTTTGAATGTAAAACAGCTTGCCATAATAATAATTATGAGTGTAATTTACAAATAAAGGTTAAAATTGACATATACAGCCATGGCCGTTAGTTTTCACTCAGCAGCTATGCTTCACCATGGTGCTATTGTTGTGATCTATCATAACAAAGCAAATACTTGCTCAATCTTCACCAAATTGTCAGGAATTATAGTCTGTACACAGTAGCAGGTGTTCTGATAAAAAAAATTTGAATGGAATAATGTTACATAATGATTGTATGGCAAAATACTAAATTAGAGGAAATTTAAGCATATAATCAGTTCTGATGCCATATGTCACAATAATAGTAACCGAAGTGTCTAAATGTTTTAGGTAAACTGAACCAAATAAAAAACGCAAAACTATTTCGTGGGCTTTATTTTTGTGTATAGGTTCCAGATTGGCTTTTGAGTGTATGCGTGTGTATAATCAGTTGTCAAAGAACCCAGTTGCCTAAAATCACTCAATTGTGACAATTTCTTGTGTGTCTGTTGCCAGGTTTGTCACATTGGGGTATGGCCACTGAAAGGGGGTATAGGGCACCCGATAGGGAAAATCTAATGATATCATGTGAAAGCTTGAAGAAAATGATGAAAAAGGCCACATAATTCACTTCAATAAGTGCCACCAAACTTGTTAAAAATTTAGGTTTTCGGGAAGTCAGACCAGAGTTTGTCACACACAATGATATTCCAATGCAGCAATGCAGCAATGGAAACAAGTCCTCAAACTGCCTGTACAATAGCTGTGGCATCAAAAAGTTGTACGGTCTATCAGAAAAAGACCTAACACAATCTCTAACAGCTTCACATGTTTAAGCGGCGTCAAAGGTTCATGACTAGTGAGACTCTAGATGGGGTTTTGTGTCCCTCAATCCCTTGGCCATATTACTTGTGAATTCCTTGTCCCTTTGCAATTTTTCCAGTTGAATTTTTAATTGCCTGTCCCTCTGCTCTGTATTTATGTTTGGTGTCCCAATGTCCCTTGGCCATTACACTTTTGAATTGTGTCATTAAGATAAATATACTAGTGTCAAAAAAGAAAAGACTCATAAGGCTTGGGCCTGTGATCTATCCATACCAAATGTATTTATGCTTGTCTGTCTATCTGTCGCATGTCAGTCTCTATTTATATATATTTATAAAGGACCATTTAGATAACCATTAATATCAGATTGGTCAAAGCATGTGTGAGATTTGAAGAGCAATCAAGTGGCTTTGAAAAGATTAGTCTCTGTTGCCAATTACAACAATTAAGTTGATTGCAATAAAGAAGATTCAGCAATAGCTGTGTGTCTATGTACATTTGAATTGCTCTACACTTTTTTAATCGTAATTTAACTTAACACCTCCGAGCTGTCAATTGATACAGTTACAATGACAATGTCATATATGTCTATGTAAGGCCACTCAATATCATTGATGACATGCCACGCCCACTCACGGAAATGCACGAAGCGGTCAATTTAGTTTCTTTATTAATTTTTTTTTTCGTAACAGTGGGGTAAGAGCTGGCTGACGCCGCTAATTAATATTGGCATTGTGTGTGCCGGTGTGCACTCCTTGTGCTACTCTCACAACCTCACATCTTCCCCAGCAATAAAAGTCACAAAGAGGGTACACTTGGTACTGTTACTTGTCCTATGGCTGCTAAACTGGGTGAGTAAAGTCTTTTTGACGGACCCTAAGCTTTTTACCACTCTCAGTCTGTTTTAGGACCTGTTTCCACAGCTGCATTGTTTCACTGGAATATCATTGTGTCTGAGAAACTCTGACATGACTTCTCAAAAAAACAAAATTTTAGCATGTTAAGTGATTACAACTTAAGTGAATTGTATGGCCTTTTTAATCATTTTCTTCAAGCTTTCACTTGAAATCATTAGACTGACTCTGTGGGATGCCTGATGCCCCTGTCCACTTGCAATACCCAAATGTGATAAACTTGGCCACAGACATGCAAATAAGGATCACACTTGAACGATTTTTTGTAAATTAGTCCTTTGACACCTGATTACACACATGCATACAATAAATAACCCATCAGAAGCAAATACAGAAAAATAAAGCCGTGGGAATAGTTTTGCGTTTTTTATTTGGCTCAGTTTACATATCAAATTAATCATTCATGACAAAATTACAAATAAATACATAGCTTGACTGTTGATTCGTCGGATTTTACAGAAACCATTTTGGCTTTAAATATGGCCAAATTCTAAGTAGGTGTAAAAAGATAGAACTTCACCTTATCTTAACAGAAAATTGTGTTAAACGCTTACCATGGATGTGGAATTTAATAAAACAAATGAAATTTTTATCGGAAGAAAATATTTTTCCTACTTTATTCTTACTTAAAAAATTAATAATTTTTGTAATTATAAACAATTCCAGCAAATCCGATGAGAAAATGTTAAATCTGCAGAATTAATTGTGATTTTGTCATGAATGCTTAATTTGGTGTGTGCTAAACACATGCAGACACTTTCGTGACTATTGCCATCAAATGATTTTTACATCAGAATTGATTATATGCTCAAATTTTGCAACTAATTTAGCATTTTGCTTTACAGTTATCATATAACATTCTTTCTTTCAACTAAATTTTATCAGAGCACCTGCTACTGTGTACAGACTATAATTCCTGACAATTTGGTGAAGATTGAGCAAGTATTTGCTTTGTTATGATCGGTCAAAATGATAGCACCATGGTGAAGCATAGCAGCTGAGTGAAAACTAACGGCCATGGCTGTACAAGGTTCACGGTTTGCATTTTGCACCAAGATTTAATGACTTTGGCATCACACCTTGAAGCACATGAAAGAATTCAGCGAAATAGGGCAAAATGACTTCTATAGGCAGATGTATTCTAGTATAACGGAAATAGTCAATAAAGAGGATGTTTGCGGAATACAGGTGTACCCTGCGCAGTGGCCACGCAAAGTGATAATATCTGTAAGAGATCTGCCTACCAAAGAAGCATTGTTAGTTGCTGGAATTAATGTCAATGGAAGCCATGTCGAATTGAGGGACGAAACTTTAGACATTATCAGAGTAACTGTTAAAGATGCTCTAATCGAATGGAGTAAAGAAAAGATTGAGGAGTTACTCAGTCCCTATGGCGAAATAAAGAAAGTTGAGAATGAACTTATCTACATTGATGGTAAACCAACAAGCTGGGTTACAGGCACCAGATATGTCTATATGACCAACATAGACCAAGTCATTCCAAATAGATTGAATACAACTGATGGTGACAAGGAAGTAACAGTGTCAGTGTGGTACAGACGGCCTTTTGAGACCAGAAAAAAATGCTTTAAGTGCGGTGGTCAACATGATCCAGTGAAATGTCCTTTCTCAAGGAAAGTGTGCTTCTCCTGCCAGGGAGACCATGAGTTCAAAGACTGTCCCAAAAATGATGGATCACGTTCCAATGATGAGGTATTCTGCTTCATGACAGAAAAGTCTCCCCTAAGTAACTTTAACATGAAGTATCCTATCCAAATCGATGGCACCCCATACAACTGCAATGAGCAATTTATCCAGAGTCAAAAAGCTAGGCTATTTGATGATAAAGAGGCAGTTAATCAAATTATGACATCAACTGATCCTAGAGAAATGAAACGGTTGGGAAGGAGAATAAGGGGCTACGTAGACAGTGAATGGAAACGGCATACCTCTGACATAATCATGGAGTGTGTTCGAAGGAAGGTCTATGACCACAAGGAGCTGCAGGATTACTTGCTATCCACAGGCGACCGAGTTATCGGCGAGGGGACAACTGACTGGCACTTTGGAGTCGGCATGCACATCAGTGACAACAACGTGTTAAATGACAAAGCCTGGCAGGGGAAAAATATCATGGGAAAAGCTCTTATGGAAGTTAGGAGTGAGATAAAATTACTTCAAGGTGTGCTTGATGAGGTACCTGACAATGCAGCAAAACCCATGATCTCTAGTACCCCTGGCATTGTGAAAAGTAACTCTGACCACGAACCAATGGCTGTATCCCCCATATTTGGAATGCAGGACAATTCTCCTGGGCTAAATTCAGGCTGCACAGCAGTTGAGAAGAACTGTGCAATCATCTTCGGTGACTCTAATGCTAAAGGATTAAGTGTGGATAATCCTGACTATGAGATCACCAAAATGTGCAGAGCCGGTGCCACAATCCAAGACATCTCTGAGCTGATGGAAGACTGTCCAGAAAATCCTGACGATGTAGACGCTGTGCTGATACAACTCGGAACGTGTAATTGGTCCTCAGACAGAACTGACTTTGTAACATCAAATGACTCACTGTATCGAGATTTTGTTGAAGCGCTCAACAGTGCAGCCTCCAAATACCCCCAAGCAGAACTGCTGGTATCCAGTGTCCCCCAGAGACTGCCTCAAAGTCCAAATGAGGCCTATATTAGTGCAATTAACGCTGAAGTGATTGCGCTAAATGACTCTTTGAGAGCTCTTGCCATCAATGAGGACAATGTTGTGTTTATTGACAATAATGCTCAGCTCACGACAAATGGTAAACCTGATGCTTCATTCTATGTTAAATCTGACAAAACTGGTGTCCACTTAAATCAAAACGGTCTGGCAAGGGTTGCACAGAACATATCAAAGGGGCTGAGTGATCTCTTCTTTAATTCAAGGGATGATCCTCAGTGGCAGGTGAAGTCAAAATAACTGAACTGCCAATAGATATAGCCAATAACCCTTCAAGTAACTTTAATGATTATTCTCAATTTACTCAATCTTGAAGCAAACTCAGTTTGTTGTACGGTGGTAAAAAGATACCAGAAAAACTCAGCATCCGTAATGGAAGAAATTTTGAAAAAGGCTATTGGCTTTCACTTGACATGTTCTGCAGATAATCCTTCCAGTGAACTAAAATGTTTGATTCTGTGCAGGTCATATATATCATTGACAATGGCAAAGGTGAAAACGAAGTTCTCTCTTGTATGTACATCAAATATTACACGGAACATAGTCTTGTTGCATTTATCGTTTATACAGGATGCGAAGTGTACGCATGTGAACTCATACACATATTTGATGTTGAGTAATTGTTTTGAAATTATAGTGCTTAAGATTCAAGATAATGACATGGCTAAACGTGGAAGTAGATATTGTGTATTTAAATTAATCGTTTTGAAAAAATTCTGGAGAGTTAAGTCAATGCACCTTGATTCTAATAGTATGCTAGATATCAACCAAAATATAGCAATGTCATCTTTTTGTGAAATGTCATTGTTGAATGAGATCAACTGTGTAATGATGATGTTACCTTATAAAAGTGCACATTGTGGAATGTTCAAAATCAAAAACATGCCTAAACCTGTGTTCATGATGAAAATATGCAGTTCTGACAAGAGTGCTAGTACATTTGGCATAAAATTGATTTCAGTCTAAAAACTTCTGTTATTTAAATGACTCAAAACATATTTCCATTCTATCATTTAAGCAATTTTGAACTAGCACAACTACTTGAAAGGCCTAATAAAAGAATAGAAAAGGTCTTGAATGAAAATAGATTTGACAGGTATGTTCGCAATACGCTTGAGAACGGTATGGCACAAATGTCAGAGTGCAGTTATCATCATGAAGAGTCACTCAGTAAATTACTGAATGATTATCCAGATGCCCTCAAAATTCTTAATCTCAATATAAGAAGTCTGGATAGGCATTTTGGTGATTTATTGGTTTTATTGACAAATCTTGATTATCATGTTGATGTGATAACTCTTTCAGAAATTGGAAGGAAGAACATACCAAATAGAGTGAATATGTTAAATGACAAATATAATTGTGAATTTATCCTGCCAAAAACAAAAAAATGTGGTGGTGTTTGCATTCTTCTGAAAAAAGGTATTAAATATCATGTACGAAATGATCTCTCAATATTGTGTGAGCATGCAGAAGATGTGTGGGTGGAAGCTGATGTAAAAGGCCAGAAAGTAATTGTTGGTTCTGTGTATCGTCATCCGGGCACAAATTTAAACATCTTTCAAGATAGCCTTGAAATAACAGCCCAAAAAATTGACAGAGAATGTTGTCACTCCTACCTTTGTGGTGATTTTATTTTCTAGCAAAATTCTAAAGTCATGTCCTGTGTTGTTTAGTAAGGTAATAGCCCACATTGCTAACATCTCAATTAAAACTGGAAAGTATCCAGAGAAACTAAAACTTGGGAAAGTGATCCCCATATACAAAAAAGGCAACAAGTTGGACCCTACAAATTATAGACCTATAAGCCTACTAAGCACTATTAACAAAATAATAGAAAAAGTTCTATACAAAAGGCTTTATGAATATTTTGAAAAATTTAGAATTCTTTATCAATACCAGTTCGGATTTAGACATGCTTATTCCACGACCATGGCACTTATAGAGATCACAGATCGGTTAAGAGAACAAATAGAAAACAAAAATATCACAATTGGAATATATTTAGATCTTACTAAAGCCTTCGATCTTGTCAATCATAGTATGTTAATTACGAAGCTGCAGTCTTATGGTGTAAGAGGACCAGCCATAGAATTGATAAAATCGTACCTAAGTGAACGACCACAGTACACTAAAGTGGAAACAATTGAGTCCGACACTAAGAACATACAGTGTGGTGTGCCCCAGGGCTCAGTGCTGGGACCACTTTTCTTTCTGATTTTTGTCAATGACATGCAGCATTGTACTGATGCCCAATTACGTTTATTTGCTGACGATACAAACATATTTATTTCTCACAAGGACCCTGTCATTGTAAAACAAAAAGCAGAGAAATGCCTGAGCGATGTTACAAATTGGTTAAAAGCAAACAAGCTTATCTTAAGTGAAGGTAAAACGAACTATAGTATCTTTTTGCCATCCAATAAACAAGTACCCAATACGCTTGACCGAATAGAAGTCAATGGAAATATAATATCAAGAACTGATAGTTGTAAGTACCTTGGTTTAATATTAGATGACAAACTTAAGTTTCAGAGACACATAGACCAGTTAAGTAAAGATCTCATCAAAATAGTATCTGCATTCAGAATTATCAAACATTTGGTGCCAACAAGTGAAAAAATGAAATTATACTATGCTTACTTTCATTCCAAACTGCAGTATGGATTAGAGATATATGGGGCATCAGCGTATAAAAATATTAAAAAACTTGAGGTTTTGCAACATCGGGCAATCAAAGCGTTGTTCAATCTTGACCCCCGAACTCCGTCTGTTCAATTGTATGATAAATATAAGATATTGCCTGTAAGGGATCTCTACTCAGTCAAAATAGCAACATTTGTTCAGAATCAACTCATAGTGACAATGAAAACGTGTTTTCTAATTATTTCCCCGCAATTGACCATAATGGGTATCCAAATACAAGAAACAAGTTCAAATTGTATGTTCAGCGATCTAAATCTGAGATTGGAAGTAATATAGTTCAAAGAAAGGGGGCCAAGATTTGGAATTCTCTGGCAGACTCATTAGGACAGGACCTGAGAGACATGTCGCAACATCAGTTTAAAAAAGCGGTAAAAAACTTCTATTTCAACAAATATTTTACTGAATGTTCGCGGTAGTTGTCTGAATGAATGTACAAGTTTATATTCAATTTTCTTGCTTTATGCCCCTTCGGTCAATTGTTAGGGAGTCTGCTGGAGACTTCCATATCTTCAGTGAACCAATTTGTATTTTATACCCTGCATGTATTTATTTTATAAAAGTTCAACTGTTGCTAGTTTGTTAATCTGCCTCCTTGTCTTTGTGGTAATTTTGGATACATGAGTATGTTTCCTTTCTATATATATATATCAAATATATGCTGAGACTATTTGTGATTCAGAGAGGTTGTTGAAAGTTATTACTGTCCAATTGATATGTTGCTATATGTATGTTGTAATTCTATGACTGAAATTGATTGTGGAAATGTATATATCTTGGGGTTAAGTCTTAATAATATGTCATATTTCCGGTAAATATTGTTAATAACTTGCTAAACCTATTATGTTCAAGTATTAAAAAATTTTAGTGTACCTATATGAATATATATATATATATATTTAATGCTGTTATGTACATATATATCGGAATTAACACAAATTGTTCTATTGAAATGTAATGTTTCTGAAAATAGCCATAACTCTAGTTTTCCCTGCTCAAAGATAGAATAATTTGTATTCATGTTCACATTACTAATTATCTGATGTATTATGATTGTATAATTTAATTGTTTTTTGACAGACCAGCTTGATAAGCTATGCTTCTCTGGTCCTAATAAATATACATACATACATACAGCTAACTCACTTCTTCACAGGAAGATGAAGACTTAGGGGGATATAGGCCTATGCATGTATATATTTTTAATTATTTGGCATGTTCACGAATTCGTGGAGGTGTAAAAACGAGCATGTACGAATTTGTGGACATGAAAAAACGTGCATAGGTGCTCGTGTACATGTAATAACTAACATTCGTGAATGTGTTTTATCATTCATTCGTGTATATGCTAACATTAACATTCTTGGAAGTGCTGTATCATTAGGGTTTAGTGTTAAAATTAGGTTTAGAGTTAGTTTTAGCCAAGTTTAAGGTTGCAATGTTCGTTTTTGCACCTACACAAATTCGTGAATTGCAATATTTCACACTTACACGAATACCAAATTCGTGTATATGTTCGTTTTTGCAGGTATACAAATTCGTGTACATGCCAAATAGTGAAAAATATATACCTCGGATATGACAATAAACGAATCAATCAATGCCTATATATAATAAAATGTTAATTTCTATCTAGGCACTCGATGAACAATTAGATTAAAACACATACCGTTCTCGCAATGTTGCCCATCATAGCCTGCGACACAGGAACAAGAGTAGGCCGCAACTCCATCCACACATGATCCACCATTTTGGCAAGTAACAGTTGCACAGTCATCTATATCTACAAGAACAGCAGATTCAAGAATCAAGATTTAATTTGACAATTCAGGTCACATCAAACCTATGTATCATATGACACAAATAATAGTTACATTAACATTGAAATACAAAAGTAAATCAAATATGGTAGTAAAATTAACAGGTTCTTTGAAACAGAAGAGAAATCATAAGGAACATTCTGTTTTCTTGCATCTCTCAATGAAGAAAGCTGATGAAGTTGATAAAATTCATGAAAACATGAATAGAAATATCGATATTCCCAGACGAAGGCTCACCCCATAATTTGACTTGCATGATTGACAGAAGAAAAAATTGAGTTACAGTTGTTTTTTTGGCAGCCGACCAACCTATAAAAAGTGCCTCGAGAACAACTGAGAAGCCAAAATTCAATTACGTTTTGCTAAATGTCATACGAAGATCATTGCATGCGATTAATCAAATGCAATGTGGTAAGAAATGTCACAATTTAATGGCTCTAAACCTTCATTGTCTGTATGTGGCATTCAAAACAGTTGTTTATGGTTTACCTACAAGCCTGTGGGCATTTTGACTCAATTTGACGTCAGGGGGAAGTGAGCTGACGTCCAAGACGTCATCCTGATGTCAGATAAACATAAGGTGACGTCAGATAAACATAAGGTAACGTCAGATAAACATAAGGTAACGTCAGATAAACATAAGGTGACGTCAGATAAACATAAGGTGACATCAGATAAACATAAGGTGACTGACGTCAGATAAACAAAAGGTGACGTCAGATAAACATAAGGTAACGTCAGATAAACATAAGGTAACGTCAGATAAACATAAGGTGACGTCAGATAAACATGAGGTGACATCAGATAAACATAAGGGGATGTCAGATAAACATAAGGTGATGTCATATAAACATAAGGTGATGTCAGATAGATATAAGGTGACGTCAGATATACATAAGGTGACATCAGCTTCACATAAGGTGATGTCATATAAACATAAGGTGACGTCAGATAAACATAAGGGGATGTCAGATAAACATGAGGTGACATCAGATAAACATGAGGTGACATCAGATAAACATAAGGGGATGTCAGATAAACATAAGGTGACGTCAGATAAACATAAGGGGATGTCAGATAAACATGAGGTGACATCAGATAAACATGAGGTGACATCAGATAAACATAAGGTGATGTCATATAAACATAAGGTGATGTCAGATAGATATAAGGTGACGTCAGATATACATAAGGTGACATCAGCTTCACATAAGGTGATGTCATATAAACATAAGGTGACGTCAGATAAACATGAGGTGACATCAGATAAACATGAGGTGACATCAGATAAACATAAGGTGACATCAGATAAACACAAGGTGACTGACGTCAGATAAACAAAAGGTGACGTCAGATAAACATAAGGTGATGTCAGATAAACATAAGGTGACGTCAGATAAACATAAGGGGATGTCAGATAAACATTAGGTGACATCAGATAAACATAAGGTGACATCAGATAAACATAAGGTGACGTCAGATAAACATAAGGGGATGTCAGATAAACATAAGGTGACGTCAGATAAACATAAGGGGATGTCAGATAAACATGAGGTGACATCAGATAAACATGAGGTGACATCAGATAAACATAAGGTGACGTCAGATAAACATAAGGGGATGTCAGATAAACATGAGGTGACATCAGATAAACATAAGGTGACATCAGATAAACATAAGGTGACTGACATCAGATAAACAAAAGGTGACGTCAGATAAACATAAGGGGATGTCAGATAAACATAAGGTGACGTCAGATAAACATGAGGTGACATCAGATAAACATAAGGTGACATCAGATAAACATAAGGTGACTGACATCAGATAAACAAAAGGTGACGTCAGATAAACATAAGGTGATGTCAGATAAACATAAGGTGACATCAGATAAACATAAGGGGATGTCAGATAAACATTAGGTGACATCAGATAAACATAAGGTGACATCAGATAAACATAAGGTGACGTCAGATAAACATAAGGGGATGTCAGATAAACATAAGGTGACGTCAGATAAACATAAGGGGATGTCAGATAAACATGAGGTGACATCAGATAAACATAAGGTGACATCAGATAAACACAAGGTGACTGACGTCAGATAAACAAAAGGTGACATCAGATAAACATAAGGTGATGTCATATAAACATAAGGTGATGTCAGATAGATATAAGGTGACGTCAGATATACATAAGGTGACATCAGCTTCACATAAGGTGATGTCATATAAACATAAGGTGACGTCAGATAAACGTAAAGGGATGTCAGATAAACATTAGGTGACGTCAGATAAACATAAGGGGATGTCAGATAAACATGAGGTGACATCAGATAAACATAAGGTGACATCAGATAAACACAAGGTGACTGACGTCAGATAAACAAAAGGTGACGTCAGATAAACATAAGGTGATGTCAGATATACATAAGGTGACATCAGATAAACATAAGGTGATGTCATATAAACATAAGGTGACATCAGATAGACATAAGGTGACATCAGATAAACATAAGGTGACATCAGATAAACATAAGGTGATGTCATATAAACATAAGGTGACGTCAGATAAACATAAGGGGATGTCAGATAAACATGAGGTGACATCAGATAAACATAAGGTGACATCAGATAAACATAAGGGGATGTCAGATAAACATGAGGTGACATCAGATAAACATAAGGTGACATCAGATAAACATAAGGTGACGTCAGATAAACATAAGGTAACGTCAGATAAACATAAGGTAACGTCAGATAAACATAAGGTGACGTCAGATGCCCACTGGGAATTATCAATATATCATAGATAGGTATGCACAATGAAGACTGCAAAGTGATAATCTGCAGTAAAGCAATTAAAAATAGTTACTTGTCTGGCAAGTGAGTCCATTGTAGCCTGAAGCACAAGTGCAAGAATATGCAGCCACTTGGTCATTGCAGGATCCACCATTCTGGCAGGGGTTGCTACTGCACTCGTTGATATCTAAAAGAACACTCATGCTGTATTGCTTATTGAAATAATTAAAAAAAGACATGATTACAGTATAAGGCGCTATATTCTTCATACCCAATTAAAATAATTCATTCAAACTAAGTTTCTGCTCAATCCCAGGAATTACTACACCAACAATTAGACAGGTCTATTGAGTACAGGTGCACGTTTCAGAAGTCCTGTTAATTTTTTAGCAAATCTTCTATTTGAAGCTCATAAAAATATGTATGGTTGAGAAAATAAAATAAAAATTTTTGTGGTAGATTTTAACGACTCAACTTCAAATTCGTGAATGCGTTAAATGTGGATAAAACATTTTAAAAACGTGTAGCAAAAGACAGCAACTTGCATGAATTTTGTATTGATTGCTCATTTGTACTTAGGAAAGAAATATTTACCAATTTCGCAGGTAGCCCCAGTCCAACCACTGGCACAGTTGCAAGTGTGGGTTTGGAAACCATCGACACAAGAGCCTCCGTTCAAACACTGAACCCCAATGCAATCATCTGTGGGATCTTTTGCGTAAAAAAGAAAATAATTCTTGAAAGTCATACAATAAAATAAAAACAATCATTGAAGCATTCATGAATTTTTAAAAATTGCCCACCACAAAACAATCAGTCAACGATTTCTTGACAAAAACTGTTTAACTGCAAGATGATACTTAAAGATTCAAATAATATTACAGGAATTCCTATGGGCACATCGACATTGCAGCAACATTTTGACAATGTGTGTTTTTCACATTGCGGCATATCATTTGATTTCAACATCGCCATAGACAAATTGGCAACGTCATGTTAAAATTTTGTCCCACTTGGGGTAACATGAATAAAAAAAGAAATGCAAACTAGGGCCCTGCACGGGACGGGGACGGGACTGAACTTGACAAAATTTGGCGGGAGTGGGTCAAAATTCGGAAAATTTTATCATTGTAATGCCTAGAACGGGACGGGAGCAGATTTGGAAAGAACCGGCAGGAGTGAGACAAAAATCTAGTCCCGTGCAGGGCCCTCACGCAAACACACAAAAAAAGGTTAACCCACCAACTGTAGTGCAAGTTGCACCACCATAGTTCCCAACGCATGAGCAGGTGTACCCTTGGCTGTAGGTCTCTGAGCAGGATCCGCCATTCTGACACGGGTTGGGAAAGCATTCTATCAAAAAAAAATTAACAAACACAATTTGTTGTAAGTTGTCAAACACACACTCTAAAAAAATCAGACAAAATTGGTTTTTTAGATTCAAAATATTTTTTTGAAAAACCAAATTTCAATGCAAAAAACCAACATGGATTTTTTTAAAAATCCATGTTGGTTTTGCATTGAAATTTGGTTTTTCAAAAAACCATTTTGAATCTAAAAAACCAATTTTGTCTGGAATTTTTTAGAGTGCAGCCATTCACAAATTTTGAGACCCCTGTTGAAACTATGCTGTATGGCTTCATTAATTTTGAATCAGGCCTTATCAATCAAAGACTTTGACCCATGGATACGTTACTCTGACCCAGTGAGCACGGCAAAGAAATTTGGCAGCCATTATTATCCCACAAGCCTCAAATCAGTCAAATATCGGTAAATTTAGTCTTTATGGCCCAATATGTTTTCCTCTCATCGGATGAGACATCATACTTCCACAAGCAGTGTGGTCCAGGATGTTTATATTAGCATTGACCTGATGACATAAAATCTGCCATTTCACTTACTTGTACAGTCAGACCTTTGTCTTAGCCGCGGACGTTGAATTGGCAAATTATAGAAATTTGAGTTTCATTGAATAAATCATGGCAATTGAGGAGTTCATACTTCTATTATTACCTTCTCAGTCAAAAAGTATTATTAGGTTAAAGCTATGAAATTTTACCACAAATGTTCTTGTAAGTTTTACTAGTTAATAAGCACTATAATTGGCAGTTTAGATACTTCATGTACTACTACGGTTCTGATTAATGTTAAGTCAGCCCTACCGCAAAATCAGAATAATTGCGAGAAAATATGTTAAAAAATTTATACGAAATTGAATTACCTCTTTGGCAAACAACGGAGCCATATTGAGAATTCAACAGAGAGATCTGTCCATTTCCTTTATCACAATGCTCACAGTTGGGGTTTCTGAAGGCACATGTCCTGCAATTTGAGTTTGCCAGGCAAGAAGAACCGCAATCGCTTACACTGGCTTTGTTACGATGTGTAGATCCAACGCAATTGATGTATTTATCATTGGTGCATACCACGCCATGACAGACTGAAAAAAAAAAAGCAACTTTTAGAAGTATATAATGTATATTCAGAATTTTAATGGGAAAATCAAATCTCCTAAAACCCCAAATTTGAAAGTGGAAATTAATGAAACAAAAGTCAAGTAAATACTCGCAAAATTTCAGCCAAATCAGTTTTAAAATCTTCAGAGGTTGCGCAAAGCCTTTGAAGTTTATGATGTAATTCCCCATTCGCGCAACTAAAAAATCAGTTAATTTCCCAGATGCTTCTCCAAAGTGAATATTTTGTGTGTTCTTTTTAATATACCATAACCTTGGCATGGCGAATAATATCTTGGTGTTAATTTTGATTGTTTATATTCATAGTAAGTGAAATATACACCTGTTTTTTAGGGAAAAATGCATGAAATATACTGATGTAATATCTAATGCTGAACTGCTACAGAACTTTGTGAGTCACAAAGAATATATTATATTATATAAGGACTAGATTTGGCATCCTGGACCCAGTAAAACAAGGTTATTTGACTCAAATAATTGGCTGTTATAATTAATTAAATTGCAAAAACTGATGATTTTTAGGTCTACTGATGGGCAATCGCGCGTTAGATTTCAACAGCTTTGTGCAACCTTTAAATATTAATCAATTTTGCAGAAAGTTTTACACAATACCTGCTATCAGATGTAAGATCCGAACCCAAAATTCAAATAAGAGAAATTTAGAAGAAAGAACTTTTGGATCACTATTATCAAATATCCATTCATCTTTTTCTATGATTTATAAATTTTCTTTTACTCGAAATGAAGACTCTACAATTGTCATATCATGATATTATAATAACAGAAAATAAAGAGTAAAAAAAGCAATTCACTGTACAAAATAGAAAAATAAAGTGAGTCAGACCAATTTGTTCTTACCACGCAAAAACGCCACAAATCCAAGAAAAAATTGAAGGGCGTCCATCTTTATCTGTACTATCATTGCGTTGTAGAATTTTTCCTCAAATGTTATCTACCTTATGACAATGAATTTTACGACTTGACGCCTACAAAAACTTCGGAAAGTTTATTCATTGATGACTTAACAGTAGGCGTGTAACTTTGGTTAATTATTCATTATTTGTACCACTCCGTAACATTCAGTAAGGGATATTAAGTAAAGTAAACGACAATAATAAATAAATAATGTTTTCTTTGTTCCTTGCCTGTAAAACCCACACAGCTATTAACCTTCATGCCTAATCATTGACACCCACAATGTTAATATTGATTTTAGCTAATGTTTGCTACTTTAGTCATAACATGTTGTTTCAGCTGTAATAGGTGTGACTTCATTGAATTTTATGATCATTTATCACAACACTTTCAACATTCTTCTATATCCATTTATTACAGCAATTCCAACATTCTTATGTCAATTTATTACAGCAATTCCAATATTCTTATGTCCATTTATTACAGCAATTCCAATATTCTTATGTCCATTTATTACAGCAATTCCAACATTCTTATGAGCAATTATTACCACAGGCATTATAATTTCTTACAAAAAGCTCACATTGCTAAACGTATCCTGTATACAATACATACAAGGTTGGCAACTCCCTCAAGATTCCTGGTTTGAGAATCCCTGCTGTAATGCTGTCTCAAGCAAGAGCATGAATTCTCAAACCAGGAGTTGCCAACCTTGTATATAAATTCAATAAGTGCAATGACAAACTTTTTTCTCAAACTGATTGTAATGCCTGTGATTATTACAGTAATTACAATGTTCTGATGTCCATTTATTACAGCAATTCCAACATTCTTATGTCCATTTATTACAGTAATTCCAATATTCTTATGTCCATTTATTACAACAATTCCAATATTCTTATGTCAATTTATTACAACAATTATTTATTACTGCAATTCCAACACTCTTATGGTCAGGTGAAATTTTTTGCGTATTTCAGGTGAAGCCAGACTTTTATTAACCAAACAAAATTAAGTGTGTATCAGCCTATAGTACCATATTTTGTTGTGAGTAGCCATGTCAATAAATGTTTAAAATTTCAGCAAAATCGGACGACCGGTTATCATTTTTTAGCATTTTAGCGCAGGGACGGACGCAGGGGGGGGGGATGGGGGGATGCATCCCCCCCCCCAACCGGACCAAAATTTATATATTTTTACATGTTAATTTTATCCGCGCGCAGACGCAGAATGTCGCGAATTGTGCGTTCCGCGACGCGATAGCCCGATAGACCCCCCGGGGGCCCCACCGGAATTTTCTGGATCCCCCCCTGTTTTATCGTGACGTGCAAAATTTTGCTGATGTAAAACCCTTTGTTTTGATAATAATAATATGCAACATTTTGTCAAAGGCCAGGTTGTAAAATTGCAGCCATGGAAGTTCTGAAACTGCGACCAGCAATTGATTTTTGATACTTTGTGTACACATCAAGGAGTGGCAATCAGAGCACTTGCCAAGTCGCAAATGAAGCCAAAAAGTTGTCCCAACCCTAATGCACAGTTTCTTGTTTCACCCAGTCCCACTCAGACATGCTGCTAACAATTTGTCATTACAATATCTTTCCTTTAGAGTGACTCAGTTCATTATCACAAGAAAAGATGCCCCTGCACTTTTGTATTTACAGTTGATGCCAAAAACTGTTGATTGTCCCAACCCTAACATTCTGTCCCGACCCTAAAATCTTCTGTCTGGCCTAAACCAGTGATGCAGTTTTGCCGCTGGCTACTCAAAAATAGCCTTTGATGTGTTTTTTCAGTTTTTAGACTGAAAATATTTATTTCAATAGAGACTGGGAATCAGATGAATTCTGAGCCCTTGATGAAAAAATGGGAGAAGACGTAACTGTAGTCACAGCTTGGGTTTGTTAGATTTTAATCACTACACAGCTAGCTAAATTTTGCAGCAAGATTCACTGCATAAACAACTCTTTTATTTTTCACCTCCAATTCAAAAATTCTTCAATGCCCATTTAATCCAGCAATTTCAACATTCTTTATGTACATTTTTACAGCAATCCTAACATTCTTCTATATCCATTTATAAACAATTCCAAAATTCTTCAATATCAATTTATTACAGCAATTCCAACACCTTATTTATCCATTTATTACAGCAATTCCAGCATTTTTCTATATCCATTTATTACAGCAATTCCAATATTCTTCCAAACCCATTTATTACATAAATTCCAACATTCTTCTATATTAATTTATTACAGCATTTCCAGCATTCTTCCATATCCATTTATTACAGCAATTCCAAAATTCTTCTTTATCCATTTATCACAGCAATTCCAAAATTATATATATATTTGTTCCAGCAATTTCTACTTTCTTCTACATGGATATCCATATATTACAGTAATTCCAAAATTCTTACGTCTATTTATTACAGCAATTCCAACATTCTTCTATATCCTTTTATTACAGCAATTCCAACATTCATCTATATCCATTGGTTATAGAAATTCCAAAATTCTTCTGTATCCATTTATTACAGCAATTCCAGCATTTTTCTATATCCATTTATTACAGCAATTCCAATATTCTTCTATATATATTTATCACAGCAATTCAAAATTGGATATCTATTTCTTCAAACAATTCCTACTTTCTTCAACATGGACATCCATTTATTACAGCAATTCCAAAATTCTTACGTCTATTTATTACAGCAATTCCAACATTCTTACATCCATTTACAGCAATTCCAACATTCTTCTATATCCATTTATAACAGCAATTCCAAAATTCTTCTATATCCATTTATTATAGAAATTCCGACATTATTCTTTATCCATTTATCACAGCAATTCCATCATTATATATATATCTATATGTTCCAGCAATTCCAGCATTTTTCTACATCCATTTATTACAGCAATTCCAACATTCTCATGTCCATTTATAACAGCAATTCCAACATTCTTCTGTATCAATTTATTAACAATTCCAACATTATTCCATATCTTTTCATTCCAGCAATTCCAACATTCTTCTACATACATTTATTACAGCAATTCCAAGAATTCTGGTATCAATTTATTCCAGCAATTCCGACATTCTTGTATGTCCATTTATTACAGCAACCATCCATTTATTACAGCAATTCCTAAAGTTCATCATTTAAAGCTGCAGAGCATTTTCCAGATACATGCATTTTGCTCAGCAAGGGGACGAAAGAATTTTTACTGTACTTTGAATTGAGATATTTAAATGAAAAGTTAACATGACATGACCATAGATTTCTCAGAAGTACTAATGCTTTTTTCATATCAAAATAATCAACAGAAGATCAATTTTTTGAATGTTTTGTGCAAAAATTAATAAGCTAAATTATGAATGCATAGACATATCCTTGACAAGCAAAATTAGCAATTTTTGGTTGGGTGAAATTTTCCTAATCATTTAAGGGGGCACCACTCAAATTCCCAGACTTCTTACACATTTCAGGTGCCCCTTCGAAATACAGGGGTGCCATAGCTCCTTCGAGTACTGGCAGTTGTCATTATGACGATGAGTGATGAGAAGACTGGGAGTCTGGTATAGGCCTACCGTATACATTCAAGGATGTCCAGGGTTACCAAATGCCCGGCGCCCAGATAGGAATACTGGACAACTGGCCTCATTTTACGTCCCATGGGCTTGGACTCACTTGAGTTCCAGAAGTGGGATTCAGAGTTTCAAACACCAACCTCAAGCCCTTGAAAGTCAGCAGTTACTTGTCATTCATAACTCATCAAAAACATTAGGCCACAGGAAACCTTAAAATCATATGACCCGCATATGACCCACCTCTGCACACTTTGATTCACTTCATTAAAACTGTTTCTATGAATGTTATTTTTCACATAGGCCTAATCCTAGTTTATGACTGATAAACAAAGAAGATCTGGAAAAAGAGGCATGACATGGCTGCTTCCAAAGCTAAAAGCTTTAAACTATGAATACTGAGTATTCCAACAGCAGGCAATATACCCAAGCCAAAGCCGTATGAGACTAGTGGCTCCATCTATATTTTCAGATACAATACTAGTGGCGACATCTTCTGATAAATATACTTTGTATTACTCATGGGATGGTATTGCACAAGATCATGTGGTATTACAATTCTCAGAACTTGGCGGGAAACCACAGCACATATATGGTGTTCCTCCAGCCTGATGCTGTGGCCCTCAATCAATAGCCAGAAAATTCTAGACTTCAGTCTCTTGCACCACTTGCCTGACGTGGCTTGAAATAAATCATTCTAGAACTTTTGCTTCTGTTTCAATATATAAGCTGCTAGCAGCAACACAGGCCATTCATTCTAGTAAGGGCAAGTTGCATTCATGGAGAAAATATCGGCTAATATCTGAGATAAACGGAGAGACTGTTCTTATCATGGCAAGTACATGGGACTGACGAATTGCATGGATGAATTATTGGGCTGCACATCCTGTGATCATGCACAGAACTTGTTTATTGTTTATAATTAGACAATGACCGAAACTGCCAACACAAGCCAAAGCGAACCAGGGAATCGAACCCAGGACCCGGTTATTTAATTGGAGCCCAGGATGCAACCACTGAATTAACCTCTATTTCGGAGTCTCTCCCCATCGAATCACTGCAAAATATGGAGGATTTCTCACAAACGACAGAATGTAAGTTAATTTTACCAAATTTATATATATATACATTCATGAAGCTAGCAGGGGCGGACTGGCATTTGTGGCAGAGCAGCTGCCTCGGACCCATCCGCTCAGGGGGGCCCATTCAAGATGTAAAAAATAAAAATAAAAAATTAATAAAAAGCTGCATGAAAGGCAAAACTTAGCTATCAGGTATATGATTTTGTGATGAAACAGAGTCACCTGAATTAGACAGAAGCCTCTCACATGGGGCCCCATCCTAACAAAACTTTTACCAAACTAAATATGCAATATATATACAAAAAAGTGGTCCGGTCCTGGTCTGGTCCAGGTTGAGGTGGTCTGATTTTGTTACTGGACCGGTCGAACATTTGATCTTTTGCTGTAGTGAAAGTGGTCCATCGGCATTTAGAAAATTATGATAAAAATTAGGGTTTTAAACTTGCTATATGATATGAATTTAACTTTTCGATATGAAATTTAATTCATGCGATACCCTTCATGACATGAAAAAACACTGGACCAGTGCAAACCGGCACTGGACCAGTCTGGTCTGGCACTGGACCAGTTTTTTGTAGGTGGTCCAGTATTTTAGCAGTCCAGGGCTGGACCATGGACCGGTCCAATTTGTCCAAAGCGGTCCGGTCTGCATCACTACATGAAGCGCAGTACCACTTTTTTCAAAATGCATATTTCTTTCCCCTTGATAATTATGGTACACTTAAACATAATTGGCAAGTCAAAATAAATAATATTATGTCATCAGGCCTTTATTTACCCCCTACACGTATATTCCCTTAAAAAATGTTTTTTAAAAACTCTTCGATGCACATTTTTGGATTTGTAAACAGTAAAGAACTTTTTAGAATTTTCAAGTTTGTTGATGAGCAACTCCATTTTGAGACTTGAACCGTCTTGTGCAACCTCGAAATATAAATTTATCTGAAGTTTTGACAAGTCTATCTGGACGTAACATTAGGCGAAATATTAAATTTAAGACTTATTTATTGAAGATATTTGTCTGGCCAGCAAAACAGGATTTATTTGTTTCATGACACACATTACAAACTAGGTCATACCTATCACACAACTGGAATTACTCTGCCAACTTCTCTATAATTTCCATGCACCCAATAACCAGCACACACTTGTCTCACAATAATAATCATAACTTCAATTCCGGATCAACAGGTCTTCAATTCTGCATCAATAGGTCTTTCCCCATTAGCTCAGTGCATGGTAGCGAGGTGGGCTGCCTATCGCTTGATCCGGGTCCAAATCCAGCTTTTTCCAGGTCATCACGGCCTATGTTGGATGGTAGTATCAATCATCTTTTGCCTCATTGACGTGTCCTCCTCCTGTCCAACTTAGCCTATCAAGAGTATCAATACAGGACGTAAAGCCCAAATTATCCATCCATCATCAGCAGAAAATTGTCGCACAATCATAATTCCATAATCTAACAGTAGTTTTGTTTTTGTGTATTTTCAGGCGGTGCATCAAGATCTTTGAACAACCCAGCAATTAACGAAATGCTTCTTTGAGACATGACGACCAAGAACAGGACTGTGCGAAAACTAAAGTGACCTCCAGAATCATTTGCCACATAATCTCCAGAATCATTTGACCTTTGATATCCACAAAGATACTGAAATAAGACATTATTGTATCAAATTGTCACAAAATCATTCAAAATGGCTGAATGCGGAAAATCTGCAGAAAACCAAGAAGGAGAAAGAAGTTTCGCAGAGATAACAAAAATGGATTGCTTCCACACAAAGCAGAACATTGACATTATAAAGACCAAACAAAATGGTCGATATTGTGTCACCATTTTGCCAAAGTCAAGTCAAGAGATATCACCATCCAGAAAAAGGATCATCAATAACATTTGTAACGGCCACCTGGTGGTGCAGAAGATAGGTAACGAGGAATATGTTCTCTCGTTAGCAGAATATTTGTCAACATCTTTAGCACCGAAGAAATCTTTGTTAAAGCAACCTTCTCAACCGTCTACTTCTGTAGGAGCTAGTACATCATCGCAGTCTCTGGAGAGCGTGAATAGGACTGCTTCCTCCGATCCAAGTAATTTGAACCTAAAGTCAGATGACAAGGAGAAATCGAAAGGTGATGAAACGTTATACATGCCGTTGAAGCTTACCCTCAGTCTACACGAAGGAGTGATAGAGTATCAGACTTTACCAGACTACATCGAGGCAGCAGGAGAATTGTTGAAAGAAAAGCTCGGCCAAATAACGGATGAACTGACAGAAAAAGGTCACAGAGAACCATATCTGGCAAACGCGACACTATTCATGAAGGCTGGTGGACAATTGACGGAATTCTCTCTCCCGGAGGACTCTAAAACGATTTGCGTTTTCGTTAATCAAGACAATCATAAAGATTACTCCTCACAATTAGACGATGTCATCACAAAACTAGAGAAAATAGTGCAGCAAAATAAGGGAATACTGCAACGGGTTCATAACAAACCAGGATTATGGGGTTACGTACGTTTCAGAAGTGAACAAGATACAACAACCGCCTTAGAAGAATTAGACGCTCGTTGTTCGCTCCTATTCACATTCAAGAAACCCACCCTTGACAAACCGAAACGGTCTTATGAATTCACACTAACGAGGTACTTGAAACCAGCTGATAACTATCACTGGCGCTTCTACCTCAAAGGATACGATGCAAAAGTGATTACAAATGAGCTGATAGATGTTGGTAGTAAAGTTTTCCTTAACAAATCTAAGCTAGACTCTCACATCACGGCAACTGTCGTCGGCATTGGCTTGACGGAGAATGCGATAAATGATGTGGTCGAGCTGTTGAGAAGAAAGTACGACTTGAAAGTACATCACGTCCAGAAGACTTTCGCTAAAGGTCATAATGGTAAATTTTCACTGAAATTTAACATCCTGGACTTCATCAGACATGTATGTGGCAAATCATTCCCGTACAGTATGAAAAAAGGCAAAAACGGTATCACCTATGACGATGTCGTCACAATATCAGTCGCATTGGAAGATCCTGAGGATATTGCCAAGTTGGAGAAAGGAATAATCACAGATTCAAAACTCCTTCAAGGAAGTACTAAAAGTAAAGGGATTGTTACTCATAAAATCAATATATCACACACCGTAGTCGTTCGTAGAACCATCTTTGCAGCTATTGTGGGCGGTATTGACTTCTTGAAACAGACGTTATTGGACAAGTACGGAGAAGCAATATCTCTCACCACAGAGAAGAAAAAGAACGGCGATGTAAAAGTAATACTCTCGTGTGATCACAAAATGAAGAAAATACTCAACCCAGCTATTAGAGTGTTAGCAAACATCACAACACCCCTGACGATCAAGTCCACCAAAGATCACCGGCTCTGCATGGAAAGCCCACTCGGACAGGCCGTGATACGATCTATCGAAAGGGCACATTGCGTGAAGATTCATTTCGAAGGCACAAAGGTTATGATCTATGGAAGTCCAGTACAAAAGCAGAATGGTTCGAAAGATTTACGGTCGATGATTGAAGACTGCATGAAAAATTCATTGGTTGTCGATCTACTTCAATATGGCGAAGGACCTGTGATTATAAGCCAGCTGCAGAATAAATTTGGTTATCATCTCGATGGATTAAGTAGATGGATTGGTTGTCCTTTAGCTGTTGACATTATGACAGCCCAAATTCATGTGAACGGGTTAAATGCAAGGAAACAAGTGATCCGCATCTTAAATGATTTACGTTATAAAGAAAGTGACATCAGAAGAGATCAATCAAATGAAGGATTAATGTGTTCTGCATGTTTCTCAACACCAGAATGGCCTTTTGTTAAGTTGGGGATCTGCGGCCACGTCTACTGTTGGGAGTGTTTAGAAGGGCAGATATCGGCAGCTATATCTGACAGAGACTTCCCGATCAGGTGTGCAGCAGCCGAGTGCGATTGTGCAGTACCGTGGCAAGATTTGAAATTAACTTTACGCGATAAAAAGGACGTCTTCCACAAACTGCTCGAGGCGTCCTTGGACTTGTATATTTCCGCGAACAAAGATGCCGTGCAGTTCTGCCCTACCTCTGGATGCAGCATGTTCTACTACTCGGGAGTGCATCGCGACTCTACGAAGACAAAGTGTCCCTCGTGTTCGGTGGAACTGTGCACTGCTTGCAACACTATTGCTCATCCAGGCACTCCTTGTGCCCAAAATAGACACAATGCCCTGGATTTCCCTCCAGATCTCAAGGAATGGATGAACGATGATGGCGCATTACGCAAACTGTGTCCGAGGTGCACCCATCCGATCGAGAAGAACGGTGGATGTCCCAATGTAGTATGTAGAGCGTGCAAGGCGCAGCTCTGCTGGGATCACAATCTTGCGTTCAAAGACTTTGATGGATTCAGGGAGCATTTCAAGACTCATTTTGATTAGATAAAAAGTCACGAAAAGCTAGGTTACTAAGACTTCATCTAAGCAACTGATAGTATAGACAGATTTCCAGCCCGATTTCCAGGCACTGGAAATAGGTTTGACCTTTGAGGTGCCATCCGTCCGTCTGCTTGTGTGCCACGTTTCACTACACCTAACGGAAGCGGAGCATTTGAAGACAAGTGTTTGCGTAATGTAATGCGAGGTTACTAAATCTTCATCCGACATCTAAGCTGCTTATTGGATTGATGTGATGATTATGATTACGGGCCAAACGGACTGACGTCGATCTGAGGAACTAGTCATAATTAATTGGGTATAACTTTCGATGACTATTATTCACAGATTTTGCACACTTTCATGTGTAATTTCATGTGTTTGTCGAAGTAAAAAATGTCTTGCCTTACACGATTACGAATCAAATGGCTTATTCATAGATCTGAGGAACTGGTCATGATTGTACTGATATTGTGTACTTATATATGTGGTACCATTTGTGTTTTGGAATAAACAATGTTCTGCCTATCACAGTAATTTTTGTTTTGTAAATTAATAGTAGGGCTATCCATGAGGGCCCCGGGTCCAGATGAGGTAAGAAAAGTAGTTTAAAGGCAAGGAGCAGATGAGAAATCCATCAAAAATAATTGTTAGAGACCACACACCAATCCACAGCAATTTTATTTTAATCACGATAGCCAATATTATAGATAGAGCAGACCAGTTTCACGGGTGTACATGGGTCACTAAAAACACATGTCTGAATTTAAAGGGAAAACAAATGTCTCATGTCCCTTTTTATCTACAGTTGCGGACGAAAATATTCATACAGCTGAGTATTCTGCACATACCTGGTATTCACTCTTGATTCAGGGATGCGAGGAGAAAAATTTCACTTTTAAGTCATTGCCCTAATCAATTATCATTGTCAAGCACTGCAAACTTAAGCATATCGATATCTCTGTTTTCAAGCTCAGGGGGCATACAAACGTAAAATTTCAACATGACAAAAGTATTCATACAGCTCGAACACGCTGGGTATAAAGTGCATCAAAAGCTAGAATTTCTGTTCCAAATCATTTGCAACTTTCTGTGGCTTCTTTGGATAACCTCCTTAGAAGTCCTGAGTGCTTTTTGGGTGTTTTGATCTGTTTTGGTTGACCCAACCCACCCTATAGCGCTGGTATCATTTTACCATTAAATGTATATGAAACTTCTGCAACGATGCTCGCTAAGCCAAGCTAAATGCTCACACACAGTAAAATTTGGTTTCATGGCTTGCTTTAATCATCAGTGCAAACTCTCGTCAGCTTAGCCCCAATTACACCAATTGGACATAAGAAATTTCAATTGATACAATGTAATTGGGTTGTGGGTCTTCGACTCTTCGTCACAAAAGTGTTAAGAAAAATATATATAGAAGAATGTACCAACCTAAAACTACTTTTTTCTGGCTGGAGATGACGAGAGGTCAGGATGGAAATAGATTTATGCAATTTTTTGGAAAAAAAACAAAATATCACTGGCCAAAAGAAATTTCAATTGATACAATGTAATTGGGTTCTGGGTTTTTTCGCAAAAATGTTCAAGAAACTTTTAGCATCTGTTTGAGGAGGACAATGTAAAAATGTAAAAAAATAAATGTAGAATCATGTATCAACCCAAAACTACTTTTTGCCTTGTGGTATATAATAAGAGTATGGAAATAAGTTTATTTGCATTTTTTTTGGAGAGAGAAAAACAAAAATACAAAAGAGCATCTGTTTCAGCAATCAGCAGGCAACCAAAACATTGGAAGTTTGAAATGTCTGCAAGAGTTTTTCCAAGTTTCAGCTTCATAGAGAAATTCTATTAGTTTAGAATTATCCATATGAAAAAGCATTGTTATTTATTTGCAATTTTTTGGAAAAAACTAAATATCACCCACCCAAAGAAATTTCAATTGATACAATGTAATTGGGTTCTGGGTTTTTGTCACAAAAATGTTCAAGAAACTTTTAGCATCTGTTTGAGGAGGACAATGTAAAATTTAAAAAATAAATGTAGAATCATGTATCAACCCAAAACTACTTTTTGCCTTGTGGTATATAATAAGAGTATGGAAATAAAGTTATTTGCATTTTTTTTGGAGAGAGAAAAACAAAAATACAAAAGAGCATCTGTTTCAGCAGGCAACCAGTTTGAGATGTCTGCAAGAGTTTTTCCAAGTTTCAGCTTCATACAGAAATTCTACTAGTTTAGAATTATCCATATGAAAAAGCATTGTCTAAAAAGCAATTTCCAGTTCTCCAGCTAGAAAAATCACAGTTGATACAGTGTTATTTGGCCGGAATCCATGTTTTTTCATTTTGGGCTCAACTCCCTTATGTTCCCTTACCTGATTAGAAAGACAGAGCGAGATACCTCGCTATGTCAAAAATTGCCCAAGACCCAATGCTATTTCAATGGGCAAAACTTTCAAGACTTCGCTAGACATTTGGTACCCATGTCTAAATCTTGTAAGAAAATGCAACTTCTTGTAGTTTACATCAGGTACTACCTATTGCATAAAGAAAGCTGTCCCTGTGTCACTTTTTAAGAAGGGCTGAGTCGCCATGTCGATTGTGTCGATTTTTACACTTGAACACCCCCAGTTGCAAGAAAATAAACATTCTCCACACAAATAACCCAAAAGTTATGTTGCTGGATCAAAACAACCTTGTAAGAAGAATGAAGGTATCAACAGCAGAGGAGACAGAATATTCAAACCTGTCACAAGCACAATTAAATTTTACTTCAACCTTTTTGAGTCCTATTATTCCAAATTTGAGGAGTGTTCACAAAGTTCTGACCAATTTTTCTGACGGCTTTCAGAAAGTTCTGCCGAATTTTTACGGTCAACCGATGTCTTCATCAAGACATATATATATAAAACACTAGGTTCTGAAAACATTCCCTCGATTGGACCAGTAGACTGTCCTCGATTCGACCACCCTTTGTACGAAAGTACGTATATTGATAACACAGCCTGTAAATATGACAATTGGACCTTTTATGAAGTAATGATCCCTAAAAACATTTAATTATGGTCCAGAGATAAGTGAAATTAATTTTGACAATTTATCTCCCATGCTAACGCGCCCTCTACCGGCATTTTCTCGAACAATGAAACAATGACATTTCGCCTTGTAGCTCAGCTCCTATTGCACTTGGAGCTTTGCTTGATGGCTTGTCTTGATACCCCTATTACCTAGCCTCACCCCATATATCTAGTAGGCTCAGTGATTAATTGGTCTAAGAATAGAACGATGAATTTTATCTAGAATTTTATAGGCTGGGTGATTACCCCTTGTCTGAATCGGTCTCCATTTTCGCTTTTTGGCCCATGTCTAATTGTGATTTCAACCGTGCGACAATCCTGGAAGAATGCAGCAACACAGAACATTGATCGCAGCAAAGAGCTCTTATCTGAATATTTTAGTCAGGAATTCAAAATTGAAACTCAAAAGCAAGCTATATAAATTGTTTGATGAGACTCACATGCTATGTAAAGAGTAGCATTTTAATAGAAATTTTAGAAATTTATGTACTTGTATTTCATCTTCATTGGGGCTTTACATTGTGTATTTATGCACTTGAAACGCTAACCAGGACAGGAGGAAGACATGGCAATGAGGCGAAGTAACTGCCGTTGAACATAAGCTCATGTGACCCGGCAGGAACTGGATTTGGACCCTGGACTGGTAGCCCAGCACGCTAGACCAACCCTTCCCTTTGCCCCGTAAACATAAGCAATACCAAATATAAGTTGGTAACCCAAAATAACCCGGAGTAGATATATATATAGCATCATATAAACATGATAAACCACCCGAATAAAATCCAAAATTGCATGTAGGCCTAATAAGTAGTGCAGCACAGCCGAGTAGACCGAATATCTAAACCAGAAATTGAAAGTAAGCCAATACAGGGTTCCTACAAAACCTTAGGACAGGAATTCCATGACTTTCCCCATACATTCCAAGACCAAATTTTGGATTTTCTAGGACCAATGCTTTACTCATTGTGGTCAAGATTCACCCTGAAACAAATACACACAATGACAATCATCCACTGTTCAACCAACCAACTTCCATTTATAAGCACAGAAATTTTATAGATTTTGGCGAGAATTGTTGCGAAAATTAGTATTTTTCATGACTTTCCAAGATGTTTCCATTTTCCATGATTTTCATGACCATAATTTTTTCCAAACTTTCGAAGCCTGCAATGCCACATTTTCATAAACCGTCTTTGATGAGACTCACATGCTATGAACAGAATCAAGAACATGGCAATTTAATAGCAAATCATCTACAGCCGTTTATCATAAGGACAATTCAATTTTACTTCAACTTTTTGAGTCCTATTTTCCAAATATGAGGAGTGTTCACAAAGGTCTGACCAATTTTTCCGATGGCTTTCAGAAGGTTCTGCAAAATTTCTATGAACAACCTATGACTCAATCTACACATATACACCTGGCAGCAAAATTATTATTCAACCCCTTTGATGATTTCTCATAGACTCCCAATAGTAAACGGGTTTTGCAACAAGAATCCGCGGATTCAAAAGCAGAGCTTGGCATTTCTGTAGGAGCAGCCTTATAACACACTCTGACCTTTAATTGGGCATGAAGGGCTGGTGAAAACTGAGGTTTACCGAACCGCCATAATTTTACCAGCCCGTCTTATTTTATGAGTTTTGCATTATGTGGCAACATTTTTGGCAATGGAAAGAAACCTCTTTTCATTAAGAAAGGTGCTTTGCCTTAGCGTGAATTTTTCATGTAAAATAGTATACATTTGCCAATAACACAAGAACCAAGTGAGGTACAGATATGAAATTGGTACCACAGTGTGCAGAATAATTTATACATCTTTGTATCAACTATCCATGTGTTTGGGTGGACTGAAAATGATAATTTATGAGCTATTGGCTAAAATAGCCATTTTCGCATGAAAATTCAATGTTAAACCCCTATCTATCTTTGGGGCTCTTGAGCAACATCTAAAACACCTTCAAATGAGCTGAAATTTTTCATGGGAGTCAAAGAGGGGCTATAGAACACATTTAGAGGTTAGCCCCAATGAATTTCAGACTTTCACTTTTTGTGGGACACCCTAGGGGGGGGATATGTACCCCCCCCCTCTGGTGGTCCTGCCCTTACAAAATCAAGAGCAATTATCATGGTGTTGGGAGAATTGGTCTAAATAAGACAATTTTTATGTAAATTTGATGAAATTTTGGATTAGAGCAGCCCACATATTCTACTACTGAGAGCAATAGTTTTGGTAGAATTTTCACAAAGATCGGCACATTAAAAATTACTTTTAAATTAGAAAAATGCAGAAAAAAAATAATTAAGAAACAGCAATCAGCCTGGCTTTGGTGCGTGATGTCACCAGTGACATCACTAAAATCACCTATGACATCATATGTAGGGGAGACCGGGGCTGGTTGTCACAGGGGCAGGTTGTCACAGTGTGTAAAACTTAAACATGCTACTATTTCTATTTAAAGCATGCAGGAGCACTGCCATTCTATATGAATGGCTAAAGGGGAGTGACTTAAACCTATTTGGTGAATATATACCTATATCATTCAAAATCTTGATGTCCTATTGGACATTTTTTAAATTTCAGAATTCGGGGCAGGTTGTCACACTTTCGGGGCAGGTTGTCACACTCTCCGGGCAGGTTGTCACACTTTTGGTTAAGAGCTCGGATGCAGGAAGTGGAACTCTGTAGGGCAGATCTTGACCAAGAAAAGTTATTTTGGACATATGAGGAATCATTTGCCCACCCAGTGAATACCTTAACAAACACGCCACTGTGTACAAGGGTGCTACAAATGAAGGCTTACAAAGCAGCAGGAAAGCATTCTGATCTGGAGGAGGATTTTTACAACTTTTTTTGCATATTTACATATAAATTTGAAATCGATTTATTTAAACACAATGCAATATCTCCATACATATTCAGTCATCAATAGCATGTAAAAAGCACACATTTATATTTGTGTTAGCTTTTTGGTTTAAGAGCCTGGTCCTAATAGGTAACAGCCAGCTCCAAAAAGTGTGACAACCTGCCCCGCCTTTTTGTGACAACCTGCCCCGATTGGTTAAAATTCCAAAAACGGGTGACCAAAGCCGTTGTTATCAAAATTTTTACTATTTTTTGTTATCATGATTTAAAGAAATGTCTACATGGTAAGTTTATTGACTGTACCTTTTCAACAACTATTTGATAAAGACTAGCATTGCATGCAAGTTGAAGGTAAAAAATTACTTTTTGTGACAAGAAATTTTTACCAGACCGTGTGCCTACCAGACTCTTTTTCAGGGGTCAAGATTTTTCAGAAAGACTCCAGGGAGTTATAAAAGCAGTAAACAATGATTGGTTGAGCTGTGTGACTCCATAGTTTAGAGCAATAAAAAGTGTGACAACCTGCCCCTGTGACAACCAGCCCCGGTCTCCCCTAGAGTGTTTCACCTCGGCCTGTCGTATAATCACTTGCCAGTCGCATGCCACCACCCGGCAATAAACACTAGCCCTGGCTTTGAATCCATGGATTCTTGTTGTATAGGTTAGGCCTTTTACAAGTCATTTAAGTCCAAAGACATGTGCTACGGTTAATACAGACATCAAACAACTTTCTCCAGACTCAGCAGGGTTGAAGACTTTTGGTTGAGATTTATTATTTGATGTTCCTTAAACATGTTAAATCGCAAATGGCAGCAAAATCTGACAGGTCAACATGCAACAAGCTACTGCAACAGTGAAATTTAATTGTCACATTGAGTCTGGTGAATCAAATATCTTCTCTACTATTAAAATGATGGCATCCATAGTTTATCTTAGTACATCCAGAGTTTATGTCAATTTCTATTCAATGTCTGGCCTCATAAGTTTTTCTGTGCCTTTTTCTGTGGTATTCAAGGCAGAACTCTCCCCTTTCAAGGCCAAACCACTCCTCTGAATGTCCTAATCAATTATGAGCAGTTTGGACCTGATCCATATACAATACACAAGAGGGCAGCACCTGCAAGCTCTCTGCCAGTTACAAATCACATGATCAAGTCACATGACTGACCCTGGTGAGGAAGCTGGTGATCCTGAATTGGCCAATCAGCACACAGAATTTTACAACCTAGTAATTTCAAACTTTCTGATTGGTCTAGAATTGTCCCACCTTGTTATTGCCCATATATGGCCCATTCATAAAGATGTGCAGTGATTGTAAAAAAATGATTCAGTAACCACACAATACTGCATCAAGAGAGTTTTTTGAAGCTAGAGAACTAGAAATTACTTGCTTATTAGGGATCTTGCATTTTGAGATGCTACACACCAGGAATTGCATGAATTTGAGAAAAAGGTGAGTTGGTCATTCATGAAAATCATGTCCAGTTCCCTTTTGTCTTGACCAACTGTAAAAAGCAGAGCGATTACTCGCTCTGCTTAAAAATGAGTGTAGTGACATCAGAATGTATCAAATCATAAAAAGAATGATAGCATCACATACTAGATGACATATACTAAATCTGCTGTGAGGTATAACTAAATACGAATGGCAGGCTCCATTTCACATATGGGTCACAACTTTTGAAAAATTATTCAACCCCCTCTCCAATGCTATTCCAATGGAAGGAAGGGGGTTGAATAATTTCGCAAATGTTTGACCCCTATCGGAAATGCAAACTGCCTAACAAATCTAGGTCTCCTTCACAGAAGTTTGGCATTATGTTGTCTAATATATGATGTTATCTTTTTTTTCATTATTTGATACATGCTCATGTCACTGCCCTCATTTTTGCAAGACGTGTCAACTATTGAATTCAATGGAAAAATACAAAGGGGTTGAATAATTTTGCTGCCAACTGTAGATACAACACCAGTTTCTGAAAACATAACCACACACTTACTTTTATAATAACATCATTTATTTTATATCAATAGTGACATATACAGTTTTTGGAAAGCTTTTTTTCTCATATTTCGTCAAATTTTAGTACAGGTTCGTAGTACATCATACAATGTTAGATCAATCGATATAAGCTCATACATTTGACACGGCATTTCCAACAGAATTGCATATAGATATGCATACATAATAAGAGTCATCTTAAAAGTATTCAGAGAAGTTCATCAATGGTTAAATACCATACGAAGCACATCATGTCATGTACTCCAATTCTAATCTACTATTTACAAAGCCTCATAAAATATATATACTGGGAAAATATGACAACTCTTATAATCATGTCAATATTTCAATGAATTATTTCATGAACTTTTTAAGAGTTATCATATATATCTTTTGTTCTGATTAATGATAATGACATCTAAAATTTCGCTGATGTTCAAATAACTACAAATTAATTTCAAAATTTACATCCTTAATCAATCGTCGATCAAACGCGTCCTGGAATCGTGGTTAAATAATCCATAATTACAAACGCCGGAAATTTTTCATTGCGTTTGAAAGATTTTGGGGAAAAATACATCTCCAAAATATTGTCAATTAGCAATAACTCCTAAAATACCACGTGCAGAAATTACAAATTTAGCTCAGAGATTTTTTTTTTAATTTCACACAATTTTGCAAGTAACCATGGTAACCATCACATTTTTGGCAACAAGATAGAAATTGTTAAATAACAATTAAGTGCATTTTTACGAAATTTCTCAGCAACAAAAATAATCAAACGGACAAGAAGAGAGCCGGTATAAGGCGTTGCTTAACTTTCTTTCTAACAGAATCAGCAGTGCATCCTTTTAACATATGATAGGAAACGAAACGTATTACTATAATATATTACCCATCAATATCTAGGTATTACATACCTATAACTAGAAATCATTACTAGAAAATAATATGTAGCTGTTGTGTTTAATAGAATAGGTTCAACATAATCAATGATAAATTACATGTACACATGAAGTTTAAGACAGCTGTCTTAAATGTTTTGCCACCTTTCTAAAAAAATTTTTATGCGACGTTAATTCTGAACTGTACAGTCTTCTTGGAAACCTTTAATTGAATGAATCATTGACGACCTAATAATTTATAATCTCGCCATTATTTGCCAAAATAGATATACAACATCTCTTTTAATGCGAGGAATGGTTATTTCAGTTGCTTGGTCAGCATACGAATAATTATACTAATTCATAGCTGTATTTATTAGATAGCGAAAAATAAAATATCTAAATAAAACCTTTCGCAATAGTATGATCAACATAGCAGAAACAGAAAACACTGGCTAAAAAATATGATACACATGCTCCCATGCTTATCACACAACAAACCAAACCATATACGAGCTTCTAGTCTCTAAGTTATAAAGTAGAACTTTAGGAGAATAGAAAAAAAGATCAACTTCTAATATTCTACTTTGGCTTTTGAAGTTCTTACTAAAAGTCTCTAAATTTACTGAGAAGTTCTGAAAGTCTCAAGCAAAGATGAAGATCTCTAAATTATCTCGAGGCAATCAGAAGGCTCTCAATTTTCTTCGGACTCTCCGGAATTACCTACGGTCTCGGAATTAGCAATTGCTAGAGACACTCTCCCTTCCAGCATTGAAACAAGCTCATGAGACTTTTCCAGGGCCTGAGACATTCTAAGGATCTTTCAGCAATGTTCGAGACTTTCTTAGAATGTAAACGATTATCGAAAGTGGATTTTTAAGATCACGTTTCTGTGGCCATTTGAGTAGATTGACATCAATGCTCGGTCCCAACTGCTCATCGAAAATTTTAAAACCATATTTCTATGGCCAGTCTCACTAAGTAATGAAACTAATCAATTCTGTATGATCTTACAAGCCGCGATCGTAAATGGCCATTTTTAATTCCATAATTCCTCATTTTTTTATTGCATGACTGACAATAATAAAAAGGTTTATATTTCAATTCTAAGTTCTTATTTTATAACCTTAGTTGGATGTTAACATCTTGCATTCAATGTCAGCATTGTAGTATGACACCTCACAGCAAGACATGTATCTTTAAGAATTGGGATACTGAGGAAAAAAGAACGCCAATTCAAGCAGAAGTATAGTTTGATTTAAACACAATCCTGCGTAGCTATGTTACACTTCTGCTAACAAGTCCTGCTTAACTTTCAGATACTTTAATGGGACCTATCCTTGATAATGATTGCAGCCCACGCGTAAAACGCTTTACCAGCAATTATACGATCTACGAAAGTTAATAAGCTGACTGCAACGCCAACTATACCTATCAAAGGTTCGAAATAAAGGCCATTGGACTTCGATCAACAACATTTACTGCCACGAGACTCGTCCGAACTTGGGAGTGCAAAGGCAAAAATAATTCAGCTTTAGTAGAGTACCAGTACATGATTCAGTCGATTAAATAGAATTTTAACCTAGTATTTCTAAGCACACATATTACCAATCGCACAAGTTTAAAGGTCCCTCCGAAGAGGCTCAAGTGAGAATATAACAAATATAATGTAAGGCTAATCAAATCACTATTTCATATCTAAATAAGTAATCGTACCAATTAACAATTTTGATTTGAACACAACTAATGTGATGTAGTAGTACTGTAGTCATTGACGTAAAAATTTCAAATCAACAATCATGAATTTATTATAGGAGTCGTCTTCTTTCGACAACTAACTAAACTATCTCATAAGTGAGTCATAACAAAGGAGAACAATTGAGCGCGAAAGTGGTCGTCTAATGAATTATTAAAATCCTTCATAAACGACCCTGGAATTAACGCAGCATTTAACATTACAAGATCTGTTTACAGTAATGTCAATATATTTTTAGCCATCTTAAATTTCGTACAGTTATCTTAAAGGTTAAAGCTGTCTAAATAAATGTGTCGACTGTTGGAATTTTAAGATTACAACCTGATAGTCTCAGACATCCACGGCAATTAAATGATTATGCGAATCACACCATCGTTTCAAATTCATAGCTCTCACGACTTGAAGACTAGCAACATTACGACCATAAATTCATAAGATAGTATATATTTGATCATTAAAACACACACAGTAAGACCGGGTGAGACCCTTCATTTCAAAGATGACGTATCTGAAGGTAACCACTAGAATCTTGGATATAATACGAGCGAAAATCCAATCAATTATCACATTATCATGCTACTAAATTCATAAAATAACTGAAAAGTAAATCGATTTCAAATTCTAACTTCAGTAACCGAATTATTACAATATTTTAGCTAATATAACATATTGTTCAATGAATGTGCACTAACTTAAAACAGAACAATCGAAAATCACAAAAACGGACATTTGTCAACTGCAATTGTAACATATTACAGTACAGCACAATTGCAAAGAAATTTGAAAGTAAAGAAACAAATTTTTTAAAACAATTTCACAAAAGGAGAAAACATCTCATGTTATGAAGTTACAGGGATTTCCACTACAAACCCTGAGTGTCATTTTCTATATTAGGAATGGACACTTTTGTAGTTAACTTTAGAAGAATTTAACTTCAGTAGAACTGACCTTCGTAGAACCTATGTCGAACATTCTGAGCCTCTGTTAAAGTTCACTTTGGAGCTCTGAGCTCTCGTACTGTAGATAACTTTAGTAGTACTTTTTAAAATTGTATTTCCGTAGTTCTATCCAGGTTGAAATTATAACTTGAACAGAGTATTGATAATTTAGGCAGAATTTGAAGTTTAGTAGAGCTGTGTAATTTTCAGCTGCAGTACTAGATAACTTTTGTAGTATAACTTCTGTAACTTTCATGTTAACTTATAACTTGAACAGAGCATAACTTAGATGCAGAACTTTTACTTTGGATGTTGTTCTTACACAGACCTCAACTACAAGACTGCAGTCAGCTGTAGCGAACTTACGACATACTTAGAACTTTTTAATTTAAATGCATTTCCAAGCTTCTTCACTTGTTCGTCATAATCTTCTTCACGGTTCTTCATAATCTTCTTCAGAGTTCTTCGTTAGAGTCTTCGGAGTTCTCTCTTCCCCGTCATCCATAGTTTCGTTTCTTTTCATAATCATCCATAGCAAAAACAAGCAGTGTTTGTTTGTGTCATATAAGTTCCTAAATTGAATTTTGGTCCTTGCGAAATAAGACGAAGATCTACAAGATAACGCACTTCTTCTTCTTTGGGGGCTCTGGGGGCTCGAGGGCTGCAAGAATAGCCTCGTCAAAGACATTCTTCAGTCCTTTCTGCAATACAAATTTATACAAACTGAAAATCTATGTAACTTCTTAGTCCCAAGGAGTCCGTATAATCCATTGGACTATTGTAATTGCTTTAAATTATGCACGAGTGTAAAGTTAGCTACATTTATACATCTAATTTCTTAATACTTTACAGGATGGATGGATGATTGGGGCTTTACATCCTGTACTTATGCACTTATAGGACTAATAAGGACAGGAGGAGGACGTGGCAATGAGGCGAAGGATGACTGACACAGTCTTGTAACATGCATGCTACCACTCGACCAACCATCCCCCATCCAATGGCCTCCATGCAGGCACATGGATATTCACTGAAATGTATTTTTTAAAGCTAGAATCAACTATCAGAAATGAGAACCCCTTCGTTTAGGCCTGACCAAGAATTCTCCCCTGACTTTGAAGACAAATATAAATCAGTGCTTTTCCCAGCCATTAGCCACATTCACATTTGCTTATGAGTCCTCAAAGTATATTTTGGGTGCAAATTAGCCACAAGCCAAGACGTGTATGCACAGATCTCACTTGAAATTTGCCACAATTGCTAAAGGCATTTAGGTTGAAGGTACAGTGCCATCAAATGACTTACAAACTATCAACATACCTGAGTTAGAGCTGAACATTCTACATATTTGACAGCACGCAGTTCTTTGGCAAGCTTCTCTCCCATCTCACACGTGATTGGCTTCTGTCGGTTCTTGGCCAGTTTCTCGACAGTTGAAGCGTCATCTCTCAAATCTATCTGTGTGCCGACAAGGAGGAAGGGGGTCTTCTGACAATGGTGGGCAATCTCTGGGACCCACTGAAAGAGAATACAATGTAATGTTAATGCAATGAGCCAGTTTACTGAGCGACAAGGCTGTGGTCGAGTGATAGAGTTTTATGTATTTCTACACTGATGAAGATGATCATTAAGACTCGCAAGGAACAGTAGGGCCACACATAATTGATTCTTAGCTTCGTGGACCCGCCGACACAATAGATTTCCTGCCGATGGAAAAAAAATAGAAAAAAAATAATTTTTTTTTGACATTATAAAAAAATTTTTTTTCACCTTTTTGTGAATTTATGGTCGTAATGTTGCTAGACCGACCCTAGAAAAAGTGCCTTGAGAGGATCCGAGAAGCTAAAGATCAATTATGTGTGGCCTAATGAGGCGCATTCTTGAGCAGTATGAGAAACTGCTATCAGCATGTTCAGACAGCCCCAGTCCGAACTTGCAATGCACACAAATTAACAAGGTTGTTTTTTTGTTTTTTTAAAATCAAATTTCGCTTGTTCAAGCCTTTTCCACGCTGATGGGACTATCGGACCCCTGTCATTTTAAACACTGCCCTTGGGTGAGAGAGTTGTTTGACACCCAACAGCACTAGCTTGGGCTATATCGAGCATCATTAGCGTCGAGGAAAGTTGGCACGGGATGAAGTTACTTACAAGTGGCTCCCAGAATAAGCCAGAGAACTCACAGGCTTCTATTTTCGCGACAAGCTTCATCTCGAGTTTATGTTGAGTCTTCACGTCAACCAGATGACTTACAGATCAAATTAAAACATGTATCAAAACACACTCACCTTTTCCTTGACGTTTTCGAAAGAAGAGGGAGAGACTACTGAGAAACAAACAAGAAATACATCGGTCTGAGGGTAGCTGAGGGGTCTGAGTCTGTCGTAATCCTCCTGACCAGCTGTGTCAAATAATCCTAATGTGTAAGGTTCTCCTCCGATCATAACAGTGACAGCGTAATTGTCAAATACCTGTGAAAAGAGAAAGATAAGAAAGTGAGACAAAAATTTCATATTAATAATCATAGCAAATTTTATACGGTCGAGGACCTATTCTCCAGACAAAAGATCTACATGTGCTACCTAACAAGCTACTTTGAAGAACAATTGGAAAAATTTGCAAAATTTGACCAGAAGACTGGGAGAAGTTCGTAATTATATGAAAGACATTTAAGATGTACGGCTGGGTTATGGATCAGTATCAGCGAGTTCTCCGTAGATGGTCCATGATCGATGACTATGTTGTCTAGGGCTATAACAACTTTACTTAGTCTCACAAATTGAGAACTCCACCTCAATCATATTCATGAAGCAACAACTAAACCTATTTAAACGGTGCCTGCATTTATTGAACAGTTATCACAATAAAGAGTATATTTATCAAGCCTGGTAAACCTATACTTACTGTGGGGACATATTCTGAGGGGAATTTGTTGGTAGTGTATGAAATAAGTAGGCAGGTTTTACCCACGGCTCCATCGCCCACCACGACACACTTTATCGTCTGCATTTTCTGAAATAAATCATAGAAATTCATAATATCATCCTCAGGCAACATGTTTGAGAGATAACTTTATGATAACAATGCATAATACATATTACGAACAAGAAGACTTGTCTCTAAATCAGTGTCCATAAAACCTATTAAGATGTATGGATGGATGATTGGTGCTTTACATCCTGTATTTATGCATTTGGTAGGCTAACTAGGACAGGAGGAGGAAACGGCAATGAGGCGAAGGATGTTTGAAACATCCGTCCAACATTGGCCCCGGTGACCTAGCAAGAGCTGGATGAATTCGAACCCTGGACCCAGCGATACTAATTCTTCATTTAAGGTAAGGCTTTAATTAAGCTATGAGTGAATTTGTGTTGAATGTCCCACCAGGACAAGTGTGGCATGTTCAGCAGCACAACTTATTATACCAGTGTTATTATTTCTTATCTGAATAACACATATTTTCGAAATATACACTTGTTAGTATTGACTGGAACATTTTATATAAACTGTCAGACAGTGTCCCAAATGCTGACAGTACGATTGAATGTCACTTGATGATTGATTCAATTTAACCATTACTCAGTGGTGTGACCAGGGTTTAAAGATAGATAAGGAAACTGATAACATAATAATAACAAACTAAGCATTTATCATGTTTATATAGTGCATATATCTCTCAGTCAAGATTGCTCATCAGAGCCTCTGTTAATTTAATTGTAATGCACTTGGAATAGACATGTGCGTTTTCAATTTTTCTAGGCTTTCCACAGACTTTTAAGTCCTTATTCTACACCAGTATACAGGAGACTGTTCCAAAGTGTTGGAGCTACAGGTCTGTGAAAATGCTCGGTCCACCATCTAGCTATAATCCCAACAGAGTTGTTTGATTAATCTACAAACATGCTTACAACTTTCAAGTTTAAACTTTGATGAAAGTTGGTATAAACAGAAGGCTTTGACAATTTGTTTGTAAACACACGGCTTATGTTATGTATATTTGTTCTGGCAGCCCATTGGCTGAGAGGCTGTGATGTCAAACTTGCATGGGTTTTCCAAGACCCAATTTTCACTCTGACACTGAGTTGAAACTGTGATGCTCAGTTTGGTGGATTCGCATTGGCTAGAAGCTGGGGAATCTGACCTACCGGTAGTTTGAAATTACATCACAGCTTGAAGTTAATTTAAATATATTGCAATGCAAGAATAGTGTCATCTCTGACATCACAGTTCAACAGCATAGAAAAGAAACTTGAGATTCCATGTAAGTGTGACAAGGACTGTAACTTCTTTAGGCCCAAAGAGTTTTGCATCTCACTTTGCCATCTTCACACATACATTCCAGCTGTTTTGGACTTCTGGTCTTTCAGAAGGAACGGTCATTCGGGACCATCCCGATGTCGGGCCAAGTCACACAGTGTCACTGGTCAATTTTATAGACTCAACTCTTAATTTTAGGCAGTGGCGTCCCTATGGGGGGGCATGGGCCCCCTTATTGGACCTGTGCCCCCGGTGCACCCCCCATATGAACTATCCAAGTCTGGCTAAAATATACAATTAGTATAGTTGGTGCCCCCCCAGGTGCCCCCCCACTTGAGACCCCCCAGTTACGCCACTGATTTTAGGTTTATTCTGTGGTTTTATCGCCTTTAACTTGTTTTAGCGAAATAGCCTATTCATTTTGCACAGTTACTGAGTGCTTGCACCGGCTTTGTTTCAGGGTCTTTCATTGGTTACTTCACTTCCTTTTTAAGTAAATGTTATCAACAAGATGACACACTGCCAGCACTGGTACCGATCTGGGATCAGGCAATGGTATCGATCTCTGATCTACTGCAACTGGTCTGGCCAATGAAGTTTGCAACTCTAAGACATAACTTTTGACAATGTTGATTTGAGAGCATAGAAAGTGAGCCCACAATGCATTTACCAATTAATGTCCAAAGTCACTCCAGTCAACAACCGGATTTTCTCTGTATTTCTGGTTAATTTAGTGGGTGACCCATTTACTGAACACACAACATTTTCCTGTCTTTGACTACCAAGAATTTTGACAGCACTTGTACATGTTGTTCCAGGCCAGAGAGGAGTGTCAAAATAATCAAAACAACGGAATAATTTGTCGATTTTCCACTGCCAAAAGTGTCACTTCATCAAGAACATGAGTTATTGAAATCTTGAAGAAGAATCACAGATGTTATTCACGTGAAATCGACTTATTTTTGGGTGGACTTTTTCCTGATCACATTCACTTCCGTTAAATGGCGGCGGCAGTGCCTCTCACTTCAGACCCGTTTTAAAGCTTAAAAACACCTCTAGGAAGTCCGATTTAAAGCTACAAACATGCTACAGATTGTGGTCGATTGATAAATTGCACCATCATCCTTCAAGTGTTCTTATTTCAATACATACCGGCTGATTTTTCGATCGGTCTTTCGACAGTAGGCCCGATCACCACAGCAAGAAAACAAGATGGCGACGGCGTTCTGAGCATGCGCACTGAAGCAAAGTGAATCATGACCTATTTTTAGAAAGAAATCTGCCGTTGGAGGCGCTGGGGGTAAGAATTTTTGACCTGAGGATCCAGACCAGCCACTGACACACCCCCTTTTCTGAGGTACCCCACCCAATGCAACATGACCTCCTATGATGTATTTGGTACATTCAGACTTTTTGATTGCATTAAAATTACAAACTACCGGGAAGACATAATTGATTTCTAGCTTTTTGGATCGACTGAGCCAATTGACCCCTCACGGCCTCCGCCTACCAGCATAAAGACAAAAATATGGACTTTTCAATACCCACAATTTTTATAAGAAACTGATACAGCTTTTTTCATCTTACTGATCAACCTTAAAAAAATGCCTTGAGAAGATCCGAGAAGCTAAACATCAATCATGTCTGGCCTTTATATATCCGTATTTTACAGCAACGCAATATTTCCAAAGCACAGGCTCGCCAACACTACTTGGACCCTCAAACATCAATTTATTTTGCGCATGACAAATTTTTGCTCGGCCAAATGTCCCTGCTTTTCTTTTCATATTGACTTTATTGTTGTGCTCTTTTTAGAAGACTCCATGCAGGGATGCCTTTACCAAGAGGCTCTCAAATCGAACTGTTAAGACGACAAAATTGAGACCACGTAATGACTCACAGATAATTTCCCTCAGTATTAGTGAAAACCAAATGAAAAATAAATACAGGTTCATAGTCATATTCTTTATTTTTCAAAACAGACTACAACAAAAGAGTCAAATAAGAAAAGCTTTTTCTTTAATATGCATGAATTAAATATAATATTAAATATAATATGACAATCAAGCTGGCAGTTGAAGTTATAACATTGATCGCAAATTGTAAGGGGTGAGTGAAAAGTATGTATATAAAGAGTTGAAGTTTCTATAAGATGATACAAATATTTTGCATGCCAACGAAATAGCTTTCTACAATATATTTATATAAATCGACGCACACATTTTTCCAAGAACGTTGTTAGCATAGAAGCATTTATTAAAGGGGAATAGGCTCAAGTTTCATACATGTACACACATTCAATGACACAAACGTGTCATAGCTCTATTAATTAATGTCACATACTAAATTTACCGAATTATGATATATTTTGATATACATCTATTAAGATAAATTCACTATGTGTATCGTGTAACAAGTGAAATATAATATTTTTCAATAAAAAATCTGTATTTGTAATATTTCTTATACATCCACATGCACTTGGTGCATCACAGAAAGAGAGAAATTAAAAATTTTTGAGAATACTTTGCTACTTACAAGCAAAACAATAAACAAAATCTGTACAAAAATCACATTTATATGCAATGCAAATAATATAACACTTCATAAACATACATCAACTTAATAAATTAGTTCACTAGTTTGTACAATATAATGTATATAGTATAATCATCCTATTAAATTAGATTATATATTTATTTCAGTATCAATTTACAAGTGTTGAATAATTTATAATTGATTCACATAAAATTTAGAAGATCATGGGGGCCCGATATTCTCTCGGAGGGCACTACGACCAATTAACAGTCATTGGCATAGCAACCAGGCGGGCAGCTGCCCCCCTAAAAATCTGGCAGCCTTATAAATTGACATTACAAAGATCTCAAAAATTTTTAAGGCGTATACCAAAGCCATAGGATTTAATGAATCTTTTGTGACATCCGGACATGTGCAATACACACAGGGTAGCAACAATATTAAGAAGCATTACTTTTGACCTACATTTCCTCACATCATTAAACTATGGTTATTTGAGTGGTCGTCAGTGCCCTCTGTGGGCAGATTAATGTCCAATCAGTTAATTAATATTCAAGAAAATTGATAGGCCTATATATTTCACAATATGTATCTAATTACAAATTACTTTCCAACTTCAAGTACTGTTGAATGAAAGTATCCAGTTCACTGTCAAGGTAGTTTGCCTTATTCCTGAAAATAAAATTATTAAAATATTTGATACAAATTTTATCTTAAGAGATCTATACAATCCTTGTAAATAGCAGAAGCAATCAAACTACCAGATACAAAGATGTTCTTATTTCAGAAATAAGCATTGAAAAACTTGTACTAAAAATAGTCAACCATTTATAAACACCCAAAGTTATATTGTCCAGGATAGAGATAAATATTATTATTATTTTTAAGCAGTCATAATATGCAACACTGAGGCGTGAGATGAATTTGAGAGACACCACGTGCAAAAGTAAGCACTTAATAATTCCAAAATTAATCATTAGAATTGCCCCTGGAACTCCCAGTGAACTCTCACATGTTCAATAACAAGTTACTTTTCTGCTTATCACTTGGTGTATATTCAGTACTCAGGTCGAATGATTGAAAACGTGAAATAAGATCTGAATTGTGAAATCAACTTCACTAATAAAACTTACTTTAAGAAGTTGGCTTTGTTGGACACTTCGTCCAGCTTGCTAATCTTGCTCTGCAGTCCTTTCAATTCTTCCGCCAACTCACTCTTGGCGACGTCCACCTGGTGGCAAAGTTGAGCGAATGTTGACTGCAGTTCTCTGTAAAGGAAACAGTTAATTCATGATTTTTCAAAGAGCTTCGAAGACTAAGATTGATCGATGATTGGGACTTTACATTCTGTATTCATGCATTGGCCTGGGCTAGGTTAATTAAGACAAGTCAAGGCCACAGCAATGAGGCAAAAGATGATTGAAAGCTGAAATTGCCCATAGGCGTAGGCCTACTGTGCATGGGAGGCGAGAGAAATTTGCCGAATTTCCAGATATAGATTCAATACCATTTCAAATGAAATTGTTTGTAAACCAGGTTTTCAATATTGTTTATTTAATCATCTGCCCGAATATTTTGGCATATTTCAGCCCGAATCCTGGGAGTTTTCCTGACTTTTAGTTAAGCCTATGAATTGCCAACAGGGTGTTCAACGTAGGCGACTTGGGCTTTATATCCTGTATTTATGCATGGTGATATACAGTGTACTAAAATTTTGGGAGAGGAGGACACAGCAATTAGGCAAATGATGATTGAAACTGCTGTCCAACAGGAGCAGAATTCGAACCCAGGGTCCAGCGATTGGCAGCCCAGCACGCTACCACTAGACCAACCCTCCCCCACCCTCCTTGAATAGACCAAGCACACTTACTGTTGAACCTGGTGGCTACAGTTGGAAGACGTCAAATCGATGATTAACTTCAGTTTACTGCTGGCATACGAGACATACTGCTTCTTAAAGGTTCTCTCCTTGGCCTTGTTAGTCCATGTCAGGCGCTCGTAGACGTAGAGCAAGCCGTAGATTGTTCCGCACAGAGCAATCACTCGCCATCCAGCAGCCTTGGCAATCTGAAAAGAAACGTAATGCAATGTTATACAATGTATGTTGGCCTTACCAAATTTGTGAGATGGTCTAAGTCATGTTATTAGTCAACCATTCAATCATTAATCAATCTTCAAATAGCAAATCTATCAATCAATCGATTGCTGAACTAATCAACAAATCAATCACACCAATCACATGATGAATCAATCAGAATATCAATCATTCAATCAACAATCATTTCAATCAGTCAATGATTTATTCAATCAATCATTCATTCAATCAGTCAATAAATAATCATACCTTCAAACAGCAGTCATTCAATCAGCCATCCAACCATTCATCAAATCATTCAACCAATCATTTAATCAGCCAACATTCATAAATTTACTCAACCATTCAATCACTCATTCATCCAATCAATCAGTAGCTATTCAATTCAATCAGACAACTATCTAAAATTTGAATTTAAATAGAAGTTCTCACCAATCCCGAAATAGCCAGGGTCCCGATAGTGCTCGTAGAATAGAGTGAAGCGAAGGTGGTAATCATAGCAGTGAGCATCTCCTGGTCCTGGACAGCCATCTCTCGGTTGAAATGTCTTTCGTTCGAAGGAGTCTGAGGAGTCATGGCCATGGACCGGGGAATCTGAAGGAAGAAAGAGAATAATCTGAGGTTACTGCATTGCTTGGCCTATATTTCCCCCATATATTGTCACACTCGTCCAATATTTTTCCTTCTTAATTTCATCTCACATCATATTTCCCATCGTAATTCTCTCTGAATTCCATATTTTCCATTACTTCTTTACAAAGTTTGTTATAAATACTTATGATTTCATCTCCATATCATTATTGACTTCCTAAGAAAAGCACTGGCATCAGGGAACAAAAGTGAAATATGCATGTGATTAATATGTATGTTTTTCAAATCCTAACAATATTTGCTTGGGTTTTAAATTCTTGGGAGTTGCTTCTTCCCAGTTTATAATTTTTAGCCAAATCAGTAAGTCAACGTTCATCGATCAATAAATTCTGTGAATTAAATTTTATAAAAAGAGTTTGTGTTGTAGTAATCTACACACCATCAGCACCAGTGTGGGGTATTTAGAGGGGCAAAAAGAACCACCGACGGGACTCGAACCCGCAATCCCCGGCTAACTCAAACTCTCCTGCATATCTGTTGGAGAGTATCGTCCTGTATAGGAGGCCGATGCCTTATCCATTGGGCCACGGTGGCTGCTGGTCTACTATTGTACAGTAGCTGTTGTTATATCCTACTTATTTGTCAATAATTTTTAAGCTGTATTCTTTAAAACCTCAACAACATTCACTAAATCCATTGCACCATTGAATCATTTTTTGTGCTATTTTTAGCCATAAACTCACTCTCAGTCACAGATGTTCAATGGATAGCATTTGTATAATTCCATTATTTTGCAAAATACTACAAAAACCCACACAACAAGTGAACAACAGCCACCGTGGCCCAATGGATAAGGCATCGGCCTCCTAACAGGACGATACTCTCCAACAGACATACAGGAGAGTCTGAGTCAGCCGGGGATTGCGGGTTCGAGTCCCGTCGGTGGTTCTTTTACAAAATATCAATCTTTTTTGTCACAAATAACTTGAAATAGATTGTCATACTGATTCACTGATGGAATGTCGTATGTATAATGTATGGAAGGCTGGTCAGTGGGGCTGTGAGAGGGATGGACCATTCAAAATATAATATTTAGTAATTTTTTCTCCCAGCCTTTTGACTAACAATTGAAATTTCTTCAAATAGAGCTTCTGAGACACTGTCAAATGCAACAGTTTTCAGACTCAATTTAACCTGGATAAATTAATGTCTAGCACTTTGATGAAGCCATAATTATTTAGAACAAGAATATTATGTTTTAATAAACAGAATAAGAAGCTTTTTTTACTTACATTATCCACATAGCCAGCATGAGATCTCATCACTTGAGAAGCTCCTTTTCTTCCAAGGAACCTCTGCATCAATGCTGTTATCCCAAAACGAAACCTGGAAAATATTGGATTAGATTATTCTTAGATGAAAAATTAAACAAAATAAGAAATTCAATATTAACCTTTTAGCAAATTTAGTTTAATCACCGAAAAGATATAATAGGCACATTTTGTCTTTGATTCTGAGACAATTGTGTTGTATGCTGTGATAGACTATCTTTGGTTCAGAGACAATTGTGTCCTATCTTGAGGTACTGTATCAGACGAAAGTTTAGACCGCGTCAATCTTATGTCAATATAAGGGAAAATAGGTGCTCAGCGAAAGAACTTCTGCATGGATTCTCTTGCCTATGCATCAGAGAAGTTCTACAATAGAGAAAACTTCAACTATTTTTATCACTTACTTGAATATGTGTGATGAACAAAAATATCAGGTGGTCTAAACTTACGTCTGATGTTACATGCATCCAAAAAGGCCTTTAATGGCATTGTACATTAGAGGAAAGGTGGGTAAATTATCCAATGTTATTTTAGACAAGATATTCAATCATGTTTCATGTGATTTAAAGGCAATGAGTCATGACACAGGAAAAAACATATTTTTAAATATTTTTATTAAAATTTGAACTGAAGGGGTAATAATGGTGATTCAATGAGCCAAAATTGTTAATAAATGAAAGGTCAACTAAAACACACATAGAAAATATATGTCTGACACATTTTTATCCTTCTAATGGAGTATGACTACACTAGACACCCAGCCATAGTGCTAAAATGGTGTTTTGTCTGACAGCCACCCGTTTGAAGTATCATAAAACAATGACAGAGGTGTTTACATTAACCTGGGCATGTGTCCTGATAAAATCAAACAACTTTTGTTTGTTCACTTTACTTACAATGAAACTACATCCACTTTTATGAAAGGCATAAATCTGGCCCATTCGTTAACATTACGTTTCAATACACCATCCCAAGTAGCGTCTGTAATTTTGTCTGTACTGTGGAAAAAGAACAAAAGTTTTTTGATTTTATCAGGACACATGCTCAGGTCAATGTAAACACCTCTGTCATTGTTTTATGATACTTCAAACGGGTGGCTGTCAGACAAAACCTAGGGAAAAACACCATTTTAGCACTATGGCTTGGTGTCTAGTGAAGTCATACTCCATTAGAAGGATAAAAATGTGTCAGACATATATTTTCTATGTGTGTTTTAGTTGACCTTTCATTTATTAACAATTTTGGCTCATTGAATCACCATTATTACCCCTTCAGTCATAGGCGTACGGGACGCGCAATTTTTGGGGGGGCGAGCGACATTTGCCCGAATGTCAAGGGCCAGATTTAATGCCATTTCAAATGAAATTGCCTCGAAATCATTCATTAAAATTTTTTTTTTTAAATCATCTGCCCAAATTTTTTGGCCTTTTTGCCCGAATCTTACTGTTTCCCAAACTTTTGGGGGGGCGACCGCCCCCCCCTCCCATACGCCTATGCCTTCAGTTCAAATTTAATAAAAATATTTAAAAATATGTTTTTTCTTGTGTCATGACTCATTGCCTTTAAATCACATGAAACATGATTGAATAACTTGTCTAAAATAACATTGGATAATTTACCCACCTTTCCTCTAATGTACAATGCCATTAAAGGCCTTTTTGGATGCATGTAACATCAGACGTAAGTTTAGACCACCTGAAATTTTTGTTTATCACACATATTCAAGTAAGTGATAAAAATAGTTGAAGTTTTCTCTATTGTAGAACTTCTCTGATGCATAGGCAAGAGAATCCATGCAGAAGTTCTTTCGCTGAGCACCTATTTTCCCTTATATTGACAAAAGATTGACGCGGTCTAAACTTTCGTCTGATACTGTAGATTATCTTTGATTCAGACACAATTGTGACCTTTTTGTGGAAGAGTATCTTTGGTTTAGAGACACTTGTGCTCTATTTTGTGGTAGATTATCTTTGGTGTAGAGAGACAGACACTTGTGCCCTATCTTGTGGCAGATTATCTTTGGTTCAGAGACAACAGTGTCCTATCTTGTGATAGACTATCTTTGCAGGGATCTGAAAGAAACTTCCGATGGCAGAGTAGTTAGAGATAGATCATACAGTAAAATGAACCTCACCGAAACTCTATATCTTCATGGAAATCAGCACAGAGATTCCGACAGTCCAGTCTGTAGGCAACTTTGAAATCTTTAGCAGGGAGTAAATTTGCAGTCTGTTGTCTAGCTTCTTGGGGTAATAGGGCAAGTAGCCTCTCTGAAAACATAATACATCAATAATTACCTGTAACACAATATAATATAGGTTTAAAAATATAAATTTCAGAGAAGTCAAATTGACATTTATAAAATGTAAGTCATGTTTTTGCGACCTAAAAAAAACAATTCTGTTTCTTTCCAAATATTTCAATTGCATCGTAAACATTTACTTGTGAAGATAAACCATAATATATAAATTGGATTTTGAAATGAAGCATTTCTTATTATGTAATACAAGTCAAGTTGTACAGACAGATCTATATGATTTGAATTTTCTCTTTATAATGGTTAAACTTATGTTGCATTAGGCCCCATGCAACTTTGATTACTGATAATTTATACAGATTTTTTTTAGCAATTAGTCGGAATGAAGGTCAAGGAAACAAATGAAAACAAAATTGCAGGATTATCAATAATTTTATGAATAACTGCAAGTGTTAGTAAAAATATTATTTGGAGTTTTCCGTGAAGACAACGCAATTAAAATGCACACTACACAGACATTTTTTAGAATGTTGCATCGGCTTTAAGACAAAGTAAAATAGCCCTTTTCATTGCACTCCTGCAAAGGATGATTGAAACAGCTGTCCATTAAAGGCCCAGCTGACATGACCACAACTGGAATCGAACCCGGTACCCAGTCATTGGAAGCTCAGAGGCCAGAGCAAAACCAACTGAGCCAAATATCCTCCCTTGTTTTTTGAAATTTGAAAAAAACTTGCTCATTGTAATACAAGAACCTATAGAACTAGCGTTAGTCTGCAGCAAGTGTATTTTCACTAATACAGTGCCTAGTCACTACATAATGAAATATTCCCAAAAATACTTGGAAAAGTTGACAAAAACTTAAAAAAAAAGAAAAATAAGAAAACTAATCAAATAATTTTAAACTTCCAACATTGGGGACCTATCTATAATCTACCTGTCATATCATGTTGGGTTCCCTCTACTGCTTGCGTAACTGTTGATGCACATCGACTCTCCAAATTGCGCCCCAATCCATTAGTGATGTGTTCATGTAACTCCTGTTAATTGCAATCAGACAAACATACATGTAAATACACAGTCAAGAGGGTTAATTAGCTTATTAATACAAACAGAGTAAAAATTTAGACATACAACAGTTAGGACGGGCATATACAGTGTTTATTTTTGCACAGGAGTTTCAGGGAAAGTGAAGTTGTTTCGAAAAGCAAGATTAGTCAGTTTGTCCACAACATAATATTGTATGTGTATCACTATGTCAGCATCTGGTTTATGCAAGGGAAAAAACATCATTAGTACAAGTTAAGAACACTCACACATCAATAACATAAGAATCTTCAGGGCAGAGACAATTTATAAACGGGAGCTTCAGAGTAGGGTCTGCCACTCCAACTCAAGACTACCGTATTGTGAGGGGCAGGGTTGGCAAAAAGGTAGCCGTAAACTGTTTTAGGCACGGTATCTGCCTTGAACTGCCGTAAACTGCCTTAAGTGCTAAAAACTGCCATTTACATTTTTTTTAATTTCTTTTACCCCAAATCAGCCTGAATTTGTTCTGTCCAAAAGCCCAAAAATAGGCGAACAGGCCTTGTAATGATTGAAATGCAGATTATTTGTCAGCCCCTCACCAGGGTTGGCAAGTTTACAGCAAGGTGGTTTTTACCGGGGGGTTTTTACCAGTAAATCGCCCAGTAAAAACCACCTTGCTGTAAACTTGCCAACCCTGGTGAGGGGCTGACTCTTGACTCTGACTCCACATACCTTCACAGTTCTGATGTTGCATTAAATTGTTATTGTCTACAGTCATTTTTCACAAATATGCATAATCAATTTATGTAATCATTCCGGAGTCAAAAGGCAAATTTATCATCTCTGGCTCCTGATTCAGATAACTTTCTTACTTGACTAAGTTGACTTAGACTCCCAACTCCAAAGCTCTGTTTATAAACTTATAGACCTTCAAGGCTCCATGAAAAACCTCCCAGCTGGAAGGTTTTGTGTACATTAATCACACAAACATTAGTGTTAACAAGGGCTCATGCAAATCAGGGCATGTGGGGGGGGGGGGCGTGACCGTTTACTGACCAATCATCTCTCGGTCAGTTTCGGTGACCACTCGGTTGACAAACGTCGAACAACGGCCATCGAGATTTTTGATAATCTCTTGCTCCAAGTAGTGATGAAGTTCCTGGATCATTAGTCAAATGTATTTTCAACCATAAATATATTTAATACTATAACTGTTGAGGTGACATCCTGACTTTTCATAAAGGTACAGTAATCCGTACAAGAAAGGACTAAGAGAGAATAGACACATTCCATCTAACGAAAGACTATAATAAACAAAATAAACAATTATTTAGTTGCTTTTCGTATCTCTCCCAATGACTGCTCCTGCTTGCTGCAGGACCCCTGGACTTCCACCCAATTCATGGCATCGTCAAATCACATGACCTTGACCCTAGGTGATCATGTGACCTCTGACCTATCTAGCAGAAGTCATTGAGAGAAGGATGAAAGTTCCTTTGTCACATGGAATACTACACTTCATGCATATACCATAAACAGAATATATTTCAACTGACAGTGACTTTAAAAACCACAGACATGAATTAATGTAAAATGAAAACTAAATCAATTATCTATTAAAATTTAAAGTATGACATACCTTCTTGTAAATATTCAAGAACATCGGATCAGGATGGAAGGGGCGATCAAACTCATCAACCAAAATTGCCAACCTCTTGATTTCTTCCAGTAATGCTAAAGAAACCTAAAAGTATAAAGTTAAAGGTCAAAGTTTACCTCCTGAATTCATCATTGATGGATGGATGGATGATCGGGACTTTATGTCCCACATATATGCACTTGGACTTGGTACTAATCAGGACCTGAGGACACAGCAATGAGGCGAAGGACGATTGAAACTGCTGTCCAACATAACACCAGGTGACCCGGCAAGAGCTGGATTCAAACCCAGGACCCAGCGATTGGCAGCCCAGCACGCTACCACTGAGCTAAACCCTCCCCTACTCATCTTCAATGAAGACCTGGTTTATCATTCATGTCATGAAAGCAGTGTTCACAAAAACTGAAGTGATATACTTTAAATTGCACCTCCAAATATTAGTGTTGCTGTCCAAGCAAGATGGATGAATGGATGAGTGGGGCTTTACGTCCTGTATTTATGCACTAGGTAGGCAAATTAGGACAGGAGGAGGACACAGCAAATAGGCGAAGGATCCAAGCAAGACGGAAAATTAACTCCTGAAATAACATTGTTCAACACGCCACTAGATGGCGGTTCGCCTGTCAAGAGGCGGTAATTACGGCACAGAGGAAGAAGAAGCCACAGACCTTTTTCTCCACTTCTTCCACCATTTGCAGAATCTTGTGTTTAATCTCAGAGGTGAGAAGATTCAACTGTTTCTCTGTGAAGTCAAGTTTGTCCTTGGCCTCACGGAACTCCTGAGTGCTCTTGGTTCTGTAATAGGAATAAATGCGACAGTTAGGATAGTCCAAAATATATTTATCTTATCTTGAATATAGATTCTTCTAAATATCCCAAATCTTAGAAATCTACAGACTACATGTCACATTTTGAACTCTCATAATCAAAATTTCAACAATTTATCAAAACTTACTTTGCCACACTAGACTGTTCATAGACTCCCTCCATAATACTGCGGATGTCACTCGTTATGTGTTTGCCATTAGCTGTGTGTTGGGCAAACTTCGTCTGCACTGCTGACTGTGAGATACATTCCTGAAATCAAATAAACATACAGGCAAATTTCTATTTTAGACTCGGACTCCAGCAATTATGACTCCTAACGCAAAAGTTTTGAATACAAGGCAAAATATAGCAGGATATAGGACTGAAAAATAGACAGACTCACCTCAAATTTTCGTTCGAAATTACAGAATTCAAATAAACGGCCTTGGTAGCCTTCTAACATAGCACCAGCTGAAATAAAACAAAAACACTTGAAATCTTGATAACAAGTAATACTATTATAAACACAAATTAATACATGTCACAATCTAAGATTAAAAACTTCCATGACCTTTAAACTGACCATATATTAAACACAGGAGTACACAACTAGACGACACTTTTTTAAAATAATTAAAAATTTTCTTTGCCTTTAACATATCTAGACTGAACTAATTCTTGATTATAATTTCTGCAAGTAAGAGATACATTGCCCTAGTATACTTACAAGGAGTGGGGGTTCCCCTATCTTGATTGAAACGAGAGATCAGAGCTTCTCTTGCTGATACGAAGAATACTCTATTTTCAGCTTCGTGTTTTGTCACAACTTTGAGCTCATCGACTAAAAACGCATAATTTCTTTCGCAGTGCTGCTGCCTCACCTGTTCCAAGATTGATAAATGATCATAAATCATCAATAACTAATTTATACTTTTCAAGGTACATTTGAATATACTGAATCTCCAGACGGTATATATTCATCAATCATTTACAAGATTTATTTAGGATAACAAAATGAATCAACAAAACAAAAAAGAAGTAATTCAGCTTGAAACGGCAGTACTGCTTATACATTAATAGATTAACAAAGTTAACATCTTGTTCCCAGATACAATGTTGAAAACAAATAAAGTTTTTTTTCTGACGCTGTTAACACGCAGCTGCCACGGCTGTAGAAATTTTTGTTTACTAGCTTGCCTCTATTTTTTGGTGTTAAAAGCACTAATCTTGACTATATTAAAAAAAAGATTTTTTTCTCACCTCTTCCATAAATTCAGGCTCGGAGGCTGATGCATCCCACCTGTTGTTCAAGACAAAGATGTTGGGCTTGGACAGCTTCGTGCTCACTTTGTGGAAGAACTTCTTCTCCTGAAAAATTGAAATATATAACCATGAATATTGTATTCTGTAATTAGAGATAAATACAAAAAGATAACAAATGAAAGAATGCTAAGACTACTTACAGTTTGCATAAGAGTAGATTCAGCATTAGCCACTAAAACGAAGACATCAGCATCCAAACAATGGTTGTCAATCCAATCATCCAAGTCTGGAGACACATCTATTCCAGGGCTGAAAGTAAAAGGTAACTGTCACGTAAACTGAGTATTACCAGATGGCTGGATGGATAGATATTGGCACTTTATATCTTGTATTTATGCATTCAGTAGCCTAATTTTACAGATGGAGGACACAGCAATGGGGCCAAGTACAGTTAGGACATGTGGGTCAAAATGGCTTAAATAATATACCCTGTATTGTTGTATTTTAGAGAGCTTGTCCACCTTGTTGGATGGATGGATGATTGGGGCTTTAGGTCCTGTATTTATGCACTTGGTAGGCTAATTAGGACAGGAGGAGGACACAGCAATGAGGCGAAGGATGATTCTAACAGCTGTCCCACAGAGGCCCAGGTGACCCGGCAAGAGCTGGATTCAAACCCTGGACCCAGCAATTGGCAGCCTAGCACACTAACACAAGGCCAACCCTCCAACCCTGAAAATATCTTCAGAAAATAGTGATGAAATATTCACCTGTCCAGTAAGATGACATCATCCTTGAGCAGAGGACATTTCTCCTTGGGCCAGCAGATTCTTATCAGAGTGTCAGGGGTTAGTCTGATGGTGCTGAGCGCACTAGCTAATCCAGAGATACTCTGCAAGAAGAAACAAAATACAACTATGAATTTAAAGAAGTAAATCATCACATTTTTAATCAATTGCTTATTAGATTGTTTTGCAAGAGACAGGTGAACTTTGACAATCGGCCGTCCTCCTCCTTCTTTCCTGTTGAAAAAACTGAATGGATGGATAATTCAGACTTTACGTCCTGTATCTATGCATTCAATAGGCTATTGAGGACAGGAGGACAAACGATGAGGCAAATGACGATAGAAACTTCTGTACAATATGGGGGGGGGAAGGGATGGTCTAGTGGTAGCGTGCTGGGCTGCCAATCGCTGGGTCCAGGGTTCGAATCAAGCACTTGCCGGGTCACCTGGGCCCATGTTGGACGGCTGTTTCAATCGTCCTTCGCCTCATTGGTGTGTCCTCCTCCTCTCCAAATTAGCCTACCAAGTGCATAAATACAGGACGTAAAGCCCCAATTATCCATCCATTTGCAGGGCCTGTCCTACCCATTAGCCAATTAGCCAATGGCTAATCTAAGCTTCAAATGGCTAAAAAAATTCAGTTTGGCTAAAAGTTTGGCTGACAAGCGACTATAAAACAAATATTTTTTTTGATGTTTTTTCTGCTGACTAATTTGTCAATGCATTTATTACCCCTCTGCACCCTGACTCTTCTGCTAACCCAAATGACCTTTTGATGTAAAGCCCCCAATCATCCATCCATTTTTGTTTTGAGTCAAAATTGCTGGCTACAAGTACCAGAATTTGGCTAAAGGTTTTGGGATTTGGCTAAGGGTTTGGCTAAAACCTTCATAAAGCGAGGACTGGCCCTGCATTTGTACAATATGAGTCTTAGTGACCCAGCCAGAGCTGTAATTGAACACTTGACCCAGAAATTGGATGGACGGATCGATAATAGGGGCTTTATGTCCTGTATTTATGCATTGTGGTATGTTAATGAGGGCAGGAGGACACAGCAACGAGGTGAAAGACGATGGAAACTACTGTGCAATGTCCAACATAGGTTCTTTTGATGTAGGCAGAGCTGTATTTGAACCCAGGACCATGAGCAATGAGTGCTACTGCTACCAATAAAACTTTCCTCCTTCGTATCAGAAGCGAAAAACAATTATCTGATTCTGACATTCCTGGAATCAATTTTATCCATACCTGGATACTCTTCTTCTCGTGACTAGGTTCGATCAAGATGTAAGATTCTTTTCCTTCCACTCCTTCTACTTGCAGGAAGCAATTGGTTGTGTGGCCGATTCCTGTTGGTAGAATTCTGTCCTTCAACATAGCATTGATTACTGAACTCTTTCCATTTGACGTTCTGAAATGTAGGTGCGAAATAATGTCAGACAACAGAAGCATATTATATCGTTATGCTATGGCAATGAAAAGTTTCATTAGGTTTAACTAAATTTTGTCTTCAATTGGATCGAGTCATTGGACTTCATACAGATAATCTACCGACAGAGATCCAGAGAGCAATGTGTTGCTCCAGAAAGGAAGTGAAGTTGAACTTTACCTCGGTGTATGGAGCTATTGCGAATTTATTACCATCAGCCTATGAGGCATTAATTAACATGCTCTGAAATTTCTACTACTGGCAGCAAATCAACTGTGGACCAGGACTACTGCATTTTCCCGAATAAGCGCATAGGCTACTCCCAATTAAGGCACAATATGGACCCCCTTCACAGGGTTACCAAAAACAAGGATTTAGAGAAAATTTACATCTCAAATAATCACCTGCCTTGCATCAATAATGGACAAAGGCTAGATAGCACTACTGAGAAAAATAAGTGCCTAGGCCGGGTCGATATTTCAGGAAATACCCTTTCAACATACCTGCCGAAAAAGACCACTTTCATTCGATCCCTGGTCAAGATTTCTCTAATGCCCTTGACCTTGTCCAAGTAGGACCTGACCTGGTCGTGCTGGACATCGGAAATGATTGTGGGCATAGCGTTGACATCTGTAGAGAAATAGGAGCAAATTTAATAAAATACTATCACAGGCAATACATTGATAAACATTTTCTGTTTAAAATTCATTGTTGCAAGAAACAATGTAAACTACATCATTTATTTTAAATTGCAGCATAAATAAGTCAGAGCGATCAAATGTCAAATCATAATTGCCAAATAAATTGTTTAATAATTAGTGTCAAAAAGGTCTAGGTATGAACACAATTTTAAAAATAAAGTTTTGAATTTCCTTGTACATTTTACTTAACACTAGTACAGTGACACTAGAAACCAATTTCAACATAAATTCTAAATATATCTGTCTTTCTAATTACCTTTGAACGTATCTTGCTTTACTACATCTGACACAACTGAAAATAAAAGGCAAATAAACTTAGGATAAAAAGTAAACGGAATAGATGCAAAAATGCACACAGACATAAATTCAACATTGGCTCATGAAGAAAAGTTAGCCAACTGGTGCATGTGATATTAGTGACTGTAAAATCTATCTTGACATGAAAACAAAGAGGGCTTATCGCAAAAGTGTTTCATGCATTGTGAACAATAATACACAGAGAAAAAAAAAGAGATAAATATACAGAAAATTAGAAAAATGAACATTTGCATAAAATGGGGTACGAAAACAAAGGTACTGAAGAGAACTTGAATGGATGTGTATGCGGTACTCAGGTGGGTCAAGTAACATGAGTAAGGCCAGACAAAATTCATTTTAGCTTCTCGAATGGAACGATCAACAGATTTTCTGCCTACCAAATACAACGGATCCTGCACACAATTTTTAAATTGACAAAATAAGAAATCAATATTCCAGCCTTCTCCTTGTCCTACTGACAGACCCCTCATGTCTCAACATGTATTCAAGAAGCTAAAGATCAATTATGTCCGGCCTTAACAAAAAGAAAGCTACTATATATATTGGCTACAAACAATCACATTTGCTATAGACAATTACCATCAACAAATTTAGCAGTTTCTGTGATGTATTCTCCAATGTTGATGAAGATCTCGTTGATTTTCTTTTTCGCTTGACCAAATAGCTTCAGCGGCGAAGTTGGCGACTGCCGGCCATTCCCTAAATTCCGGGAACTTTCCATCGAACTGAACCCTTGACCAACGTCAGCGGACATTTCCGGCAGTAGACTCTTAATTCCTGAAATTAAGGAGACCATATTTAAATGACAATTAATCTGAATATTCTTAAGATGTAGCAAATAGGCCTTCTGATCTGTACAATCTAGGAGTTAGCATCTAAAAAATCTACAACAACACAAGTAGGGAATAAGAATTAGTGGACTCAAATTTCACGATTTTGATCGAATGGTGCCTGGTTTTGTGCACTTTTACGATACCACTTAAATTTGTGAGATTCGTTGGTAACATGCAGAAACGGCCAACTTCCGGAATTCTGACCAATCAGAGAGCTGCCGAGAGCAGTGTTTTTACAATTGGAAAACGGCGCGAAGTAGGCCTATTGCAAACAACACGGGACGGAAACCACAAATTCATTAAAAAACAGCAGGCTGCCCAGTCAAACAAAACTTTAGAGAATAACTTCACAGATTAGTAGTATTGTTAAGAAATGTTAATGTTAAGAAATTAACTGAACGCAGGTCAATGGACCTCTATGTTCAGATCGAAGCATGTAAATAGTTAATAGTACGTGCGCAAATGGACGGAAAGTTAATAGTAGGTGCGCAAATGGACGGAAAATGTTAATATAACTATATACATTATATACATTATATACAATATGTACAGTGCCGTGGCTGAGGCTGCTCATACTGCCTCGGCTCGATAGTTCTGATCATAAGTCACTTTGAATAATAATAAAAATCCAGTGATTTGATAGGGTATAAGAGTTGTCACTAGGCTGCATTTATTGGCGATGATTGAGAAGAGTAAGGAGAGACATTGGCTGCTCATACTGCCATCGTTTCTTAGTTCCTGCCTCTTAATAGATGAGTGGATCAAATTTCATGGGGTGATCCTTCCAGTGATTATCAAGACGATTTTTGAAACTGTTTAGGCTTGGTGCTGAAACAACCTTCTCTGGTAGACAGTTCCAGGGTGCTACTGACCGGTTTCTGAAACTGAATTTTCTGATGTCTAATCTTCCTCTTTCTTGGAAGAGTTTCTGAGAGTGGCCACCAGAGTCTCCCGAGGCCACTCTCAGAAACTCTTCTAAGAAAGAGGAAGATTAAGCCTGCGAAATCTTGAGGTTGGAAGGTTTAATTTTCGGAGTCGCTCTTGGTATGTTAATCCCTTAAAGTTGTTTACCTGTCTTGTAGCATGTCTCTGGACGTTCTCCAATCTGCGAATATCGTTGATAAGGTAGGGGCTCCAAATACTCTGGCCGTATTCTAGGGTTGACCGTACCAAGGTCTTGTAGAGAGGGTTGAACACTGAAGGGTTAGGCCACACATAATTGATTCTTAGCTTCGCGGACCCGCCGACACAATAGATATGCTGCCGATGGAAAAAAAAAATTGAAAAAAAAAAAAAAAATTTTTTTTTGACATTATAAAAAATATTTATTTACCTTTTTTTTTTTGTCCTACCGACCGACCCCAGAAAAAGTGCTTTGAGAGGATCCGAGAAGCTAAAGATCAATTATGTGTGGCCTTAAGGCACTGGAAGGATCGCCGAATGATTCCCATGTTTCTGGATGCTTTCTTGGTTATATTGGTGATGTGGAGGTCGAACTTAATTTTGTGGTCTATAGTAATACCGAGATCTTTCTCTTCGAGTGAGTCGTCGATTCTGGTCTGGTTTCCTCCCTGGGGAGTTAGGGTCAAAGGATTCATCCTAAGATCTGGTGCATGTCGAGATACGAAAAGCCTTTTGCATTTATCCGGGTGAAATTTGAGGAGCCATCTATCGGACCATTTTTGGAGATTGTTGAGATCCTGCTGGATGTAGTCTATTTCTTCTGATTGGTCGAGTGGGTTTGAAATTTTGTATATCTTCGTGTCATCGGCAAATTGGAATATCTGGGAGGTGATGTTGTCCGGTAGGTCGTTGATATAAATAATGAAGAGGACTGGTCCTAATACCGAGCCCTGAGGAATTCCACTCTTTACATTAGAGACTGATGATAGATTGTTATTTATTCTAACCTTCTGAGAGCGATGGTTGAGGAAATCAGTGAGCCAGGCTAGTAGTTGGCCTCCTATACCATATTGTTTTAGTTCGTGAATCAGCCTGCGATTAGGATTTAGGAACACTGTCGAAGGCTTTTTGGAAGTCCATATACACCGCCTCGATTCCGTTGCCCTGGTCGATTGCTTCTGTCCATTCGTCTAATACTTGTAACAGCTGGAGTGTGGTGGATCTGCCGGACATGAATCCAAACTGCTTTTTGGATAGAAGGTTGTTTCTGGTCAAGTGAGTCATGAGGTATTGATAGGACCTAGCACCTAGGCTACCTTCTTATTAAAATTAAGAACATGTATGATCATGACATTTCTTACGTGTATTGCATTTTCAACATGTTATCATTCCAAGTGTAAATTTACCTGGTACCAGTTAACTCAGTTCTTTCCAATATTTTATTCACACATTCAAAGCCTTGATTAGCTTGAAGAGAATCCAGTGCAACCCTTAGCTTTTTGACAGCTGTCAAACTGAAGTGTCAGTACGGGTACAGCTCAGTAGCTGTCAAAAAACATAGGGGTCACGCACAGTCACTGCAAAAGCACGTTGTTTTTGTTATGAAATCTTGGAACAAAAAAACAACCGACCTGACTGAGATACAGACCAAAATCACGAACGAAATAGTTACCTGGGTTACCCTACAGCATCTAACTCATTTAGTGATGCAAAATCTTGAAAATACGGCGTACTAGTTCAAAATATTTGTCATTTTCCAACCCTGGTCTGCTGCCAGAAAAGATGAGAGTCCTTGACACAGCTACTCTGCAGGAAGTGCATGGTTGATAAAATATTCCATACAAAACCAAAACTGATAAGGAGTAATAAATAAAAAGCATTAACTTAATTATCACTATATTTATGCCATTATGAACTCCTTTGATACTGTTTTGTAATTTTAAAAAGGCTTTGGAGTCGAATATATTTATTTTCAACCCACCCGATTTATGGCGGGAAATGTGGAAGTTGTAAACAGTAAACAGGTAAACAGTGAAGTTTGTTGATCATCATCAGCTGATCACTGAGAATCTCTTCTCTGTTGTATCCCCTGCAAGTCACTAATCAACATGGATGAAAATCCTGATGAACAACAACTCATCTTAGCCCAGGTAGGCTAGGTTTATGATTATGAAAGGAGGGGATTGCATAAAGTATAAACTTTCTAAATGATTTCCATAATCAAAATGAGATTGAGTTGAAAGAAGTGTCATGTCATTGACATTGCTGCTCTGTTCACCGGCAGCTCAATAATTATCAAGGGTGCTCCTCCCTCCCTGTGCTCCTCCCTCCCTGTGCTCCTCCCTCCCTGTGCTCCTCCCTCCCTGTGCTCCTCCCTCCCTGTGCTCCTCCCTCCCTGTGCTCCTCCCTCGATCCCTGTGCTCCTCCCTCGATCCCTGTGCTCCTCCCTCGATCCCTGTGCTCCTCCCTCGATCCCTGTGCTCCTCCCTCGATCCCTGTGCTCCTCCCTCGATCCCTGTGCTCCTCCCTCGATCCCTGTGCTCCTCCCTCGATCCCTGTGCTCCTCCCTCGATCCCTGTGCTCCTCCCTCGATCCCTGTGCTCCTCCCTCGATCCCTGTGCTCCTCCCTCGATCCCTGTGCTCCTCCCTCGATCCCTGTGCTCCTCCCTCGATCCCTGTGCTCCTCCCTCGATCCCTGTGCTCCTCCCTCGATCCCTGTGCTCCTCCCTCGATCCCTGTGCTCCTCCCTCGATCCCTGTGCTCCTCCCTCGATCCCTGTGCTCCTCCCTCCCTCAGGAGTTGAAGTCAAACTTTTTGAGTGGAGCCGCGCGGATGCAAACTTAGATTTTCTGGTCGAGTCGGATCAAAAGTTAAATTGGTGACTCCTGAGTCAAGAGTCCTGACTCCTAAAAATAGTTAATGTAATTGACTAAAAGTCAGTTACAAAAATGTGGGAATCCCACATTTTATACAAAACTTCTAAACAAGTGTTCATGTGCAGAATCCTATGAAAACTTGGAAGAATACATTTTTCTCCCCTGTTAACCATGTCATATTTGTGTGCAATAATGCTGATAAGCAGAGTCGGTAGTCTGAGTCGTATTTGAGGAGACCTAAGATGGCATGAGTCGCTTTTCAAATTTCAGAAATCTCATCCTTTGGTCTCCTCTAATCTCTTCCTTTGGTCTCATCTAATCTCCTCCTTTGGGCTCCTCTGATCTCCTTCTTTGGGCTCCTCCTTTGGTATCCTCTTATCTGATCTATTCCTTTGGTCTCCTCTAATCTCTTCCTTTGGGCTCCTATAATCTCTTCCTTTGGGCTCCTCTAATCTCCTCCTTTGGGCTCCTATAATCTCCTCCTTTGGTCTCCTCTAATCTCCTCATTTGGTCTCCTCTAATCTCCTCCTTTGGTCTCCTCTAATCTCCTCCTTTGGTCTCCTCTAATCTCCTCATTTGGTCTCCTCTAATCTCTTCCTTTGGGCTCCTATAATCTCATCCTTTGATCTTTTATAATCTCCTCCTGTGGTTTCCTCTAATCTCCTTCTTTGGGCTCCTCTAATCTCCTCCTTTGGGCTCCTTTGATCTCCTCCTTTAGTCTTCTCTAATCTCCTCCTTTGGGCTCCTATGATCTCCTTTAATCTTCTCCTATGGTCTCCTCTAATCTCCTCCTTTCGGCTCCTATGATCTCCTTGTTTGGTCTACGCTAATCTCATTCTTTGGTCTCCTCTAATCTCTTCCTTTGGGCTCCTATAATCTCTTCCTTTGGGCTCCTCTAATCTCATTCTTTGGTCTCCTCTAATCTCATTTTTTGATCTCCTCTAATCTCTTCCTTTGGGCTCCTCTAATCTTTTCCTTTGGGCTCCTCTAATCTCTTCCTTTGGGCTCCTCTAATCTCTTCCTTTGGGCTCCTCTAATCTCTTCCTTTGGGCTCCTATAATCTCTTCCTTTGGGCTCCTCTAATCTCCTCCTTGGGGCTCCTCTAATGTCCTCATTTGGTCTCCTCTAATCTCTTCCTTTGGGCTCCTATCCTCTATTCCTTTGGGCTCCTATAATCTCCTCCTTTGGTCTCCTCTAATCTCCTCATTTGGTCTCCTCTAATCTCTTCCTTTGGGCTCCTCTAATGTCCTCCTTTGGTCTCCTCTAATCTCCTCATTTGGTCTCCTCTAATCTCTTCCTTTGGTCTCCTCTAATCTCCTCCTTTGGTCTCCTCTAATCTCCTCATTTGGTCTCCTCTAATCTCTTCCTTTGGGCTGCTATAATCTCATCCTTTGATCTTTTATAATCTCCTCCTTTTGTTTCCTCTAATCTCCTTCTTTGGGCTCCTCTAATCTCCTCCTCTGGGCTCCTCTAATCTCTTCCTTTGGGCTCCTATCCTCTATTCCTTTGGGCTCCTATAATCTCCTCCTTTGGTCTCCTCTAATCTCCTTGTTTGGTCTCCTCTAATCTCTTCCTTTGGTCTCCTCTAATCTCCTCATTTGGTCTCCTCTAATCTCTTCCTTTGGGCTCCTCTAATGTCCTCCTTTGGTCTCCTCTAATCTCCTCATTTGGTCTCCTCTAATCTCTTCCTTTGGTCTCCTATAATCTCCTCCTTTGGTCTCCTCTAATCTCCTCCTTTGGTCTCCTCTAATCTCCTCATTTGGTCTCCTCTAATCTCTTCCTTTGGTCTCCTCTAATCTCCTCCTTTGGTCTCCTCTAATCTCCTCATTTGGTCTCCTCTAATCTCTTCCTTTGGTCTCCTATAATCTCCTCCTTTGGTCTCCTCTAATCTCCTCATTTGGTCTCCTCTAATCTCTTCCTTTGGTCTCCTCTAATCTCCTCCTTTGGTCTCCTCTAATCTCCTCATTTGGTCTCCTCTAATCTCTTCCTTTGGGCTCCTATAATCTCATCCTTTGATCTTTTATAATCTCCTCCTTTTGTCTCCTCTAATCTCTTCCTTTGGGCTCCTCTAATCTCCTCCTTTGGGCTCCTTTGATCTCCTTCTTTAGTCTTCTCTAATCTCTTCCTTTGGGCTCCTATGATCTCATTGTTTGGTCCACTCTAATCCCATCCTTTGGGCTCCTTTAATCTCCTCCTTTGGTCTCCTCTAATCTCCTCCTTTGTGCTTCTATCATCTCCTCCTGTAATCCTTTCTCCTTCCATCATGTCCATATCATCTTTTTCTTTGCACCTTTAATTAAACTTCACCTACACATAGGTGAAGTTTCTTGTAATCGGTATTATTATTTTTTTTTTTTTTCCGCCAGACGAAACTTCATCGGAAAATTTTCAAAAAATTCATATATGGAGCCTACAAAAATACAAGAGAATCATTTTGAAAAAATTGACCTTGACCTATTTTTCAAGGTCACAGAGTCCTTCAAAGTCGGATTTCGCCATATTTCAAATACATGTACCTCATCCGGTTATTACCGGTTTTCATCTTCCGGTACATGGAAAGGTCCCAAATACCTTCTTCACAATTTGACCTACTTTCATGAAAGTAGGTCAAGGTCATGTTGTACAAAGTCCATTTTCATGGTTTAAGGTCTATCACGGGATCTCAGAATCCGTAAGTCGTAGAGTCATACCGATGGTGCCAAAACATGCCCAAACTCACGGGACATTTGCATCAACTTTTCATTTTTCATTTTGGTTACCGGTTCTTGAGTTATGCAATTTTAAAGTCATACCGCGTCACCAAAACCGGTGACCTTGAGAATTTGACCTTGAAATATCGATTTTAGCTCATAACATGTCATAGTAAACCCCCCCAAACATATACCTAATAAGCCCAAAATGACCTTTAAATTTGACCTTGACCTCATTTTTCAAGGTCATTTGACCCGAAAAAGTTTGAAAAAGTGCCATCTTCAGCAATTTTTTTCACCATGTTCTTTTCAAGATATCATTGTGATTTACTGGTGACAGATGAACATTGGACTGCTTATTCATAATATCTAATCATATTTTATGTACCTCCTTCGCCGGATTTATGAAAAATTATTTAATATTGCTAACCGACAGAGGTTAAAAAATGACACATTTCCGCGTTTTTGACAAGGAAATATTGATTGTACAGGGTTACAATGCATGGCTGACCCCCCCTTTTTCACACAATTCCCTTATGAAAATCATATTTATTTTGACCTACAAAATGTTTTTCAAGGTCAAACTCAAGGTCAAACAGGTCAAAAAATTTTACATTTTTGACATTTCATATTTTTTAACAAAGAAGGAATTAAGATATTGTTACAAAAATGGTAGACATACTTGCTACAATACTCTAGAGTTTTCCTGTAAAGTTACAAGGTCCTCCCATTGACCTACGTTGCACTGTAAAGGTCAAAAGGTCAAAAAATGAGCGAAAAATTTATGATTTTTTTTCACATTTCTCAAAGATAGCGTCATTTCAAACGGCCGTAGCTCCGGTCCTAATTAAAATAGAGAGAATCTGAAAACAGATTCGGAAAGGCCAAATTCTCTTCTAGTTTTGATTTTCTGAACATTTTGTCGTAGCTCCGACGGTTAAAAAGATCGCCGGACCCTGAAAATTTCATCTTTTTTGTCAAATTTTCATAATATATCAATATTTTAACGAGGAATGATTCATCTTTCTTTGATGAGCCTTATTGAACATATTTCTAAGTTCTATTTACATAACCCTACCAAGTTATATATATTTCCATCTAACCGTTTATGTTCCAAAGTGATTTTAAGTTAAAAACTACATTTTTTCAGTGATTTCTGAAAGTCCATATTTCTGAATTATACCATAATTTCAATCTGCCGTTACTCCAGTCCTAATTAAGTTACAGAGAATCTGAAAACAGATTTGGAAAGCGCACATTCTCCTCTAGGCTTCCTATTTAACATTTTCTTGTATCTCTGACGGTTTAAAAGATCGCCAGACCCTGAAACATTTATGTTTTCAGAAATTGCAGTCATTTGAAATGTTTTCATCGTTCTGGTCCATTTACTAGTCCATTTACTAGTCCATGTACTGGTACCTTGTACTGGTACATTGTACTGGTATATTGTACTGGTGCATTGTACTGGTGCATTGTACTTTTACATTGTACTGGTACATTGTACTGGTGAATGTACCTGGTGCATGTACTTGGTGCATGTACTTGGTGCATGCACTGGTACATGTACTGTTACATGCACTGGTGCATGTACTTGTGCATGTACTGGTGCATGTACTGGTGCATGTGCTGGTGCATGTCCTATTGTCGATGTACTGGGTCATGTATTTGTTCATGTACTCGTATGTCTGTGTGTTTCTTAGCATGCTTGCATGTATTGCAATGTATTACATGATTATGTAGGATTCCTGTGTATGTTTCCATGTACTTTTTTCTAGCTCATCTACTGGTGTGCATTTCAATTACTGGTACTGCAGTAGGTGAAGTTTTGTCACCGCTGTGCGGTGGCCGTCTACTAATTCTCTTTCATATTCTCCTCTTTGTCTCCTCATCATCCCCCTCTTGTCGCCTTCTCCACATCCTCCTCCAATCATCTTCTATTTTCACCACCTTGTCAAAATGAGGCAATGAGGGGAGGAGGAGATAAAAGGAGGAGATGAACATGATGGAGGAAGGAGGAGATGAAGGGTGGAGGGGATCAAGGAAGGAAGAGATGAAGGGAGGGGAAGATGAAAGAAGGAGGAGATGATGGGAGGAGGAGATGAAGGGAGGAGGATATGAAGGAAGGAGGATATGAAGGGAGGAGGACGATTATCATTATTGTCGTCCTCTCATCTTCTTCCTCATCCTCTTTTCTCAAAATCACCACCTGGTGTCAGCCAGCCAAATTTGCAATTATATCAATATCGGTCAGTAAAAGTTGAATTGAATTGAAATACTGCTTGCAGAGACTAAATGCTGCAGTTCATTACACTGTTGGCAAAATATGTGAACAAGTTGGAGAGGAGAAGGAAATGGAATTCAGTCGACAATTCATTGCTGTTTTGTCCGAGGCCACCTCAAAATACTGCCGGACATTGACACAGGATGCTGAAATGTTTGCAAAGTATGTAAAACTTATTTCATTACTGAAATTACTGAGAACCTAGGCCTTTATAAAGAATCATTAAAATGAATAAAACTAGTCAGTTTCCCGTCGATTGGAGAGAGCAGTATAGAATAGAAATCACTTTGCCCGCGAATCATTTGCGTATAATACTATGTGTGACAAATGAAATGTTGCCACAAACATAACCTGGTGCATGGTCAAAGGAGGAGAGGAACTGTCAGAGAACTTGCAGGTGCTGCCCCCTTGTGTATTGAACATGAATAAGGCTAAAACTAATTATTATTAATTGGGACATTCAGGGAAATCGAATGTCCTTCAAAAGGGGAGAGTTTTGCCCTGGGGTCCATAGAAAGGCACTGGGAAAAATGGAAGATAACTCATTGAGTATAACTTGAGATAAATCCCGTATGCTATCATTTCAATCTAGAAGAAGATTAAATGTTGATGGTGATGTGTCCAGTTTTGTGTATTTCTGCGCGGAGATGTATCTCTGGCTGAATGCTGTAGCCTAAAATGGGTGGGTAAAACTTACCTTGTCCTACATGTACCTCTTCCACTGGAGCGGGTAGGACAAAGGTAAGTTGCTTAAGAAATTGAAGTTGTCATCACCTTGACATTGTTAGAGTAAAAATTGGAGAAACAAATTTGAAAAAAAAAAAAAATTTACGTAAGAAAGAAATGGTGACAAAAATTTGGGTGCGGGGGGGGGGGGGGGTCGCGGGGTTGTGAGGGAAAAAATTTGGAAGAAAAAGATAATTTTAGAAAAGAAATTTTGTTTTTAAAATGATTGCTGTTATAAAGTAGAGGCTGTGGAATGATTGGTAGCATCAGCAATGGTGCCCTCAGAAGCAGAAGCAGCATGACAAAAGATATTTTGATTTCTAGGCATGCTAAAAGGACAACCATCCAACTTGACGATATAAAACTACTTGCAAGAAAAAGCCCTTCATTGGTGAGTCTTTTTATATATTATATTAATTTTTTAAGTTGAGCTCTTTTTATCTTTATTTGTCTGGCCAGCATTTAAAATTTAAAATGCTTTGAAAATTACACTTCAGACAGCGTTACCCAACTTCAATAAAAAAACTTTGCAAGAATTTTGCCGTTGTGGTTTAGATTTTCTACCTGCTCTATTTAAGGACCATAGTTAGGTTGCTTCAGTTAGTTTGGTAGACGATTTCACAAATAAATCAGAACAATTAGCTGAACATGCTGACTGCTGATATAGCCCTAGTTAGTGCCAAGAAATTGCCTGGAGGACTGCACTTGCCATACCAACCAATGCAGGTTCTAGCTAAATCCAATTGCCAATACTTGGAAATTACCTTGTCAGTAACTTTGGTAAAATCATGATCTTGAATAAGGCTCTTGATACTGATAAATGGATTTTACCCAATAAAACCCACTTTAACCTGGGTTAAACCTATTAAACCCAGGTTAAACAATGTTAAACCCAGATTATACCCACCGGGCTGGGCAAACTTAATTTTACCCGGGATTTTTCCAACCTTAATTTTGCGTATATTATTATGAGGTTAACCAGGATAACTGAAGTACATCTTCATAGTATATACTCCTTAGTATATTCCCGAGACTTCAAAATTCATTTTTTGCAGAAAATTAGGCTAGGTCTGTATATTTTATTTTCAGCTAAATTATCTTCAAGATTCCTACAATGACCTTGGAATAAGCGCAAAGGAAAATACGACAGTGGGAGCAAAAAAACCAAGAAAAACTAAGAAGAAAAAATCTGACTCCACATCCGATCAAACTGAAAATGTTGAACCAACTGAAAATATGGAGACAGAATAATATGAGTGTGACTTTTTTGAAAAAGACAATTCCACTTAGCCTGGGTTTATAAGTTTTTTTTAAATTGTAAATCTTCCTTAGAATGTTTGAATTATTGAACTCTCAGGACTGCTGACCTGAGACTGATTTTCAAGACTGAAATAAGTGAATTTGTTACTATCTTGAATTTGTTAAGCATAGCCACAAGTCGTAAAGTAAGAATGTAAGAAATTTGTTGATATTGATGTTACAAAATATATTTTGTGTATAAAATGATTATTTCATACTTGTCTTATCATTGTCCACCGTTTTGAAAATTAGTGTATTGTTTCATGGATTGGTACTGTTTTTGTCATGACTGACATCTGGTTTTAAATTAGATAGTTCTTGGGTAAAATATACTGATTTCCGAATAGCGAACAAAGTGCTGGTTAAAGAATTTGCATGGCTGAGGGAACATAGGGTCAAGGCACTACCTGAGAGGCCTGAGAGAAATGATTTCGGAAATTTTTTTTGTTTGTACTGCATGTCTCCTCTGTTGGCTACCTGTGAGTTCTTGTTATATATTGTTGGAGAAATTATTATTGTTCATAGTTTCATTTAGTGATGCACGTATAGTGAAAATAGCCGGATACCGGATAATCCGGCAACACCAACTGCCGGATACCGGATAGCAACCGGATAGTTGGAACCGGATAGTAAACATGCGAAAAAGGAAGTTTTTCGGCATTTGTGGTTGATTAATGATTATGAATATTTTTTATGAGAGCTGAGACATATTGGTCCGGCAGGAGGACTGTTCCTCTGATGGAATGTTTTTCGTTTTGTTCTGTAACCGAATTCTGATTTTGAAGATGGTGAAATAATGTTGTTGACTCTGTCGTGGTAACGTTCCTTTGGTTATTATCAAAATTTTAGCCTTTCATTAAGTTTTGAACATGCCAGATATCTGGTTCTGATATCTGGTTCTGATATCCGGTTGTCATACCCTCATTTTGCCGGATACCGGATATCCTGCAAATTCCACTATCCGGCCGGATACCGGATACTGTACCGGATATCCGTGCATCCCTAGTTTCATTTCTACATAAACAATTAAACATGATATTTTTAAATATTTTAACAGCTATGAAAAATTTAAAGCTCACTTCCAGTGGCATATTTAGTGGGGGGCATTTGGTTATGGTCCCCCCTCAGGCCCAAAATTAAGATTGAGAAGATAGGAAAAGCCACGAGTGACCGCATGTTATGCCCCCCTCAGGCCATTTCTTGATACGCCCCTGTTCACTTCAGCAATAGGAGTTTCACCAAGCACATGAAAAGCTGAACATGGTTATACCATGTTTATTGAACTCGAAGCAGACCATATGTAGATGGCAGCACAGTTGATGATAACAGCCAAAGGTCCCAGTGTCCCAGAAAGCATGGGCTATTTATAGCTTTAACTGCTGCTGGACTGGGCCTGCAGAAAGCTAGCAGAAAAGCTATAGGCTGGTGTACTGCACTGCTGCAGCCTGCAGCTGATGTTGTTTTGTTGCGCATGAAAAGGTATGTATTGCACTGTACATAATTGTTGATATTTGCTAGCAACTGTCTTTTACCTCCTATACATTGTAACAGCTTAAGAGGTACAGTAGCACACAGAAAAGAAGTGCAGTCAGCAGGTGTGGAGTGCATGCTTTAGTATATAGTACAAACTATTGATTTAGCAGTAACAGTGTAGTACAATAGCTTGAAATTGTGCATTGCTTTAAAGCTTTAAATTGTCAATGAAATATGATTATGAATTAAATTAAATGTCATATTTGACCAGCATTATTGCAGCATACTAGAAGTAGATAGCATATTTTCTCGAAATGATATATAATTTATGGCTACTGAATTGAAAAAGTTTTATCTTGTCTGCTTTAATTGCCTTTTTGTGCGCTCTAGTAAATAGAATAATTTAATAGAGTTATTATTTATGCCAGCTTGGTATTAAATTTCAATATTCACATGTCCCCCTCTCCCTCTGCTTCAATGAAATTGATTTAATTTATTTAATATGATGACTGAATCAGTCCGAATGGCAACCTTGTCATTGGAAGTTGTAGTATTTATTATGTAGTACGCCTATGTTTTTAATATATTAGAATTTATTGTGTATGGGCAATGGCATTGTTGTAACTTAATACATTGTACTATAGGCCTATGTTAGTGTTAAAACAGTCTTAAAAGGAAGGAGAGGGCCAATCCGGTTAATATTTTGCCCCGCTCCAACTGCCATGCATCAATTTTTTCCCCTTCAAGTTACCTTACCCTCCTTCCAAGTAGCATAGGCCTGATAAATGTATTTTATTGTGAGCCAGCATATTTAATTATTAAATATTGTGCTGGAAATTTTCAGGTAAATTTCGGCAAAGATGTCTGTACTCTCCATCCTCCTAAAAGACGAAAGGGTCCTAATTGGCCTGGCTGTTGTGTCCGCTGCTTTAGCCATCAAGTTATTATCAAAGAAGAAACCCCGGCTACCTCCCGGACCCAGAGTATGGCCTATAATCGGGACAATACCATGTATGTCTGATGCTTGATTTATCATCTTTTATTTCATTCACATTACACTAGGGTATACAGATTCAATATTATTGTCAAGTCTTTATCCCTTTCCTTCATCTCTTGCTCCCTCCTTGTCCTCCTCCTACATACTTCTCCTCCTCCTACATACTTCTCCTCCAGGAGTCCTCCCAATTCTCCTTCTCTCCTCCTTTCCTCCTTCCCTTCTACTCCTCCTCCCCCTCCTCTTCCTCCTCTTACTCCTCCTTCTCCTCTCCTACAGTTCAGTTAACTATCTGTGTTCTGGGAATTTTCATTTTATAAATAGTAAGATGTTTCATGTTCTACTGATTCTTTTTTTCTTACAGCCATGAAAAATAACCTCGATATGTACATAGAGTTTCAAAAGGAGTATGGAGATATATACTATGTTCAATTTGGTAAGTAACATTATCTTGTTTACTCTTAATGTACGTTATACACAAAGCTAGAAACATCTTTCTTTTAGAACTACTAAATATCCTCTTTAGTAATTTTGCAAGGTAATAGAACAGGTACCAGCCCCACCTTGCCACAAAATCTTTGTGCAGCTTGTTCTGCAACTTCAATATGTGATGAAATGAATACGCAGACAGACAAACAATGCAAATTTTTAAAATTTCAGGGTTGTTCGGTGAGATGGGAACGATAGTTTTGAACACAATGGATTTGATAAGAGAAGCCTACATCCACAAACAGGATGACTTTGCTGGAAGAATGCACATGGCCACATGTAAGAATAATGCTTTTAAAATTGTCTGTATTATTAATGACCTTGATTTATAGGCCTGTTGACGTTGAATTGAATGGCTGATGATCGATTGTCTTTTGTTTTTAGTGGATACCATATCTTACGGAAGGTCAAATGTAATATTTGGTGATTTTACCCCTCTGTGGCGTTACCAGCGTAAAATTTTGCACGCAGCTTTGAGGTGAGTTAGTTTTCCGTTCAAATTTAATTACAAGTGCGTACATTTCTACAATTAATCTGTTGTAAATCTTCAGTCTAACTTACCGGTAGAACTAAAGGCCAAACATATTTGATATGAGTTTCTGGGATCGACCGACCCAACAGATTTTTAATTAAAGTTACATAATATAAAATTACTTAAATTAGGGCTATCACGATTGACCAATTAATCGCCGCCAATTTGATTTTAGTCAAAAATCGATTCCAGTTTGCAAAATCAATTAATCTGTTATTTATATATTTGTACCTGGAAGACATTGTATTGCTACCTTTTTCCATGTGTTTAATAAGTGTGAATTGCAATTGGATTGGTCAATTGGATGGGTTGATTTGATTGGCTGTCCATGATTGATGTAGATTAGAGAGAAAGAAATGTCAAGTCTTAATTGCCATTAACGTTTTCAATAGAATACATCACAGGCTCTCAACTCCTCGGTATGACAATCACGTAAAACAGAACTAAAATTTACTTATTCTTTAGAATGGCGGGAAAATGGCATGTAATTAATCTATTACGATTCGATTTTAGGCTATAGATTAATCGATTTTAAAATTCTGTAGTCATGATAGCCGTATAAAAAATTGAGATTACGGCTTTCGTCCTGCCGACCCAACCGACCGCAGAAAAAGTGCCTCATTACAGGGCTTCCAGCGGTCAGGGAAAAGTCAGGGAAGTGAAAATTCTTCCAGGTCAGGGAAAAGTCAGGGAATTTTGATATTGGTCAGGGAAAAAAGAAAAAATGCTTAAAGTCAGAGAAAAGTTAGGGAATTTCGAAATTCTGAAGTACCGCGATGACCAAAATGCGTGACTACCAACCAACTGCCCAATTTACAAGAGAACTGAGGGAAACAATCCTCAATGACATTGCTCACCATAATTGTAGGGCACTGACTAACTGCATCACTTTTCTAAAACTGTAACAAGTAACATCATGATGATCCCAGGCGAGGATATTAGTATTTGATTACACAGAATCGCTTGAATTGTCGCGGAAATACGGTCAGGGAATTTCATTTTTTAGTCAGGGAAAAGTCAGGGAATTTCATTCCACCGAACTGCTGGACAACCTGCGTCAAGAAGATACGGAAAGCTTAAGTTCAGTTATGTCAGTCCAACTGCATGTAGTTTCTTTTTCGTATCAGTGTCGTTATCGTTCAAGCCTATTTGCAATTTTTTATGTTCTTGTTTTGTTCTAACATCTTGTTTCGAATGTTTTTCAGAAAATATGCGTCAGGTAAGCACTTCCAGGAAATCTTAGAAAATTCTATTGGAATTGTCAGCGACGTCTTCAGGAAATCTAACGGCGAACCAATAGATATACGACGTCCTGTTGCTCTTATTTTCTACAACATCATTGCTTCCGTGAGCTTTGGTAAGAAGTGAGTATAATTTTGTTTTGAGCTCATTTCAGAACCTGTGGAATCTTTTTTAAACGCCCCTTTAAATGTGTAGTGAAAAATTGATTTTACAGTTGAGAGGAGAGAGAGGGAAGAGGGAGGAGAGAGGGAAGAGGGAGAGAGGGAGATGAGAGAGGGAGAGGAGAGAGGGAGAGGAGAGAGGGAGAGGAGAGAGGGAGAGGAGAGAGGGAGAGGAGAGAGGAAGAGGAGAGAGAGGGAGAAAGAGGGGAGAGGGAGAAAGAGGCAAGCAAGAGAGGATGTCCAGAGTGAGGATACGAGAGGAGAGGGGAAGACAGAGGCAAGATGGAAGGAACAGAGACAAGACATTGAGAAAGAGACAAGGGAGAGAGGAGGGAGTGGGGGGAAGAGGTTGGAGGGGGGAGAAAGAGACAAGAGGGAAGGAACAGATGGAAGACAGAGAGAAAGAGACAAGGGAGAGAAGAGGGAATGAGGAAGAGAGAGAGGAGATGGGGAGAGAGGCAAGGGGAAATGGCGGAGTGAGGAGAGAATGAGGAGTTAAAAGGAGCAATGAGGGATAGAGGAGATAGAAAACAGGGTAAAAGAAGGAAGAGAAAAAAGAGGGAATGAAGGGAGAGAGAAGAGAAAATGAGAGAGAGAGAGAAGGTGAGAGAGAGGCAGGGGGAGAGAGGAGATAGAAGACAGGATAAGAGAAGCAAGGGAGAGAGGAAGGAGTTAGGAGAGAGAAGGGAGGGGGAGAGAGAGGCAAGAGGGAAAGAGGATATAGCAGAAGAAGCAAGAGAGAAGAGAGGGAGTGAGGAGGAGAGAGAGGAGAGGGAGAACTAGGGAAGGGAGAAATAGGAGAGATGGAGAGGAAAGGAGAGAGAAACAGTGATTAGAGGGTGAGAGAAGAGAAGGAGATAGAAAAGAAGGGAGGAGGAGAGAGAGAGGGAAGGCAAGACGAGAAGAAAGGTCAGAGAGAAAGAAGAGAGAGAGGGAATGGAGATCGATAGAGAGAGAAGAGTGGGGAGGCAATTCATCAAGGGAGTCCCCATTTAACTTGGCAGCAGATTTTATATAATTTTTTTTTTTTTTAACCAGATATGAACTTGAAGATCCGGAATTTGTGAAGCTTCATGAGATGATTGAGGATTTTTCGCAGAAATTCACCAGTCCAGCTTTGGGAGATCTTATTCCAGCCCTGAAAGACATTCCTACAGCCTTCACGAAAAAGCTCAAGCAAGACTGCAAGGAATACTTCGACTTTTTACTCGATATCCTGGCTGATCACAGGGAGAATTTTGACAAAAGTGAGTTGCTGTTTATGCTAAGGGGGCGACCTTTAAATAATCAGGGGGGCAATTATTAATTTCACTTTAACGGCGCCCATAATTATTTATTTCGCGCCCGTGATGTCGCAAATTATTCCCTTCTGGATCAGGCATCATTCTGTTAAGAAAACCCCCCACCAGAAATTGTTTATTTCAAGACTGGCCAAAAATTATTTATTTATTTCACCAAAAAATTATTTATTTAAAAAAACACTCCTAGCCCTCCCCCCTCCCCTTAAGACAAAATGGTGGCCCCCTAACTGAAATGTCATTTAATTTATAATGCCTAAAAAATGTGCTTAAACATAAAAACATTGGCAGGAAATGACAATATGTTTTGTTGATTTTTTTTTGGGGGGGGGGAATAACCTTTGATATTTTAACTAAAACTGTTATGGCAGTTTTGAAATGTTCATTACCTTGCCCAATACGCGAATCTCACAAGAAACCAGAGTGACAGTGAATTTCAGCAACTGTGTGGGTTTCTCGATTGTTGAGAGGGGAGGATTGGTCTAGTGGTAGCATGCTAGGCTGCCGATCACTGGGTCCAGGGTTCGAATCCGACTCTTTTCGGGTCACCTGAACCTATGTTGGACGGCTGTTTCAATCATCCTTCGCCTCATTGCTGTGTCCTCCTCCTGTCCTAATTAGCTTACCAAGTGCTTAAATACAGGATGACATATACATTGTAGATGACTCACGGGATGTAGCTGACTATCTCATTCAACTGAACGATGAAATGAAAGAAAATGAAGACGGACCAGTCAACATGGAGGACAGGCACTTCGTCGCCGTCTTTAGTGACATGTTTTTAGGTAAGCCATGTTCTGCTTTTCTTCTTCCATTAGGTACAGTCCTCCTGGCAGGAGTATTTCACACTGTTAAAAGCCTATGTGCATGTCAGGTTGAAAGGGAGTTTATGCACAGTACTGGATAAAATTATCCCTGGAATATGAGCCTTTGTTGTGGCCTGTTGCCAACAGGCCATCAGGGTCATCTCTAGAGCTAGGATAAAATCATGGAGGGCCTTCTAAGGTCCTGGTGATATATATTTTTTATTTCATAATTATTCAACTGTAAACTGAAGCCCTTGGTGCATATCAAATCCAAGCCGTGACTAGCACAGGGGTTTTTGCGCCAATTCACCTGTCCATGCAGTATATATTAAGTAATACTGTCAGATCAAGAAAATTTTGCGCAAAAACCCCTGTGGTGACTAGCTCCAAAACCTCTCAGGGTAGAACATTTAATCGTATACCTCGCAAGGGACCTGCATTTTCCAACCTGCGTGCTATTAATACACTTAGACATGCTTTGATCATGTAACCATGTTCATTAGTTCACCAGATAGACATGCATAGTCGTATACCTTTAGAAATCAAGTTCATACACAGAAAGGGAAATTTCTGGGAAACTAAAAGACTCTCCCATGGACAAATTAATTTTTGCCGTAATTTGTATACTTCCAAAATTTTGAGCCACCCAATGAGTTTTTCACTGCTTGATCATATTACCTTAATTTCCAAAATCTATCATTTTAGCACATAAACAAATGTATTTATAGATGTATATATATATGTATGTATTTAGATATCCACATTATCATGATTATAATTTATTGGTAAAGGCAAATACGCCAGGCATGGCGTCAGCCTACCATAGTTGATGCTGACATTTGATATCTTATGATCTTATTTATTTACATAGATTGGTCAATAAAAAATTTAATTGAAATTGAATTGAATTGATCTAATAAATCGTCCTTTTATTCTTTGTCTATTCGTATTTGCAGCTGGGACTGATACCTCCAGGTCAGCTATGACTTGGATGTTATACTTTATGGCAGCTTATCCGGACAAGCAGCAAAAAGCTCAGAAAGAAATAGATGATAAAATAGGTAAGACAGAAAATAAAAATAGACAGAAAGAAACAGATGATGAAATAGGCAAAAATACAATTTATACGACATTGTATGTTTCATGCGATGTTCTTCTGTCTCTCTTTGCTCAGGCAAAAATGCGCCGATCACTACAACCAATCGGATAGATATCCCTTACTGCGAAGCCATTCTTTACGAGACCCTGCGGATGCGCAGTCCAGCACCTATGGCTATTCCCAGAGAAGCTACTTGTGACACCTCTGTTGGTAAGCAACATTAACTCCTAATTGTCTTCAAGTTTTGCAAATTCAACCTTGAGGTATTGTATGTAGGAAGACTTATTCAATTTAAAATAATAAAGGCAATACAAATATTGCAAATTTGTTTAAAAAATAATTGTTTTAAATTCCTCATTTAAAGGACTTAACTTTAGGTTTATTTGAAGTGATATCTTTAATAAGATAACTTTTAAAAGACCCGGCTAGGGCCCTGCCATTTCATTACTTTATGATATACTAACATTTCAAATAACCTGTCGAACCTTTTAAAATATTTATTCTTTTGAATTTATTTTAATGTTATAGGTGGATATGATGTTCCGAAGGGAATGCAAGTTGTCCCAAATTTACGCCGCATCCACATGGATCCACTTTACTGGGACAATCCGGAGGAATTCCGGCCGGAACGTTTTATCGACGAAGATGGAAACCTCGCTCCTAAACCGGAGAACTTCTTGCCATTCTCCACAGGGCGGCGCCAGTGTGTTGGGGAAGCCTTTGCTAAATCAGAACTTCACACTGCGATTGGAATGTTATTACAAAGATTTACGTTTGAAGTTGCTCCCGGTGAAAAAGCAAACTTAGATGTTCTTCCTAATATCACTTTCATGCTGCCTGTGGGATTCAATCTTGTCATCAAAGAACGCTGATTGATTGATTGATTGATTGATTGTGATCTTCTTTGGTCAATCTTAGGGGGAGACCATTTAAAAAAAAAAAAATCATGTCTTGCTCAGTTTAGTGAAATAACTAAATTCTTTTTTTTTAAATAAATAATCACTGCCAGGGGTATTTCTCAATAAGGCTTTGCTTGATTTAGGAAGTTATATTCGTGGACTTTGCGCACTTGAAATGATTAAATTCTGCCACCATTACTGTGAAATAAATGAATTTCAAGCCGAGGAACACTCCAAACCGGGCAAACCCCCCCCCCCCGGAAATTAAATGGTCACCCCCTCAGAACCCCAGGTTGGACTAAAGTTGAATTTAATCATTTGAACTTTGCACTGAGGTTTCATTATCACAATTATTGTGAAAAACATATTGTTATACATATAATGGGCAGCACAAGATTGTGGAAATTTTACGACAATTTTGATACAATTGGTGCTGTTTTTGCATGTTTTTCCATTGAACTAAGCAATTAGATGTGATCAGTAGCACTTTGGGCATTTCTTAATTCTTAGACTCTAAAGTTTGCCCAAAAAACGGCTAAATATTGTTCTATGTATCATTTTGGTGTCTATTTACACTATTACCTCTCGATTATAGTAAACCAGTATTAATATTCTTGTACCATTGTAGACCCTAAACAATATTTTGTGATTGGGTATTTATGAAAGACTAATTACAATGTAGTCTGAATTAAAATGTACATATATATAATAACATTGTGTATTGACATGATTAACCTAATGGCCAATTAATTAAGTGAACCTCAGGTCTGCCTCCTTACTAATGTACATCTACCACAAAATAATTAATGGATCTGCGACTTAAATTTGGTGTAGCTTAAAGAAAGTTTTTTTTTTATGATTAAAATGCTGTGAAGTGTCAACGGCATGTGATTTTCATCAAATTAAAAAAAAAAATACAACCATCTATGAATTTTCTTTGATGTGGTTAAATAAGGAAAGTTTTTTTTTTCCAATTAAAATGCTGTGAAGCAAATGTTAACGGCATGTGACTTTCATCAAATTATAGGTTTGCTGCATACAAATCTGTCTCCTTTGTCGCTGCATTTTTAAGGTGGTTCTGTGTCTCGAGGAGGTCTTGCTTCACAAGGCAGATTAGTTCCTGAATGGTTGGTTATATCTCAATTGGATGACTTTGCCATGCCGAATTTATGTGGTTATCTCATATCTTCAGTAAATGTTGTAGCTAGAGACTGTAGTTATGCAGTAATTGGCATCTGTCTCTTTTGTCACTATGTAATAAAGGTGGTTTTGGTCTCAAGAAGGTCGTGCATCACATGATTAATTATTTCATGAACGGGTGGTTAGGTATCTCCGGTAGATGACAACGTCTTGTGGCAAGAGATTGCAAATTAAGTTGATGAAGGTGGCAGCACTCCGTGCTGATACCCCTAGTGCCATAAATTAGAATAGTTCTTTCCCTTGTTATTTTGTTTAGTTGTTAGTTTAGTTGTTGTTACTGTTTTATTTTAGTTAGTTTGTTTAAGCTCTATACTACATTGTAAGTGGTCTGAGTTGAATTTGAAACCTTGGATTGGGCATGTCTTTGTCACAATACATAATCAAGGTGGTTACGTATCTTGAGAAGGTCGTGCATCAAAAGATTGATTAGTTCATAAATGGGTGGGTTATTCAACTTAATTGTTATGTTTATCTAAATGGGTGACTATAGGTTTTGCAGCAAGAGATTTCCTATTAATGCGGGAATCGATCGGCATAGCTAGATCTGTCTTTCAAGTGTCTTTGTCACTACATAATTAAGGTGGTTACGTATCTCGAGAAGGTTGTGCATCGAAAGATTAATTAGTTCATAAACAGTGATAAATGGATGGTTAATTGTTATGCGTATCTAAATGGCTACATATTTCTTAGTTGATACAGGAATTGGCATCTGTCTTTCAAATGTCTTTGTCACTGAATATTTAAGGTGGTTACATATCTCGGGAAGGTCTTGCATCACAGAATTAATTAGAACTTTTATGTATTGATTGTTATTTATCTTCTCAAAAAGGGGACTGTAGGTGTTTTTATGCAACTGTAACATTCGCCAAATTTTGAGCTATTAACATGATAAAGGTGGTATACATATCTCACCCCCCTCCCCCTCCCTTGAAGTCCTAGATCTGCCACTGTTTGCTGAACCTCACACCAGGTGGCTTTTGAGAGTGCAGTGGGTTGCATTTTGGGAAGTGCTCTTTATTGTTACTATCATGTTCACTGTGAAGAGGAGCAAGGAGAGGCTGTTTTGGCATTTATAGGTTAGTAAATTCAAACTGGAACTGGCAGAGTAAGAGTACTTTTAGAAATTTACTATGTGCAGTGTGAAATTTACTGTGAATGCAAGCTGTGTACAGAGATTTTGCCAATGAAGAGGTTATATTCATTTCATGGCAGCAATGCAGCTTTTGAGTGAATGGATCCTCCAGGGAATAGATGCTCTTAATAGCAAATAGATGTTGAGACTAGAGAGCTGGCTGTGCTGTGCCCATAGCATCAGTAAAAGAGATAACACATCTATTGTTTATTTGCTGTATTACACTTCTTTTGCTATGTGCTTTGTCAATTCCTCTTGCTCTATTGAAACTCATCAAGACTGCTGGTGCATGCTGTGTACACTGATGCAGTGCAGGCTATTGACTATTTTATGCTGCAGCAGTGCAGCTGCATTAGCTGCAGATATGCTGCTGTGCACTGCATCTAATCTGTATGCTAGCACCAGGCAGTGCTGCACTATCAACTATCTAGCCTTTATATCTCCAACATGACTTGACTGTGCAATATTTCCACACTGGGTGTTTCAATTATATTTGACTATAGGGAGGGTAAGATTCCTCGAGTTGGACAGCTAAATTGTGAAAGTGATGTTTCACTTGACCTATGTGGGCTGAAAGAAAGAACTTAACAATTTTCAGTTATCCTGAGCTAAGCACTTGCAAAAGTTAGCAGTATTATTATAATAATTCAAACCAACCTTATCTCTTCCAGGGTCCCTGATTTTTAACAGAGAGGTATATCAAGGTATATTACGGATTCATGTCGTGACAAAGAAGGATGGCTGCAGAAGAAATTCAACAAAAAGTCAAAATCAAAATGGCAGTTGATTGGCTTAAAGATGAAGAGCAAGCTGAACATCCAGCTGAACAGCTAGCTAAGCATCCAGCTGGACAGTCCACTGAACATGCTGAACATCCGGGCGAACAGTTAACTGAACATCCAGTTGAAATGCTAACTGAACAATCAACTGAACGTCCAGCTGAACAGCCAACTGAACGTCTAGGTGAAACTCCAACTAAACATCCAGCTGAACAGCTAACTGAACATTTAGCTGAATATCCAACTGAACAGCTAACAAGAGATCCAGCTGAACAGTTGGCTGAACATCCTGCTGAACTGCTAACTGAACATTCAACTGAACAATCAACTGAATATCCAGCTGAACAGCCAACTGAACAGCCTTTTAAACAGCTAATTGAACAGCTTTCTAAACATCCAATTGTTCATCCAACTGAAGAGCTAAGTGAACTTCCAGCTGAACAGCATATGGGGCCGCCATTTAAAACTGAAGAGTCTCTGGAGTGTGACTTTAGTTCTGACACAGTTACGAGTCAAATTGAATCAGAAGTCCACCTCGGAACTGCTATGAACAATGACAATACAGACAGTGATGATACAGACAGTGATGAAACACCATCTGGAGATAATGTATCTGATCTGACGTTAAAACGTAAATATCCTCCTGACGAACACATTATAACACAATACGCAGAGAAACCACACGGATGTCATTTGTGTGAAAAAAGGTTCTGTTTCCAAAAGGATCTCACTTGGCATTTGGAAAATATACATGGAGAACGTTCAATTTCTAGTCCAAAAATTAGCCAGGAACATGGTCTTGATATTCATTCCCAAAGCTGGCAAAGTGATACCAGCGAAGGTCCGAAGCTTTACAAATGTTACGTATGCGGAAACACATACAAGACAAGAAGAAACTTGAATCGGCATTTACCAACACACAGTGAAGAATTGGAGAAACATTACAAGTGTTATATTTGTGGTAATGTGTTCAGGATGAGGCAAGACTTGACGAGACATGTTCTTGTACACAGCGAAGAGAGACAACATACATGTTCCGTGTGTGGAGCCGCCTTTAAAACGAAACATAACCTCGCAAGGCATGCTTGGATTCACAATGAGGAGAAGCCGTACAAATGTTCTCAATGCGGAGCCTCGTTCAAGATGAAACGGAACCTCGGTTGTCACATGATGGTACACAGTGAGGCTAAGCCACACAAATGTTCCGTTTGCGGTAACTCGTACAAGACGAAAAGAAACCTAACACGGCACATGCAGCAGGTGCACAGGGAAGGGAATCTATAAGGACAGACATGATTAAAATTTAGCTTCTCGGATCTTTTCGAGGCACTTTTTTAAAGTTAGTTGGTAGGATGAAAAAAAACTTACATCACTAAAGACCACGAGATGTCGCCACTAGTACTGGCGACATCCCCACCCCTAGTGGTAAATAAATAATTAACAAATCTAATGTGACTCAATTGATCCCTTAGCTACTCAGATCTTCTCAAGGCACTTTTTCTAAAGTCAGTTGGTGGGATAAAAAAAAAGGAAAATCAAAATTTTGTATAATGTCATATTAATACAAATTGTGGGTGAACTCTTTCTTTTTCTCGGTAGGCCAGAAAATCTTTTGGGTCGGTTGATCCGAGAATCTAAACATTAGATATGTCTGACCTAAGTGTGCAGTGCACTCTGTGTGTGCGAAATAACAGTCACGAGAAAGTATTAAAAAGGACAATCATCAATCATGGCACAAAATTTTTGACTGTTTTCTATAATATGTAAAACAACTTGTGTACCTATTAAACATCATTCACAACTTGACATTTTCAGAACATGTTGACAATGCCTTCTATGATATTTTTAGCCATCTGCACTGGCTAACCCCATCTGCAATTAAATTTGGTGTGGCTTATTAAGAGTACTTTTAATGATTAAAATGCTGGGAAGTGCCAACAGCATGTGACTTTCATCAAATTCCAGGTATTAATAAATCGAGCGCAACTATGATTCAATTTAGTGTGGCTTATAGATATTTTAAATATTAAAGTGCTTTGAAGTGTCCACAGCATGTGACTTTCATCAAATTCCAGGTATAAATCGAGCGCATCTATGATTTAATTTGGTGTTGCTTATGGATAGTTTTAAAGATTAAAATGCTGGAAAGCGCCAAAAGCATATGACTTTCATCAAATTCCAGGTATAAATCGAGCGCATCTATGATTTAATTTGGTGTTGCTTATAGATAGTTTTAAAGATTAAAATGCTGGAAAGCGCCAAAAGCATATGACTTTCATCAAATTCCAGGTATAAATCGAGCGCATCTATGATTTAATTTGGTGTTGCTTATAGATAGTTTTAAAGATTAAAATGCTGGAAAGAGCCAACAGCATGTGACTTTCATCGAATTCCAGGTATAAATCGAGCGCATCTATGATTTAATTTGGTGTTGCTTATAGATAGTTTTAAATAAAGATTAAAATGCTGGAAAGAGTCGACAGCATGTGACTTTCATCGAATTCCAGGTATGTTAAAAAATCGAGCGTATAGCTATGATTAAGTTTGGTGTGGCACAAAAATAGTTTTAAAGATTAAAATGCTGCGAAATTTCCACAGTATGTGACTTTCTTCAAATTCTAGATAAGCTGAAAAATCAAGCTGATCTATGATTTTATATGGTGTGGCTTAGAGATAGTTTTAAAGATTCAAACGCTGTGCAATGTCCACGTGTCAATTCTGGTCATATTTTTAAAAAAATCACATTTAATAACGCACACCTGTTAACACAGCTTAAAAACTAACGTCTGATTGAGGTATGGCTATGAAAATTTGCTGGTGAATATAATATCGGAGAGTCCTGAACTTCCACAGCAAAAATTGAGAATCGGCTGCATCAGACCACATTTAGTGAGACTGCTTCAAAAACCAAATTCACAACCAATGCAAATCGAGCCAGAAAACGTTTTTGCATTAAGTCCATCAGAGTCAGATTTTTGGAGTTCACGGATAATGAAAGTTGTTCCCTTGAGTCCTTCAAGCATTTTTTACTGCATTTTGTTGATTTGGGTCGAATTTTAGGCCAAGTTGGTGTTTTTCACATTTTGTTTGTCACATCTTTTTTTCAAAAAAGTTGTGTCTTAAGCTTGGACAATTACCCCAATGTGACTTTTTTGCAATGCAATCTTGCTGAACTTCTTTGTTGACAATTTGAAATCATGAACATGAGGATAGGGTGCGTATTCGCTGCTGTATGATTTACTTTGCTGCTGTATGATTTACTTTAAAATCAAGATGGAAACAATCGTTCATCCATACTTTACTAACCAGTTACTCACAAATAGATCAATACATTCCTATGAAACTAGACAACGGCATAATATACACCAACTCAATATCAAGTCAAACATCGAAACCCAAGGCCTTAATAATAAAATCTCTAAAGCTTGGAATAGTTTACCAACTAACATCACTAGCACCTCGAACATCAGCCAACATGCCTTCTCCCGAAAGTTAAGACGTCATTTCATTGCCTCCTATCAAGAATCATGTCATACTCACAACTGCCGTGTTTGCACCACATGAAATTCTATTTTTTCTATGAGTTACTTTACTTGAGTCACTAGAAACGTTACAAATACAATTTTAAGGTATATTGTAAATATTTGAAAAGAATTTAATAATTTGAATATATGTATTAATTGGAAGCAGAACGCTCCTTTAACTACCTAATTATTAATACAAAACATTTTCTGACATTATTTGAATCAAAAATCTCTGTAAACATGATTGTCATTTTAGTATACTTGACTTTATATATGTTATAAATTTGTTATGAAATCGCATCAGTATACCATCTTCATCCCCCATCCTTCATCTCATCTCATCATCACCAAGGGCCCAAGTCTTACGAGTAATATTACTCCTTTGGGACCCTTCAGTGTCATAGTTTTGAAATATTGATTCTTATGTACTGTAATTACCTTGTATGATGCTGAAAATAAATTCTCTCTCTCTCTCTCTCTCTCTATTCTTCCCCTTACAGCCTAATTTGACTTTGCTAATCCCGAATTTGAAACAACCTTACAAAATTGTGTCTGGCTCTTTGAAAAACCAATGGATCTCAAATAGATCAATGGATCTTAAATAGATCTTACAAAAATTGTGTCTGGCTCTTTGAAAAAACCAATGGGTTTTCTTCAAACTTCGAAAATCCTTGGCCAAGCAGTCAATAAGCAATCTTCGAGGGTTACAGAGAATTCCCTTGAATAGTTTACAAGTTTTGTCTCTTTTAATAGGTGTGCTTTTTTAAGTATGAGCAGTTTTAAAAGTGTGAGCAGTTTTAATTAAATTTGGTGTGACTTTAGGATAGTGTTAGAGATTAAAATGCAGTGAAGACGGTGTCCACAGCATGTGACTTTCATCAAATTCCAGGCATACTAAAAAGTCAAACCAATCTATGATTTAATTCGCAGCAAGATATTGCACAGTTAATGCAGGAATTGGCATCTGTCCCCTTTGTCACTTCGTAATTAAGGTGGTTACATATCTCAAATAGGTCTTGCAACAAGATATTGCACAGTTAATGCAAGAATTGGCATCTGTCCCCTTTGCCAAGTGTTGTATAATTAAGGTGGTTACATATCTCAAGTTGATCTTGCAACAAGATATTGATCAGTTAATGCAATAATTGGCGTCTTTTTCCTTTGCCAAGTGCTCTATAATTAAGTTGGTTACATATCTCAAATAGGTCTTGCAACAAGATATTGAACAGTTAATGCAGGAATTGGCATCTGTCCCCTTTGTCAGTTCATTAAGGCAGTTACATATCTCAAATAGGTCTTGCAACAAGATATTGCACAGTTAATGCAGGCATTGGCATCTGTTTCCTTTGCCAAGTGCTCTATAATTAAGGTGGTTACATATCTCAAGTTGATCTTGCAACAAGATATTGATCAGTTAATGCAATAATTGGCATCTGTTTCCTTTGCCAAGTGCTCTATAATTAAGGTGGTTACATATCTCAAATAGGTCTTGCAACAAGATATTGAACAGTTGATGCAATAATTGGCATCTGTTTCCTTTGCCAAGTGCTGTATAATTAAGGTGGTTACATATCTCAAGTTGATCTTGCAACAAGATATTGATCAGTTAATGCAATAATTGGCGTCTTTTTCCTTTGCCAAGTGCTGTATAATTAAGGTGGTTACATATCTCCAATAGTTCTTGAACAAGCTAATAAACAGTTAATGCAGGCATTGGCTTCTATTCCCTTCGTCAATGCTCAATTAAGGCAGTTACGAATCTGTAGTAGGTCTTGCAAGAGACTATTCTTCTGTTGCTATGTGGACTAGTTAAGGGGGTCTGGTTTTATTTGTCGATATGTATGTTAGGGTGGTTTTGAAGATCTTTCTTCAGTCCTGCCTTCAATTGGTTTACTGTGGAGGAGTTGATTGTGTGTTGGCCTATCTGTTTCCAGACTGGGATGACCCAAGTTGAGAGTTGAGTAGTAGTGCTTATGGGGACCTGTCGCTTGTAGTACCTGCAGCTTCATTGTGTGGCCTCTGGTGGCGGAAAGTCTCGCTCTTTCAAACATGTACTTGTCAGGAAATAAATGGCATCTTGTTTCTTCTGGAGATGATCAATATTCTTCATTATTTTCAAGAACTGTATTAGGTCTGTCCTAAAACATCGGAATTTCAGACAGACAGACAATGAAGTTCATTTACATAATGAATATTGCAAAATTAAAAATACCTATTATCAAAGTATTATTAAAAAATATATCTAATCTCTATGAGGGAGACCCATCTAAGGCCAAAATTTAACGCTATCGATTGGGCACCCGGAGAAATACGAAAATTGGATAGTCAAGAACCTCCTGAGCCCAGAGCATATAAGCCTTATATTGAATGGTCATACTGTTTTCGAGCTTGCAGTACCGCAATTTAGTATAAGCATACAATAAAGTTTATGAATGAATAGCCCATGTAAGATGTGAAAGATTAATATAATAAATGCCCATGTTGTAATTGACAATTTCAACAATATGAAAAACATCCAATCAGTCAAGCTCTTCCATTTATCGCAGTAAAAGATAATGTATAATCAAAATTAGTTGAAGCATCGCCTGATAGCTTGGAAATATAAAGTAACTTCGGACTGATTGAACAAGACCTAATATTTAAATTGTTTGAAGCACAATAAAAATGAAAATATATATATATATAATACATATAATTAACTGAATTTAAAGCCATAACTAAGGTTAAGGAGCTGCCTCCGGTTGCCCTACATTTAAAGTTGAATCCCACAGAATACAGCTGCTCCACCTGTACTCCACGGTTCAGCAAAAATACCCCAGCTGGTGGCTCCCCTGCTTGGTCAAATTGTTCATATGCATTGGAAAAGCCACAGCTTTTTGAAAACAGGAGTAGGCTCACTGGAAGGCTTTTGGCTCAGCCAGGAATAATGGCACTGAACTATAAATGCACACATTTTGGGTCGATATACAGGCCTATAATTCAATCCATCTTTCATAAAAATCGGAGAAGGAATCTTTGAGATATTCAAGTTTATTTTAAGGGGGACTTATTTTTGTTGAACTGTTTTTCATAATTTTCTCATATTGTACACCACGTAACTCTCAAAAAACATTGGTAACCCCCCTTCAAAGACTTGTTTTTCAATAAAGTGTATTTTCAGCTTTATTCCTTTAATTTTTCATAAATATCTCATGGATATTGTTCAAGTGACACTGCTTTTCGTTATAAATCCCACACTTTTTTAGTATTTTACTGTGTGTTTTAATGTAATGACATACGATTTTGAAAAGATCATAGTTTGAAAATTATGTTGGATAGCCCGCCAATTTTTTTTTTACATTGGAAAGCTTTCTTTTTGAAGAACTTTTTGGCAAAGTTTCATGAATATCTCATGGATTTTAGATATCTTGCCAAGTGTGGGATTCAACTTTAAGTCAAATCATGTTTACCACCCATATGGGTGGATGGGGAAATCTGACCTGACAGCCCGGCAAAGGCACCCAGAGACAGCTGTGTAGTGATGGTAGATCAAGGGCTTTGAGACGTTCTGGGTAGGACTGATGAATGAAGTTCATGCAGATATCAATCTTGTGGCTCTGAGGCCTCTGCGCCACTTAACAACACAAGGGGTCTCTCAGGATGAGCTGGTAGCTTTCAATAGCAGAGATCAATGATTTGTAATTATTCAGTTTATTCTTTTTTTATCTGATGGCGTTGAGTATCAGATACCATTCTAAAAATCTTGTGACGACTATAAGTATAGAACATCAAAGAAATTGGCAGTGCTTCCAAAAAAAGGCAAACTTCAGAGAACAATTACAGTACTTATACTGTTTGTTTGAATAATTATATCTTGTCACTCAACAAGTAAACTTTTATTGATATATGGCGCTTGAATACTTGCATGAATATTTTAACGACGTGTCTCTGGGCGCTGAGATTGTTCTCCGCGTTTTGCATGGACATTTTTCATCACTTTGAAGTGACAAGTATCCTGAGGATGGTCTTATCTTGGATTATCATGTTATCTCTGATGTTTATCTATGTTTGTGGTGATGGTTCGATAATTTCAGAATATTTTTCTGTGTTGAGGAACAGGGCGTACACCCTCCCTCCGACGATAACAAACAATGTCCTGTCGATTCGCCAATGTGCTTTTCAATGTACCACTGACAAAAATTGCACCATGTACAGTTTCAGGTATGTTTTGCATAAACTTTGTTTCTCCCAAGTCAAAGAAAGTGTAGATAGAATGTCTGTATGTATCTTGCTGTGTCTCGGGTTCGAATCCAGCTCTCACACAGAAGATGCAATGCATATAATTGAGGTTTTCTTATGAGTAAAACAGCTCAAATCCTGGTTTCTGATTGGTCCATAGACAGGTAGTGTGTTTGGTACAAGAATTTTTTTATTTTTGTTTTTGCAATTTTGTATTTTTAACAATGTATTATCGTTCATTATTAGGCCCATCCATCCATCCATCAATCTTCCTAGCCAAGTTGTTTTTATTTTCTGTTCCAGGAATGGTGTGTGCGGATTGTTCCACTCGATATACGCAGGGGATATATATCTAGAGACTCGACCCGGAAGTTATTTTGGAGAGAAACAAGGTACAGTTCTTTATACTTTTGTTACTTACGTAGTTATATAGTCACTCAGTACTACTAAAACAAATCATCTTTCCCTAGCATTGCACCCTTACGTCATATAAGACGTTGCTTCCCAACATTGTGACAATGTAATTTCCACCAACATTGCCTCATAGGCTGTGATAGTGGAACTCTCCTTTTTCCAGCTCTCCGGTGTTGACGAGCAGAATAAAACTATTTCCGGGAACAAGCTGCCATTTTGTACCATTGCTGAGTCAGTGGAGCTGGCATTCCAGGCCCCAGGGCACTTTTAATCCATTGAAAACATTACGGATTTGCATTGCCGAGTCTTAAATGGAATGTTTAGCATGGATTGCCACCATATTCCAGTACTGTCAGGCTGATTAAACTTTGTTACGGACCTTAGAAACCCCGGCTCCATTGTAAATTCCCAGGCTGATGTTTCCGGAAATAGTTTTATTCTGCTCGTCAACACAGGAGAGCTGGAAAAAGGAGTTCCACTAACGCCCGCTATTGTCACAACATTGCTGTAACGTAAAAGTTCTTATTGGGAAGAAACTTTTGCTGAAATTTAGGAAGGGATTAAGGATATCTGCACATAATAATGTTGCATTATGCTTTCTTGCATGGAAGGGCTGGGGATTGTGAGAGTCTTCTTGGAAAATTAGTTTTCTCTGAAGCCACTGCAATTTTTTTTTCTGCAATGTATTTCATTCTCCTCTAGCTTCCCACTTTTAAAAAGTTGTCGCAGAATGTTTTTGTTGTTAACTTATTGAATTTTTTTTTCCAGTGGATCCAGCCTGTGATGGTAAGAGCACCTGTTTTTCTTATCTCATACATAATGATTTTGGAAAGTTTAGAAAAGCGTGTGTTGTGCTTAAGATTAATTGTTTAGGGGGACCCGGGGCACATTGGGAAGTTTTTAACGTCTACTAATTTTGCTCAATGCTGAAAGCACTGAAGAACTCAGAAGTTTGCATGAAGATCACCAATACTATTGAGTTTAAATTCAAGGTATAATAAACAATCAATCAATCTATCTATCTATCTATCGATCTATATAATCTATCTATCTATCTATCCATCAGCCTATCTAGCTATCTAGCTTTATATCTATGAAAGTTGTATAATTTAAATTAAATGTGAAAGTTGTCGCGTGATTTGTATAAATCTGTACTTAATTTTTACATTCAGAGATTATAGTTGATAGGTGTATTTGTTTTTAATGTCTTTCAACTTCATGATCACTAAGAAATTATACTACTAATTTCAATTAGGACATCAAGAAGTGTTTCAAAGGCCCAATAATTTCAATTAGGACTTTGAACTGTTTGAAAGGGCGACTAATTTCAATCAGAACTTTTAAACAGTGTGTCAGACAATGATACACTAAATCAAACAGAAGGCTTCAGCGCAACTTAGCCCTGGACCCCTGTGGGACAGGGGTCATGAATCATCCCATTGGAAAATCATGAGATTTGAAGGACATGGTCTAGGAGAATGAAATTTTAACCCTTTATCGCTTTGTTTTGTATTAAGTAAAGAAACGCAGACACCTAAAAGGATTGGGACGCACTGCCTTTTATTAGGCCCAGACAAAAATCACAAATTACATTCACACAACAATCATTCCGGACGAGACAAACATGTAGAGACGAAGACGAGACAGGACGAGGACAGTAGACACAAAAACATGGATGAAGCAGCTGGCCTTGAGGAAGCCCGACGAGATGAAGGCGAAGTAATGAGGAGCTGAAGTCCCGGAATCCGGTGGCAGTGCGGACTTTGCGGACCGTGGCTGTCCTGGATGAGTCCGGAGATGTAGCCCTTGGATAAATGGGGTTAGCAATGACATCACAGAGGTGCTTGACTATAAATAGAAAAATTATAGTTAGACAATGGAAAAAAAAGGATAATTTGGAAGTGAAATGGCTGAGAATAGAAAATCCCTAAAATTTGAAAGGGAAATTATAAATTGAAAAATTTTGAAAATTAAATTTTGAAAAAACCCAAAAATGGATATGAAAGGTAAATTTTGAGAAAAGGGTGGGCCGGCGGGGAACGAAATGAGGAGGCCAGTGGCCGCTCCAGAAAGGTCCCTGCTATTTACCTGGAGCGAGACGCTCCAGTGAGCCGAGGGGGCCGGACCTCCTAATTGGCTCTCAACGAGAGTGACGCAATAATACGGCGGGAAATCACGAGCAGGGAGAAGGAGCCAGGCGCCATTACTTAAAAAACCTTACGAGTAAGTAAGTATTAAGTAAAGAAACGCAGACACCTAAAAGGATTGGGACGCACTGCCTTTTATTAGGCCCAGACAAAAATCACAAAATTACATTCACACAACAATCATTCCGGACGAGACAAACATTTAGAGACGAAGACGAGACAGGACGAGGACAGTAGACACAAAAACATGGATGAAGCAGCAGGCCTTGAGGAAGCCCATAAAAGAGCCCAAGACCAGCTGCGTTAGTGAGGTAAATAGAAATTCAGGTAGTTAGTGGGTAGATATGTATAGGATAGAAGAAAGATGGATTATGAAATGAAATGGTCATAAGGTAGTGGTAGTGCTAGGCGGGGAGCTAAGGCCGCCTGGGCCCCCCTCGTGGGTCTAACATATCTCCTGTAGCAGAGGGAGGCCCAGCGGCCTAGTCTCTGGATCTCCCCTTCGGTACAACCAGCAGCGGACGCTGTGGTAGCTGCGCCTGCCCTTAAAGAGTGAAGAGTGTAAGTACGAGAATCGACCCCAATGAGTCGGAGAAAGTCAGTGAGCTTGTTAGTGAGATAAGTGTAAGAGATAGGGGTGTCTGCAGGAGAGAGAAATAAAGGGGCAGACTGAGGAGCAGGAAAATGAAATAGGATGGTTTTAATAAGACATACTGCACATACGACAGAACCTGAACATCCAACGTGAACAATAAAACCCTTTGGGTTAGTCTTAGACCTGTGTACCCTGTAATCCAGCGCTGTCATCGATTGGGAGAGGGTGATGTCGGCCCTTGTTGGAGGCGAATTAACTCCCCGTGTGGACAAGTACTCGGATGGACGTAAGCATGCGAAAAATGCAAGCGACATGGCAGAGATGGACATAAGATTATCCCTGTTAAAGGGGATCCTAGTAATAATGGCCAGCAAATGGTTGAACATGATGGGGGAGGATTGGACTGGGTTATGCTGGCGGTCAAGGGTCTTCAAGGCCTGGATCAGGGCTGGGGAATAAATATCTGGGACCGGCATGGCCATATCTATGGCCCAGGACCTTAAGCCGGACAGATAGACCCTTATGGTAGAAGAAACTAGACCCTGATTGGCCAGATGGGCCACAAATCTAATAGAGTTAGACTGTGATATGGGGAGCGGTTGTAGATAATAAATTTGGCAGAAAGACTTGTAACGCCTGACTGCGGTCGAATATGTTGCCCTTGAATTGGCCGTAATGCCATGATGAACCAGGGCTGACACAGATCGAATTATTTAAAATGAATTAGAGTGGGCCAGGTAGGGGAAGGTGACGCATTGGGGTTACGACTCAGAAATTGATTGACTGCGAGCCGACTTAAGTCATCAGCGTCAACATTCTCCAATGTTGGTATGTACCTGGTTCTCACATTTACATCATACTGAATAACTAGCAGGCACCAGGAGCGCAACAGGGCCATCATGGCCGGGACCGGGGAATAGCGCTTATTAATGGCGCCTATGGCAGCTTGGTTGTCTATATGAAAGGTGACGTTTCTGCCTGCGAGGCGAGGAGCCCAAGTGGCAAGGGCTGTCACAGCTACGTAAAGTTCCCTCCAATTTATGGAATAATTGTTGGCACGAGCCATGGAACCTACGAATGGGGTAGAGAACCAATCATTGTCAAAATAAGCTCCAATAGCCACATTGGAACTATCAGTATAAACGTCCAGAGCCGAGTCCTCGTCCCAGGGTGCTGGGAGCATAGATACTCCGTTATGAGAAGCAACACACTCTTTCCACCACCTGAGGTCCTCCTTAGCTTCATGACCTAGCTTGACACTGTAATGGAGAAATTTTGTAGTCTTGGCCGCCTCGATGAGGCGACCAAGAAATGCCCTGCCCCCGTTCACCGCACGGGCCGCAAAGGCAAGTTTGCCAATAAGGCTAAGAAGTTGTCTCTTGGAGACAGAACGCTGCAGCAGATAATGGGACACCAGTTGGAGGACTTCGTTAAGCCGGTCCTTGTCGATAGACAAGGTTCGGTCTAAGGTGTCGATGGTAATACCTAGAAATTTGACCCTGGTGTCGGGCGAAGTGACCTTAGAAGGTTGTACCGAGAACCCTGCCTTCTCGCAAGTGTCTAGCATGTTGAGTGCGTCTTGACAAGAGCGAGCATCTGGTGCAATTACCAGAAAATCGTCAACATACCTAACAATGGTGGAGGGTGCCCCATTATGGACCATGAAGGAATGAAGAGAGGAGGCGAAAATGTCAAACAGGGCTGGGGCCGAGCGCAACCCGAAGCTCAAAACCTTTGAAAAATAATAATAGGTGCACCCCGCCCTATCAGGCCAAGAGAAACCCATAAGATGCTAATCATCTTCATGGATTTGTATATGCTTGAACGCTTCCTGCAGATCTAATTTTGACATGAATGGGGGGGTGGCAAATGAGTTACAATGAGCCACGGCATCATCAATAGATGCATAACGTAAGAAAAACTCAACTGGGTCATTGAAAGCATTGACCGAACCAATAGCAGGATAGGACAGATCATGGATCAGCCTAATTTTTTCCGAACCCTTCTTAAGGAAGGCCCCTAATGCGGATATAATGTAGGCCTGATAGGGGGGGGTGCGAAAAGGGCCATAGAGGCGACCCTTCTCGAGGTCTGTTTCGACGAGCTCAGAAACTTTTAACCTGTGTTAATTCGGGGACACAATCGAGTCTGTGGCGCCCGACCTACCAACCCTGACACCCTCTACCAGCATTTGTAAAACATGATCAGCATGAGATGGATCGTGTACTGCGTACAGCATCCGTTGCCAATAAGTGGTGTTAAGCCGACCCGGTGCCTGCGGCAGAGGGTTTGGTAACACAGTTGGGGCAGAACTTTGCCCCTTTGGGGCCCCCACAAATGAAGCAACAATGTTTGCGCTGACACGACTGGTAACGGCAGGAGCCGTCTTGGAATCTAATGCAGACCTCGGTGGACGGGTCAGCTGACTTTCCCCTGCCTTTGCCTTTGTCGGCGGTTGGCTGTTGGTTGGAGGGCCCCTTGGGGCCGCTCCCGCGAAAGGGGCAGTCGTTCGCGCTGTGATCGTTGGCACCACATTTTTGCCATTTGGTGGTAACCCTTAGGGCACTGGCATTGAAAATGGTGGTATACAATCTCTGATCAAACGAGTCAAAGTTAAATGATCGGAGCCTGCCTAGTGCGGCCCTGTTGCGCTCATCGTACGTGAGTATGTAAGGAATTTTGTAATTATCGGCCTGTGTAAGTAGGAAACCTCTATACTTTGCCATCTCAAGAAAAATTTCGATGCCATAATGGCAAGTTAAGAGCACCTCATAGTGACCCCACGCTTCTAGCCATTTATAAAAGCTGGTAATCATCTTCCTTGGCCGAGAAGATTTGATTTGAAGGCCATTTACACCATCAACCATCTTAACCTCCTGATAATCATTGGAGTTGCAATCTAGGAAATGTTCCAGGTGTATAAACTCACCCTGGATTGCAGCCTGGGCAACTCTTGCATCGATGTGGGGAGGTATCCTTGCGAGAATCTCCTGGTGGCTGAAGGGTCCTGATGGGATCATCATGGCGTGGTCCTGGATCCTAGAGGTTCCTGGTTGAGGGTGGGCATCCATCCGTCCAAGAGGGTGGGCATCCATCCGTCCAAGGGGTGGGTGGGCATCCATCCGTCCAAGGGGTGGAGGGGCATCCATCCGTCCGACTGGTAGGTGGCGTTGGTAGTTGACGTCCGGGTGAGCGGCCAATGGTGCACCGCCGAGGCCCTGGGTGCGACCTCTCGGGACATGTGACTCATGGTAGTCAGCCCAGGAAGGGCCCCTAGCTGTGGGTTCAAGGTAGCTAGCCCCTGATGGGCCGGGTCTCACCGAATGGTTACCAACTTCGCCAAAATAATTAGCCCTAGACTGGGCCTGGTACAGGGTCTCACGGACTGGTTCATGGTACGCCACCCCCGGCGGGGGATTTCTGTCATATCTCTCATGGGCATACAGCGGAGGCTGATGCTCCCTTCCAGCTCTAGTGACAAGTGGCGGCACCTGGTGGGTAGCGTGCGCCCGGTCCTGGAAGTGACCGTTAGGTAACATGGTATCATTACGTGCGACATGGGACTGGTTATAATAACTGACATTGGCAGGGGGTAAGTCTCCACCCTCACAACTGCCCTGGTACACCTGCGCAGCATTACCCTGAGATTCAAGGCTTCCAACATATACACGCGGGTGGCGCTCTCGGACAAAGGTAACTGGCTACTGGCGCCCTCTCGCGCCCTATCACGCACCACACTTTTAGGAATCTGAAGTGCAGGGAGACAGGACGAACGAGCCACATCGGATACAGAGGATACTAGAGGACGCCCCGACAATGGAGTGTGTTCACCAAGGCCCTGGGTGGACCTAGCCGCCATAGCCGCCCCGGGGAGGGAAGCTCCTATGAGGTAACCTTCATGGGACTGATGTTTAGCTTGCTGTTTACCTTGGGACACGCAGCGTGCGTAATCACCAGGGGGCTCTACATGTGGCCTAGGAGCACTGTAGTGACCGGCAGGATCGGTGCCCATGGTAACGAGCGGACGCTCGCCTTCAGCCGTCAACTCAGAGTCCGCCACCAAGTTACTATGGTAAAACGAGGGGATGTTATCTGCCCCCGGGGACTCGTGCCTCTGGTCCCCCTCCCCTAAACCATAGAAACCGAAATTCTCGCTCCCCAAATCGCCATCCTGAACAACCGCTAAGTCAGAGAGCCCTGCCTGCAAAGTGTCAACATTTGTGTGATCGTGTACAGCGCCTGCACGGAACGCTTCCAATATTGTGTGACAGCTCTTCCCCATTGGACCAGGGTGGCCTGCGGCAGGCTCCCGGCATGTAGTGCATTTTCTCTTACGTCCGGATCGGCCCATTTTTGGCGCCAAAAATGAGGATTGACAAATGTAAACGGACTGAATGGGGCAACACAACAGGAATCTAATCAAGACGATCGACACGATCTAAAGCGATGCTATTCACCGTGGGGTGATAACCCAGCTAGATCACAGGGTACAGAGGCTAATAGTGCTGAAAGACTTACATTAGGTGCGACGTGCGGTGCAGCGATGACTGATCATGAACGAAATGAGGAGGCGAGTGGCCGCTCCAGAAAGGTCCCTGCTATTTACCTGGAGCGAGACGCTCCAGTGAGCCGAGGGGGCCGGACCTCCTAATTGGCTCTCAACGAGAGTGACGCAATAATACGGCGGGAAATCACGAGCAGGGAGAAGGAGGCAGGCGCCATTACTTAAAAAACCTTACGAGTAAGTAACTATTAAATTGCTGGTACATTCAAAAAGTTCACCTTTTTTGCTACTGACTGCACCTATTTTGATCTTCTTCAGTCAATGGAATAGATGTACAATATACCCTTGAACATGAAGAAATGGTTTTTATCCTTATACATTGGGAAAATGGCAACTTCTGATTGGTCCAAAGATGGTGATGTCATAACAAACATCTATGACATCATAGATAGTCTAAGTGACGTCACAATGGTGACATCACAATTCAAAGTGAGGCTGATGGCTAACTCCCATAGTTTTTGATCATATCACTCATTTAAAAGTGATTTTAACAATACTAATCTTTGTGGAATAGATTTGAAAAGTGGTGCCGTCAGCAGGGTTATATGTGGGCTACCCAAGGCCAAAATTTCATCTAATTTAGATAAAAATTGACTGCTTTAGAGCAAATCTCCTGACTCCATGTCAAAAACTCAAGATTTTCAATGGAACGACCCATGACCCATGCTCACGCATGGGTCCCAGGGCTACGCGCAACTGACTTGAATTGAGGGAGATCCCAACAAAGGAACGGATCTACATTCAGGAAGAAGAAGAAGAGAGTGAAGTGCACGATTTCGTAATCAAAACACTGTTTGCCACCAAACAGATTTTGTGAATGGCTTACAACCTATTTTTATCCTGCCCTCCTTTCCCTGAGCATGCTCAATCAACTCCCTCTCTTTCATATCATAACCCACGCTTGCCAGCTTTCTTCATTCTCTCTCCAATTTCTTCAATAATCTTGGATTCTTCATGCTTCCTGCATTATCCATTTGTACACCACACTGTAAAATCAGACTCGCTGATTCAGCTCAGTTGATTGAGTGAGATGGTTGCACAAGTTGATTGAGCTAACATAGGTTAATGTTTTAAGCTGAGATAACTCAAGGTACCGAGCTGAGATAGCTCAAAATACTAAGCTATGTTGACTAAGGTATTCAAGCTGAGAAAGCTCAAAACAATGAGCTGTGTTGACTTACAGCTCAAAATATTGAGTTTTGTTGACTTATTGATCCAAGCTGACACAACTCAAAATGTTGAGCTGTGTTGACTTATTTTTAGTTGTTTTTCATTTATATTTGTGTGACCTGTCTTATAGAGTTATATATGAATATGGGCTGTAATCCCGAAATATTGTTTGATCTCTCAAGGGGATCCGCCTGATCCAGTATGCTTCATTTCAGCACATCATGGACAGGCGCAAGATGCATTTAACAAAGACCATTGCATCACAAGGAGATTTAAAAATTAATTTCTTGTGAATAAATCCCAATGGCCTGTGGCTCATCTCAGTTGGTACACAGTGCTAGAAGCCTATATTTGAACACACTCTGACTTGGAAATGTTGGTTGACGTGTGAAAGCATGCATCTAATTACTCCCACAAATTAATTAAAGAGAGATAAAAATAAAAAAGTAACCAGCTAAAGTGGTGTGCTACTCATTTTTTCTCTGGGATAGTGTAATATAAATGTTATTTTTTCTTGTAAGTAAATAATTATTTAAAACTAAATGCAGTCTTATGAGAAGTGCTTGTTATAGATGGCGCTATATGTGGCATGACTGAGATGTCAAGCTATCTGCAACAACTGAAGCTTTCATGTTTTCACAGCTTAATGTTATGATTCGTTTGACAACTTACAGCATTGAGCTATCATACCTTGACAACTTATAGGATTGAGCTATCATAGCTTGAAAATTATTAACATTCTCAGACAGCTCAAATTATTGCATCAACTCAGTTTTCAAATTTTACAGTGCAGGTAACCTGTAACCTTGCCATAAAATATATTTTCAGCATGCATGTTATGCTTCTATAAGTTGATGCTGGCGAGTAAAAATGATTAGTCAGTGTTAGTAGACCGTATGCAAATTTTGGGTGTTATTTATGGGTTAGACGACCTCCAGTTTGTTGACAAGTTGTCTTAAAATCCTAAGGTAATAGCTTGCGCCATGACGCCGCTAAAAATCAAATATGACCGGCCTTAGCTTCATCTTCGCAATGGGTAAGGGGCAGGGGAGAAACGGGGCCTCGCAATTGAAACTGCAGCTTTTGTGCTGCAATAAGAGTTAGGGACCGTTCAGTATTTATGACTTGGGGGGATGGGAGTTTTGCCTGATGGGTTCTAACTTTTCACACATGTTTCAAGGGGGTTATTAATGTTTATTTCCAGGGCGTAAGAAATTTGAACAAAGAAAGAAAAAATGTTAAAAACATGAATAAACTCACTTCATTTGGACTTTTTTACGTGCAAAAGTCCGCGAAATGACGCGAATCTGTACGCGTGACTTTGTATAACAGTATATGGGTGAGAATCTGAAGGTGGTCCTGCGGACAACTCGCATGACTTCACAGAGGTTGACAAGGTGTAGAATAAAAACTACCAGTCATATTAGAATAATTTAAACAGCAACAGAACAAGCAGAAACATACCTTTTTGCAAAATAATTCATGGTAATATCCATTGAAAACCCAGTCCATGGGCCTTGGTCGAATGACGATGTGACGCACCTAATTTCGCCGACAAACTGGCTTGTCAAGAACAGCTTCTCTGCCGAGCCGTTTAGCAAAATAGTTTCCAAACATATTCTTCTGTATTATACATCGTTGGAAAGAGCAGATTCCAAATATTCTGCCAGTATTTGCACTTTTCCGAAATCCAAAAAGTTTTGTTTTTGTAAATCACAACATTTCCCTCCCTGAGAGCGTCACGGGTTGGCACGGAAATGCGGATTTTGTATT